>CM024554.2:15418913-16753067 GCA_014182405.2 Eucalyptus sideroxylon | reverse complement strand
AACTCAAACAACCACATATACTTAGTCCCAGCAAACGTAGCCTATTAGTAAATGCATCATTAAACATAAAATTCTAGTTAGCAAAATAAAATAAAAATTACTTTATTGGTGATAAGACAAAATCAAATTGCATAGAATTTAGCAACTGAAGCGTACCATTTCTTCCAACATATTTTGGATGGTCATGTTGAGGTTTCCTTCCAAAAATACTGGCACTTTGTCGCTTCATACCCTTCATTCAAACCTACTTTTACTCCCTTTAGCTTTGGCACCTCTATTTGTCCCTTGTGAAAGAACTTCATGTGGGGACATCTATTCACAATGATATCTTCCGAGGGAACATCAAAGTGTATCCATTTGAGCTAAAACACCTCAACCTAGTCAACCCATCAAGTTCCATATACTTCAATTGATTGAAAGTCACTACATGCCCCTCCTTTCCTCCCTCATCACTAATGACTTCTATCAATATTTCACATTTTCTAATCCTCAATTTTGTGAGTCCCACCAAATTTTCAGCTATTGTCGATGTGAACTTTGATAACCCATCACAAAGTGACACATCTAGAGTTTTCATATGCTGAAAATAACTTGGAAAGGATGATGCTACTTTTCGCTCATGACTTGGGCCTTTTATGGCTTCCACATTGATGCATAGCTCACTTAGTCCTTCCTTCTCGATGAGTTCCACAATGCTACATTGATTGATCTCCAACTCCTCAAGTTGGATTAGATATCTGGCTATTGAGGTCGAAAACAAAGAGGTAAGCCTAGCACATCTCCGAAGGGTAACCGAACGTAGACACTGGAATTTAATATGATGGTAGAGTTCCTTATCCCATACACAATTTAGCATTGATAAGTCATCTAACTTCAGCTCTTTTAATGGAGAACAAGCAAGACTCTTTCCAACTAGAGGATTTGGTGGCTGGAGTTTAAAAACAACTTCAACGGAATCACATCCTTTTGCCTTCAAAGTTTCCAGGTTCAAGAGCCATCCTAGAATGAAAGAAGGTACAACATTCACAAGCTTTTTGCATTCACTAACTGAAATCAATTTTAGCTTAGAGAAGGAATCCGCTTGAATTGGTTCGTACCATATCATCTTGATGTTATCTATGCCCTTGATATATAAATTCTCCAAGTTAGGAAATGCAACCTGCAATAGTCACAGAATTGGTGATTTAGTTAAATTACGAATTCATGAACTTCCAAGATGTAAATAAAGAAGAGCGCCACAACGTAAATTACGAATTTATGGAATTGGTAATTCTATCTTAAGTCGCACAAAAAAAAAAATCTCCATACTAATGTTGATGACTCCGGAACGGAAAGGCTATTGGAATATACTGGAGACAAAATAAAAAGTGCTAAGTAAGGATTCTGACCAAAATGTGTTAAGCATAGGCAAAATGGTAATTTGGATACACTCATGTACGATCATCTAATGACATTAGTGTTTCATAGATCCCAAACTAAAATAAAATCTCTCCCTTTGTACCTTTTTGGCTAACCTGAGAATGAAATAGCAACTATACTAGCAATTGTTAAATCACTTAGAGAAGGTCATTCAAGTTCCAATACAAATGAACTTCTTCAGTGAAATTGCACCATTTCGTAAATTCATTAATAATGAGGAAGAATTTATTTAAAGAAAAAAAAAAAAGGCAAGTCAAACGGGTAATCACCATTAGAGAATGCAACTAAGGGATGGCTTTAGGAAGAATATTAGCCATTAGAAAGAAAATGATGGAGAGATTGAGATTAAAAAGGCAATAGATCAGCCATCAAATGGTGCACTATAGTAAGAGATATGACTTTATCTAATACCGAATGCTTCATATCAACATTAGGTCACTCTAAAGCAATTATATAGTTAGGCTAAGAGAAAGTGATTAAAAAAGGAATCGCTTGGGTCAAATGAACAAATCCTACTCACATCATTCCCCACTTCAAACCACTATATATACTTAATCAATTGAAATTTCCTTTTAAAATTGTTTTTCTATTAATGTTGGAAGGTCAGTTATATGCGAACGACAAATTATATACATATACTCGAGTCAAATTATAGAAACAATGTTAAATATCTCATTATAATAGATTAAAAATATCTAAGAAGGTCGACGTACTAATCCCGTGGGAGGGCCCATTTGTATAGCCTATCTTGGCTGCATAAACAACATTTTAGGTGAACGGCCTATATTTCTTTTAGTTTAGTCAAAGTCAACCTGCTCGTACATTGCTATATTTCATTTCAACGAAAACATTCTTCCACTGTGCGCTCGACAATTCAAATGACTCAACTGAAATGGCTGATTTGCAAAATGTATTTTATTTCTTTGATAAAAGTTCCATGAGAATGGTCTTGTAGTTCATGTAAGAACTAATAGAGGTGATATTTGAAGCCCAAGACCTGAGAGGTCTTGCTCAGTTAGGCGACGGAGAAGGCTTCGATTCTTTTTGCTGGTGCACTTAAGAGAGAGTAAAGCTTCCTTTGACTAGTAAAAGAAAAAAAAAACATGATATCTTGTAAGTGCAAATGAAGTCAAGTGAGTGTCTTAAAGGCCCTTCATCTCCAGCTTCTTGAACCTTATGGCTCACTTTTCTCTCGATTGTTTTCAATTGCTTTCAATGTACATGCGTGCAATGTCTAAGCCATACGTGTGAGGTTGTTGAGAGTTTTAAGTTTCTTGTGAATATTAGAAAGCCTATTCAGCAATTGTATTACCCATTCATGCTTTGCGCAAGTACTATAAGAGATGTTCAACCATCTCTATGGAAACTATTTCTAGAGAAATTAAAAGTGAGAAGATGCAACTCATACATGTCAACAACTCTGAACACTTATGCTTTTGTTCCATCAATGGTTCGGTACCAAATAGCCCCTGTATTACGATATAACAAGGGCTGCTATTACAATTGGATTTTGTTTGCATTTCACTAACAATATTAGGAATTGCAATATTTAAGAATTCATACTCATTTTGGTTACTAATGACAATTAATTTATCCATGAAATATTTTTCTAATTGTCAAATTATATCGATTAGATGGAGATACACATAGCTTATGTCCCATTAGTCTAAGGCAAGATTGGGCCTCCCATATATATCATCTAGTTATGAGTCCAACTCAAAAATTAAACCTTGGGTGAACAATGGTATATGAAAATGACTTATGGACATAGGGAGTTGATAGTTGAACGTGACATCATTCCTCATCCATTTAGGTCAGGCAAAAGGGACTAATTTACCCGCAAAATAACATAAATTTAGACATGTCAGCAATTGGGATATCATAATAACTAAGTGGACATGGGACATCATAATAATTGAGTAGCCACTAGTCATCACCAACGGTTGAGATCCAAACTATCCTTGAAAAATAGTAAATAACTTGAGATTATTTGAATTTCTTTTTCCCTATCCTTTTTTAATCACCTCAAGTATTCCTTTCAAGTTGGATGTGTATGTAGCCTATCCCAATTAATCTTCTTTGTTTTCATAATTTCCTTAATCAACATGTCTAAAAAGTGAAGAGACCCTTAGTCCTCATGACAGTGGAAAGCTTTATTTACTTTTTTTTTTTTTTTTTTTTTTGTAAAGAGTAACTAGTTTTTTTCTAAAAGTTCATTGCTACAACTCTAGGAAAGCTTTCATCTGCCAAGTTACTCTCAATCTCCCATCTATCTTGCCATAACATTGCTCCCACCTATACAACAAGTTTAACTTATTTGCATTTTGTTCATTATTCTATTGTCATCTCCAACAAGCCAATTTAGACTACTAGAGATTTATTACAATTTGAAGGAACATTTGATTATAAACCCATGGATCTTTGCATCTCTAGATTTTACACAAAAATAATAATAATAAAAGGTACTAAGGCAACATTAACTCTTTAATGAAGATTTGGAATCCTAGAAAGTTAAAAGCCGCAAACACTACGACCAAAAAAAAAAAAAAAAGGCAAAGCCACAAAGGCTCTTCACAAAATTTCCCGATCTAGTTCCACTACTTTTTTTAAGGCAAGCTCTCTCCATGGAAGCTCAAAGCATGGGCTGAAGAAAAGTCACTCTGACATCACAATCTTGTGGGACCACCACTTATATCTCCCAACAGGGGGACTAACGTATGGCATGGGCCCAAGAAAGAGCAATCTTATCTAGTCAAATAAAACCCTTTACCTGCAACGATTTCCCCCCATATAAAATATAGCCTTAAGCTTCCTTGATTGAGGACATTGTTTATCCTTGGTTTACTAGTTTTCTTTCATGTTAGTAAATTACTATCCGTAGAAGTGTAGATAGGACCATAAAATATATCTACAGAGGCCTAATATCATTTTCATTGATAAAAATAAATAACAAAGGATTTTTCACCTATAATTGCTTCTATATTTGAGCTTGCATGATTTGTCATCTTCTTCAAGCTAGGAGTAGATATTATGCCAAAAGGATCTCCTATAAAATGTTATCACTAAAGCTAGCTAAAGTGTTGACTACATTTCCACTTACTAGTCTAGAATTTAATATATTACAAATAATCGCCCTCACTTTCAATTGAATGCCATTAATTGTTGCTGTGACAATATAATTTATCAACTTTGTAATTGTTCCCCTTTTTGAACTTGAAAATTTGTCATCTTCTTTAAACTTGGTGTAAAGGATGCAAAAATGATCTAATACACAAGATTACGATGTTAAAGAAAAAAGAAGGCAAAGTCAAAAAAGCTTTTGGCAAAATTTCCCTGATCTGGCTTCATTATCTTTGAAAGCGAGCTTTGTTCATGGAAGCTCAAAACATGGGAAAAGATAAGTTGTATGTAGACACACTTGCTCTTTTGATAGAAAGTTACCTGCTGCCCATTAAAGAATGCAATTTCAGTGCCAACCTAGTCGCCTGATGTACTATTTCCAAAGGCAAAAAAGTTCTTGATATTTGGCAAGTTATGAAACTGCAATACATGCAAATTACGCAGCTCTACCTTGCCACAATCATCAATTTCTATAATCCCGCACATTAATTTGCAACTGACAACTTCAATCTTTTCTATCTTTGAAAGTTCTCTCACCATTGAAAGAGGAAATAGAACTTCCATCTTGTCGCAACTTTCAACTCATAGTACTTTTAATGCACTAAAGGACTTCAAGGTGATATTGTTTTGGATATCTTCTCTGAGTTGATCAGATTCTTAAGAATTAACGACTCCAACATCTTGAACTTTGTGTGGGATGGCAATTGGAGGATGTAATGGACGAATGGACTATTCTTGACCTGTAAATGCTTTAATTCTAGAAAATCCTTTTGAGATAACGCACAAATACTTTGCTCAATTTCGCTCAACCCATCCAAAAACAAATCATCACTTTTGTCTAAGATACTTTGTATGCATCCTTTCCGAAGAACATTGCTTAATGGATCCAACTTGAGGTTTAATGTGCTCGATCCTTTTTCACTTGGCCAGCGCTGCACGTTACCTATATTAATATCGAACTTGGAAAATTTCTCGACATTTAGGTCCTCTAGGAGCGCACTTGGATCAAGAATGGAGACATGTAGAGTGCAAAGATTCTTCAAGTGATTCAACTCAATCAGACTGGCATTAGTTGGTTGAGTTTGTTCCACGGGATTCCATTGATTAAAGCTATTCTTCATATACAACTCCTCCAATTTGATCAATCTTCCAAGCACACCCAGTTCAATCATCTGAAGATGTGAATAATAGTTCAAGTCCAACAACCTCAATTGTGTTAGTTGCCCAATTTCTTTCAGCAATCGTTGAATTTCAGAGTCCACAATGCTAAGAATTTGTAATCCTTTGAGCTTGCCAAGAATGGCCACATCCTCTAGCGAACAGTACTTAAGACATAGAGTATGCAAGTTCTCTAAGAACTGAAATGGCTTTGGCGAATGAACGAGACGTAGGCTAGTAAGAGTTAAGACCATGAGTTTCTCCGTAGAGTTGAAATATGAATCTGGAACCTCAAAAGATTCATCATTGTTGAAAAGCAAAAAAAGATGCGTAATTCGGGGCAATCTAATTCCTTAGGAAACTCCTTCATGTCAATGTGCGGAAAGCATATCGCTCTACAACTTTTAAGCTTGTCCTTCAACAACTTTGTTATCAACTTATCTGTATCTTTCAACACGAGAAGAGGGTGATCTTTTGATGCAACAGAGGCAACAAACTCACGAACCAAGTCATGTATCTTGAAACCATCCACATCTTCACTATCTAACAAAAGGGAGGAGGCTTGAAGAGTTCGAATCTGTGAGCTCAACCTATTTCTAGCGTCTTCCATGCTGCTAACTTCTTCAAATAATCCCAAACTGACGTTGTACCTCACCAAATTTTCAAGAGAAGGCGTGGAGATACCATAAACAACACAAAGTTGTAATAATGACTTCTCATCCTCTTCTAATCTATCATAACTCCATTTCAACATCTGTTTTGTCAAGTCATTGATTTTGTTATCTTTAAACTTCTCGATTTTTTTCAAAGTGTCCTTCCATTCAAATAAACTGGCGTCTTTAAAACGCTTTGCCACTGCAATGATTAAGAAAGGCACACCTGCACATTTGTCGAGTGCTACTTCCACCCAAGGTTTGAACTTATCATCATGAGCTTTGTCTCCAACTATCCTCTCAAACAATCTTTTTGCCTCTTCCTCCTTCAGCCCACCAAGGTGGAAGTCCTTGTCACAGCCCATATCCCTTGGTAAAACATTGCAATCTCTCGACGTCAACAACAACTTGCATCCCATGACTTTGTTGTCAGGTCCACAAGGAATGCCAACTGATTTCAAGTCGAGCCCCTTCCAAAGGTTGTCTAGTATTATGAGGATCATCTTTTTGTTCCTCTCCTCGACTTTCAACCTCCCGTGAAGAAGTTATGCTTGCACGCTGACATACTCTTCATTCTTTAGGTCACTTAGGCCCAACTTGTGTGCAATCTCTTCTTGAATCCACTTGATGTCTTGATGTTCGGACACGTCGGCGTGAGCAACCAGATCGAAGGACTTCTCTTCCCTTATTATTTTTTGGGTATCCGCCAAAAGGGTGGACTTGCCGACCCCACCCATCCCGTAAATCCCGACCACGCTTATGGGTGAGCAGCGGTCTAGGGTCGACCCTGGACCGACCTTGGACCGGCCCAACCCTGCCGGTCTTGGTTCGGTTCCCAAGGGGACTGAGTCGGTCCTTGGTCATGAAATTTCAGGACCAACACTGTGCGCGTTGGTCCTCGGTCCTAAGAGTTTTGGATTGGTCCAACCCTGGACCAACCCCGTATATTATATTATATTATATTATATTATATTATATTATATTATATTATATTGAGATGTTTTATCAATAGCACTAATAGTAATATCAATTTAAAACTTTTTGTTGAGTATTAATTATGTGTCGTTTGTTTTATTTTCAGGTGTTTAGAAGTTCAAGTGAATTAACAAGATGTGAAGTTATATATTCATGGTTTATATTAAGTATTTTGAACTTTTTATGGTTTAATTGTATTTTACAAATAAATTTCAGCTGCACTTTGATTTTCAATTTGTGTCAAATGGTAGAAGTTTTTGAAGAGTAGAATAGTATTGTAGTTGCTACGGTGATTTGCTAGTCAAGTGGTGTGAAGCTCATTTTTTGGTTGAGTGGACTCTACATGATCAAATGTTAGTCAAGTGGTGTGAAGCTCATTTTTTAGTTGAGTGGGCTATATATGATCAAATGCAGGACAACACTTTTGTATATGGTGTTATAAATATTAAAGATAGATGATTACAAGAACTTTCCATCTTGTCTCATATTTCGATGAGCGGTTAGTAGGTACGAAATTTCTATTATTATGTCATCTTAAATTTGTTAAATATGTATTGGTATTTATAGTTTAGTTGCACAATGCCGCATTGTCGATGGATGTGTAATTTGAATTTGTAACTTTGCTTTTTTAGGGAGTATAAAAAATAAGACGAAAAAATTATTGATCGGTCCTAGGTTGACCCTGGAACCGGAACGAACTCATTGGGTCGGTCCGGTCCTTGGTCCCAGGCTCAATAGGGTCGGTCCTCGGTCCTAAAAATTGAGGACCGACACTGTACAGGTTGGTCCTAGGGTTAGGGGGTGGCCCGGACCAACTCGGACCATGCTCACCCCTAACCACGCTATTGCCATTATCAGCAAGAGCGTCCATGATGTTCTGTATCATCATAGCTCTGGATTCAAAGACGCCACCGTCCCTAAGCTTCATTGACGTTGACACAAAAGAAGCGTAACCTGTTGCGGTGGTCGATCGAACAACATCTTTGCCTTCTCTCCTAGCCGGATTCGAGGCGCGACATTCCCAAAGCAGGATCGATGAAGGAGATGTCGTCCAGTCCGTTGAATCTGTTGCATTTTTAGTGAGTTGATTAATGACCTCGATATTGCCCTCGGCCTTCTGCTAAACGGTAGCGAGATCGGGGTCGGGAAGTCTCCCGTAGCAGCAAGTCTTGCTCGCCTTATCGAAGGCGTCCAACAGGTTTCGCGCCTCCTCCAAGGCCTTGCCAAGCATTGCCTCCCACGCCGTGAAGACATCGTTGAATTTCCGAACATTGCTTCTAGCCTGTTCCGTAAGAACCTCGACCCTCCGAACCTCGTTTTTCAGATTCGGACTTCTCCCGAAGACGGTTGGCGAATCTCTTCGAGGAGATCACATATCCGAATCCACGTTCGATGGGAACAATTACATAGCGCTTCAAGACATCCCATCCAATACCAACGACAGAATCTGTCGACATTTTTCTTTGATTTTTTTTTTCAGAGAAAGAAAGAGCGACAAAAAAGAGAGACGGAAAGGGAGAATAATGAAAGGGAAAATGGCACAAATAGTCCCTATATTTTTACTCAATGTCCAATTTCGTCCCTGAACTTTCGATTGGCTCAATTTGGTCCCTGAACTATTAATAAAGTGTCCGATTTAGTCCCTGAACTTTCAAACGGCTCAATTTGGTCCCTGAACTATTAATAAAATGTCCGATCTAGTCCCTGAACTTTCGATCGGCTCAAATTGGTCCCTGAACTATGATGAAATGTCCAATCTAGTCCCTCGTTACTATTTTTTTTTTTTTCCTTTTTTTCCCTTTTTTCCTTTTTTTTTCCTTTTTTTTTTTTTTTTTTCCTTTCCCTCTCGCCGGAGCCGGCGGAGGGCCGGCGTCCGGCGAGGGAGCCCTCGCCGGCATCCGGCGGGCGAGTCCCTCGCCGATCTTGCGAGGAGCCCCTCGCCCGACGCCGGCGAGGGCTCTCCCTCGCAGATCGAGCGAGGGGACGGCCCTCGCCGGCGTCTGCGAGGGAGAGCCCCTCGCCGGTGTCGGGCGAGGGCGAGGGCGAGGGGCCCCCTCGCCGATCTTGCGAGGGGCTCGCGAGGGAGCTCCCCGGCCGACGCCGGCGAGGGCCTCTCCCTCGCAGACGCCGGCGAGGGGCCGTCCTCGCCGGCGTGGGAGAGCCCCGCGCGACGCCGGCGAGGGCGAGGGCGAGGGGCTCCCTCGCCGGCGTCCCTCGCAAGCGGGGAGGGGATCTCCTCGCAGATCCGGCGAGGGAGAGCCCCGCGCAGACGCCGGCGAGGGCGAGCCCTCGCCCGCTGCGAGGGGACGCCGGCGAGGGAGCCCTCGCCCTCGCCCTCGCCGGCGTCTGCGCGCGGGGCTCTCCCACGCCGGCGAGGACGGCCCCTCGCCGATCTGCGAGGGAGAGGCCCTCGCCGGCGTCGGGCGAGGGGCTCCCTCGCAGAGCCCCTCGCAAGATCGGCGAGGGGGCCCCTCGCCCTCGCCCTCGCCCGACGCCGGCGAGGGGGCCCCCTCGCTCGATCCGCGAGGAGAGAGCCCTCGCCGGCGTCGGGCGAGGGGCCCTCGCCGATCTGGCGAGGGGCTCCCTCGCCGGACGCCGGCCCTCCGCCGGCTCCGGCAGAGGGAAAGGGCAAAAAAAAGGAAAAAAAGGAAAAAAAAAAGGAAAAAAAAAAAGGAAAAAAAAAAAAAAAAAAAAAAAAGGAAAAAAGGAAAAAAAAAGGAAAAAAAAAAGGAAAAAAAAGGGAAAAAAAGGAAAAAAAAAAAAGGAAAAAAGGGAAAAAAAAAAAAAAAAAAGAAAAATAGTAAGGAGGGACTAGATTGGACATTTCATCATAGTTCAGGGACCAACTTGAGCCGATCGAAAGTTCAGGGACTAAATCGGACATTTTATTAATAGTTCAGGGACTAAATTGAGCCATTTGAAAGTTCAGGGACTAAATCGGACATTTTATTAATAGTTCAGGGACCAAATTGAGCCAATCGAAAGTTCAGGGACGAAATTGGACATTGAGTAAAAATATAGGGACTATTTGTGCCATTTTCCCATAATGAAAAGGAGCAGCAGAAACTAAAGAGGAGGAGGAAGAAGAATGGTTTAGCCGAGGAGAAGAAAGAGCGAAACAGAGCAAGAGACGAACAAGTCAAGAGATTTGAGCATAGAAAAAGGGTGATGAATGGAGAAAGGAGAGATGATTATCACCTGTTAAAGTAGTGAACAGGTGATTCGACCCTCGGGATATGTAGTTTACAGGGTGTGTCAGTACCCACGTGACATGGAGTTCTAACGCTTACCACGCTGTACTGTTTGACAAAGAGAGAACACGTGACTTGTAACTTCACACAGTTGGCTGTCAAATCAATTTTTTATTGCGCTTCATAATGCCAAAAGATTCTGGATAGTCGACAAGTTGAATTTATGGACGGACTTCCGTATTTCTTTCTTCTGTTTAGCAACTACTATTACTCTTAATATAACTATAGAGATGCAGCGAAACAAAAGGAACTAATATGCACAAAATGAAACTCTTACCCAGTGATCTCCCAAACTTTCTAGCATTATTAGTGCAGGATAACGAATTAGCTATTAAAAAAAAAAAACTTATAATGTGTCAAAACCAATATCTGTATAAAGAGAATCATTTATTAGTTCACTGACATATGGACTAAACTAAATAAACTTTACTACCAAATTAACTTGTTGAAATGATCTCTTCTAGAAATAATAAAACGAATTGGACGTTTGATCATGATATTTTGAATAAACTATAGCTAAAGCTTGATGAAAGCATAAATGTAATTTAATATTTCATAACATGCTTATGGTTCAATCTTCTTTTAAACAAATCAGCCCTTTTTTTTCCTATGATTCAAAGGCTGAAGACGTTTTTCAGATAAATTCTTACATAAACTAATTTGTGGAGTAGGTGATAAGATTCAAACCAAAATCTCTTATCAAATGTCTATAGTAAATAAGAAAATAAACGAGACAATAGATGAGAGAGAAAATGAAAAGGGCAGATTTATTATTCTCTTTTGAAATAAAAGTCGGGTCCATTAACGATTGAGTTTACTTAGAAGGATGTAATTTAAGCTAAATTGAGCGCGTAAATAGCCCCCACCCAACATGCATGTTTGTACATCAATCATCACAACAACTTTAGAAGATCTTCCTAACCATTTTTCAAAGGTTTTGGTGGAATGGAAGGCCCACTAGTTTTTTTTTTAGTGAATTTCACCCTTCAGTGCAAGAAAACCCTATCATGACTTTCACTTTAAAGAGGTATTTACTGATAATGTTGATTATGCATCAATGAAAGATTAGAAAAGCATGTCAATATCATCATTGATTATGCGTCAGCGTCCAAAATATTTAACATTAAAGTTTGTCGCAATCCAAGAAAAAGCCATCATGACTTCCACTTTAAAGAAAAGGAGTTAAAAGTAAAATTGATGGAGTTCCTAGAGAGGTGGATTTTTATACTCATATCCCAAGTAGAAGATTATAAAAATTGACATATGATGATATAGTTGGAATTTTTCTAATGGCTCTCTGTTCTTGCTCATTGAATCATAACTTAGATCCTTGCATCAACGATTTACTTATTGATATGAGTTTAATGTGATTTTTCCAATTTTTCTTAACAACAATATTGATCTAACATTTTTCTTTGATTCTTTTTTTGAGAAAGAAAGGGCCAAAAAACAGAGAGACATAAAGAGAATGATGAAAGAGCATAACAGAGCAAGAATGACAAGAGAGAAAGAAGGCAAAGAGTTTTGAGTGCAAAAAAGAATTAGGTACTACTCATAAACCCGTTCTTTGTGTGGGTCCTGAAAGTATTTAAAAAATATAGAAGTTAATATTATAATTAAGCTAAGTAAATGGTAAAAAATTGAATTTAGTTTTCAAAGTAGTACATAAATCGAAATATCTCTAAAATGTAAAATGGATGTGTTATTGATTTACATATTAAATAGCAGTTATTGATAATATCCTACTTATTGACATATTTGACTTGGCCCAACTTAGACCTTCTATCCAATTAATATGGACCATCAGTTAAAAATAAGTCTTGACTTTTGGTGTATTGTCCTTCAAATTTTCACTAATTTGATAATAGAAGGCACCTCATCGCCATCCTTTCAAGTGAAAGAGCCAAAAAAAAAAAAAAAAAAATCGGTTCATAAGGAAAAATTGAAGTTGTTTAATCTTTTTTTGCCAACCATAATTGTTGGATTATAATGTCAAGTTACTCATAAATCCTTTTATTTATTATGACTACTTGAAATTTTATGACTGATAGTGATTAATTGAAAGTTATGACACCTAAGTGAATAATTTTTAAACGTAAACACCAATAGATGGACATAGAAATGGATGAATTTTATAGCAAAGACCTAAACCTCAAGGAAAAAAGAGAAGATGGGTATAGACTATGAAGCTCGTTAACCTAACCTTAGTTTAGGCCTTAACTAAACACCAGTCAATTCCTTGGGCATAGAAATGGATGATTTTCTACGTTATTGTTCCTTTAGTGGACCAGTTACCATCACCACTCCCATCCTTTCCCCCACCGCTGATGGTAGACATTGATGAGTCATCCATCCTTTCATCCTTTGCCACCACAAATGGTCCTTTCATCCTTTTCCAACGCTAATGTATTATGTTCTAATCCATCCTTTCATCTTTTCTTCCATCATTAATTGGACAACACTGATTGGTACTAGTCCTAAACCCGCTCCTTGCGTAGGTCAATGAAATCATATCTAAAATATAGGAGTAACATTATAATTAAGCAAGTTGTTAGATTAGAATGTCAATTGCAATTGTTACATTGGACATAACTTCAATTAAAATTGTTAGATCAAAACTTGTAAGTAAATTAAACTTTTGTCATTCTTTATTAAGATTATTTTGTTGATTACTGCTACTCTTTATAGGACAAAAACAATATGGGAAACATTTCAAGTCACTACAAATATTGTTACGTGGTCTCTTATTCCAATTGGAGTTTCCCCATTCTCTTTAGTATTAATACCCTAAAAAAACTCCAAACTGATACACTTGTGACAAATTTACCCTCAAATTATTTTTTTGACCATGAAAAATCCAAACCTAGTATACCTGTGACAAATTTACCCCGCCTAATCATAAAAAATCATAAACTAGTACATTTATGACAAATATACCCCAAACTAATTTATTCGACCTACAAAAAACCCCAAACTAATAAATTTTTGACAAATATATAATTCACTAAATTGGATTAATACCACAAAAAAATCACAAAAAATTGTAAACTATGACAAACGGAACATAAAATCCCAAATTGATATACTGTCACGTGTTATTTAACTTAATAATTTGATAATGAAATTTAACGAAAACTAACATAGGGTAAATTTATCACAAGTGTATCAGTTTGTGGTAAATTTGTCAAAAGTATATCAATTTAGGATTTTTAGTGGTAAAAAAAATAGTTTGGGATAAATTTATTACAACAGTTTGAGGTTTTTAGATTATTAACTATTCTCTTTATACTTGGGTCTGTTTTGAGTCTTTTTCTTCAAACATTTATTTTCCAAATATTGCAAATTTTCAAAAATACACAATTATTGACAAGGAAAGTTACGGACTTCAACATGACAGGTCCCTCTTCTAGAAGTGGATGGATTTTCTGCATTTTACTATTCCTTTGCTGGACCGGTCACCATCACTTATGTCTATCTCCACGTCATTTCTTCCACCACTACTGGACAAAGATCGAAGTGTACGTAAATGTATGGCAACTGACCGGTGCCCTCACTTGTCTTCCTTCTTTCCTTTTACCTCTGAGAAACCTTGTTTTCCCACTTCATCCCTCTCGAGGAAATGATCAATTAAGCAAAAGAGTCGTCACTTATTAACCTAACACTGACAACTCCATTGATGAGAACCAAATGAACAAGCTTTGGCTTCAACTCAAATTACCCTTGTCGCGCTAGGATATGAGATGTCCTATCAAGGGTTTAAGGGGAATGGTCTTGATGATTTGCCAATCCAAATATAATATGTTGAATAACAATTTTTGATAATGTTCTCTTATTGACGAATTAGATTTGGGTTGACTTAGACCCTTATATCTAATTAATATTAATCATAAATTGAAAATAAATCTTAACCTTTCATGTATTATCTTTCCCATATCGGTTGAGAGAAAGCCACTCAAAGCGTCCCTTTAAGTGAAAAAAAAAAAAAAAAAACTCAGGTTATTTAATTTCTATGCCAACCATAATTATTAGATTAGACTGTGAAATTGCTCCTAAATCAGTATTCTATTATGACTATTTGAAAATGTCATGACAAATTTCTAATGAAAAAAATGTTATGACTAATTAAAGTCATAAGGAACGTTTTCCTTGTAATTAAGTTCTTAAGGATAATTTGCATAATAACAAGGTGCATATAAAAAATTTATCATGTAAAGTTAGAATCATCCTAAATAAAAGCAATTCTTTTATAAGGGCACGGACATGATAACCAGTTTATCTAAAAGCCCATAAGTTATCTTGCAAGATTCATGAACAGTTTAAGTTCATGTTTTTGGCTTGTATAGGTGGCTCAATCCTGAACAGTTTGCATGTAGATTCAAACGACCTCAAATCCCTGAGCTAGAAATCCCACAACGCCTCGCCCAACTGCACTAATCCTAGTGTTAAGCAAGCGCAATTTTTATTATAAGGAATAAGTATATTTTGATAATATGGTGGGCCTCAACCTTGACGTCAGCTGTGAGGTAAGGGTGGCGACCGAATTGGAGGTCGCTACAGATTGCAGGCCAGTGTAAAGATGGAGGAGGGATTGATGTTAAAGAGAGTAAGTGTATTTGGCATTCGGTGTCATTATAGAATCATAAAATTGCGCCAATCGTGAAGTTAAATAATTATCATAAAATTGTCATATTATGATATGGTTGGAACTTTGTTAATATCTCCTTGTTCTCGTTCTTTTAAAAACTACTTATTGATATGAGTGTAATATAATTTTTCAAATTATTCTCAACAACAACATGATCTGCAATTTTCTCTAATTGTTCTCTAGAGAAAGAAAGAGTGGAACAGACCAAGAACGATGAGAGAAGAGTAAGGCAAAGAGATTTAAGTGCAAAGAGGGACGACGGGTAGCGTCAAACCGTAGCAACTTATTGCTGGAAAAGCTGATAATTAGTCTTAGTGGTTGCATGCTACAGAGCGCTTGCTAGACCTATCAATAAATCACTCCCGATTCCTTGCATATTTTGCTACTAAAGATCTCGAGAAAAGGATAGCACATGTTATAATAATTGTGCGGTACTAATTTAAATGTCACAAATATTTCAAAGCATTCATTCAAAATATTATGTCACGTCAGATTTTTGACATTTAAATTAAAAATTCTAAAAAAGTTATGATGCTTAAGTGATTGATTAAAAGTCATGACTATTGAATGAACATTTTAAAACGTAAACACCAATCAATGGACATATAAATGAATGATTTTGCAGCAAAGACTCAAACCAGGAGGAAAAAAGAGGAGATGGGCACAGACCATGGAGCTCGTTAACCTAGCTATAGTTAGGCCTTAACTAAACACTGGTCAATCCTTTGAGCATAGAAATGTATGATTTTCTACATTGTTGTTCCTTTAGGTCCTGTTTGGTATTGTTTTTGTTACTAAGAATAGAATTATTCCATAAAGTAGATTTAGGACAGAATCAAGAAGCAGAAAAAAGTTATTTATTTGTTCCTAAGAATGACTCAAGAATCGAGTTTTTTTTTTTTTTTATGTTTTTTTTTTTTTTTTTTCTTCTTCTTCCTATAGCTGGCAACAAACTAGAGAAAGAAGAAAAAAGAAAAGGAAAAAATTATTAAAAATTAAAAAAATTCTAAGAAAAAGAAAAAAATTAAGGATTGTACTAAACGTATTTCTACTTCGGGAATAGAAATTTTATACAGTTACTAAATGCATTCGAATGCTTAGAAATTTGTCAAGGGAATAAAATTGAAAAAAAAAACTTTTAAGCATAAATTATGTTGAGGAATATATTGGTTACTAAATGCACTCTCACCCTCACCGTCACTGATGTCCTTGTCTCCATTCTTTCCTCCACCACTAATGCACAAACATTGATGAGTTATCCATTCTTTCCTCCTTTCCCACCGCTAATGTGGTAGTTTTGATCCATCCTTTCATCCTTTCCTTCACTATCAATGGACAAACACCAATAAGGTACTAATCCTAAATCCGCTCCTTGCGCAAGTCAAGGAAATCATATTAAAAAAGGTTAATATCAAGAAAAACCCAAAATTGATAATATTTCTTTTGACCATCAACGACCCTAAATTGATAAACTTGTGATAAATTTATCAAAAACTAACTTTTTGAACCTCAAAAACTCTAAATCGGTACATTTGTGACCAAATTATTCTTCCATAGTTTCCGTGAAATTGGATTAATATCACAAAAAGTGACAAACTGGTACACATGTGATAAAAAGAGGCTAAAAACAAAACTAGTACAAATGTGATAGACATAAGGTAAAAATCTAAATTGGTACACTTGTCAACTGTCATATATCATTTAATAATTTGAGGGTAAAATTTAACGTAAATTAATTGAGGGTAAATTTATCACATGTGTATTAGTTTGGAGTTTTTATTTAGGGTAAATTTATCATAAGTATATCAGTTTGGTTTTTTTTTTGTCATAGAAGTAACATTATAACTAAGCAAATTATTATATTAGAATGTCAATTGTAATTGTTATATTAGACGTAACTTCATATAGAACTGTTAGAGCAAAACTTCTAAGTAAATTAAACATTTTAAACTAGTTTACTTTTTGGAATAATACTACTCTTTACAGGACACAATTAATGTGGGAAACAATTGAAGTCGCCAATAACATTTTAGATCAAAACTTCTAAATAAACATTCTAAACCAGTTTACTTTTTTGAATAATGCTACTTTTTATGGGACAGCATTAATATGGGAAACAATTCGAGTCACCACTTACATTGTTTTGTGCTCTGTCATTTCAATTGGAGTTTTCCCCTTTTCTTTCAAATGCTTGGATCTATTTTGGGTATTTTATTTTTAAGATTTATTTTTCAAATATTGCAATTATCACAAATCGATTTTAAAATTTTACAAAAATATACACTTATTGATAAATGAAGTTATGTGGCTTTTGATAATTTATAACCCTACTTTTTCTTTCACTTTTAATTTTTTTGAAGGACGGGAGTGTTGAAAAACAACAACATTTTGCAATAAATGGCTGAGTTCTAATACTAGCTATCCGACGATTTAGAAATTTAAGAATGACTCAAAAACCCAAGGAAGAAAGAGGAGATAGGGTATGGATGGAGATCCACTTGGGAAGTTGAGTGTTAAGTAGATTGCCCCCATGTCATGACTGGCCAAAAGAAAAAAAAAATACAAAAGGGCCTCTATATGTCGGTTGCCTCCATCAAGACGAACGATATATGTCTTATAAACAACCCAATGATAGATATAGATGACTCATAAAATGTAAGTATATATACATAATGGATGATTTTTATTTTTATTTTACATTTTACTGTTCCTTGATCAATTCCCATCACTAATGTCCAAGTCTCCACCTCCTTTCTTCCACTTCTCGTGGACAACCATCCAAATATATGAAAGATTGCTTTAATTAGGGTAAGTTGTGGGAGAAGGAGAGAGAGTAATAGAGAGTGGTTGCAAGAGCTGAGATGGATTTCTGCATTTTACTATTCCTTTCGTTGACTAGTCACCATCGTCGATGTCTACCTCTGCGTCCTTTGGTCCATCGCTATTGGACAAACATCTAAGTTTTCGTAAATGCATGAACTGACCGAGTGCCCTCACTTGTCTGGCCTCTTTCCTTTTACAATCGACAAACATTACTTCCCTACTTCACCCCTCTTGAGGCAACGATTCATTAAGCAAAAGAGTTGCCAATTATTAAGCTAAAACTAACAACTCTCTTGATGAGGCCCAAATGAACAAACTTCTCTCTTCACTTCAGTTAACCCTTGTTGCATGAGGTATGTAATGTACCTTTTAGAGTTCAAAAGATGAGTGATCTTGATGATTTTCCATTATAGAGATTATATATCGATTAGCAGTTTTTGATAATGTTCTCCTTATTGACACATTAGACTTTGGCTAACTTAGATCCTTATGTCTAACTAATATTAACCATTAGTAAGTCTTGACTTTTCATGTATTATCTTTGCAGATTTGTTGAAAGAAAGCCCCTTTAGGCATCCCTTTAAGTGAAAAAAAAAAAAAAAACTCAATTCACAAAATAAATTTGAAGTTATCTAATTTTTATGCCCATCATAATTATTAAATTAGAATGTGAAATAATTATCATAAAATTGCCATATTTTTAATACCTCTCTATTCTTGCTCTTTCAAAAATTACTTATTGATATGATTTTAATGTATTTATATCTATTATTTATGAATGTTAGATTCAATTGATAATTTCCTTTGACTTTTCTTATGAGAAAGAGAGAGCAAGTCTCGCACCAATAATGCAAAGTGGACTCAATAATGCACGCCTATGAGGCATTGTGCAAGACAAGATGCCTTACACAGCACCCACAGTGAGGCAGTGAGGTGTTTCTATTCACTCGAAGTATTCATTGAGCTATCAAAACTTTCATCCTTTCCTCTTTCAAATTGATAGACGAGCTGTTCCATTTCGCGCACTTCAATAGTCTGTCCTGATGCATCCACTAGAATCATATTTATTGATCTTTTGAATGGACTCGATGCACTTGGATGGTTGCACCTTTTGAGGAGTATCGAACAAACACATCTTCTTTGGCAAAGACTAATAGGAACTTGATGGTACATCAATGGAGCTCGAAGGGACATGTGTTGGCATTGGCCCAGAAAGTAGAGGTAGTTTGCAGACTCAACACATCATGCACGAATTAATAGGGCAACATGTGAAATAAAAGAAACGGTTTTCATTCATTGCATTTTCCAAAAAAATAGATGATGGCTCAAACTAGATTTGGAGCAGGATTTGATAATTAATAAGAAATTTAGGCATAGTAGTAATTGAATTTTTTGCGAAAATTGTCAGTAGGTCTTTGAACTCTTTTTTCTTGGTCAATTGTGCCTGTACATTGTGTATGTGTGTGTATATATATTTTAATTCTTTCACTCCCGTTTTAATAGATGAGATGCAAATCATCTATTGCAGAATCCTCCTACGTCGTGTCTCTACTGCGCCATTAGGATGATAGAAGAAAACAAACCTTGTGATGTCCCATTAAGAATTAAAGAGATCGGTGATCTCGACAACATGCCAATGTAGAGATTATATATTAAGAGCAATTTTGAATAATGTTCTTCTTATTAATGCCATATGTTGAAAATAAGTATTGACTTTTCATGTATTATCTTGACTTTTAATGTCAAGTTAAATAATTGCTTCTTCTGGGCCTAAGCAACATGCAAAGATATTCTCCAACGATAGAGCTCTATAAGACAAAATAGTACATATGGACCCCACTTTTGCATACATGGTTCAATCTTGGACTGGGGAAATTATGCATTGTAGCCTTCTCAGAAATAATAACTTTAACAATGATGCCATAGAAAACGAAAGTATAGAGCAAGAGAACTGAATGCCATCATCAAATCATGTGACATAAATGCTCATTGTTGATAGGGTCTCATATTTTTAAGTACCTGCCATTTGTAAAAGATGCGATTTAACTAAAAACTAGTCAAAAGATAGCAATACGAGAAAAAAAAAAAAAAACATGGCTTATAAAAGTACAAGAGACACTACCAAACTCTCATGATTATAGTTCAAACTTGGTAGAGAATAAGGTAAATATAATTCAGTCCTCAACTTTTTGACAAGATGTGATGGATCTTCGGCTCCATCATGCACGATTTGTTTAAATGCCTAAGAGTTGCAATTCGATTATTTTTCTTAATAGATTCCTTGAATAATGCAAAGAGAATTATCTGCCCACATGCATATTTGAAAAAGCAATGTATAAATACAAAAATCAAAATATAAACACAGACAATGAGAAAAAAATAGATAATATGAAAAAATATGAGCTATTTCAACTTAAACAATTGTAAAAATAAGAAAATAGAAAAGATCATATTGATCTTGATAGATGAGTGAAGGATGTTCCTTATTGCCATCGGAGCCAAATTTTGCAGAAACAAAATGGTTTTTTAATTGCATGAACCCTATCCTCCTAAGCCCAAATGATCTCACACTTTCTATTATGTGATCTTCACTTGAGATCCATATGATAAATGTTGAAAACCAAATATCTTCGAAACATCACTTTATCTAATTACTTTAATAGCATAGAGTTTTTCACATGTGGAAATAGAGTTTCATGATCAAGGGAGGACATCAAATTAGATGATCAAAATTGACAAGAGCAAATTATCAATTTATTTGAGATATTATGAAATCTACGAGGTTAAGATTGTGTCATGATCAATATGAAGACATACACAAGAATCTTCTATTTTCATCAAATTCGAGGTACTAGTGTTTTGGTATGCTGAGAAAATTGCACAAGCGGTATTAAACATATTATACGGAATGTATTCGAGTTTTAAACATTTCAATTGAACCAACTTAATCCTAACTCTTTGAGGAATAGTTTAATCAAGTTCTCTCAGCCAAGTTTTGTCTCATTTGTTTCACATGTCAATCTAATCATGACCGATTATCTTATATGTAACGGTGATGGTGTGATATGAACTAAAATTACATGAAACAATGCTATTTAATCTTAGATAAACGTTATCATTGTTTGGTCGGGCAGCTAAAGCCCCAAATTATCGATGGATGAGGTAGTAATAGCTCAAGCCTTGTCATTATCAAATGTGGACTCGACTGGGAGTGAGGACACCCCAATATCTAATTTCAGTCAAATTATTGGATCTCCTAAACATGAGCCACATGCTTAGCTTTTTTCCAATGACCAACAAACGAATACATATGGATCCATTTTTGCACAAATGGTTTAATCATGGCATTGGGGTAATAATGCATGGCTGCTTTCTCAAAAATTAATAACTTTAATAAGGATGTTATAGAAAATGAAAGTATAAACTAAGAGTATTGAATGATGTCATCAAATCAAATCATTCGCCATGTGATACTTATCGATTAATAGGAACTCATATTTTTAAGTGTCTACTACTCGTAAAGATGTCCTTCAATTCAACACCAATCGAAAGATCGGATGCAACAAAAAAATGGCTTATAAAATCACAAGTGGCACCACTAAACTCATGTGATTGCATCTCAGACTTGACAAAGAATAAGTTAAATGTAATTTAGTTCTCATCTTTTTGACGAGATGTAATGGATACTTGGCTTCACGATGCACGATCTGTCTAAACACCAAAGATTTGTATTCAATTATTTCCCTCAATATATCCATGCAAAATTGCAAAGAGAATTGGCTTCCCACAATCATATTTGCACAAGCAATATATGAATATGAAAGACCATAATATAAGCACATAGAATGAAATTTCAAAGTATTTGCTAAATTTAGGACTTATAATCTGCACCCTTAAGGGTGCATCATTCTAAAGTCATCCATGTTAACCTGTCAAAATTTGTGCTCTCAGACTATACATTCAGTACACAATAGAATCTCAAGTCTTATTCGTAAAAACATTACCTGCACTGTCGGCAAAGGTTTTTTCCAATATGGTTTGGGCTCCATCGCTGTTGTTCATGAGTTTTTGCAGCGTTGGCGAATCCATGACGCTGATGTCGCCCAGCATTCCAATGTCGTCCTCCAACATCCCTTCAATAAATAGGTTACCTTCTCTCCTGCATCTCATCACCATCTTCCCATCACTCCCCACGATGAGTCTCCTGCAAATGGATAGAACTTGACCAATACTGCAACTATAGAGGAAAATAATGATTAGACTCCACTTAAACAAGCTTTCACTATGCACCCTCTCTCATCCCCATGCCCAATTTTTGTCCTGGTTTTTGTGAAAGTAAGTAATCTGACCATTAGGGGTGCATGATAACCCAAATTTTTGTTCCATAAATAGTTTTTCTGTTCCATACCAGTTTCTGGAAGAGAAATCCGTTTAATAAACCTATTCCGTTTTTCTATTTCTGGAATATATTTCTATTCTAGAAATAGGTTTGGAAGAGAAATCAGAAGTAGAAAAAATCTACTTATCTATTTCTAAAACAGAAATTAAAATAATTTCTCCCACAAACCCTAATTTCAGTAACTCTCATCTCCTCTACGACGTCTTGCCTCCTCCTTCTCCTCCCCCGATCATCGCTCGCCGCCGCCACCGCCGCTCACCACCCGCCGACCACGGCCGGTCGCCACCCGCCGCCACCGCTGGTCGCCGGTCGCCGTCGCCGCTAGTCGCTGTCGCCGGTCGCTGCCGCCGCGGTCGTCGGGCCACTACCGCCATCGCCGTCGATCGCCGATCCACTTTGCCGCCACCGGTCACCGGTCATCGCTGCTGCCATCGGTCATCGCCGGTTGTCGCCGCCACCGCCCGCCCGCGCGGTCGCCGATCTCCGCTGGCCAGCAACCCAAAAAAGAAAAAAATATTGTGTCGTTATCAAACGAATTTCTATTTTTAGAGTAGAAATTTTGTCATTATCAAACGGTTATTTTTGCTTAAAAACTATTCTAGAAATAAAAATAGAAAAATCTATTTCTGTTCCAAAAACTATTTCTGGAAGCGAGAATGGTTGTCATGCACGCTCTTAATGTTTAAGGAGTTTCATACCTTAGTTACTGTTTAGCTTCAAAATGCTTCGTGGGTATCAGAGCTAAAGATGAGTTCGCAAGAAGATGGGGGAGTAACAATTTAACAAAAAAATTTCGGTAATGCCGATATAGAATGTAATTTTGATTCCTATACTATTAAATTTGACTAATCTTAAGGAGGGGAGGGGCTTTTTCTTTTTATCATTATTATTATTTTTGGTTTTGTGGAAAATATTTACGAGGAATGTGTTAATAAATGCATAATACACTTGTTAAACAACAATTTTACAATAGCACTGAGTTTTCCATGGCACTAACTTTAGTGTTATCACATAAGTTGTCTACACCTGAATTTTTATCAACAATTCAAGCGTCTGTCCTTGTAAAATTACAAAAATGGAAAATAGCAAAAATAACAAAAAGCATTTAAAAAGAATGTATAAAAAAAATAAATGATAAACTAATTAAAAAATAAGAACTCTTAGAAAATGATGGGTGTTAAAAAAGGGGGCCTCTTCTGGTTCGTGGCCCAACTCACTTAGCTCTCCCTAGATGAAATTTCATCGTAAGTGCATCAAGCTTGGTTGGCTGCAGTTCCTCTGGCCCACCCTATTTGCTAATAAGGCCACAACCCATTCCTAGCCGAAGATCACTTAAAATTAGAATCCCATCATTTCCGACGCCATTAGTCGTCCTACGCCATTAATCGGAAATGACAATGGGTCAATTTTCCAATAATAGGAAATTTAAATAGAAATCTCAAGCCAATGGACCTGTGGAAATTAAATATATTTCTTCGGAATTGAAAATACGAGAAAGAAAAGTGGAATTTCCTTTCACAAGTGATATTAAAGTATTGTTCATTCATGCTAGAATAAGTCACAAGAAGCATACTCTTATAATTTATGAAAGCGAATTTTAAGCTAAAAATTCATTATACGAGCAATCAATCGAAAGTGCCTTTCTAACAATAAAGGGGACAAGAATAACCGACATAATCACCATCAAGGACATCTAGTGTGACATCCTAAAATTCGACCCCGTTTCGATAAAGTGAAATGGACATTTCGTCGACATGCTTAGGGTCCTTTTTCTCTGAGCTGATCACTCACGAGTTAACTAACCTATTGGGTGAAGCCGTTAAGGGATGTATTTGCAGTAAAATCTCTAAAAGCTACTCAATTGGTTGGATTGGACTAAAATCACGTTTGATTGATTCTAACCATGAAATTTAATTTGGTTTCGGGAAACGAATATTTGAGCGTGTCACAATTCATTTTTAGGACCCTGTCTCATCGTCCGTCAAATTATTGACGAGCCCAAAATTTCAATAAAGAAATTATCGGAGGAAAATTGAAGCCCGAAAGGAAATAGAAAGGGAAAGAGAAAAGAAAAAAAAAAAAAATAATAAGGCTATTTTTTTTTTCTCTCTCTCCCTCTCTTTTCTTTTCTTTCTTTTCTCTCTCTCTCCTCTCCCCTTTCCCTCCCCCTTCGTGCGATTTCCCCCCCAACCGACTTCTCTCTCTCTCTCTTCTCATTTTGACCGTTCAATCCTTATCTCTCTCTTCTCTTTCCTCCTCCCCCACGTGACCGTATTCTTCTTCTTCTTCTTCATTCTGGCGTGCGAACCAGCCCAGCTAAGGAAGAACAGAAGCCGCAGCTTGCCGTCGCTACTCCGTCGCCACCCGTCTCGCCGCCCACGCCCGCGCCCGTGCGCGCGCCGCTCACCGCCGTGCGCCACCAGCCCCGTCCCTCGCGCCAGGCGTTCCCCCGAGTGAATCCAGCCAACCCCTGCCCAGCCCCCGTTCCGCGACTAGCTCCACCTCCGGCCGTCGTTCAACCTCGCCTGGACCTCCCCGTCGTCTCCCTCATCCTTCGCCGGCCTCGCCTTGCTGTTTTGGCCGCCGGACTAGCTCCGGCTAGCCAAGAACAGCAACCCACGAAGTGGGTTTCCAGCTAGTTCGGGCCCGCTTTTGGATCGTTTCCGGGCCTCGAACCCGAGCCGTGCTTTGGGAAGAATCGTTCCTCGCGTCGCCCCCGTCGGATTGATCCGATTTGCGCGCGATTTGGTGAGTAATCTCACCAATCCCTGATTAGTTGGCTAATTATGCTTAAGGTTGGTTTAGTTTTAATTAATTATGTTTAGGTTATTAGATTAGAATAAATTAGCAATTATTAGTCAAATGTGATGCGATTTAGATAAATTGATTGCGCAATTAGCAAGTAGGCATGGTCTACTAATTATTGGAAGTGCCTCGGGATTTTTCCCGACCCTTAGTGGGCTCCAATTAGGCTTTTCGGGCCTAAGTGGATTTTTGTATTGAAATATTAATTTTCGGAATTAAATTAAATAATTATTTATTTTCGAAAATTCAATTGAGATGGTTCGGAACCAGAATTTTATGCTAATGACCCTGGTGAAGTCCATTTATTTAATTGGGCTTTATTTTGTGCTAAATTGAATTTTTAATATTTATTAATTAATTATCAAAATTAATTAATTAATTATCTGAAAAAATTAATTAATTAATTAATTAATTAATTTTCGGAAATTAAGATTTTGATAATTTTCGAAACCGAAATCTCGTGCCGATTGTCATGGCGAAGTCCGTTTATTTATTTGAGCTTTGAATTGTATCAAGTTGAATTGAATGTGGAATTTAGGATATATTCCTAAATGGTTGTGGTTAATTATTTCATTGAGAAATCGTTGAGTATTAATTGTGAATATCGAAAGTGGTCGAGTGGGACCATAAAGCCATTGAATATCAAAAGTGGTCGAGTGGGACCGTAAAGCCATTGAATATCAAAAGTGGTCGAGTGGGACCGTAAAGCCATTGAATATCGAAAGTGGTTAAGTGGGACCGTAAAGCCATTGAATATCAAAAATGGTCGAGTGGAACCGTAAAGCCATTGAATATCGAAAGTGGTCGAGTGGGACCATAAAGCCATTGAGTATTGAATGTTGTCGAGTGATGGACTACGTCTTCCACCTTTGCTTAAGATGTGATCTGAGGATCGTAGTTCGTAATTGGGGATTGAGATGGAATAATCGAATTGACCTAGAAATGGTCTGACCGACATGTAATCGACTAGGTCGATTGATCATTGCTTTGATTTGATGTCGTGAATTGATTGACTGATTGGAAATGACCGTGAGTGGTCTTGTTGGCAGATAATCGACTAGGTCGATTTGATCGATATTTCGATATGTGATTTGATTGATTGTGCATTGAGATATTTGAAGTATCTGTATATAACCTTGAATTGAAGGTTGAGATTGATGCCAAGGTACGTCTTCTGCCATGTGCGTGTATAGGCAGCCTATAGTATAATGGTTTACTAATCGGGCTTAGTGGGGTAGAACTCACTGAGACGTAGTCTCATCCCAGTTTGGGGAAAACATTTCAGGACCCCGCTGAGGAGCTGAGGAGGAGAAATCCGAGAAGGAGAACTCGGAAGTAAATCTTGAGGAGAAGGATTTTTGGAAGAAGAAGATAGTCCCGAGAGGGGCCTTGAGTATGGCCCAGATGGACTGAAATTCTGCCTTCTTTTTAAATCTCCATTTGATGTGAATAGAGACGAGTAAAATGTTGTGAAGTGCTTTGGTTTATGTTTTGTATAAAAGTTTTATTATAAATTTCAATATGAAAAATATGGCCCTTCTTTTCTATCCCATCGTTTTATTGTCTGGGGATTTATAATTGCTTTCGCATGTGCTTAATAAAAGAAAGGGTCGGCGATATATAGTTCTGGGATATCGCATTTTAAAATCAATCAAGAGAAGGATGTGTGCGTGCCTGAGGATCGGGGCGTGGCATCCAGTTTAAGTGGTATCAGAGCGAAGTTTAAGATTGGAGTGATAAGGAGTGTTGACCATGGGATAGTTAGTAGGAAAAGCCTTGAAATTCATGCTGGTGCATATTTGTGTTAGCTGAATGCTTGAATTGTTTGTTGTGTGTGTATCGCTCACCTTCTAATCCAGTTTGGATTTGGAAGATGGGTTTCAGTGTAAAGACTGAACCATGAGCGAGCAGGAAATGAAAACTCCAAATAAGAGGGCAATGTCCTTTGTGACTCGGGATAAAGCACTGACAAAGGTCGGTACCCGAGGTGGTTGTGGTAGAGTGTTGGCTCTGGCCAGTTCAAGTGTAAGAGTACCACCGCAGGTTGGTACTAGTGTAGCAGTGTCGAATGATCCTAAGTTCGATAGAATAGTTCTGATGCTAGTGTTCCTTGGGAACTGGATGAGCCAGGAGGCTCAGGATCGAGCCGCTGTCAGTGTTGCAACCGCCTTTGTTGCCACACCTGCTGAGATCAGAGTGGATATGTGATTCGGGAGTGAGTCATTGCATTTGAGCCGAGGTATAGATTTAGTTTAGGCAAAAATGGAAATTGGACAGATAAAAGATCGAGGTCGAGAGAAAAGTATTATATTCCATTCGCGAGGAAAGGTGGGGTAGTCAAGTCAGCACCGAGTCAAATAGATCAAGTTGTTTCCGGACGTGATAATGGAGATTGGTCTTATGTCCTTCCTAGGACACGAAATTGTTTGGAGTATAGCCAACAGGGATATACGGTCGAGAGCGGTCCTAGCAAACTGATGGGGCAACCAAAAAGAGTGCATGCTTTCGCCTAATAGAATATAGAAGACGCACCAGATAGGTGTCGAAATTGTAGAAGGAAGTATGGATAAATCCAGTGTCTGAGTATGACTAGAACATGTTGTGATGATGACTAGCATGGCCATCAGGTGAAGGATTGTCAGTGGAAGTCCAAGGTAGCATAGGCATCGCTATCTTTGCGGCCGAACGCCATTAGGATGGCGAAAGGAATGGGAGTAGAATTGATCTTGCATCGATTAGAGAAAGAATGTGTTGGAGGTGATCTTATCAGAGTAACATAGCAGAGTTTTGTGCTGAGTTGGTAGAACTTAAATTGTTGAAGTAAAAGTGACAGAGGGGAAATCATTAACAATAGTTGTGCTTGATTAGTTGCTGAAGTGTGAATTTGATGCCACATGAATAGTGTGGGCTCATGGAGTATCTAGTGATAATGAATCACGATCTTGGAGCAATCCAGTTTAGTCCATTAGCATGTGAAAGTGTCGAGGTTATTAGGAGTCGAAAAGAATTTTCGATTTCATCAATCTCGTTGGTTAAAGATAATCTGTTTATTAGACGAAGGTTGCCAAGATTGATTTGACAACTGTAGTGGATGTGTCAGTTGAGAAATAGAATGTGAAGAAGGTGGCCGTGATATAGAAAATTTCTAAGATGGTTCTAAAATAATTGCCAGGGTTACCGCCAGAAAGTGAGATAGAATTGGTAATTGAACTAGCACCAGGATAGAGCCACTCTCGAAGGCTTCTTACTAGTCGTTGTTGTTTGAATAGGTAGAATTGAAGATGCAGATGTAAATATTGAGGAATGAGGAATTCGTGCATATCAGTGCACCACTTTAGGGAAACCTTAGTTTTGTTGTGAGAAGAAGAAAGATGGTTTGTTGCGAGTGTGCATCAACCACCGTCAACTCAATTAGGTGAAGATCAAGGACAAGTGTTCTTTGCCAAAGATCAATGAATGGTGTGACTAGTTATAAAGAGTATCGATGTTTTAAAGGTCGACTTGAGATTATGAAGTCATTAGTTACGAACCAAGAATGAGGTTGTACGAAAGACAGCTGTTCGTACTTGATATGGTCATTACGAGTTTACAGTGATACCGTTCGGATTGACGAATGCTCTAGCTGCATTCGTGGATATGATGAACAGAGTGTTCAAGGAATACTTAGATCAATTTGTGATTGTGTTCATTGATGACATCTTGGTCTATTCGAGAAGTGATGAAGAGCATGAGAATCATCTGAGAGTAGTACTCCAGACCTTAAGAACTCATCAGCTATATGCTAAGTTTAGCAAATGCGAGTTTTGGCTGACTCGTGTTGTATTCTTAGGTCGTGATTTCCGGAGAAGGAATCTCCGTCGACCCAAGCAAGATAGAAGCCGTGATCAAGTGGCCGAGACCAACATCAATAACAGAGATCAGAAGTTTTCTAGGGTTAGGAGGTTATTACAAATGGTTTGTGGAAGGATTCTCATCGATAGCATCGCCTCTGACAAAATTCACGAAGAAAAATGAGAAATTTGTATGGTCAGACAAGTGCGAGCGTAGTTTCCAAGAGCTAAAAGGAAAGCTGACTACCGCACTTGTGATGACGATTCCATCTGGTCCTGGAGGATTCGAGATCTATAGTGACGCGTCATTTAGGGGATTGGGTTGCATGCTGATGCAACATGGCAAAGTTGTTGCATACGCTTCTCGGCAGTTGAGACCTTATGAATTGAATTATCTGACGCATGACTTAGAACTCGCAGCCATCATATTTGCATTGAAGATTTGGAGGCACTACTTGTGCAGAGAAAAGTTTCAGATCTTCACAGACCATCAGAGTCTCAAGTATTGTTCTCTTAGAAGGAGTTGAACATGAGACAGTGCTGATGGATGGAATTACTGAAGGATTACGACTGTGATATTCTATATCACCCAGGAAAGGCGAACAAGGTCGCCGATGCATTGAGTCGAAAGTCTTCAATAGCACAAATCTTGGTTAAAAAGTGGAACTTAATCGAGAGAGCTCGGGATTCGGAATTTAAATTTGAGGTAGGCCACCTTTCAAGTTTTATGGCCACCCTCAGAATTGAGCCGAATGTCCAAGTCAGAATCAAGCAACTCCAACCGACAGATCTAGACGTACAAAGAATTCTTCAAGAGGATACCAATAAGATAAAGGTTGATTTTCAAGTTTCAAATGATGGGGTACTAAGGCTTCATGGACGTTTGGTTGTACCTGACGATGTCGAGCTTAGAAAAGAAATTTTATCTGAGGCACATCGTAGCGGTTACAGCGTTCATCCTGGAAGTACCAAGATGTATCAGAATCTGCATCAACATTACTGGTGGTCAGGTATGAAGGCGGACATTGCCAAGCATGTGGCCAAGTGTTTGACTTGTCAGCAAGTAAAAGCCTAGCATTGCAAGCCGGGAGGACTTCTGCAACCTCTCGCGATCCCAGAATGGAAGTGGGAGCATATCACGATGGATTTCGTGATTGGACTACCAAGGAGTCAAAGAGGAAATGATTCAATTTGGGTAGTAGTCGACGGGTTGACAAAATCGGCTCACTTCATTGCAGTTCGAAAGGACCTCAGTCTTGATAGGCACGCAGAACTGTATGTGCGTCAAGTGTTCGTATGCATGGAGTGCCGGTTACGATAACATTTGATAGAGACCCGAGATTTACTGCTGCTTTTTAGAAGAGCTTGCAGAATACTTTAGGTATAAAGCTTCAGTACAATACGGCATATCATCCTCAAACGGATAACCAGTCTGAAAGGACAATTTAGACTCTTGAAGACATGCGGAGAGCGTGTGTAATAGACTTCAAAGGAAGTTGGGAAGATTAGCTTCATCTGGTGGAATTCGCCTACAACAACAGTTATTAGCAAAGCATCAAAATTGCTCCATTTGAAGCGTTGTATGGCAGAGCATGCAGAACTCCAGTGTGTTGGGATGAAGTCGGAGAAAGGAAGATAACAGGCCCAGAGTTGGTTCAGCAATCAGTAGATGCCGTGGCAATGATCAGAGACAGATTAAAGACAGCGCAGAGCAGGCAGAAAAGTTATGCAGATAAGCGTCGAAGGTCTTTGGAATTCCAAGTTGGTGATCACGTTTTTCTGAAAGTGTCACTAATGAGGGGAACTTCGCGCTTTGGTAAGAAAGGCAAGTTGAGTCTGAGGTACGTAGGTCCATTTGAGATTCTTGAAAGAATCGGAAACCTAGCGTATCGTCTTGCGTTACCGCCAAGATTGGCGCAAGTGCATGACGTCTTTCACGTGTCGATGTTAAGGAAGTACGAGCCTGACCGGACTCACGTGCTCAATTTCGAGGAATTGGACATGGATAACCGTGTGTCATACATGGAAAGCCCGGTTCAGATTGTTGATCGTAAAGAGCAAGTTCTGTGTACAAAGACTATTCCGTTGGTCAAAGTGGTCTGGCAACACCACGATACTGAAGGAGCGACTTGGGAGACTGAAGAAGCGATGAGACAACTGTACCCCCGCCTTTTTAATCAAAGTGTAATAGTTTAAATTTCGAGGACGAAATTTTTATAAGAGGGAAAGAGTTGTAACATCTTGAAATTCGATCCCGTTTCGATAAAGTGAAATGGACATTTCGTCGACGTGCTTAGGGTCCTTTTTCTCTGAGCTGATCACTCACGAGTTAACTAACCTATTGGGTGAAGCCATTAAGGGATGTATCTGCAGTAAAATCCCTAAAAGCTACTCAATTGGTTGGATTGGACTAAAATCACGTTTGATTGATTCTAACCATGAAATTTAATTTGGTTTCGGGAATCGAATATTCAAGCGTGTCACAATTCATTTTTAGGACCCTGTCTCATCGTCCGTCAAATTATTGACGAGTCCGAAATTTCAATAAAAAAATTATCGGATGAAAATTGAAGCCCGAAAGGAAATAGAAAGAGAAAGAAAAGAAAAAAAAAAAAGAATAAGGCTATTTCTTTTTCTCTCTCTCCCTCTCTTTTCTTTTCTTTCTTTTTCTTTCTTTTCTCTCTCTCTCCTCTCCCCTTTCCCTCCCCCTTTGTGCAATTCCCCCCCAACCGACTTCTCTCTCTCTCCTCATTTTGACCTGTCAATCCTTATCTCTCTCTTCTCTCTCTCCTCTTTCCTCCTCCCCCACGTGATCGTATTCTTCTTCTTCTTCTTCATTCCTAGCGTGCGAACCAGCTAGCTGAGGAAGAACAGAAGCCGCAGCTCACCATCGCTGCTCCGTCGCCGCCCGTCTCGCCGCCCGCGCCCGCACCCATGCACGTGCCGGTTGCCGCCGTGCCCCACCAGCCCCGTCCCTCGCGCCAGGCGTTCCCCCGAGCGAATCCAACTCTGCCCAGCCCTCGTTCCGCCGACAAGCTCCACCTCTAGCCGCCGTTCAACCTCGCCGGACCTCCCTGTCGTCTCCCTCATCCTTCGCCGGCCTCGCCTTGCTATTTTAGCCGCCAGACTAGCTCTAGCCAGCCAAGAACAGCAACCCACGAAGTGCGTTTCCAGCTAGTTCGGGCCCGCTTTTGGGCTGTTTCCGGGCCCCGAACCCGAGCCGTGCTTTGGGAAGAATTGTTCCTTGCGTCGCCCCCGTCGGATTGATCTGATTTGCGCGCAATTTGGTGAGTAATCTCACTAATCCCTGATTAGTTGGCTAATTATGCTTAAGGTTGGTTTAGTTTTAATTAATTATGTTTAGGTTATTAGATTAGAATAAATTAGCAATTATTAGTCAACTGTGATGCGATTTAGATAAATTGATTGCGCAATTAGGAAGTAGACGTGGCCTACTAATTATTGGAAGTGCCTCGGGATTTTTCCCGACCCTTAGTGGGCTCCAATTAGGCTTTTCGGGCCTAAGTGGAGTTTTTTGTATTTAAATATTAATTTTTGGAATTAAATTAAATAATTATTTATTTTCCGAAAATTCAACTGAGATAATCCGGAACTAGAATTTTATGCTGATGACCGTGGTGAAGTCCGTTTATTTAATTGGGCTTTATTTTGTGCTAAATTGAATTTTTAATATTAATTAATTAATTATTTTTCAGAAATTAAGATTTTGATGGCCGATTGACCGAAATCTCGTGCCGATTGTCATGGCGCAGTCTGTTTATTTATTTGAGCTTTGAATTGTGTCAAGTTGAATTGAATGTGGAATTTATGATATATTCTTAAATGGTTGTGGTTAATTATTTCATTGAGAAATCGTTGAGTATTAATTGTGAATATCGAAAGTGGTCGAGTGGGACCGTAAAGCCATTGAATATCAAAAGTGGTCGAGTGGGACCGTAAAGCCATTGAATATCGAAAGTGGTCGAGTGGGATCGTAAAGCCATTGAATATCAAAAATGGTCGAGTAGGACCGTAAAGCCATTGAATATCGAAAGTGGTCGAGTGGGACCGTAAAGCCATTGAGTATCGAAAGTGGTCGAGTAGGACCGTAAAGCCATTGAGTATTGAATGTTGTCGAGTGGTGGACTGCGTCTTCCACCTTTGCTTAAGATGTGATCTGAGGATCGTAGTTCGTAATTGGGGATTGAGATGGAATAATCGAATCGACCTAGAAATGGTCTGATTGACATGTAATCGATTAGGTCGATTGATCATTGCTTTAATTTGATGTCGTGAATTGATTAACTGATTGGAAATGACCGTGAGTGGTCTTGTTGGCATGTAATCGATTAGGTCGATTTGATCGATATTTCGATATGTGATTTGATTGATTGTGCATTGAGATATTTGAAGTATCTGTATATAACCTTGAATTGCAGGTTGAGATTGATGCCAAGGTACGTCTTCTGCCCTGTGCGTGTATAGGCAGCCTATAGTATAATGGTTTACTAATCGGGCTTAATGAGGTAGAACTCGCTGAGACGTAGTCTCATCCCAGTTTGGGGAAAACATTTCAGGACCCCGCTGAGGAGCTGAGGAGAAGAAATCCGAGAAGGAGAACTCGGAAGTAAATCTTGAGGAGAAGAATTTTTGGAAGAAGAAGATAGTCCCGAGAGGGGCCTTGAGTACGGCCTAGATAGACTGAAATTCTGCCTTCTTTTTAAATCTCCATTTGATGTGAATAGAGACAGAGTAAAATGTTGTGAAGTACTTTGGGTTGTGTTTTGTATAAAAGTTAGGTTATAAATTTCAATATGAAAAATATGGTCCTTCTTTTCTATCCCATCATTTTATTGTCTGGGGATTTATAACTGCTTTCGCATGTGCTTAATAAAAGAAATGGTCGGCGATATATAGTTCTAGGATATCGCATTTTAAAATCGATCAAGAGAAGGATGTGTGCTTGCCTGAGGATCGGAGCGTGACATCTAAGAGGGACAGGGTGATGGAAGCTTGGCGATGGCCGATAGGCAATAAGCAAAGAGAGATCGATGCATTCTCGGTTTTGAGTTGTGATTTATTATTGATGAAGTTAAGATAAAATGGAGGAAAATCACTAAAAATCCTAAAATATGCCCACTACGACATATCCATCTTAAGTTTTTTTTTTTTTTTTTTATGTCACAAAAGACTCAAAACTCTATTTATGTGTATATTCACTCTCTGTCAATGAGTATTGTTAAAAAAAAAAAAAAAAAAAAAAAGACTGCCTATATGAATAACAAAATGGAAATGGTGTTGACATCAAATGAAATAAGAACAATTTCGACCAAAGAAAAATAAATGCGACAAAAACTAGAGTAAATAGGCCATATACATAATTTTGAGCTTTCACGTAACAAAAAGAAAAATAAATGCGACAAAAATAAATATAATTTGGAGTTTTTTGCCAACTTTTTCGGGAAACGACAGTGGGTTCATTTTTCCTTTTTATTCTCTTTTATTTTCAAATTCAATTTCTTTTCATCCAAAGGACAACACTGGGGGTGCGCGCATGGTAAAATTTCTGTTTCTCTATTTCTCTATTTTCTGTTAGGGAACGGGTTTGGAACAAACCGTTTGGTAACGCAAATTGATTTCTCTATTTCTGAAACAGATTTCTATTTCAGAAATTGTTTTGGAGGAGAAATCATAAGCTAAAAATTTTAGCTTCTCTATTTCTGAAGTAGAAATAGAAATTATTTCTCCATCCACCTCCTTCCTTAAAAAAATGTTTTATTTTCCAAAAAAATCGAGAAAAATCAAAAATAATTTATTTTCCAAAAATATTGAAAAATATTAAAAATATTGAAAAATATTTTATTTTCACAAAAATCAAAAAATCAAAAATATTTCATATTTTCAAAAAATGCCAAAAATCCAAAAAAGCCAAAAATTCATGAAAAAGCCAAAAAAATTCAGAAAAAGCCAAAAAGACTTGTATTTTTCCAAAAATACCAAAAAAGGTAAAAAAATCCCTTTTATATCCAAAAATTAGAAAAATACTCAAAAATGTTTTTTCTTCCAAAATGCATGGAAAATCCCTCAAAAATACATTATTGTAGGCAAATACTATGTCATGGATTCTTGTTATGCAGCAACTCCGGGATTTTTAACTCCTTTTAGAGGTGACCGGTATAATTTAAATGAGTATAGAGGTAGAGCGAGACGGCCAACAACTACAAGAGAATTGTTCAATTATAGGCATTTTTCTTTAAGGAATGTCATTGAAAGATCATTTGGGGCATTGAAGAATCGCTTTTTCATTTTGAGGCATATGCCCTCATTTGCACTTCGAAAGCAAGCACATATCGTAATTGCATGTTGTGCCATCCATAATTACATCCGTGATCAAGACAAGATGGATAGGAACTTTTCCCTATATGAAGATCCGATGTACTTGGCTGAACCTACGCAGGATGACCTTGCAAACATTCAGTTGACCGAGGAGGGAAACCAAATAAATACGCTTAGGAAAACCATTGCCAATAAAATGGCAAGGGATAATAATATGCCGGAAATTCCATGAAATTGTATTTTCAACTTTTGTAATGTATTAGTGTTATTTTGACTATTATTTTGTATTTGAGGATTTCCTATATTATTATCTAATCAATTTCTATTTCTAGCACAATTTCCATTTTATTAATTTCAAATCTCTCGCAAATTGCGCCTACCTCCATGTCAACTAGTACCTACCATAAAATCACTTCGTGGTCTCAAAAGAATGCAAAAAAAATGTAGTGACTTAAACCCGAATCTTGAATGAGGAGAATAAATACATTAACTATTTGCATATTAGCATTTGAAACTACCAAATCTTTTATAGTTTGCATATTAGCATTTTTTATACTAATTACTAGCTTTTATTTACATAAATTGCTAATGTTTTGAAGTTCCTAACTACTCTATCGAATTACCAATCTAAATTAAAGTGATTTACCAACTTTTATCAAATTAAATTACCATCACAAGCACCAAGAAGAGTGAGGTAAAAGATGGGGACAACATGATTCATAGAAATAGAAATTTTTTTCTGTTATCAAACGGATTTCTGTTTCAGAAATAGAAATTTTGAGTCATTATCAAACGGGTTTCTTTGCTCAGAAACTTGTCCGGGGAATAGAAATTGAGAAATTGATTTCGGCCAGAAATCATTTCTGTTTCAGAAATTTTACCATGCGCACCCGGCTTCACCCGTTTCCCCCGTTTTCCCACACAAAATCCGAATCATCTCCATCCACCCCCTCCCTTGCGCCTTTATTTTTTTTAATTTCTCCGTTGTTTTTCTCTTCGTACTCGCCGCTGCCAATCTTCATGCTCGGCATATCGTCTCGGATGATGACGACTCGGATTGGCCTCGGCTGCTGCGGTTGAAGGAGCGACGCCGGACCAGTGGAGGTGCCGAGAGCGAAACCCAAAGAATCCCATCCTTCGAATCGGCGGATCGTATCCAGATGATGATGATGATGACGATGATGATCCATCCATCCAACCTCAGCCTTGGCAATCGGATAAAAGGCTCTTGTAAACAGTGGACACCACCCTGCGTCCCCCTTTGCGCGCGGCATAGATGGGCGGAATAATGGAATTTTGAAAGGCGGCAATGAAGTGGGAGCGAGCAGAACGAAGCAAGAGTCGACAGGACGTATTCTGGAGTGAATTGGAATTTGACTCGGAAGTTCAATCAGACATGAAAATGGTCCTGTTGATGGTTTAGTGGCGATGGCTGCGTAAGCCTGAGATGGCTCGGCCACAGATAAATCTGGTCCAGACATTGGCAAGGACAGGAAAGCGAGGACTTGAATCAGAGTGGCCGCAACTCGAATGTGGAATCTAATGGTGTGGTTTACTGTGGGGATGATCTGAACTGCTGGAGATGAATCAGGGGAATCTAGAGCCAGAGAGAGATGCGAAAAAAAAAAAAAAAAATTGGTTGGAGAAAAATCCGTTGAGTTTGCAAGGAAGGTGTTTGATGGAATGACCAAGCTAGACTCTGTTTCCAAGGATACCCATTCGAGAGAGAGAGAATTAGTGAGCTTTATCTGGCAATGAGAGGAAGTTTGAGTTCAAGAGGGCATGATGTTGTCGATTCTAATACGAAAAGCCACTGCTAGAGGCTTGGAAGCTGTGTTGTTGAGAGAAAAGCTGTGAAAGAGTTGTGCCGCAAAAATGCCATTACGTAGTAATGTTACTGCAGGCAAATAGATGACTGTGAGAGAGGCTATGAATGCTGTGTTTGATGAGGAAATGTCTGCAGATCCTAGAGTCTTTCAATGTGTCTAAAGGTTCTTTTCTTTGGCAGAAGTATGGACCTGAGAGGGTTGTTGATACTACTATCACAGAGGCTGGTTTCGCTGGAGTTGAAGTTGGTGCTGCTTTCTATGGTCTCAGACCTGTCGTGGATTTTATGACATTCAATTTTGCTATGCAGGTGATTGAACACATTATAAATTCTGCTGCAAAGATGAACTGCATGTTGACTGGTGATATATCAGTCCCTATAGTTTCAAGAGGAGCTGCAGCAGGAGTCGGTGCCTTACACTCCCAAGCCCTGTGAAGATGTCGCCATCCCACCCGGAGGAAGCTTTACTGGATCCAGCCTCGTTAGATCACTCATCACCCTCAGGGTCTATGGAATGCGAGAATTGTCCGTGGCGTCCTAACGAGAGTTGCTCATGAACGGCCTAACATCTCCGGCATGTCCCTTCAACCGGAGTTCTTCCTTATCCTCTGCTTTTTCCAGATTTGCAATCACCAATTTCTTAATGGTGTGGGTTAGTTGCATTATTTGAAGGCCTTGTCGTCAAGGAGTGGATAGGCTGCGTGGTTACAAATCTAATTGGCGTTTACTCAAGTCTCCTTTTCAGTTGATAATATGACGGTACCATCATGACCCCTATGCTCAATATAATAGTGTAGGTCCATTGTTATTACACCGATCAACTCAGCTTGTAATGTTTGGTATTAGCCTCAGAAAGCTTCACATCTCCTTCATCCTTTTCCTGCCTTCTTTTGTTTGACAGGGTAAGCAATCATTTGCAAATTCTGGACATGCTTGTCTTGTTCCAAAGTAGTAATTGCTTTTGCTATTCAATGACACTCTTTGCCCTCATAAACTTTGATCGGTGACCTATTGTTGAACCGCTATTCTTTAAATTAGTCCATGATTCAGTCATGTCAAATTCGATTTATTAATTACGTGCTCTGGTGTTCTAGGGATTGAATGAATTTTTATTTGGGTCTACTTTGCTTCATGGTTATTAGTATTAATATTATGTGTTGCTTCATTCTGTAATAATGTAGTGTAGGAAAGTGGCGAACTCCTCAAGCTCACTCCTAGGCAACATTGTCATTGATGATAGGCCATTTGGGGCATTTGTTTCTCTTGTATACATGTATCTAGTGACATCAGATTAACATAAAGACTCTCTGGAAATACAGATCATGGAGATTCGTGGAAGTATCTTTGTGGATTTTTAAGTTGCTTCTGATTCGAAATTGAGGTCTCAGAATTTGACATTTGTCGATTCACTTTCGACCTAGGCTAGATTCAATGCATTTATCATTCTTTTCCTTCTCTTCTTTTAAATGGTGATGATGTTGCTGCAGGATTCACCATCAGGGTTGCTGCAAATCTGAAGTATCAAATCAGATCAGTTGTGCGAGAATTGTTTTGTAGCTCACTCCAGTGGCTTCACACGCAAACCATAGTGGTTCCTGATCTTATGTCTAGGCTTGGATTATTTTATCCAATTTGATGTAGAATCTATAACTCTTGAATTATTCTGCCACCCACCAAGGAACGTATCCATCGTGGAAATGAAATCTCATAGGATTTTCACTTTTTAGCTTTAACCAGCTTGTGTTTCATTGTCTTGATCTGGGCTTCTAGTGAAATGAAATCTCATAGGATTTTCACTTTTTAGATTTAACCAGCTTGTGTCTCATTGTCTTGATCTAGGCTTCTAGCTACACATTTTCATCATCATTTCTCGATATGTAAATTATGTATATTTAGAAATGTTAAGTGATGCAATTACTTTTGGAGCTAGCTTTAGAATGAATCATGTGATACTTTAGCCTTTCAAATTCCTGGTTAAGCTCTTTCCAGTTCGACTTGGTGACCATTGAGTTGTCTTCCACATTGACTGGTTTTAATATATATATCCTCAAGTGCTAAGTTCCACAACAACTGTAGAGAAAAATAACAATCAAAGGACTCCACTTAAATGAGCTTTCACTACACATTTCTCTCTTGTCCTTATGCCCCATTTTTGGCCCATTCTTTGTGGTAGTAAGTAATCTGATGATTAATTATGTAGTTTCATTCATTTGTTAACTAGTTAATGGAGCATCTGTTGTTTTAGCGGATTTTGATTGAACTTCTCTGTTCGTGGCTTTTCAAGTGTAGGATGGAAATAGATTGTTTGTGTGCTTTAGTAATGTATATCCTTTAAATTTGATACCTTGTCTTTTCTGGTTCAAATGGAATAGTATGGCAGTTTCACTTTTCTTGTATTGGCTTCCCCTCAACAATGTCCATAGTTGTTGTATTTGGTGGGAATGTAGTTACCATTTTCATGATTGCCATGCTAGGCATTACAAACAGGAACAAACCAAGAACTTGTGGGGTATGTTTTGGTTCTCCATGAGTCTCTTCAACCAAGAGGTTGTATCATATACTGTTGTTTACATATATGCTGTTGTGGGTTTGATTGCTGATGTAGTCAGATCAGAATCATGACAAACAGGGAGGTTCACCGGTCCACCAAACATTTTAAGTGTGTGCGTTAGGCATATAGCTCATGTGCATGCATGGGTTCTTTACCTTCCTAACATGGCATTGTGGAAGTTATTAATGTCTTTTGACCAATTTGATAGGAACCAAATCACAGGTGAGGCATGTTCTACTCAGCTAAGCTAATCATTCAGCTTTGCTGTCCATCTGAGGCATGTTCGGGAAAGCAGTTTTCTATGTGCTTCCAATCCTCAGAGCAAAGTCTCTCATTTCTAGATATAGCTTTCCTACTGAATGCTACATATTATGGAGGCTTGATTATGTTTCCTTCATGGCTTTTCAGATTTTCTCGGTTTGCAGTCTAGGTGAGCTCTTAGCTATGTTGGTTTTACCTCATTCAATAATGCTGCATTTCCTAGATATGTCTTCTATAGTTCTCTTCCTTCTGCTTTGCAGGCATAACGATACTGGCCTTGAAGTGCCATTGTGGTTTCTTCTATATTTTAAGGATGTCTCTTTCATGTGTAGTTTTTTGATTGCTTCTTGAGGAAGTACTGAGTGTACTAACAATGTAGGTATGACGTGGATTATACAAATATCACCAGCAAGAGTGACCACCCCAAGGGCTATCATTTTCTTCATGCTCACAGGTCTATTCTTGCTCAGTTTCAAACACTCTTAATTTAGAAACTGATATAAATAGGAAGAAAAGCAAAGAAGGGGGTGGGAGTCCACAAGGAGAAGGATACATTGGGTGGGAGCTAATCTAAATAAGGGAGGGTGCATCACTTTTGTTCATGCAAAGAAAAATGCGCCAATAGTAGCGGCCACCCACACATACAAGAACCATGGAAAGAGAGAATGGAGTACTGTAAGTTTTCTTAAGCTGCTTATGATGCGAAATTGAGGTCTTGGAATTTGACATTTGTCGATTCACTTTTGATTGATGCTAAATTCAATGCATTTATCATTTTTTTCCTTCTCTTCTTTTAAATGGTGATGACGTTGCCACAGGATTTGACATCAGGGTTGCTACGAAACTGAATTATCAAATCAGATCAGTTGAATGATAATCGTTTTGTAGCTCATTCTAGTGGTTTCGCACGCGAGCCATAGTGGTTCTTAATCTTATGTGTAGGGCTGTATTATATTATTCAATTTGATGCGAAATCTGTAACTCTTGAACTATTCTGCTACCCATGAAGGAATGTATCGTATCCATAGTCAAAATGAAATCTTGTAGAATTTTCACTTTCTAGCTTTTAACCAACTTGTGTCTCATTGTATTGATCTGGGCTTCTAGCTACATATTTTCTCATCATTTCTTGATATGTAAATTTTGTATATTTAGAAATTTAAGTGATGCAATCACTTTTGGAGCTAGCTTTAGGGCCAATCATGTGATGCTTTTTCCTTTCAAATTTATAGTTAAGCCCTTTCTAGTTTGACTTGGTGATCATTGAGTTTCGACTGGTCTTAATATATATCCAAAAGTGCTCAGTTTCACTACAACTGTAGAGAAAAATAATGATGCCCCATTTTTGGTCCATTCTTTTTTGAAGTTAATAATTTGATTATTAATGTTTAAGTAGTTTCATTCATTATTTAACTAGTTAATGGAGCATCTATTGTTTTAGTAGATTTTGATTGAACATCTCTGTTTGTGGCTTTTCAAGTGTAGGATGGAAATAGATTGTCCGAGTTTGTTATGTGTCATTCAAAATTCAGTACCTTGTCTTTTCTGGTTCAAATGGAATAGTATGGCAGTTCCACTTTTCTTGGATTGGCTTCTTCTTAACGGTGTCCTTAGTTTTGGCATTTGGTGGGAATGTAGTCACCAGTTCATGATTGCCATGCTAGGCATTACAAACAGGAACAAACCGAGAACTTTGAGGGTATGTTTTGGTTCTCCATGAATCACTTCAACCAAGAGGTTGTATCATATAATGCTAGTTACTAATATGTTAATGTGTGCTCGGCTGCTGATGTAGTTAGATCAGAATTATGACAAGCAGGGAGGTTCACCTAGTCCGCTAAACTTTTAAGTGCATGCATTGGAGATCTAACTCCTGTACATGCATGAGTTCTTTATCCTCCTAACATTGCATTGTGGAAGTTATAAATGTGTTTTGATCACTTTGATCAGAATCAAATTGTAGAAGCATGTTCTACTAAGAAAAGCTGATCATTTAGTTTTGCTGGCCATCCAAGGCATGTTTGAAAAAGCAGTTTTCTATGTGCTTCCAATGCTTGGAGCAAAGTCTCTCATTTCTAGACATTGCTTTCCTGCTGAAAGCTTCATATTATGGAGGCTTGGTTACAGATCATTCATGGCTTGTCAGATGTTCTAGGCTTGCAGTCTGGGTGAGCTTCTTAGCTATGTTGGTTTTACCTCATTGAATATTGCAACATTTCCTAGATATACCTTTTATAGTTCTCTTCCTTTTGCTTTGTTCTATATTTTAAGTATGTCTCTTTTATATGCAGTTTTTTGATTGCTTCATGAGGAATTACCGAGTGTACTAACAATGTAGGTATGAAGTGGATGAGGGAAATATCACTAGCAAGAGTGACCACCCCAAGGGCTATCATTTCTTTGTGCTCTAAGGTCTGTTCTTTGTTAGTTTTAAATACTCTCAATAGAGAAACTGATATAAATAGGAAGAAAAGCAAAGAAGGGGGTGGGAGTGCGGAGGGAGAAGGATACTTTAGGTGGGATCTAATCGAAGTAAGCGTGTATCACTTCTGTTTATGCAAAGATAAAGGCACCAATACCAGCAGCCATCCACACATACAAGAACCAAAGAAAAAGACTGAAGTACTAGCACATACAGTCCGCATGTTGCAACAAAATTAACATTTACTAAAATGATAGGTATGAATAGTAGATACCCACCAACAAAGCACTTAATTTGATACAATGCAAGAAGTGAAGCGACACTAAAAATTGAAGAACTCCCGTTCAGTAAGTCCAAAAATTTTGAAGCATGCAACACCGTGGTTGTATCAACACGGTAGAAGACAGCGTTTTGATCAGCCAAATAGGAAGAGAAAACAAAAAGAGTTCGTCCACGGCAGTTCAAGTAACATTTAAAGAGACATTGATCAGAAACAAGGAGACAAACATAATCACAGAAAACAATAAAAAATGAAGGATTTTAAAATGATATAGAAAGAAAAAAAATGCTAGCAAATATTCATGTTCTACTTTAGCTTGATAGATGTCAAAATGAGAACATGCTATGACACCTTCTTTGAGGAGCCACCGCATCTTGTATTTTGTTTCTTGTAAAAAAGTAGCAGTTGGACCACCAATATGAATATCATGATGGCATTTCACAGAATTGTATGTATCACTAGCTCTTTCCTCCTACGCACCACAATAAGTTGTGCGGTAAACACTACACATTCATGTTGAAGATAATCTGTAGTGGGCAATAGTATTTCCCGTTGGGTCCATATGCAACAATAGTGAACATCGTCTTAAATCTCTTGAGTGCTAAGACGACGAGTCATGAATACACCTACTATAGCGTGTATATTGAATCCACTGCAGCGTTTTGCACCAATAGAGCATGCAATGGTATACTTCAACACCCAGGCTATGCTTTGCTAGAAAATCAACTTAAGCACAAGTTTAGGGACGTTATTGGTGCTCAAATTTTCAAGGATTGTAGAGTTAGGTATGAGGACTATTATTTCACTGAATGACGTCGCAATATTGCGTAAATAAATGATTGTAGTAGAGTTCGGGGTGAAGTAATTCATTGGTGAGATGATGGAATGTTGCCCCTGTTGACAATTGAATTTTTTCCGGCAAGTCAAACACGCATTATGGTAAAAATAAAAAGAAAAATGTGATATAAAAATGTTTAAAAATAAATAAAAACCCAAATAAAAAAGAGAACTAAAAAGAGGGAAAAAAAAGAAGAAGAAAGTAATGAAAAAAGCTCCAATTGAGTCATAATCGAAAGAGCCTGGTCTGTTGGGCCTAATCCACAAGTGCGGCCCAGACCATTCGAAGCCCATGAGAGTAAACCTTGGCCGGTCAACCCATTCGCGCCAGACCACACCAAGCACAAGCCCATACACAATTATTAGGTCCATGCCGTTGCCATTTTCGCTTTGCTGTCAATTGAAAATTAGAAGCCTCAATGAAGGGAAGCCGACCAGCGAAGCCGACCAGCGCACTTTTTTCATGAAAGGCGCATATATATGTATGTAGGACACAACCACAGTGAAATTATGCAATACGTAGTACAATACGCATTCAGAGGCCAACAGAAAGGACAAAAAGAAAATAGACGAGATGCAAAGTATTCGCTGTCTTTTTTGTTGCATTGTTGTTTTTCAATATGATGAGAACCTAGAATGATGTGAATATGATAATTGATTTGCTGGAATATTGGAGATTTTCGAGTCAATAATTGAATCATCTGTGAATGTGCTACGTAAGGAAGAGATGCAAACAGGAAAAAGATTATGAATTGCACAAATCCAACAAATTAAAGGACATAATTGGATTATACGAATCCAACAAATCAAAGGACATAATTGCATAAATTGCAATTATGTTCAGTAACGGAATAAATCTATCTCGTTTTGTATCCTTATGGGGAACATTTGTAAGGCAGATATGAAGTGGGGGACCTCTAATTTTTTTGTCTCATTTTTTCGATATGTCTTTAACAAATTGCAAGCACGTCAGTGAAATTAACTTTGTGAGAGAGTTTTAGGGGGTTTAAGATTATGTATCAATCTTTGACGGGAGAGAGATGAGCAAAATGGGCGAATTAATCTTTAGTGCAACCGAGAGATCAATTGAAATAAATGCGGCACTAATGTATCGAACTTTACAAAGAGGTCAGTCTAGATAGAATGAATATCCAGAAAAGAGGACCTCGACTCAAGATGAAATGAGGCGTGATGTGATGAAAATGCTAATCTTAACAATGGTGTCATGTGATCCATTTAGCCAAACGTAAAATGCAACCAATATCTTTACACGAGCTCATAAAGAAAGAGGGGAATGAAGGCTTGCGATGAATTCATCTCTAGATATCGACGGAATCCCCCCCTCTCTCTCGACAGAATCAATTTCATCTCTGCACACATCACATATAGGCATTCTAGATGCTTCTTCATCGATTTTCCCTTCTCCATCGTCATCCATATTTTTAGCCGCCACCGTAGCTCTATCATCGCCGGGTTCACTGCAGCAAGGCCTCCTCTCGTTCTACTCTGATTTCCGGTTAGGACGCCCGAAAGTGCACGGACCCTTGGTCGTTCCCCCTTCATTGACCCCGATCATCGACATCATTGCCTTCGGGAACTTTTTCTTTGATCTGATCATTGATCGAGGTAAAAAATTCACTCTAATCAAGGTAACATCCACACACTCTATTTCTAATGCTCATGAGTGAAACAGAGCCTGTGAGCTTCAACTACTAATGTTTGTTACTAAATCAGTTGCTGTTGAAGCTCGATTAACAACTCGGACTTGTACTATTGTTGTCATGATGATCTGAAAGTGAATCGTTGGTTTGTATTCTAAAAGTGATGACTATCGCAATCACCCAATTGGTTGAGGTAAGACAAGTAACCTCAGGTATACGGTTATCTTTTAACATAAATTGTGATTGATGGTCTTGCTGCAACAGGAGCAATTATTCGAGATCGTCATCAAGAATGGGCTTGCACCTGAGTTTCATGGCCATCAATCACAGGCTTGGCTTGACATATGTTTGGAGGATGGATTCACAATCTCGAACTTTCAAAATTATAATTGCATTCTTCAATGGCAAAGTCACGAGCGATCACAGCAACTCACAACATCATAACAACTTGTTAGGTTTACTGAAAATCTAAAAATGATAAGATTGCAACTAGCTCTTAAAAGAGAACAAAGACAAAATGACATGCGGTATATTGGTTTGAACTAATATGCGGCATAAAGCGATGCTTTCAATGTTCATCTCAATTCAGGGGTAAGGGTAGAAAAAAGATCACGTGCTAGTCACGAGAACGAAGAAAGTCAAGGCGCATAAGGATATTCAACTCAATCTCAATGAGCCTACAGATGAAATTATATGGTTCGGCGGTGAAGGAAGGAACTATCATGCATCCAAATATCGGAACAATGCCACAGATACGAAGTTCGTTGTGTAGTTATTCCTTTGCCAGCAAGTTGAATATGCTTTTTGTAAAGATAAATAAAAAAAGAAATAAAAAAAGAGCTCCGACTTAGAATTGAAAGGGCCTAGTCGGTCTGTTGGGCCTGATTCACAAGCGCAGCCCAGATCACACCAAGCCCATCAGAGTAAGCCTCGGCCCATACAATTTCGCTCACTAATCAACACCAGAAATCCACCGTCCGCCATCTCCAGTCACCAACAGCGATATCACAACAAAACGCATACGCTAAACCTGACGAAGAAACTCTCTTTCTCGGGAATTCTTGAGGCTTCTTGATCGGCTCTCCTTCTCCGTCGTCCTTCAGGCACCGTTAGCCACCCCTTGTAGCCGCTCCGCCATTGCTGGTTTCGTTGTAGCAAGGCCAACTCTCGTTCTGCTCTGTTTTATGGTCAGGACGCTTACAAGTTCACGAACCTTGGTCGTTCCGCTTTCGTCGGCCCGATCATCGACATCGACACCACCAGGAGCTTTGTCAATGATCTGATCACCGTCCGAGGTCAAAAACTTAAATGTCATCAAGGTAAATTCCACACATTCTGTTTCTGCCGCTTATGAACGAAACAGAGCCTGTTAGCTTTAGCTAATGTCTGTGAGTAAATCAGTTGAGATTGAAGCTCTATTAGCAACTCGGAACTTGTACTGTTATTGTCGTGATGATCTGAAAGTCAATCGTTGATGTACATTTGCGTATGAGCTCCTTGATCAAAATGCATATTACTTGTTTGATGAAATGCTCGAACTAGATCAGTATGTAAATTCGATTTAATCCTGGAACTGCAAAATTATATTACATAAATTCGACTTTTTCTCAACTTATCGAACCCTTATTATGGCTGACTTTGTCGGAATAGGATGCTCATTTGTCAAATGGTGTTATGATTCTCGTCTTGTATGCTCGTTGACATATGACCTGAAAATTGCTGTCTCATGGCTTGCTGATCTCTCTGGTTCAAATTATAGTGTTCTATATGAATAGAATCGAGTCTTGAATGTGTATTCTATTGTGAAGGAACGCGAGATCTGCATGTGTGATGCAAAAATGGAGCGGCAGAATCTCCATTGATCCTTGCATTTATACAATCTGTGAAAGAATCGCCATTGCCCCAAATTTTGGACTGGCTTTTAATCCTTTGGTGATGATCCTTTCTGATGCTGTGGTTTTCATTTATTATCTCAAACTTGGAGACATTTGTTTCTGGATAAATTCTTCAATTTTGTTTTCACTAAAAAAAAAAAAATAAAAATGATTTTACCCAAAAAAAAACAAAAGAAATATGAAAATAAAAAAAAAATGGTGGAAGAATGCAACGGTGGTTATATTTTAAGAATAGTTTAATTTGAATTTCATTTGATTCATGTTCTTCTAGTCTAACAAGGGATGCTATCCTCTCAACTTTCAAGTTCCATGATTTCTTCACTTTTTCCTGGTAGAAAAACTATTGCTTACACACTATTAGTAAAATATTGATATGGCATAACTTATTATTTTTGGCGTGAGTTATGGGATAGTGGGGTTTGGCAGAACAAAATGGTCATGCCAAATCCAATCGTTGACATCAATTTTCTTTTATTCGATGGCTGAGATCGTGCACGTAACTTTGACCCTAAAGAGTTCTGCTGTTGTAGAAATTGACATGCCGGTTCCCTTGTAGAGACTCATTCCCATACTGTCCTTTCCCATGTGGGCTTCCAGCAATACTAGCTTGTGTTCTTGAGTGGTCCAATGGCAATCCCCATCGTTCCTATATGGAAAGCAAAATTCTAGTTCTTTCTTGCCAATGTTTTCAAAATCATTTTTCAATGATGGGGACCTGTTTATAGTAGAGGTGTCAGAACCGAATTGAAACGAAATTTAATGCATTTTCGGTTTGAAAAAAAAAAAAAAAAATAACGGTTCTCTCTTCTCTGCAGTTTCCTTCTCTCTCCTCCAATAGCATCAGACTTGCGCTCAACCCTCTCTCCGGGATTAAATTCCTCTCCTGCGAAACCTGCAACAGTGCAGCCACGTTCGCCACCTCCCCCAAATCACCTTTCGGAATCTGAATCCCATGCCGTAGGGCCTGAATCCGAAGCTTCAGCCTGTCGATCTCGACAAGGAGGGACTTCCTCTCGCAAGCCTTGCCGCCGCTCCTCGCGTGACCACCGTTGCTCCTCTCGGAGGTGGCGATGGGACTTAGGGAAGAGGCAGAGAGAAGAAGGTTTGGGGACTATGAATGGGAGGGAGGATGGGCGTTGGTGGTGGACCTGGTGGAGTGGTAGGTGGGGTATGGAGTTGGGAGAGAGACTTGGGTTCGAAGAGCAAGATGGAGAAGAAGACAAGGGAGAGATATTTTGCGGAGCCACCTTGATTGTACCAACTTCCCTCCCTCGTCTCGTCTCCATCCCATATGCATACGCAACCCTCCACCCTCCTCCTCCTCAGTCGTCGAACGCTCTAGTTTCTCCCATTCTCCTTCGTGCGAATTCCTGTTCTCGTCGATCCTTCGTTCTCCCTCTTGCCAAGCAATTGTGGTGCCCCTCTTCAGTTCGATTTGGGATCAGTTTCGAGTGAAGATGATTCCCATCGATTCATTCCCTATGATTAGCGATGGGGGAACTTATGCTCATGGACCAGTTGAAGAAGGCGGCGATGGATTTCTTCGACGGGAGAGCCGTGTCCGCCTATGGGGAGTTCAACCTAACGCATGTGCGGCTGCACGACGTCATTGCGCTTGCTTTCCCCGACACAGGTATGTATGTCCCCCTAATCATCGAGTCTCCTCGTAAGTACAATGGTGCAGGTTTTCCATTTGTGCCGTGATGTGAATTCAAATGCAGAAAATTTCCTGATGATGCTGTTTAAATTTGAGAATGCAATATCTGGAAGATTGCGGTAACAATGAATTTCTAACAATGAGATTGATTGCTTATGAAAGATCGACTGGGAAATAGCTCGAGATAGGAAAAAAGAATCTTGAGGCATGAAATTTCTGTGCGCGCATGGTGCCATTGAACAGGAACAAATTGAATTGGGAAGGGCGTGGAGAGCATTTTCTATAGCGTCCAAAGGTCATTTTTCGAGATGTACAAGTATCGATTCATCGTAAAACGAAGTCAAAGCTTATTAGAAGGAGATGGATGGTTTTGATGAAATCGAACGTTGACAGACTAGTTGTCTGCATATTTTGCATACGTATGTGTCTCCAATCTGCAGGGACTAGTGTGGTGGTTTGCTGATTGGAAAATATGTGTTCGTTTTGCAGTTTGTGATCCTATTTTTGGCGGTAATCCGTTGCCCAGCCACCGCAGCTCCACCCAACGCCATCTACACAGCTAAGGAGTTTTGAGTTCTACCTTTCCAACTCGGAACTGAAGCTTTTATTGACACCACAAGAAGGAAACCGATGGGCTCAATCTGCTGCTTCCAAGGTTAACATCCACCACCTAACCTCCAAGCTTCACTCCACCAATTCGAAAATCACTCTCTTTGTCCGACGTAGAGCCGAGCCTCGGCTCAATGTCCAAAGTTGTGAATGATCCCTCGGATGTAACTTTGTTCATGCACACCTCTGACGCTACGGGTCGCCCCAATTGCATGCTGCTAACTCAGCGCAATTTGGCATCATCGGTTCAGAACATCAAGTGGGTGTACAAACTAACAAAGTTAGACTACCGTGATTGTGCTTCCCTTGTTCCATGTGCACAGCTTAGTTGCCTGGATTATTGAGCTCTTTATCTACTGGAGCCGCCATGGCCCTCCCGGCGGCTGTTAGGTTCTTGGCACTCACATTTTGGGTAGATATGATTTCATACAACGCCACAAAGATGTTTTCTAATTAATAAAGTTCGAAGCATCATCAAAATTAGATGGCGAACCAGGGAAAAAAATTAATAACTTACATTGTTTACAAGTTTTTTACTTTTTTATTTAAGGAAAATTTTTGTATTTGCAAAGGCATGGGCAACATAACGACTTGACTAAATACTGTATATTATGATCTCAGAAAAAGTGAGTTGGGTCAATTTACTATTTCTACATTGGACCATTAATAACTTTTGCTTGAGATTGTATTAATTCACTTTTGAGGTGGGTCTAGCAGTGGGCCAGTGGTCCAACCGCTCGCAAAAAGTGTCAATGCCTGATATTCTCACAGCAGGCGAGACAACTTCTGAAACCAACTGGGTACAAGGGGATCCCAAATCCCATATATCAAGACATTCCTATCCTTGCAATAGAGATTTCCACCTCAAAACTTCCAACCCATGTGAGGGATTGCAAAGAGGATCCCATCCCTGAAATACTCTGATAAACAAAGGGAGTGCGAATGAGCAAGCAATGCAGGATAAGTTACAATGTGTATAATCGCCAGGAAACCTTCTTTGCATGTCACCAAAAGATTTGGCTAGCATATTCATTATTTCCTTCATGTTATTCAGTTGTTTCTTCTGGAGTTCTGCCTCAGCTTGCAGCTTCTCATTTTCTTTTTGCAAGCTCAGAGCTGTCTCCTTCTCATTCCTTAGGTCCCCATCGATCTTCTGAATATCCAACTCAGCCAGGTCCAGAATCAACCTTGTATTGTGCTGGAGCTCGGGCATAGGAACATCACTCTCCCTCGCCTTCTCATCCGCATTCAGCTTCTCCAAGTTTGCTAAAACCCTAACCTGAGGTCCACGCATGTTAAGTACTTTTTGCACAACTTCAACGCCCTGTTCCTGCTTCTTTGCCAACAGTTCTTCTGCCGTAATATACTTCGCTTTGTTTTTCAGCGTCTTCTTCTCCTTACCGGGCACGTCAGGTGATGGCTTCTTTTCCTCTGGCCCCAACGAGGCAACAGGTGCCTTTGCAAGAGTTTCCTCGTAAGTCGTTGAAACCCACAACCATATCCCTAGGACACAACTTTGCTTCAATGAATGTCACAATCCCTTATCGGTTCTTCTCAAGACACCCAAGCCCGGCCTATCCTCATCCACGGCAGCGGATTCTTCATCCTCATTCTCTGTCTTCGAGTTCTCGTCAATCTCTCTATTCGGTGTGACCGTGCCGGTGGGCATGAAATTCAAGGCTTTGATAGATCGGCCTTACCTAGGAGGTCCCTGTTCTTCCTCCGCTTTCTCTTGGAGGAGTCGTCGTAGTCCGAATCGGAGTCCCCTGATGCAAAGACGCCATAGAGCACGTTGTCCTTGGTCTGGGCACGCTTCTCCCTCTGGTACCGGTAGTAGAACTCCGTGTCAATCCACTGCCTGTCGTCGTAATCGTTGTCCATCCCGAACCTCTCCGTCTCCTGGTCCTCATCCATCTTCAAGCAATCCCGGAGAACTGAAGTGAGGGACCTAAGGGTTTCAGGGAGGATGTTTCGAACGAGGCGAAGAGAGGGGCGGTGTTGCCACCGAACGCCAGGGTGGCCTAACAGCGGTGGCGCTTGGTGTTCAGTGGCGGTCGGAGGCCGCGATACAACAGTGCAGCTCGGCTTGAGGGTTGGAGAGAGAGAGAGAGAGAGAGAGAGAGAGAGAGAAGAAGAAGAAGAAGAAGAAGAAGCAGAGAGTGATTGAATGCTCGAAACGCAAGAACTGGAAAACCTAACGGATCTTCTTCTTCTTGTCCTTCTTCTTCCTCCCCTTTAATTTCTCAGATGTTAACAACTGTTGACCTTTTTTTTTTTTTTATTATTCACTATTTACTTCAAGGAGATGAAATTCATTTATCATGATATTTATTGATGGTATATTGATGATTGAAAATGAAATTAGTAAATTTTCAATAATAGGCCTCAGAAAATTGAAAAAATATTTTTAAAGAATTTAAGTTGCAAGAAATAAAAGTGGAACTTCAATAGGAAGTACTTGTTGGAAGATGAATGGTATGACAGAGACTCAATGATTTAATTAATCTTAAAACTTGAAATTATGAGGATATCTCCATACACTCCAGTTAATTTATGAAAAAATGGAAAGGAGGATATTTGGTATTTAAAATTTCTTATCTATCGAGGAATTTTTCTATTATCAAATAGTTATTCGAAATTAAAGGTACATTCCGACAAAAATTGCAGCAAAAACCCAATTTTCAGTAAACACACCATATATGTAGAACTCGAGGAAAATTTCAAATGATGGTTTGAAGTGTTTTCATTTTCTCAAATAAAAGTCTAAAGTAGACTTATTTCAAATAAAGATCTGAAGTAGACTTGTTTCAAATAAAGACTTGAAGTTTTATTATTTTCTCAAATGAAAGCTTGAAGTGGATCTTATTTCAAAAAAACACTTGACTATGTCTACTTCAAAAAATGACTTGACTTTTTTGATTGATCAATGGCATTTTATTCATTTATCTTTTTTTAATTTTTTCCCTGATTTTCTTTTTTTGGATTTTCTTTCTTATTCATTGGTGGTTGACCACCCTTTGGCATTGTCGGAAAAGGCTAGGAGAGAGTCACCCTCATCAATGTTGGTGAGGTGACCCCTACCTTGGGGAGGTTACCACGAGTGAGGCCAGCCCTCGCAAGGGTCACCTCGCTAGATTTGGGTGAGGTTGACCTCCTTAGTGGCTAGCAAGGGACGTTCTTGTCTGGATGAGCTACCTTCACCTTGGGGTAGGCTGCCCTCGTAGTCATCAGTGAAGTTGGCCCTCGCCTGTGACTAGCAAGGGTCACCGAACTCTCATAGGCCCCAAGCGAGGCCGATTCTCGCCTAATTTAGTGAGGGCTTGTAGGCCCTCATAGGCCCTTAACAGCAGCCAACAAAGGTGGCCAACAAACGGACTCCAATGATGGTCGACCACCTTCTCGAGCTCCCTCACTCTCTAGTTCTCTCCCTCTCACTTGCTCAAAGATCTCCCAAGCGGCCGGACCCCTCCCCCTCTCTCTCACTGAAGACCCCCGAAAACCTTTTGCTTTCTTCCTTTTAAGCTTAGCCAGCGAAAAGTGCACATGGCTTCTACCAATGCTAGCTTGTAGCGGTCGGCCTAATCCTTGACCCTGGGATCACGGTGCGACCTGCTACTCCCCTGTCTTTGTACCTTCGTTGGTCTCCTTTCTGCGGAAGGCGCGGGCGGCATAAGGGGAGGAAGAAGAAGAGGCGTGCGGGTTGGGCCCAGAAAAGAAGAGAGCCAAGCAAGGAGCAGGGAGAAGAAGAGGAGAAGAAAGAATAAAGGAAAGAAGGCTGGGCCGGCTTGGCCCTAGCCCAGTCTCGTTTTTCTCCTCTCTTTTTTTTCCTCTTTTAAGAAATGGTTATGTTAATTAATTTTCTTTTTTTCTCTTTTAATGAAAAGGCTCTATTACTACCAATGCAAATACTCCTAATGTCAATATGTCATGCAATCTAATGGAAATTATTTTTGCTAAGGTTTAAAATTTAATCTCTAATTTTTTATGCAATTAATAAATGATTAAACAAGTCGTTAAAATTTAAGTATCAATAGTTACGAGTATTCTCGGGCACGTTTATGTATTTATATTTTAATGTTACTCAATAATTCAAGTATCCGTTTTTATTAGGAATCTGTTTTCGACAATTAAATTGAAGTTTTTTGCTTCCTTGCTTTTAATCTCATCTTGAAATTGTATAAGGGTTTGAAAAAATATGGAAAATAAGGAGGCTGAAGGGTACAGATTCAAGTAGAGTAGAGTGGCCAGTCCTAACATAAGTATGAATGAATGGAGGAGACTAGACGAGGGACCAAGTATCCACTACAGCTCAGCAAGTGTCAACATTGATGGAGCTACATATAATATGACTGCTGGAAAAAGGCATGTCATTTCATTTACTGAATGGAATTTTCAACGTTTTGCAATTCACACGACCATGAGTTCCATATACATGAAGTGGCAAAAGAAGAGGTTTCATGGATAAGGTCAGTGATCATTCACCATTCCATATCGGTAGCATTAAGAAAAAGCTTATCTTGATTTTTGAGGGATTCAGAGGTAGAACAACACAATCGGAAAAAAGAGGAGAAAATTATGGAATTTTTTTCAAATTTATTGTACTTTAACTAATTCAGTTCTAAACTTTTTAGTTGTACCAATTGTGTCCCACACCTTTTCATCTTTGCCAATGAAATCCATCCAATTGATTTTGATTGGAAAAAAGCTAACATGCAATCTAGTTAGTGTCAGTTATCCTATATGGTATATTGATGCTAATGTGGACAACTTTTTAATTTTTAAGTTTTTTTTCCTTTTTTCATTAATTTGTTTTTTCTTTGCTTTTTGCTAATGGCTAGTCTCATGTAATGGTTGGCCACTAGCAAGGCTAGCCTAGGCGAGGCGAGGTGGTCCCTTGCCTGTTTTTGTCAAGGGCCTCGATGCCATTGCTTAATGTTGAGTGAGGGTCATTGGTCCTTTGAAAAAAAAAAAATAGTAAACAAAAGAAAGGAAAATAAAAAATAAAAACCCAAAAAATTATCAAAAAATTATTCAAAAAATGTCTATGTCAGCACTAACTATGTCACATAAATCGATCAACATCCATCTTAGCAATTTCCATACGTAATTGGCTGGATTGACTCAATTGACAAAATGTGAAAATATTTATGAATCAATTAATATAATTGAAATATTTAAAACTGAATTGATTAAAGTGCAATTGATTTTGGACTGTTTGGACGGTTATTCCAACCAAAGTGGGAATCGACAAGAACTTACTCTTATCAGAGGAAAGTTGACAACATTTTTTTTTTTTTTGTTTGAACTTTTTCATCTTATCTCACAAACCAGAAATACCAACGAATAAAGTTATTCAAGTGAATCTAAAAAGAAAAATTACATTAGAAGGTCAAATATTTTGTGCTAGTGATCAAGTCCTCAAAGTTTTTGAAACCTATACATTCAAATCCTAATTGCGATGTTAATAGAGTCTATTCACTGGAATTTCAAAATACTCAAATTTCTCACAAAATTGAACCTTTGATAGACCTAAAGGATCTTCTCGATGGCATTGATCCATAGAGAGATAGAGAGAGACAGAGCCCTAGTGTGGGGGGAAGGCGGGAAATTGTCCAAAAAGTTCTAAACCTATTTTACATTTGCCAATTTAGTTCCAAAACTTTTCATGTTTTGCTATTTGAGTCTATTTGGCAAGAAATTGCCAACACAAATGTCGGCCATCCTTCATGGCATGGCTAGCTTTGACATGAACATTTTTAAATAATATTTTAATTTTTTTATTGATTTATTTATTATTTTATTTTTTATTTTTTATAGTGGCTAGCTTGCTATCCCCTTGTGGGCCGCAAGCGAGGCTAGCCTCGCCATGGCCTTGATTTGATTTAGGTAAGGGGCCTCCCTCGTGGTCATGATGGTTTGAGCGAGGCTAGCTTCACTAGCCACAAACAAGGTAGCAAAGCCCTCACCAGCCGCGGGGCCATGGTGAGGTTGGCCTAAAAAGAAAAGAGGGAAAAGAGAAGGAAAGAAATAAAGGAAAAAGAAAAGAAAAGAAAAGAAAAGAAAAGAAATAATTTTTAACTTTTTTTTTCATATCAGTGCCAATTATGTCACGTAAAATTGTTGGGGTAAGTCAACGACTTTTGGCCAAATTGATTGGAAAGACTCAATTAACAAAACATAAACATGTTTAGTACTTAATTGGAAAATTAGAAGGTTTATAACTAACAAAATTGCAATAAGTTTTGGACTCTTTTCACGAATTTTCCCAACAAGTAGAATCACCACTTGTGGTCAATTAGTGGCCACCGATTTATGAATGTGATCGAATTATGGAAAATTTCGTGCATAATTACAGATTTTTAGGAAAAAATATCATCACCTCACGATTTGGTGGAAGAGACTATGAATGAAGGCAGGTTTTACGACGTAGCAATATGGATGGAGGTCTACTAGATATAGAAAATTGACTCTTGATTCTGATTTAAGTTATTGCGTCAATATGGATTCGACCGCATAATATAAACCTCATGGGTTCCAACTTGGGCTCATCTTTGGAAGATTCCTCATAATGGGGTACAGGAATTATGCAGCTGAAAAAATAATTTGCGAAAATAAATAATTCGGAGGAAATTAAATAACGCACACAGGAAAACGAAGGCAGAAAAATATAGTCTCTTACTAAAAAGAAAATTGTTAGTGTCATTAGAAATGTTCATTTAATTTCGAATATGATTAATCATTTTGCTAATCTTTTACAAAGTTAAATTTGTGAAAAGGAAAATTATTATCGACTTTTCTCATAAATCTGACTAAATAGGAGAGAAGTCTTCGACGTGGCATTGCTAAGTCCTTGAAGCCCGCAAGCTGCCGCACCTGCTAACGGTCCCCTATGTTTTCGGAGGTTTCAACAAATAGTTTCTGGAAAATTATTGGAGGTTTAAAACGAGGAAAAAGACATTCTCCACGACCTTAGAAATAACTACATCTATCTTCCACGTCGCTCCGTACGCCGTCCCACCAGTCGAACGGGACCAAAAAGAAGTTCTAGAATCAACAACCTTAGTTGCCCCAATAGGAATGACGAGTAAGAGGTAACGACAAAACGACTCGATGACGAAAAAACGACATGCCCCCTTACTGTCAGTTACCCATCCATCTCACCCTTTCTATTATAAGCAAAGAATTTAATGAACCGATTGAACCAATTTCAGCTATTTAAGCTCACCTTGAAGACCCCAAATTTCACCAACTGAAAATTAGCAAAGAGAGGATATAAAATTGTTGCCCAACTCTCTTAGCATCATCAAGACTTTATCTCTCAAAAATACTCAAGAGTTAGCCATGAAATATACAGCAATAATCTTGATCCTTCTGCAATGTTGCCTTGCTTTGAAGGCCAACTCAACGATCCTGCATAAGTATGAGTCGATTTTCAACTTTGGCGACTCTCTAAGCGACACTGGGAACTACCTCCGATCTGCAGGGGATCATGCAATCCTGCCGATGTCTCCTTATGGCAAGACCTTCTTTGGGCATCCGACCGGTCGTTTTTCAGATGGACGTCTTACAATTGATTTCATTGGTATGTTCTCCTAACACTTCTTTGCTTTTGGTAAATGCATGCTCGTGTTAGGGAAGAGAATAGGCATTTAAATCAGAAGGCCGCAGCTTTTGCTGAGAATATTTAGATCTACAGCAGTATATATCCAAGCTCAAAGACAGGGCTATTTTTCTACGTTTGGTGTTGATATTTCACTGACGACAGTACATATTTTTCTTTCGAAACGACAGGAAAAAGAACTTCTTATTTAAAGCGGAGTTAATGACAATCTTTAGCAGTCTTTATCATCAATGGGGGTGTTAATTTTAGATGTTTAACTGGTGTATATGCGTTACATATATGAAAATGCAGCGGAAGCAGTTGGGTTACCCTATTTGAAGCCATATCTTGAGGTAGTCAACGGCTCAGTTGATGCTCGCAGCGGAGTTAACTTTGCAGTTGCTGGTGCCACAGCGCTTGATCCGACATTCTTTGCAGCTCGAGGCATTCCAGCGATGACAATGACGAATCATTCCTTAAATGTTCAGCTCGATTGGTTCAAGAAACTTAAATCTTCTCTTTGCACAACCCAGCAAGGTAAATAATATAAACCCTATTTTTGTAGGCTCCGATTGAGGACTAACATGTATAGCAATTACTCTTTTGTGTGATCGATCGTATTCACTGAAGATATTTACTGAGGTGATTTGGTAGATATCACGTCTTTGTAGTTCATAAATTTTTCGTAGGATGACCACTACAGGTTTGGTGCAATAGATTGGGATGTTTAGACTTGCAACTTAGAAACTGAGGCACACTTGCTTAGGCCTAGCCTATTAATTTATGGGGATTGAAGAGCATTTCATAGGTCTCTAGATAGACAAGTTTCTATTTTCGTGCTCTTGCAATATCAAAGGAAAATAAAAGAAGTCTTTCGTTGAGTGACTTCAATATTGGAATATATCATTATTAGGATTTTTAAATCGATTACTCGAGTCATTTGATGATTTGATTTTTATTTTCATTCTTTTCTTTTGTAGATTGCGATACATATTTCTAGAAGTCTTTATTTCTAGTGGGGGAAATTGGTGGAAACGACTACAATCTTGCTTTTGCCCTGGGTGCAACCTTTGAGCAGCTCCGTCCCATTGTGCCAAATGTTGTTGGAGCCATCGCCAATGCCATCAGCATGTGGCCCTTTTCTTTTTCTCGCAAGGAACAAAGCACAATACTATTTGTCCAATAAGATCTTGCATGGTTAACCTTTTTTTAGCACTCCAATAAGTTTTTCATGGCATGTGATTGTTTTAGATGCTCATTGAACACGGGGTGGTGGAGTTAGTAGTGCCAGGGAATCTGCCAATTGGTTGCTTGACATCGTACATAACGACAGCTCCGCCCTTTCTCAAGAATGATGCTAATACGGCAACTGGTTGTCTCAATCGTTATAATGAATTCGCCAAGTATCACAACGATTATCTCCAACGAGAGTTGCAGGTTTTGAGACAAAAATATAGCCATGCAAGGATTATCTATGCAGATTATTATGGAGATATCATGCGTCTCTTTGAATCACCAACACAATATGATGAGTTTACTTTCTTCTTACTTTCACGATCAATGGTGAATAGGCATATAGAACCTTCAACTACGTATATAGATTGAAGATTTATCCTACTTGCGGCATCTTTATGAACTTATAAGGTTAAGTGGTGAGATCAATGTCCTCTCGTTTTCAGGTTTCTCTAAATCAACACATGTAGCTTGCTGTGGAGCTGGTGGACCATTTAATTTCAACGTCAGGATGATGTGTGGTTCCACGTCAAGCGTGTGTAAAGATCCATCAGCCTCCATACTTTGGGACGGAGTTCACTTGACCGAGGCGGCGTATCGGCACATGGCCAAGGGCTTACTCGACGGTCCCTTCACTTCTCCACGTCTCGTTGCCTAGAAGTCCGAAGGGGATGATGCGTAAATCATCGATTCTAATGTCAAAGATGAATGTATGCTCATGGTCACCGAGTCATAAAGAGTCACTGTGTTCGGTGGATTGACATCTTGTTGTTCTACCTACGTGTTCTTGTTTCAGATTTCCATCCTGTAAACTTTTCTTGTTGGATTATCATTCATGTAATGAGTCATGAATACCGATGGAATCAAAATCTTGCAAATTATTGTTGATATTGCGAGCCACACAATTAATTAACTATCCAACTTTTCACAACAACTGGTTTTATGATCCGATCCTCTCAAATCAAGAGATGAATTTACTTATTGAATTTATGTTTTTGAAGGGTTGACATATTAATATGAACAATTTTGGATAGCACATATTAATCAAAGTGTTTTCAAAGTATTTAATTAAGCATATATCTCTGATGATACTAATTTGTTTAGGTGCACATATTAGCGTTAGGGATAAGAGACGTCCATGGAAGAGTTTCTTTTTTTTTTTTTTGTCAGTCCTACTCTATTCCTACTCTACACTCACTCTCAGACTTTTGCTCTGCCTCTTGCAGGGCGTGGGAGTCGAAACCTACTCCTGAAACTTACGCGTCCCCACCCCATCCCCCTCTAAGAAGGTGGGGAGTTGAACCCCTCACCTCCCCATTCCATGTTGGAAGGGTGGCCACTAGAGCGAATCCCAGTGGTTCATGGAAGAGTTGATACGGCATTGAATACTCACTTTATACCTCTATCTCTTAACTCATTTTGGATTAGAGTATTAGTCCAATTGATTATATTTATGGGCTTGGGCTTGGGCTTGGGCTTGGTTCCTTTTTTTTTCTTTTTTTCTTTTTTTCTTTTTTTCGATCTCCAGGATAATTTGTCTTTTCCTAGTTGTGCATTTAACCAAGGACGATCCTTACTCGTGTTCAATTAGTAACCACCATTATATATGTTGTGTCTCAATAAATATGATCAAATCAAAGGAAATCTCACACATAATTGCAGATTTTGGTAAAGATTGCCATCGTGTTTCGATTTGGTGGATTAGATTATGAATGAAGGTAGGTTTTATGATGTGGCAACATGGGGTGGAGATCTAATAGATATTGGTAGTTAACTCATCATGAGGGACACTTAAGTGTCCGAGACATCTGGAGTGCCAAAATTTGGCACGAAAGATACTTAAATACCAAAAGTTAGGAAAGTGACATTTAAATGTCAAAATTGGAGTAAAATGGATTAGTTAAGTGCCAATAGCGAGAAAATCCGGTCAAAATGCCGACATGGTAATTTTTTGACGAACCAAGTGTAAAACGATGTCATTTTGCATGTTGATGAGGCTAGACAAGTGCTAAAATGATGTTGTTTTGCTATTGATATGGGTAAATAATTAATATAAAAAATAATTAAATTTAATTTAAAACCAAATTTTCTTTTTGAAAAAAAGGAAGGAGGAAGATGAACTACGAGTCGGCGGCCGAGGGCTAAGCCTTTGTCATTGTTGCCGAGAAGGTGGGGGGAGGGTCGGTTGAGGTTGTCAAGCCCTCGCTAGGGGCCGGTGACCCCACCTGGCCAATGGCGTGGGCCTACAAGCCCTCACCCAGATCTAGAGCAAGGGTTGTGGCCCTCCCCCAGAGTCGATGGGGTTGTCAGCCCTTGCTCGGCTGAGCCAAGGGCTGCTACTCACTGGGGGGTCGCCCTAGCCAATGATGGCCTTTGGCCTTGCTGGGCGAGGACCAACAACCTTGTTAAATTTGGGGCGGGCGGCGACCCTTGCTCCAAATTTGGGTGAGGGCTCATAGGCCCTTGTTGCCCGATCGAGTTGGGGTCACTAGCCCCTGGCCAAGGCTTGGTGACCTTGGCCGACGCTCCCTCCACCTTTTTTATGACGGTAGGAGGGGGGGCGAGGGCTAAGCCCTCAACTATTGAATACTGTTCATTTTCCTCCTCATTCTCCTCGTCCTCCTCCCCTTTTTCTTTTAATTATAAATAATTTTGTTTTAAATTAAATTAAATTAAATTAATTTTAATATTAAAATTCGAATTGTGCCAAAAACAACGTCGTTTATTTGTTTCTTTGCTGAGTTAGCCTTTTAGCAAGCTATGTAAGCAAGCAAAATTAATAAAAAAAAATTATAATGTAGGATATTCGATGGAGTTCGCCAATATGATATTTAAATGTCTCATTTTAAAAAAATGATATTTAAGTGTCACTTTCCTAAGTCTTGGCATTTTAATGTCCAATTGTGCCAAGTTTTGATACTTGGGGTGTTTTTTGCGATTATATAACTGAATATGTAAAGCCCATGGGATTTAAACTTGAGCTAATTTTTAGAAACTTCCAAGAATGGGGGTTTTGGAATTTTGTGGCGCCACCCAAATTACGAAAAAAATGAGGCCGATGGATATAATTAATGTCCAAGTGGGAGCCAATAACCAAAACCAGTTTGGACCATAGCCAGAAAAAGAATAATTTTGCGTTTGATTATCGATGCATAATACGCAAGAAAACAAGTCATAGTTAGATCGATCTGTTCAACACCATGTGACATTTTGCATAGTGTACTTCAATATTATCAATTATTTCAGCAGCTAACAATAATTGCCATTAGCTCGTGCGGATTATATTCATTTCGAACTGCTTAATGCCTTAGAATGTCCTATTAATCTATTCTATCTCACCTGTTATTTCACATCATATCGTCTTAACCATTTATTTTGACCTATGTAATGATACATCCTAACTGGATTAGATACCAACAAAAATAGTCTAAATCGCCTCCTCTATACAAAATAGTTTGGAAAGTAAGAGAATGTCTGAGACTTCATCATTTTCATAGAAAGAGCTAACTCGAACATTGTCGCGTTCAGTTCGGTAGCGATATGGAAAAATACAGATGAGGCTCTTAATCATTTAACACTTTTTCAACGGGTGGTCGTTTTGGGACATCAAGCCATCATTGTATGATCATAAAAAATCAACAACATGAGTCGCCAAGGAAGACCCAGACATCCACAAGACGCCATTCTCATGTCACCATGTTTATATGTCGAGCTTCCATCTGACACTCCAATGTACAAGCAAAGGGCACAGTGACTCCTGATTACACCGCCTTCAGCAATTCAACCTCACCTCCAAACCCCATCTTTTCACAAAATTGATATTAGCAAGAGAGCACATAAATTGTCTACCAACTCTCTTAGCATCTCTAAGACTTCTTCTCTTGAAAATACTCAAGATTCCTGTGAAATATAATATAATAATCTTGATACTTCTGCATTGTTGTCTGTCTTTGAAGACCAACGTGGCCCTCCCGCGTAGGTACGAGTCGATTTTTAATTTCGGCGACTCTGTAAGCGACACCAGGAACTTCCTTATGGCAAAACCTTCTCTGGGCATCCCACCGGTCGTTTTTCAGATGGACGTCTCATGATCGATTTCATAGGTATGTAGTCCTCTCAGACTCTTTATCTGCTTTTGTAAATGAATCTGCTTTTAGGGAAAAGAACAGGGATTTGATGCAAAAGGCCACTAATTTTGGTATAAATATCGGGATCTCTAGCAGTAGAAAACAATGCTCAAGGAAAAACTATTTATACCTGCGGTGTTCGTATCATGCTCTGCGTGCAGTTGAAATCTTTAACTATCAGTTGAGATGTTTAAATGGTGTGCATGCAATACGCATATGAAAATGCAGCGGAAGCATTTGGGTTACCCGATCTGAAGCCATATCTTGAGCCGGGCAAGGGCTTGCATCATGTTTGTAGTGGAGTGAATTTTGCAGTTGCCGGCGCCACGGCACTTGATCCGACATTTTTTTATGCACAAGACCTTGGATCGTTGTTATGGACGAATCATACCTTAAACGTCCAGCTCATCTGGTTCAAGGGACTCAAATCATCTCTTAGTACTACCCAACTAGTTAAAACATAAACTCATTTTTGTATGCTCCGATTGAGGACTGATATTTTTTAGTGATAGTTTGTGTGTGCTTCCATTTTGTATCATCGATCTTATCTAAACAAGGTATGATTATTCATCTAGGTGATTTGGTTGATATCATGCATATGTAGCTCCTAAATCTTTCATAGGGTGACTTTACAGTTGGCATGATTAGTTGGAACATTACGGATTTCCAGCTAAGCAACCAAAGATTGTCTATTTAGATCCTATTAAGTATTAACTACATTCAACTTGCTCTGATCAGGACTACTTGTTCAGGCCAAAGGCATGAACTCAATCAATTCATGGCCCTTGCAGGGTGTTTTACAAACCTTCTTATAGATGTGGCTTTTCGTCCATGCTCTTGGATCATTAAAAAAAATATATATATATTTTCACGGGGTGATTAACATTTAAATATATCTTATCACAACCATCTTTTATATGGTTACCAACCCATCTTTTATCCATTTAATTTTTTTTTTAATTCTTTCTTTTGAGCAGATTGCGATCCATAGTTCAAGAAGTCTTTGTTTCTTGTGGGGGAGATTGGTGGAAACGACTACAACTTTCTTTTCACCTTAGGTGCAAGTGTTGAGCAGCTTCGTTTCATGGTGCCCTTGTTGTTGGAGCCATCACTAATGCCACCAGTGTATGCCTTTTTTTGGTGACCGAGAATCTGCCGGGGCCCTCTTTCGCTTATGCTATTTGGGGTCTCACGGTCCTCCGCGATGGAGAGACCTACAACGCTTATACTCGGGGAAGACTAGCCCAGCATCCCACTGCCAGGACCCCCACTTAAATCGCTAGCAACTGTGAGTTTCAAACCCTCGACCTCAGCGATGAAGGAAAGACTTTCAATCAACACAGCTGCTTATGGGTGGGTCAGTGTATGCCTTTTTCATTTTTATATTTATTTACTTATTTCTCTCTCTCTCTCTCTCTCCCTCTTTTTTTTTTTTTAAACAATTAACATACGCACAATATGATTTATTCAACATTCGTTCCAATAAAATCTTCCATGTGGTCACCTCAAATGAATTATTTTCATAGCTTGTGATTGCTTTAGATGCTCATCGAAGAAGGGGCAGTGGATTTAGTGGTGCCGGGGAATTTCCCGATCGGTTGCTGGATGGTGTACTTGGCTTTGTTTCACAGCTCTAATGAATCGGACTCTGATCCAAGAACTGGCTGTCTCAAAGCTTATAATGAGTTCTCCAAGTACCACAACAGTTATGTCAAGCGAAAGCTGCAGATTTTGAGACAGAAATATCGCCACGCAAGGATTATGTATGCCGATTACTATGGAGCTGCCATTCGTTTCTTCTGCACACCAAATCATTATGGTGTGTTTTCTTTCATTCTAGTCTCATAATCGACAGTGAATTAGGCATATAAGATAATTCACTGAGTCACATCAAAATTATTCGAAAGTTTGCGGTACTTTTGTGAAGTTATAAGGGTGACTATGGAGATCAATCCTCCTCTTGTTTGCAGGATTCAATGGAGGTACACAAGCAGCTTGTTGTGGAGGTGGTGGACCGTATCATTTTGACCTCTCGGCCATGTGTGGTTCCAATGGCTCGACTCTGTGTACAGATCCATCGACTCTCGTGAATTGGGACGGAATTCACTCGACCGAGGCGGTGTATCAGGTGATAGCCAAGGGTTGGCTCCACGGCCCCTTCACTTCTCCACGTCTCGTTGCCTCGAAGTCCCAGTGGGACAATGCGTTAGCTTCGATCCTGTTGCCGAAGACGAACTTATGCTCGTGATCATAGATTCATAAACGGTCGAAGTGTTTGGCGGGTTCACATTTATTGTTTTACCTTCTTGTTTCTAGATTTCAATTCTTTAGCTTCTGAATAATCATTCATGTGAGGCGTGGTGAATAACGATGGAATCAAAACTTTAGAAATAATTCTTGAAGTCAAATCAAAAGCTTTTCTCCCCATTTTTCGTCTTTCTCATTATAGTTCTCTTCCACTGGATATGGACCTCCCTCATCCCTATGGCCGCCACTAGCCTCCATCCGAGCAAGCCCGATCGCCTATCACGACCGTCAATACCTTATCACCTCTCTCTCTCTCTCCCTCCCTCCCTCCCACTAGCTTACTCGAATGGGAAAATCCGAGCTTAAGAGCGGCAATGGAGAGGAGAAAGTGGGAGTGGGGTTGGCGATCTGCTGGCAGAGGAAGAGGGGCAGGTAGAGAGAGGGGAGAGATGTTAGGCATAGATTTTAGGGGTAACTTTATCTAAAAGGGACATTTTGGTTATTTTAGGAAAATTTAAGAAAACTAATTAAGGGTAAATTTGTCATAGTTACATCACTGTAGTATTTTTTTGTGGTCAAAAAATTAATTTAAGATAAATTTGTTATAGATGAATCAATTTGGGGTTTTTCATGGTATCAATTCAAAGACATGCATGCAAAATTACACTAACCAGATAAAAATATCTCATAATCAGCGTGACTTGGGAGCTTGACTTGGGATTTCACAAACATTCTTCTTTTTTGCTATAATTTTCGATTTTGTTACATTGTATTATTAGGAAAAAGTGTCAAAAAAGTCCTGAACATATTTCATTGGTGTCAATTTAATCCTGCTGACACCTAAATTTTGGCAACTCAACCATTTATTTATTACATAGAAAATTAGAGATTAATTTTAACCTTTAAACAAAAATAATATAATTAAGTTGCATAGCATGTAATTTTAGGAGCATTTATTATTTAGTTTACATTTTTATTATTGCATTTGCATTAGACCGATGACAGACATATTTGAAATGATAGTTGTAAGATTTAATTTGGCAAGTTGGACAAAGCCCATGAAGAGAGGAAATTGGTCCAAACCCTTTATTCTTTGATTGCCGAAAATTAACTTATGAGGAATGACGAGTTAGAAGATGAGTATATTTTAGAAAAATATTTATATTATTCTTACAATATTTGTTCAAGAGCAAATGAGGAAAATTTGGCCAATGAAAAGGAATAAAAAATGATATGATGATTGATGTTTCGTATATTCATGCTATATAGAAAAATAAAGATAGAAAAATAAAAGGAAGGTGTGTTAAGGCATAGTCGGTTGGCATGGATTATATATGGAGTGATATATTTTTTTTTTTAAGATAAGAAAGATTGCATTATCATGAGAGACTCCGAGCTCACGCTCGGCAAGGAAATAAAGACAAAAGTGAAGGAAGTGAAGAAAAGGACAAAAATTATATAGGCATACCAACTCTAGTATTTTCAAAAATAAAAGTTTTGCTAAGTGGCCGGTTTCATTGGATCGAACTGAAACTCGTTTGGTTAGGACTGTCCAGTTTGGTTCTCGGTCCCAAAAAATGGGAACCAAATTGAAAATCATTGGTTCCATTTTTATGCAATCAGGAATTGGACTAAACCAGCTAGTTTGGTCCAATTAGGACGATTTTCGATCTGGTTGCGGATGAGCTCCTTGATCAAAATGCATATTACTTGTTTGATGAAATGCTCGAACTAGATCGATATGTAAATTCGATTCAATCCTGGAACTGCAAGTTCCGTGATTTCTTCACTTTTTCTTGGTAGAAATTTACGCTTGATGACTAAGAGATATCTATCCCTAAAGCAATTTTGTCAAATGTGTAAAGCTAAATAATCAAAACTATAGCTTACACATTGATTAGTGAAATATTGATATGGCATAACTTATTATTTTTGGCGTGAGTTATGGGATAGTGGGGTTTGGCTAGACAAAATGGTCATGCCAATGACATCAATTTTCTTTCATTCAATGGTTGAGATCGTGCACGTAACTTTGACCCTAAAGAATTCCGCTGTTCTACAAATTGACGTGGCAGTTCCCTTGTAGAGACTTATTCCCATACCGTCCTTTCCATATGAGCTTCCAGCAATACTAGCTTGTGTTATTGAGTGGTACGATGGAAATCCTCATTGTTCCTGTATGGAAAGCTAAATTCTATTTATTTCTTGCAAATGTTTTCAAAATCATTTATCAATGATGGGGGCGCCAGTGCTGTCTGTTCATGGTAAAGAAGTAGAATCGAATCGAACCGAAATTTCATGCATTTTCAGCTTGAAAAAAAAAATAAAAATAACTGTTTGCTCTTCTCCTCCACTGCAGTTTTCTTCTCTCTCTCCTCCAATAGCATCAGACTCGCACTCAACCCCCTCTCCGGGATTAAATTCCTCTCCTGCGAAACCTGCAACATGTTGGAGAAATCTATCCAGAATATTTTAAAGCTGACAAAACGTTTCTATCAATCTAGTCCGGATATTTGCAAGCCTTCTGTTTAAAGTCTGAAGACTTTCAGATCACCAGACTCAGCACTCAAGACTCAAGACTCAAGACTATTCTCATTGACAGTTGTTCTAATCCAGTGATGAAGGAAATCCAGAGCCAAAGTTCTTGGTTGAAGATTTATTCCTACCTTCTGGAGAAGATCTCTTGGCTGGATAATTGCAACGGATTTATTCATTCGTTACCAAGATCGATTGAAGATCCGATGATCGACGAAGTATTCTTGGAAGGTTCTATTCTTGGAAACCAAGATCTTGATTGTATGGGTGAACATGATTGATGGGCTATCGTCAAGTTCCTTTAATAGCTCAAATGATCTTCTTGATTGATTCCGTCCAACGGGTAGATTGGAGGAACTCCTTTGGAAAGTGCCAACGGGTATGATGGCATAAAGGAGTATAAAAGGAAGTCGTTCTAACTACTTTAGTTATGATCGATAGAAGAATTCCAGTCGAAGCACCTTGATTATTAGTCGATTCATTCGAGCGAAATTGTACTCACAGAGAGTGTATATACTTAGTGATACCTTGAGCGAGTGTGGTAGATCATCTACACCGAAAGATCAAGGAAGAACATCGTTGTAACATCTCTTTGTTCATAGTGGAATCTAGCCAATAGGCTGTCAGTGCAGAAGAGTGGACGTAGGCTTGAAATAAGCCGAACCACTATAAACCGCGTGTTCAATATTCTCTTCCCTTCTCTCAATCTTACTTTGATTATTGTTTGTTTCTAATCCTTTACTATCGAGAATTGTGACTTTATCGATAAGATTTTTGCATATACCTATTCACCCCCCTCTAGGTACTTATTCTAGCCATATCAATTGGTATCAGAGCCAGGTTCTCACTTTATTTGAAGTGTTTTACTTTAGAGTAAAAGATCCATGGCTAGTATGCTAGCACCAGGGCTGATGGAAGGTCAAAGCAATACCAGACCTCCCTACTTTGATGGAAAAGATTACAACATCTAGAAGAACAAGATGAAAGCCTTCTTAAGATCAAAGGATCCTCTGGAATGGGACGTTGTAGAAAAAGGAATTACTCCTACAGCTGCACCTGTCTCAGAAAGAGGAAAAGAAACTGTTGAGACCAGCGGATTGTCTCAGGAAGAGATTATCAAGAGACAAGCACTCGATGCAAAAGCAATTTACTCCTTATATTGTGCTTTGTCACCAACTGAATATAATAAAATTTCTTCTTGTGTTACAGCAAAAGAAGTCTGGGATAGATTGCATATCACCTATGAAGGAACAGATCGAGTGAAGGAGACCAGAATTAATAACTGACATGTTTAGCCGTTTTACAGATACTGTCAATGGTCTTGAGAATCAAGGACAGAAAACTTCTGATCTTATGAAAGTAAAAAAAGTTACTGCGAGGACTCTCTAAGGATTGGAATCACATAAAGACTTCAATCAGAGAGACGCAAAGAATTATGCCACTATCTGTCGACGAGCTGATTGGAACTCTTCAGTCTTATGAAGTGGAACGAATCAATGAAGACGAAGATCCAAGAGGTAAGAAATCCATTGCATTAAAATCAATTGATGATTCTGATGATGCAGATTCTGAAGATGACATGGATGATGAGGAGCTTGCTCTCATGATAAGAAGATTCAGAAAACTGAATAGAAAAGGAAGAATGTTCAACTCAAGAAAACAAAGTTTTCAAAGACAACAGACCAAGTCTGTTGATGATGAGGAACCAAACAAAGATGTAGTCTACTTCGAATGTAAGAAAAAGGGACACATCGACCCAACTTGTCCTCTTCGAAGAAGAAAAGAGGAAAAGCTGAAAAGTTTCGAAAAGCTCTTAAAGCCGAAACCTGGAGATACAGAATGTGAAGAAAGTGACAATGAATATGCCAATCTATGTCTGATGGCACATTCAGACTCAGACTCAAACTCTGGATCAGACTCAGACAGTGAATTTGAGGTAAGTGATTATAAAATTCCTATCAAAGTTTCCAAATACATTGATGAATTGTGTTCTAGTCTTAAGACTTCTCTCAAAAGAATTTCCGAACTTGAAAAAGGAAAACTCAGCTCTAAAACAAAAGGAAATTGTTTTAGAAGAAAGAGTTAAAAGTTCAGACTTAAATGTCTCCTCTCTTAAAGAAAATGAAGAAAATCTTTTGAAAGAAAACTCTTTTTTAAAAACTGACTTATCAAATATTTCAAAGAAATTTTCAATAGGATCTGAAAAACTTGAAAAGATTCTTTCAGCTCAAAGGCCTTACTTTAATAAGTCTGGTCTAGGTATGACAGCGGAAACTATTCCTTTGATTGATTTTCCTAAAGTAAAAGAAAGAATTAAGAAAAGACCCCCAAGAGAGGCTTATAAAAGTCATTTCAAGAAAGTTTTTGTAAAGTTTGTAGGTCGAAATGCCCTCAGATGCTCAAAGTGCAAAAGTCCGGATCATTTTGAAAGAGAATGTCCTATGGTTTGGAAACCCGTTAAGAAAGTATGGGCGGATACTGTTTATTTTACTAACATCAAAGGACCCAAGAAAGTTTGGGTACCAAAGAAAGTTTGAGATTCTTTTCTAAATGCAGGTCTCCGTCAAGAAAAAGGTAAAATGGTATCTTGACAGTGGATGCTCAAGACATATGACAGGAGACTCAAATTGCTTCATAAAGCTTGTTCATGTAAATGGTGGAAAAGTTTCATTTGGAGGAAATAGCAAAGGAAGTATTATGGGATTTGGAACAGTGAAAATTGGAAATCTTACGATAAGTAATGTTTCCTTAGTGGAAGGACTCAATTACAACCTTCTCAGCATTAGCCAATTGTGTGACACTGGTTTTAAGATCTTCTTTCAAGAAAGAACATGTTCTGGATCAAGTAAAGATTCCACTCAGTCTTTCATGGGTAGAAGACATGGAAACATATACCTTCTGGATGTAAAACCAGATGAATCGAAATGCCTAATTTCAATTCAAGACGAAGCAAGCCTATGGCACAGAAAGCTTGGTCATGTCAACATGAAGCAATTAGCCAAGATTTCATCAAAGCAGCTTGTTCGAAGTCTACCCAAATTACCGTTCCAAAAGTCTAATCCATGCACTCCATTTATTCTGGGAAAACAGGTAAGAAATTCATTTAAGCCAATAAATCATGTCTCCACTAATCATGTACTACAGTTGTTGCATATGGATCTCTTCGGACCAACCAGAACTCAGAGCATTGGAGGTAAGAAATACTGCCTAGTAATTGTGGACGATTACTCCTGCTTTACTTGGGTATATTTCCTTGCAAAAAAGTCAGAATCCTTCTCGTATTTTGAAAAATTTGCTAAAATGGTTCAAAATGAAAAAGAATGTGTTATTTCAAGTATAAGAATAAACCATGGAGGTGAATTTGAAAATCAAGATTTTACAAAGTTTTGTAATGAATCTGGCTTTAAGCATGTGTTCTCCTCTCCATACACTCCTCAGCAAAATGGAGTTGTGGAAATGAAGAATAGATCTCTTCAAGAAATGGCAAGAACTCTTTTAATTGAAAGTAAGATTTCTTCACGGTTTTGGGCTAAAACTGTTTCAACAGCATACTATATAATCAATAGAGTCTTTTTAAGACCTTCTCTTGAGAAAACCCCTTATGAGTTATTCAAAGGTAAGAAGCCCATTGTTCAAAACTTTCATGTATTTGGTTGCAAATGCTTTATATTGAAAAATGCTAAAGATCAAATTGGTAAGTTTGAAGAAAGATCAGATGAAGGCATATTCCTTGGATATTCTTCATCAAGCAAAGCTTACAGAGTCTATAACAAGAACAGTCAGTTTGTGGAGGAGTCAATGAATGTCAAATTTCAAGACTCTATGCAAGACGATTCTAGTCAGACTCATCATGAAGAATCTGAATCTGCTCCAGACCCTCCAAAGTCTTCAACTCAAGAAGCATCTCAGACTCTGGAAGACCAGCATCAAGATGATCGTGAAAACTCAATCAAAGAAAGAGATCATCAATCCGACAAATCAACCAGTAACTGGAAACATAAATCCAGTCACCCTAAAGATCTTATCATTGGCGACATCAATGAAGGAATTCGCACCAGATCCAAAAGGCATGAAGAATCTAGTGTTGTGGCTCTAATTTTTGAAATAGAACCCAAAAGCATAGAAGAAGCTCTATCTGACGAAAGCTGGATTGAAGCTATGCAAGAAGAGCTCAGACAGTTCAACATTAATGATGTCTGGGAATTGACATCTAAACCAAAAAGTAAAACTGTTGTTGGAGCCAAATGGGTGTTCAGAAACAAGATGAATGAGAAAGGAAAAGTCGTACGAAACAAGGCAAGACTCGTGGCTAAGGGATATACGCAAGAAGAAGGAATAGACTATGATGAGACCTACGCTCCAGTAGCAAGGTTAGAAGCTATTCATTTATTACTTGCGGTTGCTTGTTACAAAAATTTCAGGTTATTCCAAATGAACGTCAAAAGTGCCTTCCTAAATGGATTCATCCATGAGGAAGTTTATGTGGAACAACCACCAGGGTTTGAAGACCCAAAGAAGCCAGACTCAATCTTCAGACTGAAAAATGCCTTGTATGGTTTAAAGCAAGCACCTTGAGCTTGGTACGACAGGTTAAGTAAGTTCTTAATACAGAATGGTTTTGTCAAAGGTAAAGTAGATACAACTCTATTTATCAAGAAGGAAAACAAAAGTTTTTTACTTGTTCAAATATATGTGGATGATATCATTTTTGGATCCTCTAATGAAATCCTTTGCAAGAAATTCTCTAAGTCTATGCAGAATGAATTTGAAATGAGTATGATGGGAGAATTAACGTTCTTTCTTGGACTTCAAATAAAACAATTGAAGGAATGAACTTTTATTTATCAAGAAAAATATGCTAATGATCTTGTCAAAAGATTTGGACTAGAAAAGTGCAAAAAGACTGACATACCTATGTCAAGTTCGATGAAGATAGACAAAGATGAAGAAGGAAAGAAAGTTGATCAAAAGCTATACAGGAGCATCATTGGTTCACTTCTCTATCTAACTGCTTCTAGACCTGACATTTTGTTGAGTGTTTACATATGTGCTAGGTTTCAATCAGACCCAAGAGAATCTCATCTCAGTGCTGCGAAACGTATTATTAAATATGTTGCTTCATCTTCAAGCATCGGTCTTTGGTATCCTAAGAAGGGAGACTTTAGTCTTCTGGGATATTCAGACGCAGATCTTACCGGATGCAGAGTTGATAGAAAGAACACTTCGGGAACTTGCCAGTTGCTAGGAAACAGGACAGTGTCTTGGTTTTCAAGGAAACAAAGCACTGTGGCTCTCTCTACAACAGAAGCAGAGTATGTAGCTCTTGGAAGTTGCTGTTCGCAAATTCTATGGATAAAGCAACAGCTTCAAGACTTTGGAATTGAAGACTCAAGCACAGAGATTAGATGTGACAACACCAGCGCAATCAATCTCACCAAAAATCTGATTCTCCACTCAAGAGCAAAGCATATTGAGATCCGACATCATTTCATTCGAGATCACGTTCAAAATGGAGAAATCTCGATCCAGTTTGTTGATTCAAAAAGCCAGCTAGCGGATATATTCACAAAGCCTTTGGAGAAAAATCAATTCGATTTTATCCGTCTCAGACTCAACATTCTAAAGCTTGAGGAAGTTAAAATCTAGCGACTATTCAATCATCAGACTCAACATTCTAAAGCTTGAAGAAGTTAAAGTCTAGAGACTATCCAATCCTCAGACTCAAACATTCATGGCTATCGACTGTAAGTTGTTATATTCAATCTCAAAAAGGTATGATCTCTATTTCAGTTAATTTACAATTTCCGTGAAAAATGGAATCGTGTCTTTTCAAAAAGGATTAACTTAAAATTGGCAGTTATCAATTTCAAAAGATACGACTGTTCACTTTCCTTGTGCCGATTGGTTTATATATATAGTTCTTATCGATTAAACTACAAAACCCTAGAAAAACATTCTCCTCCCAAATTTGTCTCTGCTTCGCTTTCATATTCGAGAAAGTTGTCAACTTTTCTTGGGAAAGCGAGTGAAGGAATCTTCCATCGACAAAGAAGAATGTCTTCTTCAAGAAAGTCGTCGAGAATCGCAAGCAGGGGACCACAGAGAATGGAAAAGGGGCCTACGCACTTCGATCTCACCGAGGAGGAAGATATTCCAAGTTAGCGACAGAGCCCGATTCACTCTCCTCCACGTCAATCTTCACCATCTACCCCACAAGGTGTGGGTCATCAACAACAGGAAGAAATAATCGAAGACGCCGACCCTGTAAGAGTCCAAAAACCCAACTTTATTTATAAGCTCTATTGTTCGTTAAAAAGCATTGGGACTCCGATGAATAATGTGGATGGATTTCTTAAGGATAAGAATTACGGGAATGAGTATATTTTTCTGCGGAAAATGGAGGACTTGGGAGTTGCTCCCAAAGGAAAGGCTGAGGAAGCACTTGCGAACATTCCAAGTGACCCTCGTTTACCAGGACAGAATTTGATCGATGGGAACGATGATGATAGAATGTTCCTTGATTTCAAACCCAGAATGGGTGTTGCAGCAAAGGTGAAAGGAAATCGGATGGATTTGTTCAAGTCAAAGGAGCAGGAGAATCTGTATTTCCGATTGTTGAAAAGAGGGGTGATAAACCCTAAAAGTGTGGATTTTGACTTCTTAGATGCGATCAATGTGAACTTGAGAGAGAAGTTCAATTTGCTTCAACTTGAGAATTTTTGCTCCGATACCACAGACGGGTATTCTCAGTTAACAGCATATTTCTATTCAAATCTCAGCTTTTTAGATGCGAATAGAATTTCTTTCAGTGTTCGAGACAAGGTCTATGTGGTAGATGTAGACATGTTGGCAGACATAATTGGAGTAGAAAGAGGACGATACCAACCGATTAAAGTTTCGGTTACTCGTACCACGCTAGAGCTTATTAAGGACAGAGATGCAGACAAAAGAATCACCTACTCAAGGATGAATGCCGTCAACGTCGTGCTGCACAAAATTGTGATTAACTGTCTCAGGCCAAAGTCTACTTCAAAGACTGACGTGTCCAACTCGGAAGCAAAATTGATGTATGCGATCAATTCTGGAAAGAAATTCTCTTTCCCTCACACCATTCTCTTTCACATGTACAGAGCAATGGTAAAGGACAAGGGACAATTGCCTTACACAGGTCTTGTGACCAAGATCTTCAGACACTTAAATATTGAGCCTCCACACACTCTCTGTGTTCGACCATGCGATAAAATGGTGGTAGGTTTGAGAATGCTGATAAAAATGCGTCTGAAAGAGCTCAGCAAGGCAATGGAGCAATTCAAAGTGAAGACTCTAGTCTCTTCTGTAGCAAAGAGAAAAGGAAAGGAGCCCATGAGTGCTCCAATCAAAAAGAGAAGAAGTCTTATCCTGGAGGATGAAGATGAAGATGAAGATGAAGAAGAAGATCCCTCTATTCCTGCATTGAAAAGAACCAGACGTTCTGCACCAGCATCAACTGAATAGAGAGAAACAGAGAGACAAGCCAGGAACAGAGAAGAAGAAGAGCATCAGGAGAAAGAGGAAGCAGAAGAAGAGGAAGAAGAAAAAGAAAAGTCTGCAAATGAAACAGCAGACAGAGGAAATGAAGAGCATGATCACCATTCGTCCCCAATCGAGGTCCTAGAGACAGGGGGAGATGGAGCGCAAGAAAGGATTGAACCAGAAGCTATTCATCATGAAGGAGTGAGTCACTCTCAAGATGTTCCAGAAGACTTTCGGGCTTCTCAAATGCGTGAACAAAGACATGATACGACAGAACAAGATTTGTTCGATGTCATAGAAATTCCATCGTCTGCCGGCACCCCATCAGACAAAGCGCATGCAAGTACTCGAGACGGAAAATTCAGCAGATTTTCGTCGTATCCTTGACGTTCTTATGGAAATGCGTGGTCAAATATATGCCCTAGACTACGAAATTCAAGCCCTGAAGAATGCTAGACAAGCATCTTCTGTTACCCTGGGAGATCAAATGAAAGATCTAGCTCTTCAAATTCAAGCAAATGCCAAGGGAGAAGAGATAGCTCATCTATGAGAAGACTTGAAGCGGCTAGAAGGCATCGTGCAGTCAATGGCAGAATTCCAGATCGTGCGCATTCCCAAGCAAACTTGACTTTTCTCACCTTTTTAATGATGACAAAAAGGGGGAGAATTGCAATTTGAACTCATCTAAACTCAATTTTTGAACTCATCTAAACTCAATCTTTAACTTTAAATTTGTTTTTGTGTTTAAATATGTTTTTGTTTTGAGAAAGACTTGAGTGTGAACTTTAATTTGCTGATGTAGACTTTGAATGATTGACTAGTTGCATTTATATCAAGTATTGCTATATGGTTTACTCATGAAAGACTAACCGATTTTCTGTGGATGCAGAGTCTGGTTGTTTGTTGTCTTTATAAATCTTTATGAGATAGCCATATTGCTTGAGTATTATTTTGCAGGTCAAAGTTGTTCAAATCTTCGGAGAAAGTTTTGTCACCATCAAAAAGGGGGAGATTGTTGGAGAAATCTATCCAGAATATTTTGAAGTCGACAAAACGTTTCTATCGATCTAGTATGGATATTTGCAAGCCTTGTTTAAAGTCCGAAGACTTTCGAGATCACCGGAACTCGGCACTCAAGACTCAAGACTCAAGACTATTCTCGTTGACAGTTGTTCTAATCCAGTGACGAAGGAAATCCAGAGCCAAAGTTCTTGGTTGAAGATTTACTCCTACCTTCTGGAGAAGATCTCTTGGCTGGATAATTGCAACGGATTTATTCATTCGTTACCAAGATCGATTGAAGATCCGATGATCGACGAAGTATTCTTGGAAGGTTCTATTCTTGGAAACCAAGATCCTGATTGTATGGGCGAACAGGATTGATGGGCTATCGTCAAGTTCCTTTAATAGCTCGAATGATCTTCTTGATTGATTCCGTCCAACGGGTAGATTGGAGGAACTCCTTTGGAAAGTGCCAACGGGTATGATGGCATAAAGGAGTATAAAAGAAAGTCGTTCTAGCTACTTTAGTTATGATCGATAGAAGAATTCCAGAGTCTGAAGCACCTTGATTATTAGTCGATTCATTCTGAGCGAAATTGTACTCACAGAGAGTGTATATACTTAGTGATACCTTGAGCGAGTGTGGTAGATCATCTACACCGAAAGATCAAGGAAAAACATCGCTGTAACATCTATTTGTTCATAGTGGAATCCAGCCAATAGGCTGTCAGTGCAGAAGAGTGGACGTAGGCTTGAAATAAGCCGAACCACTATAAACCGCGTGTTCAATATTCTCTTCCCTTCTCTCAATCTTACTTTGATTATTGTTTGTTTCTAATCCTTTACTATCGAGAATTGTGACTTTATCGATAAGATTTTTGCATATACCTATTCACCCCCCCTAGGTACTTATTCTAGCCATATCAATAGTGTAGCCACGTTTGCCACCTCCCCCAGATCGCCCTTCGGAATCTGAATTCCGTGCCGTAGGGCCTAAATCCGAAGCTTCAGCTTGGTGATCTCGACAAGGAGGGACTTCCTCTCGCAAGCCCGCCGCCGCTCCTCACATGACCACCGTTGCTCCTCTCGGAGGTGGAGATGGGACTTAGGATGAGGCAGAGAGAAGAAGGTTCGGAGACTGTAAATGGGAGGGAGGATGGGCGTTGGTGGTGGACTCGGTGGAGGGGAGGATAGGTGCAGGGTGGGACTTGGTGGAGTGGTAGGTGGGTTATGGAGTGGGGAGAGCGACTGGGGTTCGGAGAGCAAGATGGAGAAGAAGACGCGGGAGAGATATTTTGCGGAGCCACCTCGATTGTACCAATTTCCCTCCCTCCCTCTCGTCTCGTCTCCGTCCCATATGCATACGCAACCCTCCACCCTCCTCCTCGTCCTCGTCCGTCGTCAAACGCTCCAGTTTCCCCCATTCTCCTTCATGCGAATTCATGTTCTCGTCAATCCTTCGTTCTCCCTCTCGCCAAGCGATTGTGTTGCCCTTCTTCAGCTTGATTGGGGATCGGCTTTGGGTGAAGACGATTCCCATCAATTCGTTCCCTGTGATTAGCGATGGGGGAACTTATGCTCATGGACCTGTTGAAGAAGGCGGCATTGGATTTCTCCGACGGGAGAGTGGTGTTCGCCTATGGGGAGTTCAACTTGACGCACCTACAGCTGCATGATTTCATCGTGCTCGCATTCCCCGACTCAGGTATTTATGTCCCCCCAATCATCGAGTCTCCTCGTAAGTACGATGGTGCAGGTTTTCCATTTGTGCAATGATGCAAATTCAAATGCAGAAAATTTCCTGATAATGCTGTTTAAATTTGGGAATGCAATATCTGGAAGATCGCGGTAACGATGAATTTCTAATGATGAGATCGATTGCTTATGAAAGATCGACTAGGAAATAGCTTGAGATAGGAAAAAAGAATCTGAGGCATGACATTTCTGTGTGCGCGTGGTGCCATTGAACAGGAACAAATTGAATTGGGAAGAGCATGGAGAGCATTTTCTGTCGTGTCCAAAGGTTGTTTTTTGGGATGTACAAGTATCAATTCATTGTAAAACAAAGTTAAAGCTGATCAGAAGGAGATGGATGATTTTAATGAAATCGAACGTTGACAAACTAGTTGTCTGCATATTCTGCATATGTATGTGTCTCCAATCCACAGGGACTAGTGTGATAGTTTGCTTATTGGAAAATATGTGTTCGCTTTGCAGTTTGTGATCTTGTTTCTGGCGGTAATCCGTTGCCAAGCCACTGCAGCTCCGCCCAACCCCATCTAAACAACTAAGGAGTTCAAGTTCTACCTTTCCAACTTGAAACTGAAGCTCTTACTGACACCGCCAGAAGGAAACAAACGGGCTCAATCTGCCGATTCCAAGCTTAACATCCCCCACCGGACCACCATGCTTCACTCTGCCTATGCCAAAATCACTCTCTCTTCAACCAACGTAGAGCCAAGGCTCTACTTGATGTCCAAAGTCATCAATGATCCCTCGGTTGTAGCTATGTTCTTGCACACCTCAGGCACTATGGGTCGCCCCTCCCCAATCGCATGCTGCTAACTTAGCACAATTTGGCATCATCAGGTGGGGTACAAACTAACAGAATCAGACTCTACCGTGATTGTGCTTCCATTGTTCCATGTACACAATTTAGTTGCTAGATTATTCAATTGTTTGTTATGGAGTTCTGCCTCAGCTTGCAGCTTCTCATTTCCCTCTTGCAAGCCCAGAGCTGTCTCATTCTCATTCCTCAGGTCTCCATCAATCTACTGACTATCCAACTCAGCCAGGTCCACAATCGACCTCATATAGTCCTGGAGCTCCAGCATAGGAACATCACTCTCCCTCGCCTTCTCTTATGTGTTCAGATTCTCCAAGTTTGCTAATACCATAACCCGAGGTCCACGCATGTTCAGTACCTTTTGCACAACTTCAATGCCCCGTTCCTGCTTCTTTGCCAATAGCTCTTCCGCCGTAATGTACTTCGCTTTGTTTTTCAGCGTTGCCTTCTTCGCTTGCTTCGACCAAACCTTCTCCTTACCGGGCACGCCAGGTAATGGCTTCTTTTCCTCTAGCCCCAACGAGACAACAGGTGCCTTTGCAAGAGTTTCCTTGTAAGTCGTTGAAACCCACACCCATATTCTTAGGACGTAACTTTGCTTCAATGAATGTCACAATCCCTTGTTGGTTCTTCTCAAGACCCGCAAGCCCAGCCTATCCTCATCCGCGATAGCAGATACTTCATCCTCATTCTCTATCTTCAAGTTCTTGTCCATCTCTCTGTTCAGCATGACCATGCTAGTGGACATGAAATTCACGAGTTTCAACAGATCGGTCTTACCTAGGAGGTCCCTATTCTTCCTCCACTTCCCCGACGATCCACCACCTATCTTGTTACAAAGCTTTTCAGACGTTTCGATATTCAGCCTCCCAGGATTTTATGTGTTCGATCAAGTGATAAAATTATAGTGGGAATGAGAATGATTTCCAAAATGCGTTTGAAATAGCTGGACAAGGCTCTGGAGCGTTTGAAAGAGAAAACCCTTGTCAAGTCTCACCAAGGTTCTTTAGTTGCAAAACGGAAAGGGAAGGAGCCCATGACAACTCCATGCCCAAGAAAAGAAGAGCACTCGTTCTAGAAGATGAAGAGGATGAGGACGATGTTACCATTTCTGCTCTTGCACTGAGAAATCTACAGAGTGCTATTCCAGAGACAGAGATGAAGAAGGGGAAAGAAGTGGAGAGAGAGAAACAATGCAAAAAGAAACAAAGGAAGAAAGGATTGCAGAAGAAGAAGAAGGGAGAGGTGAATAGGAAGAAATAGAGCATGAAGAGTACTTCTTTCCTCCTAAGGGCATTAAAACAGGGGGAGTTGCTGAGCAAAGAGGTACATCTCCAATTGCTGCTACTAGTGAAGGTGTTAGTCATTCACCTGCAAATCTAGAAGACATCTATGCCTCTCAATTCTCAGAGGAAGGTCATGAGGTTTCATCGCCAAATTTGAGTAATCATGCTGGCTTACCATCATCTGCAAACACTCCTACTGATCATGCAGAGGCCAGTACTTAGACTGATAATTTAGGAGACCTTCGCAGAGTACTTGATGTTCTTATGGAGATGCGAGGCCAGATTTATACCCTGGGATGCGAAGTTCATAACTTACAAAATGCAGGTCAAGCCTCTTTAGTTTCCTTGCATGATCAAGTCAATGCCCTTGCTCTTCAAGTTCAAGCTAATGCCAAGGGTGAAGATGTGGCTCAACTGAAAGAGGATTTAAAAAAGCTGGAAGGGACTGTCCAGTCAATGGGAGATTTCTAGCTTGTTCGCGTTCCTAGGCAACCTTGATTCCATTATCTTTTTATCTCTACCCTTTTAATGCTGACAAAAAGGGGGAGAGTTGGTGCAGATTTGAAACTTGACTTTTGTTTGATTTCGTTTGACCTTACTTTTTGAATGACTTTACTTTTGTTTGGTTGTTTGGTTGTGCTTGGATTTGGATTTGGATTTAGATTGTTTGATCGTCTATTTATTTTAAGCACTATTAGTATTTCATGGCAAAGATAGTTGTTTATTTACAGGACTAACTTTTTCCTGTGGATGTAGATTCAATGCTGTCTTTACTAAGTCAATTATCTTTGTGAAATATCGATGTTTGCTTGAGTACTGTTTTGTAGGTCAAAAATATCCAAATCCGCAGGAAAATTTTGTCACCATAAAAAAGAGAGAGATTATTGGAGAAAACTCCCTTGCTTGTTTTAAAGCTAACAAAACGTTTCCATCAATCTAATTTAAAGACTTGCAAACTCTTTAGTCAAAGTCCAAAGACCGCCGAACCACCAGACTCAAGGTTCAAAGTCTATCCCCATTGACAATTTCTAAACCATCGAAGAAGACTTATCCAGAACTGAGTATTTTGTTAAGGATTTGATTCTATCGATGAAGAAGATCTCTTGTTTGGATACAATATCTTGGAATCTATTATTCGTTTTGATTTCAATACGTGTAATGTAGATCCGTTGATTGGTGAAGTATACTTGGAAAGTTGTATTTATGGAAACCTAAATTCCCGATTGTATGGGCGAGCAAGACTGGTGGGCTATTCTCATATTTCTTAAATAACTCGAAATCTCCCTAATTGATTATGTCCAACGGGTAGATTAGAAAAGCTTTATTGGTAAGTGCCAACGGGTATGAAGGCATGGAGGAGTATATAAGGAAGATGTTCTGGTTATTCAAGTGTGTGCGCAATAGAAGAATTTCAAAGTCTAAAGCTTCTTGTTTTTTGTTAATTCAATTGTTGAGCGAAAAATTGTACTTAAAAGAGTGTTTATACTTCTATGAGACATTGAGGAAGAGTAGCAGAGTCTCTATACTATGGAATCAAGAAAGAGCTATACTGTAACAACTCTTTTGATTTTTAGTGAAGTCCAGCCGGTGGCTGTCAGTGCGGAAGAGTGGATGTAGCCTTGGATCAAGCCGAACCACTATAAATCTTGTGTTCTTATTATCTTCCCTAAGCTATTTTACTTTGATCGTAATTCTATATGATTATTAGAGTTTAATTTCCTTTTCATAATCTATTGCTAAATAGAGTTAGTTTAAAAACAAAATTATATACTTTACTTTGCAAAGTTTTTTTTTGCACCTATTCACCCATTTCTAGGTGCTCGTACTAGCTTTCACAAAGAGAAGGTAAGTGATATAGATGTAGGGAACATTTGATTACTCCTTTCGCTTTTTATAGGTTAAGTGAAGGGAAAAGATACGATAAGGTCACATTGTTCTCTCATGCTTTGGAATGATTCAATAATCTTTGCTAATTGAGACACCCTTGGGTGGCTTACATGACACATGAGAGTTTATTTTTGACTAATAAGTAAATTTAACCAAAAAGGAAGTGTATGTTCAATTTTCATTTTTTTTTTATGACTTGGGAATTGTCATCGACCGGCAGCCTAGATGTAAACCCTGGAGCGGACTGAGTCACCACCATAGACCAGCCGCATTTGAGTTGCGCGAACGCGACACCTTGGGATTCGAACCCCTCCCCTTCGTGAGGGGGAGAGAGCCCGAAGCCAGCTGCGCCACCGTGGGCGGTGGTGTTCAATTTTCATGTTAATAAGCTACGATAAAGAAAAAAAAAATCTCCGTTTTAGTCCACTTCTTTTAATGATCAAGGGGGGACAAAAGTTGAGGCGTGAATACCAAGAGACCTATGATACGGCCTAAAAGTTGCATATATCGGTTTTCTTTAGCAATTTTATTTACATTTTCAATTGTTATTTATTTACTTAATACTAGAAAAGAGCATAACTATTGCTTATTAAAAGAAATAGTGAGAAATTTAAAAATGTTATAGACTAATCAAACAAAAATACTAGTGACTTCCTTGGGTGTGGACGAAGGAGCTCGGTGACCTAATATTAGTTAAGGCCTTACCTTAACACAAATCAATTACTTAGGAAGCTGAAAACTTGGTAGCACATTGCTACAAGTCAAAACTAGACAATCTAAAAAATAAAAAAAATAAAATGAAAAACACCATTGTCGGCCACGTCAACCAAGACAAGAATGGTAACTTAATTATTATAAATGAAAAGAGTTGGCTAACTTATTTAGTTATATAGTCATTATGTTGCTTTCATATTGAGTCGATGGGATATTCTCCTTTTATTGGAGGAGGCATCATGATTGGAGTGAAGGTTATTTTACTTCATTGGATTGGAGAAATGATCATGCTTACGAGGCTATTTCAATCGAAAATCAATTATATAGATACTGAGTTATAAAGAAACACTTATTCGACAACTTGGTGGTGTGGTGTGGAGTAGTTGGAAAAGACTCGAACACTAATTATTTGTCTTTTCCCCAACAGGATAGGGATGAAAATCCAGTTAAATAAATTTTTCCATTCACCTACTGGTCCAATTTCAGTTGTCTAGTTTTTCAAGTCAAATTGCGTGAACAACCTCAATTTGAATAGTCCAATTTCTCCAGATTCTAGCTCATAAGATTTGCCTGATCATCTACTTTCCATGTAATTTTGAACTTGTGTGTTGACCGTCGACCAATTCGAGCTTAAGACAAACTAATATACGAGGCAAGCTTTCAAATTTGAAGACATGCCATGAATTAAAACCCAGGGGTTCTTTAAGTCCAACAAAGGGGCATCCAAACGTAAATAATTCCACGAAGATTGGAGGGATGGGCCACCCAAGAGGGAGGGAGAGCATTCGTACGTTAGATTTTCACGAACCAATCAGCCATTTTGTTTGCGGACCAGTGACAATGGGCCAAGGAGAGAAAGTAAAATTGGGCCAAAGATAGCTGGGCTTTCTCTATTAGAGCTGTCTTTATCAGCACTACGTTGACCAGCTCTTCCTCTTCCCAGTCAGACCCGTGCTCCAACACACTCTCTCTTCTTGACTGAAAACGTTTCAAAGCTTCGAGTAGGGGAATGGCTTCCGTCTAAAACGCCGACGATGCTGGAACTTTCGTAGTAGAGCCATCCATTAGAGCTCCCGTTTCGTTGCGAAGAATTTTCCAATATAGCTCCAACTGTTTCACCTTCAAGAAAAGCTCTGCTGTCATTATTTTTCAAGGTTGGCGGCTTCGGTGGGTTCCAATTCTTTGTCGATTGAGGCTTGTCTTTGTAAATTTTCAAATTGTGGTGATTCCATTTACAGAAATTACTGAGCATTGACCTAGTATGAAGGAGCTAATTCCACAAAAAAAATAAATAAATAACATCAACTTTAGGTAGATAGACAAATCTGGCCAAAATTTTTTTTTGTCTCATGAAAAAACACAAACTTTAGGTTGAAGGACAAATGGCGTGAACTTTTTTTTGTCTTGTAAAAAAGCGTCAACTTTAGGCTAAGTGACAATTCTGGCCCTATTTTTGTTTTGTCTCTTAAAAAATAACAAACTTTCAATCCTATCCAAAATTTTAACCCCTACCAACTTTTTATTTGAAGTTAACCTTATTTCAAGAGAAAATGTTCTAGCCATGAGGTTGGTGGATCTCATCCATGGTTTCTCTTGATAGGCGATGATTCACAATTTCATATTACGACAAAACAATAAAATCTAGCTAGAGAAATTCAATTGGGAGATTTTTTTACTTGCTAGTAAAGTATAGGAGACGGCATAGTTTCACTATTATTCTTCAATTTGTGGCTCAAACAAAAAGATAATATATGGTGTTAGCCAGCAAGTAAGGACAATTGATGAATCTAAGTAAAGGGGGGCCAGATTTAGAATTTAAGTGAAAGTTGGTGATTTTTTTTCAAAAAAAAAAAAACAAGAGCCAAAATTGTCACTTGACCTAAAGTTTGTACTTTTTTACGAGATAAAAAAGAGTTTGGGCCAAATTTGTTCATCGATCTAAAGTTGCTACTTTTTTACAAGACAAAAAAAAAGTTTAGGCCAGATTTGTCCATCGACCTAAAGTTGGTGTTTCTTTTTGGAATTAACCCGGTATATAATGATTTAGCATACCCTAGTAGTTAGTATTTCCATGGAAATCAGAAAAATAAAATTGATGAAATAATTTTATATCCCCTTCACGTTAGAGCTAGTTACCCCACCAATTAATTACAATTTGCACTTCCCAAATATTACCATATATATCAACATCCGAAACGCTAGTAAAAAAGAATTCAAGAATTTGGAAAGAACGAAGAAAAGGCACCGATAAAGGCAAAAACATGACCAATAAGACTACATTCATTACCATCAAATTCTCATGATGAGTGAGTGATAAGCAATTAGATACTTTGCTAGAACAGGGTAAAAGCAATCAACATTGCAGGAAACCCTTTAAATCTTCAAGTTCGACAACGTCATCCCTTCCTTGTTAAAAAAATCGATCCTTAAGGTTTGATATTTGGCCATTGCTTGAGGAACAATTTGTCTCGGAAGCACCTTTATTGAGTACCTTTATTGAGTATCAACACCTGAAAAGTGGAGTTGTCTCCACATTTAGAAAGGTTGAGATGAAAATGACTGATGAGCTTATGCTCTGTAACATTCTGACCTCGTGGTTACTCTTTTCTAGTTGTCCAGGTTGAACTACTTGTGACCTTTGGAAGCATTGAATTTAGGAAAGTATAGCCATATCTCCTCGAGAACTTTTTCGTAATCCCCCATTAACAACACAACTTAAACTAAGCCTAGGGCCCTTATTAATCGCAAGCTAAATCCAAAGTGCAAAAGCACAAAGAAGGCAGAGATTTGAGAATTTATACATGTTATACTATCGCCAAAGAATAGTTTCCTCAAGGTAGTGTATGTGCACGTGTAGATTGGGTCCATTCCTATAGTTGTTCATGTGAGCCCTCACATTAATGTTGCATATGGGGCTTAGACGATCAACCACTAACATAGACTCCGCCCAATGGACCCAGTATAGGTAAGAAATTCCCCGACATAAGTTGTTAAGCCTCATTGGATCCATAAATGGAGAAAATGTGACAGCCTGAATTTTCAGAATTTGTTTTCAATTAAATAAATCGGGCATTTCGTCGACGTGCCAATAGTGTTATTTTCTGAGCTGATCACTCACGAGATAATTGGACTATCTAGGGAAGCAATTAATGAATCTAAATGCAATAGACTTGAGAATTCGACCAGGAATCGATTGCTCAACCGTGTTGGTCTGCCAAAGTCATTACAATACTATCAAAATCGATCAAAGATAGAAATAGGTTGATTCAATTGAGATATGTGATCAAAGTATGGGTGATTCCATTTGATTGCAAAATTCTCATCAATCGGAACTAAATTGATTTTCTGACGTTTTGGGTATCCTGTGTTTGTAATATAAACCTTGAGATTTTCACGACAACCGAGAGGCGCCAATATGTTGGAGATATACATTGTGACTTGAGATAAATCGATCGCGGGTTAATTATACCTAAAATTCCTAAAAGTTACCTAGTAGACTAGGTCATGCTAAAAGCGCGCCGGATTGAAAATAACCGCAAATTTGGACCCGATTTCAGAAATTGAAAGTTCTGTGGTGTCACAAGCTATTTTAGGAATGTCGACTCATCCTCCGAAGATTTTTCGAAGATTCCGAGATTTTTACGGAAAATCGATTTAGACGTTTCAGAAAATGAACGAAAATTCGGATTGGCCGAATTGAAGAGATTTTCGACTTGCAAATCAAGCTACATGACGAAGGGGACTTGTAAAAATTATGTGGGCTTTTTCTTCATCAAAATTTGACGTCAAAGTTGGGAATTTGTTGAAGAAATTGAAGACTAAAATGTGAAATTTGAAATTATGCTTGGACAGCTTATTATTTTTTTTTTTTTTGGCTTCATTTTGTATTAGTTTGTGGAATTTAAATTGGTAGAAAGTAATAGGGGACAAAGGAGTAAATGGAATGGCTAAGATTTGTCAAAATTGGGTCCCTTTCTTGGCTTTCCTTGCACGACTTCCTCTCCTTCGTACAAGCATCGATGTCCACCTCCCTTATCCAACCCTCCACTGTCTCTGTCCTGCTTTCATCCCCTCAATTCCTCTCTTTCTTTGCAATCCACCGAGTTCAGCCAATAATCTAGTTGCCCTTTGACAACGCCACACGTCTTTAGCGTCGTCGCCTTCGGTCAACACACGAACCAGCAAATTCTTCCTATTTTGTTGACCACCCTCAGGTCCCACCAAGTTCGCCAGTTGAAGACCATCAAAGTTTTTGTCTCTCTCTGCTCAGCCACGCGTCCACAGCAGTATCTGTGAGTCAACCACAACGCCTTCGGTTGTGGACTCCTCACGTGGTCTCATCTCCATGAAGCAACTGCTGCTTCCTTCGCCAACACACAGCCCACGAAGCAACCTGTTCTCTCTTTGCTCGTGTCTTCACCCAGTGTCCTCAACCACGTGAGCAACAGCAGCCCACAGTTTGGGCCAGCAAAACCAGCAGACCATTCGGCCCGGCTTCTTCAACGCAAGTCAGGCCAGAACTGGCTTAATCCAGCAGTCTCAAGCCCGCGTGAATTGCAGCTCAGCCACTTCAAGGCTAGTTCAGTCCAGCGAAGCCCAACCCGTTTCAATAAAAAATCTCAGTTTGAGCTGAGATTTGTTGGGTCAAGTTTAGGCCCAGTCCGAGAGTCCGTCGATACCACCGAAAATTAAGATTTCAGCCGCCGTCACGCCGTCGTCGCGGTGAATCGGTTTTCGCAATTAAACGATAAGTTTATGCACTAACCCTTCTTAGTAGGCTAATGACGTCTAAGGGGTATTTAGTTTAATTTAATTAGGAATTAGTTGGTTAGTTATATTAAATTAGTGATTTAATTAGTTAATTGTGCATCTTAGGTGGTTAGATTGAATTAATTAAGACCTAGATAGGATGTGCTATTTACTAGTAGGTTTGGAAATTTTCCGAGTCCGTATCGGTATTTAATTTAGTGATTTTGGCCTAGGTTGATATTTTTAGAAATTAAATTGCATTATTTAATTAATTTTAGAAATTAATTAATTATTAGTTATTTTTCCGAAAATTAGACGGAATAGCCAGTGACCGGAATTTCTTACTGATTGCAATGGTGTGATTAATTTATGCAATTGAGCTATTGTGTGTTGATTAAGAGAACTAGTCTCGAGCTCTTAAGCCAAACATTGCTCTATTTGGGATATCAATTCTTTGGATCGTGGGTCGCAGTAGATTCTGGACTACACTCCTTCGGGGAAGTCGTCTATTAATATATGGACATCGCCACGCTTGATGGTGGTGAGACGATGCCTGGCTATCCTAGAAGGACACTGAATTAAAGAGTAGGTGACTTGGGTTGCAGTAGATTCTGGACCCACGCCCCTTTGGGGAAGCCGTTTATTAAGATATAGATGTGGTCGTGCTCAATGGCAATGAGGCAATACCTGGTTGTGCTAGTAGACACTGAACTTGAGATTAAGTGGTATCCTTAAGGGGCAAATATTAACAATTGAAATGCTTGGGTGATTGAGTTGATGAGATGTTTCAATGGTTATATGCATTTGAGATATGAACTGTGCTGACGTGCAGGACGGAACTAAGGAGAGGTAAGTCTCCTTCTCTTGATTGTGTGATTGTGTGATTATGACGCTTCTAGGTGTATTTCTCTCATAATCGGGGTTTAGAGTATGAACTCGCTAAGATTTATATCCCACCCCATCGTGGGCTCAATTTTCAGGATTGTCGAGTGGTGGATCTGGAGCCGAGAGGAGGTGACCTGAAGTGTAGGTCAATTAGGCCGCTTCTTTTTGAAGGGCTAGACTGTTGTAATTTTTTTGGTCATAGACCTTGTACATGACTCTATGTGAATATAAAAGCATGTTTGTTTTGAATCTGTTGTCCTACTTTTCTATCCCGAGATGATTACTGTCAGATGATTATTTTTGCTTCCGCATGGGCAATAAACTTGAAAAGGGTCGATGACTCGTCTTGGGAAGTTGCAAATTATTATCGACTAGAGAGAGATGGGCATGCGCTCGGGGTTCGGGGTGTGACATCCCCTTTTTATGGTATTAGAGCGAAGCTTGTATTTGGAGTGATAAGGTGTGATGGGTTCTTGGGATAGTTAGTAGGAATAACCTCTATTTTATGCTAATGCACGTGAGTGATAGTTGTTTGGTAAATTGTTTGTGGTGATCACTTAGTTTCTAATTCTATATTGAATTGGAAACGGGTTTTGTAGAGTCTACAATATAAGTGATCAGGAGCCGAGAACTCCTAGGTAGAGGACCTTATCCTTAGTGACTCGGGTTAGGACGCCGACAAGGGTCGGTACTCGAGGCGACCGTGGTAGAGTGCAAGTTGAGGCTAGTAAGTGGAGTAGCACCGCCTCTAGTCGGTGCTGGGGTGGCAGCCCCTGGTGATCTTAGAATCGACGGGATCATGCAAGTGCTCGAGGCTATGGGAGCACAGATGGGGGCAACGGGCCTATAATCAAGCTCCCACCATTACCGTCGTTGCTTACAGCTGCTACTACTGCTGTGCCAATGCTACTATTGTTGCTGCTGCCGTTGCCACACTTGCTCCGTACCTGCTGAAATTCCACATGGGAATGTGGTCGTTGGGAGGCCAATGCATAAACTAGTAGAGCAGTTTCTGAAGTTGAACTCGCCAAATTTCACTAATAAAGGGGATCCCGAGGCTGCAGCCCTTTGGATCCAGAAGTTGGAGAATGCCTTTGCACTGCTGATGTTCACCAAGGTCGAGAAGGTTGTCCTTGCAATCTACCAACTGAAGGGGATTGCAAGCACATGGTGGAGAGTCATTAGAGGAATGGTATTTCTTGAAGGTGTGGTACCAAAATGAAACACTTTCATCGAGGTCTTCAATAGTAAGTACTTTTTTAGACTGCCAAAGAATTGAAGATGGTAGAATTTCAATGCTCGCTAAGGCTCAATGACAGTGGATCAATATGAAGCGAAGTTCATTGAATTGTCGTAGTATGTCCCTAGATTGGTTGAAAATCTAGTAGATCGAGCTAGAAGGTTTAGAGATGGACTCAGACCGGAATTGAGGAGTCCGCTAAGACTACTGAACTTGAGGAATTACAACGACTTATATGAACGGGTCCAGATGATCAAGAGAGACCAAAATGAACGAGCCGCCACATCTAGGTCACGGTTTAGTTCTAACCGGGATGAAAATCGGTTTGGGAAGAGATCGATGACTGGAGGAGGGTATCCTGTTCCACCCAACAGGATGGGTGGGATAAGAAAGTCATCAAATTAGTTCAGAATGTGTTGCTTCTACGGAGGACACCATGGATCAGCCCAATGTCTAGCTAGGATGAGTACTTGCTTTGTATGGGATCGCAATTACCGCCACCGTCATCGATGAATCATAATCGAGGACTTCCACCACCAAATGCACCACAGGATGGATTGTTCCAATGTCCAACTCAAGGAAGAACATATGCCATCTCAAGAGGACAGGTGGTGGACACGCCTAATGTGATTACAAGTACTGTTTCACTGAATAACTACGCTGCTTATGCCTTATTTGACCTTGGAGCTACTCATTCATTTATAGCTGAGCAGTATGTTAAGTTGGTAGGATTAATTCCTGAATTGTTGGAGTCGGTGATTAGTATATTGACACCATTAAAGGATAATGTGTTAGCTATTATGGGTTGCCTTGGTTGCACGTTAGCGATTGGCAAGCGAGAGGGGAAGATAGACTTGATAGTCCTAGCCATGTATGACTTTGACTTGATTATTGGCATGAACTAGCTCACCAAGCAATGAGCTAAGCTAGACCGTTATCGCAAAGCGATTCAGTTTAACCCGTTAGATGGTGAAAGTTTCGAGTTTATTGGGATTCAAGGAGGACCCTCGATTTCCCTAATCTCATCACTAGAGGCACCTCGTTGTTAGACAAGGATTGTCAAGGTTACCTAGCGATTGTTGTGGACACAATAGTTGAGGAGCTGAAAATGAAGACATTGCAGTGGTTCAAGAGTTTCAAGATGTATTCCCGAAAGAATTGTTAGGTCTGCCACCAAAAAGAGAAATAGAGTTTGTAATTGAGTTAGCCCCGGGACAGACTTGATCTCTAAGGTTCCTTATTGGATGGCCTTGTCAGAATTGAAAGAACTAAAGTGCAGATGCAAGAATTATTGGATAAGGATTCATACGTTTTAGTGCATCACTTTAGGGTGCATCAGTTCTGTTCATGAAAAAGAAAGATGGTTCGTTGCGTCTGTGCATCAACTATCTTCAACTCAATCAAGTAACAATCAAGAACAAGTATCCACTCTCGAGGATCGATGACTTGTTTGATTAACTGCAAAGAGCATTGATATTTTCAAAGATCGACCTGAGGACATGATATCATCAGCTGAGGATCAGGAAGGAAGACATTCCAAAGTCAGCGTTTCGTACTCGATACGGTTATTATGAATTCACAGTGATGCCATTCAGGTTGACGAATGCTCCAGCTACTTTCATGGATATGATAAATCGAATTTTCAAAGAATACCTAGATCAGTTTGTGATCATGTTCATTGACGATATCTTGGTGTACTCGACAAGTTCAGAGGAGCATGAAGGGCATTTGAGATGGGTATTATAGACTTTAAGGACTCATGAGCTATACGCCAAGTTCAATAAGTGCGAGTTTTAGCTGACTTATGTTGCTTTCCTAGGTCACGTGATTTCAGGAGAAGGAATCTCCGTGGACCCATCTAAGATAGAAATGGTGATTAGTTGGTTGAGACCGATAACAGTGACGGAGATCCGAAGTTTTTGGGTTTAGCAGGATATTACAGAAGGTTCGTAGAAGGGTTTTCAGCGTTGGTGTCGCCTTTGACTTAACTCTTGAAGAAGAAAGAAATTTGTGTGGACAGATAAGTGTGAACGTAATTTTTAAGAGCTTATGGAAAACTAACTACCGCACCTGTGTTGACCATATCATCTGTTCTTGGAGGATACGAGATCTACAGTGATGCGTTATTCAGAGGACTGGGTTGCGTGTTGATGCAGCATGGCAGAGTTCTTGCATATGCGTCCCGTCTGTTAAGACCTTATGAATTGAATTACCCGATGTATGACTTAGAACTCATAGCAATCATTTTCACTTTGAAGATGTGAAGACATTATTTGTGTGGAGAAATATTTCAGGATCTTCACTGACCATCAAAGTCTCAAGTATTTATTCTCTCAGAAGGAGTTGAATATGAGATAGCAACTCATGAAGGATTATGATTGTGATATATTGTATCACCTCGGAAAAGCAAGTAAGGTCGCAGATGCACTGAGTCGAAAGTCTTCAGTTGCATAGATGGTACTTAGGGAATGGACTTCGATTGAGAAGACTAGAGATTCGATTTTCAAATTTGAGGTAGACCACCTTTCAAATCTTATGGCCATCCTCAGAATTGAGCCGAATGTTTAGATCAGAATCAAAGCACTTCAACCATCAGATCAAGATGTTCAGAAGATCCTACAAGAGGATATAGATAAGAGAAAAACTCACTTTCAAATTTCTGATGATGGAACACTAAGGTTCCGAGAACAATTGTGTGTACTTGATGATGTAGAGCTTAAGGAAGAGATCTTATCATAAAGTCATCATAGCAGTTACATCATTCATCCTAGCAGTACAAAGATGTATCATAATCTGCGTCAACACTATTGGTGGTTTGGTATAAAAGCAGATATCGCCAAGCATGTCGCCAAGTGTTTGACATGTCAGCAAGTGAAGGCTCAACAATATAAGCCGGGAGGATTTCTGCAACCTCTCAAGATCCCAAAATGGAAATGGGAACATATCATAATGAATTTTGTGACGAGCTTATCGAGGAGTTAGAGAGGTAATGACTATTTGAGTAATGATTGACAGACTGACAAAGTCGGCTCACTTCATTGCAGTACAAAAGGACTTTGATTTGGATAGACACACACAGCTGTACATGCGTTAGATAGTTCGTTTGCATGAAGTGTTGGTGACAATTACATCAAACCGAGACCCGAGATTTACAGCTGCATTTTGGAAAGGCTGCAGAGTACATTATGTACGAAATTGCAGTACAGTATGACATATCATCCTCAGATGGATGACTAGTCTGAGAGGACAATTCAAACCCTTGAAGATATGCTGCAAGCTTGTGTACTGGATTTTAAAGAAGATGGGAAGAATAGCTTCATCTCATGGAATTTACCTACAATAACAATTATCAACAGAGCATTCAAATGGCTCCTTTTGAAGCGTTATATGGCAGAGCATGCAGAACACCAGTTTGTTGAGATGAAGTCAGGGAATGAAAAATTACAGGCCCAAAATTGGTTCAACAGTTAGTGGATGCAATTGCCATTATTAGAAACAAATCAAAGACCGCTTAGAGCCGCTAGAAAAGCTATGCAGATAAGCGTCGAAGGCCATTGGAATTCCAAGTTGGTGATCACATCTTTCTGAAGGTGCTATTATAAGAAAGGGGAAGAGACTAACGCAAATGCATGACGTCTTTCACGTGTCAATATTAAGGAAGTATGAGCCTAATCCAATCCACTTGTGACAGCCTGAATTTTCAGAATTTGTTTTTGATTAAATAAATCAGGTATTTTGTTGACACTTCGATAGTGCTATTCTCTGAACTGATCACTCACTAGATAATTGAACTATCTCGGGAAGCAATTAAGGAATCTAAATGCAATAGACTTGAGAATTCAAGGAATCAATTGCTCGACTATGTTGGTTTGCTAAGGTCATTATGACACTATCAGAATCGATTAGAGATCAGAGATAGATTGATTCGACCGAGATATTTGATCAAAGTGTGGGTGATTCCACTTGATTCCAAAATTCTCATCGATTGACACTAAATTGATTTTTTGACATTTTGGGTATATTGTGTCTATAATTGAAACCTTAAGATTTTCACGATAACCGAGAGTTGTCAATGTGTCGGAGATGTACATTGTGACTCGAGATAAATCAATCACGGGTCAATAGCACCAAAGATTCCTAAAAGTTACCTAGTAAACTAGGTTCACGCTAAAAGTGTGCTAAATTGAAAATAACCGCGAATTTGGACTCAATTTCAGAAATTGAATGTTTAGTGGTGTCACAAGTTATTTTAGGAACATTAACTCATCCTCCAAAGATTTTTCGAAGATTCCGAGATTTTTATGAAAAATTGATTCGGGCGTTTCGGAAAATGAATGAAAATTTGGATTGGCCGAATTGAAGAGATTCTTGACTTGCAAATTGAGCTACATGACGAAAGAGACTTGTAGAAATTATGTGGGTTTTTTTTAAATCAAAATTGGACGTCAAATTTGGGAATTTGTTGAAGAAATTGAAGACTAAAATGTGAAATTCATTATTACCAAAAAAAAAAAAATGAAATTCGGAATGATGCTTGGACAACATTGTTTTTTAGCTTCATTTTGGATTAGTTTGTGGAATTTAAATTGGTAGAAAGTAATAGGGGACAAGGGAGTAAATGGAATGGCTAAGGTTTGTCAAAATTCAAAACACTTTTCATAGTTGTTCATTTTGAATTTTTTAATATTTTAATTTTTTTATTTAAAAATAAAATTTTAAATTTGAATTCATAAATCTAAGAAGATGAAAACACTTGTCATAATTGTTCATCTTGAATTTTTTAATATTTCAATTTTTTTATTTAAAAATCAAATTTTAAATTTTAAATTTATTATTTTTTTTTTTTTTACTTTCTTTGTTTTTTTTTTCTTTTCTTTCTTTCTTCTTCGTTGGGCCCAGGCCACAAGTCGTTGGGCCTTAGTAGGCAGGCCACAACAAGCTAGATAGAGCTCTACCTTGCTCAAGGTCAGCCAGGTCCACCCTTGTCGGGCCTTAGCGATGGTGCTAGTAGCCTGTTGTGGTTGTCATCGAGGCTTGGTGACTAGTGAAGGAGGAAGAAGGAAAAAGAAAGAAAAAAATAAAAACATATTTAAAAATGATTTTTTCTTGAGATTGAAATCATTTTTCAAATAAGATCCAAATATTAAAGGAAAATCAACCAATTAAAGGAAAATTAACCATTTTTAAATGAGATCCAAATATTAAAAACAACTTTGTCACATATCACCAATTAAAGGAAAATCAACCATCTTCTTGAAAAATAAATTTTAAAAAGTGTTCCTTTTTCATGAAATTTTCTCCCTAACAAACACACTCTTAGTTTGAATTATATTAGTTAAGCGATATGTTAATTGAGATTGGGGTTCGTTGTCTAAACTTATCAAAAGTCAAAAAAATAACTTTTTTAACTTTCCAATCAAATCAAAAATAAAAATATTCAAATTTTAGAAGATTATGCAAAAATCATATATAAATATTGACAATTGTGATATACCAATTTCATATTTTATGCTCCGTTTGTCAATAATTATCTATTATTTTTAATTGCGAATAAATTAGTTTTGGGTAAATTTACAAACTATTTTAAGTTAGAGTCCCATGTGAATATATTCAAATTCACAAGTGTATAAGTATCTACGTAAAGTCAATCCAAGGTATTAACCCTTTCTTAATTGCGTACAAACTATTTTATAATGTGACGCCCAAATTCTTCATTTCGTTTTTCGTTAGTTACATTACGCATATTAGAGACTAAGGTCATTTCTTAGGTTAAAAAAATAATAATAGTCATAATATATATAGAGAGACAGACAAAGAGATGGGTATGTTTTTTGGTTGTGACGTTCCTTTGCTCCGGCCATTTTGGGGGGGAGAAATAAAATAAAGAGAAATAGTTTGCCCTTCCCCCACGTGGTCACCGGGTGGAGTGCTAAAGAGGTGGGTGGCTGCACCTTCATTTTATTCTTCTTTTATCTCTTCTTGCAAAAAGAAAATATCGAGCTTCAGCGCCCTGTTCTTCACGAACGTGGCTGCCCTTCATTTCAAACAACGCTCTCCGCTTTCTCCCTCTATTTCTTTTCTTGCGCCCAAAATCCAAACCGATCCCTGCCTTGGTAGCCCTGTGCCTCTATTCAGCAGCAGAGTTGCCACTACCCCATCCCATTTAGAGCTCCCGCCGCTGGTCATGAAGACCCAACTCGCCCGACAGCTTCTTCCCTCTTCCGCCGGTGAAAGATCCATGCAAGTGGGGTGGTGATTAAGGTTCTAGGTTCGTGTAATGGTTGTGCCTAGCTGTGCATGTGAAAATCAAGGTAGAGTTTGGGGTTGAATGCAAAAATTTGGGAGCTGAAGCTTTGTTCGGAGCTGGGATGTGGTTGCTTTGTTGATGAAGCCATGGTGGCGAAGAGCCATGGGTTTGATGTGTGGGCCATCCAGTTGATTGGGGAGAAATGAGTCGCAACCTATTTTGGGTCGTTTTGTTGTGCGGGTCGGTGAGAACGCGGCATTGAAGGGGGCCGCGAGCTTGGCTCGCCCCTCCATCTTCTTTATTTCCCATATGCATGATGAAGTGTGGTTTTTATCATGCTATAGTTACCTTAGATGCTGTAGAAGAGTGCTGAGATACTACAAGAATGTTTGGTAGAGAAATGAATGGTTTAATTAAGCTAAAGATGAAGAAAAACGGTGCAATACTTTCTGTTTTAGAGAATTAGAGATGGAAAACCTTTTGTTTTGTGTCGCCTTAAATTCTGATGATGTAGATAAGGAAAATAACAAGTTTACTTGAGAGAACATCCATTGGATTAAGTTCGATATCTAGTTATAGTAAGATTGATGAGAAAATGTGTTGGCAAGAGTGTTTACTTTGAACTAGTAAGCTGTACTCTAGAAAATAGCAAAACCTTCAATGATTCTATGAATTTTCTGAAATTTTATAGAAAGAACTGGACTTTAAACTCTTCATGAAAGTTGTAGAACACATATTTACAAATAACATATCAAAATTTTAGAACAAACGGATAAGGTTCGGGTGGTGAAACAATCTTTTTTCTGTAGGTACTAAATCTGGAAGTTACTACAAAATTTTAGAAAGAAGACAGCAAATTATTGCTCTTTATACGTTGAGATATAGACTTAGGTTTCTTCATAGAAAATGTTAATCTATGTCTCTTCTATAACATAATAAAATTTCGTAATATTCCAATAAGGTTAGATATACTTTTTGTGTTTGTGATCAAAACTGCTCATTTTAGTCCATAGATTGCTTTGATCCAAGAATCTGCAACTTCATTTATGACACACATTGAGTCTAGTGTTGTAGCCTTTCAGTTCTATCCATGGCAGTTTTTAAGTTTCATTAGGCAAATGTTCTCAGTGTCTTAATAAGAGTTCCTATATACCTTGAAGTATCTAATAATGTATGTTTCTGATTGTTCACATACTGAAGTTGTTGGTGCTGCGACAAGGCTGAATTGTGAATGTGTGGTTGGCTAAAAAGTCAAGGTGAGACCCCGTGTGGCATCCCGGAAATTCAAAGCCGAGCCTTAAGGTGTGTTAAAGTCTTTAAGATAGAATTTCTATGGCTTATGTTTTAGCCATTAGTCTTCTAATTTGATGATTTGTGCTTGTGATTGTGGAAATTTAAATTTAATAAGCAATGATTTAAATTTCAATGAGCAAGAATATCCTAAGACTTTGGCCAAGATTGAAAATTGAAATTTAGAAATATTTATAGAAGGAATTCAAAAACAAAAAGGAAAAAGATGGATAATTTTGGAATGGGCCTTGGACCCATTGGCCTAAAGATTGGTGGGCCAAGCTAGTCGGCCCATTAGAGCCCAAGAGGAGAATTCGACCAGCCCAAGGGGAGTGGCCGGATGGGCCTAAGCCCAAGCCCAATTCAAATTTAAAATAAAACCCAATGAGACAAGTGGCAAATGGCAAGAGCATGCATTGGTTAATCTTTAGGCAAATATGATTGCTAATCATGGGATTAGGGAATATAAAAGGGATGAGGAGTAGTGGCGGTTCTTTGTTCATTCGGCCGAGAGAGAGGGTGAGAAAGAGAGAGAGTTAGACCGAGAGGGAGAGGAGGCGGAATGTATGTTTAGTTTTTTCATCTTAGAGGCAAGTGGAGTCCGTAACTTCTCTTGCATGTTTGTTTTGGTGGTTGCATGTTCGATTTTAGGTATGATTTGTGCGAAAAACCGATGTAAGAGTTGGTTATTTGCAAACCGTGTGACTGTTCTTGTTCGGTTTGTTGGAGTCAGTAGCTTGTTTGAGCTTGCATGGGTCTTTGGAGTTCTATTTTGGCTTCGTTTTCTTCATGGAAGTTGTAGCTAACGTCCTGTACTATAACATACTGAAATTTCGTGGAAAATGATGGAGATATGAGGGGTTAAAGTTCTATTATACGGAGACCCTAGATCTGTGAAGTTTTCACTGACCTCTTGCTATATTCTTGTTTGCATGTTGATTTCTGTTGAATATTTGACTTCGATGTCTTCATGAAAGTTGTAGGTAACACCTTAAAATACAACATACTCTAATTTGAAGCAAAAAGAACAAGTATAGCTTGGTGAATCGGCTAGATCTTGGGAACAATGGTTCTGGTGAAATATTTCGAGACACCCGAGACTTTATGGACTTAAATGGTGACCATAATTTGGTTATTTGACCTAGATCTCTTCATGAAACTTGTAAAGGACACCTTGGTACATAACATACTCAAATTTCAGAGTAAATTAAAGAGAATAGATGGGTGAAATCTAAAAATTTCGGAGATATGTGTTCTGGACGACGCGGTAGTGGTTCCAGAAGTTTCGTGGGGTTGTATAAATTAATCTAAAAATAATTTGGCTTAGAGTTCTTCATGCAAAGTGCACGAAAATGTGTTGGCTATCACCCTGTAAAATTTCGTAATTTTTGAAGGCCATATGAGTATTTTAATCGAATTTATTTGGAAACTGTGCAATTCTGGTCATTATCCGAATATCGTGTGCTATTTGTGGAAATTGTGAAATTATGAGAAATTCAATTTGGCCATGAATTTTGTATGAAATTGTGATCCTATTGATTTGTTTAATGATTGTTTGAATATTATGATTTTGGGAAAATCATAGATATTAAATTTAATATTTATGGAAATAAATAAATATAATAATTAAATAATAATATATTAATAAAATAATAAAATAATAAAATAATAAAAAAATAAAAAGGGATTATTTTATTGGCCATGAACTTCATTGAATTGTTATGCATTGTTATATGACATTGGTATATGTATGATCATAAATTGTGATGCATGTGTGAATCATATGCCATGTAATAATAAGATTAAAAAGGATGGTGAAAGTGGAAAACGATATGTGAGTAAGAGGTTGTGGTGGAAGATGAAGTGGCATAATTCCATAGATTCCTGGGAGATTTAGGATGCCCGGAATGTGAGGGGCCGGAAGCCCCGTCGGAGGTTTCGCTCGAAGGAATGCCTGAGGATGTGGGTGCGGATGCCCGGCTAGAAGGGTAAAGGCCGGAAGCCTTGTCGGAGGTTTCGCCTATGCCTCGTGATGCTAGTTGAGATGAGAGATGCCCGGAATGTGGGGGCCTAAGCCCGGTGGCCATGGGATGGCCTGGAATGCCGGGAACCCCGTCGGAGGTCTTTGCCCAAAGGGATGATGATATTGATGATACGAGAAGTGGGTGATGTGGTGATCAAACTTAAAGATGATAGATGAAAAATGAACCCATGATATGTGATATGCATGATGATATGCATGATGATGATGATGATGATGATGATGATGATGTGATGTGGCATGATGTGATGATCACCTATGAAATGATATGATATGCATCATGATATGCATCATGATGATGATGATGATGATGATGATGTGATGTGGCATGATGTGATGATCACCTATGAAATGATATGATATGGATGATGATATGCATGGTGATGATGATGATGATGATGATGATGATGATGATATGTGATGTGACATGATGATCACCTATGATGTAATATATGATATGCATGATGATGATGATGATGATGATGATGATGATGATGATGATGATGATGATGATGATGATGATGTGATGTGATATGATATGATGATCACCTATGATATGATATATGATATGCATGATGATGATGTGATGTGATATGATATGATGATCACTTATGATATGATATATGATATGCATGATGTGTCGGATGCCTGGAGAGGGGTGACAAGGTGTGGCATCCTAAAACTCTGTGGCAACCTCTAGATGCCTTACAACCTTTGGAAGGGGGATGGACACATCATTGACCTATGTTATGGTCTTTAGACCAAAGAAGTGTAATAGAATTAATGGCCGAGCACCTAATGGGTGAATATTTTTGTTGGAAACATGTTCCATGCCCATGTGAGATCCATATTTATTTGATGAGGAAATTATGTTTTTGGCCATGAATTTTATAAGTTGGACTTTATTAATCTATGTTACAAAGTATTATAGCCATTTAAATTTGTAATTTAGTACTTTGTATAAATAGGGATTAAGCTAGTTTTTAAAAGGGGTTAATCCTGCGTCATTCAAGCTTGGGTCTTAGGCCCAAGATGGGCCAAAATGGCCGGCCCATAGAGCCCATGAGGGGCCATCAATCACACGAAGAAGGGGGGGAGAGACCGGTTTGCATCCCTCCCTATTTGTCCCTTGAAGTTAGCCAAGTGTCAAGCCATGCAAAACTAATGATGGCTAATGATGGAGGGAAGGGAAATTAGAGGGGAAAAGTGGGCAGATTAAGCAAAGGGAATCGAGAGAGAGAGAGAGAGAGAGAGAGAGAGAGGTGTGTCGCACGGTAGAGAGAAGGAAAGAAAGAGAGGAAGAGAGAAAGGAAGAAAGGAAGAAGGAAGGAGGACGTGCATGCGAGAGGAAGGAGAAGGATAGTTCACCACCGTTCGTCGCCGCCGTGTCCCGCCACCGTTTGCTCAGTTTGGAGGCAAGTGGGATCCCCTGATTTACTCTTGCATGCTGTGCTTAGTGTGTGTGATTGAATGGTAACAATTTCGGATGTATAGAATGTGAAAAATTGAAGTTATAAGAGTGGTGCTCCAGTCTAGTGTACTGTTCTTGAGAAAAACAGCTCGACTTTAGATGTTCTAGTGACTTGCATGTGATGTTCTAGTTGAATTTTGGCTTTGACCTCTAAATGAAAGTTGTAAAGGACTTCTTGGAGTATAACATACTCAAATTTGGGACAAAAAAAACAAGTATAAGCCGGTGAAATAGTTATTCTTTGGAAAGACTGGATCTGGAGATTTTGGTACCCACCCTTGATGAATGCATGGACTATAAGGCAATCTTTTTGTTGAAATTTCACTTTGATTTCTTTAAAAAAATTGTAAAGGACATCCTGAGGTTTAACATATCAAAAAATTTAGACAAAACAAACAAGAATAGGTAGGTGAAATCGTGGTCCTTTGGAGATGGTTAGATCTTGAATTACGGTACTAGGAATAGGGAATTTAACCATCCATATTTAATTATCTAGGATGAATTTGACTTTGATGTCTTCATGAAGTATCTACTTTATGGTCTTGCCTCTCACATATTTGAATTTCATAAATTTTGAAGTTCATTTGGATATTTAATCGAAATGTTTTCTGAAACTGTGCAAACATAATTGTTTGAATTTTGAAATCTGCAATGCATGGACTGTACCCAATCTTGTAGAGTTTTGTTGGCATAATGTATTTACGAAATAACTACCTTTAGGTGTTGTTTATAATCTATCAAAATTTCATAATTTTTGGAGTCCATTTAGGCATTAAATTGAAAGTATTTTCGGAATTGTGTATGATGCTTCATCCGAACATTCATATATTTTCAGAAAAATAAAAGAATTGGTTTCATGTGATGTGATGTATTGTGTTGCATATATGGTATCATATAGCATGGTACATAATTCAAAAGTTGAAATAGACCTTGTTGCCATCACATCATGTACCATGCTGATTTTGAGACACAATTGTGGATATGAATTATAATAAATGAGAATATCGTCGGAGGTGTGAGCTGACGATGCCCTGGGAGTGTCGGGATGCCCGGAGGTGAGTGCCGGATGCCTGGAGGTGCATGCCGGATGTCCTCAGGAGTTTCGAGATGTCCGGAGGTGCTGAATGCCCGGAGGTGTGTGCCAAAGGTTCCTCGCGATACTAGGTTGGGTGCGAGCAATAAAATGTGGGATGCAATTACTGGTCCCGAGAAAGAAAAATGTGGTGATCCAATTGAAAGATAAAAAGCTGAAATTGAATCATGCATGGTATGGTGACATGTATGCATGCATGATATAATATGTATACGTGCGTGGTGGTATGTGCATATAGTATGGTGACATGTATGCATGGCAGAATGATTTTACATGTACAAGTGCATGGTGGTATATGCACATGACATGGTGACTTATATACATGGCTGTTTTGATGAAATGTGTATGGCTAAAAGGTAAGACATGTTTAACATGTATGAACTATATGTACTTTACTATGATGTCATGATTGTTCCGTTTGATGCATTGAGTAATTTAATGGATCTTTTACCTGCTGAGTGGTTGTACTCACCCCTTTGGGGACCAACATTTCAAATTAGAAAGATGTCTCCCTCCGGTCACCGCGGTACCTTTTACGGCCTTCCATCTGACGTGGAGGTCGAGTGTATGGAGCATAATTGTGTCACCATCCCTGGTTTGGTGTTCATACGGGTTCGTGTGCTGGTGATGTATGACGTGGGCCTGGTTGAGGGCCCGGTCATCCGAGGAGTTCTTGTCTATTCACATTCGACATGACACAGCGATGTTAGGGATGTTACCACCGCTGCCACCCGATGCACCGGATTGGGTATGATGGCATGTATAGCTGTTGGGAGCTAACACTTTTTAGAGATAGTCGATGCTCGTTGATGGAGGATGATGGTACATGTTCAATGTAGAATCAAGTCCTTTTTGGGGTGGTAGCCAAGTATAGTTAAAATCTTGGCTTTTTGTTGTATTGACCTTGATGTCCATCATGAAAATATAAATAAGAGTGAATCGGCATTATCTGTTCTTATGGTGCGTAGTTGGTGTGTATTGCATTATGGTTATTGGAGGGAAAGATGGTGAGACTTGTTTATGCTTCCGCTAATAAGCTGCGCTGAGACCATTTTCAAAAAAAAAAAAAAAAAAATCTTTAGTCATAGTTACATGAGATCGAGTAATTGGAGAGAGAGTGCCTATGGCAACCTCAGGTGAGTCAGGGGTGCTACATGAGGAGTAGTGATGCCAGGTTGGGTGCGAGGGGTATAGGGTGGAGTGTCATCTCCCCCTGGGTGATCGTGGACCTTGTGATGCTAGGTTGGGTGTGAGGGGTTCCAGACGAAGTGTCGTCTCCTTCCGGGTAGTTGTTATAGCTAGATTTCTATAGATTTAGCAAATTGACAGCTTATTTATTTGTCGTGCTATTGGCCAAATCCAAGTTAGGACTAACTGCTCACTTGCTGAGTTTTTATTTTAAAAACTCATACTTGTTTATTGTGTCATTTCTTCAGATTAGAAGGTGATCGAGGAGCATTCAACATGTGGGAGAGTTTTGCTTTTGTCGTTCCATGTACATACTCAACATGAGGTGAGATATTTAGTGTTTGTGGTTTCTAGTGTTTTTGTAGAAATCCCCCTCTTTAGCCTCATCTCTTGATGTATATGAAAACAAAGTTTTTGATAAATATAGTCAAGTGTAATTTAGTTTCTTATGATTCGGCTTGATTATAATTTATTTTATAATTCCTGAAATTCAAGCAAGTCATGTGAAACAATGTGAGATCTAGGGGGTTCCATACAAGATACACAAAGTTCACACTACGTACCATCCTTGCTTTCATGCTCAAATGTTTGTTCGAGAACTTTGGAACCCACCCTGTGGATAACATTTTCAAAAAAAAAAAAAATCAGTAAATTATACTGAAGTCGTAAATAAGGTTATTTTATCCTAAACCTTTTCATTCTATAAGTTTGAAAAAATTAACCACATGCAACGTTTACTGTCTATCCATACTAATCATTTAGATATAATACTAGAGAAGAAAAAAGTTCATCAAATTACTTGAATCAAAACGGGAGTCAATTCCACAAATAGTTATTCGAAAATGAATATTTTTCAAAAAATTAATAATTGATTATATCAGTTTGAAAAATTAGTCAAAATGTTTTCATTAGTAAAAGCAATCTATATCTAGACATTTTCATTAATAATGAAAATATTTTTTGTTCATTTATTTTTATAATCAATACAAGCTATCATAGTTTTCTCAACTATTGATTTATAACAAAATAAACGCAATCATAGACTTTGCAGTCAAGTTGCTGAACTTTGATTCTTATTGTCATTGCTAAACTTTTTATTTATTCATAGTCAATGGCACTTTTAACGGGATCTGATCAACTTCTCAGTCAAATGCTAACTTAAGACACAACCTTTGGATGTACCATCATTACCTTTTTCAACGATCTTTCTATTACATTGGGAAGATCAATCGTTGTTAAAACACTCTTATAACGGGTTGCAATTATTATTAAGATTTGATTTACCTAGGTGCCAAGTTGCTGGGGTTGGGTGGCTGGGGCTGACCAGGCATCCACTTGGCCAACATGGAGAAGCGCGACGAGGCATTTACGGTGGTGCTCCGAAGTGAGACTGCGGTGGCAAATTTCAACTTCAAAGAGGAGAGGTTGGATGGGAAGGAGGTAATGGAGATGCCATAGCTCATCAGCGCTTTGGCGGCCATTCTGTAAATGGAGGGATTAAGAAATTCTCTCAGAATGGGGAGGGAGGGAGGGAGGGGGAGAGGGACAGAGTGAAGTGGAAGTGAGAAGTTTGCACTATTTGTAGCAAATAAAAAGTGAAACACGTAGATATTGGTCATTATGAATAGGTTGTCATTGGCTCATTACCCATGGCTATGGCAATGGAATTGGGCTATATGTCTTTGGTCAATCTCACGCATGAATGAGACTATTAGAATATTTAATTTGTTAAATAATTTCTTCATCTAACAATTTAAATTTGTAAAACATTTGACAGAAGTATCACAAAATTTTACAATTTCCCCATGTCACCACATCATCCTTTACCTTGAGGGTTTATGGAACTCCAATCAAAGTGCATCCATTCAGAAGAAGTAAAATAAAATTTTTTAGTTAAATGACCAACAAAAAGCCCCATGACTTCATTTGAGATTATGCTAGAATTCAATTATCATTGATGAAATTGACTGATTCTAGATAGAGCTAAGATACATTTAGTTAATCACACTACATGGGAATAATGTAATGTCGAAAGTATACCACAATTTTCTGTCCTAAGCCTACAGGGAAATGAACAAACTCAAAATTTTACTCCTTCCTTCTCTTTACAGTCAACGTGCATTCCGAAATTAGGGTTTGTGAAAAAGCTGCATCAGATGGTACAGTACCCCAAAATAGCCATCGATCGGTCGATAGGACGAACGACATCTGACCTAAAAAGGAAAAGACAGGGCGAATAATAAAGGTCTTGGGCCCCATCTAAAATTTTGGATTATTGACAAAAATTACGTGAATTGCAATTTTCATGGGGTAAGTCTTTTTTTTTTTTTTTGCTTTTTGTGGAGAAAATATTGTGGACAAAATATCTGCCACGTCTTTTTTAATATAGATCATTTACTTATCGCCACATGTCCAAGTTGGGCTCACTTTCAGATTTCTTCTCTCCTCCGTTATCCCCTCTCTCTTCCATTTCATTTCTTCTCCTCCCTTATACTCCTCACCATGCATGGAGCTGTCCAAATTTGACGCAAAATCCACTTCCAGCCACTTTAGATCTAGCCATGACCGGCTCATCCATGGCCATGACTGCAAAGTCAAGATCCGGACGACCATGGGAAGCCACAGTAGGCAGCTACTGCGAGCTTAAAAATCAATAGGAAAAATAGAGGAACCAGATCTGAGCCCAACGCAACCTCATCCTAGAGCCCACCGTCGAGCTGTAGCCACCGCACCCACTGGCGACCACCTTCCCTCTACCTTCCAGATCTGAAGTCTCTTTTCCAAGTGACCATCTGGCTAGGAGGGAGTCTATGGCCTTCAAAGAAGAAAATGGACTTGGTGAGAGCATCTCTGTAGTTGTAGCGAAGCAAGGATGGTGGTGCTTCAATGGGAGCTGGCATTGCAAAGAAACAGAAGCAGAGTGAAAGTGCATTTTCAACTTGGCAAATCTGTTAGAACGGATATGACGATCAGTGAATGGTCGATTTTAAATGTGACGTGGCAACTAAGTTAAACGTGTTCCAATAAACTATTTTCAACTTTTCAGCAGAATCAACAAATACACTTGTTCTTTTATTGTCGTCACTCCTTGAGCACAACAAATACACACGTAGATGTTGCAAAAATTAGGCACAAACATAGAACACAAATGCAAATGTCATAGATGTAATGAATTTTGCGGTTGAAGATAACCCCCAATAGAAAATGGGTTCACTCAATTTACCATTATATTGTCTGCCGAGAATGGACTTATTGGGTTGGGATTGAGGGCATCATATAACTCCTCCAAATTCAATTTTATGGCTGGCCCATCATGATAGAGTTATGGAGTTTGAAATAGGAAAGTAATATCAAAATAGAGAGATTTTGTACTCTATTAATGGCATAGATATAACTTCTACTATAGCTTTGTAAGCCCTAAACTCTTGTTGTATATTGGATTAATATATGTTGTTGTTTTAACTTATAGCTTTAAAACTAATAGTGATAGTAAAGAGATTGTTCAATGCGGTACCGTAATTTTCCCTTTCTGATTTTGAAAGGGTTTTCCACGTAAAAATGTGCATGTCTTCTTCTCTATTTTTCTCTTCAACGTTTCGCATTCCTATGGTATCAAAGCCTCATTCAACGAAATAGTGGGTCGATGAAGATGGACGAATGGAAGGTGAAGATCGATCGGTTTCATGGGAAGGACATTGGTTTATGGAAGATGCAGATCGAGCATCCGCTATATTAGAGGACCTTGCATCAGCCTCTGTAAAAAAAAAAGGAAAAAAAGAAATCAAGTTCGATCAAGCAAGAAGATTAGGAATTGTTAGATCGGCAAGCCCTAAGTGTGATTTGTCTTACATTGGTGCGAACGTTGCCTTCAATGTCACCAACAAGAAGCAACAACAAATTTGATGAGGGCTTTGTCCAACATGTATGAGAAGCCCTTTGCATCAACTAAGGTATATTTGATGCATTGGGTTTCTATCTAAAGATGGACGAAGGTGTTTACGTGGCAAATTACATCAACAAATTCAAGGAAATCACTATTAAAATGAGTCTACTGGCAATCATATTAGGGGACGAGGTAAAAGCTTTGATTTTCTTATCTTCTCTACTTGAAAGTTGGAGTGCTTGGAGTGCTACTGGGACTGTGATAAGCAGCTCCTTTGGTTAAAAAAACATAAAGTTTCAAGAGAATGGAGATTGCACCTTAGTGAGGATTTTCATAGAAGAGAATCGAATGAATATTCAGGTGTTGAATTAAGTAGTAAAGGTAAAGGGAGAAGCAATCAACGAGGTTATAAATAGGACTATTGTAGATTGAATTCCCCAAGGAGAAGCAAGTCAATACCTCATGGTGAAATAATTTACTAGAATTGTGGTAAGAAGGGTCATCTTAAACAAGATTGTAGAGCCCCAAAAAAGAAAATTGAGTATCGAAATCAATAGGAGAAAATTGTTAATGCAACCTTTAAAAAGACACTTGCCCATGATGCTTAACATTGATTGTCAATAGTCCAATTAAATCTTGGATTCTAGACTCGGGTGCGTCATTTCAATCAACTTCATGCAAGGGATAAATGTATAATTTTGTTACCACAAACTTTGGACAGGTTTATCATGGTGATGATGAAGCTTTGGATATCGTGGACAAATGTAATGTTAATATAAAGGAGGTAAGGACACCAGAGTGCCATAACTTAAGACGGAGGGGACACTTAAGTTCTATAACTTTAAAATGGTACACTTAAGTGCCAATATCGAGTAAAATGGGACACTTAACTGCCACTCCGGCGAAAATCCGGCCAAATGGCTGACGTGGCAATTTTCCGACCAGTTTGGTCCAAAAAGCGTCGTTTTGCACGCCGACGTGGTGGAGAAAACGCAAAACAACGCCGTTTCGTGTCTAAGTGTAAATAATAATATATAAATTAATTAAATTAGATTTAAAATATTCAAAAAATTAAAAAAAACAAAATTTTAAAAATTTTAAAAATTTTAAAAAATTAAGAAAATTTAAAAAATTAAGAAAAATTTAAAAATTTAAAAATTCTTAAAGAAAAGAAAATTTAAAAAAAATTAAGAAAAATTAAGAAAAATTAAAAAAATTAAAAAAATTTAAAAAAAAATTAGAAAATTTAAAAAAAAAAATTAAAAAAAAAATTAAAAAAAGAAAAATTTTAAAAATTTTAAAAAAGAAAAATTTTAAAAATTAAGAAAATTTTAAAAATTTTTAAAAATAAGAAAATTTAAGAAATTTAAAAAAAATAAAGAAAAATTAAAAAATAAAGAAAAATTTAAAAATTTTAAAAAATTACGAAAATTTAAAAAATTTTAAAAAAAAAAGGGGGAGGCCAAATGAGGCGGCTCCCTCGCCGCCGCCGCCTCCCCCCGCCGAGGGCTGGCGACCCCGGCCGACCCTCCCCCTCCGTCGCCGGCCCTTCCGGCGACAGCGGGGGGGAGGCGGCGGCGGCGGGAGCCGCCCGTTCGGCCTCCCCCTTTTTTAAAATTTTTTAAATTTTTTAAATTTTTCTTAATTTTTAAAATTTTCTTAATTTTTTAAAATTTTCTTAATTTTAAAATTTATTTAAAATTTTCTTAATTTTTTAAAATTTTTAAAATTTTTACATTTTTCTGAATATTTTAAATTTTTCTTAATTTTTTTAAATTTTTAAAATTTTCTTATTTTTTAAAATTTTTAATATTTTAGATTTAATTGAATTAATTTTTATATTATTATTTATACGTAGACATGAAACGACATCGTTTTTGCATTTTCTCTGCCACGTCAGCGTACAAAACGACGCCGTTTTGGACCGAGCTCGCCGGAAAGTCGCCACATCAGCCATTTGGCCGGATCTTCGCCGGAATGGCACTTAAGTGTCCTCTCGTGCCAAGTTATGGCACTTACGCTGAGACTTCTACCTAATATAAAGATTGTGAACGATTATCAATGGGAGTTGCAAAATATCAAATTTGTTCTTGGCCTTAAGGCAAATCTGATCTCTATTGTTCAATTAGACAACATAAGATACACATTTTTGGGGATTGATCGTTGCAGATTTTTAAATGCCTTATGGTTGTAGCACAAAGAACAATGTTGGGAACACTATAGATGACTGAAAGTAGCAGAGTAATAGTAGCACTTGTTGACTTAGAAGCTAGTTCCAAACTATTGCACCGCATGCGTGGACAGATAAGCAAAAAAGGGATGATGGTGTTAGCATTAAACAGAAAACCGTCTAATTTGAAGTACATAAATATCGGTCTATGTGAAGATCGTGTTCTGGTAAGTAAAAATACGTTAGTATTTTGAAAATTGAAAGAAAGCCAAGAAAAGGAAGATGAGAGCTGGTACTTACAAATGTTTAGGGGGGCAGCCCCTATGCATTCCCTTAGAAGGTCATGCTATTACATCACATTCATTGAAAACTCAACTAGAAATGTATGTGTTATTTTCTGAAAAATAAAATTGATGTGTTTGCTACTTAGTCAAAAATGAGATTGGCTTGAATATCAACTTTCTAAAGTTCAACAATGGTCGTGAGTAAGATAGCGAGGAGTACATGTAGTTTTGTGAAGAATTGTATTAGGATGACAAGAATAGTTCCCAACATATCATGGTAAACAAAGTTGTTGAAAGGATGAATAGAACTTTGAATGACTGTACAAGAAATATGAGTATGCATGTAGGATTACCGAAATATATATATAGGATTATCCAAAATATTATGGGCTAATGTAATTAACACAGCAACAGATCAGAACTGTTGATTCGCTTCCTCGGATGTTCAAGCTACCAATTTCTTGAGTGCAATTTGTCAAACATGTGGTCCATTTTTTTTTTTTTTTTTTGGGTCAAAGCATTTTCAAGTTTGGATACTTAATTATTCATGTATTTTCTTGATACGTCTACTTGTGACGTAGGGCCGAAGCAGGTGCTTATTGACACGTGAAGTCTGTTGGATGCTTTAGTTCTCCTAAGTGCTATTTGATATCAAGTGGATATACAAGTGTTATTTGAGTAGCGATGTCGATATATAGAATTCCAAGACGTGCATATTCAAAATATATTGACCTTCAATCATTGCTATGTCAAATTTTGCGCTTAATCTATCATTTCCTTTTTTTGTGTTTTGATTGTCTGACGTGAAAGTTAAAAGGAAAAAGGTTTCGTTTTCCTGTTTGCTTATCTTAGAAAGCATCTCATCTGAAAAAAAAAAAAAAAATTCTTTTGCACGCATTTTTTATTTTAAATAAATAGAAAAACTGAAAATTTCGTGCTTGTCCTTTGTTAATGATTGTTCAATTTTATGTTAGGATGAACATTGCGTTTTACATTGACAATGTTTCTTGGTTCATGGATTGCATGTAAATTTATAAGATACTGCATATTGGAAACTGCTTATTGTGTATTTGCATATCTCGAAAATTTATATCTATGTATCTAACTGTATTTCCATTTGTACAAGTCTAGGATTTTGCATTTCTTGCATATTGGGATAGGACTTCACATAATATTTGTGTCATGACTATTATCATGTTAGAATAATTAGGATGGATTTTGCATGAATGACTGTTTAGTGCACATCTAGGATATCTAGATTGCATTGTTTAAACTGCCATATTCACATGTGACAAAACCTTGAGCTGTGTTGGGCAAAAATTATAGCCTTGTTATTACTTACTGTCGCGACCCAAAATTTGGACTACCTAAAACTAGGTTAATGGACTACTAAGCCTTTAAGCTTAGTTCAGGCTCTCCCAAGCCTATACCAATTCGCGACTTAGGTTTAAAATGCATATTGACTTTTTTTAGGAGTCGCCATTAATCAGTTTATGGTAGGTCGATTAGACATCTAAGTAAAATAATTAGAGAATTACTTTACTCCTACGAACCAGAGATTTATGAGTTCAGGGACTTGGTTACACCAGACTATCCTAGTGCCCTTTCGGTACCTTTTATTTCATTTTCAAGAAAATGTTTGGCAATTAAATTGATTTTAATTTAATTTCCTAGCATGTGAGGTAATCATACATATGCGCATACCACCAATTTAACACTCAAGAAAGCAATTAAACATTGCAAAACATACCTAGAAGTAACGAAAACATCTGCATTGTTAAATCAGACTTCACATTAGCAACCTAGATATGATTTCTAATTAACACGCAATTTCAATTTTTGTTTTTGTTTTAACTTTATTTAATGAAAATCATGCGATGCATACTAATAATCTAATATGACATGGCAGCATAACCTAAACTATATGACATGAAGAAATGCAATAATTAAATGCAATCTAAATGACTTAATTTTAATGACATGCAATGTGATGCAATGACATACAAAATTATTTAAACTAAAATGACACGCAACATACAATTTAGTATGTGACATTTATTAGATGTCTTAGTCTAATGACGAGGAAGTTATAATTAAAAGAACCTAATAAAAACTAGATGACGTGCATTTGATATTTCTATTTTTTTAAAAATGCAAAAATGATCTAGCTAGATTAAAATTCTATCTAATTTAAACTAAGGATTGAGTCACATTAAATCCTAATTTAAACCATGCAATTTATGACGTGCAAGAATGCCCTAATTCAACATGATATATGCATGATAGTTTTTTTATTTTTTATTCGAAATTTAAAATTGCTATGTAATTAAAAATGCAGCTTAAATTAAATATGAACTAAAAATCCTAAATGAATGCATTTTTGAGTTTTTTTGGTTTTTTATATTTTTTGAACTGAAATCTCTATCCTAGATATGCCAGATAACAAAAAATATTCCAAAACAAACTGAATCCTAATTCAAATATTTTTTAGATTTTTTAGTGGCTTTTTAAAACAATGCGATTACCAACTAAAAATCAAATCTAAACTAATCAAGGCATCCAATCAAATAAAGAATTATAATGATTGAAAAAATAACATGTTATCTCACAGGTCAAATTAACGATTACTATAATCCTGAATGTCATGACAAGAAGATCAAAATAACTAAAAATCTAATCTGAATTCTTACGGATCAAATTAATAATTATATTGATTCAACAATTAATATGCTATCGACCAAAGTCTGAAGAATTAATATAATTAAAAAAAATGACACGATATCTTACGGGTCAAATTAATAATTACAATAATCTCGGGAACATCCTTATGGATAATGCCTGTAAGATATTTTGAAATAAGCATCGACATCCGATATTACAATGTAAATGAATTAAAGAAAGCTATTAAATAAAGCACAATAAATAAACGAGAATAATAATAATAATAATAATAATAATAATAATAATAATAATAAACTAATCTACCTAATAGGATTTCTTTTTTTCTTTTTGTTTGTAACCGTGGGTCTCCAAAGGCAGCGGGTCGATCGGTCTGGCAAAGGTGAACTCCGGTGAGGGCGGCAGCAGGCACAGCTGGTCACGGGTGCTACAATGGCGTCGCTCGAATGGGGAGCAAGCTTGGAACGGCGTGCAGGGTCGGAGACCGACTCGGCGGTGGGCTGCTACCGGCGTCGTGGGTCGTCGCAAGGGTGCAGTGACCGGCGCAAGGGCTTGGGTGGCAGGAGGCCGTCGGAATCGCGAGATCCGAACAGCGGGCCACGAGCAGAGGACTCCGGGTCGTGGCTCGGGAGAGCAACTCGGGTGTCGGCACTTGGGCAGCAGGAGCGTCGGATCGTTGGGCCTCGGGGCAGCGGCGTCAGGCTCCAGAAGGTGGGGATCGGGTGGCACTCCGGCGTCACGAACCCGCAAGTCGTGGGCGAGATCGGCGCTCGGGTGCGGAAGATCGGGCTCCGAACAGGTGTGGGGACTGAGCAGAGAGCGGTGATGGCGCGGTACGATGAAGACGGCTTGGCTATGGCACGGCTCGGGACTACTCTCGAAGGTTGGAGCGTCAAGGCTTCGGTTCGTCGAGGATGGAGCAGCAACGTGGGCAGCAACTTGGGGAGACGATGAACAGTAGGGGTCAAATCACCCCCTCCTGTTCTTTTCTGCCTTTACGCTGCTTTGCTTTTTCTCCTTTTTTTTTATGTCTCTCTCTCACCTGTCGCACTCTGTACCCTCTCTGCAAAAGCTTTTGCTTCACTTTTTTTTTGTGTTTTTTTTTAGTCTCTCCTTTGTCTCCAGACGTCCCTTCCCACTTTTTCTTCTATCTCTTCTCTCTCTGCTATTTACTTTTTCGTTTGACTTTTTTTCACAGAACCCCTCCCATCCGAGCTACAAAACGAAGGAAAAGAAAGTTTTCTTTCGTGCTTTTTTCCTCAGGAACCAAATGGAAGAAGTTCCCCCTATATCTCGACCTCTGTGCGCACCTTTTATAGGCCAAAACAAAATGTAATCTTTTTATCAATATTTCATCTAACAAAAAGATTGCCGATAACCTCTTGATCGCAATAAATATTTTTATTCTCCTTATCTCCTGAATATCTCTAATGATTTTATCGCCTATTGATAAAGATGAGATTGCAATGCGATTTTCTCAATCTTCGAAAAATCATCAGAATATTACATCAAATTTCAATTTTTCACAAGATAATTGATTAAGAAAACAATGGGCTTGGGCTAATTTGCTCCTTTCGTAAGCCTGGTCCATCTAATTCGAACTCATCCGCCACCGGTCCATTAAAATGCAAAAAAAACTCAAATAACAAAATAAATGCAACCTAAATTTATTTGCTATGCAATTAATATTTTTTCAAGAATTAAATTAACCCTTAATTTCTTAATGCGACAAATTACTAAATGGGTAGCCAAAATTTAGGTGTCTACACTTACGCTTAGGATTGAGCCCGACAACCGGACTAGACTAGACCGAACTGAGCGGTTCTAAGCAGTTTCCAATTCTAAGTGTAGAATGAAACCACCTAGATCGGGCCAAACTACTATGTTATTTCTGTTAAATTTTTCGTTTCCTTGTGAAGAGTAAAAAGAAAAAGAAAATGGAATTGCCAAAACCCTAAATTGGACCGGGACAAACCAATCCGATTCCAATTCCGGTTTTAGTAGTAGACCCAACCCAAAAACCAATCACCCCTAATTACGCCTCAGGATCTAAACCTCGTGAGCAGTAAATGAAAAATCTAAAAGTACACAAATAGGCTTAGAGAATGTAACAAAAGGAAGTGAATATGCAATTGTGATATGCTATGTTATTCAATATAATAAATAAAGTGTTTTCCTGAAATGAACCTTAAACATGGAAATTGAATTTAAAATAATGCAATCTAAAATGCCATGCAATACTAAGAGAATGAATCAATTGGTATAATATGAATATTCAAATTCCCCTAAATGCACTCCCGAGACATATTTTTGTGATTTTTTTTAATGAAGATGCAATCTAAAATTACTAGCATGCAAGATATGATATTTTTTTATATTTTCATTTTATGACATGTGATTGTGGAAAGAAACGTGTGAATATGGATATTAAATAATGCACGCTAGATATCCTGGATCTGCACTAATACAATTATTCATGCAAAATGCATCCTAGTTATTCTAACATGGCAATAGTCATGGCAGAAATATAATTCGAGATCCTATCCCAATATGCAAGATATGCAAAATCCTAGACATGTACAAATGGGATTACAGTTAGATGCATAGATATAAATTTTCTAGATATGCAAATATACAAGAGGCAGTTTCCAATATGCAGAGTATCTAATAAATAAACATGCAATCCACGAACCAGGAAACATTGTCAATGTAAAAGGCAATGTTCATCCTATTATGCAATTGAACAATCATGAGCAAATGACATGCAAGAAAGCACTTTTATGTTCAGTTTTTCTATTTTTTTTTTTAAATAAAAGAAAGATGCATGCAAAAGAGTACTTATTTTTATCACATGAAATGCATCCTAATGACAACCAAACAGGAAAAACGAAACCCTCTTTTTTTCCTACTTTCACCTCAGACAATCAAAACAGGAGGAAAAACAAAATTAAGCGCAAAATTAGGCACAGCAATGATTGACGGTCAACAAATTTTGAATATGCACGTGATCTGAATTCTGAATATCAACATCACTACTCAAATGGGTATCAAAAACACTTTAGGACCACTGAAGCATCCAAGAGATTTCACATATCAAAATGCACCCTTTTAGGCCCAACATCACACGCAGACATATCGAAAAAATTTCACGAATCATTAAGTATCCAAATCTGGACAACACGTATGACAAACTGCACTCAACAAGTTGGTTGCCTGAACGGCCGTGCAAGCTAATCGACAATCTTGATGCGGGCCATGTCTCCAGGAGGTTGGTAGCAACTGGTTGTCTTGATATGGATTCAGACGGATGGACACAGCTTTTTCGTGAGGACTAGGACTTGGAGCGAACAGACCAGCATAGGGGACGACCGCCCCTCGTCACTAAGGAACAATCGTATGGACTGTCCGATTCCGGAACCACCTGGGCAGCGTATGGGATGGAGAGAGACGCGATAACGGCGACTCCTTAGGTTTTTGGTTGATGACAGCTGTTGACACCGACTTCACATATTCGTAACTAAACTAGGAGAATCATTGGTCGAGTGCGGCCAACCAAATGAGGGATAAAAGAGCAATTTTATTTGCAATATGTATTGCCGGCCATCTAAGGGATTTGATCGTGATGAGCACATGATAAGCAAAAAAAATCAGCTATTAAAAAAATAGGAAAGTGGAGTTTTGGCCAAGAAATTCAGTAAAAACTGTTGGAGAAATCTTCTTGAAGTGTTTTGAAGCTGATAAAATGTTTCCATCGATGGCCAGTCGAAGGCTTGCAGACTCGCCGTTTAAAGTCCGAAGACCTCCAGGGCCTGCACTCAAGATTCAAAGTCTATCCTCATTGGTAATTTATAATCTGTTAAAGAAAGGGTATCCAGAACTGAATGTTTTATTAAGGATATGACTTTATCGACTGGAGAAGATCTCTTGGCTGGATATGACTTATCGGAATCCCTTTGAATTGATCGAGATTGATTCGATGGTCAAGGATCCGATGATTGGCGAAATATTCGTGGAAGGTTCTACTTATGGAAACCGAGATCCTGATTATATGGATGAACATGATTGATGGGCTATCGACATATTCCTTTAATAGCTTGAATAATCTTCTTAATTGATTCCGTCCAACGGGTTGATTGGAGGAATTCCTTTGGAAAGTGCCAACGGGTATGATGGCGTAAAGGAGTATAAAAGGAAGACGTTCTAAGCTGTTCATAGAGTGTGCGCAATAGAAGAATTCCAAAGTTTGAAGCCTCTTGTTGTTTAGTCAATTCATTTGAGCGAAAAACTTGTACTCAAAAGAGAGTTTATACTTGTAAGAAACCTTGAGGAAGTGTGATAGAATATCTACACTATGGAATCAACGAAGAATTGTGCTGTAACATCTCTTTTGTTCATAATGGAATCCAGCCGATAGGCTGTTAGTGCGGAAGAGTGGACGTAGGCTTAGGATAAGCCGAATCATTATAAACCTTGTGTTTAATCTTCTCTTCCCTACTCTTTACTTTATTTCAATCGTAATTCATTTTGATTAAGCAAAATAGTATTTCCTTTCTATCATCTGCTTAGTATTATTGTGGTATCTCGAGAAATTGTTTTTACACCTATTTATCCCCCTCTAGGTGCTTATACTAGCTACATCAATTGGTATCAGAGCTTGTGTACTCACTTTGTTTGAAGTGTTTTACTTCAGAGTTAAAGATCCATGACTAGTATATTGGCTCTAGGGCTGGTAGAAGGGCAAAGCAATACTAGACCACCTTACTTTGATGGAAATGATTATAACATATGGAAAAACAAAATGAAGGCGTTTCTAAGATCAAAGGATCCTCTGGAATGGGATGTTGTAGAAAAAGGAATTACTCCTAAAGCTGCACCTGTCTCAGAAAGAGGAAAAGATACTGTGGATTCTAGCCAAATGACTCAGGAAGAGATAATCAAAAGACAAGCTCTTGATGCAAAAGCAATTTTATTCTTTATATTGTGCTTTATCACCTACTAAATATAACAGAATTTCTTCTTGTGTTACAGCTAAAGAAGTCTGGGATAGATTACATATTACCTATGAAGGAACCGATCGAGTGAAGGAGACCAGAATCAATATTCTCCTCGGTCAATACGAAGCCTTTAGAATGAAATCGGGAGAATTTATAACTGACATGTTTAGTCATTTTACAGATATCGTGAATGGTCTTGAAAATTAAGGTCAACCAATTTCTGATCCCATGAAGGTAAATAAGCTACTGTGAGGACTCTCAAAGGATTGGAATCACATAAAGACCTCAATCAGAGAGACTTAAAGAATTATGCCACTATCGTTGATGAGTTGGTTGGAACTCTTGAGTCTTATGAAGTAGAACGAATCAATGAAGACGAAGATCCTAAAGGTAAGAAATCCATTGCATTAAAATCCAATGATGATTCGATGTTGCAGATTCGAAGACGATATGGATGATGAGGAGCTTGCTCTCATGATAAGAAGATTCAGAAAGCTGAACAGAAAAGGAAGAAGATTCAATCCAAGGAAACAAAGTTTTCAAAAGTAACAGACTAAGTCTGTTGAGGATGATGAATCAAACAAAGATGTAGTCTACGCTTCGAATGTAAGAAAAAGAGACACATCGGACCTAACCGTCCTCTTCGAGGAAGAAGAAAGGAAAAGCTGAAAAGTATCGAAAGCCTCTTAAAGCGAAACCACGGAGTGATACGAGAATGTGAAGAAAGTGATGATGATTATGCCAACATATGTCGATGGCACAATCGGATTTAGATTCAAACTCCGAGACAAACTCGAGACAGTGAATTTGAGGTGAGTAACTTCAAAATCTCTATTAAAGTTTTTAAATACATTGATGAGTTGTGTTTTAGTCTTAAGACTTCTCTTAAAAGGATTTCCGAACTCAAAAAGGAAAATTCTGCCTTAAAACAACAAGAAAATGTTTTGAAAGAAAAGGTAAAATGTTTAGATGTGAATGTTTCTTCTCTTAGAGAAAGTGAAAATAATCTTTCAAAAGAAAATGCATTCTTGAAAAATGATATCTCAAATATTTCCAAAAGATTTTCTATAGGATCTAAGAAACTAGAAAAAATACTTTATGTTCAAAGACCTTATTTCAACAAATCTGGTTTGGGAATGACTGCTGAAATCATTCCTTTAATTGATTTTCCTAAAGTGAAGGAAAGAATCAAACAAAGACCCTCAAGAGATGCTTACAAAAATCATTTTAAAATGACTTTTGTAAAACCAGTAGATCGCAATGCTCTTAGATGTTCGAAGTGCAATAGTACAGATCATTTTGAAAAAGAGTGTCCATTGGTTTGGAAACCTGTTAAGAAAGTATGGGCAAATACAACATATTATACTAACACCAAAGGACCCAAGAAAAGATGGGTACCAAAGAAAGTTTGAGTTTATTTTTTAAATGCAGGTCACTATAAAAAAAAAAGAAGGTAAAATGGTATCTGGATAATGGATGCTCAAGACATATGACAGGAGATTCAAATTATTTCATAAAGCTTGTTTAAATGAATGGTGGAAAAGTTTCTTTTGGAGGAAATAGCAAAGGAAGAATAGTGGGACTTGGAACTGTGAAGACTGGAAACCTCACAATAAACAATGTTTCATTAGTTGAAGGACTCAACTACAATATGCTCAGTGTCAGCCAGCTTTGTGATATCGGTTTGAAAATCTACTTTCAAGAGGGAATATGTTCAGGAACCAGTAAAGACTCTACTCAGTCATTTATGGGTCGAAGACATGGAAATATCTACCTCTTGGATGTGAAACAAGATGAATCACAATGCTTAATCTCAATACAAGATGAAGCAAGTTTATGGCACAGAAAGCTTGGACACATCAATATGAAGTAGATAGCTAAAATTTCAGCAAAGAAGCTTGTTCGTGGTCTACCTAATCTATCATATCAAAAGTCCGATCTATGTACACCATGCATATTGGGAAAACAGGTAAGAAATTCCTTCAAACCAATAAATCAAGTTTCCACTAACCGTGTACTGCAGCTTCTGCATATGGATCTCTTTGGACCAACCATAACTCAAAGCATTGGAGGTAAGAAATATTGCCTAGTAATTGTGGATGACTACTCACGATTTACTTGGGTATATTTCATGGCAAGTAAGTCTGAAACTTTCTCTTACTTTGAAAAATTTGCTAAAAAAGTTCAAAACGAAAAGGGATATGTTATTTCAAGTATAAGAACAGATTATGGAGGTGAATTTGAAAATCAAGATTTTGCAAAGTTTTGTGATGAATCTGGTTTTCAGCATATGTTCTCTTCTCCATATACTCCAGATCAAAATGGAGTTGTGGAAAGAAAGAATAGATCGCTTCAAGAAATGGCAAGAACTCTCTTAATTGAAAGCAACATCTTTTCACGTTTTTGGGCTGAAGCAGTCTATACAGCAAGTTACATTATTAATAGAGTTTTTCTAAGGCCTATTCTAGAAAAAACCCCCTATGAATTATTCAAAGAAAAGAAGCCCATTGTTTCATATTTTCATGTATTCGGATGCAAATGTTTTATACTAAAAAATGCAAATGATCGAGTTGGTAAGTTTGAAGAAAAGTCAGATGAAGGCATCTTCCTTAGATATTCAACCACTAGCAAAGCGTACAGAGTCTACAACAAGAAGACTCAAACAGTGGAAGAATAAATGAATGTCAAATTCCAAGATTCTATACAAAATGAATCTATTCAGACTCATTTTGAAGAATCTGAACCTGCTCCAGACTCTACAAAGTTTAAATCTCAAGAAGGAGCTCAGACTTTGAAGGAACGGCAGCAAGTGACTGTTGAAGAATCAAGCGAAGGAAGTGATCATCAATCTGACAAATTAACCAGCAACTGAAAGCATAAGTCCAGTCATCCCAAAGATCTTATCATTGGCGACATCAATGAAGGAATTCGCACAAGATCCAAAAGGCACGAAGAATCTAGTGCTGTGGCTCTTATTTCTGAAATAGAACCTAAAAGCATAGAAAAAATTTTATTTGATGAAAGCTGGATTGAAGCCATGCAAAAAGAGCTAAGGCAATTCAGTATCAATGATGTCTGGGAATTGTCTCCTAAACCTAAAGGTAAATCTGTTATTGGAGCTAAATGGGTTTTCAGAAACAAGATGGACGAGAAAGGCAAAGTCATAAGAAAGAAAACAAGACTCGTGGCCAAGGGTTACACGCAAGAAGAAGGGATCGATTATGACGAGACTTACGCACCAGTAGCAAGGTTAGAAGCAATTCGTTTATTACTTGCATTTGCTTGTCACAAACATTTCAGGTTATTCCAAATGGACGTCAAAAGTGCTTTTCTAAATGGATTCATCCATGAGGAAGTCTATGTGGAACAACCGCCTGGGTTTGAAGACTCAAGGAAACCAGACTCAGTATTCAGACTCAGAAAGGCCTTATATGGCTTGAAACAAGCACCTCGAGCTTGGTATGACAGGCTGAGTAAGTTTTTAATTCAAAATGGTTTTGTGAAAGGTAAAGTAGACACTACTCTATTTATCAAAAAGGAAAGCAATAGTTTTGTACTAGTTCAAATATATGTCGATGATATTATATTCGGATCTCCTAAAGAAAGTCTATGCAAGAAATTCTCTAAGACTATGCAGGATGAATTTGAAATGAGCATGATGGGTGAGTTAACATTCTTTCTTGGACTTCAAGTGAAACAACTAAATGAAGGAACCTTTATTTGTCAAGAAAAATATGTTAATGATCTTGTCAAAAAGTTTGGACTAGACAATTGCAAAAAGACTGACATTCCAATGTCAAATGCCTTGAAGATAGACAAAGATGAAGAAGGAAAGAAAGTCGACCAGAAGCTATACAAGAGTATCATTGGCTCACTTCTTTATCTTACTGCTTGTAGACCTGACATTTTGTTTAGTGTTTGCATTTGTGCCAGATTTCAAGCAGACCCTGAAGAATCTCATTTAAGTGCTGCAAAGCGTATTATCAAATATATTGCTTCAACTTCAAGCATCGGCCTATGGTATCCTAAAAAGGGAGACTTTACTCTTCTTGGATACTCAGACGCAGATCTAGCCGGTTGCAGAGTTGATAGAAAAAGCTCCTCGGGTACTTGTCAACTACTTGGAGGCAGGACGGTGTCTTGGTTTTCAAGAAAACAGAGTACAGTAGCTCTCTCTATAGCAGAAGCAGAGTATGTAGCTCTTAGAAGTTGTTGTTCACAAATTCTATGGATAAAGCAACAGCTAAGAGACTTTGGAATTGAAGACACATGCACGGAGATTAATTGCGACAATACCAGCACTATCAATCTCACCAAAAATCCAATTCTTCACTCAAGAGCAAAGCATATAGAGATTCGACATTACTTCATTAGAGACCATGTTCAAAATGGAGAAGTTTCGATTCAGTATGTTGATTCAAAAAACCAACTGGCGAATATATTCACAAAGCCCTTGGAGAAAAATCAATTTGAAATTATTCGCTCCAGACTCAATATATTAAGGTTTGAAGAAGTTAAAGTCTAGAGACTCTCAGACTCAGACATACAAGTCCTTGACTGTAAGTTAGTCTCTCTCTCTCGAATATTATCTTGAAAATGTACAATCGTCGAACCGTGTCTTTTTATTGCTATCTTTAATCGGCGTAATTATTGCATCGTTTAATTTTTCAAAAAAGAAGTTATTTTTTGAATACTATTTTCGCGGAAAAAAGGCCAGTTATTTTGAAAAGGCATCTTTTTATTTTCCTTTGTAACGATTCGTATACCTCTCTTTTTAACTGATCGTATATACTGTTGATTCCTCCTCACTTTACTCTCAAAAACCCTAAAAAGCACCGATCCTCCATTCCTGTTTTTATCTCCTGCCTAATCTTCGAAAAAGTTGTCATTTTTCTTGGGAAAGTCAAGCAAGGAATCTTTCAAAGAGAGAGAAAGATGTCGTCTTCAAGAAAGTCTTCAAGGATCGCAAGCAGGGGACCACGGCGAATGAGTGAGGAGCCTACGCACTTCGATCTCACCGAAGAAGAAGTGTCTCCAGATTAGCAACAGAGCCCACAACATTCTTGACAACGTCATTCTCCTCCATCTAGTCCTCAAGGCGTTGATCATCAACAAGAGGAATAAATCATTGAGGATGCAGATCTTGTAAGAGTTCGAAAGCTCGCTTTTATTTATAAGCTGTATCGTACTTTAAAAGGAACTCGTACTCCTCTGAACTACGTCGATGATTTTCTTAAAGACAAAGGATATGGGAATGAATATATCTTTTTGCAGAAAATGGAAAGTTTGGGAATTGCTCGTAAAGGGGTGGCAGAAGAATCCCTTGAAAATATTCTAAGTGATCCTCGTGATTGGGGATTTAATCTGAGAGATGGGAATGATGATGACAAATTGTTCAACCAATTTCAATCGAGGATGGGTATTACGGCGGAAATCAGAGGAAAAAGAGGAGAGATGTTTAGATCGAAAGAACAAAAGGATCTATACTCAAAATTGTTGAAGCGTGGGGTGATAAACCTTAGGAGTGTGGATTTTGATTTTCTAGATGCTATGAATGTGAACTTAAGAGAAAAGTTCGGTCATCTTCAACTTGAAAAGTTCTGCTCCGACACTACATAGGCCTATGCTGAACTGACCGCATATCTCTATTCAAATCTTAGCTTTTTGGATGCGAATAGATTCTCCTTCAGTGTCAAAGATCAAGATTTTGTTATGGATATGAATATGCTGGCGGATGTGTTAGGAGTTGAGAGAGGAAGATATCAACTGATCAAAGTTTCTATTGCTCGGGCTACACTGGAACTGGTGAAGGACAGGAGAACAAAGGAAAAGATCACCTATTTAAGGATGAGTGCATTCAACATCTTACTTCACAAGATTGTGATCAATTGCCTTCGACCGAAATCAACTTCCAAGACTGATGTCTCAAGTTCAGAGGCGATGCTGATGTACGCCATCCTTACTGGGAAAAGGTTTTCTCTTCCTCACACTATCATGTTCCACATGTATAGAGCCATGATGAAGGACAGAGGTCAACTTCCTTACCCAAGCCTTGTGACAAAGTTATTCAGATATCTGAATATTTAGCCTCCACAAATCTTTTGTGTTCGATCGTGCGATCATATGGTGATAGGACTGAGAATGGTGACCAAGATGCGTCTGAAGGAGCTAAGCAAGGAGTTGGAGAAATTTAAGGAGAAGACTCCTGTAAAGTCTCATCAATTCTCTTTTGCATCAAAAAGGAAAGGGAAGGAGCCCATGGTTGCTCTACCCAAGAAAAGAAGAGCTCTCATCGTGGAAGATGAAGAGGATGATGACCTTACCATTTTGGCCATAGCTTTGAAGAAGCTAAGTCGTTCTGTTCCAGAGTCCATAAAACATCATGAGACAGAAGGAGAGGAAAGACAAGGACAAGAGAAAGAAAAAGAAGAGAGAGAAAAAGAAGAAAAAGAAGCAGAAGAAAGAGCAGCTGGCGAAAAAGAAGCAGAGCAAGAAAGACCTGAAGAAGAAGAAGAGAGAATGAATCAAGAGGAAAGAGAGCCTAAAAAACACTCTTCTCCACCTGAAGGCATAGAGACAGGGGGAGACAATGAGGGAGTTAGCCGCTCTCCAGCCGATCCAGAAGACATTCATGCCTCTCATTTTCCTGAAGAAGAACATGATACTTCATCGCCAAATCTGCGCGATTATTCTGATATGCCATCATCTGCAGAACGTGCTGAAGCTAGTACGCAGTCCGACAGCTCAGCAGATTTTCGCAGAATTATGGATATTCTCTTGGAGATGAATGGTCAAATCTATGCTCTGGGATGCGAGGTTCAAAGCTTGCAGAATGCAGGTCAAGTTTCTTCAGTTTCATTGAAAGATTAGATCCAAGCCCTCTCTGTTTACATTCAGGCCAATGCTAAAAGTGAGGAGGTTGCACAACTGAAGGAAGACTTGAAAAGGCTGGAAGGGATCGTTCAGTCCATGAGAGATTTCCAGCTTGTCCGCATTCCCAAGCAATCTTGACTTCACTCCATTTTCATCTCAACCTTTTTAATGCTGACAAAAAGGGGGAGAAGTGCAAGATTTGAATCAAACCTTGAATTTTTAATCGTTTGGATTATTTGATTTGGATTAATGTTTGACTTTAATTTTGTGTCTGGATTTGGATTTGGATTTGACTGCTATTGATATTGATATCTTATGGTTGGCTTTATGGCTTTATCTTATTCAAGACTAACCTATTTTCTGTGGTTGCAGATTCTAGTGTTATTCATTTAGCCATTTATCTCTATAAGATATGCATATGTGTTTGAGAAATGTTTTGCAAGTCAAAGTTGTCCAAATTTGCAGGAAAGTTTTGTCACCATCAAAAAGGGGGAGATTGTTGGAGAAATCTTATTGAAGTGTTTTGAAGTTGATAAAACGTTTACATCAGTCTAGTCTGAAGGCTTGCAGACTCTGCTGTTTAAAGTCTGAAGACCTCCGGACAGCCAGACTCAAGATTCAAAGTCTATCCTCATTGGTAGTTTATAATCCGTTGAAGAAAAAGTATCCAGAACTGGATGTTTTATAAAGGATATGACATTATCAACTGGAGAAGATCTCTTGGCTGGATATGACTTATCGGAATCCCTTTGAATTGATCGAGATTGATTCGATGGTTAAGAATCCGATGATTGACGAAATATTCGTGGAAGGTTCTACTTATGGAAATCGAGATCCTGATTGTATGGGCGAACAGGATTGATGGGCTATCGACATATTCCTTTAATAGCTTGAATAATCTTCTTAATTGATTCCGTCCAACGGGTAAATTGGAGGAATTCCTTTGGAAAGTGCCAACGGGTATGATGGCGTAAAGGAGTATAAAAGGAAGACATTCTAAGCTGTTCATAGAGTGTGCGCGATAGAAGAATTCCAAAGTCTAAAGCCTCTTGTTGTTTAGTCAATTCATTTAAGTGAAAAACTTGTACTCAAAAGAGAGTTTATACTTGTGAGAAACCTTGAGGAAGTGTGATAGAATATCTACACTGTGGAATCAAGGAAGAACTGTGCTGTAACATCTCTTTTGTTCATAGTGGAATCCAGCCGATAGGCTATCAGGGCGGAAGATTGGACGTAAGCTTAGGATAAGCTGAACCACTATAAACCTTGTGTTTAATCTTCTCTTCCCTACTCTTTAATTTATTTCCATCGTAATTCATTTTGATTAAGTAAAAGAGTATTTCCTTTCTATCATCTGCATAGTATTACTGTGGTATCTCGAGAAATTGTTTTTACACCTATTCACCCCCCTCTAGGTGCTTATACTAGCTACATCAATAACTACAACTACAAATATCAGCCACTTTAGGAAAGCAATTTTCAGCAGAATAAAATTGAAATATTCTGCATATTTTGCCCGAGTATGGGGGGATTTTTCTGGACAAGAGACGGTTAAAAAGTCGTCAGTTTTAGTAAGGGTACAGGGTACAGGATGAGTAAATAACTTTTTCCTTTTGTTGTTGGGAAACTCCCACTTGTTGGGAATAGAAGAAACCAAAATAAAAAGAGAGGAAATCACCGGTTCCTAGACCGACCTAAGAACTGAACTAGATTGGATGGGCTAGTTTTCGGTTCCACAAACTGAGTTCCAGATTTCAGGGTGAGAATTGACGCACCTTAGAACTAATCATCTCTAGACGGATGAATACAACAAGGTGACTATGTCGTGCTAATTGTCGTCTGAGTTGCGGTCTAGTTCGACTCGCTTCTGTTAGATTCTAAGTTAATATACGGCCGAGAGAATGGCTATTGCCCGCGGATAAGAGTTAAAGCAAGTGTGGGTGGGTACCGCCACAAAAATTTGGCCCAAATATTTAAATGTTTTTGCAATTTACCAGTTATTTTTTACTTCTATTTATATGATTTTCTCTTCACAAATGAATATAAAAATATGTATTTAAATTTCAAGACATTAGAAAGAGATTATGTAAGATTTCAATTTCATGTCAACCTAAATATAGTGAAATTTGGGACACTTGGAGTGCCAAAACTTGGCACGGAGTGACACTTAAGTGCCATAACTTCAGAAAGGTACACTTAAGTGCCGGTTTCGGAGTAAAGTGAACACTTAAGTGCCACTCCAGCCAAAATCCAGCAAAATTGCCAACGTGGCAATTTTTCGACGAGTTGGGTGCAAAACGGCGTCAATTTGCTCGCTAACGTGCCGACAAATTGCAAAAATGACGTCGTTTTGTGTCGATGTGTAAATAATTAATATAAAAATTAATTAAATTTAAGTTAAACTTATTTTATATAAAATATTTTAAATATTAATAGGGGGAGCTGAAGGGGGCGGGCCGAGGGCGAGCCCTCCTCACCGCCCGCGGGAAGGGCCAACGTCGAGGGGGAGGGTCGGCCGACGTCGCCGGCCCCTAGCCGAGCCCGGTGGTGAGGGCAGCCAAGCCCTCGTTCATCTACGCCGGCCTTTGGCCAAGGCCCAGCCCGACCCCCGGCCGATGCTCCCCCACCATTGCTAACCCTTCCCGGTGACAGCGGGGAGGCGGTGAGGACCCGCGAGCCCTCGCCCAGATCTGCGGTGAGGGTCGTGGCCCTCACCGTGATTCAGCAAGGGCTCACAGCCCTCGCCGCCGGTCGGCCGAAGGCTGGCAACCCCGACCAACCCTCCCCCTTTCGTCGCCGACCCTTCTCGGCGGTGGCGGGTGGAGGCGGCAACGGCGAGGGCTTAGCCCTCGCCCCCCCTTCGGCTCCCACCCCTTTTTTTTTTTTTTTTTTTTTAATTTTTAATTTTTTTTTTTTTAATTTTAGGTTTTTTAATATTAATTTTTAAATTTTTAGAATATTTTAAATAAAATTAAGTTTAAATTTAATTTAATTAATTTTTATATTAATTATTTACACATCAAATATAAAACGACGTCTTTTTTGCAATTTGTCGCCACGTCAATAAGCAAAACGATGCCGTTTTGCATCCAACTCGCCGGAAAATTGCCATGTCGATAATTTTGCCAGATTTTAGCTGGAGTGGCACTTAAATGTTCCACTTTACTCCGAAATTGGCACTTTAAGTGTCACTCCGTGCCAAGTTTTGGCACTCGGGCTATTCTTCTGCCAAATTTAGTGTAAGCTGGTGAATATCCAACCTTCTCCCTCAAAAAAATTGCATTATAAAATGGGAAGTGAAAACACCCAATAAAAACAGAAGAAGAAAAAACAAAGATACACACTTACACGGCTCTAGTTTAGAAAATTGGAAGAAGAAAAATTACACCAAAAAAAAAGAAGGAAAATTAAGGCATATTGGTCCGGTCCAGTTCCTTTTGCAAAATTAAGAATCAGACTAGTTATTTCCGGTTTCTATTTTGGAAACTGAGAACCGACTAGCTCACTTCTTAGGCTGGATCAGGACCATGCTCATCCCTAAATTTCAGGGCATAAATTAAGGACTATGCTCACCACAATAGGACTCCGTTTGTTTCACGGAAATTAAAAAATTCGGAAAATATTTTTCTAAAAATAATCGCTTTTATCCCTTAAAATAATTAGTTAATGAAATATATTTTCATCATCGACAAAAATTCATATACAAATATTTACGTAAAAAATGGAATCATTCTTTTTGTTACTCATTTTTGTAATCGATATAAATGATTAGGGATACACGCGGTTAGATTGATCTATCTCAAGCCACTACGTTGCCTGGGCTGTTCCCGAGTTTGACAGCCCATAAAGCAGTTCCTCAGCGACAAGGCATCGTCGTCACCTACACCGATCTGTTCCCTCTTAGTCCTTGTCCTCACAGCGAAGCTGCGTCGGTCAATTTGAATTTGATCAAGACAACGAATCGCTGCCATCCTCTTGGAGGCATCGACCACTTCGAGACTGTTGATTCCCCTGCGCGGTTATTCAGGCAACCACTTCCTTGGCTGCAATTTTCCATACGTGTTGTCCAGGTTTGAATACTTAAGTATTCATAAATTTTCTAGATACGCCTCGCATGTGATTTGGAGCCTAAATGGTTTCATTTTCTGCAAAATAAATAGAGATATGCTCTTACGTGATGCAGTGCCTAAGTGATTTTATTTTCTGCCAAATCAATAGAGCCTAACTATCCACACCTGGACAAATTGCATTATCGCTGAGGATTAAAGAGGGAACAAATCAACAATGCCTTGTCGCTGAGGAACTGCTGTCTGTCTGGGCTATCAAAATCAAGAACAGCTAGGCAACATAGTGGGCTTGAGACAATATGTTGGGAGTGCACAGCAAAGATACTTCAGCAGGAGAGATTACCAAGAAAAAGCCCAAGTTTGAATTGTTATGAGTCGACTAGAGTATGCTAACATCCCCACATCATACCAATTCTTCAATGTACTTTCCTTCAAAAACTTAAATCAATAAGTTATGAGCCAATTATGATATATTAACCGCTCTATACCGGACCAATTCTCCGATGTGGGACTTCTCTCTAACACAACTCATACATACATTTTAACAAGATAGATCCATAATAATGACGACGTGAATGATGCAACCAGTATCTTCTGGTTAAACATGTATCCCTCAGTACCGTGCTCCCTCCTTTTCTCTACGCTCTCTTTTTATGCGGTAATCCCCCGTGAGTGCGTGTCCCCGCCTTTTAATTCTGCAGAAGACTTCCTCTGTTTATGCCCTAAAACTCACGGATTTTTAGCCCCCTCTTTTCCAGAAAAATCGTGATCTACGTCTCCTACAAGAGTGCGAAATAACGGGATATATCAATTCAGTTCTGAAAGTTGCTCTGCTAAAGTGGCTGAAATTGGATTTATAATTTCCACTTAATTTCTTGGTTAAAACTTCACTATCCTATTCTTTTAAATGGATGGTGCTCGTTTCAACCATCCTTCAGTTCAAACACTCCCTCTTACAATACTTTGATCACATTATCCTTGTGTGGCCCACCAAGTCAAATTGACGTCTCTCTGTTTTCTTTTGCTTTCTTTTTTTATCTTTTCCATTACAGACAATTCTCTTCTTTCCACGCCTTTGCATCTAATGGCAAGGATGCTCTTGATGTCCAACTTACTTAATTGAAAATAATTCAAGACAAAATGTATCCTTTTTCTACAGCAAAACCACGGATTGATATCAATGGCTTGTCCTGCAGTGGTGTGCAAACTTAAAGATCTAGTGATGATAATGGCAAGGCAACCACCAAGCTACGTATAGATAGAGGTGAATAGACTTTAAATGGTTCAAAGACCCAAGAAACCAACAGACAAAATGAGAGAGGAAAAATCTGAACAGACGAACAACTCAAAAAATTAATAAGAATAGAAATGACTTGATGGTGGCTTTTGTGAATCAAAGATGGTGATAAAAATTAAAATATTTGGGTTGGTGCTTTCTGGTCATGAGTGTCTCTTGTGCGTTGCCCATAATTTCTTTTCTGGTCTATAATATGTATTCTTGGTGAACTCTCTCCGTCGTCCTCTTATGTGGGTCCTCGTCCAATCTCTGAGCATATATAATGTGGCACTTCCTTTGCTAAAAGACATATGAATAATGGTATTCCTTACTGAGCAACTACAGCCTTGCATTTCTCACTCATAACACCGGAGGCTCCAATAACTTAGTTGACTTTAGTGATGACAGTCAAATACTCACCGTTGGAGCAATTAGCGAGAACCCTGTATCTGTGAATGCTGAAGAAATGTCGGCACAAGATCCACTTGCTTTTGCCATAATGAGAACACCACCCATACCCTTTTTGTCAGGTTGAAGGATCAAACATGTGCTCCCTTGCATATTGACTAGGTTCTACCCACCAAACTCAATTTCATCTCCCTCTTTTCCATAGCACTACGACTCCACCAAAACGAGAAAACCTTCAACCAGCCCTTGATTGACAATGCTCTACCGAATGATATCGTTGTTGGTAGACACCAAGAGGATCCACTGTATGAAAGAGAATAGAGAGAAGTGAGTAATAAGGAAAGGGGGACCGCAAAGAAAAGGAAAAGGAAATAAAACAAAAGGATTGACTTCACTTGACCAACAAAAAGAGGGGAACTACTTTCTTTGGTAAAGTTTAATTGAAACATGCTAAATGGTGCGCCAAATAGGAGGTAATGTCGTCAATACACTAATAAAATGGAGTCTTTAAGCCAAAGGAGTGAAAAAAAAAATGACCAAAATAGCAAAAATTTCTTGCTTTTCATGTGTTGATCACGATCAAATCCCCTTGATGACTGGCAATACATATCATGGCTAAAATTACTCTGTCATTTGTTTGGCCAAATTCAACCAATGATTGCCCTAGTTTGGTTACAAAAATATGAAGCCCTTTAATAGAAATTTTGGATGGCAACATTTATCATTGAAAACATCTATTGAGATGCAAAGGGACTAGACCATGATGGTGTCTTTTTTCGTGGATATATATTTACATATGTATGTATGTATGTATGTATGTATTAAGGTGATTGGTTACAGAGCAAGTAACTTCCAGTCTAGTAATTTGGAAACTATCTTATTGGAATCAGTTCCCAATTTTGAAACCAGATACTAAACTGATCGACTTTGGAATGTCCTTTTTTTTTTTTGTTTTATTTTATTAGATATACAATATGCATTGTGTCAAATACGCGCGCGCGTGCGTGCGTGTGTGTGTGCGTGTGGAGAGAGAGAGAGAGAGAGAGAGAGAGAGAGAGAGTAGTCATGCGAAAAAGTTCCCAAATTTTGTGTTGGTTTTGACAGTTATACCCTAGAACCAGCCTTGACAAGTTTGGTTCTTGGGTAGAACCGACCATTACAATGCATAGAAACCAAACCTACCATAGTCAAATTCCACATTATTTACAAAGGCACTAAACCAGTCTTGTATGAACCGACCAAGATGAGCTGGTTCCAAGGTTGAATAGGTCTAATTGCATGCCCCTAATATTTGTGGCTTTCTAAGTTGGAGATTTAAGTGATTCATTCTAAAATAACACTACAAAAAAAGTCTCGCAACACCATACATGGTATCAAAGGAAGATTTTTTGAGTTCAAATTATTTAAAATCCCTTATTTGTCTTTTTTATTATATGTTTCCACTCTTAGCCTGAGGGCGAGGGCATTATGGGCCCTCGCATAAATGCAAGAGAGAGAACGAAGCCTTTGCCTATTGCCAACAAGAGTCAATAATCGTTGCTGGGGCTCAAGTTATCTTGCTGGCTGGAAATCCTACGAGAAAAAAGAAATTTCATAAAACTTATTAAAATATTACAAAAATCATTATCATCATCACTTTTGGTATAACTTGAAATATAAAAAATGCAAAGAAATAATTGTGAAATTTCTATGTATTTTAATGTGTGTAGAAGAAGAGAACATAAGATAGGCTTTATTAAATAACTATCTAAAATAAAATAACAATCAAAGATATGCATAATCAAAATGAAATATAAGCGCTATCTTGAGAGATGAGGATAATCAAAAGAAATATCCTAATTAACCCTAACAATATGTCATATTAAAATTTGTACATCAAATACAAAAAAGTGAAAGACACACTTGCAGAATTTCAACAGTTGAAGCATGGACAGTTTAATAAAACAATTAGAGCATGCCTTTTTTTATGTGTGCGAGTGTCAACAGGTCTTCATGCAATGTGGGTTCAATGTATTTATCTATTTAATACAAGATGCATTAAAAGGAGAAATTGACTTTGAAGACCCAGTTCCACTTTTACTCCTGGTTTTATAAAATCGAAAATTCACGAGGAATTAATGTTAGTCCCTCATTAAACATATATAATGCAATTCATGCTTTGTAGGGTATTAATCATGAAAATTACTTATTTTGGGAATAATGGAAGCATTCCCTACAATATGAATATTGGACCTTTTGTTCAATAGCAGCACATGGACAATTGTAGCTATATCTCTTTGGTTCTCAAAATTCTAAAACTCCTTGAAAGAATAAAACTTATCTCGGAGAGTAGATTTTCAAGAATATGAACCCATCAACAAATCATATTAGTAAATCACCTTTATTTAAGAGTTTAAATCAATAAATTATAAGTCTAGTAAATTTATTAACTGCTCAATCCCTCTTCAATTATCCGATAGGGAATTTTTCTCTATGGTACGCTCACACTTGTATATTAATGAATACCCAAAATGGATGATGACTACCCAACAATACTATTCCTGATGCTAAAGATATGTAGATAGTGAAAATGGCACTTTACCAAACACTCAACACAAACCCATTATTTCACAAAGAAAAATAGAACGCACACCACCCGTGTAAAGAAAAAATTTACACAAACTGTCTATTTGCCCTTAATTTTGTCATGATATCATATTAATGGTATACAAAACTACTTGTGTAAAACTTTCTTACCGTACTATATGCCATGACCACTCTTTCATAAATTGACATTGTATCTATAAGATTCCTTTTTTTTTAGAAAGTACATCACTTCATGGATGGAAGCATGTCATATAATACAACAGGCATGAGGAGTGCAACATCACTATGCTAGTCTTACTCAAAATTGAGGAAAAATATTAGCTACACAAGTTGTGCTAGCACCACAAAGTAGATGCCCATCTATTAAGCAACATGTCCACGAATAGCCCATTTGTCAAATTTTTCTTTCCTTGTCTCTCTCCTCTTGCAGACTCGCACCTCCATTTCTCTTCTTCTTTGCCGTTTCTCCCTTCTTTTTTATTTTCTTTTTTTCATTTTCTTTTCCTTCCACAACTTGTGCAGTTAATATTTTCTCACACAAATGGCCTCATATGCCCTTAATTTACTCTTAATATCCGATCAATGGTGTACAAAACTACATGCCTAGAACTTTTTCTCGCATTACTAGTGTATGCAATGGGCGCTCTTTCATAAATTGACATTTGTATCTATAAGATTCCCTTTTTTGTAAAGTACATCACTTTATTGATGGAAGCATATCATATAAAACAACAGGCACAAGCAGCGCAACACCACAGCGCTAGTCCTACTTAAAACCAAGGGCTCGAAAACTAAGCTTCATATACTCATATCCATGGATGAGACTAGAACTTGCTTTTCAGCGTGAGCTCATGCTGAATCAACTTCGAGAAAATATCCATGGCGTTGCTAGTAAGCCCCAAGGACACAACCAAGTCATCACTCTCCCTACTCTGGGAAGCGACAAAGATGATATTGTTAGGGACCGTCGCCGGCGCCACCTGGAATGGCCTCCCAAACCCGAAATCCATCTTGTAGAAAGGGAGTCGGCTCCATTTGCTGATGCAGCAAGAGTTGCCCTCGCAATCAATAAGGACCCTATTCAGCTCGATGTGGTCGATGGCCGACCTTATGTAACTCTCGGTGACGGATGCGAGGGCCTCATGCACGGTCTGGACAGCGAACGAGAAGGGCTTGCGGGTCAATTCACCGGCGCTGCACTTAGCGCAGGACAAAGCAATGCCGTTCCCGAAGTAGCCACTCGGCAGCGGGGGGTCAAACTTGGGGCGGCTGTCAACTGCAGTGAGAAGCTTCGTCGTCTCGTGAGGACCAATTCCGAGAGCTTTGGTTCGCGAGATCCACACGAGCGCCGATATGATTTCAAAGGTCGTCGGGACTACGGAAGAGCCATTCTGGGTTGCAATTCTTGCCGCTTTCTTGAGCTGAATGAGAGCGTGTGGCTTGAAGCAGAACGATTTGTAAACGAGGGGCTTGGTTTTGGGGTCGACCATGAGTCCGGGCTGCCGGTCTCTCGGAGCATGCTCGTGGTGGGGGAGATCGATGCGTGGAGGTTGCCTCGGGCGCAACACCGATCGATCAAGAAAGGGAAGAACTAATGGTGGCTTGGCTTGAGCCAGGTCGCTCCAGCAAGCTATGAAGTCCGTGAGGGCTTTCCCGTCGACGAGGACATGATTCATAACGATGCCGACGGCGATCCCTCCGCACTTGAATGTCGTCACCTGGATTTCATGATAAACTGTAAGTGGATAACTACTCATGTGTATGTCAGTCTTGGAAAGTCTAAATCCCCTTGCACGAGTCCAGAAGAACATGCTACTTCGCAAGCGGTTGAATGATAAAAATAAAAAGCAGTGCAGAAACGATCTCTTTTTGTTAGATAAATTGTTCAAAAGCACTATGTTGCTCCTTCTATCTTGTCCCAAAAGAAAAATCTCACACAAAGTAGCCATAATTCTCGTACAATCTGTCTAATATATGATTCATCGATGAACTAATGTAGGGGAATGCCAGAATCAGCACGATCAACATGTTCTAGAGTATTTACCTGCACCGAAAGCAAAGGTGCTTCCAATATGGTTGGGGCTCCATCACTGTGCTTCACGAGTTTTCGCAGCATGGCGGGATTGATGGTGCTAATATCGCCCAGCGCTGCGATGTCATCCTCTGACGTCGCTTCGACGAATGGGACACCTTCTCCAGTGCATCTCACTGCCATCCTCCCGTCGATCCCCATGACAAGTCTGCCTGCGAATGGATAGAACTGGACCAATGCCTTGGCCAGTGACTCTCTGATTGTCTCAATAGCGGCGGAACACCTTCCTCTCCCTTCACCATGGAAGGTGAACACGAACTCAACCGTGAACTGGAAGGTCTGGTCGAGGTTGGAGAGAGCGTAGAGCCCGCCAAACGTTTCCCTCGCCGGAGAAACATGAACTGCGTTCGCAATCTTCACATCAAGCTTTCGCATAGCTCCAATGTTTCTCGGCTTCTCATTTCTTGCTTCTTTGCACAGAATAATCGAAGTTGTATTTATTTATCCGCAGGCTTTGGGCGATACCATTGAGATAGCTAGTATAAGCACCTAGAGGGGGGTGAATAGGTGTAAAAACAATTTATCGAGATACGAAAGCGATACTAGACAGACGATAGAAAGGAAGATCTCCAAAACAGATTATGATCAAAGTAAAGCAGAGAGTAGGGAAGAGAAAATTGAACACAAGATTTATAGTGGTTCGGCTTATTCCAAGCCTACGTCCATTCTTCCGCACTGACAGCCCACTGGCTGGATTTTACTATGAACAAAAGAGATGTTACAGCACAGTTTTCCCTTGATTCCACAGTGTAGATATTCTACTACACTTCCTCAAGATTTCTCACGAATATAGACTCTCTTTTGCATACAAGTTTTCGTTGAAATGAATTGATTAAGAACAAGGAGCTTCAGACTTTGGAATTCTTCTATCGTGCACACTCTCGAACAACTGAAACGTCTTCCTTATATACTCATTTATGCCATCATACCCGTTGGCACTTGCCAAAGAAATTCCTCTAATCTACCCGTTGGACGGAATCAATTAGAAAGATCATTCGAGCTATTAAAGGAACATGTCAATAGCCCATCAATCATGTTCGCCCATACAATTAGGATCTCGGTTTCCATAAGTAGAACTTTCCAAGAATATTTCATCAATCATCGGATCTTTAATCTCCGAATCAATCATGATCAAATAAAGGATTCCGTTATGTCATATCCAGCCAAGAGATCTTCTCCAGTCGATAAGGTTACATCCTTAATAAAACATCCAGTTATAGATAGCTTTTCTTCAACGGATTAGAAACTATCAATAAAGATATACTTTGAGTCTTGAGTCTGGCTGTTCGGAGGTCTTCACACTTTTAATAGCGAAGTCTGCAAATCTTCAGACTAGATTGATGGAAACATTTTGGCAGCTTCAAAACACTTCACGAAAATTTCTCCAACAACCATGGTAAATGTACGACTTGCTAATTGCTACAAACAACCCTGATTGTAATAAAACGGTAAATTACAATATCAATTAATATAGTCCACATTAGGAAAACCCTTACACTGATCAGTCATATACGAATTTGACCAGCCATATTTGTTTATATTGGTTGCATGAAAAATTACATGATCTTGTCAATTAAATATAAATATATTATTATATATTTAAATAAATGCATATTAAATTCAAAATGCGCATGCTACGTACCGTTCTTGCTTTCATCCTCAAATGACTCAAACGACCCTATGAGAATTGCGGTACCCATCCTATGGATAACAATTATTAAACATTAAGAAAATTAACCGATTAACCAACATAAAATATTCTTATTATTAGTAACAATCTATATCTATAGATTATCATTAATGATGAAAATATTTTCATCACATTCATTATGCTAAGTGATACAAGCGATCATTTTAAGAAATTTTTTCTTTTAAAAGTGTTGATAACCCTGACCGTAATAAAATGGTAAATTACAATATCAATTAATATAGTCCACACTAGGAAAACTCTTACATTGATCAGTCATATACAAAATTGACCAGCCATATATGTTTATATTGGTTGCATGAAAAATTACATGATCTTGTCAATTAAATATAAATATATTATTATATATTTGAGTAAATGCATATTAAATTCAAAATGCGCATGTTACGTACCATTCTTGCTTTCATCCTCAAATGACTCAAACGTCCCTCGAGAATTGCAGTACCCATCTTGTGGATAACAATTATGAAACATTAAGAAAATTAACCGATTAACCAACATAAAATATTCTTATTATTAGTAACAATCTATATCTATAGATTATCATTAATGATGAAAATATTTTCATCACATTCATTATGCTAAGTGATACAAGCGATCATTTTAAGAAATTTTTTCCTTTAAAAGTGTTGATAACCTTGACCGTAATAAAACGGTAAATTACAATATCAATTAATAAAATTCACATTAAGAAAACTCTTACACTGATCAATCATATACAAAATTGACCAGCCATATTTGTTTATATTGGTTGCATGAAAAATTAAATGATCTTGTCAATTAAATATAAATATATTATTATATATTTGAATAAATGCATATTAAATTCAAAATGCGCATGCAACGTACCGTTCTTGCTTTCATCCTCAAATGACTCAAACGTCCCTCTAAGAATTGCGGTACCCATCCTGTGGATAACAATTATGAAACATTAAGAAAATTAACTAATTAACCAACATAAAATATTCTTATTATTAGTAACAATCTATATCTATAGATTATCATTAATGATGAAAATATTTTCATCACATTCATTATGCTAAGTGATACAAGCGATCATTTTAAGAAATTTTTTTCTTTTAAAAGTGTTGATAACCCCGATCGTAATAAAACGGTAAATTACAATATTAATTAATATAGTTCATATTATGAAAACTCTTACACTGATCAATCATATACAAAATTGACCAGCCATATTTGTTTATATTTGTTGCATGAAAAATTAAATGATCTTGTCAATTAAATATAAATATATTATTATATATTTGAATAAATGCATATTAAATTCAAAATGCGCATGCTACGTACCGTTCTTGCTTTCATCCTCAAATGACTCAAACGTCCCTCTAAGAATTGGGGTACCCATCCTGTGGATAACAATTATGAAACATTAAGAAAATTAACTAATTAACCAACATAAAATATTCTTATTATTAGTAACAATCTATATCTATAGATTATCATTAATGATGAAAATATTTTCATCACATTCATTATGCTAAGTGATACAAGCGATCATTTTAAGAAATTTTTTCTTTTAAAAGTGTTGATAACCCTGACTGTAATAAAATGGTAAATTACAATATTAATTAATATAGTTCATATTATGAAAAGTCTTATACTGATCAATCATATACGAAATTGACCAGCCATATTTGTTTATATTGGTTGCATGAAAAATTACATGATCTTGTCAATTAAATATAAATATATTATTATATATTTGAATAAATGCATATTAAATTCAAAATGCGCATGCTATGTACCGTTCTTGCTTTCATCCCCAAATGACTCAAACGCCCCTCTGAGAATTGCGGTACCCATCCTGTGGATAACAATTATGAAACATTCAGAAAATTAACCGATTAACCAACGTAAAATATTGTTATTATTAGTAACAATCTATATCTATAGATTATCATTAATGATGAAAATATTTTCATCACATTCATTATGCTAAGTGATATAAGTGATCATTTTAAGAATTTTTTTTTTTAAAAGTGTTGATAACCCTAACCGTAATAAAACGGTAAATTACAATATTAATTAATATAGTCAATAGTAGGAAAACTCTTACATTGATCAGTCATATACGAAATTGACCAGCCATATTTGTCTATATTGGTTGCATGAAAAATTACATGATCTTGTCAATTAAATATAAATATATTATTATATATTTGAATAAATGCATATTAAATTCAAAATGCGGATGCTACGTACCGTTCTTGCTTTCATTCTCAAATGACTTAAATGTCCCTCTGAGAATTGCGGTACCCATCCTGTGGATAACAACTATGAAACATTAAGAAAATTAACCAATTAACCAACATAAATATTCTTATTATTAGTAACAATCTATATCTATAGATTATCATTAATGATGAAAATATTTTCATCACATTCATTATGCTAAGTGATACAAGCGATCATTTTAAGAAATTTTTTTGTTTAAAAGTGTTGATTTTCTATGAGCATCTGTAGATTTTGCAATCAATTTGAACAACAACAACAAAAAAACAACAAAACACGACGACGACGACGACAACCACAACCACAACAACGACAACCACAACAACAACAACAACCACAACAAACAACAACAACACAACGACAACAACAACCACAACAACAACCACAACGACAACAATAACAACAATGACAACGACAACGACGACGACGACGACAACCACCACAACCACAACAACAACAACGACAACCACAACAACCACAACCACAACCACGACTACGACAACGACAACAGCAACGACAACGACAATGACAACGGCGACAACATCGACAATGACGACAACAACGACAACGACAACAACAACGATGATGACAATGACGATGACAACAACAGCGACGACAACAACAACCACAACGACAACAACAACCACAACAACAACAACAATAGTCTAGTCTACAACAACAACAACAATAATCTAGTCTCTACAACAACAACAATAATCTAGTCTACAACAACAACAATAATAATCTAGTCTCTACAACAACAACAATAATCTAGTCTCTACCCTTCGCCTATAGCAGAAACGACACTAGTTAAAGATAGATACATGAGTAGCTCATCTCTCCGGCGAACAAATTCAAAAACTAATAGTTACCTACGATTCCAAAGTAGAAGCAGATTGTCAACAACAACAACAACAACAGCAACAACAACAACAACAACAACAACAACAATAGCAACAACAACAACAATAGCAACAAGAGCAACAACAACAGTAATCTAGTCTCTACCCTCCGCCTATAGCAAAAACTACAATAGTTAAAGATGGATACATGAGTAGTTCATCTCTCCATCGAACAAATTCAAAAACTAATAGTTACCTACGATTCCAAAGTAGAAGTAGACCGTCAACAACAACAACAATAGCATCAACAGCAGCAACAACAACAACAACAACAACAATAATAATCTAGTACCCTTCACCTGTAGCAAAAACTACAATAGTTAAAGATGGATACATGAGTAGCTCATCTCTCCAACGAACAAATTCAAAAACTAATAGTCACCTATGATTCCAAAGTAGAAGCAAACCGTGTAATCCTATATCAAATGATTTCATATATTTATTGTTAAACGCAAATTGCGTAACCCCAAGATTTCCATAACTAGAACAAAAACATGCATAATTGAGTAGAAAGATTAACACACCTGTTTTATGATCCATCGTTCTTGAAGCGGAAGTGGAAACACAATGTTCCACACGCAAGTCATTCTCCTCTATTGCCCTCCATATCACTAGCTCAATGAGGCCCCCCTCACGTTTAGCATTAGGTAAATGCCCTTAGGTGAGGATACATGTGAGAATTAGGTTAGAGAAGAGACTTGAGCACTATTTATAGAGTTTTCAACCAGGCTCCTTCATTACGGGCCATGCTTAACTCGGCCCACACTAGCCAGTCCCATATTAGACTAATTAAAAAACATTCTATCTCACCTTAGACCAACCATGTTTTACGGTAACCGTAAAAACAGTAAATTACAATATCAATTAATGTAGTCCACATTAGGAAAACTCTTACATTCTCCCACTTGTACTATATTAATTGAAAATCGTACTGTATGTGTGCACATTTGGTCCAGATTCTTAATAGTCAATCATATCCCATAAAGTCTTAAACATCGAATCATGGCGGTAACTGCATGTATACACACAGAGCTTTCCATGGTCACGAGTGCTCTCAACTTTATTGATATATATTCAATATGGTAGTGTGGCAAATAGATAACATCTCTCATAGAGAGATTCCATTTGTCAGTCACCATTCTCTTACCTTAGGCGTCACAAAAACTTGTTCTATCAGAGAATGTTTTATGGTTCCAATGAACCCACATATGTCTTGTCCTTATGGTTAACCTTTCTTTATATATAACAAGACATATGAATAAAGCTAATAACCGGATGCCCCTAGCCTTTACTCAAGGTTTATACAGTACCTTGAGACTTTATCAATATTTATTTAACATAATAACAACACATTCAAAATATTTTATTGAATGCAAAAATTGATACATATCAAAGCGTTACAAAGTGTAACGAACACAGATGAAACATTTATCAAAGTAAAGCCAAAATAGCTCCCACTAAACAATAGCATCCATGATGTTCCTAAGCCCATGCTAATGACATATTCAAATACACATGGGCATAGGCCTTTAATCAGTGGATTTGCAACCATATCATCTGTGAAAATATGTTATATTATTACGTCACATTTTTATACCGTTTCCTTTTGGTAAAAAATTTTGACCATCATATATTTAAACCCATTGAGATCTCTGTAATAAATAAATAATACTACAAAATTGTTATCTCAATACAACCGTATGGGTCTATCCATAAAGTTAAAACAATTAACTCCTTCATGAGGTTCTAGGAACTAAAAGCCCAAGTAACAGCCTAAAAGAATGTTACTAACACTGCTTACATAGTAGAAGATGACATAGAACTTTATTTATTGCACTTCCTGCTAATATAAATATGTATTCTGTTATTAATTGCATGTCATCACAACAGCCAACAAAATTTACATCTAAATACCCTACTAACTACAATAATTGAACATGTCTGTAAATTAACATATAATCTCACGTTCTCTTTAAGTACCTTAAAACCTTCTTGACAGCAACCAAGTGATCATGTCCTGGATTTGACCGATATCTACCTAAAAGTCCCATCACAAAGACAATATTTAGTCTAGTGCAAATCCGAGCATACATTATACTTTTAAGTGCACTGACACAAGGTACACACTTTAATTAGATTTTCTCAATATCTAAATAAGGACAATGTGATAGATTTAGTCCATCACCCTTAACAACAGGAGCAATTCCTAGCTTGCAATGATGTATATTGAATATTTCCAATATACAATCAGCAAATATCCTCCAAGAAAATATAATATAATATGGCAAAAATAATCATTACAAATCTCAATACAAAGAATATAAGATGTCTCAAGGTCACAACTTGTAAGCAAAATATCATGTACATAGAGTATGAGAAAAAATAAATTTCCTCCCATTGACCTTGCAGTATATTGAATTACTCTGTTCCCAATTGAACAAGATAACAACACTATGAAACTTTAACAATATTGTTTGGAAACTTGCTTAAGATCATGAATTAGAACTTTTCAGTTTACACACAAGTTTACTTGAATTTGCTGCAAAATCATCTAGTTGCACTATATAGATTTTGTATCTATTTAATGTAACTCCATATCAAAATAAATTATTAATGCCATGTTCACTCTGAAAGAATCTTTAAAAATAGTATAAAGAAATAATTATTTCTTCACTATAAACTATACACCCCTCTTTTAGAGTGGAAATTTTAGTTACAAGTTTAGTTTTAAACTTCACAATTTTCCTTTGAAATCCTTTTAATTTTGTATGACAATTTGCAACTAATGAACTTGTGATCTTTGGACAAGTAAGTTAGTTTCCAAATACTATAAGGTTTCATAGATTGTATATCGCCTTTTATGGCATCTAATCATATATTTGATTGAGAACAATAAATGACATTTATAAATATGCCACTACATCAACCATATAGTGGATATTGCAGTCATGCTCTCACAAATAGACTATATAATTTAATGGAATAATTGATCGTCTTTCCTAACAAATCTCTTGAGTAAAGTTACCACTACTTCATTCTATACTTGAGAGGTTTGAAAAAATTTCATCATAAACTATATCAAGAATAATACCTTAAACCTTAACAAGTTTAGTTTATGGTATAGAAAATTCAATAATTGTCTGTACTAAAATTTTTTAGTATAGGTAAAGACAAAGACACAGTGATTTTCTATCGTACTATTATCCGTAATAGTCTAAGAGTAGCTATCCTCTATAATAACGTTGAACTGTAGAAACTTTACAGTGTGTGATTCCATAATATTTGTACCTTCTTTATGGTCATAAAATTGATACCCCTTTGAACAATCTGAGTAAGATACAAAATAATTCCAAGTGAATCTAAATTCCAACACACTTAATATTGAATTAGATAACCTCACTTCTGCATGACACCTCTAAATTTAATATGATTCAAGTAATTTATGTTCAGTCTATAACACAAAAGAAGTTTATGAAATAACTTTGATAAGAAATATCTTTTGTATGTGAAAAGATTGCTTTCAAAATATCAGCCCACAAAAGATCGGATAAATTAGTCTTACTAATCATACTCATCACCATGTTTATTATGATGCAATATGCATTTCAGTCAAATCCTTTTGTTAAGATTTTTAGGCATAGTAATTAAGTCACAACCCCAGAATCTATCAAGCATTTGAGAAATGACCTTTTAAGCTATTTCGCATTGTCATACTTGCCAAAATACTCACGAACACTATTAAACCTTATAACATTTTAAGACTAATTGTAATTATTTTATTCTTTATCTTGGCCATTTTACTTCCACAATAATCTATAGAAGTCTTTAGATAATCGTTAAGAGTAGACATAATATCAACATTGTCAACTTTTCTACTCTTCCTTTAGATATGTGTGAGATTATTCCTTAAATAGAAAATTTTAGAAACAACCTCTTCAACTATATAGGAGATGTATATGCCATTAGAACTTAAACATAATCTTTGCAGATGTGTCATAATTTTAGTATTAGATAAAACATAACTTTAAGCCATTAAAGCTTTCATCATCTTTTAGGAGTTCAGTCAGTAGACAAGCCACTTTTCAAGTGTTCTTAAATGGAACGCTTCATGGACAGTAAGCAAATTCTATTACTCTTTTCTCAAGCAGCAATCATATGTCCACTACTTCAAATTTGATGCAGTAAAAACCCCAATAATAATGAAGTTATTAATTATAGAAAATGTGACTGAAAAACAAGCAATATATATATAATTAGCATCATGTGAGCACCGTGTAACTTGATATACAAGTACACATCCAGAGAGTTGTATGCATAATCATATAATCACCTTTGGACAAAATACATGACATGCAGTTGTATACTCCCCACATGATAGCGGTTATGAGAATATATTCTAATCTTCATGAATTCATCACCTTTGGGTAGATGAACCACTAGGATTAGTCAATTCTTTACCACACCATCATGTATCCCTCCATGAACTAATACACAATCACCTCCTTTGGGAATATGACCGCACATTAGATCAGGAGACATCTCCATCAGCATACGAGATCGAAATTTCTCAAACCTAATCAAGCGATCCACTTTAGCGGTCACTACTCAATTGAATCATTAAAACTCTCTCATACTAGGGATATAAACTTTACTACTTACATACATCATATACATGTGATTTTAACTTTAGTGATAGAGGCAAGTTATCACTAAAATCACATATCATGCTAATTACATTACTTTATCCATTAATAAAAATTAATCATATATATATAGCGAACCTGAAAGACAGATTCTAATGAGATTACCGATCACAGTAACACAAGAAAATTCTCATAACATAAAAGCAAGCATCTCTTGTGCATCCCAATTACTGATTACTAGAACAACATTAAAAGAATGTCGATCCAAAGGATCCCTCACAAGTAACATCAATAGCAATACATGGTACTCTAGATTGACAAGCTTGATAGCTAATCAACTATTGCTCATGAGTTTCATAAGGCAAAACATGACTCCAAGGCCAATAGTTGATTTATTAGCCAATTTTAAGTAACAAATTATCATTGCATCAACCAGTGGCCTATAAATTGAGTCAAAACATAGAACCAAATATCTAAACTATAACAGTAGATATAATTACTCTGTGTAAATGATGTCATACTTCTTAACCATAAAAAATATTCAACTTGATAAACATTAACCAGCGACCAGATGAGTTTACATACAATATGCAATAACTTAACTGACATGCATTACCCACATTCAGCAGATGTGTTAATCAGTACAATCAGTTTGATTATGAGTTCTTAAGACGTTCATCATTCAAAGATTACCAGCATGTCAAGGAGTATGCTTGAGCAACAAAAATTTCATAACTTTTACCGTTTCTCATCACCTCAATACATAGCTCAAATATTATCACATATTAATTGTATCTCATTAAGTGAGTTTCAATTTATAATAAAATTTGATTTTATTAATGAATCACACATTCATAATGTTTATGTGATAACATACTAGTAACCCATCACCTGTATTTCCAAAATCACAGAAAATACAAGAAAAATATATTAAAATACACTAAAAATACACGTATTTAGGGCTTTGTATGTATTTTCACATCAATAAAATCATCAAACATGTAAAATAAATACACCACAACATAGGGGATGGCTATACGAATCAAACGCTGCCACTCATGCGCCTAATGGAGGCTCCACGCGCCCACACGCGCTACCTGAGTGCGCGGCGCGTGGAGCTCACACGCGGCGCATGTTCGATGCCCAGGCGGTGCGTGGCAGCGCGTGAGACCTCCCTCGGCGATGCGCCACCAACCATCTTGCTCGTCTCGTCGAGCTCAATCTGAATTTATGATTTAATTTTATTTTTATTGAACCAAAAATCACGAAAATCACAAATTAAGGCAAAAATTCTATGCGTTCAAGTTCTAAGGTTATGGTTGCTTTGATACCACATGTTGAACGCAAATTATGTAACCCCTAGATCTCCATAACTAGAACAATAACATGCATAATTGAGTAGAAAGATTAACACACCTTTTTTAGATTAACACAATGTTCCACGCGCAAGTCATCCTCCTCTATTGCCCTCCATATCACTAGCTCAATGAGGCGGCCGTCTCACATTTAGCGTTAAGTAAACACTTATTAGGTGAGGATACATGTGAGAATTAGGATTAGAGGAGAGACTTGAGCACTATTTATAGAGTTTCCAGCCAGACCCCCTCATTACGGGCGAGGCTCAACTCGGCCCACACTAGCCAGTCCCATATTATACTAATTAAGAAACCTTCTATCTCACCTTAGACTAACCCACTTTTACGGTAACCGTTAAAACAGTAAATTACAATATCAATTAATGTAGTCCACATCAGGAAAACTCTTACATTTATTTCCAAAAGCTTTTAGCTCAACCTTCAAAGACTGAGCCAAAATGGCCTCATAAGATCGCATAATGCCATTTAGCAGGTTTTCATTGCGGAGACTGCGGCTAGGAGGTTCACTCCTATAACTGCAAATACTCTCTAGCAAAATTGTCCTCTTTGTCATTCTACATAAATTTGCAGCACATCTTTGGAAATGATATTGAAAGAGAGTGTTTGGAATAGTAGAGCAAGATGAAGACTTAGAGCATCGAATTCTCAAAGAAAAGCAACAAATAAAATAAAATCAGAAGTCTTCACTATGAATGCATTTAGCAATTGAGAAGTCTAGCATATAGTAGAGCTAGTCAGTCAAAGGATAAAATACATTTTAGGTGAATTCTAAGTCTTCACTCCAAAACCGTAGAAAAATTATGTGAAACTTGATAAGGCTAGTAATAGCATCTAGAGGGAGTGAATATGTGTTAAAACAAGTTTTACAAGACTTAACTAATTAATTCGTCTTTTGAGGATAATCGATCAAAGATGTAAAATACTATAGGCAGTTATATAAAGTTACAAATTAAAGTAAAGAGTTTAGGAAAAGAAAATTGAAACACAAGGTTTATAGTGGTTCGACTTAGACCAAACCTACGTTCACTCTCCCGCGCTAACAGCCCACTAGCTAGATTTCACTAAGAACCAAAAGAGATTTTACAGTCTCACGTCCTTGATTTCACGTATAGAAACTTTACTACATTTCCTCAAGGTCCCACAAGTATTCTATCTCTCTTTTGAATACAATTTAAGCTTAGCGATTGAAATAGCAAAGAACTAGGAGCTTCAAATTTTGGAATTTTTCTTTTAAGCACACACTCGAATAACTTAAGCATCTTCCTTATATACTCCCCCATGCCTTTATAACCGTTGGCACCTTCCAAAGGAGTTATTCCAATCTAGCCGTTGGACAGAAATAATTAGGGAGATCTCAAGTTACTTAAAGAATATGATGATAGCCCACCAATCCTGCTCGCCCATACAATCAAAATCTAGGTTTCCATAAGTAAAATCTTCCAGATATACTTTGCCAATCAACGGATCTCATCACCCATATTGATTTCAATAAGAATAATTGATCACAATATGCTATCTCTAACCTTGAGATCTTCTTTAACCGTACGAACCAAATCCTTAAAGATATACTCACATCTGGATAAGTCTTCTCTTCGTAGGTCTAGAACTATTGTTGACACCTAAATTTTTGCCCAAAGATATTTTATGTCAAATTCTTGCATATAGATTATCTAAGTGTTTAATATAGTGTTTTAAATGGAAAATGTTTTTCCTTACAAAAAATTAATTAATTAAAAAAAGAAAAAAGAGGAAATCGAAAAAAAAAAAAAAAAAAAAAAGAGCAAGTTGGGGCCAATGATCTAAATGTGACTAGCCAAGCCCAGGAGGTCAAATTGGAATTCAAATTGTAAGTTGGGGCCAAAATGCAATTTTTAAAAGTTGAGGGACCAATTCACAAATTTTGCAAAATTTGTGCCCAAGCCCGTAAATCATCATCTTGGTCACCAATTAAGTAGAAATTGAATTTGGGTCAAATCAAATCAATCAAATTGGGCCAAAAGGACCAAATTTGTATTGAATGGGGTATTTTTGAATAAGACAATGGCCAACTTTAAAGGACTTTCTTGCAAAATTGGGTAGGCACAATTGCGAAATATGGTCAAGATCTTAAACTACTATACATATACTTGCTAATTGATCAAAAATCGCAGCAAAATTGATGAATTAGAGCACTCAAATCAGCAACCAAAACTTAGTCTACGAGTTGGTCTCAATTTGGAGTTGCTGAGTAAGCAACTTGGTGGCCCCACCATATCCTCCTCAACTGCCCAACTAGCCCGATCTCTACACGTGATGGAAGACCATTATTGGTACTGCAAGTGGACAAAAATTGGTCAAAGATAAGCTACTGAAGGCCCGGGAAAACCGCACCAAATCCAGGCACTCAACATCTGCAGAAATTGAAAATCTGGCTTAAGTCAGAAAGTTGTTGAAGTAGCCCTCTTGACAGGCTTGGTAGGTGGACAAAAGACAAACCAAAAATTCCTTAATTCAAGGGATAGGATCACTAAAGCAAGGTCTTTCGAGGGATGAGAGAGAGGAGACAAGAGGGAGAGGAGGGAGCTCACGGTCATCCCCCAAAGAGGGCCTCAGAAGCAACTCCAGAAAAGCAAACTCATAAATTTCAAATCAACCTCCAGAGAGAAAAGGGAAATTTTCACAAACTTGCAACCAAAATTAGCCAAAACCTTCAACTAAAGAGTGAAACTTACTCAAAGATCTTTCCATCCATAGGCCGTACGTCCAAAATGGAGTTTAGGAATGTCTCCTAAAGCCCCCCGAAACAATACCCTCTTGGCTGGCCAAGAAAGTCCAAAAATTTTTCTAGGTGTTGAGCCCGATCGGTCATGGGTGAGGGAAGGTGAGTGTTTTTGAGAAAATTGAGAGATAAATGAGGAAAAGCTTGACTTTCACCCCAAACTAGAATACATATAGTTGGTTTTGGTATTAATTTTTCCAACAAAAGAGGTCCTGAAGTCTAATTTTTGAGGTCAACAAAAACCTTTGTTATCAGTTTTTCTCTGCAGATCTCATTTTCCAGTTTGAAGAAACCAACTTCCACATGCTTTTAGAGGACAATTTCTCGGTTTCCTTGACTAAGAGTCACTTGCAAAAGAAACTAGGAAGCAAGGTAAGCATCCTAGATGTATTTATGATCGAGTTTGAGCATGTTTCAACCATGAAAAATAAAGAGGAAGACCAACCCTGAAATCTGATTTCCGAGGTTGAAATTTTTCTAGGTGTTTGAAGCCTCTTCAAAAGCCATAAATGTTTGACTTGCTACTCCCACTTGCATGCGTTTTATATCTTCATGAGCTTGATGAATGTCATGTGGGAGTACAAATGATGCATAGGTCACATTGGTTTGGTTTTTAAATTCCCGTGTGAACTATGAGATCATCTAAAACTTTGGCCAAAAACCAAGCCTATCAACATTAATTCATGGCTGGTCAATGTGAACTTTGCATGTGTACTTCTTGGAGAGGTCGTTTTGATGTGTACGATTGGTCATTCTCAATGATGTTTGTTGCATTTGAAATCCATCTTACCTACTTTCACTCGGATTAAGTAATATTTCCCTTAGATCTTGCATGTGATGAGTGTCGGGGCTTCAATATGGGCATGTAACCTATTTGTTTGACTTGGGTTCAAACCCAGATTTGCAAAATTAGCTCAAACCCACATATTTGAGGATGATCTTAGCTTGGTTCTAGTGTGTTTTAAGCTATGATTTCTATCTAATATTATTTTTTGCATGTGGTAATATAACCTTGATATTTTAGTTCCACATGAGATAGATTATGAGTGACAATTGAAGGCTGCAACCATGGCTCGAGAAAGCTATTAGGGCTAGTTTAATGCACACCAAGTGTTTGACAAAATGCCCAAACTAAGCTTGTATCTTGAAACGGTCGATTTGAGCTTGATTATTGTGATATTCATGTGCTATGTTACTCCATGTTAACATAGATCGGTTTAAGGAATTATTATTAATATATTTTTAAAAAATAATTATAAAAAAAGAGAAAAATATGAAAATTTCAAAAATATCAACAAAAAAAAAAATGTTAGATAGCATCAAATTAGGATAGAAATGACATATATGAAATTTTCCTAATTTTAAAAGGTCATTTTCCTAATTTAATGCTATTTTTGTATTTTATAACCATTTTTGTAAGTAATCCATTTTGCGTAGATTAAAATTATTTAAAGTAATTTCATGCATATTTGAATTCTCATTTCGCTCATGAGGGTTCTGTCCGGGGACATGATAACAAGACCATGTAATATTATTTGCCCAACTTGTATCGGGTTTACCTTTTCCGCATTTATTTTCAAGTCATTTCAATTTCTTTGATGTTTATGTACACACCGCTTTTCATTAATTTGTGTGTAAATTTCTCTTCTAAATTATGTTAGGATTAGTCTAGACATTAAGGAAAACAAACCTACAAAAACATTTGCATGGATGCTTAGCAGTTTTATAAGGATTATAATTGGTAATTAAGATTGTATGGCCATTTAGATAAACAACCTTCCAAGTTAGTGGTACCGCAAGGGCGCTAACAGAAACATTGACGTAAAAAAGTCCCCAGTCCTAGAAATCTCTGATTGCGTAGGAATCGTGACAACACTCTTGCGTCTTGATTCGTTTCTAGCCAACCTCAATAAGTTAGTGGCGACTCCTAAAAATGCATAAGTTGTTAAGAATTAAAATTCAAAATCTAATGTCGCGTGAGGTATGGGCTTGGGAAAGCATGCGCCTAATTTAGAGCCGTTAGTCCGCCTCTTTAGGCAAATACCCCTAAACCTTCTTTCTTTTTTCACGGATGACAAAAGAGAGGTCGCGGCAGTTTGGCAACTCCACTGGGGATTTGGTTGCAAACCTTAGAGGACTTAGGCCGTAAAATCACAATTGATATATGGCTTAAGGGACACATATTCGACATAACTGCACTTTACGGTTCTAAAGGTCAGGTTGAGCCGCCGAAAACCTTCCTCCAACTCACAATTCCTGCCCACATGGTGATCGATTGATTGTTAAGTCTAGGATCAAAGAGAGGTATTGTGCACATTCAGGACCATTACATCCATTGGAACAAAACTCATGCTTTTATCCATTTTACTGAGCCGAAAGTAGAATTCAACCTAGCAATTCTGTAAGTTATGTTCTCACCAAAAGTGAGCTAAGGCGATGCTTCCTCTGCTGTATCGTATTGCATATATTATTATACACCCTAGTCTTATCAATGGTTCTGAAGATGGACACTCTAAACACAATAGCGTCCCTTTCAATAAAGCTTAAACACACGCATCTTCCACCTTCGAAGAAGTTTCTATCGCAGATGCAGCCCAACAGGCATATGACTTTCCATAATGTTCGTGGCTGATGAGCTTCAACGGCCATGGTTTGGCTTTGAAATATGAGAACCACAGTCTACGGGCTTTTATTAACGTGTCTTTGGGAATGAACCAGGAACTCTCTGCTCAAGTAGACATTCACAATTTTGTCATCTCAAAAACAACCAATGATTTTTGAGGAAGACAATATGAGGATGCTTTATGTGATTTAAATCCAAGAGTTGTCATTATCACGAGGATCTTACCACATTGATTTTCTTCAGATGTATTAACTTCACCGCAATTTTAGAGAAAGGATAATCAAGTACAGATTTGCTGGCCAGTTTGAGAGCTTTGCGAAAGCCCCGCTTTTTCAGCTTACCTATAGTAGGCGCAAACAGAAGAAGAAGAAAGGTTTTGCATTTTAGCTGTATTTTATTCTTGTTATGTAAAACTCATATCTGCCGACATAGCAACCCTAAATCAATCAATTTGAGTCTTACTAATGGTCTAGCTTCCTAAGGCCTATATGCACACCAATACAATTCTCAGCACAATCAAATCTCATGTGACCAGCTCGGCTTGTTTCCATTATTTATGAGATCCTCCAATACAAGCATATTCACACACAGGAGAACTATAGATAGAGAAACACTACAAGAGTGAATTAGCTCTAACACAATTTCTCTTAGCCTAACAATGTGGAGAGTTCCTTCATGGAATTCAAATCAAACACAAGAACAACACAGTCATGGGGAGAATCCGCTAATATATTAAGATTCACACCTGGAAAATCTCGTGATGAGCCTTTTGAACTTCTGTCCCTCTCCAAACTTTTTACTAACAAATGTGCATGGGAACTGCCATGAACTTTGCAAACCTAATCAAATTCCATTGCCATACAAAGCTGAGGACACTTGACTGAATGCAATTCATCCCTCAAGACTTCAAGCTCAACCAAAACATCATGGCAATCATCGGCACATTTAGTCCTAACACATACTGTAATATATGTGCTTTAAAAGAAAATAAAATAAAAGGAAAAAAAAGAGTTTCAAAAGTCAAAAAAGGAAGCTAAAGGATATTTGTGGAACCTTCGGCTGTGCTTTAAAAAGAGAGAGAGAGAGAGAGAGAAGAGCATGGGCAGAAGCAGGGTTTCGAAAGAAATAGGGGAAAAGAGAGAAAGAAGAGAAAGGAAAAAGGGAAAAAGGAAAAAGAAAAAATTGGCACGCTCATGATCCGGACGCCTCATCAAGTTGACTCAAGTGTGTTTTGCAAAGCCGGTAAGAAATTGAAGCCTTTAATCACTTACTTGAAGCAATAGCCGCAATTAGGGCTCGAACGGATTTCTTGGATATTTGTGTGGCGAAACCCGATTTTTGAGTTGTTGAGCTGTATATTTTTGTAGAAATGGTACTTTGGGATGTTGTGAAGCTATAGCATCTTTCGGATCATGATTTGAGTTTGCGGTTTGTCCTGAACGGAATTTTAAAGTTAGGGGCGCATTCTAGTATTGTAGCGATCAGTAGCTTCAAATTTTTTTTTTTTGTTATTTTCAGCATTATTTTGGGGTGGCTGAGTTGGGGTTGTTGTTTTACATTAAGAGAGCTTTCTAATGACTATAAGACGGCTTGAAATGGATTTTTGTGGAGGAAGTTATGGCATGATGAAGTTGGCGCATGGGCCGTGCCTAGTAGAAAATGATGGGTTTTCAATAAATGAGAGCTTTTGTGGCGCATAGGTGTTGTTTTATCAATAAATAGGCCTAGTATAGATGATTCATTATGCGAATATCCTTTTTACTTGGCCTTTTAATATTGTTTTTGCGTTAATTGTTAGGAATCCGAATGCGTTGGTTCGAGTGAGCGTCGTAATTGATTTTTAGCTTTTCCTAGATGAGTGACACTATTTCTACTTTGTATTTTAAACTCATGTTTTGAGAAACGTGGTGGATTATATATTCCATGAGTTGATAAAAAGCATATTTTATTGCATAAAACAGGATCGAGATATTACTGTCATTTTTGTTATTCAAAGGGAGTTATATTCCGACTTCGATTTGATTGGTTGTTTGAAAAAGGATTTGTGGATTTCTTTGTGAAAGAATCTTGAAATGTTTTGGAGAATACTTTGATATTTATATATCAAATTTTGAGTTGTGATATGACTTCCTTTCTGATGTTGGATTACTGGATATTGTGATTGGTGATTAGTGCTCAATATCGCTGTGAACCCTGAGAGGTGTGTGGGTATGTGCATACTAATCTAAGATATCCTTGTGGGCCGAGCCACCGACTAATAATAGGTGGAGACCTTGCCAAGGGAGGAATCTTGATCGTCTTGTCACAAGCGATACGTGTGACCATGGTTAGACATTTAAGCATGAATTGGTCAATGGAGTGGACCATTGACGTATGATTTGAGTTTGGTTGATGGAAATGAACCATCGATGTGATTTGATGAGATTAATCAATGGAATAGATCATTGATGCATGTTTTATAAGATTGACTAATGGATTGGACCATTGGTGTCTTTGGTATTTGAGTTATGTTTTAAATATGCATAGTGATTTCTCGATCCGTTTAGAAGAAATGTGTTACTCACTGAGCCGTGGTAGCTCGCTCCTTTCTTATAATTGTTTTTCAGGTTCTTCAGCGAGTTGTGAGTAGACGTGAGCATTCGTTCGGCGAGAACTTTTGTGGTGGAAACTTTTTGGTATGACTTGTGCATAGTGAATAGGTTTATAAGTTAGTCTTTATAGAAGGTTTATGTTTTGATTTTTATGGATTATAGATATACTATAATATTGTAACCAAATACCCATTTTTGTCAAATATGTGTGTGTGTGTGTGTGTGTGTGTGTGTGTGTGTGTGTGTGGATGTATATATGTTGAAATCGGATTGAATTTTGATTATGTTGAGGCTGTGTCCTTTGGTAAAAGAACGGCCGTGTCATGCCCATTTTTCTTGTAAATCGGGGTGTGACATTTGTTGGTATTAGAGCTTAGATTTTGATTTGTTTGGGTAGATATGGGACGATGTGAGATTGTGTGATAGATTTTTTTTTTTTTTTTTAAAGTTAGCCTTTTAGATATTAAGTTGTAGCTCCGTTCTTGGATTCAAGTGATCATGCATGACTCGGAGACACTTGCTTCGCTTCGTAGAAATAGTAAAGGTAAGCAAGTTGTCGCCCCTAGTGCTAGAGACACGCCTCAAGCTTCTCAAGGTGCATCTTTAAGGAGGAGACAGGAGGATCGACGTGATGGAATTCCTAACTCACATGAAGGCAGGGAAATTAATCAACGGTCATTTCCCCTGAGTGACTTTGAGTAAGCCATGATTCATTGGTATCTTCAAGCAAAGGAATTAAGTGGAGATGGAGCAACTGGCTCATACACTTTTGCCTAATTCAGAGAGGCGAAACCACCCACTTACGATGGGAAAGCTAATCCTCTTGCAGCAGAGCAGTGGACTAAAAAGATCGAGGGGATCTTCAAAGTAGAAGGTGTTCCTGAAGACAAGAAGGTTAACTTTGCTTCTTGATACTTCGAAGGTGAGGCAGAGCATTGGTGGGAGGGAACGAGGCCAGCTCTTGGAGATAGGGATGGTGCTATAGCTTGGGAGGACTTTAAGCAGGCTTTCAATGCCCAATTCTTCCCAGTGTCATTTCAGGCAAAAATGAAGAGTGATATTATACACATATCTCAAGGCAACTCCATAATTTTGTAGTATGCAGCCCGCTTTAATCAGATGAGTAGATTTGCTGAGCAATATGTGTCTAATGAGCAAGATAAGGCTTATCACTTTCAGAGAGGGCTCCGATATGAAATTGGTTCGGCACTCACACCTCTAGCATTGACATCTTATAATGACATGTTGGAACGAGCCATCAGAGTGGAGCAAAAGATTTTGGAGCGTGACGAGCAAGGTGTACCTCAACATAAGAAGTTGAGATCCACAGTTTATCAGGATAGCAGCACTGGTGGCAGCGGAAAGAGGAAAGCTTTTAATCAGCCAGGAAAGCCCAGAATTCAGAATAATCCAGGGCCTTGTACTACTTGTGGGAGACGACGTAGCGGTCCTTGTTACCACAAGAGATGAGCATGTTTCACTTGTGGAAAAATGGGACATATGACACGTGATTGTCCAACACAGAAGATTGTCCCTGGAGAAAGTAGAGTATGTTTTGTATGTGGACAACCTGGAAATCGAGCATATACTTGTTCTATGAGGAAGACCACACCTCCAATTGATAGGCCACAAGAAGGCCAGCAAAGGCAAAGGATGACTAGGAAAGTTTTTACGATGACAGGAAAGGATGCGGCGGCTTCTAATATAGTTGTTGCAGGTAATATTTCTATTGCCTCACAACTTGCTTATGCATTGTTTGATCCCGGTGCCACGCATTCCTTTACTACCATTGACTTTGCAAAGAAACTTGATGTGTTGCTTGAGCTTCTAAGATATGAATTGCGTATTGATACTTCCTCTGGTGATTTATTGATTGATGATCATGTTTTTAAGAATTGTTTGTTGCAAATTGATGATGTAGCATTGCCTATGGATTTGGTGGAGTTAGATATACGAGATTTCGATGTTATTCTAGGGATGGATTGGTTATCAAAATAATTATGCCACTATTGATTGTTATTCAAAGAAAGTTATTTTTCGACCTCCAAATTAACCCGAATTCTCTTTTTCAGGAAGTTATGAAGGCACTTTTCCAAGGTTGATTTCAACTATGCAAATAAGAAATTTTTTTAGAAAGGGTTGTTGCAGTTATTTGGCTTGTGTAAAAGATACAAGTAAAGAGCCGGTAAAGCTAGAAAATGTTCATGTTGTCAAAGAATTTCCTTATGTATTTCCTGAAGATTTACCTGGCTTGCCTCCTGATAGAGAGATAGAGTTTTGTATCGATTTAATGCCTAGTACAACACCTATCTCTAAGACCCCATATCGGATGGCACCTTTTGAATTGAATGAATTGAAGACACAACTACAAGAGCTTTTGGATAAGGGTTTTATCAGGCCTAGTGTATCGCCTTGGGGAGCTCCTGTTCTATTTGTGAAGAAAAAAGACGGTAGTATGCGACTTTGCATAGATTATCGAGAACTTAACAAGGTGACAATAAAAAATAAATATCCTTTGCCCAGGATTGATGATTTATTTTATCAACTTCAAGGGGCTCAGGTAATTTCTAAGATCGACCTTCGTTGTGGGTATCATCAGTTGAAGATAAAAGTTGATGATGTGCTAAAGACGGCTTTCAGAACAAGGTATGGGCATTATAAATTCCTTGTCATGCCTTTTGGGTTAACGAATGCACCTACGGCTTTCATGGATTTGATGAATAGGGTATTCAGGCAATTTCTTGATAGATTTATTGTGGTATTCATCGATGATATTTTAATGTATTCGAGGAGTTTGGGAGAACATGAACAACACTTGAGAGTTGTTTTACAAACTTTGTGTGAAAAGAAGTTGTATGCTAAATTTAGTAAGTGTGCCTTTTGGCTTGATCATATAGAATTCTTAGGTCATGTAATATGTATCTTAGTTGCATCTAAGGAATCGCCCTACCAATGTAACAGAGGTAAGGTTTTCTTGGTTGTTATTACAAGAGATTTATAGAAGGGCTTTCTAAAATTACTTACTCGCCTAACTCAGTAAGGGAGTTAAATTTGTGTGGTCAGATCAATGTGAACGCAGTTTCCAAGAGTTGTGTCAGCTCCTATATTAACTTTTGCCTTCAGAAACTGGTGGCTTTACAATTTATTGCGTTGCATCTAAGGAAGGTTTAGGTTGTGTTCTTATGCAAGATGATAAAGTTGTAGCATATGCCTCTAGACAGTTGCTACTCATGATCTGGAGTTGGCGGCAATTATGTTTGCCTTAAAAATATGGCGGCACTACTTGTATGGTGAAAAATATAAAGTCTTTACCGATCACAAGAGTTTGAAATATATTTTTACTCAGAAAGAACTTAACATGACACAGAGGAGATGGCTAGAACTTCTGAAGGATTATGACTTATCCATCAATTTCCATCCAGGTAAAACTAACGTGGTAGCTGATGCATTGAGTCACAAATCCTCTGGAAATATGGCAGCATTGCTCACTTCTCAAAAGCCTATTCTTGAAGATATGAGAAAGCTGGACCTTGAGGTTTTGGTCCATCAGCTTGGTGCTCAATTAGCTAATCTTTGAGTACAACCGACATTGATTGACAAAATCAAGGGTAAACAAAATGAAGATCCTCAATTGGAGAAGATCAAAGAAGGTGTAAAAGCTAGGAAACAATATGACTTTAGTATCCATGTAGATGGGTCATTGAGGTTTCATGATCGATTATGTGTTCCCAATGATTTAGAATTGAAAAAGGAGATATTACAAGAAGCTCATAGCACTAGATTCTCGATTCATCCAGGGAGCACCAAGATGTATAGGGATTTGAGAGGAAATTTTTGGTGGATCAATATGAAGAAAGATATTGTCAAGTTTGTCGACCAATGTCTAGTTTGCCAGCAAGTGAAAATTGAGCATCAAAAACCAAGTGGCAGCTACGCGCACTTGAAGTACCTAAATGGAAGTGGGAGCATATTACCATGGATTTCATCGTCGGCTTACCGAGGACACCTAGTGGTAAGAATACCATATGGGTGATTGTTGATCGATCGACTAAATCTGCACACTTTTTGTCTTATCGATTTGGTCTTTCACTTGAAGACATGTCGAAGCGATACGTCAATGAGATAGTGAGACTTCATGGAGTTCTAGTTAGTATTGTTTCCAACAGAGATCCTAGGTTTGTGTCTAACTTTTGGAAGAGTTTACAAGGGGCGTTAGGTACTCAACTCAACTTTAGCACAGCTTTTCACCCACAGACAGATGGTCAGTCAAAGAGAACTATTCAGACATTAGAGGATATTCTACGATCTTGCGTTATTGACTTTGGTGGTTCATGGGACGAACATTTACACTTGGCAGAGTTTTCTTATAATAACAGTTATCATTCCAGTATTAAAATTGCTCCTTTCGAAGCTTTGTATGGGAGTAAATGTAGGACTCCTATTTGCTAGGATGATGTTGGTGAGAAAAGATTAACCGACCCTGAATACATACAACAATCAGAAGAGAAAATCAGACTCATTCGAGAGCGTTTGAAAACAGCACAAAGCCGTCAAAAAAGTTATGCAGACCTTAAGAGGTGCAAAGTATAATTTAATGTAGGAGACCATATATTCTTGAAGGTTTCTCTAATGAAGGGTGTCATGAGATTTGGCATGCGTGGTAAATTAAGCCCAAGGTACGTGGGACCATTTTTTATATTATAAAAGATTGGTGAAGTTGCTTATAAGCTAGCTTTACCTCCAGCATTATCCGGAGTCCATAAAATGTTTCATGTATCCTTATATGGAAATATGTGCCAAATCATGATCATGTATTGGATTTTACACCATTGAAGTTGAGAGAAAACTTAATGTACGAAGAGTAGCCCATTCGTATCATTGATAAGAAGGATCAGGTGTTGCGACGATGCACTATTCCTTATGTGAAGATCCAGTGACAAAATCACATGGAAAGAGAAGCCACTTGGGAACTAGAGGAAGAGGCAAGGTGCTAATACCCTCGCTTGTTTCATGATTGAGGTGCTTGTAAATTTCGAGGACGAAATTTTTTTTTTTTTTAAGGAGGGGAGAATGTAATATATGGGCTTTAAAAGAAAATAAAATAAAAGGAAAAGAAAGAGTTTGAAAAGTCAAAAAAGGAAGCTGAAGGATATTTGTGGAACCTTCGGCTGTGCTTTAAAAAGAGAGAGAGAGAGAGAGAGAGAGAGAGAGAGAGAAGAGCACGGGCAGAAGCAGGGTTTCGAAAGAAACAGGGGAAAAGAGAGAAAGAAGACAAAGGAAAAAGGAAAACAGGAAAAAAAAATTGGCGCACTCGTGATCCAAACGCCTTATTAAGCCAACTCAAGTGTGTTTTGCAAAGCCGATAAGAAATTGAAGCCTTTAATCACTTACTTGAAGCATTAGCCACAATTAGGGCTCGAAATTCGGACTTTGTGTGGCAAAGCCTAATTTTTGAGTTGTTGAGCTATATATTTTTCTAAAAATGGTACTTTGGGATGTTGTAAAGCTATAGTATCTTTCGGATCGTGATTTGAACTTGCGGTTTGTCCTAAACGGAATTTTAAAGTTGGGGGCGCATTCTAGTATTGTAGCGATTAGTAGCTTCGAGCCTCTTTTTTTGTTGTTTTTGGCACTGTGTTAGGGCGGCTAAGTTGGGGTTATTGTTTTACGTTAAAAGAGCTTTCTAAAGACTATAAGACGGCTTGAAACGGATTTTTGTGGAGGAAGTTATGGCATGACGAAGCTGGCACATGGGCCGCACCTAGCAGAAAATGATGGGTTTTCGATAAATGAGAGCTTTTATGATGCATAGGTGTCGTTTTATCGACAAATAGGCCTAGTATAGACAAGTCGTTATGCTAATATCCTTTTTACTTGGCCTTTTGATATTGTTTTTCCATTAATTATTAGGAATCCAAATGCGTTGGTTCGAGTAAGCGTCGTAGTTGATTTTTGGCTTTTCCCAAGTGAGTGACACTATTTCTTCTTTGTATTTTAAACTAATGTTTTTAAGAAACGTGATGGATTATATATTCCATGAGTTGGTAAAAAACATATTTTGTTGCATAAAACAGGATCGAGCTATTACTGCCATTTTTGTTGTTCAAAGGGAGTTATATTCCGACTTCGATTTGAATGGTTGTTTGAAAAAGAATTTGTGAAATTCTTTGTGAAAGAATGGAGAATACTTTGATATTTATATATCAAATTTTGAGTTGTGATATGACTTCATTTCTGATATTGAATTACTGGATATTGTGATTGGTGATTGGTGCTCAATGTCGCTGTGGACCCTGAGGGGTGTGTGGATATGCGCATACGAATCAAGAATATCCTTGTGGACCAAGCCACCAGCTAATAATAGGTGGAGACCTTGCCAAAAGAGGAATCTTGGTCGTCTTGTCACGGGCGATACGCGTGACCATAGTTAGACATTTGAGCATGAATTGATCAATGAAGTGGACCATTGACATGTGATTTGAATATGGTCGATGGAATGGACCATCGATGTGATTTGATGAGATTAATTAATGAAATAGACTATTAATGCATGTTTTATGAGATTAACCAATAGATTGAATCATTGGTATCTTCGGTATTTGAGTTATGATTATGTATTTGAGTTATATTTTGAATATGCATAGTGATTTATCGATCCACTTAGAAGAAATGTGTTACTCACTGAGCCGTGGTAGCTCGCTCCTTTCTTATAATTGTTTTTCAAGTTCTTCAGTGAGTCGCGAGAAGGCATGAGCATTCGTTCGGCAAGGACTTTTGTGGTGAAAACTTTTTGGTATGACTTGTGTATAGTTAATAGGTTTATAAGTTAACATTTGTAAAAGGTTTATGTTTTGATTTTGGTGAATTATAGATATACTCTGATATTGTAACCAAATACCTCTTTTTGTCAAATATATATATATGTGTGTGTGTGTGTGTGTGTGTGTGTGTGTGTGTGTGTGTGTGGATGTATATATGTTGAAATCTGATTGAATTTTGGTTATGTTGAGGCTGCGTCCTTTGGTAAAAGGACAGCCGTGTCATGCCCCTTTTTTCTTGTAAATCGGGGTGTGACACATACATATGCACACATGGGAGATCTGTCTCAAAGAAACGCTAAGAGAATGAATTAACTCTAACACAGTTTCTCTTAGCATTAACTCTAATGCAGTTTCTCTTAGCCTAAAGACATGGACAGTTCCTGTACGGTTTTTGAATCAAACATGAGAACAACACACTCAAGGGGAGAATTAGCTAATATATTAAGATTCACAGATTCAAACTTGGAAAATCTTGTGATGAACAGTTCGAACTTTTGTCCCTCTGCAAACTTAGTTGATGAATGTGCATAGGAATGGCCATGAACTTTGCAAACCTGATCAAATTCTATTTCTATACAAGACTGAGGACACTTGGCTGAATGCAGTTCATCCCCCTAGACTTCAAGCTCGACTGAAACATCACAGCAAGCAAAGGCATCTTCCACTTTCAGCAAGACAATTCCACAATTGCTGAGGCTCAGTTCCTCACATTGACATTGATCGATGGATATTCCATCTCAGACATCCTTTCATCAATTACAATGACATGGAAAATGGAGTCCCCTCCAGATTAGAAGACCAAAGATTGGCCCCCACAGTAGTGCTCTGCAGATTCATTCAAACCCTTTGCTAGCCAAACCATCTCATCACATTTTTCCAATTCCACGGGCCAAATAATTGCACCATTCTCTCAAAAGCATCCTCCTAAACCTTCTTGTTATTCCCTGTAGGAAATATAAAACCCATAATCTTAATAAGCCTATGAGACCTGATTTCAAATTCAAAACGATGAACAACATAACAAGAATGCATAAACCAAAAAGGACATCTTGAAGCACATACTTTTCAGTTCATTCAGATTTGGAATGTGGCATTGATGAGTGTGCATCTGGATTATGATCAACCTCATAAAACCCAATTGGCATAGAAGTACACACTTTTTTGATTCCTCAAGACTATATAAAGGAGATATTATTTGGAATACTGAATTCATTTTGGACCAACGAAAGTGACAATTCCAGAGTTCATCTCAATCAATGTAAATTAAGTCCTAACCAGCACTGGTGAATATGTAGACTCTGAACACAAAATCATCCCTATCAATGAGTTTCTACATGCAGATGACTTTCTCTTGCAAATGTGGGCCAACCAGCGGAAAAGAACGCACCCCAACCCCCCCCCAAGAAAAAATATCTAACCTACAACTCCTTAGCTTCACCATCCATGACCTGTCCGAATACCTAAGAGTCGCGATTTGCTTAATTTCCTGAATATGTCGTGATGAATTGAACAGGAGTAGACTGCCCATCTACATGGTTAAAAAACCAACATATGGTGAAGAATTGACCAAGACACAAGCATACCCTAATGAGAGAATCAAATCATATACAACGTGAGTTTTAGGCATTACTTGCTAGTTTCAAGAGTTTAATAGACAGTAAACCATACAACGAAAGCTATTAATCCAAAGTCAAGGTCAAATCTATGCTTCCAGAATGCAATAGGGTACACATTCAGAAGAAGCCTTCCAGTTCCTAAATATATTTTAAAAATTTCAATTTCAGCCACACAATCACAATCACAGGGGAAAGAGCAAATAAATTGATAACTGGAACATTGATAGAATTGATCATTTAAACTTAAGCTATTTGATTCTTTCAAGCGCAGCTCAAATAAGGTTTTATCAAGCTATTGGTTCAATTTGACAAAGTAAAATCATCTTTTTCCCCCAAATCTGATTAATATAACAAAATACAACAGTATCTCCCATTTGAAAACAAAATTATCAGTCATTAGATCTACAATGAAATTTCAGAATCATAACAAGCCTCCCCCTTATCTATTAGGTATTTCTCTTTAGTTATGGAGGCAGCAACATTCTTTGCAATTTGCTTGTCCATATCAATTAGTCTCGTGGTGTGATTTACATATATATTCTACGTTTACAACATTAAATAACTTTGTCCAATTTCTCCATATTAGAGAACTTGGATTCTATTCTTAAGACGCCTCAGCAATTGCTTTTCCAACAGCATCTATCCAAAAGGAGATGATTGTTATCTTTTCGTACCTCCAACCACCAGCTATGTCCCAATAACTGTACTTTCATCTTTTTCCCTGCTTCAATTACTCCAGAGTTAAGATATTTATACCTGGTTTTAAATATACACCCACGGACACTTCAAGGAAAATAAGATATCATGTAATATACCACACAATGAAGTAAACTTGGAAAGACACTATAAGCAAAGATCTAAACAGCATTGATGTATTTGATTTTCAGACATTGCTAATCTGAGTCAATAAGCGTGAGATCATACCAAGCCATACTGAACATAAGAGGGCCTCATCACCACCTGCTCCATTGGAAAATTTGTCAGCTGATTTAAGAGCAGTGAGAGGCCTTGGATGCATGGGACCATAATAAACCAGCTCAGGATGCCTCAATCTGAGGCAATTGAGGGCCAGGGACAGACTCTATACCAGGGAATCCAGAGAGAAATCCGGCTTTAGCTGCAATAGCAAGAAAATATAAATGTAAATTCGGCTTCATCATCTGCATATCGCTAATCCTCTACAACCATCGATTGCACATGCCTCGTGATTTTACCACACAAAATCTAGTGCAATTCAAGAAGTGCAAGGGCATACCAGATTCTTCAATCACATCAGACGCTGTGCGAGAAAAAGACAAGAAGCTTTACTACTTCAGTGCATACATCCCCAACCAAAACACCGGTCGAGGTTGTTTTTCTTCAAGTGCACCGTGCGTATCCACATCTTCTACACATGATTATACATGCCTTCATCGACATCATCTCTTCCGCAGCTAATGAAATGAAGCACATGCCTTCCACGACCATCATAGTTGCGTCGACTTCAGAAAAGGACGAACAATCAACCAATGGGACCATCCCTAACTCTAGATGTATCCACTATCCAAAACCTTATCATACAGAGTACCGCAGGTATCCACTATCCAAAACCTGAAAGCCTTCTATAGTGGATGCACATCTAAGAGCACGACTTTATCCTTTTCAACAGTAGAAGCTCAGAGTCACCCTTCTCTTTTTGCAAAAACCATTCCCCCACCAAAAAAGATGAACGTTGGGAAATCCCTCCCATTGACTAGACATGCAGTATGCAAAAGCAAAATAGGTAAGAATCAAATTCAAATATGGTCAGCAGAAACTACTCTTCGAAAGGAACCGAATGAAAAGTGAAGCTAATTCCATGCTATTTCTCTAGATAAAAGAAGAGCCAGACAATGAGGGCACCCCGTGTCAAGCAAAACGAACCCATAGAAGAAGAACACTCGTAACTGTGCCTAGATTCGACCACAAGAGGATGGCGAACGAAGCAGCGAGAGAGACGGTTCCGTGAAGAGGCAGGTTAAGCACACTTCATTAGTTTGACTTGCCATGAAAAGATTTAACATAAATTGGAAACAAATTTAATCCTTGCAGCATCTCGTAACCAATCAAGAAAAAGAAACAGAGCTTCAAAAAAATTATTCTAGAATTTGAAAAGAACAACGGCAAAGAGAGTTATGCAAGCAGAAACAAAGACACGTTAAACTGCAAGAAATTCTTATGAGGATGAGCAGTTCGGACTATATTGAGAACAAGTCGTAAAAGTGGCGCCCTCATATTTTTGACAAGGCATGGAATTCTCTCTGAATAATTTCAAGTTCTAGATTTTTAAAAGAAATCTCTCCCTATATCAACTCCATTGATGAGAGCTCAAACACGCAGAATTGTCCTACGCTAACGCGTTTCTCTCGCCAATGCTCGCGAGGAAAGCACGGAAGATGTGGATTTAGGGGCAATAAAATTGATGGTTTGAAGAACAGAGCCCTAACTGAAGAAGAAGAAGGCGAAGATTGAGGAAGGTCTCTACGAAACCAACTTCCTGCTTCAAACTAATTCACGCGCAATAAGACACCAAAATCGGAAGAACTTACGAGTTTGCTGGGTTCAAGGGCGGAGGAGAGAGAGAGCACGATCTTCTCTCCAGCAACGATGACCACGATAACACTCCATCTGGTTGGATCTCCCTCTCTCTCTCCTACTTGGCTCTGCTCCGCTAAGTGCAGCAGCTTCGCTTCTCTCAGTCCTGGCATTCCGAACGCTTCGTTTGATGCCTATGGTGTCAAGAAGGAGAAGGAGAGCCCTGCTTTGCTTCCTGCTGTTCAGCGAACGAGGAGGCGAGATCGATCGATAGACTTGATGATGCGCTGATCGGACGTAATCAGTACTAGAAAAGTTACAAAAAAAAAAAAGTTTTAAAATTTTACAGTGCTACCGAAAAAAGGGAAAAGAAAAAAGAATGAATGAGAAAAGGACATCAATTGAATCTTTACCAATTCTATGCGCATTTGTTTCATGCTGATAACTTTTGTATGATTGTATTGAGATTGTTGAGAATAACGGATCCCCGAAACACCGGATTCGACACTAAATCGAACCCCTAAATCAATGCGGAAGACGAACCCAGAATTACAACACGTATCACCGATCCTAAAGCACACCACGGAGTCGAGCGTACCTTTTAAGCCACAGATTAAACACCGACGCCAATGGAGAAAGAGAATCCGGTCCTGTTTGATCTGAGGAGGCAAAATTCCTTCAAGCGCTTCACTGTTATGCTTTGAAGGAAACGGGAGAGAGGGAGAGCAAGCGTAACAACGTACGTCTTTTTCTTTTCAACAAAAACGGTAAGTTTTTCTCTCTCTCTCTCTCCTTTTATACCCCCTTCTTTCCACGGGCCCTATTCCCGTGGGCCGGGCTTTCTGGGCCCAACTTGGGCGGACAGGGCCTTAAGCCCAATTAAATAAAGCCTTCATCTCCCACTCGCACATGGTAGGCTGAACAGGATTCTCTTTACCTCTCTTCAACATTCATACCGGTGAATAATCCGTGCGACCAGCATACTTTGAGAGCTCGTTGCTATACATCTGTTAGGAATATATAACAGCTCATAATTGGGCGTCACACTCGGAGTAGATTTAGTATGCAGTACGCTAGATCGATCGATCACATTTATATCTCTCTTGATCTCTTTTAAACATGATATATATATATATATATATATATATATATATATATATTGTATTCACAATTATAATTATCACAAAGACAATCATAATTGGTCGATCAGTGAATACAAAATCACAATGTAATTCTCCAAAATCGATCTTCCTCTTTCCTTCAAACTCTCAATTTCAGTTCAGCTTGCTTTTCTAGAAATGCCCCATTAGATCGAATCGACTCATGACCATTGGCAACACCCTAAGATAGCAAACACTAAATAGAAACCTTGAGAATAAGTAAGAGTCATGAGGGGACTAAAAAATTAAGGAACTCTTTTCCTCAAGAGTCTCACACGTCATAAAAGTTGAGATCAAACTTTTTGTCACTCTTATTGGTCGTCTCATGCATACGTAGTATGAAATACGTATTACGGTATTAACTCCTTTCCCATGAAGCGTATGTCTATATTTTTCAATACCGTACAGATGATATTTCAGACATACCCAATGTCTAACTTGAGTTCACGTATCTACTCATTCACAAAATTCATCAAAACTCACATCTGGCATCTTAGACAGATAAAGTAAAATATGTGGGGTATTTTACTTTCGAACATCACAAGTATTATGTCATCATCTTAACACTCAGTTAAGGCGACATACGTATTTTAAGCTTGAGCTCTCGATTATCACCTAGATAATAAGCTTAAAAACAGTCTCATCTCTATTTATCACACAGTAAACAGAGGCAATTACCCGTGTGAGTGGGCTAATCTTATATCTGTCCGACATACTTCTCAACTTAAAATAATGCACTGAGCATTAAGATGCATAAAGATCAAATAAAGATTCATAGGCATTAATCAATGAAAAACAAAATCTCATAAATGTGAACAACTCAGGGAAATTACAATTCAGTACATCAGACTCTACGCAATCCTAGAGATTTTACATGACCACAAAACACATCTCTAGGTATTGGTTTTGTCATAGGATCTGCTACCATTCTATGCGTAGATATGTACTGTAAGTTCACATCCTTTCGTGCAACCATATCTTTCACAAAGTTATACTTGGTATCTATATGTTTGGTTTTGCCATGATATTTTGGATCTTTGGTGTAGGCTATAGCTGCTTGGCTATCACAGTTAACCAATAATGGATTTGCAGCTTTCTCAATAACACCTAAATGATCCAAAAATCTCTTAAGCTAAACTCCTTCTTGTACCGCTGTTGATAATGCCACGAACTCAGCTTCCATCGTGGATAAGGCTATACACGTTTGCTTCTTACTGCTCCATGATATGGCGCCATTGTTCGCAAGAAAGCAAATCCAGAGGTAGATTTCCTTTCATCTAAATCTCCTCCCCAATCAGCATCCGAATAGCCTTCAAGTCGCAGATCCTTTCCTTGGTAATTCAACTTGAAATCAGCAGTTCCCTTCAGATACCTTAGTATTCTCTTCACGGCTTTCCAATGTGCTGGACCCGGGTTGGATTGGTATCTACTCACCATTCCAACTGCAAAATATATGTCGGGTCTTGTACACATCATAGCGTACATCAAGCTCCCAACAGCACTAGCATAAGGAACATGTTTCATTTGTTCCTTCTCTTGTGGAATCCCTGGACACAGTCTATGGCTCAATCCTTCACCTTTTGCAATAGGAGTGTCTATGGGTTTACAATCTTGCATACGAAATCGTTCAAGAACCTTATTTATATAGGTTTCTTGCGAAAGAGACAACGATCTCTTCGAATGATCTCTCGAAATCTTAACTCCAAGAATGTATGCAGCCTCACCCATATCCTTCATCTCAAAGTTAGAAGACAACCATCTCTTGACGGTTCTAACCAACTCCATATTGCTTCCAGCAATTAATATATCATCAACATATAATGATATGATCACAAATTGATCCTTAGATCTTTTGATATATATACAATGATCCTCATCAATCATTGTAAAATCATATGTTATTATGGCATTATGAAAACATATATACCATTGTCTTGATGACTGCTTAAGGCCGTATATCGACCTCAAAAGTCGACATACCTTTTCTTCTTGGCCTTTTACTATGAAACCAGCATGTTGTTCCATATATATTTCCTCCTCTAATTCTCCATTGAGGAAAGCAGTCTTTACATCCATTTGATGTAACTCAAGATCCAGACTAGCCACTATTGCCAGAATAATGCGAATCGAGGTAAATCTTACTACAGGAGAAAACGTATCTTCATAATCAATTCCTTCCTATTGATTATACCCCTTCGCCACAAGGCGAGCCTTATGCCTTTCTATCGAGCCTTCAGCCTTTCGCTTTATTTTGAGAACCCATTTGTTCCCAATAGCTCTGCGTCCTTTTGGAAGATCAACCAGTTCCCAGACTCGGTTTGATTCCATTGACTCCATTTCCTCTTCCATTGCATGAATCCATTTTTCCTTACTAGGGCACTTCAGAGCCTCATTGATATTTCTTGGCTCATCCTTATCTTGTGGAGCAACCATAAAAGTTTCCCCTTCAATGTCAAAACGTCAACGGGGAATACTTTGGCGACTTGTTCGCCATATGGGAGATTGTACACTTTGCACATCATTCCCTATTATGCTCCCACTTGGATGGACTCCACTAATATCATTATCTTGATCTAAGGTCTCAAATAGGGAGTGATCTTCCCCTATTTCGCCCTTCTTAGGAAACTCATCCTCTAAGAATGTGACATCTCGTGATTCATATTCAGTTATACTCCCACTTTCCTGCTCACCTATGAACACCTACCCTTTTGAGTGTTCTGAGTATCTTATGAAAATACTCTTCTTTCCTCTGGGACCTAATTTCCCAAACTTGTGAGAGGATTCATGTGTGTAGGCAGCACAACCCCATGGCTTAAGAAAACTTAAGTCCGGTTTTCTACCTGTCCATAACTCATATGGAGTGGAAGTAACTGATTTGGAAGGCACCCAGTTAAGTATATAGGCAGCAGTTAACAATGCATCACTCCAAAAAGTAATTGGTAAGTTAGCATGCGCCATCATGGACCTAACCATTTCCAATAGGGTTCTGTTTCTTCTCTCCGCAACACCATTTTGTTGAAGAGTATATGGAATAGACAACTGTCTTTCTATTCCTTTTTTCATGACATAATTTTCTGAACTCATCAGATAAATATTCTCGACCTCGATCGGATCTCAATGTTTTTATTTTCTTGTCTAATTGATTTTCTACCAGGTTCATAAACCTTTTGAAACAACTTATTGCTTCAGACTTATGAGAAATCAAATAAACATATCCAAATCGAGTATAATCATCAATAAAGGTGATGAAATAAACAGCTCCATGCCTTCCTCTCACATTCATTGGACCACAGACATCAGAATTGATTAAATGCAGAGGAAATTCAGCTCTTTTACCTTTCCCAAATGGTTTCCTTGTCGTTTTCCCTTCTAGACAATGCTTACATATAGGCAAATCGACTTTTTCAATGTTGCCCAACAAGCCCTCTTTGGCTAGTCTATTCATACGTTGTTGGCCAATATGACCAAGTCTAGCATGCCACACATTCACATCATTATCATAGGTATTAGAAGATGTGATAAGGGAATAACAAACATTTGCATTAATATACTCAATATCCAATACAATAAAACCATCCAGAAAATAACCATGACCATAGTAATTTGTATCTAAAAACAAATCCACACCTCTACTATAGAAGTTCAAATTAAAACCTAATTTAACCAACACTAATACAGACACTAAATTCCGATGAATTTCCGGAGCAAATAGCACATCATGAAGGAACAAAGTGCGTCCACCACGCATATTCAGTTGGCATGTGACAATTCCTTTCACTTCAGCTCTGGAGTTGTTTCTCACATAGATCCACTTAGTTCCAGTTGGTACTCGTCGGAATTCCACGAAGGATCCTCTATCCTTCGCTACATGGTCCGTCGCTCCTGAATCTTCTTTGGCTCACGACAGTCGCGAGCATAGTGACCCTTCTTGTCACAGTTGTAGCATTTCACCCTTGCTAGCTTCTTCATGTGAGGACGCTTTCCTCTATCGTGTTGGTTAAACTTAGGTTTCTTCCCTGAAGGACCAGCTTCTTCCTTGCCTTTCCCCTTATCAAACCAGCTAGGGCGCTTGCGCTTGGAGCTCGAAGCTCCATTTGAGCTAAAACCAGCATGATAGAGTTCAGCATCCGGCTTAGCCGCCAACAGGCGGTCCTCTTCCAGCTCAAGATGACGCATTGCATCCTCAAAGGTTTTGATATTTTCATTATGAGTCGTGCACCTTCATATGCTCCCAACTCGAGGCAAGGAACGAATCACTGCTTGCACTTGCTGCTCATCTGTGAGGACATGGCCAGCATCTCTTAGCTCAGTTATCATGTTTGACATCTTTCTAAGATGTTGCTTCATGGTCTGACCATGAGGCTTCTTATAAGAGTCAAACCTGATAGTGAGCTGCCTTAGTCTAGTCACCGAAGTATGACCAAATCTAACTTCCAATGCCTCCCACATTTCCTTGGCATTGTCAAAACGCCGAAACTCTCGCATGACGTCATTTTCCATGCTGCTCAGCAACGTGATGCGAGCTAGAGAGTTCATTCTTTTCCACACAGAAAAAGTTTCTTTGTCCTTTTTGTGCTGTTCAGTGGTTCCCTCTTCAGGTTCTACCATGGTCATGACAAGAGCCTCAAGTGCTTCTTGCTCTTCCAGCACATATTGGATTTTCATTTGCCAAATTTCATAGTTGTCTCCATTGAACTTTTCACCTTTGTTCTTTGTTCAGCTTAGCAACTATGCTCTTTGTGGCTGAAGCCATTGATCTGAACAAATCAGACAAATATGCACGAATTATTAATGCCCATCATTTATGCATCCCTATTTGCATAGACCCATCATATTAATAAATAATTTCAAGTAAGGCTTCAGAATCAAAAGGTCACTACGTTTCCAATCATCCTCCAAAAATCCTAACTTAAAACTATCATTAATATAATTATCTTATGCAAAATAAATTCTATGAAATTACAAAAACTTCTATAACTACCCATAGCTAATTACCCATAGCAACCAGCAATAACAGAAAGCAACATAGAATAGAAATCCAATTAAAAACAATAATGCTTTCAATCAATACAACTAACATATCAGTTGTTACATCAATAACAATCGGGTAGTAAACAATACATTATATGTCCACAAAGCACACTTAACATACATCAGCCAATACAACTAACACATAGTCAACACACGAACTAGGAAAGATCCTCTTTTGTTCAATTTCTTGATATTTTCCCTTGTCATAATACAGTAATATTCATTTACAAAATCGATCACAATTTTCTTATAGGAAGCAGCTCCGTTGACATCCCATAAGCGATTCAACACATCTTGCCATTCAGGTGGAAGAGTGTTTATAAAAAATCGCACCATCTCTGACTGTGACATAGGACGACCATTCCATATGACTTGTTGAATTTTCCCGTTGACTTCAAGGACGTGATCAATTAAGTCACCACTTTCCCATCGATGATCAGTCAGCTCAACTATCAACTTAGACAGCCTTTCCTTTTGTTTATCGGTCACTGCGCGAATAGGTGTGCGCAACCTCAGGGAAGGCATTGTTCCTGCAACAAATGCAGAACAAATAAGGGATTACATATAATCCACATAGACTTAATTGAAAAAGAAACACATTCCTTTTTTTTTTTTTTGGGTCAACGGTCAACGGTCAAGTCAACGGTCAACGGTCGTCGGTCGTTGGACCGATCGGACCGACGGATCGGTCGGACGGTCGCGCCGGTCGGGCCGGGTCGGACCGCTCGCGCGGACCGACGCACGCACGCGCGCGTGCTCGGGCGACGTCACGCGCGACGCCGTCGGCGGCATGTGCTTTGCGCGCGTGCTCGTCCGCGGTCGTCGGGTCGGGTCTCGGTTGGGTCGCTGCCGCCAACCGACGTCATCGCGACGTCATCAATGATGTCACCCCAGCGATTCGATCGTTGGGTGACGTCATGATGATGTCAGCACGCGTCGGTCCGCGGACCGGCGCGTGCCGGTTCGCCGGCCGGGCGCGTGCCGGTTCGGCCGGCGGCGCGCACGCGCCGGTCGCCGACCGGGCGCGTGTGCCGCACGCGCCTGGCGATCCAGCGCTTCCGAGCGCGTTGCGCCCACGCGCAGCGCCTTCCGACCGCGCGTGTGGGCACGTGTGGCGTCTCCCGGCGGCGCTTGAGGTATCGCCAAACTCGTCTCGACATCGCCTTTCACCCAATGCTTTCAGAATTGTTTTTCGACTTATGAAAACCCCGAAAATTGGCCGAAGAGCGCTCGGGTGTCGGGATTTTTGCCCCGATCCGTATGGCCGAAGTTCCTTTTGCGAAAAATCAATCAAAAAACAGCAAAATAGGTCGGGAAAACGTGAAATAGGACTCTAATACCAATGTTGGGAATAACGGATCTCCGAAACACCGGATTCGACACTAAATTGAACCCCTAAATCAATGCGGAAGACGAACCCAGAATTACAACACGTATCACCGATCCTAAAGCATACCACGGAGTCGAGCGTACCTTTTAAGCCACAGATTAAACACCGACGCCAATGGAGGAAGAGAAGCCGGTCCTGTTCAATTCGAGGAGGCAAAATTCCTTCAAGCGCTTCACTGTTATGCTTTGAAGGAAACGGGAGAGAGGGAGAGCAAGCGTAACAACGTACGTCTTTTTCTTTTCAACAAAAACGGTAAGTTTTTCTCTCTCTCTCTCTCTCCTTTTATACCCCCTTCTTTCCACGGGCCCTATTCCCGTGGGCCGGGCTTTTTGGGCCCAACTTGGGTGGACAGGGCCTTAAGCCCAATTAAATAAAGCCTTCAAAGATCATCACCCTCCCCCAATTCCCATCCCACTTGTATCTAAATAGTGACAAATCTTCTAGTTCCGGTGTGATTAGCGTACCCTTAGAAAATGTCTTCATCTTTGGGCACTCTTCTACTTCAATACTCCTTAAGAATGGAAACTTGAAAATGCAACTCGGGATGGAAGAGAAGCATTCTAGGTTTGGCAAATTTTGGAGTGTCAACTCATCAAGATCCCAAATCACTTTTCCTTCTTCGTCTCCATCATTTGCCACTATTTCTTTCATTCTTTCACATCCTATTATAGTCATACAATCGAGATTCACCAAATTTGTGACCATTGAAGTGGTTACTAGATGTACCAATCCAGAGGAATTCTTCACCATTAATGCCGTTAGATTCTTGAAGGATGTCACGGTCGGAAATATTGTTGTCAAACAAGGACAATCCCAAACCTCAAATGTCTTGATGCTTTGAAGAATTTTCAACACTAAAGAGCCTTCTCTCCATACACTCTTTAGGTTGTGTAGCTTGTTTAACTTAAGTTCTCTTAAACTTTCAAGCACCGGATGTTTACCATTGTCAACAAGTCCTTCATCCAAGAATATATCTTCAAAGGAGCTACAGAAGACCCCAAGGCTTTATAGATTCTGAAATCTCTCTAGGAGGAATTTGAGAGGAAAAACGGCATTTTCATCATGAAAGCATGCCAATGTTAGTGCTTTTAGCTTGCCAAAGATGCCCTCTGGAAAAAGTCTTGTATCATCTGAATATTGTTATCGACTAATAAAAGTCTCTCCAAGTTGGGAAAGTCCTATCGAATTGCCAATACAACAAGAGAAGTAAATTCAACAAAGTTTCAACAATAAATCATGTTCTGTAAAAAGTAAACCTATTAAGATGATTCACATGGAAGGTGGCCATCTTCTTAAAGTTCATTTATCTCAAGAGCCCTACATTCAAGTCTCAAGCTTTTAAAAGTCTCGAATAGAGGTTGGTATGGTTAAGTTTGTAGAGTGAATTTGTCAAGATCCCTCCAAGCTCACCAAATTCATCTTTTATTAGAAATATCTTATCTTGTCAACTAAAATTAGTCATCTTTGGAAACTTATGTAATGGGATGCACATATGATATTACTAAAACATATGGGTTCACAAACTTAAAAGTGTGCTTAAGATATAATAAAATATCTTATGTTGTCTTCAAACTCATAGGTAAGGAGTTTTAGGTTATCTATAGTAATACAATAGGATGACTATGTATAAGACGAGATCAATTAAGGAATACAATAGAAAATATTGCATTAAGGTACTAATGTTATTTTTGTTAAAATTGTTTTTATTGATTTTTTTAAAGTTTTTAGAAGATGAAAGAGAGAAGAAAAATACCACCCCATGTGGTGGCCGCGTTGGCTTGGGCTTCCATCCCCTTCACAAAGGGGATGAGTTCAAATCCCAGCATGGTTGCTAGTGGTCTTAAGCGTGACGCCGTGGTGGTGGGTCATGCGCTAGCGTCACCAGGGGTTTACGGCGCGGCTGTCGGCTGCAAGCTAGTTCCTCCTGTCCCAAAAAAAAAAAAAAGAGAGAGAGAGAGAGAGAGAAGAAAAATTCAAATGCATAACACATGTCAACAATGAAGTGGACCTCATGTCAAATTATCATTGATTTCCCCCAAAGAGCACCACTAGACTAGATTAGGAATATATTGTGCTTTCAACAAAAATCTGTAATTATTTTTGTAATTATAGGTAATGAAATATCTTATGGGTGTCCACAAATGAAAAGTATACTTAAGATATAAGAATTTTTTTAATGTTGTCAACAAACTAATAAGTAAGGCCGATCATGTTTTCTATAGCAATATAACATGGCTTGATTATGTAGTGGATATGAGATCGGTGAGTGCTTTAAAGAACAAAATAGAAACTAAGGGAGAGCAGCTCAAATCATACCCTCTCAAATAAAGAGTGTGCTTCTTGATTAGAAAGGCCCTGGTGATAATCTTTTTGAGCCCAATTGCTCATAGATGCTACCAAAGACAGCATGTTTGCTTTATCACAATGACTTACTCGCAATTCCTTCAAGAATGGCCAATTCAAAGTGGGCAAGTTGGTGCAGAAGTTCTTGAGGTTTGGCATATCATGTAACACTAAAGAGGTTAGTTTTGGAAAAAGATCTTGAGTAGTATTGGAATGTGGAGTCTCATTCCCACTAGCAACTATTTCCTCAATCCCACAAGACTCCACTTGAATTTCCTTAAGTTGGGTTAGACTTGTAGCCACCCAATGCGAAAACACTTTGTCAAGGCTCCCACAATTTAGAATATGCACTTTCCATAAATTGTCAAAAGTGAGAGTTTCTTGAGGACCGCCACTCCATATTTTGCTTAAATTGTCCATTGGGAGAGAACCATCCACCTAAGCTGGGGACATTGTACTTGGCATATTGAGAAAAATGATGTAATGAATGTAATTACATTGAGTTATGACCTCAAAGAAAGAATTTCTAAACTTCCCTCACTCTCACAAATCATGAGAATTCGAGTGCTTGTCAATGACAAAAAAAAAGGGAGTGGCTAATTGATGCTTTCATAAGCTGACTAATGACTAAGTCCAAGTATATTGCATTGCAACAAGCATGAAATTATAAATGCATTTATAATCAATAGTACGTTGAGCATCGAATTTTAAGTGCCTCAATTGACATTTTATGCTAGCAATGCCTCATCCCTTTAATTTTTAGAAAGTTCAATGATGAATACTTGGATTCTCGAACTTTCAAATTTGTTCACACTGATCATTATCAAAGCTGCTTGCACTGATCTTTTGATAATGCAAAATTAGATAAGGTAAGAATTTCTTAAATTTATTTAGTTCAAGGAATGAATGTAGCTAAAGCACAGTTCAAAGAAGCTTTGATGCACGTGCTTCATACTGCAATCCAATCAGGATACACATACATATCATCCTTCTCTCTCCCTTACTTTGGCTCCAATACCGCGCTAATGGGTGCAAGATTATGATGCTCCAGCGATAGGTATTGTTGTTGTTACTATTACTAGTACTACTGTGTTATGACCTCTAAAGGATTGTCCAAGAAGCAAATACTGATATTTTTCATTTGGTTACAATAAAATTAATGCAACTATGACTTGTCATAGCAAAAAAAAACAAAATGACTTTCCACACTTCCCTTAATCTATTAATACTCTTAATTGAAGATTTTGATGAGTATTTGAAATTATCTAACAATGTGGGAGAAACCTATTATTACAGACAGCTCATATTTGACATAAAAATGAAATTAATGCTATCACAACTTGTCACTACCAAAAAATCATATGAATATTTTTATGCTTCCCCAAATTTATTAGTATTCTTGCTTCAGTGTTATAATGACTTTTTGAAATATCCTCAAAATGTGAGAATACCTATTATTACATGACAACTTATACATGCAAATGACATCAGAAGTAAATAAATAATTAGCAATTACTCTTACAATAAAAAAAAAAGTAAACAAATGTATAATAAGCTATCGTTGCTTGCGACGGGACTTCCAGATCTGCAGCCATGGCTCTAGCGACAGTGGCTTGTCCATGGCTGCGAGCGATAGTGGTCAACTTCCAAATCTACAACTCCGTTGCTATGGATGGCCAGATTTTGAGATCTATAGAATGATGAGACGAACCAAACGGAGCGAGCCGGCCATGCTCGGCTTGGACATAGGGGGTCAGCCTAATCAAGGTGCCGGTGACTCTACCATTGGCAACATCGGAGGAGGGGCGGAGGTTGGGTGGCTGTGGACGAAGGAGGAGGAAGAGAGGGCTAAAGATAAGATCTTTTTAATTTTTCTTCGCCAAAATCGACGCCCCGACTGAATCAATGCCGAAATCGCTTCCGCATCGAAGATTCACTTTGATCCACCATAACCAACAAGCTCCGGTTCGTGTAATCAAGGTGAAACGAAATAACTCAGAGCGAACATTTCTTATAGGGGGAGAAATTATCAAATAGACTTTGTCTACTTTTTTTCTTTTTCTGTTTTCTTTTTTTCCTTTGTCTAGTGAGCGCACTGCAACAACACTGCAACAAACGGAGGCCAAGGCCACCAAGGAAGGAAAGAGAGAGAGAGAGAGAGGAAGCAAAGCCACACCAGAAAGAGGAAAGAGAGCTTTCCAGTAACGGGGCGTTATTGAAGGGAGTAGGAGCAAATATTTTATCATTCAATAGATTGGTGGGCCCAACTTTACCACATGTTGATTTGCAAATGATTCAATATGGATCCTAAATGGTGTACTTAATGCACCTAATATTTTCTCTTAAGTAGTGTTGTTGATTCAATAATTTATTCCGATTTTTTAAAATTTTTATTTTAGCTAGGACATTGACTAAATATTGTCATCTAGTTATGAAATAAGACTCGCAATGCTGGCGACCATCCACGGAATTACTACTATTTATTGTCCAACTGTCCTATTCTCTCTTTTATTTTTTTCCCTTTTTTTCTCCAATTCTTTTTTGAAAAAAGCAATCTTCATTTTCTCTTGCCAAGCATAGATCATCTATAGTATCACACTAATTATCACTCAATATGATAATTTAGAGTTAATATTTATTGTATAATGCAGGTACGTAATTTGATAGGTTGTTGAAGTATAGCGATAAATCAACAAAGATGATAGAAAACTTCATGCATATTGGCCTTTTTATTTTTGTTTATTTTGTTATCAAGAGCCAGCTCAAGCATTGGTGATTATTAAGATAAACAAAAGTTGATTGCACTGATCATTATCGAATTTTAGAGCACTCCAATGAAAAGAGCAATTCTCTCTAATTCCTCCAATTTCATTGTTTGGGAAGATGATTATGGTAGAAAGAGCTATAATAGCTAAGCAATTTGTGAACTAGGCTTTTATGATTATGAAGTTTTCTTTTCCCCTTTTCTTCATGTTTAACAGAACGACACTAGTTTGCTTTTGTGCAAGAAAATATGAAGTGGGTGATACTTCATTTTTTTGCCATTTTTAAATGATATTATATGTTTACCTGTTTTGTTCTTTATAGTTGAAATTTCAAAAAGTAAATGTTTTCATATGGTTATTGTCATAACTTGTTTAAAATCCCTCTATAATCAATTTTGAGATACCGCACACAATATGATTTTATGAGCTCACCAAAATAATACTTCTAAAAATATATGAGAGATGGATAATTAATACTTATATTTGCTGAGGATTAGAAAACTTTTAATCTTTTAAGTAAATATTAATAGATTATGTACATGGATCAGTATAATTAAATGATTTTAAAAACACACATGGTTATCAATGTCTAAATTGTTTTGCATTAATAGTTTACGGATGTGATCATGGATTATTGTGGGAAGGAATATATTCTGGTCATCTTTGTTTAGGTATGAAACACAGAGTCCCGATCAAATTTGAGCAAAGCATTGATGATTGATATTACAAACAATTATATCTAGCACTTTTGTCTACATACCATGCATTGTCCAATTATATGCGAACGAATATGTTCAAATGAAATGCCCAAAATGCATTTGTTTGAGAGACTGACCTGTGGAGTGAAAAGTGAAGGGGTGCCATTGTTAATCTCCATCAAAGATTGCCAAGTTAGACTTCTCATATTGGGGCAATGGGCAATGCTCAACTTTAATAAAAGAGGGCATTCTAGCATATAATTCTTCCACGAGAGGAAACTAGTCAAATTGGGCAAGCATTCCAAAGTTATCCACTTAAGATATGGGAATGTAATCTCCACCCCTGCACTTCCCTACCCTTCTTCATCTACAATCACTCCTTCCATTTGATCACACTCCTTTATTTCGATCTGCCATAGATTGGGAAGGCACCGAGCCATTGATGGAACAAAAGCATGTCTCAAGTTACCACATTTATAAAGGCTAAGATGTTGTAGAGAATTGAAGCACATTATTCCTTGGAGATCTCTATTCCACAGTTGCCTCAACTTTGGTAGATTGACCAAGTGTAGATATTGTAGCAAAGGCAACACCTGAGTGCAATCCATATCCTCAAGCCCTTCAAGATTGAATATTTCTTCCAATGGCTTGCAATTGCGCACTTGCAAGCTTGTCATTCTTTTTAAAACAAGCATCAAACTGGATGGAATAGCATTAATAAATGATGGACATTTATCCACCACTAATGATTCTAATTGCCAAGATGACGTGATGGGATTAAGTTTTCCATGCCATTTTCCAATTAGCTCTGGGAACTCAAACAACCACATATACTTAGTCCCAACAAACGTAGCCTATTAGTAAATGCATCATTAAACATAAAATTCTAGTTAGCAAAAAAAAAATAATTACTTTATTGGTGATAAGACAAAATCAAATTGCATAGAATTTAGCAACTGAAGCGTACCATTTCTTCCAACATATTTTGGATGGTCATGTTGAGGTTTCCTTCCAAAAATACTGGCACTTTGTCGCTTCATACCCTTCATTCAAACCTACTTTTACTCCCTTTAGCTTTGGCACCTCTATTTGTCCCTTGTGAAAGAACTTCATCTGGGGACATCTATTCATAATGATATCTTCCGAGGGAACATCAAAGTGTATCCATTTGAGCTAAAACACCTCAACCTAGTCAACCCATCAAGTTCCATATACTTCAATTGATTGAAAGTCACTACATGCCCCTCCTTGCCTCCCTCATCACTAATGACTTCTGTCAATATTTCACATTTTCTAATCCTCAATTTTGTGAGTCCCACCAAATTTTCAGCTATTGTCGATGTGAACATATTTGATAACCCATCACAAAGTGACACATCTAGAGTTTTCATATGCTGAAAATAACTTGGAAAGGATGATGCTACTTTTCACTCATGACTTGGGCCTTCTATGGCTTCCACATTGATGCATAGCTCACTTAGTCCTTCCTTCTCGATGAGTTCCACAATGCTACATTGATTGATCTCCAACTCCTCAAGTTGGATTAGATATCTAGCTATTGAGGTCGAAAACAAAGAGGTAAGCCTAGCGCATCTCCGAGGGGTAACCGAACGTAGACACTGGAATTTAATATGACGGTAGAGTTCCTTATCCCATACACAATTTAGCATTGGTAAGTCATCTAACTTCAGCTCTTTTAATGGAGAACAAGCAACAATCTTTCCAACTAGAGGATTTGGTGGCTGGAGTTTAAAAACAACTTCAACGGAATCACATCCTTTTGCCTTCAAAGTTTCCAGGTTCAAGAGCCATCCTCAAATGAAAGAAGGTACAACATTCACAAGCTTTTTGCATTCACTAACTGAAATCAATTTTAGCTTAGAGAAGGAATCCGCTTGAATTGGTTCGTGCCATATCATCTTGATGTTAATTATGCCCTTGATATATAAATTCTCCAAGTTAGGAAATGCAACCTGCAATACTCACAGAATTGGTGATTTAGTTAAATTACGAATTCATGAACTTCCAAGATGTAAATAAAGAAGAGTGCCACAACGTAAATTACGAATTTATGGAATTGGTAATTCTATCTTAAGTCGCACAAAAAAAAAAAATCTCCATACTAATGTTGATGACTCCAGAACGGAAAGGCTATTGGAATATACTGGAGACAAAATAAAAAGTGCTAAGTAAGGATTCTGACCAGAATGTGTTAAGCATAGGCAAAATGGTAATTTGGATACACTCATGTACAATCATCTAATGACATTAGTGTTTCATAGATCCCAAACTAAAATAAAATCTCTCCCTTTGTACCTTTTTGGCTAACCTGAGAATGAAATAGCTACTATACTAGCAATTGTTAAATCACTTAGAGAAGGTCATTTAAGTTCCAATACAAATGAACTTCTTCGGTGAAATTGCACCATTTCGTAAATTCATTAATAATGAGGAAGAATTTATTTAAAGAAAAAAAAGGCAAGTCAAACGGGTAATCACCATTAGAGAATGCAACTAAGGGATCGCTTCAAGAAGAATATTAGCCATTAGAAAGAAAATGATGGAGAGATTGAGATTAAAAAGGCAATAGATCAGCCATCAAATGGTGCACTATAGTAAGAGATATGATTTTATCTAATACCGAATGCTTCATATCAACATTAGGTCACTCTAAAGCAATTATATAGTTAGGCTAAGAGAAAGTGATTAAAAAAGGAATCGCTTGGGTCAAATGAACAAATCCTACTCACATCATTCCCCACTTCAAACCACTATATATACTTAATCGATTGAAATTTCCTTTTAAAATTGTTTTTCTATTAATGCTGGAAGGTTAGTTATATGCGAACGACAAATCATATACATATACTCGAGTCAAATTATAGAAACAGTGTTAAATATCTCATTATAATAGATTAAAAATATCTAAGAAGGTCGACGTACTAATCCCGTGGGAGGGCCCATTTGTACAGCCTATCTTGGCTGCATAAACAACATTTTAGGTGAACGGCCTATATTACTTTTAGTTTAGTCAAAGTCAACGTGCTAGTACATTGCTATATTTCATTTCAACGAAAACATTCTTCCACTATGCGCTCGACAATTCAAATGACTCAACTGAAATGGCTGATTTGCGAAATGTATTTTATTTCTTTGATAAAAGTTCCATGAGAATGGTCTTGTAGTTCATGTAAGAACTAATAGAGGTGATATTTGAAGCCCAAGACCCGAGAGGTCTTGCTCAGTTAGGCGACGGAGAAGGCTTCGATTCCCTTTGCTGGTGCACTTAAGAGAGAGTAAAGCTTCCTTTGACTAGTAAAAGGAAAAAAAACATGATATCTTGTAAGTGCAAATGAAGTCAAGTGAGTATCTTAAAGGCCCTTCATCTCCAGCTTCTTGAACCTTATAGCTCACTTTTCTCTCAATTGTTTTTTCAATTGCTTTCAATGTACATGCGTGCAATGTCTAAGCCATACGTGTGAGGTTGTTGAGAGTTTTAACTTTCTTGTGAATATCAGAAGTCTTTTAGAGATCCTATTCAGCAATTGTATTACCCATTCATGCTTTGCGCAAGTACTATAAGAGATGTTCAACCATCTTTATGGAAACTATTTCTAGAGAAATTAAAAGTGAGAAGATGCAACTCATACATGTCAGCAACTCTGAACACTTATGCTTTTGTTCCATCAATGGTTCGGTACCGAATAGCCCCTGTATTACGATATAACAAGGGCTGCTATTACGATTGGAGTTTGTTTGCATTTCACTAACAATATTAGGAATTGCAATATTTAAGAATTCATACTCATTTTGGTTACTAATGACAATTAATTTATGCATGAAATATTTTTCTAATTGTCAAATTATATCGATTAGATGGAGATACACATAGCTTATGTCCCATTAGTCTAAGGCAAGATTGGGCCTCCCATATATATCATCTAGTTATGAGTCCAACTCAAAAATTAAACCTTGGGCTAACAATGGTATATGAATATGACTTATGGACATAGGGAGTTGATACTTGAACGTGACATCATTCCTCATCCATTTAGGTCAGGCAAAAGGGACTAATTTACCCGCAAAACAACATAAATTTAGACATGTCAGCAATTGGGATATCATAATAATTGAGTGGACATGGGACATCATAATAATTGAGTAGCCACTAGTCATCACCAACGGTTGAGATCCAAACTATCCTTGAAAAATAGTAAATAACTTGAGATTATTTGAATTTATTTTTCCCTGTCCTTTTTTAATCACCTCAAGTATTCCTTTCAAGTTGGATGTGTATGTAGCCTATCCCAATTAATCTTCTTTGTTTTCATAATTTCCTTAATTAACATGTCTAAAAAGTGAAGAGACCCTTAGTCCCCATGACGGTGGAAAGCTTTATTTACTTTTTTTTTTTTTTTTTTTTTTTGTAAAGAGTAACTAGTTTTTTCTAAAATTTCATTGCTACAACTCTAGGAAAGCTTTCATCTGCCAAGTTACTCTCAATCTCCCATCTATCTTGCCATAACATTGCTCCCACCTATACAACAAGTTTAACTTTTTTGCATTTTGTTCATTATTCTATTGTCATCTCCAACAAGCCAATTTAGACTACTGGAGATTTATTACAATTTGAAGAAACATTTGATTATAAACCCATGGATCTTTGCATCTCTAGATTTTACACAAAAATAATAATAATAAAAGGTACTAAGGCAACATTAACTCTTTAATGAAGATTTGGAATCCTAGAAAGTTAAAAGCCGCAAACACTACGACCAAAAAAAAAAAAAAGGCAAAGCCACAAAGGCTCTTCACAAAATTTCCCGATCTAGTTCCACTACTTTTTTTAAGGCAAGCTCTCTCCATGGAAGTTCAAAGCATGGGCTGAAGAAAAGTCACTCTGACATCACAATCTTGCGGGACCACCACTTATATCTCCCAACAGGGGAACTAACGTATGGAATGGGCCCAAGAAAGAGCAATCTTATCTAGTCAAATAAAACCCTTTACCTGCAACGATTTCCCCCCATATAAAATATAGCCTTGAGCTTCCTTGATTGAGGATATTGTTTATCCTTGGTTTACTAGTTTTCTTTCATGTTAGTAAATTACTATCCGTAGAAGTGTAGATAGGACCATAAAATATATCTACAGAGGCCTAAAATCATTTTCATTGATAAAAATAAATAACAAAGGATTTTTCACCTATAATTGCTTCTATATTTGAGCTTGCATGATTTGTCATCTTCTTCAAGCTAGGAGTAGATATTATGCCAAAAGGATCTCCTATAAAATGTTATCACTAAAGCTAGCTAAAGTGTTGACTACATTTCCACTTACTAGTCTAGAATTTAATATATTACAAATAATCACCCTCACTTTCAATTGAATGCCATTAATTGTTGCTGTGACAATATAATTTATCAACTTTGTAATTGTTCCCCTTTTTGAACTTGAAAATTTGTCATCTTCTTTAAACTTGGTGTAAAGGATGCAAAAATGATCTAATACACAAGATTACAATGTTAAAGAAAAAAGAAGGCAAAGTCAGAAAAGCTTTTGGCAAAATTTCCCTGATCTGGCTTCATTATCTTTGAAAGCGAGCTTTGTTCATGGAAGCTCAAAACATGGGAAAAAGATAAGTTGTATGCAGACACACTTGCTCTTTTGATAGAAAGTTACTTGCTGCCCATTGAAGAATGCAATTTCAGTGCTAACCTGGTTGCCTGATGTACTACTTCCAAAGGCAAAAAACTTCTTGATATTATGAAACTGCAATACATGCAAATTACGCAACTCTACTTTGCCACAATCATCAATTTCTATAATCCCGCACATTAATTTGCAACTGACAACTTCAATCTTTTCTATCTTTGAAAGTTCTCTCACCATTGAAAGAGGAAATAGAACTTCCATCTTGTCGCAACTTTCAACTCATAGTACTTTTAATGCACTAAAGGACTTCGAGGTGATATTGTTTTTGGATATCTTCTCCAAGTTGATCAGATTCTTAAGAATTAATGACTCTAACATCTTGAACTTTGTGTGGGATGGCAATTGGAGGATGTAATGGACGAAGGGACTATTCTTGACCTGTAAATGCTTTAATTATAGAAAATCCTTTTGAGATAACGCACAAATACTTTGCTCAATTTCGCTCAACCTGTCCAAAAACAAATCATCACTTTTGTCTAAGATATTTTGTATGCATCCTTTTTGAAGAACATTGCTTAATGGATCCAACTTGAGGTTTAATGTGCTCGATCCTTTTTCACTTGGCCAGCGCTACACGTTACCTATATTAATATTGAACTTGGAAAATTTCTCAACATTTAGGTCCTTTAGGAGCGCACTTGGATCAAGAATGGAGACATGTAGAGTGCAAAGATTCTTCAAGTGATTCAACTCAATCAAACTAGCATTAGTTGGTTGAGTTTGCTCCACAGGATTCCATTGATTAAAGCTATTCTTCATATACAACTCCTCCAATTTGATCAATCTTCCAAGCACACCCAGTTCAATCATCTGAAGATGTGAATAATAGTTCAAGTCCAACAACCTCAACTATGTTAGTTGCCCAATTTCTTTCAACAATCGTTGAATTTCAGAGTCCACAATGCTAAGAATTTGTAATCCTTTTAGCTTGCCAAGAATGGCCACATCCTCTAGCGAACAGTACTTAAGACATAGAGTATGCAAGTTCTCTAAGAACTGAAATGGCTTTGGTGAATGAACGAGACGTATGCTAGTAAGAATTAAGACCATGAGTTTCTCCGTAGAGTTGAAATATGAATCCGGAACCTCAAAAGATTCATCATTGGTGAAAAGCAAAAAAAGATGCGTAATTCGGGGCAATCTAATTCTTTAGGAAACTCCTTCATGTCAATGTGCGGAAAGCATACCGCTCTACAACTTTTAAGCTTGTCCTTCAGCAACTTTGTTATCGACTTATCTTTATCTTTCAACACGAGAAGAGGGTGATCTTTTGATGCAACAGAGGCAACAAACTCACGAACCAAGTCATGTATCTTGAAACCATCCACATCTTCACTGTCTAACAAAAGGGAAGAGGCTTGAAGAGTTCGAATCTATGAGCTCAACCTATTTCTAGCATCTTCCATGCTGCTAACTTCTTCAAATAATCCCAAACTGACGCTATACCTCACCAAATTTTCAAGAGAAGGCATGGAGATACCATAAACAACACAAAGTTGTAATAATGACTTCTCATCCCCTTCTAATCTATCATAACTCCATTTCAACATCTGTTTTGTCAAGTCATTGATTTTGTTATCTTTAAACTTCTCGATTTTTTTCAAAGTGTCCTTCCATTCAGATAAACCGGCGTCTTTAAAACGCTTTGCCATTGCAATGATTAAGAAAGGCACGCCTGCACATTTGTCGAGTGCTACTTCCACCCAAGGTTTGAACTTATCATCATGAGCTTTGTCTCCAACTATCCTCTCAAACAATCTTTTTGCCTCTTCCTCCTTCAGCCCACCAAGGTGGAAGTCCTTGTCACAGCCCATATCCCTTGGTAAAACATCGCGATCTCTCGACGTCAACAACAACTTGCATCCCATGGCTTTGTTGTCAGGTCCACAAGGAATGCCAACTGATTTCAAGTCGAGCCCCTTCCAAAGGTTGTCTAGTATTATGAGGACCGTCTTTTTGTTCCTCTCCTCGACTTTCAACCTCCCGTCAAGAAGTTCTGCTTGCACGCTGACATACTCTTCATTCTTTAGGTCACTCAGGCCCAACTTGTGTGCAATCTCTTCTTGAATCCACTTGATGTCTTGATGTTCGGACACGTCGGCGTGAGCAACCAGATCGAAGGACTTCTCTTCCCTTATTATTTTTTCGGTATCCGCCAAAAGGGTGGACTTGCCGACCCCACCCATCCCGTAAATCCCGACCACGCTATTGTCGTTATCAGCAAGAGCGTCCATGATGTTCTGTATCATCATAGCTCTGGATTCAAAGACGCCACCGTCCCTAAGCTTCATTAACGTTGACACAAAAGAAGCAGAACCTGTTGCAGTGGTCGACTGAACAACATCTTTGCCTTCTCTCCTGGCCGGATTCGAGGCAGCGACATTCCCCAAAGCAGGATCGATGAAGGAGATGTCGTCCAGTCCGTTGAATCTGTTGCATTTTTTAGTGAGTTGATTAATGACCTCGATATTGCCCTCAGCCTTCCTGCTGAACTGGTAGCGAGATCTGGGGTCAGGAAGAGTCCCGTAGCAGCAAGTCTTGGTCGCCTTTTCGAACTCGTCCAACAGCTCTCACGCCTCCTCCAAGGCCTTGCCAGCATTGCCTCCCACGCCGTGAAGACATCGTTGAATTTCCGAACATTGCTTCTAGCCTGTTCCGTAAGAACCTCGACCCTCTGAACCTCGTTCTTCAGATTCTGGACTTCTCCCCGAAGACGGTTGGCGAATCTCTTCGAGGAGATCACGTATCCGAATCCACGTTCGATGGGAACAATTACATAGCGCTTCAAGACATCCCATCCAATACCAACGACAGAATCTGCCGACATTTTTCTTTGATTTTTTTTTCCGAGAAAGAAAGAGCGACAAAAAAGGGAGACGGAGAGGGAGAATAATGAAAAGGAGCAGCAGAAACTAAAGAGGAGGAGGAAGAAGAATGGTTTAGCCGAGGAGAAGAAAGAGCGAAACAGAGCAAGAGACGAACAGAGCCAAGAGATTTGAGCACAGAAAAAGGGTGATGAATGGAGAAAGGAGAGATGATTATCACCTGTTAAAGTAGTGAACAGGTGATTCGACCCTCGGGATATGTAGTTTGTGTTGGAGAAATCTATCCAGAATATTTTGAAGCTAACAAAACGTTTCTATCAGTCTAGTCTGGATATTTGCAAGACTTCTGTTTAAAGTCCGAAGACTTACGGATCACCGAGACTCAAGACTCAAGACTTAAGACTCAAGACTATTCTCATTGACAGTTGTTCTAATCCAGTGATGAAGGAAATCCAGAGCCGAAGTTTTTGGTTGAAGATTTATTCCTACCTTCTGGAGAAGATCTCTTGGCTGGATAATTGTAATGGATTTATTCATTCGTTATCAAGATCGATTGAAGATCCAATGATCGACGAAGTATTCTTGGAAGGTTCTATTCTTGGAAACCAAGATCCTGATTGTATGGGCGAACAGGATTGATGGGCTATTGTCAAGTTCCTTTAATAGCTCGAATGATCTTCTTGATTGATTCCGTCCAACGGGTAGATTGGAGAAACTCCTTTGGAAAGTGCCAACGGGCATGATGGCATATAGGAGTATAAAAGGAAGTCATTCTAGCTGTTTTAGATATGATCGATAGAAAAATTCCAGAGTCTGAAGCATCTTGATTATTAGTCGATACATTCTGAGTGAAATTGTACCCACAGAGAGTGTCTATACTTAGTGATACTTTGAGCAAGTGTGGTAGATCATCTACACCAAAAGATCAAGGGAGAACATCACTGTAACATCTCTTTGTTCATAGTGGAATCCAGCCAATAGGCTGTCAGTGCAGAAGAGTGGATGTAGGCTTGAAATAAGCCGAACCACTATAAACCGCGTGTTCAATATTCTCTTCCCTTCTCTCAATCTTACTTTGATTATCATTTGTTTCTAATCCTTTAACTATCGAGAATTGTGAAATTATCGATAAGATTATTGCATATACCTATTCACCCCCCTCTAGGTACTTATTCTAGCCATATCAATTGGTATCAGAGCTCGTGTACTCACTTTATTTGAAGTGTTTTACTTCAGAGTAAAAGATTCATGGCTAGTATGCTAGCACCAGGGCTGATGGAAGGTCAAAGCAATACCAGACCTCCCTACTTTGATGGAAAGGATTACAACATCTGGAAGAACAAGATGAAAGCTTTCTTACGATCAAAGGATCCTCTGGAATGGGACGTTGTAGAAAAATGAATTACTCCTACAGCTGCACCTGTTTCAGAAAGAGGAAAAGAAACTGTTGAGACTAGTGGAGTGACTCAGGAAGAGATTATCAAAAGACAAGCACTCGATGCAAAAGCGATTTACTCTTTATATTGTGCTTTGTCACCAACTGAATATAACAGAATATCTTCTTGTGCTACAGCAAAAGAAGTCTGGGATAGATTGCATATCACCTATGAAGGAACAGATCCAATGAAGGAGACCAGAATTAACATTCTCCTCGGTCAATATGAAGCCTTCAAAATGAAACCGGGAGAATCAAGACATGTTTATGATATTGTCAATGGTCTTGAGAATCAAGGACAGAAAATTTCTGATCCTATAAAAGTAAACAAGCTACTGCGTGGACTCTCCAAGGATTGGAATCACATAAAGACTTCAATCAGAGAGACGCAAAGAATTATGTCATTATCTGTCGACGAGCAAATTGGAACTCTTCAGTCTTATGAAGTGAAACGAATCAATGAAGACGAAGATCCAAGAGGTAAGAAATCCATTGCATTAAAATCAATTGATGATTCTGATGATGCAGATTCTGAAGATGGCATGAATGATGAGGAGCTTGCTCTCATGATAAGAAGATTCAGAAAACTGAATAGAGAAGGAAGAAGGTTCAACTCAAGGAAACAAAGCTTTCAAAGACAGCAAACCAAGTCTGTTGATGATGAGGAACCAAACAAAGATGTAGTCTGCTTCGAATGTAAGAAAAAGGGACACATCAGACCCAACTATCCTCTTCTGAAGAAGAAAAGAGGAAAAGCTGAAAAGTTTCGAAAAGCTCTCAAAGCCGAAACCTGGAGTGATACAGAGTGTGAAGAAAGTGACAATGAATATGCCAATGTATGTCTGATGGCACATTCAGACTCAGACTCAAACTCTGAATCAGACTCAGACAGTGAATTTGAGGTAAGTGATTTTAAAATTCCTATCAAAGTTTCCAAATACATTGATGAATTGTGTTCTGGTCTTAAGACTTCTCTCAAAAGAATTTCCGAACTTAAAAAGGAAAACTCAGCTCTAAAACAAAAGGAAATTGTTTTAGAAGAAAGAGTTAAAAGTTCATACTCAAATATCTCTTCTCTTAAAGAAAATGAAGAAAATCTTTTGAAAGAAAATTCTTTTTTAAAAACTGACTTATCAAATATTTCAAAGAAATTTTCAATAGGATCTGAAAAACTTAAAAAGATTCTTTCAGCTCAAAGGCCTTACTTTAATAAATCTGGTCTAGGTATGACAGCGGAAACTATTCCCTTGATTGATTTTCCTAAAGTAAAAGAAAGAATTAAGAAAAGACCCCCAAGAGAGGCTTACAAAAATCATTTCAAGATAGTTTTTGTAAAGTCTGTAGGTCGAAATGCCCTCAGATGTTCAAAGTGCAAAAGTCCGGATCACTTTGAAAAAGAGTGTCCTATGGTTTGGAAACCCATTAAGAAAGTATGGACGGATACTGTTTATTTTACTAACACCAAAAGACCCAAGAAAGTTTGGGTACCAAAGAAAGTTTGAGATTCTTTTCTAAATGCAGGTCTCCGTCAAGAAAAAGGTAAAATAGTATCTTGACAGTGGATACTCAAGACACATGACAGGAGACTCAAATTACTTCATAAAGCTTGTTCATGTAAATGGTGGAAAAGTTTCATTTGGAGGAAACAGCAAAGGAAGTATTGTGGGATTTGGAACTGTGAAAATTGGAAATCTCACAATAAGTAATGTTTCTTTAGTGGAATGACTCAATTACAATCTTCTCAGCATTAGCCAATTGTGTGACACTGGTTTTAAGATCTTCTTTCAAGAAGGAACATGTTCTGGATCAAGTAAAGACTCCACTCAGTCTTTCATGGGTCGAAGACATGGAAATATATACCTTCTGGATGTAAAACCAGATGAATCGAAATGCCTAATTTCAATTCAAGACGAAGCAAGCCTATGGCACAGAAAGCTTGGTCATGTCAACATGAAGCAATTAGCCAATATTTCATCAAAGCAGCTTGTTCGAGGTCTACCCAAATTACCATACCAAAAGTCTAATCCATGCACTCCATGTATTCTGGGAAAACAGGTAAGAAATTCATTTAAGCCTATAAATCATGTCTCCACTAATCATGTACTGCAGTTGTTGCATATGGATCTCTTCGGACCAACCAGAACTTAGAGTATTGGAGGTAAGAAATACTGCCTAGTAATTGTGGATGATTACTCCCGCTTTACTTGGGTATATTTCCTTGCAAAAAAGTCAGAATCCTTCTCGTATTTTGAAAAATTTGCTAAAATGGTTCAAAATGAAAAATGATGTGTTATTTCAAGTATAAGAACAGACCATTGAGGTGAATTTGAAAATCAAGATTTTACAAAGTTTTGTAATGAATCTGGCTTTAAGCATATGTTCTCTTCTCCATACACTCCTCAGCAAAATGGAGTTGTGGAAAGGAAGAATAGATCTCTTCAAGAAATTGCTAGAACTCTTTTAATTGAAAGTAAGATTTCTTCACAATTTTGGGCTGAAACTGTTTCAACAGCATGCTATATAATCAATAGAGTCTTTTTAAGACCTTCTCTTGAGAAAACCCCTTATGAGTTATTCAAAGGTAAGAAGCCTATTGTTTCATACTTTCATGTGTTTGGTTACAAATGCTTTATATTGAAAAATGCTAAAGATCAAATTGGTAAGTTTGAAGAAAGATCAGATGAAGGCATCTTCCTTGGATATTCTTCATCAAGCAAAGCCTACAGAGTCTACAACAAGAAGAGTCAGTCTGTGGAGGAGTCAATGAATATCAAATTTCAAGACTCTATGCAAGACGATTCCAGTCAGACTCATCATGAAGAATCTGAATCTGCTCCAGACCCTCCAAAGTCTACAACTCAAGAAGCATCTCAGACTCTGGAATACCAGCTTCAAGATGATCGTGAAAACTCAAACAAAGAAAGAGATCATCAATCCGACAAATCAACCAGTAACTGGAAACATAAATCTAGTCACCCTAAAGATCTTATCATTGGTGACATCAATGAAGGAATTCGCACCAGATCCAAAAGGCATGAAGAATCTAGTGCTGTCGCTCTTCTTTCTGAAATAGAACCAAAAAGCATAGAAGAAGCTCTATCTGACGAAAGCTGGATTGAAGCTATGCAAGAAGAGCTCAGACAGTTCATCATTAATGATGTCTGGGAATTGACATCTAAACCAAGAGGTAAAACTGTTGTTGGAGCCAAATGGGTTTTAGAAACAAGATGAATGAGAAAGGAAAAGTCGTACGAAACAAGGCAAGACTCGTGGCCAAGGGATATACGCAAGAAGAAGGAATAGACTATGATGAGACCTACGCTCTAGTAGCAAGGTTAGAAGCTATTCGTTTATTACTTGCATTTGCTTGTTACAAAAATTTCAGGTTATTCCAAATGGACGTCAAAAGTGCCTTCCTAAATGGATTCATCCATGAGGAAGTTTATGTGGAACAACCACCAGGGTTTGAAGACCCAAAGAAGCCAGACTCAGTCTTCAGATTGAAAAAGGCCTTATATGGTTTAAAGCAAGCACCTCGAGCTTAGTACGACAGGTTAAGTAAGTTCTCAATATAGAATGGTTTTGTCAAAGGTAAAGTAGATACTACTCTATTTATCAAGAAGGAAAACAAAAGCTTTTTACTTGTTCAAATATATGTGGATGATATCATTTTTGGATCTTCTAATGAAATTCTATGCAATAAATTTTCTAAGTCTATACAGGATGAATTTGAAATGAGTATGATGGGAGAGTTAACGTTCTTTCTTGGACTTCAAATAAAACAATTGAAGGAAGGAACTTTTATTTATCAAGAAAAATATGCTAATGATCTTGTCAAAAGATTTGGACTAGAAAAGTGCAAAAAGGCTGACATACCTATGTCAAGTTCGATGAAGATAGACAAAGATGAAGAAGGAAAGAAAGTTGATCAAAAGCTGTACAGGAGCATCATTGGTTCACTTCTCTATCTTACTGCTTCTAGACTTGACATTTTGTTGAGTGTTTGCATATGTGCTAGGTTTCAATCAGATCCAAGAGAATCTCATCTCAATGCTACGAAACGTATAATTAAATATGTTGCTTCATTTTCAAGCATTGGTCATTGGTATCCTAAGAAGGGAGACTTTAGTCTTCTGGGATATTCAGACGCAGATCTGGCCGGATGCAGAGTTGATAGAAAAAGCACTTGGGAACTTGCCGATTCTTTGGGAAACGGGGCAGTGTCTTGGTTTTCAAGGAAACAAAGCACCGTGGCTCTCTCAACAACAAGCGAGTATGTAGCTCTTGGAAGTTGCTGTTCGCAAATTCCATGGATAAAACAACAGCTACAAGACTTTGGAATTGAAGATTCAAGCACAGAGATTAGATGTGACAACACCAGCGCAATCAATCTCACCAAAAATCAAATTCTTCATTCAAGAGCAAAGCATATAAAGATCCGTCATCATTTTATTCGAGATCATGTTCAAAATGGAGAAATCTTGATCCAGTTTATTGATTCAAAAAGCCAGCTAGCAGATATATTCACAAAGCCTTTGGAGAAAAATCAATTTGATTTTATCCGTCTCAGACTCAACATTCTAAAGCTTGAGGAAGTTAAAGTCTAGAGACTATCCAATCATCAGTCTCAACATTCTAAAGCTTGAGGAAGTTAAAGTCTAGAGACTATCCAGTCCTCAGACTCAAACATTCATGGCTATCGACTGTAAGTTGTAATATTCAATCTCGAAAAGGTACGATCTTTATTTCAGTTAATTTACAATTTCCGTGAAAAATGGAATCGTGTCTTTTCAAAAAGATTAACTTAAAATTGGCAGTTATCAATTTCAAAAGATACGACTGTTCACTTTCCTTGTGCCGATTGATTAATATATATATATATATATATACAGTTCTTCTCGATTAAACTGCAAAACCCTAGAAAAACATTCTCCTCCCAAATTTGTCTCTACTTTGCTTTCACATTCGAGAAAGTTGTCAACTTTTCTTGGGAAAGCGAGTGAAGGAATCTTTCATCGACAAAGAAGAATGTCTTCTTCAAGAAAGTCATCGAGAATCGCAAGCAGGGGACCACAGAGAATGGAAAAAGGGCCTACCCACTTCGATCTCACCGAGGAGGAAGATATTCCGAGTCAGCGACAGAGCCCGATTCACTCTCCTCCACGTCAATCTTCACCATCTACCCCACAAGGTGTGGGTCATCAACAAGAGGAAGAAATAATCGAAGACGCCGACCCTGTAAGAGTCCAAAAACCCACTTTTATTTATAAGCTCTATCGTTCGTTAAAAAGCGTTAGGACTCCGTTGAATATCGTAGATGGATTTCTTAAGGATAAGAATTATGGGAATGAGTATATTTTTCTGCGGAAAATGGAGGACTTGGGAGTTGCTCCCAAAGGAAAGGCTGAGGAAGCACTTGCGAACATTCCAAGTGACCCTCGTTTACTAGGACAGAATTTGATCGATGGGAACGATGATGATAGAATGTTCCTTGAATTCAAACCCAGAATGGGTGTTGCAGCAAAAATGAAGGGAAATCGGATGGATCTGTTTAAGTCAAAGGATCAGGAGAATCTTTATTTCAGATTGTTGAAAAGAGGGGTGATAAACCCTAGAAGTGTGGATTTCGACTTCCTGGATGCGATCAATGTGAACTTAAGAGAGAAGTTCAATTTGCTTCAACTTGAGAATTTTTGCTCCGATACCACAGACGGTTATGCTCAATTTAACAGCATATTTCTATTCAAATCTCAACTTTTTAGATGCGAATAGAATATCTTTCAGTGTTCGAGACAAGGTCTATGTGGTAGATGTAGACATGTTGGCAGACATAATTGGAGTACAAAGAGGACGCTACCAACCGATTAAAGTTTCGGTTACTCGTACCACGCTGGAGCTTATTAAAGACAGAGATACAGACAAAAGAATCACCTACTCAATAATGAGTGCCATCAACGTCATGCTTCACAAAATTGTGATCAACTGTCTCAGGCCAAAGTCTACTTCAAAGACTGACGTGTCCAACTCCGAAGCAAAATTGATGTATGCGATCAATTCTGGAAGGAAATTATCTTTCCCTCACACCATTCTCTTTCACATGTACAGAGCAATGGTGAAGGACAAGGGCCAATTGCCTTACGCAGGTCTTGTGACCAAGATCTTCAGACACTTAAACATTGAGCCTCCACACACTCTTTGTGTTCGACCATGCGACAAAATGGTGGTAGGTTTGAAAATGCTGGTAAAAATGCGTCTGAAAGAGCTCAGCAAGGCAATGGAGCAATTCAAAGTGAAGACTCCAGTCTCTTCTGCAGCGAAGAGAAAAGGAAAGGAGCCCATGAGTGCTCCAATCAAAAAGAGAAGAAGTCTTATCCTGGAGGATGAAGATGAAGATGAAGAAGAAGATCCCTCTATTCCTGCATTGAAAAGAACCAGACGTTCTGTACCAGAATCAACAGAACAAAGAGAAACAGAGGACGAAGCAAGGAATAGAGAAGAAGAAGAGAATCAAGAGAAAGAGAAAGAGGTTGAAGAAGAGGAAGACATCGAAGAAGGAATGAAAGAAAAGTCTGCAGATGAAGCAGAAGAGAAAGGGAATGAAGGCACTGAAAAGGATGACCATCACTCTTCCCCAATCGAGGTCCTAGAGACAGGGGGAGATGAAAAGCAAGAAAGGATTACACCAGAAGCTGTTCATCATGAAAGAGTGAGTCAATCACCAGAAATTCCAGAAGATTTTCAGGCTTCTCAAATGCCTGAAGAAGGACATGATACGACAGCACCAGATTTGCTCGATATCACCGAAGCTCCATCGTCTGTCGGCACACCATCTGATAAAGTTCATGCAAGCACACAGATAGACAATTCAGCAGATTTTCGTCGTATCCTTGATGTTCTTATGGAAATGCGTGGACAAATATATGCCCTAGACTATGAAATTCAAGTCCTGAAGAATGCTGGACAAGCATCTTCAGTTACCCTAGGAGATCAAATGAAAGACCTAGCTCTTCAAATTCAAGCAAATGCCAAGGGAGAAGAGGTAGCTCATCTACGGGAAGACTTGAAAAGGCTGGAAGGCATCGTGCAGTCGATGGGAGATTTCTAGATCGTGCGCATTCCCAAGCAAAATTGACTTTTCTCACCTTTTTAATGATGACAAAAAGGGGGAGAATTGCAATTTGAACTCAACTGAACTCAATCTTTGACTTTAAATTTGTTTTTGTGTGTTTAAATATTTTTGTTTGTTTTGAGAATGACTTGGGTGTGAACTTAAATTTGCTGATGTAGACTTTGATTGCATTTATATCAAGTATTGCTATATGGTTTACTCATGAAAGACTAACCGATTTTCTGTGGATGCAGAGTCTGGTTGTTTGTTGACTTTATAAATCTTTATGAGATAGCCATATTGCTTGAGTATTATTTTGCAAGTCAAAGTTGTTCAAATCTACAGGAAAGTTTTGTCACCATCAAAAAGGGGGAGATTATTGGAGAAATCTGTCCAGAATATTTTGAAACTGACAAAACGTTCCTATCAGTCTAGTCTGGATATTTGCAAGACTTCTGTTTAAAGTCTGAAGACTTACAGATCACCAGACTCAGCACTCAAGACTCAAGACTCAAGACTATTCTCATTGACAGTTGTTCTAATCCAGTGACGAAGGAAATCCAGAGCCGAAGTTTTTGGTTGAAGATTCATTTCTACCTTCTGGAGAAGATCTCTTGGCTGGATAATTGTAACGGATTTATTTATTCGTTATCAAGATCGATTGAAGATCCAATGATCGACGAAGTATTCTTGGAAGGTTCTATTCTTGGAAACCAAGATCCTGATTGTATGGGCGAACATGATTGATAGGCTATCATCAAGTTCCTTTAATAGCTCGAATGATCTTCTTGATTGATTCCGTCCAACGGGTAGATTAGAGGAACTCCTTTGGAAAGTGCCAACGGGCATGATGGCATATAGGAGTATAAAAGGAAGTCGTTCTAGCTGTTTTAGATATGATCGATAGAAAAATTCCAGAGTCTGAAGTACCTTGATTATTAGTCAATACATTCTGAGCGAAATTGTACCCACAAAGAGTGTCTATACTTAGTGATACCTTGAGCAAGTGTGGTAGATCATCTACACCAAAAGATCAAGGGAGAACATCGCTGTAACATCTCTTTGTTCATAATGGAATCCAGCCAATAGGCTGTCAGTGCAGAAGAGTGGACGTAGGCTTGAAATAAGCCGAACCACTATAAACCGCGTGTTCAATATTCTCTTCCCTTCTCTCAATCTTACTTTGATTATCGTTTGTTTCTAATCCTTTAACTATCGAGAATTGTGAAATTATCGATAAGATTATTGCATATACCTATTCACCCCCCCTCTAGGTACTTATTCTAGCCATATCAGTTTGCAGGGTGTGTCAGTACCCACGTGACGTGGAGTTCTAATGCTTACCACGTTGTACTGTTTGACAAAGAGAGAACATGTGACTTGTAACTTCACACAGTTGGCCGTCAAATCAATTTTTTATGCACTTCATAATGCCAAAAGATTCTGGATAGTCGACAAGTTGAATTTACGAACGGGCTTCCGTATTTCTTTCTTCTGTTTAGCAACTACTATTACTCTTAATATAACTATAGAGATGCAGCGAAACAAAAGGAATTAATATGAACAAAATAAAACCCTCACCCAGTGATCTCCCAAACTTTCTAGCATTATTAGTGCAGGATAACGAATTAGCTATAAAAAAATATATATATAGCTTATAATGTGTCAAAACAAATATCTGTATAAATAAAGTTTACTATCAAATTATTAGTTCACTAACATATGGACTTAGCTAAATAAACTTTACTATCAAATTAACTTGTTGAAACGATCTCTTCTAGAAATAATAAAAAGAATTGGACATTTGATCATGATATTTTGCATAAATTATAGCTAAAGCTTGATGAAAGCATAAATGTAATTTAATATTTCAGAACATGCTTATGGTTCAATCTTCTTTTAAACAAATCAGCCTTTTTTTTTCTATGATTCAAAGGCTGAAGACGTTTTTCAGATAAATTCTTACATAAACAAATTTGTGGAATCAAAAGAGTAGGTGATAAGATTCAAACCATAATCTCTTATCAAATGTCTATAGTAAATAAGAAAATAAACGAGACAATAGATGAGAGAGAAAATGAAAAGGGCAGATTTATTATTCACTTTTGAAATAAAAGTCGGGTCCATTAACGATTGAGTTTACTTAGAATGATGTAATTTAAGCTAAATTGAGCGCGTAAATAGCCCCCACCCAACATGCATGTTTGTACATTAATCATCACAACAACTTTAGAATATCTTCCTAACCATTTTTCGAAGGGTTTGGTGGAATGGAAGGCCCACTAGAGGAATCTTTTTTTTTTTTTTTTTCTTGGTGAATTTCACCCTTTAGTGCAAGAAAATCCTATCATGACTTTCACTTTAAAGAGGTATTTACTGATAATGTTTTTTTTTTTTTTTGGTAAAAGTAATGATATATTGAGCCAAGAACCAATAATTACAGAAGATTAGGCACCACAAAACTTTCACTCAAAGAGACACAGCATCAAAAGAAGTGAAAGGGCACCTAATGCAAAAGAACACCGCAAAGCCGTCAAAGCAAGCAGGCAAACACAGACAGCCGAAAAGAAAGACAAAACAGCCACCCAGAGCCGGGGAAACAAAGAGAACAACACCAACCAAGGAACAACAACAAGGAGGACCCGAAGATCCGAGGCAGTCGTGGAAGGCGCAAAAAATGGGGAGGCAACCGCAAGACACTAGGCGGTCGGCATAGGAAATACTAAGCGGTCGGCGTAGGAGAAGAGAAAATAGAAGGGTCAAGCCCCCAATTCCCTTGAAGCCTTCTATTTCTCGGGCAATCTTCGACACTTCTAAAGGTTAGGGCTTTGTCCTTGACCACTTTAATGAGATGCTTCTTGACAGCCACAGGCACCACTGGATGACCTCTGAAGAGAATGTCGTTCCTATACCTCCAAATAAGGTGGCAGAGTGCAGCAAAAGAGAAGCGCCCTATAGCATGATAGAAGTCCTTACCTGATAGGAATTTCATCGCCCACTGAAGATTTTCCACCCACAATCCATTTCTCCACGGAAGATTGCACTTGGCCACCCAAAAATAAGCCATATGTGAAGTAATACCACAGCCGAAGAAGAGATGGTCAATAGAATCCGGCGTTAGCTTGCAAAAGGCACAAACTTCCCTCCCGATCCTCCCATAGGACATAAGAAAAGCTTGTGTAGGAAGATGGTTCTTAATGATCAGCCATAAATTGAATTGGTACCTCGGAGTGATAGCTTTGTTCCATATAAAGGATGACCAGTCCACTCTCGCTTTCTTCTTTCTGAAAAAAATGCCATGCAAAAGCCACTGAGAAGAGACCGGACGGATCTACACCCCACACAAATCTATTCGGAACCTGAGGGAGAAGAATAGGGAGCTAGCCCCACAAGTCCATCACCATCCTAAAGGCTCGACCTGGCTCAGAGAAAATGTCCGCAACGGTTGCACACCTAGGAAGCCCCGACTCTAAGATAGTTTGCTCCGAGCAAATCAAATCCAACAGCCCTCTTTGGTGCCAATGATCATACCAGAGGGAGATCGTTTGCCCATCACCAATCCTCCAGCGGAAATTGAGTCGGACCTCGGGTCTCAGGTGTAGGATCCTCCTCCAAGCCCAAGAGCAACGGACCGGAGCCTTAACCATATAGAAGTTCTTCCTTCTCAGAAAAGTAGAGTAAATCCACTTGCACCACAAGGACTCTTGTCAGTGAAGAGGGTCCAAATATGTTTGAGCATAGCTGCTTTGTTGTACTCTCGTAGTCTACGAATCCCAAGACCACCTTCCTCCCATACATCCTCCTAGGATACCTTGGCACCTCCCTTACCAAGGCCAGGCCCCTTCCATAGGAACTTTCTGAGGATCTGCTCTATATGATCTAAGACTACAACAGAAATAATAAATACACTGGCCCAATAAGCCTGAATCGCATGGAACACTGACTTTATAAGTTGAACTCTTCCGGCAAATGAGAGAAATCGATGAGCCCAGGCTTGCACCCTTGTTGTAATGCGAATGACTAAGACAACACAATCCGCCTTGCCGAGCCTCGAGAAAATGATAGGGGCTCCTAGATAGCGCATCGGTAGCTTTCCTTCAACAAATCCAAGGGCATCCTTGATCTGAGTTCTCAATTCATCCGAGCCACCCGCGAGGAACACCTCACTTTTGATGTTGTTCGGTATCAAACCACTCCAAGTCGAGAATGTATCAAGCCCGTCTTTAAGAAGCCCGATGGAGGCCATATCTGCTCGGCAAAATAGAAACACATCATTTGCAAAAAATAAATGAAATAACTGAGTAGCCTTGCACCTCCAGGAGAAGTTGAATCCAGGTGGGTTCGCATGGGAAGTGAGGATCCCCTAGAAGACTTTCATCACCAAGGTAAACAGATAAGGGGACATAGGATCCCCCTGTCGAAGGCCACGGCTGCTAGGGAAGAATCCATGGAGATCTCCTTTCAATGAAATAGAAAACATAGGCGTGTGCACACATACCATGATAAGCCGAATAAAGTGGTCCGGGAAGTGAAAAGCCCGAAGAACCATCTCAAGGAAGTCACAATCTATTGTGTCATACACTTTCTGAAAGTCCACCTTCACAACACATTTGGGGGAATACTGCTAAAGATGAAACTATGCAAACAACTCCTAGGCTAGAAGAATATTATCCCTGATCCGGCGACCCTTAACGAAGGCATTTTGAGAAGGGCTAATGGTATCCTGAAGAACAGCTATGACACGATTGGCTAAGACCTTGGTAAAACATTTGTAGATTATGTTGCAGGAAGCAATAGGTCTATAATCATTTACCTAGGCCGCATTAGGCACCTTGGGAATCAACGCCAAGATGGTGTCATTAATCTCTCTCAAAAGTCTCCCCGTGACAAAGAAGTCCTTCGCTGCATCCGTGACCAACGACCCAACAAGGTCCCAGTTACTCTTGAAGAACTCAACACCATACCCATTTGGCCCCAGAGCCTTTCCTCTGGCTAGAGAGAACAAGGTATCCTGAATCTCCATCTCTGAGAATGGATGAGCGAGTGAAGCAACCTGAGCCTTAGAGAGCGGACACCGGATAGCTCGTTGTAAGTCGTCCAAGGCTGGCCTATGAGGGAGAGATTGCGAGGCAAATAGCTCTTTGAAGTGAGAAATGAATGTCTCCTGAACAAGGTTCGGCTCGCTGACAAGATTCCCATTTCTATCAAGGACCGAGATGATTTTATTCTTTAGCTACCTCGTAGTCACTGAATGATGAAAGTACTTGGTGTTCTTGTCACCATTCTCCAGCCAGCGAATCCTGGATTTCTGTCTAAAGAAAGCCTCCTCTTGATTCCTCAACTCCACAAATGCCTTTCGGTGCCCCTTCTCTAGCTCCGCCATGAGGATGTTGGTCGGATCCCGCTGTAGGTCCTCTTGTGCTAACCTTAGAGCATTCCTGGATTGGGCAACCCTTTCAGAGAAGTTAAAAAATGAGTCTCTATTCAGCTGCTTGAGTCGTCTCTTCAAGGCTTTTAATTTGGTAACCAATCTGAAAATGGGAACACTTTCCCCCGGAGCCTCCCACACCTGGGTAACAATGTCATGAAATGAAGGGTGCTCCATCCAGAAATTAAAGAATTTGAAAGGCTTCATTCGCAAAACCGGTTGAATCACATTGACCAAAATCGGAGAGTGGTAAAAAATACCAGGTGTCAAAAACGACGGTTCAGAGTAAGAGAAATGCAAACTCCAAAAAGTGTTAACTAGCACCCGATCAATCTTTCTCGCTTTCCGATTGGCCCCCAAAGACGTCGACCAAATAACTCGAAAGCCCACATATCTCAAATCCTCAAGCTCCGATTAATGCAAGCAATGATTAAATTCCTCAAAGGTGGGAAGCCAGGCATTAGTACTGCCAAATCTGTCAGAGGGGTCTTTAATAGCGTTGAAGTCACTAGCAACCATCCATGGAAGGTTGTAGAAGCAAGAGCTCGTCCCGATCGAGTCCACCCATAAGGGCCTTCTAGAAACAAAAGAGTGTTGTGCGTAGACAACTGAGGTGCAGCAACAAAGACCTGACCATAGAAGCCTAACTCTGCCATGGATGACCTGATCATTGGAAGCTATCACCTCAAAATTAACCAACGAAGGGTCCCAACCGACCCAAATTCTGCCCCCCGGAGACAAACTATAGTTGGCAATCCAAGTCCACCCTGAAAACAAACCAAACGATTAAGATCGAAATAGATAATACGAGACTTTAGTCTCTAGAAGCCCAACCAAACAAAGACCATTTGAAAGAACCAATTTACGAACCTTGGCTCTTCTCAAAGAATCCATAAGACCACGAATATTCCAAAAGCCGAAATACATAACGAAACTAAGAACAAACTACACTATACAAGAAGACTAAGGAGGCAAGGCCTACCTCAGTTTTTGAAGCTTGCGGCGAGGGGGTCCCAACACGCCGCCAATTGACTCATCCAATACCAGATCTGGGGCAAGTGCAAGAAGCCGATCTTGGATGGTTTCCATCGTTGTCGCGGCACGAGGCTACTGATGAAAAGGCGAACCAGGGGATGTTATATCCTCCTCGTCCGATGATGCAAAAGAAGCCACGACTTCCGCCTCCAATCCATGATCCACGCTGGAGGAGAGAATCGAGAGCTGTGATGGGTCTGCCATGAGAAAGAACCACCTTGGGGGGGCACTGGATCCCCTTACCGACTTCCGAATAGGAGCGGGCGGAGAAGGACCCGCTGCGGGTGGAGGTGGATCAACAGCCAGGGCTTTGTCCCGAGAGGGCTGTCCAGGCCCTATAGCAACGGAGGAACTTGGTGACTCCCACACGAAGGGGGCCTGATTTTTCTGCTTCCTACCCTTTTATCTTCCTCAAAGGCTGTTCTTGGGCGGGTTGAGGAGGAGCACCCACCACCGAAAGATCCTCAACCTCCGGGGGAACGAACAGTGACGGGATCGTAGTGGACTATACCCGAGCAGGGCCAATCGCGGACTGAGGAGGGATGAATTCGACCATGGCATTAGGCACAGCTGAACCGAAAGCATCAGCTATGGAAGGGGGAGCAGCTGTCTTCTGCGGATCCAGCTCAACCATAATCGAATGGGAAGGGGCGGGTCTGGCCGGGCGACAAATGGACTATCTTGGGTTGGGTGAGCGCTCATCGGCATTTTGTTCGCGTGGGGGGGGGCTCGGCAGTTGTGGCCAAAGGCTCTGCAATTCGGACACTCAGCCGGGAGCCATTCATACTGAATGTCGATGGTACGAGAAACTCCCTTCAAGATGTCTCTGGCCGACTCCAATCTCGGCTAATTCGCCGTGATCTCTACACATATTTTTGCAAAGGATACCATCTTCATTTGATCAGTTCGCTGATCAATATAGAGAGGCTTCCCCACCACACTTGCAATGGCGCTCATTCCCGACACCGTCCAGCATTCAAGCGGTAAGTTCCGCAAACGAATCCAAACCGGGATTGCGGATTGGTCTTCTCTCTTGAGGTCCATAACAAGCTTTCATTGCCTTAGAATGAGCGGCACTCTAGCGATGGTAATCAGCCTATCTTCAAGGATTTTCCTCCTAAACCTAGGGTCCGAGATTTAGAGAAAAAGAAATCCTTGATCAATGGAGAACATCTCTCCGAGCTTGGAGCCCCAAGTCTTTCTCAAGGATTGCTCCATCAAACCGAATGGGAGTTTCCTCCTCCCAACGAGATAACCCACCAAACAATCATGCCACTTCGGGTCCATGGCGTCAAGAGCTTCATCCGGAAGGCTCACCACAGCCTCTCCATCCACAAATGTAGGAGGAACGAAGGATAAGTCGGACCCTTTTACCGCCAACCGAGCCACATTTGCCTAGGAGCGTGCCGAGGCGTCGTGGTGACCAATCGGAGGCTGTATGAGGCGCTTGGAGGCCGACTGCATGCGACTTCTGCCTCTTGAGTGGTGCGGCTTGGAGGGCGGCACTTGCGGGCCTTTCAACTTGCTCCTAGGATCAGCTTCACCGAATAGACAAGGTTGAATTGACGGCATAGCATTGCCAAGAGCGGGGTTCAACTGCCCCATAGAGTTGACAGCTGAAGGTCGGCTTGAAGAAGCATTAGGCCCTGTTTGGTAACCATCCAAACAGGGCCAAATTCTGATTCTTTGTTCCCGGAATCAGTTTCGGCCCAGAATCGCGTTTGGTAAATTTTTTGTTCCCGGGAACAAATTTGTTCCTAGAATCGAGTTTTGGACAAGAATTTAGAATCGAAAAAATATGATTCTTGATTCTCGAATCAGAAAAAGAATCAAAAAAGCGGCTGCTCATCAACGTACCCTCTCCTGCTCCACGTTTTCTCTCTGTCCGAACCTTTCTTTTTCTTCTCTCTTTTGTTTTGCTCGACGTTCTCTGGTTTGTTCTCTCCACAACAATGGCGACGGCGATTGCTCTTCTTCATCGTTTCACCAGCTTATTCAAGGTGAGTTCCCTTCACTCACAGCTAGCGTCGTTTGTCGTCTGCAATGGTTGGCGGGGAGCGGCACCGAGCTCCGTCGGCGGGCGCGACTCCTCGGCCAGATCGGCGGCGCCGCCGATTCGGGCTGGAGGTCGCTCGGCGAGCGACTCCTCGGCCAGATCGGCGCGGGCGCCCGCCGATTCGGGCTCGGGGGTCGCTCGTCGAGCGACTCCTCGGCCAAATCGGCGCCAGCGACCCCCTGGGCCCGAATCAGATTTTGGGGGGGCTTTCGTTTGCCAAATAGTATATTTCAATGTATTTCGGTGCCGATTTCTGGGATGATCTTCTTTGAACCCTCCGGTCCTGTGCGATGATTCGTGGGACTCCCTTGGCTATCTTGACCTTTTGTTCTTGATGGGTTCTGTTCTGTAGTCTTGGAAATTAGCAGACCCGTGCGTGCATCTTCTTAGGAATGTTCTTGTATTACGTTGAAGATCTCGTGTTTCTGTCGACGACGATTTCTTATGTGGACAAGTGCTTGTGTGAAACCCAGACCTTGATGAGCGAATAGGCCCTCAGAAAAACGGGGCTTTTCTCCCCTTCAATTTGTGTTTGGTTTTTCAGAAAATTCTGAGAGGCAATCAAATGGCAAATGCCAAAGGATTTTCTGGGCAATCAAATTGACTGCAGGGTGTTTATGTTTTTTCTTTCGTGTATGTAATTTATCCAATTAGTTGTTAATATCCATGCTGATTGTATTCTTATGCAACCATGATATAGGCGAGGCAGCGATAGGAGGAGGAGGAGCGGGTAAGCAGCAGAAGAGGAACGGCGCGGCAGAAGGAAGAAACCGCAAAGCCCTCGGCGACATTGGCAATCTCGTCACTGTTCGAGGCATCGTAGGCAAGGTGAATGGTATAGCTTCGTTTGGGGTGAAGAGTGATTATAAGGATGAAAGGCGTGGAGAGGGTGTTGTTATGGTCCAATATGTGAATGATATAGCTCCGAGCTCGCGAATTCTGCTTGATGTTTTGTTTGTCAATGCTGTGAATGGCATATAAGGTTGCTGAACTAGGAAAAAGAAATGGAGGAGGAGAGAAAAATTGTACTAGTTCATACTCTACTGATAATTTTTCACCAAGTTCTTATTTGTTTGCATTTTTTTCTGAAGTTAACATGGTTATTTGGATTATCCGCCCCGCTTGAAATTCGTTTCTTCTATTGGGATCTTTTACAAAAAAGGCTGCAAGAGTTTGAAGCCACATTTATTACTTCTCCAAGAGATACCATAGCGCTTGAAGTAAGTAATGAGTCTAATATCAGCTCTCCATTTGCGTTTAGCTCTCTATAGTACATATTGATTCATAAGTTTATATTTTCCATGATAGTTTAAAGTCTCATCTCAATTAACTTATATGATGCTCAATCAAGGTTAAATGGCATCTCAGAAAGAGATGTTCAATGCAAAATGGACCGAGCCTTTAACCAACTTGTTTGTAAGTTTGTTGGTAGAGGAGGTACAAAAGGGAAATCGCACAACTTCTACTTTTAACAAAGCAGGGTGGAACAACATACGAGCAAAATTCACTAAACAGTCAGGATACCAATATAACCTATTGCAGTTGAAAAATAAGGTGAACAAACTAAGAAGATATTATGGTAGTTTTAAGAAACTCATTTCACAATCTGGTTTTGGCTGGGATAATGTGAATAACAAAGTTGTTGTCGACGATCCAAGTATTTGGGACTCTCACATCACGGTATGTTTTAAGTTTCGATCATTTTGATATTATTATAGATGTAAGTTTTAGAAGATTTGATTATGTTATTGGCATTTGTCATTATTGTGAAAATTGCAGGTCAATAATGGGTGGGCAAAATTCAAGAATGATGGATTTCCTCAATATCCCCAACTGTGCATTGTATTTGGTGATACATATGCTACTGGAGATCATACCGTAGGAAATATCCAAGATTTGACGGTGTCAGATGAAGGTGATGGTGGTGCCAATGCAATCAGTGATCCAGAAGACTTAAGTGAACACCCCATTGATGATGACGTTTTTACATCCGATCATACTTCAACTCCCATTCATAACCAGCACAGGTTGAATAGGACTCCAAATGTCAAGAGGAGAAGAAATAGTAGCTCATATCATATTGCAGACACGTGCAAAGCTATACAGGACATCCTCAAATCTAGGTCAAGTCAATCTGAGAGTGGATCTATTGGCTCACAAGTGACACCACCACCTGTGACACCACCACCTGTAGACCCCTTCTCTATAGCAGTTGTGATTGATATCTTTGTTAATATGAATGACTTGGACCAAGATCTTTACAACAAGGCAGTGGAGCGAGCATGTAATAGTGCCATATGGAGAGAGGCATTCGTCAGAACACCAGCTGAAAGGAGACATGGGCTTCTTCAATTTCTTTAGTGGATGTTGAAATGTGTTTTGTGGATTGCACGTGGTTGCACTTGATTGTGTGTTTAATTGTGGAAACCTTATGGTTGTATAGATAATATGGATTGTTTGAAATTTTTATATTTGATATGCTTTTACTTTAGAACTTATATTGTTGATTGTTATTGGATTATTTTCATCTCTCTTTATTAATGTTATTGTATTTGTGTGATAATATAGGTACCATGGAAGATTGATCAAATAGTATGTCTAATGAGCAGGTAGAATCAGTTGACCAATTCTTGGATGACGAGAATCTTGATATATTGGTAGCATGGTCATGCATGGTTGCGATGGACATGTCCATAAATACGAGAGAACCTATTAGGGACAGCAGATTATCGGGACCGGAATGGATAAGAGAGATTGTTTGTGGACATTTAGATAGAATATATGAAACTTTCAGGATGGAGAGACATGTTTTTCTGAACCTATGTGATTTGATGAGGATAAGAGGTTGGTTGAAAGATAGTCGGTATGTTAGAATAGATGAACAAGTTGGGATATTCTTATCTTTGGTTGGTCATAATAACTCTACTAGAGATTTATGTGAGAGATTTCAACGTTCAGGACAAACAATCAGCAAGTATTTTAATTTAGTGTTGAAAGCAGTTCTGAAACTTGCAAAAGAGATTATCAAACCACCATCCTTTGATATCGTTCCACCGGAAATTCTTATGAATCCAAAGCATGAACCCTATTTCAAGGTATAGTTTTCATATCAATTTTGCATCATCAAATATATGTAGTTGATAATAATTTCTTTTCATAAATTCACGTGATTTTTTTTTTTTTGGAAATAAATTCACAGGATTGCGTAGGTGCTATTGATGGCACCCATATAGATGCTACCGTCCCCACGTCTCAGCAAATCCCATTTAGAGGAAGAAGGAACTACCACTCAGAATGTGTTATGTATTTGTTCGTTTGACATGAAATTTACTTTCGTATATTCTGGGTGGGAAGGATCTCGCCAACGATTGTCGAGTGCTTTCGGCAAAGACCGGACACTCCTGAATTGCAATTTCCTCGACCACCACCAGGTATTTAATTTGTTTATAAGAAGAAATTCATTTTATGATTGTTTTATCGTTGCATATCATAACTAATTTATATATATACATGATAGGCAAATACTACATAGTAGATTCTGGCTATGCAGCACTCCCGGGATTTTTAACTCCGTTTAAAAAAGAACGGTATCATTTGAATGATTATAGGGGGAATGGAAGACGGCCAAGGACAGCAAAAGAATTATTCAACCACAAACATTCTTCTTTAAGAAATGTCATTGAGAGGTCATTTGGAGCATTAAAGAATCGCTTCACCATTTTGAGACGCATGCCTCCATTTACAATTAAAAAGCAAGCACTTATTGTAATTGCATATTGTGCTCTTCATAATTATATTCGTGACCAAGACAGGATGGACAAAAACTTTTCCCGATATGGAGATTCGGACTACCCATTTGGAGCTAGAGAAGATGAGGTTGTGGATGATACATCAAATGAGCAAGCAATGGAGATAAACATACTTCGGAGAAGTATCGCAAATCAAATGGCAAGGGATTACAATATGCCAAAGATTCCATAACTTTATGTTTCCGACTTTTGTAATATTGTTATTAATTATTGACTTATCAAAACCAATATTTCAAAGTTAAACAATGGACTAAGTTACTTCACTATTCATTTATGGATAAGTTGTAGTGATGAGTTTCTCGTTAAAGTCTTTTTTTTTGTTTCAAAGAGTCATGTTGGTTTGAAGACTTATTCTTTTAAACGATGGGTGTTCGGTTTTGGAGAAGGGAATATATATAGCGAGAGAGAGAGAGAGAGAGAGAGAGAGAGAGAAGAATCTTGGTTAAATTAAAATTAACATCCATCCATATTGAATTCAAAATGGATTAGATATTTAATCATAGAAATGTAAATATTTATTGAAAATGAGAAATCACCATGATAAAAAAAAAAAAAAAAACTCGTATTTAAATATAAATGATATTGAAATTCTAATAAGAAAAAAATTAAAATAACAACAATTTTCGTTTTTATTTTTATTTATTTATTTATTTCTATATTTTATTTTAATTTCCTCCTATTCTGAAATATATATTTGCTATATATAGAATACATATTTAATTTTTCTTTATAATTTAGTATTTATATTTATTACATATTTTAGGTATATTAGTATAATTTATACTATGATTTATTATTAACTATTTAATAAAAATTGATTAGTTAATATTTTTATTACTTAGTATAAATATAATTAATCAATGAGGGGTTTATGAGAATTCAATATCAAATTTATATTTATCTAAAAAGGTAACTAAAAAAGAATTGGAATAGAAATTTTATGCAGTTACCAAACACATTTCTATTCTTTTTCTATTCTAGAATCAGAAATTTTGTACGATTTACCAAACGCGTTCTTTTCTCAGAATCAGTTCCCGGGAACAGAATAAAAAAGAACCAATTCTAATCAGAATCTACTCCCGGGAACAGAATCGTTACCAAACGCGCCCTTAGTGGCCAGAATAAGTTCTGCAAACATTTCTACAAACAGCTAGACTGCATCCCACAATTAACCGGAAAACAGAACGTCGAAGGCGAGGTATCGAATTGACCAACCTTCAACCACCCTTCTCCAATCTATAAGTGCCAACCAACTCAAGAAAAGTAGTAGCAGAACAGACCAGCACAACCGCACCAAAAAGAACTGATACCCAGTGCAGCAGCGACAAATGCAAGGGAGGAGGGAGAACTGACCTGGGAATCGAATTCGGTGGAGACCGCGCCAAAATAATCCAGGAACCTGCCCCCAACGAAGAAGCAAACACCCAATCCACTCCCCTCAAGCCCGCAAGACAGGGCTAAGCAGCTCCAGAGGCTCGCAAACCCACTCGTGTGCGCAACTCCTCAATCAACAGATCTCGCACCTAGCTCAATCCAACCGGAGCCTTTCGGAGGTTAGGATGGACTAGGTGAGGGGAGACTTTCCTCCAAAAATCAACCGAAAGCACCCATAGAACTCCCAAACGGAGCAGAAGACCAACCGAAAACCAGAGGTGAAACTGGGCAGAAAATCGAAATCTAAAGCAGACGATTTATCCGAATGTAGACCTTCATTTGTGAAACTGTTCAATGGAAGCGAAGAGGGGAGAGAGATGAAGCTTCCCTCCAAAAATCAGCTCATTCCGACACCCACAGCCCTAGGAATCAGCAAAACACCAGCAGGATGAACAGGGACACGGGAAACCGAATTGGGAGGATTCGGTGAACAGTAACCCAGCTCTTGACTCTCTATTTACTGATAATGTTGATCATGCATCAATGAAAGATCAGAAAAGCATGTCAATATCATCATTGATTTTGTGTCAACATCCAAAATATTTAACATTAAAGTTTGTCACAAATCCAAGAAATAGCCATCATGACTTCCACTTTAAAGAAAAGAAGTTAAAAGTAAAATTGATGGAGTTCCTAGAGAGGTGGATTATTTGAGGTATATATATTCATATCCCAAGTAGAAGATTATAAAAATTGACATATGATGATATAGTTGGAATTTTTCTAATGGCTCTCTATTCTTGCTCATTGAATCATAACTTAGATCCTTGCATCAACGATTTACTTATTGATATGAGTTTAATATGATTTTTTCAATTTTTCTTAACAACTGTATTGATCTAACATTTTTTTTTTAATTTTTTTTCGAGAAAGAAAGGGACAAAACAGAGAGATGTAAAGAGAATGATGAAGGAGCACAACAGAGCAAGAATGACAAGAGACGAAGAAGGGGAAGGGTTTTGGGTGCAAAAAAGAATTAGGTACTAGTCCTAAAACCCATTCCTTGTGTGGGTTGTGAAAGCATATAAAAAATATAGAAGTTAATATTATAATTAAGCTAAGTAAATGGTAAAAAATTGAATTTAGTTTTCAAAGCGGTACATAAATCGAAATATCTCTAAAATGTAAAATGGATGTGTTATTGATTTACATATTAAATAGCAGTTATTGATAATATCCTACTTATTGACATATCTGACTTGGCCCAACTTAGACCCTTCTGTCCAATTAATATGGACCATTAGTTAAAAATAAGTCTTGACTTTTGGTGTATTGTCCTTCAAATTTTCACAAATTTACTAATAGAAAGCACCTCATCGCCATCCCTTCAAGTGAAGAGCAAAAAAAAAAAAAAAAAAATCTTGGTTCATAAGGAAAAATTGAAGTTGTTTAATCTTTTTTTGCCAACCATAATTGTTGGATTATAATGTCAAGTTACTCATAAATCCTTTTATTTATTATGACTACTTGAAATTTTATGATTGATAATGATTAATTGAAAGTTATGACACCTAAGTGAATAATTTTTAAACGTAAACACCAATAGATGGACATAGAAATGGATGAATTTTTATAGCAAAGACCTAAACCTCAAGGAAAAAAGAGAGGATAGGTATAGACTATGAAGCTCATTAACCTAACCTTAGTTTAGGCCTTAACTAAACACCAGTCAATTCCCTGGGCATAGAAATGGCTAATTCTCTATGTTCCTTTAGTGGATCAGTTACCATCACCAATCCCATCCTTTCCCCCACCGCTGATGGTAGACATTGATGAGTCGTGCATCCTTTCATCCTTTTCCAATGCTAATGTATTTGTTCTAATCCATCCTTTCATCTTTTCTTCGATCATTAATTGGACAGACACTGATTGGTACTAGTCCTAAACCCGCTCCTTGCGCAGGTCAATGAAATCATATCTAAAATATCGAAGTAACATTATAATTAAGCAAGTTGTTAGATTAGAATGTCAATTGCAATTGTTTCATTGGACATAACTTCAATTAAAATTGTTAGATCAAAACTTATAAGTAAATTAAACTTTTGTCATTCTTTATTAAGATTATTTTGTTGATTATTGCTACTCTTTATAGGACAAAAACAATATGGGAAACATTTCAAGTCACTACAAATATTGTTACGTGGTATCTTATTCCAATTGGAGTTTCCCATTCTCTTTAGTATTAATACCCTAAAAAACCCCAAACTGGTACATCTATGACAAATTTTTTTTTTTTTTTTTACCATGAAAAACCCAAACTAGTATATATGTGACAAATTTACCCTAACGACTATAAAAATCATAAACTTGTACATTTATGATAAATGTACCCCAAACTAATTTATTTGATCACAAAAAACCCAAAGCTGGTAAATTTGTGACAAATATACCATCCGCTAAATTGGATTAATACCACAAAAAAATTTTAAAAATTGTAAACTGTGACAAACGGAGTGTAAAATCCCAAATTGATTCCAGTCAACTGTTACGTGTTATTTAACTTAACAATTTGATAGTAAAATTTAACAAAAACTAACAGAGGGTAAATTTATCACAAGTGTATCAGTTTGTGGTAAATTTGTCAAAAATATACTAATTTGGGATTTTTTCTGGTAAAAAAAATAGTTTTGAATAAATTTATTATAGATGTACCAATTTACAATTTTTCAGATTATTAACTATTCACTTTATACTTGGGTCTATTTTGAGTCTTTTTCTTCAAACATTTATTTTTCAAATATTGCAAAATTTCAAAAATACACAATTATTGACAAGGAAAGTTACGGACTTCAACGTGACAGGTCCCTCTTCTAGAAGTGGATAGATTTTCTGCATTTTACTATTCCTTTGCTGGACCGGTCACTATCACTTATGTCTATCTCAACGTCATTTCTTCCACCACTACTGGACAAAGATCGAAGTGTACGTAAATGTATGGCAACTGACCGGTGCCCTCACTTGTCTTCCTTCTTTCCTTTTACCGCTGAGAAACCTTGTTTTCCCACTTCATCCCTCCCGAGGAAATGATCGATTAAGCAAAAGAGTTGTCACTTATTAAGCTAAAACTGAGAGCTCCATTGATGAGGCTCAAATGAACAAGCTTTCGCTTCACCTCAAATTACCCTTGTCATGCTAGGATATGAGATGTCCTATCAAGGATTTAAGGGGAATAGTCTCGATGATTTGCCAATCCAAATATAATATGTTGAATAACAATTTTTGATAATGTTCTCTTATTGACGAATTAGATTTGGGTTGACTTAGATCCTTATATCTAATTAATATTAATCATAAATTGAAAATAAATCTTAACCTATCATGTATTATTTTTCCCGTATCGGTTGAGAGAAAGCCACCCAAAGCATCCCTTTAAAAAAAAAAAAAAAAAAAAAAAAAAACAACAACTCAGGTTATTTAATTTCTATGCCAACCATAATTATTAGATTAGACTGTGAAATTGCTCCTAAATTAGTATTCTATTATGACTATTTGAAAATTTCATGACAAATTTCTAATGAAAAAAATGTTATGACTAATTAAAGTCATAAGGAACGTTTTCCTTGTAATTAAGTTCTTATCATGTAAGATTAGACTGTGAAGGATAATTTGCATAATAACAAGGTGCATATAAAAAATTTATCATGTAAAGTTAGAATCATCCTAAATAAAAGCAATTCTTTTATAAGGGCACGGACATGATAACCAGTTTATCTAAAAGCCCATAAGTTATTTTGCAAGATTCATGAACAGTTTAAGTTCATGTTTTTGGCTTGTATGGGTGGCTCAATCCTGAACAGTTTGCATGTAGATTCAAACGACCTCAAATCCCTGAGCTAGAAATCCCACAGCGCCTTGCCCCACTGCACTAATCCTAGTGTTAAGCAAGCGCAATTTTTTATTATAAGGAATAAGTATATTTTGATAATATGGTGGGCCTCAACCTTGACGTCAGCTGTGAGGTAAGGGTGGCGACCGAATTGGAGGTCGCTACAAATTGCAGGCCAGTGTAAAGATGGATGAGGGATTGATGTTAAAGAGAGTAATTCTATTTGGCATTCGGTGTCATTATAGAATCATAAAATTGCGCCAATCCTAAAGTTAAATAATTATCATAAAATTGTCATATGATGATATGGTAGGCATTTTGTTAATTTCTCCTTGTTCTTGCTCTTTTAAAAACTACTTATTGATATGAATTCAATATAATTTTTCAAGTTATTCTCAACAACAACATCGATCGGAATTTTCTCTAATTGTTCTTTAGAGAAAGAAAGATTGAAACAGACCAAGAACGTTGAAAGAAGAAGAAGGCGAAGAGATTTGAGTGCAAAGAAGGATGAAGGGTAGCATTAAAAACGTAGCAACTTATTGCTGGAAAAGCTGATAATTAGTCTTAGTGGTTGCATGCTACAGAGGGCTTGCTAGACCTATCAATAAATCTCTCATGATTCCTTGTATATTTTGCTACTAAAGATCTCCAGAAAAGGATAGCACATGTTATAATAATTGTGCGGTACTAATTTAAGTGTCAAAAATATTTCAAAGCGTTCATTCAAAATATTATGTCACGTCAGATTTTTGACATTTAAATTAAAAATTCTAAAAAATTTATGATACTTATGTGATCGATTAAAAGTTATGACTATTGAATGAACATTTTAAAACGTAAACACCAATTAATGGACATATAAATGAATGATTTTGTAGCAAAGACTCAAACCACGAGGAAAAAAGAGGAGATGGGCATAGACCATGGAGCTCGTTAACCTAGCTATAGTTAGGCCTTAACTAAACACTGGTCAATCCTTTGAGCATAGAAATGTATGATTTTCTAAATCGTTGTTCCTTTAGGTCCTGTTTGGTAACGTTTTTGTTACTGAGAATAGAATTATTCCATAAGGTAGATTTAGAACAGAATCAAGAAGCAGAAAAAAATTATTTATTTGTTCCTAAGAATGACTCAAGAATCAAGTAATTTTTTTTTTTTTTTTTTGTCTTTTCTTCTTTTTCTTTTTCATCTTCTTCCTGTAGCTGGCAATAGGCTAGAGAAAGAAGAAAAAGAAAAGGAATAAATTATTAAAAAATTAAAAAAATTCTAAGCAAAAGAAAAAAATTAAGAATTGTACTAAACGTATTTCTACTTCGGGAATAGAAATTTTATATAGTTACTGAACGCATTCGAATGCTTAGAAATTTATCAAGGGAATAGAATTGGAAAAAAAATATTTTTAAGCATAAATTGTGTTGAGGAATACAATGGTTACTAAATGCACTCTCACCCTCACCGTCACCGATGTCCTTGTCTCCATTCTTTCCTCCACCACTAATGGACAAACATTGATGAGTTATCCATCCTTTCCTCCTTTCCCACTGCTAATGTGATAGTTTTGATCCATCCTTTCATCATTTCCTTTACTATCAATGGACAAACACCAATAAGGTACTAATCCTAAATCCGCTCCTTGCGCAAGTCAAAGAAATCATATTAAAAAAAGGTTAATATCAAGAGAAAACCCAAAATTGATAATATTTCTTTTGACCATCATCGACCCTAAACTAATAGACTTGTGATAAATTTATCAAAAACTAACTTTTTGAATCTCAAAAACTCTAAATTAGTACATTTGTAACCAAATTATTCTTCTATAGTTTCCATGAAATTGGATTAATATCACAAAAAGTGACAAACCGATACACATGTGATAAATAGAGGCTAAAAACAAAACTAGTACAAATGTGATAGATAGAAGGTAAAAATTTAAATTGGCACACCTGTCAACTATCATATATCATTTAATAATTTGGGGGTAAAATTTAACGTAAACTAATTGAGGGTAAATTTATCATAGGTGTATAGTTTGGAGTTTTTCATTTGGGGTAAATTTATTATAAGTATATGAGTTCGGGTTTTTTTTTTTGTGATAAAAGTAACATTATAACTAAGCAAATTATTATATTAGAACGTCAATTGTAATTGTTATATTAGACGTAACTTCATATAGAATTGTTAGAGCAAAATTTCTACGTAAATTAAACATTATAAACCGGTTTACATTTTGGAATGATACTACTCTTACAGGACACAATTAATGTGGGAAACAATTCAAGTCACCACTAACATTTTAGATCAAAAATTCTAAGTAAATTAAACATTCTGAACTAGTTTACTTTTTTGAATAATGCTACTCTTTATGGGACACCATTAATATGGGAACCAATTCGAGTCACCACTTACATTGTTTCGTGGTCTCTCATTCCAATTGGAGTTTCCCCCTTTTCTTTTAAATGCTTGGGTCTATTTTGGGTATTTTAACTTTTAAGATTTATTTTTCAAAAATTGTAGTTATCACAAATTGGTTTAAATTTTTTTCAAAAATATACACTTATTGATAAATGAAGTTATGTGGCTTTTGATAATTTATAACCCCACTTTTTCTTTCACTTTTAATTTTTTTGAAGGATAGGGAGTGTTGAAAAACAGCAACATTTTGCAATAAACGGCTGAGTTCTAATACTAGCTATCCGATGATTTAGAAATTTAAGAATGACTCAAAAACCCAAGGAAGAAAGAGGAGTAGATTGCCCCCATGTCATCACTAGCAAAAAGAAAAAAAAAAATACAAAAGGGCCTCAAGACGAACGATATATGTCTTATAAACAACCTAGTGATAGATATAGATGACTCATAAAATGTAAATATATATACATAATGGATGATTTTTTTTTTTACATTTTACTGTTCCTTGATCAATTCCCATCACCAATGTCCAAGTCTCCACCTCCTTTCTTCCACTGCTTGTGGACAACCACCAAATATATGAAAGATTGCTTTAATTAGGGTAAGTTGTGGGGGAGGGAGAGAGAGTAATAGAGGGTGGTTGTAAAAGTTGAGATGGATTTCTGCATTTTGCTATTCCTTTCCTCGACTAGTCCCCATTGCTGATGTCTACCTCTACGTCCTTTGGTCCATCGCTATTGGAAAAACATCTAGGTATTCGTAGATGCATGAACTGACCAGGTGCCCTCACTTGTCTGGCCTCTTTCCTTTTACAGTCGACAAACATTACTTCCCTACTTCACCCCTCTTGAGGCAACGATTCATTAAGCAAAAGAGTTGCCAATTATTAAGCTAAAACTGACAACTCTCTTGATGTGGCCCAAATGAACAAACTTCTCTCTTCACTTCAGTTAACCCTTGTTGCATGAGGTATGTAATGTACCTTTTAGAGTTCAAAAGATGAGCGATCTTGATGATTTGCCATTATAGAGATTATATATCGATTAGCAGTTTTTGATAATGTTCTCCTTATTGACACATTAGACTTTGGCTAACTTAGATCCTTATGTATAACTAATATTAACCGTTAGTAAGTCTTGACTTTTCATGTATTATATTTGCAGATTTGTTGAAAGAAAGCCCCCCTAGGCATCCCTTTAAGTGAAAAAAAAAAAAAAAAACTAAATTCACAAAATAAATTTGAAGTTATCTAATTTTTATGCCCATCATAATTATTAAATTAGAATGTGAAATAATTATCATAAAATTGCCATATTTTTAATACCTCTCTATTCTTGCTCTTTCAAAAATTACTTATTGATGTGATTTTAATGTATTTATATCTATTATTTTCGAACGCCAGATTCCATTGATAATTTCCTTTGACTTTTCTTCTGAGAAAGAGAGAGCAAGTCTCGCACCAATAATGCAAAAGTGGACTCAATAATGCATGCCTATGAGGCATTGTGCAAGACAAGATGTCTTACACAACACCCACAGTGAGGTGTTTCTATTTACTCGAAATATTCATTGAGCTATCAAAACTTTCGTCCTTTTCTCTTTCGAATTGATAGATGAGCTGTTCCATTTCATGCACTTCAATAGTCTGTCCCGATGCATCCACTAGAAACATATTATTGATCTTTTGAATGGACTCGATGCACTTGGATGGTCGCACCTTTTGAGGAGTATCGAACAAACACATCTTCTTCGGCGAAGACTAATAGGAACTTGATGGTAATCAATGGAGCTTGAAGGGACATGTGTTGGCATTGGCCCACAAAGTAGAGGTAGTTTGCAGACTCAACGCATCATGCACGAATTAATAGGGCAACACGTGAAATAAAAGAAACGGTTTTCATTCATTGCATTTTCCAAAAAAATAGATGATGGCTCAAACTAGATTTGGAGCAGGATTTGACAATTAATAAGGAATTTAGGCATAGTAGTACTTGATTTTTTTGCGAAAATTGTCGGTCTTTGAACTCTTTTTTCTCGGTCAATTGTGCCTGTACATTGTGTATGTGTGTGTATATATATTTTAATTCTTTCAATTCCTTTTTAATACATGAGATGCAAATCATCTATTGCAGAATCCTCCCGTGTCGTGTCTCTACTGCGCCATCAGGATGAAAGAAGTAAATAAACCTTGCGATGTCCCATTAAGAATTAAAGAGATCGGTGATCTCGATGGCACGCCAATGTAGAGATTATATATTAATAGCAATTTTGAATAATGTTCTTCTTATTAATACCATATGTTGAAAATAAGTATTGACTTTTCATGTATTATCTTGACTTTTAATGTCAAGTTAAATAATTGCTTCTTCTGGGCCTAAGCAACATGCAAAGATATTCTCCAACGATAGAGCTCTATAAGACAAAATAGTACATATGGACTCCACTTTTGCATACATGATTCAATCTTAGACTGGGGAAATTATGCATTGTAGCCTTCTTGGAAATAATAACTTTAACAATGATGCCATAGAAAACGAAAGTATAGAGCAAGAGAACTTAATGCCATCATCAAATCATGTGACATAAAATGCTCATTGTTGATAGGGTCTCATATTTTTAAGTACCTGCCATTTGTAAAAGATGAGATTTAACTAAAAACTAGTCAAAAGATAGCAATACGAGAAAAAAAAATGGCTTATAAAAGTACAAGAGACACTACCAAACTCTCATGATTATAGTTCAAACTTCGTAGAGAATAAGGTAAGTACAATTCCGTCCTCAACATTTTGACAAGATGTGATGGATCTTCGGCTCCATCGTGCACGACTTGTTTAAATGCCTAAGAGTTGCAATTCGATTATTTTTCTTAATAGATTCCTTGAATAATGCAAAGAGAATTATCCGCCCACATGCATTTTTGAAAAAGCAATGTATAAATACAAAAAATCAAAATATAAACACAGATAATGAGAAAAATTAGATAATATAAAAAAGATGAGCTATTTCAACTTAAACAATTGTAAAAATAAGAAAATAGAAAAGATCATATTGATCTTGACAGATGAGTGAAGGATGTTCCTTATTGCCATCGAAGCCAAATTTTGCAGAAACAAAATGGTTTTTTAATTGCGTGACCCTATCCTCGTAAGCCCAAATGATCTCACACTTTCTATTAGATGATCTTCACTTGAGATCCATATGATAAATGTTGAAACCCAAATATCTTCGAAACATCACTTTATCTAATTACTTTAATAGCATAGAGTTTTTCACGTGTGGAAATAGAGTTTCACGATCAAGGGAGGACACCAAATTAGACGATCAAAATTGACAAGAGCAAATTATCAATTTATTTGAGATATTATGAAATCTACGAGATTAAGATTGTGTCATGATCAATATGAAGACATACACAAGAATCTTCTATTTTCATCAAATTCGAGGTACTAGTGTTTTGGTATGCTGAGAAAATTGCACAAGCGGTATTAAACATATTATACGGAATGTAATCAAGTTTTAAACATTTCAATTGAACCAATTTAATCTTAACTCTTTGAGGAATAGTGTAATCAAGTTCTCTCAGCCAAGTTTTGTCTCATTTGTTTCACATGTCAGTCTAATCATGATTGATTATCTTATATGTAAGGGTGATGGTGTGATATGAACGACGCTATTTAATCTTAGATAAACGTTATCATTGTTTGGTTGGGCAGCTAAAGCCCCGAATTATCAATGGATGAGGTAGTAATAGCTCAAGCCTCGTCATTATCAAATGTGGACTCGACTGGGAGTGAGGACACCCCAATATCTAATTTCAGTCAAATTATTGGATCTCCTAAACATGAGCCACATGCGTAGCTTTTTTCCAATGACCAACAAACGAATACATATGGATCCATTTTTGCACAAATGGTTTAATCATGGCATTGGGGTAATAATGCATGGCTGCTTTCTCAAAAATTAATAACTTTAATAAGGATGTTATAGAAAATGAAAGTATAAACTAAGAGTATTGAATGATGTCATCAAATCCAATCATTCGCCATGTGATACTTATCAATTAATAGGAACTCATATTTTTAAGTGTCTACTACTTGTAAAGATGTCCTTCAATTCAACACCAATCCAAAGATTGGATGCAACAAAAAAAAATGGTTTATAAAATTACAAGTGGCACCACTAAACTCTTGTGATTGCATCTCAAACTTGACAGAGAATAAGTTAAATGTAATTTAGTTCTCATCTTTTTGACAAGATGTAATGGATACTTGGCTTCACGATGCACAATCTGTTTGAACACCAAAGATTTGTATTCAATTATTTCCCTCAATATATCCATGCAAAATTGCAAAGAGAATTGTCTTCCTGCAATCATATTTGCACAAGCAATGTATGAATATGAAAGACCATAATATAAGCACATAGAATGAAATTTAAAAGTATTTGCTAAATTTAGGACTTATAATCTGCACCCTTAGGGTGCATCATTCTAAAGTCATCCATGTTAACCTGTCAAAATTTGTGCTCTCATACTATACATTTGGTACACAATATAATCTCAAGTCTTATCCATAAAAACATTACCCGCACTGTCGGCAAAGGTTTTTTCCAATATGGTTTGGGCTCCATCGCTGTTGTTCATGAGTTTTCGCAGTGTTGGCTGATCAATGACGCTGATGTTGCCCAACATTCCAACGTCGTCCTCCGACATCCCTTCGACGAACAGGTTACCTTCTCTCCTACATCTCATCACCATCTTCCTGTCACTCCCCACGACGAGTCTCCCTGCAAATGGATAGAAATTGACCAATACCTCGCCCAGCGATTCTCTAAGCATCTCAGTCGCATGGAAATGAAGACGAACAGACGCAAGGAGGAAGACAAAGCGACCAGATCTGGCCATGGTGGAAGACAAAGACGAACAGACGCTGGGAGGAAGACAAGGCCAGTGAATACTTTCTCCCCGAGCAGTGAGGTGGTCGGGGAGAAAACTAAAAACTAAAAAGTAATATTTTCTCCCCAAGCTACCATGGTGACAACAGGAAGACGAAGCAACCAGATCTAGCTAGCAACCTAAAGATGAAGACGAGTAGACGCTGGGAGAAAGACGAAGCTGAAGACGAATTGAGGAAGATGACAGAGAGGGTGACTCAGTTTGGATGTGTAGTTGGCCTGAAGACGGTGTTGACGCCGATGATGGCGGGAGGTGCGGTGGTCAAGCTGGTGGTGTGGATAAAGGAGGAACAAAGGAGGAAGAGAGAGAAAGTGGTGGAATGAGAGAATTTCTACTCTTTTTTTTCATTTAATTTTGTTGGAGAAAACTTCTATGATGTTTTGAAGCTGACAAAGCTTATCTAAGTTCTATTATAAAGATTGTCAAACTTATGTGTCAAAGTCTATCAAACTTCTGTGTCAAAGTCTATCTTTCATCAGAAGTCTGCCCACTCAGACAAATTCCAAACTGAATACAAGTGAAGAATGAAGACTTATTCAGACTTAGGATTATTTTTCTTCCTTCAAGGCTTCAACACGTACAGGACATATCAGGCTTTCTAGTTGAAAATATCACTTACCATATTGGTTATCTTAATGGGAATCAATTTCGAAGAAGCATATCATTTCGGAAGGCAAGCTTATTTGGAAAGAATCTACTTATGGAAATCAAGATCCTGATTGTATGAGTGAATAGGATTGATGAGCCTTCATCTCAATCTTCAAATGACTCAAGATCTCCTTGATTGATTCTATCCAACATGTTGATTGAAAGAATTTATCTAGAAAGTGCCAACGGTCGAGAAGGCATTGAGGAGTATTTAAGGAGGTTTTTCAAGTCATTTGAGAAGAGTGTGAAAGAAGAATTCCAAAATCTAAAGCTTCCAAATCACTTGTCCTTCATTATTTAGTGCTTAAAATTGTATTCGAAAGAGAGAAACTCTAGAGAGTGATTTTATGAGAGTGGTAGAATCACTTCACTAAAAAGTCGAGATCACAGGGCTGTAACATTATCTTTTGATTCATTGTGGAAACCAGCCAGAAGGCTATCAGCGTGGGAGAGTGGACGTAGGCTTGACCTAAGCTGAACCAATATAAATCTTGTGTTTATTTTTCTCTTCCCCAAACTCCTTTACTTTATTTATTGTGATATACTTCTGTGTTTTAAAATAGTTGTTAAAATCAGAACCCTTTTGCAAAGTCTGTAGTCAATCAGACTCAATTTAAAAGTATAGCATTTTTACTGCATTTTGCAAAAATCTATTTTCACACATATTCACCCTCTCTAGGTGTTCTACTAGCCATTTCAAAGAGAGAGAGAGAGAGAGAGAGAGAGAGAGAGAGAGATCCGGTGAGTGAGATCGGGAGAGAAAGAGGGAGTGAGCTCGAGAGGGCTTCTTGATCTGCTGAAAATAGATGGAGAGAAAGGGTGAGGGCTACTTCTTGAGGGGTTCAGTTGAAAACTAGAGACGACGAGCGCTGCTCAAGAAGGAGACGGTGAGAGCTGCTTGTGGGAGTCACATAGAGAGAAAGAGCAAGCTCAAGAGAGGGTGAGCCAGAGGGAGGCTGGTTCTTGGAGAAAGAAAGAGAGAGAGAGAGAGAACCGACTGCACTCTTGACATCTTTGGTGGTGGTAGCATTCCGGTGGTGGAGGAGGTGACGTCACGGCGATGAAGGACCGGAGGTGGGGCTGGTCAAGTGCGCTCCTCTCTTGCACGGCCGCAAGAATCGAACGAGGAAGGTTCGGAGAACAAAGGGAGATCCAAGTGAGAGTTGAGGAGGAGATTGAAACTCGACAGTGAGAAGGAGTTCTCCAACAGCTCTGCCGCTCTCGAACCCTCTCCGATGACCTCTGGCCGACGCGCTCGAGCACACCATCTCTTGCTCACAAATCTCTATGTCGCCGGTGAGTTTCTTTTTCGGTTCAATCCTCCCTTGTCTAAGGATCCTGGCTCGAAGATACCAAGGCAGCATACCATATAGCCCGATTTGTTATGAGTTTGCCCTCTCGTCCCCATCTTCGAGCCGGAAGATGAGGCCATGAACAACGTAAGAGAGGGGAACAGTGGAGAGGGGCGTGGAGGGCAGAATGAATGAGGAAGTGAAATCAGAGATTTTGGGCTGACCTATTAGGCGATGGGATTAGTGGGCATTGGACTCAAGTTGAAGCTTGGCAAATGTGGGCTGGTTTTGGTCTTTAGTTGAGCTTGGGCTTAGTATAATTATTTCAAAAGGTGGGCTTAGATCAGTTTGAAATTGAGCTTGTTGAAAGCCTGGTTCACCAAACCCACGAGGTATCAGACAGCAGCCTGTTTTTGACCGGGCCTTGGGGACCCAGCCAAAGTCCCCATTTCAAAATAAAAAATTATTTTTATTAAAGATTCGAAAATATAAAAAAAGATATAAAAATTAGAAGAATTAAAAATTTTAAATTTTCTGAAAAATTAGAAAAAGCTTTTGAAAAATAGAATTCCTTGGAAAAAGCTTTAAAATAGTCTTTTGGGAAGTCTTCTCTTAAAATTGTGGAAAATCATTGATAAAAAAATCATGCTCAATATTTAAACAAACTCTTTGGGCTTTGCCATAGGATTTCAATGTTTTCTTTTTTGACAAGAATTATCACTTGATTACGCACTTTTCAATATATATTGTCATTTACCCCTAGACTAGTTAGGAATGATATATTTCTTATCTATTAGCGTTAAATAATCATTTTGCCATGCAATTTATTCGATGTCCTTGGTTGCTAGTTGCTATTATAATAATTGCGCACCCACATAATCACATATTAGGGATAGATCTAAAATCAATTCAATGTGGCATCCTAGAATTTCTTGTCAATCCTTAGAGGTGCTTTAATTTATGTTTCGCGTTGAGATTTTGGCCATATGATTTATAGGTTGGAATTCATTAAATTAGGTCACAAAGTTTTGTGAATTATAAATTTCAAGTAGGTGATTATATAATTAAGGTTTAAGGTGGATTATTAGGATGAGGGTGGGCTGGACATTTAAAGACCAAACCAGCCCATAGCCTCACCCCTTTCTTGACGGGCCCAGGAAGCCCAAGGAGGAGAAGCTGCCCGACCTAAGGCTGGCCCAAGCCCATGAGGGGCTGTCGTCGAACAAAGGAGGGGGGGAGTCCGGTTGCATGCCTCCCCCATTTGCCCTATGGTGATGGCCAAGTGTCCTCCATGCAAATGGTAATGATGGCTAATGATGGAGGGGAGGAAAATTAGAGGGAGTGGCCAGTTTAAGCGAGAGAGAGGGAGAGAGAGAGGAGGGTTCATCGAAGAGAGAGAGAGGAGAGAAAGAGAAGAAAGAAAGGAAGAAAGGAAGAAGAGAAGAAGGAAGGAGGAGGGGCCGTGCATCCATCGTCCGTCGCCGCCGTGTCCCGTCACCGTTGTGCTCGTTGTTTGCTCGGTCTAGAGGCAAGTGGGATCCTTGATCTACTCTTTCATGTTGTGCCTAGTGTGTGTGATTGAATGGTGACAAATTTCGGATGTCTAGGATGTGAAAAATTGAAGTTTTAAGAGTGGTGTTCTAGGCTAGTATACTGTTCTTGAGAAAACAGCTCAACCTTGAATGTTCTAGTGACTTGCATGTGATGTCCGAGTTGGATTTTGGCTTTGACTTATAAATTAAAGTTGTTAAGGACTTCTTGGAGTATAACATACTCAAATTTGGGACAAAACAAACAAGTATAAGTGGGTGAAATCGTTATTCTTTGGAAAGACTGAATCTGGAGATTTCGGTACCCACCTTTGATGAATGCATGGACTGTTAGGCAATCTTTTTGTTGAAATTTCACTTCTATTTCTTAAAAAAAGATGTAAAGGACATCCTGAGGTTTAACATATCAAAAATTTAGAGAAAACCAACAAGAATAGGTAGGTGAAATCGTGATCTTTCGGAGGTAGTTAGATCTGGAAATTTTGGTACTAGGAACAGAAGTTTTAACCGCCTATATTTAATTACCTAGGACGAATCGGACTTTGATGTCTTCATGAAATATCTACCTTAGGGTCTTTACTACCACATAGTCTAATTTCATAATTCTTGAAGGTCATTTGGGTATTTAATAGGAAATGTTTCTAAAATCGTGCAATCTGATGTGTTCGGACTTGGTAAGTTGCAATGTGTGGACTATATCGTTTTGTATGAGGTTTTTTTGGAAACGTGTTCTGCATGAAATATCTCTCTTCATGTCTTCCCTACAACATATTCAAATTTCGTAATTTTTGAAGTTCATGTGCCTATTTAACCAAAAATATTTCAAAAACTGTGCAAGTTGAATTGTTAGAATAGTAGTGCTGTGATGCATGGTCTATACAGAATTATATGAGGGTTTTTTGGTGTAGTGTTCTTCATGGAATATCTCCCTTTATGTCTTTACTATCACATGTTCAAATTTCATAATTTTTTAAGGTCATTTGGGTATTTAATTAAAAAAATTTATAAAATTGTGCAAGCTAGATTGTGCGAATTTCAAAAGCTGTAATGCATGGACTATTCTGTTTTGTAAGAGCCCCATGAAGTATATTGTTTTAAGTGATTGAATCTTGCTGCACATGTGATGATATTTGGCATTACATATAAGATCAAAAGCCGAATTGACTTTGTTGCCATCCCATCATATGCCATGTTGATATTGAGACACAAATGTGAATATGAATTATGGGAAATGAGGATACCGTTGGAGGTGTGAGCCGACAATGCCCTGGGAGTGTCAGGATGCCTGGAATGTGGGGGTGCCGGATGCCCGGAATATGGGGGTGCCAGATGTCCTCGGGAGTTTCGAGATGCCCGAGATGTGGGGGTGCCGGAAGCCTCAGAGGTGTGTGCCGAGGGGATACCTCATGATGTTAGTTGGGATACGAGATGCCCGAAGTGTGGGAGTGTCGGATGCCCGGAGGTATGTGCCGGAGGTTCCTCGCGATGCCAGGTTGGGTGTGAGCAATAAAACGTGAGATACAATTACTGGTCCCGGGAAAGAAAAATGTGGTGATCCAATTGAAAGATAAAAAGTTGAAATTGAATCATGCATGGTATGGTGACATGTATGCATGGCTGTATGATATGATATGTATAAGTGCATGGTGGTATGTGCACATAAGGCATGGGTATGCATGAATGCTTGATGATGAGTGCGTGGTTGTATATGCACATGTGGCATGATGGTATATGCATGGATGCTTGACGATGAGTGCATGATGGTGTATGCATATATGGTACAACGACATATGCATGGGTATAAAGTAAGTTATGCTTGGATGTATGAATGATATGTACTCTACTGTGATGTTATGATTGTTCTGCTTGATGCATTGAGTAGTTTAATAGATCTTTTACCTGCTAAGTGGTTGTACTCATCCCTTTGGGGACCAACATTTCATACTAGAAAGATGCCTCTCTCTCCAGTCACGCGGGGTATCTTTTACGGCCTTCCATCTGACGTGGAGGTCGAGTGTATGGAGCTTGATTGTGCCACCATCCCCGGTTTGATGTCCATACGGGTTCGGGTGCTAGTGATGTATGATGTGGGCCTGGCTGGGGGCCTGGTCATCCAGGAGTTCTTATCTGTCCACGTCCGCCGTGACGGAGTGATGTGGGGGATGTTGCCGCTGCCACCGCCCGACGCACCGGGGTGGGTGTGATGGCCCGCGTGAGGAGTGGGAGCTGACACTTTTTGAGGATAGTCGACACTTGTAGATGGAGGGTTACATGTGATCAATATAAGGGGTCGAGATCTCTCTTTTGAGCTGTAGCCAAGTTTAGCTAAAAGTATTGGCCTTTTTGGTTGTATCGACCCAAGATGTCCATTTTAAAAATGTAAATAAAAATGGCTCGGCTTTATATTTTCCTTCGATGTGTAGTTGGTGTGCATTGTACCATCATTAAGAGAGTAGAGGGATGGTGAGACTCGTCTTTAATTTCACCATGAGCTGTGCTAAACTTTTTAAAAAAATAAAAATAAAAATGCCTATGGACCTCGGTCCTTCTTTAAACCTCTTTATATCAAAGATATGTAACTGGGATTCATTAGGTAGAGCGATAGGTATCTGTGGCGATCTTAGCTGTTTGGGGGTGCCACATTCAAACTGCTTGATAAATATCTTTTTGTAAAATGAACAACATTAGATACCGAAAGGGCACCATCTGATTAATTAGTGTAATCAAGTCCTCAATTCTATAATCTTAGGCCTATTGTGGAGTTGAAATTAACATTGCTTTCTATGGTCTCATGCTTGTCGTGGAGTGTACTTCATTGTGCAGTTGTTTGACTACTTTACAAATTCTCCTACAAAGATGGATTCATGTCAGCGGGCGATATGTCATCCCTATAGTTTCAAGAGGAGCTACAAGAGGAGTTGCCACCCATTACTCCTAGGCTGAGTGAAGACGTTGCCATCCAACCTGGGGGAATCTTTACAGAATCTGGCCTCATTAGATCACTCATCACCCTTAGGATCTATCAAACACGAGAATCGTTCGTGGCATGGCAAATGAGAGTTGGCGAAATGAACCGTATAACATCACTGGTAAGTTCCTCCAACCAAAGTGCTTCCTCATCCTCTGCTTTTTTCAGACTGGCAGTCACTAATTTCTTAATGTAGTGTGTTAGTTATGTTGCTTCGAGTAAATTTCCACGCAAACTATCCACTCCATGACGATAATGCATTCAAACTTCTTTTCAGTTTGATCTTATGATGGTATCAACATGAGCACAGAAAAATGAGATAATTCAATGACACATGCTCAATATAATAACGTTGGTGCAGGATGGGATGATTGTTATTACACTAATTTCATCAGCTTGTAATATTTGGTATTAGCCTCAGAAAGCTTCACGTCTCCTCCGTCCTTTTCTTGCCTTCTTTTGTTTGAAAGGGTAAGCAATCATTCGCGATTTTTGGACAAGCCTCTCTTGTTCCGATGTACTAATAGCTTTGCTATTTAATGACTCTTTGCCCTCATAAACTTTGATAGGTGACCTATCATTGCATAGCTTAAACGTTCTTCTCTAAATTGTCCCATTTGGTAACGAGTGTAATTAGTCAATGATTCATCTTGTCAAATTTGATTTGTTAATCACGTGCTCTATTGTTCTAGGGGTTGAATTAATTATCTTGGGTCTCCTTTGCTTCATGGTTATTAATATCAATATTATGTGCTGTTCATTCTGTTCTAACGCAGGGTAGGAAATTGGTGAGCTCCAAAAGCTCACTCCTATGCAACTTCTTCGTAGATGATAGGCCATTTGCTGCATTTGTTTTTGTATACATGTATCTTATGATGGCAGATTAGCATAGGGACTCTAGAAATACAAATCATGGAGATCTAAGGTAGTGTCTTTGTGGATTTTCAACACTAAATGTGGAGAAGAAAAAGAACATAGTTACATGGAGGCACCGAGTCACAAGTAGTGATAAGCACATAGTTACTTTTTGCTTCTCCTGGATATGTTGCTTAATGAATCCATCCAGAATACTCTACACATTTACATGTTTGAATGATCGAGCTATGATATTATATAAGTGAAATGAGAAATCCAAAGATAAAATTGGAGGGCAAAGAGCAAGACAGTAATGATTTGAAGTTGAAGAAATCCAAGCATAAATTTATGTTTTAAACTGCTTGAGGATGAAAGAAATTAATAGCTAACATCATTTTCTAATACATTTATTAATGAGTATCATTGTAGTATTATATTGGATTATATATGAACACAATATAGATGAAAAAAAATCTCCAACAGGTGCACATCAAACACTAAAGCGGTCATGGTATTGTAAGTGCTAGCAACCATAATTGAGCTCTAGGTATATCAGTGCTAATTGAAGCTCAAGATCTTACGAGACAATTCATATAAGATGCGGTATCACCATTTTGAAAAAGTAATGAGAGGTCTGGGAAGTGAAAGACCATGAAAAACCCACTCAGAGTGGCTCAATCTGCATAGAGACTACTTCCCATTTCTATAATAATAGAAATAGTAAAGCTGCTCCTTCCACGTTGGGGGACTTTCTTGTGATATCATATCATTTGGCAGCATGGTTGAGGGCAACGGGGGTGACTAGAAATCCAATTTCCACGGTGGAAATTTAAGCTTAGTTCATTTCGCAAAAAATAACTTTCAGGAAAATATTTTCCAGATTTTTTAACGTTCATTTCATAAGAATAAACTAGATGGTGAAAATATTTTTATCAATGAAAAAAAGTCTTTTAATATAGAGGAAAATGTTTTTCACTTTTTAAGTTTGGGAAAATATTTTCCTCACTGCGTTCTCTCTTATCTCATACCCTCATTATCCTTCCTTTCTTTTTTTCTTTTTTTAAATTGAATTTTTTTTCCTTGTGTCCAGGCCGGTTGTCGGCAACCAACCATAGGCGAGCTTAGGGCTCACCAGATTGGCAAGCTATGCTCATCACTTACCAATCCAGCAAGCCTTTTTGCTGAGTAGCAAGTTTGCTCGCCGATCTAGCGAGGCCCAAGGCCTTGAGCTCAAGCATCTCCAAGTTAATGAGTGTGAGCCTTTGGCTCATCAGCTGCCGATCTGGTGAGGCTCAAGGCCTCAAGCTTTTCGGCTGTCCTTTGTGGTCATGATGATCAACTAAAGAAGAAAGAGGAGGAAAAAAAAAAAAATACAAGGAAAAAATAAAATAAGATGTAAGAAGAAAAAAATAGAAAATAAATGAAATAAAAATTGAAATTTTGATTTTTAAAAGATAAAAAAATTTGTTAAAATTAGTACACAAAGGGAAATCAAATTGAATTTTCCAAACCGAACGGTGGAAAACATTTTCTAATTCATTTTTAAGTTTCAAGCAAACACTGGAAAATATTATCATTTTCTTAGAAAATGATTTCCTATAAAATATTTTCCAAAAATGTAATATTTTTACGAAATGAACGAAGCCTTAGTAGATGTTGGTGTAAAAAATTGTTTTAATTGACTAACCATGAATAGATGTTTGCTTTGCCGTGTGTGTCATATGAATGGTTTTTGCAAACAATTGTGCTTGTAAAGAAGAAGAATTCAAGAGAAATAAGATCCTAAAGCATTCAAGCTCTTCAAAATTGAAATAACAAAAGATACAATAATCATCATCGATAAATTTTCTTGTGATCATAGTCCAAAAGTTTTACTAAGTCAAAGTTTCTGAGAAGTCTTCCTGCAAATCTTTCAAGTCCAGCTTCTCCATTTTCATCTAGCAAGCTTCCTTTATGGAGAAAAAGAAATGTGTCGATCTTGCTCTATAAGTTAGGGCATAAACTGGCCAAACTAGCCTCAAATTAGGGTCTAAGCTTATGTGCTGGCCACCAACTGACGTTTTCCGACAACTTAAATAAGGGTAATTTTGTCCAAAATTTATAATTTAGCAGTATTCATGTATTAGATTGGAAGGTAAGACAATACATAGGTGCAACTGAAATTCTCAAATCAATTGGGATTTGGTTTTCCCTTCTGATTTCACATTTTCTGGTCCCTCCAGTCACACTACTTGGAAACCCCTCCATTTCTTCCTCTCCTCCCTCCCACGCCACGGTCATTGCTACTGCCCTTGACACCACTGTCACCGCTGTTGATAAGTCCGATTTCCAACGTATCCGAGGATTGGGGGCCACTCTGACAATGCCACCGTAGTCCTAATAGTAGGCCGTTCCTCCTCTTTTCACCACATGGCTCCTCCCCCCTCCTTCTCTTCCCATCAATTTTCTTAAGCCACTTTTGATGTGACATTGAGGTCTTGGAATTTGACATTTGTCAATTCACTTTCGATTGATGCTAGATTCAATGGTGATGATGTTACCACAGCATTCGACATCAAGATTGCTGCAAAACCGAAGTATTAGATCGGATCAGTTGGATGAGAATCGTTTTGTAGCTCATTTCGGTGGCTTCACAAGCGAACCATAGTGGTTCCTAGTCTTATGTCTAGGGTTGGATTATTTTATTCAATTTGATGCAGAATCTGTCACTCTTGAATTATTATGCTACCCACCAAGGAACATATTGTATCCATAGTGGAAATGAAATCTAGTAGGATTTACAGTTATGGCTTTTGACCAGCTTGTATCTCATTGCCTTGATTTGGGCTTCTAGCTACAACATTTTCAACATCATTTCTCAATATGTAAATTCTATATATTTAGAAATATTAAGAGATGCAATCACTTTTGGAGCTTGCTTTAGAATGAATCATGTGATGCTTTTGCCTTTCAATATTTTGGTTAAGCCCTTTCTAGTTTAACTTGGCGATCATTGAGTTGGCTTTTGCATTGACTAATCTTAATATATGTCCACGAGTGCTAAGTTTCACTGCAACACTATAGAGGAAAATAATGGTCAGACTCCACTTAAACAAGCTTTCACTACGCACTCTCTCTCGTCCCCATGCCCAATTTTTGTCGTGGTTTTTGTGGAAGTAAGTAATCTAACCATTAATGTTTAAGGAGTTTCAAACATTAGTTACTGTTTAGTTTCAATCTGCTTCGTGGTAGCAGAGGTAAAGATGAGTTTGCAAGAAGATGGGGGAGTAACAATTTAACAAAAAATTTTCGGTAATGCCGATATAGAATGTAATTTTGATTCCTATACTATTAAATTTGACTAATTTCAGGAGGGGAGGGGCATTTTCTTTTTATCCTTATTATTCTTTTGGGTTTTGTAGAAAATATTTACAAGGAATGTGTTAGTCAATACATAATACACTTGCCAAACAACTTTTACATTAGTACCGAGTTTTCCATGGCACTAACTGTAATGTTATTACGTATATTGTCTACACCTGAATTTTTATCAACAATTCAAGTGTCAGTCCTTGTAAAATTACAAAAATAGAAAATAGCAAAAATAACAAAAAGCAGTGAAAAAGAATGGATAAACAAATAAATAAATAAATGATAAACTAATTTTTTTTTTAAAAAAAGAACTCTTAGGAAATGATGGGTGTTAAAAAAGGGGGCTCTTCTGGTTTGTGGCCCAACTCACTTAGCTCTCCCTAGATGAAATTTCATCGTAAGTGCGTTAAGCCTGGTCAGCTACAGTCCCGCTCCCCGGGGAGGGGGGGGACGCTATTTGCTAATCTTAAAATCAGAATCCCATCATTTCCAACGCCATTAGTCGTCGTACGCCATTAACCGGAATGACATTCGGTCAATTTTCCAATAATAGGAAATTTAAATAGAAATCTCAAGCGGGTAGATCAGTGGGAATTAAATATATTTCTTCGAAATTGAAGTTGCGAGAAAGAAAAGTAGAATTTTTCTTTCTTTCACAAGTGATATCAAAGCATTGTTCATTCAAGCTAGAACAAGTCACGGACAACATACTCTTACAATTTATGAAAGCGAATGTTAAGCCGCAAATTCATTATACAAGCAATCGAAAGTACCTTCCTAACAATAAAGGGAACAAGAACAACCGACATAAGATATGCCCATTGCGAAATATCCACCCTAAGTGTTTTTTTTTTTATGTCACCAAAGACCATAAACTATATTTATATGATAGATTTACCCTTTGTTAATGAGTATCATTAAAAAAAAAAAATTGCCTATATGCATGACAAAATGTAAATGGTGTTGACGTCAAATAAAATAAGAACAACTTTGACCAAAAAATAAAAATGTAAAATCTATAAGACAAAATCTTAACAGAAAGTAAATATATCATATTTGTATAAATTTAGGACTTTTGACGTCATAAAAACTAGAGTAAATATGCCATATACCTAATTTTGAGCTTTTGCGTCACACAAAGAAAAATCAATGCGACAAAAATAAATATAATTTGGAGTTTTTTTGCCGGCTTTTTCCGGAAATGACGGTGGGTTCATTTTTCCTTTTTATTCTCTTTTATTTTCAAATTCAATTCCTTTTTCCAAAGAACAGCCACTGGCTTCACCTGTTTGCCCCGTTCTCCTACACGAAATCCGAATCATCTCCATCCACCCCCTCCCTTCGCTTCGCGCCTTTTTTTTTTTATTCTCCGTCGTTTTTCTCTTCGTACTTGCCGCTGCCAATCTTCACGCTCGGCGTATCGTCTCAGATGATGATGACAGACTCAGATTGGCCTCGGCTGCTGCGGTTGAAGGAGCGACGCCGGACCGGTGGAGGTGCCGAGAGCGAAACCCAAAGAATCTCATCCTTCGAATCGGCGGATCGTATCCAGATGATGATGATGATGATCCATCCAACCTCAGCCTTGGCAATCGGATAAAAGGCTCTTGTAAACAGCGAACACCACCCCGCGTCCCCCTTTGCGCGCGGCATAGATGGGCGGAATAATGGAATTCCGAAAGGCTATGAAGTGGGAGCGAGCAGAACGAAGCAGGAGTTGACAGGACGTATTCTAGAGTGAATTGGAATTTGACTTGGAAGTTCAATCAGACATGAAATGGTCCTGTTGATGGTTCAGCGGCGATGGTAGCGTAAGCCCGAGGTGGCCCCGCGACAGATAAATCTAGTCCAGACATGGGCAAGGACAGGAAGGCGAGGACTTGAATCAGAGTGGGCGCAACTCGAATGTGGAATCTAATGGTGTGGTTTACTGTGGGGATGATCTGAATTGCTGGAGATGAATCAGGGAATCCAGAGCCAGAGAGAGATGCGAAAAAGAAAAAGTTGGTGGGAGAAAAAACCGTCGAGTTTGCAAGGAAGGTGTTTGATGGAATGACTAAGTTGGACTCTGTTTCCAAGGATACCCGTTTGAGAGAGAGAGAGAGAGAGAGAGAGAATTAGCGAGCTTTATCTGATGGCGGGAGCAAGTTCGAGTTTGAGAGGGCATGATGTTGTCGATTCTAATATGAAAAGCCACTGCTAGAGGCTTGGAAGCTGTGTTGTCGAGAGAAAGGCTACAGAAGAGTTGTGCCGCAGAAATGCCGTTACATAGTTATGCCACCACAGCAAAAGAGATGACTATGAGAGAGGCTCTGAATACTGCATTTGACGATGAAATATCTGCAGATCCTAGAGTCTTTCTAATGGGTGAGGAGGTCGGAGAATAATGGTTCTTTCTTTCTTTTTTTCTTTTCTTGGGCAGAAGCATGGACCTGAGAGGGTTGTTGATACTGCAATCACAGAGGCTGGTTTTGCTGGAGCTGAAGTCGGCGCTGCTTTCAATTGTCTCAGGCCTGTTGTGGAGTTTATGACATTCAATTTTGCTATGCAGGCGATTGACTATGTTACAAATTCTCCTACAAAGATGAACTACATGTCGGCTGGCAATACATCAGTCCCTATAGTTTCAAGAGGAGCTGCAGCAGGAGTCAGTGCCCATCACTCCCAAGCCTCGTGATGACATAGCCATCCCACCTGGAGGAACCTTTTCCGGATCTGACCTCATTAGATCACTCGTTACCCTCAGGATCTATCGGACACGAGAATGGCTCATGGCATGCGAAATGAGAGTTGCTCATGAACGGTGTAACATCTCTGGTATGTCCCTCCAACAAAGTGCTTCCTCATCCTCTGGTTTTTTCAGATTGGCAGTCACTAATTTATTAATGCAGTGTGTTTAGTTGCATTATTTGAAAGCGTTGTTGTCAAGGAGTGAATATTTTGCGTGGTCACAAATTTAATCGGTGTTTACTCAAAGTCTCCTTTTCAGTTGATATTAATATTATGAAGGGATCAACATAAGCACAGAAAAATGAGATAATACACGGTACATGTGCCCATTATAAGATTGTTGACGCAGGATGGGACCATTGTAATTACTCTACTTAACTCAGCTTGTAATTTTTAGTTTTAGCCTCAAAAAGTTTCATGTCTCCTTCTTTTGTTTGAAAGGGTAAGCAACCATTCACAAATTCTGGACATGCTTGTCCTGTTCCCAAGTAGTAATTGCTTTTGCCATTCGATGTCTCTTTGCCCTCATAAACTCTGATGGGTGACCTATTGTTGCATAGCTTAACAGCTGTTCTTTAAATTGTTGTTCCATCCGGTAATGACAGTAACTAGTCAATGATTCAGTCTCGTCAAATTCTATTTCTTAATTACCTGCTCTGCTGTTCTAGGGGTTGAATTAATTTATTTTGGGTCTGCTTTGCTTCATGGTTATTAGTGTCAATATTATGTGTTGTTTCATTCTGTTACAATGCGGGGTATGAAATTGGTGAGCCTCGAAAGCTCACTCCTAGGCAACTTCTTCATTGATGATAGGCCATTTGCTGCATTTGTTTTTGTATACATGTATCTTATGATGATAGATTAGCATAAAGACTCGGGAAATACAGATCATGGAGATCTGAGGTAGCATCTTTGTGGATTTTCGACACTAAATGTGGGGAAGAAAAAGCACATAGTGATGTGGAGGTATCGAGTCACAAGTAGTGATAAGCACATAGTATTGAGAAGCTATTGCTGCAAAGAATGCAAGCCTTCAGGTGATTATCTTTGTTCATCCATTCATGCAGACATTTCCTACATGCAGATGAGTTACTCTTTGAAATGCACATCAACCAGAAGAAAAGGACACAGACAGAGCCCCTCTTACGAGTGTATGGCTCCTGATGAACTTCATTATTGGAGTTTCTAAGAGTTGCTCTTTGCTTCTCCTAAATATGTTGCTTAACGAATCCATTCTGCACATTTACATGTTTGAATGATTGAGCTATGAAATTATATAAGTGATATGAGAAATCCAAAGATCAAATTGGAGGGCAAAAAGCAAGAAGGTAATAAATTGCAGTCGAAGAAATCTAAGGATAAATTTATCCGTTTGAAAGTGCTTGAGGATGAAAGAAATTAATAGTTAACATCATTTTTTAATACGTGTTATTAATGAGTATTGTTCTAGGATTCTATTGGCTTCAACTATAGACATTGTATAAATGGAAAAAAAAAAAAAAAAATCTCCAACAAGTAGACATAGACTGCTAAAACGGTTGCGGGGTGCTAGCAATTATAACTGAGCTCTAGGTATACCAGCGACGAATTAAGCTCAAGATCTTATCAGACTACTCGTATAAGATGCGGAATCACCATTTTGAAAAAAGGATAGTTATAAAATCGAATTTGCGGGCTAATTTAGGAGCAATGAGAGCTCTGAGAAGTGTAGGACCATGAAAAAATAGCTCGGAATGGCTCAATCTGCATATGGACTACTTGCCATTTCTATATAAATAGAAATAATAAAGCTACTCCTTCCAAGCTGGGGGACTTTCTTTGTCTATATCCTATGACATCATATCATTTGGCGGCATGGCCGAGGGTAATAACGTGGGTGACTAGAAATCCTTCTTTCCACAGTTGAACAATGAGCAATCTAGTAGACATTGGTGTAAAAATTTCCTTAATTTACTAACCAATGAAAAGATGTGCTTTGCCATGCATATCACAATTTAGTTAATTTGACAAAATAAATTGCAAATGCTCTTCGCATGAGAAGAAACTAAAAATCTTGCGTTGGCTTAAGGGAAGTGTATTCAATGTTACTACCCTTTACAATTCTAATGGTAGGTTAAGCCACCACAAACCTTAAAGAAGCACATAATTTGAGAGATTGTCTCCTGAAATGGAAGTTACAGAATCGACATTAGTTATCTCTCCGACTTACACCTCCATCCACCCCTTCACATCACACCTTTTTATTCTTCATTGTTTTCTCTTCATGCTCGCCGCTGCTAATCTTTACGCTCGGTGTATCGTCTCGGAGGATGATGACTCAAATTGGCCTCGGCTGCCGCAGTTGATGAAGTGACGTTGGACTGGCAGGAGTGCCGAGAGTGAAACCGTAGAATCTCATCCTTCGTATCGGCGAATGGTATCCATATGATGATCCATCTGACCTCAGCCTTGGCAAGAGTTAACAGAACGTATTCTGGAGTGAATCGAAATTTGACTCGGAAGTTCAATTGCACATGAAACAGCCGTAACAATGGGTCAGCGGCGATGGCGACATGAGCTCGAGATGGCCTGGCCACAGATGAATGTGGTCCAGACATATGTAGGGACAGGAAAGTGACAACTCGAATCAGAGAGGAATTAGTGTGGCTGCACCTTGAATGCGGAATCTGATAGTGTCGTTCACTGTAGGGTGATCTGAGCTGGTGGAGAGAGTCGGAGAAGCCTTCGACTGCAGCTTGGAGGAACAACTGAATGAAGGGGGATTGATCTCTAGCTGCTGATTTATTGCAAACGCGATTGGAGCTCCACCAGCGATTTATCGAGGTCGAGCTCTTTGACGATTGTTTGCTTCCAGCACCGACCGAAGCACAAAAAGGATCGCTACTGGTTTGAGGAGGCCACTCGTCGCCACAACGGCAAAACTTGACCAGAGAGTTTCCTTGATCAACGGTCACAATTACCGGGACGTTCCGTCTCCAATTTAACTCTAGAATTGTCTTCGATTCATTGCAATTTTGTCTGTTGATTTCCGTTTCGCTTTTGTTTTCTCCCATCCTCTTGCCATCTCCCAAATTTCCATTGCCGTTGGTTGCACTTTGGAGGAGGTATTGAGTTCTCGCAAGGAAGAGACAGAGTATCGCCGAGCATTTTGTCAGCGAGAGCAAGTTCAAGTTCGAGAGCGCTGGGATGTTGCTGATTCTAAAGGTTCAAAGCCACTGTCGGAGGCTCGGCTGCTGTGTTTGTTAAGAGAGAGAGAGAGAGAGGCTGCGGAATTCCTGCCGCAGCAACGCAAAGATGCAGTATATCTGCTTTGTCATGCATATCAACATTCAGTTCAATTTGCCCCCCAAAAAAAAAAAAAAAAAAAAAATTCCGAATGCTCTTCACTTGAGAAGAAACTAAAAAATTTCAATTTGCAACCACATGCCAAAAGACTGGTCACAAAATCTTCAAGAATTAGAAAAGAGACAATGTAAAGAATCTGATGTAAGTTGGCTGGAGCTTGTAAAATCAAGGTTGACATATGGCTTAACTTTACAGTTCTAAAGGTCAGGTTGAGCCACCGGAAACCTTAAAGAAGCACCCAATTTGAGAGAGAGAGAGTCTCCTGAATTGGAAGTTATAGAATCGACGTTTATAATCAGCTTCCTCCGACTCACGACTCCTGCCCACTTGGTGATTGACTGATTGTTAAGTCTAGGATCAAGAAGAGGTATCGTACACATTCAGGACCATTCCATCCATCGGAACAAAACTCATGCTTTTATCCATTTTGCCGAATCGGAAGCAGAATTCAACCTAGCAATTCTGTAAGTTTGTTCTCACCAAAAGTGAGCTAAGGCGATGCGTTCTCTGCTATATTGTATTGCATATATTATTTTACACCCAAGTCTTATCAGTGGTTCTGAAGATGGATACTCTGAACACGATATCATCCTTTCAACAAAGCTCAAACACGCGTCTTCCACCTTCAAAGAAGTTTCTGTCGTGGATGCAGCCCAACATGCAGATGACTTTCCATAATGTTTGTGGCTGATGAGCTTCAACGGCCATGGTTTGTCTTGAAATATGACAGCCAGAGTCTATGGGCTTTTATTAACGTGAGTCTTTGGGAATAAACCAGGAACTCTCTGCTCAAGTAGACATTTCGCAATTTTGTTATCTCAAAGAAGAAAACAACCAATGATTTCTGAGGAAGACAATATGAGGATGCTTTATGTGATTTAAATCCAAGAGTTGTCATTATCATGAGGATCTTACCACATTGTTTTTCTTCAGATGTATTAACCTCACCACAATTTCGGAGAAAGGATAATCAAGTATAGACTTGCTGGCCGGTTCGAGAGCTCTGCACAAGCCCCACTTTTTCAGCTTACCTGCAGCAGTTGCAAACTGAACATGAAGAAAGGTTTTGCTTTTTAGGCATATTCTATTCTTATTATGTAAAACTCATACCTGCCGACATAGCAACCCTAAATCAATCGATCTGAGTCTTACTAATGGTCTAGTTTCCTAAGGCCTATATGCACACCAATACAATTCTCAGCACAATCAAGTCTAAAACACATGCATATTCACACAAGGGAGAACTAAAGATGGAGAAACACTACAAGAGTGAATTAGCTCTAACACAGTTTCTCTCAGCCTAATGATGTGGAGAGTTCCTATATGGAATTCAAATCAAACACAAGAACAACTCAGTCAAGGGGAGAATTTCTGATATATCTCGTGATAAGTAGTTTGAACTTCTGTCCCTCCCCAATCTTTTTGCTAACGAATGTGCATGGGAACTGCCATGAACTTTGCAAACTTGTCAAATTCCATTGCCATACAAAGCTGAGGACACTTAGGTGAACGCAATTCATCCCCCGAGACTTCAAGCTCAACCAAAACATCACGGCAATTGCCGGCATGTTTAGTCCCAACACATACATATGCACACACGAGAGATCCAGAGACAGAGAAACACTAAGAGAATGAATTAGCTCTAACACAGTTTCTCTTACATTAACTCTAACACAGTTCTCTTAGCCTAACGACTTGGAGTGTTCCCATACGGTATTTGAATCAAACGTGAGAACAACACAGTCAAGGGGAGAATTAGCTAATATATTAAGATTCACACCTGGAAAATCTTGTGATGAGCAGTTCGAACTTCTGCCCCTCCCCAAACTCTACTGATGAATGTGCAGAGGAACCGCCATGAACTTTGCAAAGCTGATCAAATTCCATTTCCATACAAGACTGAGGACACTTGGCTGAATGCTATTCATCCCCGTAGACTTCAAGCTTGACTGAAACATCGTGGCAATCAAAGGCATCTTCCACCTTCAGCAACACAATTCTACAATTGCTGAGGCTTAGTTCCTCACATCGACATTGATTGACGGATATTCTATCTTGGACATCCTTTCATCAATTATGGTGACATGGAAAATGGAGTCCCCTTCAGATTAGAAGACCAAAAATTGGGCCTCAGAGATAGAGTAATGCTCTGCAAATTCATTCCAACCCTTTGCTAGCCAAACCATCTCATCGCATTTTTCCATTTCAACAGGCCGAACAATTGCACCATTCTACCAAAAGCATCCTCTCGAACCTTTTTGGTATTCCCTGTAGGAAAAGTAAAACCCATAATCTTAATAAGCCTATGAGACCTGATTTCAAATTCAAAATGAAGAAGAACATAACAACAATGCATAAACCAAAAAGGACATCTTGAAGCACATACTTTTTGGTTCATTCAGATTTGGAATGTGGCATTAATGAGTGTGCATCTGGATTATGATCAACCTCATAAAACCAAATCGGCATAGAAGTACACTTCCTTGATTCCTCAAGACTATATAAAGGAGATATTATTTGGAATGCTGAATTCATTTTGGACCAGCGAAAGTGACAATTCCAGAGTCCATCTTGATCAATGTAAATCAAGTCCTAACCAGCACTAGTGAATATGTAGACTCTGAACACAAAATCATCCCTATCAATGAGTTTCTACATGTAGATGACTTTCTCTTGCAAGTGGGCCAACCAGTGGAAAAGAATGCCCCCCCTTCCTGCCCAAAAAAAAAAAATAAAAAATCTCATCTACAACTCCTTAGCTTCACCATCTATGCCCTGTCTGAATATCTGAGAGTGCAATTTGCTTAATTTCCTGAATATGTTGCACGATGAATACAGGACCACACTGCCATCTACATGGTTGAAAAACCAACATACGGTGAAGAACAGACCAAGACATAAGCATACCCTAATGAGAGAATCAAATCATACACAACGTGAGTTTAAGGCATTACTTGCGTGAGTTTAAGGCATTCCTTGCTAGTTTCAGGAGTTCAATAGACAGTAAACCATATAACGAAAGCCATTAATCCAAAGTCAAGGTCAAATCTATGCTCCGAGAATGCAATAGGGCACACATTGAGAAAAAGCCTTCCAGGTCCTATATATATTTAAAACATATCAATTTCAGCCACACAAATCACAATCACAGGGGAAAAAGCAAATATATTGATAACTGGAACATGGATAGAATTGAAAATTTAAACTTAAGCTGTTTGATTCTTTCAAGCGCAGCCCAAATAACGTTTTATCAAACTACTGGTTCAATTTGACAAAGTAAAATAATCTTTTTTCCCCCAAATCTGATTAATATAACGAAATACAACAGTGTCTCCCATTTGAAAACAAAACTATCAGTCATTAGATCTACGATGAAATTTCAGAATCATAACAAGCCACCCCCTTATAAATTAGGTCTTTCTCTTTAGTTATGGAGGCAGCAACATTCTTTGCAATTTGCTTGTCCATATCAACTAGTCTCCTGGTGTGATTTACATATATATTCTACGTTTACAGCATTGAATAACATTGTCCAATTTCTCCATATTAGAGAACTCGGATTCTATTCTTAAGACGCCTCAGCAATTGCTTTTCCAACAGAATCTATCCAAAAAAAGAAAAAAGAAAAAAAGGGAAGACAATTGTTATCTTTTTGAACCTCCAACCACCAGCTTATGTCCCAATAACTGTCCTTTCATTTTTTTCCCTACTTCAATTACTCCAGTGTTAAGATATTTATACCTGGTTTTAAACATACACCCATGGACACTTCAAGGAAAATGACATATCATGTGGTACACTACACGATGAAGTAAACTTGGAAATACACTAGAGTATAAGCAAAGACCTTAAGAGCATTGACATATTTGATTTTCAGGCATTGCCAGTCTGAGTCAATAAGCATGGGATCATACCAAGCCATACTTAACATAAGAGGGCCTAATCACCACCTCAAAAAGGGATACTCCGTTGGAAAATTTGCTGGCCGATTTAAGAGCAGTGAGAGGCCTTGGGGGTGTGGGACCATAAAAAAACCAGCTCAGGATGCCTTAATCTGCTAATTGTTTGGTCCTCCCTGTACTTGAAAAACTGCAACTTTAGTTTGACTTGCCATGAAAAAAATTCTGCATAGATTGGAAGTCAAAAGCATCCCCCACATCATTCTGTAATCAATCAAGATTAAAACAAGAGCTTCTTAGAAACTGTTCTAGAATTCGAAGAGAACAACGGAAAGAGAGTTAGGCAAGCAGAAACAAGACATGTTAAACTGCAAGTCACCCCTCCAAATTCTCATGATGATAAGCAGTCAGGAGTTTATGGAGAAAAAGGAGTCCAAAAGACTCCATCGACATTTTCTCCCGCAGCCAATGAAGCACACGCCTTACACGACCATCCTAGTTGCATCTACTTCAAAAAGGGCAAATGATCAACCAACGGGACCACCTAACTCTAGGTGCATCCACTATCCAAAAGCTTATCATAACAAGTACCGCAGGCCATGAAAGCCTTCTGTAATGCATGCACATCGAAGAACACAACCTTATCCTTTTCAACAGTAGAAGCTCGAAGTCACCCTCCCTTTTTTGCAATAACCATTCCCCCACCAAAAAAGACAACCGCCAAGAATTCCCTCCCATTGACCAGACATGCAGTATGTAGAAGTGGAAAGGGTAAGAATCAAATTCGAATATGCTCAACAGAAACTACTCTTCGAAAGGAACTGAATGAAAACTGAAGCTAAATCCATGCTATTGCTCTAGATAAAGGAAACAAGAGACGATGACGACACCTCCAATCAAGCGCAAAATGAACCCATAGAAGAAGAACGCTTGTAACTGTACCTTGACCACAAGAGGATGGCGAGCGAAGCAGCGAGAGAGACGGTTCTGTGAAGAGGCAGTTTAAGTACACTTCATTAGTTTAACTAGCTATGGAAAGATTTTACAATAAATTGGAAATAAATTTTTATCATTGCAGCATCTCGTAACCAATCAAGAAAAAGAAAAAGGGCTTCTTAAAAATTATTCTAGAATTTAAAAAGAACAACTAGAAAGAGAGTTACGCAAGCAGAAATAAAGACACGTTAAACCGCAAGAAAGAGCAGTCTGGAGTACATTGAGAACAAGGCGTAAAAGTGATCCCCTCATATTTTTGACAAGGCATGAAATTCTCTCTGAATATTTTCAAGTTTCATGACGCTCGAGAGATATCTCTCCCTATATCATCTCCATCGATGAGAGCTCAAACACGCAGAAATGTCCTACGCAGACGCGTTTCTCTCGCCAATGCTCGCGAGGAAATAAATTGCTAGTTTGAAGAACAGAGCCCTAGCCGAAGAAGAAGGAGGCGAGGATTGAGGAAGGTCTCTACGAAACCAACTTCAAACTAATTCACGCGCAATAAGACACCAAAATCGGAAGAACTTACGTGTTTGCTTGGTTCAAGGGCGGAGGAGAGGGAGAGAGTACGATCTTCTCTCCAGCAACGGCGACAACGATAACCCTCCATCTGGTTGAATCTCCCTCTCTCTCTCCTACTTGACTCCGCTCCGCTAAGTGCAGCAGCTTCGCTTCTCTCAGTCCTGGCATTCCCAATGCTTCGTTTGACGCTTATGGTGTCAAGAAGGAGAAGGAGAGCCCTGCTTTGCTTCCTGCTGTTCAGCGAAGGAGGAGGCGAGATCCATCGATAGACAAGTTGATGATGCGGTGGTTGGACGTAATCAATACTAGAAAAGTTACAAAAAAAATAGAAAAATTTAAAAGATTTACGGTGCTACCAAAAAAAGGGAACGAGGCCAGCCCTCACAAGGGTCACCTCGCTAGATTTGGGCAAGGTTGACCTCCTTAGTGACCAGCAAGGGACGTTCTTGTCTGAATGACCTACCTTCACCTTGGGGCAGGCTGCCCTCGCAGTCATCAGTGAAGTTGGCCATCGCCTATGGCTAGCGAGGGTCACCGAACCCTCGTAGGCCCCAAGCAAGGCCGATTCTCGCCTAATCCAGTGAGGGCTTGTAGGCCCTCATGGGCCCTTAACAGTGGTCAACAAAGGTGGCCGACGAACGGACTCCAACGATGGTCGACCACCTTCTCGAGCTCCCTCACTCTCTAGTTCTCTCCCTGTCACTTGCTCAAAGATCTCCCAAGCGACCGGACCCCTCCCCCTCTCTCTTGCCGAAGACCCCCAAAAATCTTTTGCTTTCTTCCTTTTAAGCTTAGCCAGCGAAAAGTGCACATGGCTTCTGCCAACGCCAGCCTGTAGCGGTCGTCCTGATCCTCGACCTTGGGATCACGCTGCGACTTGCTACTCCCCTGTCTTTGTACCTCCGTTGCTCTCCTTTTTGCAGAAGGTGCGAGCGGCATAAGGGGAGGAAGAAGAAGAGGCGTGCGGGTTGGGCCCAGAAAAGAAGAGAGCCAGGCAAGGAGCAGGGAGAAGAAGAGGGGAAGAAAGAATAAAGGAAAGAAGGCTGGGCCGGCTTGGCCCTAGCCTAGTCTCGTTTTTCTCCTCTCTTTTTTTCTCTTTTAAGTAATGGTTATGTTAATTAATTTTCTTTTTTTCTCTTTTAATGAAAAGGCTCTGTTACTACCAATTCAAATACTCCTAATGTCAATATGTCATGCAATTTAATGGAATTTATTTTTGCTAGGGTTTAAAATTTAATCTCTAATTTTTTATGCAATTAATAAATGATTAAACAAGTTGTTAAAATTTAGGTATAAATAGTTACAAGTATTCTTGGGCATGTTTTTGTATTAATATTTTATTGTTACTCAAAAATAAGGAGGCTGAAGGGTACAAATTCAAGTAGAACAGAGTGGCCAGTCCTAAGATAGGGATGAATGAATGGAGGAGACTAGATGAGGGACTAGGTATCCATTACGGCTCAGCAAGTCTCAACATTGATGGAGCTACATATAATATGACTGATGGAAAAAGGCATGACATTTCATTTACTGAATGGAATTTTCAACATTTTGCAATTCACACGACCATGAGTTCCATATACATGAAGTGGCAAAAGAAGAGGTTTCATGGATAAGGTGAGTGATCATTCACCATTCCATATCGGTAGCATTAAGAAAAAGCTTATCTTGATTTTTGAGGGATTCAAAGATAGAACAACACAATTGTAAAAAAGAGGAGAAAATTATCGAATTTTTTTCAAATTTATTGTACTTTAACTAATTCAATTCTAAACCTTTTTAGTTGTACCAATTGTGTCCCACACCTTTTTCATCTTTGCCAATGAAATCCATCCAATTGATTTTGATTGGAAAAAAGCTAACATGCAATCTAGTTAGTGTCAGTTATCCTATATGGTATATTGATGCTTATGTGGACAACTTTTTAATTTTTAATTTTTTTTCCAGTTTTCATTATTTTGTTTTTTCTTTGCTTTTTGCTGATGGCTAGTCTCATGTGATGGTTGGCCACTAGCAAGGCTAGCCTAGGCGAGGCGAGGTGGTCCCTTGCCTGTTTTTGTCAAGGGCCTCGATGCCATTGCTTAATGCTGAGTGAGGGTCATTGGTCCTTTGTAAAAAAAAGAAAAAAAATAGTAAACAAAAGAAAGGAAAAATAAATAAAAACCCAAAAAATTATAAAAAAATTATTCAAAAAATGTCCATGTCAGTACTAGCTATGTCACGTAAATCGATCAACATCTATCTTAGCAATTTCCATACGTAATTGGCCGGATTGACTCAATTGATAAAATATGAAAATATTTATGAATCAATTAATATAATTGAAATATTTAAAATTGAATTGACTAAAGTGCAATTCATTTTGGACTTTTTGAACAGTTATTCCAACCAAAGTGGGAATCGACAAGAACTTACTCTTTTTGGAGCCACTAGTTGACAACATTTTTTTTTTTTTTTTTTTTTTTTTTGAATTTCTTCATCTTATCTCATAAACCAGAAATACCAACGAATTAAGTTATTCAAGTGAATGTAAAAAGAAAAATTACATTAGAAAGTCAAATATTTTGTGCTAGTGATCAAGTCCTCATAGTTTTTGAAACCTATGCATTCAAATCCTAATTTCGATGTTAATAGAGTCTATTCACTGGAATTTCAAAATACTCAAATTTCTCACAAAATTGAACCTTTGATAGACCTAAAGGATCTTCTCAATGGCATTGATCCATAGAGAGATAGAGGGAGACAGAGCCCCAATGTGGGGGGAAGGGGGGAAAATTGTCCAAAAAGTTCTAAACCTATTTTACATTGGTCAATTTAGTTTCAAAACTTTTCACATTTTGCTATTTGAGTCTATTTGGCAAGAAATTGCCAACACAAATGTCGGCCATCCTTCATGGCATGGCTAGCTTTGACATGAACATTTTTAATAATATTTTAAATTTTTTTTATTGATTTATTTATTATTTTATTTTATTTTTTTTATAGTGGCTAGCTCGTTATGCCCTTGTGGGCCGAGGCGAGGCTAGCCTCGCCATGGCCTTGATTTGATTTAGGTAAGGGGCCTCCCTCGTGGTCGTGATGGTTTGAGTGAGGCCAGCCTCACTAGCCACAAACAAGGTAGCAAAGCTCTCACCAGCCGCGGGGCCATGGTGAGGTTGGCCTAAAAAGAAAAGAGGGAAAAGAGAAGGAAAGAAATAAAGGAAAAAGAAAAGAAAAAAAATAATTTTTAATTTTTTTTTCACGTCAGTGCCAATTATGTCACGTAAAATTGTCGGTGTTTATGTCAACGACTTTTGGCCAAATTGATTGGAAAGACTCAATTGACAAAACATGAACATGTTTAGTACTTAATTGGCAAAATTAGAAGATTTATAACTAACAAAATTGCAATAAGTTTTGGACTATTTTCACGAATTTTCCTAACAAGTAGAATCACCACTTGTGGTCAATTAGTGGCCACCAATTTATGAATGTGATCGAATTATGGACAATTTCGTGCATAATTACAGATTTTTAGGAAAAAATATCATCACCTCACGATTTGGTGGAAGAGACAATGAATGAGGGCAGGTTTTACGACGTAGCAATATGGGTGGAGGTTTACTAGATATAGAAAATTGACTCTTGATTCTGATTTAAGTTATTGTGTCAATATGGATTCGACTGCATAACATAAACCTCATGGGTTCCAACTTGGGCTCATCTTTGGAAGATTCCTCATAATGGGGTACAGGAATTATGCAGCTGAAAAAATAATTTGCGAAAAGAAATAATTCGGAGGAAATTAAATAACGCACACATGAAAACGAAGGCAGAAAAATATAATCTCTTACTAAAAAGAAAATTGTCAGTGTCATTAGAAATTTTCATTAAATTTCGAATATGATTAATCATTTTGCTAATCTTTTACAAAGTTAAATTTGCGAAAAGGAAAATTATTATCGACTTTTCTCATAAATCTTGACTAAATAGGAGAGAAGTCTTCGATGTGGCATTGCTAAGTCCTTGAAGCCCGCAAGCTGCGGCACTTGCTAACGGTCCCCTATGTTTTCGGAGGTTTCAACAAACAGTTTTTGGAAAATTATTGGAGGTTTTTTTTTTTTTTTTTTTTTGGTCAGTCCTACTCTATTCCTACTCTACACTCACTCCAGACTTGTGCCCCGCCTCTTGCGGGCGTGGGAGTCGCAACCCACTCTCAAACTTACGCGTCCCTACCCCTATCCCTCCCTAAGAAGGTGGGGATTTGAACCCCTCACCTCCCCCTTCCATGTTGGAAGGGTGGCCACGACCTTAGAAATAACAAAATCTATCTTCCACGTCGCTCCGTACTCCGTCCCACCAGTCAAACAGGGACCGAAAAGAAGTTCTAGAATCAACAACCTTAGTCGCGCCAATAGGAATGACGAGTAAGAGGTAACAACAAAACGACTCGATGACGAAAAAACTACATTCTCATGCCCCCTTACTGTCAGTTACCCGTCCATCTAACCCTTTCTATTATAAGCAAAGAATTTAATGAACCAATTGAACCAATTTCAGCTATTTAAGCTCACCTTGAAGACCCCAAATTTCACCAACTGAAAATTAGCAAAGAGAGGATATAAAATTGTTGCCCAACTCTCTTAGCATCATCAAGACTTTTATCTCTCAAAAATACTCAAGAGTTGCCATGAAATATACAGCAATAATCTTGATCCTTCTGCAATGTTGCCTTGCTTTGAAGGCCAACTCAATGATCCTGCATAAGTATGAGTCGATTTTCAACTTTGGCGACTCTCTAAGCGACACTGGGAACTACCTCCGATCTGCGGGGGATCATGCAATCCTGCCAATGTCTCCTTATGGCAAGACCTTCTTTGGGCATCCGACCGGTCGTTTTTCAGATGGACGTCTTACAATTGATTTTATTGGTATGTTCTCCTAACTCTTCTTTGCTTTTTGTAAATGCGTGCTCGTGTTAGGGAAGAGAATAGGCATTTTAAATCAAAAGGCCGCAGCTTTTGCTGAGAATATTTGGATCTACAGCAGTATATATCCAAGCTCAAAGACAGGGCTATTTTTCTACGTTTGGTGTTGATATTTCACTGACGACAGTACATATTTTTCTTTCAAAACGAGAGGAAAAAGAACTTCTTATTTAAAGCGGAGTTAATGACAATCTTTAGCAGTCTTTATCATCAATGGGGGTGTTAATTTAGATGTTTAACTGGTGTATATGCGTTACATATGTGAAAATGCAGCGGAAGCAATTGGGTTACCCTATCTGAAGCCATATCTTGAGGTAGTCAACGGCACAGTTGATGCTCGTAGCGGAGTCAACTTTGCAGTTGCTGGTGCCACAGCGCTTGATCCGACATTCTTTGCAGCTCGAGGCATTCCAGCGATGACAATGACGAATCATTCCTTAAATGTTCAGCTCGATTGGTTCAAGAAACTTAAATCTTCTCTTTGCACAACCCAGCAAGGTAAATAATATAAACCCTATTTTTGTAGGCTCCAATTGAGGACTAACATGTATAGCAATTACTCTTTTGTGTGATCGATCATATTCACTGAAGATATTTATTGAGGTGATTTGGTAGATATCACATCTTTGTAGCTCATAAATCTTTCGTAGGATGACCACTATAGGTTTGGTGCAATAGATTGGGATGTTTAGACTTGCAACTTAGAAACTGAGGCAGACTTGCTTAGGCCTAGTCTATTAATTTATGGGGATTGAAGAGCATTTCATAGGTCTCTAGATAGACGGGTTTCTATTTTCGTGCTCTTGCAATATCAAAGGAAAATAAAAGAAGTCTTTCGTTGAGTGACTTCAATATTGGAATATATCATTATTAGGATTTTTAAATAGATTACTTGAGTCATTTGATGATTTGATTTTTATTTTCGTTCTTTTCTTATGTAGATTGCGATACATATTTCAAGAAGTCTTTATTTCTAGTGGGGGAAATTGGTGGAAACGACTACAATCTTGCTTTCGCCCTGGGTGCAACCTTTGAGCAGCTCCATCCCATTGTGCCAAATGTTGTTGGAGCCATCGCCAATGCAATCAGCGTATGGCCCTTTTCTTTTTCTCGCAAGGAACAAAGCACAATACTATTTGTCCAATAAGATCTTGCGTGGTTAACCTTTTTTTAGCACTTCAATAAGTTTTTCATGGCATGTGATTGTTTTAGATGCTCATCGAACACGGGGTGGTGGAGTTAGTAGTGCCAGGGAATTTGCCAATTGGTTGCTTGACATCGTACATAACGACAGCTCTGCCCTTTCTCAAGAATGACGCTAATACGGCAACTGGTTGTCTCAATCGTTATAATGAATTCGCCAAGTATCACAACAATTATCTCCAACGAGAGTTGCAGGTTTTGAGACAAAAATATAGCCATGCAAGGATTATCTATGCAGATTATTATGGAGATATCATGCGTCTCTTTGAATCACCAACACAGTATGGTGAGTTTACTTTCTTCTTACTTTCACGATCAATGGTGAATAGGCATATAGAACCTTCAACTACGTATATAGATTGAAGATTTATCCTACTCGCGGCGTCTTTATGAACTTATAAGGTTAAGTGGTGAGATCGATGTCCTCTCGTTTTCAGGTTTCTCTAAATCAACACATGTAGCTTTCTGTGGAGCTGGTGGACCATTTAATTTCAACGTCAGGATGATGTGTGGTTCCACGTCAAGCGTGTGTAAAGATCCATCAGCCTCCATACTTTGGGACGGAGTTCACTTGACCGAGGCGGCGTATCGGCACATGGCCAAGGGCTTACTCGACGGTCCCTTCACTTCTCCACGTCTCGTTGCCTAGAAGTCCGAAGGGGATGATGCATAAAGCATCGATTCTAATGTCAAAGATGAATGTATGCTCATGGTCACCGAGTCATAAAGAGTCACTGTGTTCGGTGGATTGACATCTTGTTGTTCTACCTATGTGTTCTTGTTTCAGATTTCCATCCTGTAAAATTTTCTTGTTGGATTATCATTCATGTGATGAGTCATGAATACCGATGGAATCAAAATCTTGCAAATTATTGTTGATATTGCGAGCCAAACAACTAATTAACTATCCGACTTTTCTCAACAACTGGTTTTATGATCCAATCCTCTCAAATCAAGAGATGAATTTACTTATTGAATTTATGTTTTTGAAGGGTTGACATATTAATATGAACGATTTTGGATAGCAGATACTAATCAGAATGTTTTCAAAGTGTTTAATTAATCATATATCTCTGATGACACTAATTTGTTTAGGTGCACATATTAGCATTAGGGATAAGAGACGTCCATGGGAGAGTTGATACCGCATTGAATACTCACTTTATACATTTGTCTCTTAACTCGTTTTGGATTAGAGTATCAGTCCAATTGAATATGTAAAGCCCGTGGGATTTAAACCCGAGCTAATTTTTAGAAATTTCCAAGAATGGGGGTTTTGGAATTTTGTGGCTCCACCCAAATTACGATAAAAATGAGGCCGAGGGATATAATTAATGTCCAAGTGGGAGCCAATAACCAAAACCAGTTTGGACCATAGCCAGAAAAAGAATAATTTTGCGTTTGATTATCGGTGCATAATACGCAAGAAAACAAGTCATAGTTAGATCGATCTGTTCAACACCATGTGACATTTTGCACAGTGTACTTCAATATTATCAATTATTTCAGCAGCTAACAATAATTGCCATTAGCTCGTGTGGATTATATTCATTTCGAACTGCTTGATGCCTTAGAATGTCCTATTAATCTATTCTATCTGACCTGTTATTTCGCACATATCGTCTTAACCATTTATTTTGACCTATGTAATGATACATCCTAACTGGATTAGAAACCAACAAAAATAGTCTAAATCGCCTCCTCTATACAAAATAGTTTGGAAAGTAAGAGAATGTCTGAGACTTCATCATTTTCGTAGAAAGAGCTAACTCAAATATTATCGCGTTCAGTTCGGTAGCGATATGGAAAATATAGATGAGGCTCTTAATCATTTAACACGTTTTCAACGGGTGGTCGTTTTGGGACATCAAGCCATCATTGTATGATCATCAAAAATCAACAACATGACTGGCCAAGGAAGACCCAGACATCCACAAGACGACATTCTCATGTCACCATGTTTATATGTCGAGCTTCCATCTGACACTCCAATGAATAAGCAAAGGGTACAGTGACTCCTGATTACACCGCCTTCAGCAATTCAACCTCACCTCCAAACCCCATCTTTTCACAAAATTGATATTAGCAAGAGAGCACATAAATTGTCTACAACTCTCTTAGCATCTCCAAGACTTCTTCTCTCGAAAATACTCAAGATTCCCGTGAAATACAATATAATAATCTCGATACTTCTGCATTGTTGTCTGTCTTTGAAGACCAACGTGGCCCTCCCGCGTAGGTACGAGTCGATTTTCAATTTCGGCAACTCTATAAGCGACACCGGGAACTTCCTTAGTACCGGGGCGGTCGCATTTCTGGCTGTGGCTAAGCTTCCTTATGGCAAAACCTTCTCTGGGCATCCCACCGGTCGTTTTTCAGATGGACGTCTCATGATCGATTTCATCGGTATGTAGTCCTCTCAGACTCTTTTATCTGCTTTTGTAAATGAATCTGCTTTTAGGGAAAAGAACAGGGATTTGATGCAAAAGGCCACTAATTTTGGTATAAATATTGGGATCTCTAGCAGTAGAAAACAATGCTCAAGGAAAAACTAATTATACCTGCGGTGTTCGTATCATGCTCTGCGTGCAGTTGAAATCTTTAACTATCAGTTGAGATGTTTAAATGGTGTGCATGCAATACGCATATGAAAATGCAGCGGAAGCATTTGGCTTACCGGATCTGAAGCCATATCTTGAGCTGTGCAAGGGCTTGCATCATGTTCGTAGTGGAGTGAATTTTGCAGTTGCCGGCGCCACGGCACTTGATCCGACATTTTTTTATACACAAGACCTTGGATCGTTGTTATGGACGAATCATACCTTAAACGTCCAGCTCAGTTGGTTCAAGGGACTCAAATCATCTCTTTGTACTACCCAACTAGTTAAAACATAAACTCATTTTTGTATGCTCCGATTGAGGACTGATATTTTATAGTGATAGCTTGTGTGTACTTCCATTATGTACCATCGATCTTATCTAAACAAGGTATGATTATTCATCTAGGTGATTTGGTTGATATCATGCATATGTAGCTCCTAAATTTTCATAGGGTGACTTTACAGTTGGCATGAGCTAAGCAACCAAAGATCATCTATTTAGATCCTATTAACTACATTCAACTTGCTCTGATCAAGACTACTTGTTCAGGCCAAAGGCATGAACTCAATCAGTTCATGGCCCTTGCAAGGTGTTTTACAAACCTTCTTATAGATGTGGCTTTTCGTCCGTGCTCTTGGATCATTAAAAAAAAAAAAACAAAGAAAAAAATATTTTTATAGGGTGATTAATATTTAAATATATCTTATCACAACCATCTTTTATATGGTTACCAACCCATCTTTTATCCATTTAATTTTTGTTTTAATTCTTTCTTTTGAGCAGATTGTGATCCATATTTCAAGAAGTCTTTGTTCCTTGTGAGGGAGATTGGTGGAAACGACTACAACTTTCTTTTCACCTTAGGTGCAAGTGTTGAGCAGCTCCCTTTCATGGTGCCCCTTGTTGTTGGAGCCATCACTAATGCCACCAGTGTATGCCTTTTTTTTTTTTTTGGTGATCGCGAATCCGCCGAGGCCCTCTTTCACTTACGCTATTCGGGGTCTCACGGTCCTTTGCGATGGAGAGACCTACAACGCCTATACTTGGGGAAGATTAGCCCAGCATCCTACTACCAGGGCCCCACACTTAAATCGCTAGCAACTGTGGAGTTTCAAACTCTCGACCTCGACAATGAAGGTGAGACTCTCAATCAACGCAGCTACTTACGGGTGGGTCAATGTATGCCTTTTTCATTTTAATTTTTATATTTATTTACTTATTTCTGTCTCTGTCTCTCTCTCTCTCTCTCTCTCTCTCTCTCTCTCTCTCTCTCTCTCTCTCTCTCTCCTCTCTCTCCTCTCTCCCTTTTTTTTTTTTTTTTTTTAACAATTAACATATGCACAATACGATTTATTCAATATTCGTTCCAATAAAATCTTCCATGTGGTCACCTGGAATGAATTATTTTCATAGCTTGTGATTGCTTTAGATGCTCATCAAAGAAGGGGCAGTGGATTTAGTGGTGCCGGGGAATTTCCTGATCGGTTGCTGGACGGTGTACTTGACTTTGTTTCACAGCTCTAATGAATCGGACTCTGATCCAAGAACTGGCTGTCTCATAGCTTATAATGAGTTCTCCAAGTACCACAACAGTTATGTCAAGCGAAAGCTGCAGATTTTGAGACAGAAATATCGCCACGCAAGGATTATATATGCCGATTACTATGGAGCTGCCATTCATTTCTTCTGCACACCAAATCATTATGGTGTGTTTTCTTTCATTCTAGTCTCATAATCGACAGTCAATTAGGCATATAAGATAATTCACTGAGTCACATCGAAATTATTCGAAAGTTCGTGGTACTTTTGTGAAGTTATAAGGGTGACTATGGAGATCAATCCTCCTCTTGTTTGCAGGATTCAATGGAGGTACACAAGCAGCTTGTTGTGGAGGTGGCGGACCGTATCATTTTGAGCTCTCGGCCATGTGTGGTTCCAATGGCTCGACTCTGTGTACAGATCCATCGGCTCTCGTGAATTGGGACGGAATTCACTCGACCGAGGCGGTGTATCAGGTGATAGCCAAGGGTTGGCTCCACGGCCCCTTCACTTCTCCACGTCTCTTTGCCTCGAAGTCCCAGTATGACAATGCGTTAGCTTCGGTCCTGTTGCCGAAGACGAACTTATGCTCGTGGTCATAGATTCATAAACGGTCGAAGTGTTTGGCGGATTCAAATTTATTGTTTTACCTTCTTGTTTCTAGATTTCAGTTCTTTAGCTTCTGAATAATCATTCATGTGAGGCGTGGTGAATAACGATGGAATCAAAACTTTAGAAATAATTCTTGAAGTCAAATCAAAAGCTTTTCTCCCCATTTTTCGTCTTTCTCATTATAGTTCTCTTCCACTGGATATGGACCTCCTCTGCCGTCCTCATCCCTATGGCCGCCACTAGCCTCCATCCGAGCAAGCCCAATCGCCTATCACGACCGTCAATTCCTTATCACCTCCCTCTAGCTTACTCGAATGGCAAAATCCGAGCTTAAGAGCGGCAATGCAGAGGAGAAAGTGGGAGTGGGGTTGGCGATCTCCTGGCAGAGGAAGAGGGGCAGGCAGAGAGAGGGGAGAGATGTTAGGCATAGATTTTAGGGGTAACTTTATCTAAAAGGGACATTTTGGTTATTTTAGGAAAATTTAACGGAAACTAATTAAGGGTAATAGTTACATCACTGTAGTATTTTTTGTGGTAAAAAAATTAATTTAAGATAAATTTGTTATAGATGAATCAATTTGGGGTTTTTCATGGTATCAATTCAAAGACATGCATGCAAAATTACACTAACTAGATAAAAATATCTCATAATCAGTGTGACTTGGGAGCTTGACTTGGGATTTCACAAAGATTCTTCGTTTTTGCTATAATTTTCAATTTTGTTACATTGTATTATTAGGAAAAAGTGTCAGAAAAGTCTTAAACATATTTCATTGGTGCCAATTTAATCCTGCCGACACCTAAATTTTGTCAACTCAACCATTTATTTATTACATAGAAAATTAGAGATTAATTTTAACCTTTAAACAAAAATAATATAATTAAGTTGCATAGCATGTAATTTTAGGAGTATTTATTATTTAGTTTACATTTTTATTATTGCATTCGCATTAGACCGATGACAGACATATTTGAAATGATAGTTGTAAGATTTAATTTGGCAAGTTGGACAAAGCCCATGAAGAGAGGAAATTGGCCCAAACCCTTTATTCTTTGATTGCCGAAAATTAACTTATGAGGAATGACATGTTAGAAGATAAGTATATTGTAGAAAAAGATTTATATTATTCTTACAATATTTGTTCAAGAGCAAATGAGGAAAATTTGGTCAATGAAAAGGAATAAAAAATAATATGATGATTGATGTTTCGTATATTCATGCAATATATAGAAAAATAAAGATAGAAAAATAAAAGGAAGGTGTGTTAAGGCATAGTCAGTTGGCATGGATTATATATGGAGTGATATATTTTTTGTTTTTAGATAAGAAAGATTGCATTATCATGAGAGATTTGAGCTCACACTCGGCAAGGAAATAAAGACAAAAGTGAAGGAAGTGAAGAAAAGGACAAAAATTATATAGGCATACCAACTCTAGTATTTATAAACAAAAAAGTTTTGCTAAGTGGCCGGTTTCATTGGATCGGACCGGAACTCGTTTGGTTAGGACTGTCCAGTTTGGTTCTCGGTCCCAAAAAATGGGAACCAAATTGAAAATCATCAGTTCCATTTTTATGCAATCAGGAATTGGACTAAACTAGCCAATTCGGTCCAATTTGGACGATTTTTGATCTGGTTGCGGATGAGCTCCTTGATCAAAATGCATATTACTTGTTTGATGAAATGCTTGAACTAGATCGATATGTAAATTCGATTCAATCCTGGAACCGCAAGTTCCATGATTTCTTCACTTTTTCTTGGTAGAAATTTACGCTTGATGACTGAGAGATATCTATCCCTAAAGCAATTTTGTCAAATGTGTAAAGCTAAATAATCAAAACTATAGCTTACACACTGATTAGTGAAATATTGATATGGCATAACTTATTATTTTTGGCGTGAGTTATGGGATAGTGGGGTTTGACAGGACAAAATGGTCATGCAAAATTCAATCGTTGACATCAATTTTCTTTCATTCAATGGTTGAGATCGTGCACGTAACTTTGACCCAAAAGAATTATGCTGTTGTACAAATTGACGTGCCAGGTCCCTTGTAGAGACTCATTCCCATACCGTCCTTTGCATATGGGTTTCCAGCAATACTAGCTTGTGTTCTTGAGTGGTCCGATGGAAATCCCCATTGTTCCTATGTGGAAAGCTAAATTCTAGTTATTTCTTGCAAATGTTTTCAAAATCATTTATCAATGATGGGGGCGCCAGTGCTGTCTGTTCATGGTAGAGACATAGAATCGAATCGAACCGAAATTTCATGCATTTTCGGCTTGAAAAAAAATAAAAATAACCGTTTGCTCTTCTCCTCCACTGCAGTTTTCTTCTCTCTCTCCTCCAATAGCATTAGACTCGCACTCAACCCCCTCTCCGGGATTAAATTCCACTCCTGCGAAACCTGCAACAGTGTAGCCACGTTCGCCACCTCCCCCAGATCGCCTTTCAGAATCTGAATTCCGTGCCGTAGGGCCTGAATCCGAAGTTTCAGCTTGGTGATCTCGACAAGGAGGGACTTCCTCTCGCAAGCCCGCCGCCGCTCCTCGCATGACCACCGTTGCTCCTCTCGGAGGTGGCGATGGGACTTAGTGATAGTGCTAGTATGAACAAAATAAAAAAGTTAAGGAAGAGAATAAGAACACAAGAATTATAGTGGTTCGGCTTAATCCAAGCCTACGTCCACTCTCCCACGCTAACAGCCTTCTTGGCTGGATTCCACTATGCAATCAACAAGAGATTACAACTTCGAGTGCAAACACTTAGTAGTAGATCACACTATCTCACTAAGTCACTCTTTTGGTATTTCTCTCACGATTACAAATGTTTAAGCTCTCCAAAGACAAGTTGATGATCGAAGGTTGCTCAGACTTTGGAATTATAAATTCTACGCTCCGTCTCTTACTTGCTCATCGGTCCATGATCTCCTTAAATACTCCTCCACTTCCAAACTAGCCGTTGGATAGCATCCCGGAGAATCGTCTTCCAATATACCCATTGGACAGCTCTGTATCTAGAAGATTAGGTAGCCGTTGAGTGACAAAGGTAAAATCCCAAATTGATTGCGATCGCCCATACAAACGAAATCTTGGTTTCCATAAGTAAAGCTTCTTCGTGTAGAAAGTTCTTGTCTTCAATCAAATCAATCTTGATGTGGAATCCAAACCAGATCACTAGCCGTTGTATGATTGGGCTTGAGTTACGATTCATCAAATCTGGATGTAAAGTCTGAGTCTGTAGACTTTACAATATGCGTCTGTAGACTTTACAATCTGGGTCTTTAGACTTTAAGTCTTGAGTTTGACAGTCTTCAGATTTTGAGTCTTGAGTCTGACAGTCTTGAGACTTTGACACAGAAGTCTGGAAATCTTCAGAATATACTTCGGACATGTGTTCCATTCAGTCTTCTGGCCGTCTTCAGACTTTGACAATATCCTTTACATGTTCTATTATCTGCATGGTCTATTACTTAACCATTAAACATGTTAGTAGCCTTTGATTTATTTTGTCATCTTCAAAACATCATAAGGGATTTCCCTAACAATCTCCCCCTTTTTGATGATGACAAAACAATCTCTGAATATGCAGATTTGTAAACATACTTTTAAATCAAAGGATATCATAAGATAGCAAATAGATTGAGCATAAGAATATATAGAAAAATAATCGCAGCTCAATATTATGCCATAGATAATATAATAACAACCAATCAGCACATATGCATATTCATATCTTCTCCCCCTTTTTGACATAATCAAAAAACAATAATAATGGATTCACGTAGAGAATGATAATCAATATCTTGCATGAATCACAATTTCCAAAAATCAGCTTTTATCGAATATTAAAGATATGCAATATAGCTCACTTTGATTATATATATCAACAAATATCCAATAAAAATCACGGATGCATCATAAAATTTACGTACCATTTTTGTCATAATAAAATGATAATATCAGTAAGAGATTTGTTAATGACAAAATGTAATAAAAGATGCACTAACCGGATTTTGTAGATCTTAACAATTCTGACACATTTACCTTCCTTCTTTTCATAACAAGATCACGATCAATCAAAAAAGATTTTTCCATAATTGATCAAAGCTCCCCTCAATTTGTTGCTTTTTTGAAATGATCACGATTCTTTTCCTTTTCTTTTGGATTTGATTTCTCCCCTTATTGAATTTCCGGCAATCAACTCATTTCTCTTTTTGGTATCCATCAATTTGGATCCTTCCTTGACGTTAGAGTAAAATAGAAAATCTCCATAATCAAATATTCTTTCTTAATTCATCATAACAGAGTGTTCAAAGAAAGAATATTATGAACAATAATATTTTGACAAATAAATTCTCACTTAGTCAAAGCACAATAAAATTAGGAAGAATGAATTCTTTGAATATCTAAGAATATCTTGCATCATCACGTAAAACAGATTTTCAATGTGCAAAATATGATTAAATCTGAGAGTATAAAATTAGACAAAATAATCTGAATTATCTCAAATAATCACACGTACTAAATTAAATCTTAACTCACAAATCACAAAAATAAATCATACGATTCTTTCTTTCATAAAGCAAAATATGATCATTATAAAATCTCAATTAACCAAGGATATATCGAATATCAAGCATAATGAGAATTATTGCCCAAATCAAATTGAGAATAAAAAAATTCCTTACCAAATCCTCTTTCTTCTTTCTTCTTTATATCCTGCAAAAATAACTTATCTTTTCTTTGGTACCCATTTTTTCTTGGGTCCATGAGAGTTAGCAGAATATGTTTCTTTTATCCAATTTTTCTTAATAGGTCTCCAGACTTGAGAAAGATCTTGTTGCCTAAGTCGAGAATTCTCCTTTTTAAGTTTGAAAATCATTTTAAGAGAAGATTTGAGATTTGAATAAAGCTCATTTATATATCTTGAAACTTTGAAAGGAATTGCTAAATGACTTACCTTGATTTCCTCATCAGATTCTGAGTCTAGTTGTGAATCAGACTTTGATTCTCGAGTCTATGTCCGAGTCAGACTTTGATTCCCGAGTCGTGTGTCCGAGTCGACTCGATTCTGAATGTGCCGTCAAGCATATATTTTCTTGATCATCATCTTCTTTCATGATTCTTTTATGGCCATTATGCTTGTATTGACTTCTTCCATCGAAGTTCCTTCCTTTTCTACTCAGCTTTTTAAATTTCTTGATCATAAAGGCAAGTTCTTCATCGTCCATGTCATTTTCTGAGTCTGTTTCATCAAAAACAGCATTAGATATTAAAGCGATGGACTTCTTACCTTCGGGATCTTCATCATTGAGTTGTTCCACTTCATAGGATTGAAGAGTGCCAATCAATTCATCAACGGAGAGTGGCATAATCCTCTGAGTCTCCCGGATTGAGGTCTTGACATGGTTCCATTCTTTTGAGAGACCTCGCAAGAGTTTGTTGACCTTCATTTGGGAAGAAATTGGATGACCTTGATATGCCAAACCGTTTACAATTTCAGTAAAACGATCGAACATATCTCCAATCGACTCTCCTTGCTTCATCTTGAAGGATTCATAATTGCCGAGCAGGAAGTTTACTTTTGTCTCTTTTACACGATCGGTCCCTTCATATGTAACATGAAGTTTATCCCAAACTTCTTTTGCTGTTTCACATGAAGAGATTCTATTATATTCAGTAGGAGACAAAGCGCAATATAAAGAATAAATTGCTTTCGCATCAAGCGCTTCTCTTTTGGACATCTCCATCCGAGACATAGGAGCGGGGGGGGTTTGCTTTCTTTGTCTTTGCCATTCTTATTTGATGTAGACGCAGCAATGGGGTTGATTCCTCTTTCCACAACATCCCATTGTAAGAGATCTCTGGATCTTAGGAATGCTTTCATTTTGTTCTTCCATACGTCGTATTCCTTTCCATCAAAATATGGTGGCCTTGTGTTGCTTTGCCCTTCCATAAGTCCTGGTGCCAACATACTAGCCATAAAGAATCTTTAACTCAAAAGTAAAAACACTTTTATAAACCGAGCACTTGGCTCTGATACCAATTGATAGTGCTAGTATGAACAAAATAAAAAAGTTAAGGAAGAGAATAAGAACACAAGAATTATAGTGGTTCGGCTTAATCCAAGCCTACGTCCACTCTCCCACGCTAACAGCCTTCTTGGCTGGATTCCACTATGCAATCAACAAGAGATTACAACTTCGAGTGCAAACACTTAGTAGTAGATCACACTATCTCACTAAGTCACTCTTTTGGTATTTCTCTCACGATTACAAATGTTTAAGCTCTCCAAAGACAAGTTGATGATCGAAGGTTGCTCAGACTTTGGAATTATAAATTCTACGCTCCGTCTCTTACTTGCTCATCGGTCCATGATCTCCTTAAATACTCCTCCACTTCCAAACTAGCCGTTGGATAGCATCCCGGAGAATCGTCTTCCAATATACCCATTGGACAGCTCTGTATCTAGAAGATTAGGTAGCCGTTGAGTGACAAAGGTAAAATCCCAAATTGATTGCGATCGCCCATACAAACGAAATCTTGGTTTCCATAAGTAAAGCTTCTTCGTGTAGAAAGTTCTTGTCTTCAATCAAATCAATCTTGATGTGGAATCCAAACCAGATCACTAGCCGTTGTATGATTGGGCTTGAGTTACGATTCATCAAATCTGGATGTAAAGTCTGAGTCTGTAGACTTTACAATATGCGTCTGTAGACTTTACAATCTGGGTCTTTAGACTTTAAGTCTTGAGTCTGACAGTCTTCAGATTTTGAGTCTTGAGTCTGACAGTCTTGAGACTTTGACACAGAAGTCTGGAAATCTTCAGAATATACTTCGGACATGTGTTCCATTCAGTCTTGGCCGTCTTCAGACTTTGACAATATCCTTTACATGTTCTATTATCTGCATGGTCTATTACTTAACCATTAAACATGTTAGTAGCCTTTGATTTATTTTGTCATCTTCAAAACATCATAAGGGATTTCCCTAACAATCTCCCCCTTTTTGATGATGACAAAACAATCTCTGAATATGCAGATTTGTAAACATACTTTTAAATCAAAGGATATCATAAGATAGCAAATAGATTGAGCATAAGAATATATAGAAAAATAATCGCAGCTCAATATTATGCCATAGATAATATAATAACAACCAATCAGCACATATGCATATTCATATCTTCTCCCCTTTTTGACATAATCAAAAAACAATAATAATGGATTCACGTAGAGAATGATAATCAATATCTTGCATGAATCACAATTTCCAAAAATCAGCTTTTATCGAATATTAAAGATATGCAATATAGCTCACTTTGATTATATATATCAACAAATATCCAATAAAAATCACGGATGCATCATAAAATTTACGTACCATTTTTGTCATAATAAAATGATAATATCAGTAAGAGATTTGTTAATGACAAAATGTAATAAAAGATGCACTAACCGGATTTTGTAGATCTTAACAATTCTGACACATTTACCTTCCTTCTTTTCATAACAAGATCACGATCAATCAAAAAAGATTTTTCCATAATTGATCAAAGCTCCCCCTCAATTTGTTGCTTTTTTGAAATGATCACGATTCTTTTCCTTTTCTTTTGGATTTGATTTCTCCCCTTATTGAATTTCCGGCAATCAACTCATTTCTCTTTTTGGTATCCATCAATTTGGATCCTTCCTTGACGTTAGAGTAAAATAGAAAATCTCCATAATCAAATATTCTTTCTTAATTCATCATAACAGAGTGTTCAAAGAAAGAATATTATGAACAATAATATTTTGACAAATAAATTCTCACTTAGTCAAAGCACAATAAAATTAGGAAGAATGAATTCTTTGAATATCTAAGAATATCTTGCATCATCACGTAAAACAGATTTTCAATGTGCAAAATATGATTAAATCTGAGAGTATAAAATTAGACAAAATAATCTGAATTATCTCAAATAATCACACGTACTAAATTAAATCTTAACTCACAAATCACAAAAATAAATCATACGATTCTTTCTTTCATAAAGCAAAATATGATCATTATAAAATCTCAATTAACCAAGGATATATCGAATATCAAGCATAATGAGAATTATTGCCCAAATCAAATTGAGAATAAAAAAAATTCCTTACCAAATCCTCTTTCTTCTTTCTTCTTTATATCCTGCAAAAATAACTTATCTTTTCTTTGGTACCCATTTTTTTCTTGGGTCCATGAGAGTTAGCAGAATATGTTTCTTTTATCCAATTTTTCTTAATAGGTCTCCAGACTTGAGAAAGATCTTGTTGCCTAAGTCGAGAATTCTCCTTTTTAAGTTTGAAAATCATTTTAAGAGAAGATTTGAGATTTGAATAAAGCTCATTTATATATCTTGAAACTTTGAAAGGAATTGCTAAATGACTTACCTTGATTTCCTCATCAGATTCTGAGTCTAGTTGTGAATCAGACTTTGATTCTGAGTCTATGTCTGAGTCAGACTTTGATTCTGAGTCTGTGTCTGAGTCAGACTCTGATTCTGAATGTGCCGTCAAGCATATATTTTCTTGATCATCATCTTCTTTCATGATTCTTTTATGGCCATTATGCTTGTATTGACTTCTTCCATCGAAGTTCCTTCCTTTTCTACTCAGCTTTTTAAATTTCTTGATCATAAAGGCAAGTTCTTCATCGTCCATGTCATTTTCTGAGTCTGTTTCATCAAAAACAGCATTAGATATTAAAGCGATGGACTTCTTACCTTCGGGATCTTCATCATTGAGTTGTTCCACTTCATAGGATTGAAGAGTGCCAATCAATTCATCAACGGAGAGTGGCATAATCCTCTGAGTCTCCCGGATTGAGGTCTTGACATGGTTCCATTCTTTTGAGAGACCTCGCAAGAGTTTGTTGACCTTCATTTGGGAAGAAATTGGATGACCTTGATATGCCAAACCGTTTACAATTTCAGTAAAACGATCGAACATATCTCCAATCGACTCTCCTTGCTTCATCTTGAAGGATTCATAATTGCCGAGCAGGAAGTTTACTTTTGTCTCTTTTACACGATCGGTCCCTTCATATGTAACATGAAGTTTATCCCAAACTTCTTTTGCTGTTTCACATGAAGAGATTCTATTATATTCAGTAGGAGACAAAGCGCAATATAAAGAATAAATTGCTTTCGCATCAAGCGCTTCTCTTTTGGACATCTCCATCCGAGACATAGGAGCGGGGGGGGTTTGCTTTCTTTGTCTTTGCCATTCTTATTTGATGTAGACGCAGCAATGGGGTTGATTCCTCTTTCCACAACATCCCATTGTAAGAGATCTCTGGATCTTAGGAATGCTTTCATTTTGTTCTTCCATACGTCGTATTCCTTTCCATCAAAATATGGTGGCCTTGTGTTGCTTTGCCCTTCCATAAGTCCTGGTGCCAACATACTAGCCATAAAGAATCTTTAACTCAAAAGTAAAAACACTTTTATAAACCGAGCACTTGGCTCGATACCAATTGATAGTGCTAGTATGAACAAAATAAAAAAGTTAAGGAAGAGAATAAGAACACAAGAATTATAGTGGTTCGGCTTAATCCAAGCCTACGTCCACTCTCCCACGCTAACAGCCTTCTTGGCTGGATTCCACTATGCAATCAACAAGAGATTACAACTTCGAGTGCAAACACTTAGTAGTAGATCACACTATCTCACTAAGTCACTCTTTTGGTATTTCTCTCACGATTACAAATGTTTAAGCTCTCCAAAGACAAGTTGATGATCGAAGGTTGCTCAGACTTTGGAATTATAAATTCTACGCTCCGTCTCTTACTTGCTCATCGGTCCATGATCTCCTTAAATACTCCTCCACTTCCAAACTAGCCGTTGGATAGCATCCCGGAGAATCGTCTTCCAATATACCCATTGGACAGCTCTGTATCTAGAAGATTAGGTAGCCGTTGAGTGACAAAGGTAAAATCCCAAATTGATTGCGATCGCCCATACAAACGAAATCTTGGTTTCCATAAGTAAAGCTTCTTCGTGTAGAAAGTTCTTGTCTTCAATCAAATCAATCTTGATGTGGAATCCAAACCAGATCACTAGCCGTTGTATGATTGGGCTTGAGTTACGATTCATCAAATCTGGATGTAAAGTCTGAGTCTCGTAGACTTTACAATATGCGTCTGTAGACTTTACAATCTGGGTCTTTAGACTTTAAGTCTTGAGTCTCGACAGTCTTCAGATTTTGAGTCTTGAGTCGACAGTCTTGAGACTTTGACAGAAGTCTGGAAATCTTCAGAATATACTTCGGACATGTGTTCCATTCAGTCTTCTGGCCGTCTTCAGACTTTGACAATATCCTTTACATGTTCTATTATCTGCATGGTCTATTACTTAACCATTAAACATGTTAGTAGCCTTTGATTTATTTTGTCATCTTCAAAACATCATAAGGGATTTCCCTAACAATCTCCCCTTTTTGATGATGACAAAACAATCTCTGAATATGCAGATTTGTAAACATACTTTTAAATCAAAGGATATCATAAGATAGCAAATAGATTGAGCATAAGAATATATAGAAAAATAATCGCAGCTCAATATTATGCCATAGATAATATAATAACAACCAATCAGCACATATGCATATTCATATCTTCTCCCCCTTTTTGACATAATCAAAAACAATAATAATGGATTCACGTAGAGAATGATAATCAATATCTTGCATGAATCACAATTTCCAAAAATCAGCTTTTATCGAATATTAAAGATATGCAATATAGCTCACTTTGATTATATATATCAACAAATATCCAATAAAAATCACGGATGCATCATAAAATTTACGTACCATTTTTGTCATAATAAAATGATAATATCAGTAAGAGATTTGTTAATGACAAAATGTAATAAAAGATGCACTAACCGGATTTTGTAGATCTTAACAATTCTGACACATTTACCTTCCTTCTTTTCATAACAAGATCACGATCAATCAAAAAAGATTTTTCCATAATTGATCAAAGCTCCCCCTCAATTTGTTGCTTTTTTGAAATGATCACGATTCTTTTCCTTTTCTTTTGGATTTGATTTCTCCCCTTATTGAATTTCCGGCAATCAACTCATTTCTCTTTTTGGTATCCATCAATTTGGATCCTTCCTTGACGTTAGAGTAAAATAGAAAATCTCCATAATCAAATATTCTTTCTTAATTCATCATAACAGAGTGTTCAAAGAAAGAATATTATGAACAATAATATTTTGACAAATAAATTCTCACTTAGTCAAAGCACAATAAAATTAGGAAGAATGAATTCTTTGAATATCTAAGAATATCTTGCATCATCACGTAAAACAGATTTTCAATGTGCAAAATATGATTAAATCTGAGAGTATAAAATTAGACAAAATAATCTGAATTATCTCAAATAATCACACGTACTAAATTAAATCTTAACTCACAAATCACAAAAATAAATCATACGATTCTTTCTTTCATAAAGCAAAATATGATCATTATAAAATCTCAATTAACCAAGGATATATCGAATATCAAGCATAATGAGAATTATTGCCCAAATCAAATTGAGAATAAAAAATTCCTTACCAAATCCTCTTTCTTCTTTCTTCTTTATATCCTGCAAAAATAACTTATCTTTTCTTTGGTACCCATTTTTTTCTTGGGTCCATGAGAGTTAGCAGAATATGTTTCTTTTATCCAATTTTTCTTAATAGGTCTCCGGACTTGAGAAAGATCTTGTTGCCTAAGTCGAGAATTCTCCTTTTAAGTTTGAAAATCATTTTAAGAGAAGATTTGAGATTTGAATAAAGCTCATTTATATATCTTGAAACTTTGAAAGGAATTGCTAAATGACTTACCTTGATTTCCTCATCAGATTCTGAGTCTAGTTGTGAATCAGACTTTGATTCTGAGTCTATGTCTGAGTCAGACTTTGATTCTGAGTCTGTGTCTGAGTCAGACTCGATTCTGAATGTGCCGTCAAGCATATATTTTCTTGATCATCATCTTCTTTCATGATTCTTTTATGGCCATTATGCTTGTATTGACTTCTTCCATCGAAGTTCCTTCCTTTTCTACTCAGCTTTTTAAATTTCTTGATCATAAAGGCAAGTTCTTCATCGTCCATGTCATTTTCTGAGTCTGTTTCATCAAAAACAGCATTAGATATTAAAGCGATGGACTTCTTACCTTCGGGATCTTCATCATTGAGTTGTTCCACTTCATAGGATTGAAGAGTGCCAATCAATTCATCAACGGAGAGTGGCATAATCCTCTGAGTCTCCCGGATTGAGGTCTTGACATGGTTCCATTCTTTTGAGAGACCTCGCAAGAGTTTGTTGACCTTCATTTGGGAAGAAATTGGATGACCTTGATATGCCAAACCGTTTACAATTTCAGTAAAACGATCGAACATATCTCCAATCGACTCTCCTTGCTTCATCTTGAAGGATTCATAATTGCCGAGCAGGAAGTTTACTTTTGTCTCTTTTACACGATCGGTCCCTTCATATGTAACATGAAGTTTATCCCAAACTTCTTTTGCTGTTTCACATGAAGAGATTCTATTATATTCAGTAGGAGACAAAGCGCAATATAAAGAATAAATTGCTTTCGCATCAAGCGCTTCTCTTTTGGACATCTCCATCCGAGACATAGGAGCGGGGGGTTTGCTTTCTTTGTCTTTGCCATTCTTATTTGATGTAGACGCAGCAATGGGGTTGATTCCTCTTTCCACAACATCCCATTGTAAGAGATCTCTGGATCTTAGGAATGCTTTCATTTTGTTCTTCCATACGTCGTATTCCTTTCCATCAAAATATGGTGGCCTTGTGTTGCTTTGCCCTTCCATAAGTCCTGGTGCCAACATACTAGCCATAAAGAATCTTTAACTCAAAAGTAAAAACACTTTTATAAACCGAGCACTTGGCTCGATACCAATTGATAGTGCTAGTATGAACAAAATAAAAAAGTTAAGGAAGAGAATAAGAACACAAGAATTATAGTGGTTCGGCTTAATCCAAGCCTACGTCCACTCTCCCACGCTAACAGCCTTCTTGGCTGGATTCCACTATGCAATCAACAAGAGATTACAACTTCGAGTGCAAACACTTAGTAGTAGATCACACTATCTCACTAAGTCACTCTTTTGGTATTTCTCTCACGATTACAAATGTTTAAGCTCTCCAAAGACAAGTTGATGATCGAAGGTTGCTCAGACTTTGGAATTATAAATTCTACGCTCCGTCTCTTACTTGCTCATCGGTCCATGATCTCCTTAAATACTCCTCCACTTCCAAACTAGCCGTTGGATAGCATCCCGGAGAATCGTCTTCCAATATACCCATTGGACAGCTCTGTATCTAGAAGATTAGGTAGCCGTTGAGTGACAAAGGTAAAATCCCAAATTGATTGCGATCGCCCATACAAACGAAATCTTGGTTTCCATAAGTAAAGCTTCTTCGTGTAGAAAGTTCTTGTCTTCAATCAAATCAATCTTGATGTGGAATCCAAACCAGATCACTAGCCGTTGTATGATTGGGCTTGAGTTACGATTCATCAAATCTGGATGTAAAGTCTCGAGTCGTAGACTTTACAATATGCGTCGTAGACTTTACAATCTGGGTCTTTAGACTTTAAGTCTTGAGTCGACAGTCTTCAGATTTTGAGTCTTGAGTCGACAGTCTTGAGACTTTGACACGAAGTCTGGAAATCTTCAGAATATACTTCGGACATGTGTTCCATTCAGTCTTCCGGCCGTCTTCAGACTTTGACAATATCCTTTACATGTTCTATTATCTGCATGGTCTATTACTTAACCATTAAACATGTTAGTAGCCTTTGATTTATTTTGTCATCTTCAAAACATCATAAGGGATTTCCCTAACACTTAGGGATGAGGTAGAGAGAAGAAGGTTCGGAGACTGTAAATGGGAGGGAGGATGGGCGTTGGTGGTGGACTCGGTGGAGGGGAGGATAGGTGCAGGGTGGGACTTGGTGGAGTGGTAGGTGGGTTATGGAGTGGGGAGAGTGACTGGGGTTCGGAGAGCAAGATGGAGAAGAAGACGCGGGAGAGATATTTTGCGGAGCTACCTTGATTGTACCAACTTCCCTCCCTCCCTCTCGTCTCGTCTCCGTCCCATATGCATACGCAACCCTCCACCCTCCTCCTCCTCCTCGTCCGTCGTCGAACGCTCCAGTTTCCCCCATTCTCCTTCATGCGAATTCCTGTTCTCGTCGATCCTTCGTCCTCCCTCTCGCCAAGCGATTGTGTTGCCCTTCTTCAGCTTGATTGGGGATCGGCTTTGGGTGAAGAAGATTCCCATCGATTCGTTCCCTGTGATTAGCACTGGGGGAACTTATGCTCAGGGACCTGTTGAAGAAGGCGGCATTGGATTTCTTCGATGGGAGAGTGGTGTCCGCCTATGGGGAGTTCAACTTGACGCACGTGCAGCTACATGATTTCATCGCGCTCGCTTTCCCTGAAACAGGTATTTATGTCCCCCCAATCATCGAGTCTCCTCGTAAGTACGATGGTGCAGGTTTTCCATTTGTGCAATGATGCGAATTCAAATGCAGAAAATTTCCTGATGATGCTGTTTAAATTTGGGAATGCAATATCTGGAAGATCGCAGTAACAATGAATTTCTAACAATGAGATCGATTGCTTATGAAAGATCGACTGGGAAATGGCTCGAGATAGGAAAAAAGAATCTGAGGCATGACATTTCTGTGCGCGCATGGTGCCATTGAACAGGAACAAATTGAATTGGGAAGAGCCATGGAGAGCGTTTTCTGTCATGTCCAAAGGTTGTTTTTCGGGATGTACAAGTATCAATTCATCGTAAAACAAAGTCAAAGCTTATCAGAAGGAGATGGATGGTTTTAATGAAATCGAACGTTGACAAACTAGTTGTCTGCATATTCTATATATGTATGTGTCTCCAATCCACAGGGACTAGTGTGATAGTTTGCTTATTGGAAAATATGTGCTTGCTTTGCAGTTTGTGATCTTGTTTCTAGCGGTAATCCGTTGCCGAGCCACTGCAGCTCCGCCCAACCCCATCTAAACAGCTAAGGAGTTCAAGTTCTACCTTTCCAACTCGAAACTGAAGCTCCTACTCACACCGCCAGAAGGAAAACGATGGGCTCAATCCGCCACTTCCAAGCTTAACGTCCCCCACCTGACCACCACGCTTCACTCTGCCTATGCCAAAATCACCCTCTCTTCAACCGACATAGAGCCGAGCCTCTACTTGATGTCCAAAGTCATCAATGATCCCTCGGTTGTAGCTATGTTCTTGCACACCTCAGGCGCTACGGGTTGCCACTCCCCAATCGCATGCTGCTAACTTAGCGCAATTTAGCATCATCAGGTGGGGTACAAACTAACAGAATCAGACTCTACCGTGATTGTCCTTCCGTTGTTCCATGTGCACAATTTAGTTGCTAGATTATTCAGTTGTTTGTTATGGAATTCTGCCTCAGTTTGCAGCTTCTCATTTTCCTCTTGCAAGCCCAGAGCTGTCTCCTTCTCATTCCTCAGGTTTCCATCGATCTACTGACTATCCAATTCACCCAGGTCCACAATCAACCTCATATAGTCTTGGAGCTCTGGCATAGGAACATTGTTGACACCTACATTTTTGGGGTTAATTTTTGCTAAATAAAAAATAAAAAAAATCATAATCACATGGCATATGGTTTGGGAAAATTTTATTTTTTGTTTTTTGTTATATTTTGTTAAGATTTTTCATATTTAGGTAATATACACTGGGGGATGCTTTTTTTTGCGCAAAAGGGGAATTTTTTTGATCGGATATGCAAAAAATATTGCGCAGGGTGAAATAATATATTCGATGGAATTTTACACGAACAAAATTGGCAATGAAATATACCGCAAAGATACATTCTTTTGGGTGTATAAAAGCGTTGCGCACGTACGGACAAAGGGGAGGAATTTCGAAATTTTTGAGAGCAATTACGTGAGGAGTTCTTGGGGTTTGGTGAGAGGGGATTCGAAAGAAAAATCAAGAAAAAAATTGTTTTCTTCCGTTTGTCTTCGGTTTGTCTTGAAAAGAAAAAAGTCAAAAAAAGAAAAGTCATGTCTGCAGAAGAGAAACAGTAGAGAGAGAGAGTACAGAGACAAGGAGTGACGTGAGAAAAAAGAAAAAGAAAAAAAAGAAAAGGGGGCGCCACTGTTCATCTTCCTCGCCGGGCTGCCCCTGCCCGCGCCGGCGCCGCGTGCCAACGTCGTCGACCGCGCCGGCACCGCCTCCACCGGCTACCTCCGCATCTCCGCCGTGGCCGCACCACCACTGATCCGCCTCCACCGCGTTCGCCAGCCCCCGCGAGCAGCGCCTTTCCACCTACCGCAGCACCGAAGTCCCGCCGCCCCCGCCCGCGACTGACCCGAAGCGGCCGCCGTTCGTCCCACCCCGCCGTGGCAGATCCGCGATCCGACGTCCGGATCTCTCCACCTGCAAGCTCCGGTGCTCCTATCACGACACCGCCGTGCCGCCGCGACGCCCGCACCCAGCCAGGCCCGCGGTCCTCTTCCGCTCCGACGTCCAGGAGACCCGCGACGCCCCCCCTCACCGCTTCGCCAACCGTCGACGCTCCCTGCTTCACCGCCGGAGCTCCTCGCCGCACAACCCCTCTGCTCGTGAAGACCCAACGCCGCGACTCACTTGCTCCGCCGCAGTTGTGCCCTTGCCGGAGTTCCTCGCCGGAACCCTAGCCAGCGATTTCCCTTCGCCGGACCGGTCACCAGCTTTGTTTTTCTTTCTTTTTTACAAAAAAAAGAAAAGAAAAAGAAGAGAAATTTTTTTAGGTATTTTCTTTATCTTATTTTTGTTTTGTTATTTTTGCTGTTTTGTTTTTATCTTTTTAGTGTAACAACTCCTTTAATGTGAAATTGAAATTCCATGATATGAAATTGCCTTGAAATTAGTGATTGTCGATTTTCAAGCTCGAAATTTGACTTGCAATTACTTGAAAAAAATTGCCAATCCGATCTCCCGCCGAGATCCGATTCGTGATTTAAGTGAAATTGGCCAACCCGATCTCATGCTCGAGATATGGTTCGTCAATTTGGGTATCAATATGGCTTGATTTGCTGTGGTGTTACTTAAATTAGCCTTCTTAAAAAAAAAAAAAAAATAAAAAATGTAGTTTTAGGGTTTGCATGTTCATAATAGGTATCTTATAAAAAATAAAAAATTTTCAAAAAAAAAAAATCAAATCAATTAATTTAGGTTGCTAGTTTTCTTTAAAACTTGGATTGCATGTTTAATTATTTGGCAATTATTAATTTCGAAATTAAAAAAAAAAAAAAAGGGGGAAAAAAAAAAAAATCATCATGCATAATTCATGTAGAATTATGGTATATTTTGCATGTCATTGCATATTAGGATAGAAATTGCATTTAAGTTAATTTAGATAATTTTTAATTTACTATAAGTTTAGGTATTTTATTAAATAGATTGCATTTTAGGATTATCTAGGTTAAGATAATGTTTTAGTTTAAATTAGGATTTGGCTCAACCTAATTCCTAATATAAATTAAATAGGATCTTAATCTAATTAGGTAATTTTCACATTTCATCTAATTTCGAATTTCAAGAAAAATACAAAAATGCCTTAGAATAAATTGATTTCATTTTTTAGATTTGCATCTAGGTTAGAATTTATTAAGTTAAGATAATATTTTAGTTTAAATTAGGATTTGGTTTAACCTAATTCCTAATATAAATTGAATAGAATCTTAACTTAGTTAGATAATCTCCATATTTTTCTGAATTTGAATTTCTTGAAAAATACAAAAATGTCATAGGTTAAATTAGTTTCATTATTTAGGATAAAACGCATTCTTTTAGGAAAATGAAAAATCAATCGTCATTAAATTAGGTCATTTAATAGATGTGCATGTCATTTTAGAAATTAATATTGCATTGCATTGCATGATTTTCATTAAATAAATGAAAAAAAAACAATTGTGTGTTAATTTAAAATCATATCTAGGGTTGTTGATGTGAATTTTGATCTAATAACGCAGATGCTTTCGTTGCTACAAGGTAAGTCTCTGCATTTTTTATTTATTTGCTTTCTTGGGTGTTAAATTGGTGGTTTGCGCACCCACATGATCACCTCACATGTTAGGGAAATAGATTTAAAATCAATCAAAGCTGCCTACAAAAACATTTTTGAAAATAAAAGAAATGGTACCGAAAGGGCATTAGAGAAGTCTAGTGTAACCAAGTCCTCATATCCAAAATCTCTGGTTTGTAGAAATAAAATAGTCATCCATTTTATTTTACTTAGGTGTCTAATCAACTTACCAAAAATAAATTAATGGCGACTCCTAATTGAAAAAAATCAATTGCATGTTAAGAATTTAAACCTAAAGTCGCGAATTGGTATGGGCTTGGGAGAGCCCGAGCTAAGTTTATATTTAGTAATCCATTAACCAAATCCTAGGTGGACCACCCAAAAATTTGGTTGCAACAGCTTGGCGACTGGGGACTTGAGTTAAAACTTAGTGGACTTAGGCCAATTTTCTCTTTTATTTGAAAAAATATTTTTGTTTGGTAGCGAGGATTCCAAGAGATGTTAAATGTTCCTGCAGATTGGAAGGTATAAGGGGAAGTGTTTGCTTACATTTGTTTTGCAGAAAGGTGTAGGAATGTATGGTTTATTTTTATATACGAAGTGTTGCTTGATATAAACCGTCGTGCATATTTTACATTTACACTACACTTTTGCACATACATCTTGCCACCGGACCTGGGCCACATAGGATCATCTAGGATGGTATTGAGATGAATGCCACTCCGACCGCCAGCCCGCGATACGAGTTGCACATCTCAATCCTGAAGTTTCTTTTTTAGTGTCAAGAGTACCCACCTTGGTTTGCATGCCCGCGACCTGGGTCGGCTCTTTGATCAAGCTGGAGTCATGAAGACCCGACATAGTCCACACGCCCGTGGCTAGTCCAATCATCATTGTGGCTCCACTTTGATAAACCTTATAGATTGGAAATCGAGTCACTTACCATGCGCATGTCTATGTGATTACCCCTCATTAGTAAAGTAAGTTCTCCAAAATTTTCCCTTTGCAATTTACTTACTTCATCGTATTATTTTATCGGTCCATGGCATTAGGGTTGTCTTGAGTCTTGATCAATATACAATGGAGACACTGAACATTTAGATTATTCTTCTCTCCTAAGGAAGAGCTTAGCACTTGGTGGGACAAGTTAGACCAAGCTGGTTGTCAATTCGTAGAGTTGCACATTGGTCGACTACTTCCCCTACTGCATATCAACATCCATGGCAGCCTCATCCAAGCACTCGCCCACTGTTGGTGCCCCGAGACTTCTACTTTTATCTTTGGCGGTAAGCATGAGCTCACTCCCACCTTAGAAGAATATAGCATTGCCATAGGAAAATCTTTGAAAGCTGAATTAATTAATCCGCCTATCGGAATAGATCCTGTTATGGCCTTATCTGATTTTCTGAGAATTAAGGAAGACGATTTAAGAAAGGTTTTAAAGGGTAACCGCAATGCATGTCTTTTTATCTTTTCTGAAACAATGTTTTGAGAAAAGGCACTTCATCTCAAATGCGAAGGGTTTTCCTTTTAGCTTTCTTTGGGTTTATAGTTTTCCCTTATTGCAAGAATGCTATTAACCCTTTGATCGCTCAATTAGTTAAACAAGTGTTGGAAGGAAAGAATTTTGTAAACACTGTTCTAACTGAAACTTTCCTTTCCCTCACTCGGTTTAAAGGAGGCGGTGATAAGACTTTCCATTCCTCTCCTGAACTTTTGCAAATTTGGTTTCTTTTACATATAAAAGGGTTTGGTGGTCTAATGACTATACATGATGTTAGTAATTCCAATCACCCTATTATGAGATTTGAGAACAACCAAAAACATGCACCGGATTATCATTATTCTAGGTGGCTAGCTTTCATGAAAAAACCAACTTCCAAGGGTTTCCTATGGCATGCTAAATGGTTCCAAGTTCGGGTAGCGAGACTCTCGTGTGGAGGAGTTGGCCCAATCCCTCTATTGGGATTCACCGGAGCATTGGAGTACTATCCGACTAGGGTGACTCGTCAATATCAAGTCGTGCAAGAGCTTCCCCCGGCGTTACAAGTAGAGCCACTCCAAGTTAGTTTTGTCGATGGAAGCCGAGGCCATGAAGATTCCATTCTCACTATCAAATCGATGTGGGACATGTGCCATCCACGAAAGCTTAAATGGCCCGAGGAGGAGTTGAAAGGCAAGGAAAGGAAATACTATGCCTCGATTAAGTATATCCAACAACACAAGATTCCCGAGGAGCTGCTTCCAAAGATACCGGAGGCGCCATTGAAGATCACCAATCAAGTTGAGAATAAACGCCTCAAAAGAGTTGCTGAAAAAGCTCAAGAGGAGAATAAACGATTGCACCGATTGGTGTCCCGAATGTATATTGATCAAGCCAAATGAAGTGCTTGAATCAATCTTGCTATTTTATTTTTAGATTAATGTTTAGGAGTTGGGTCATTTACTTTCCTAGTTCATTTGTTTAGGACATATCGAATTTTGCTAGGCTTGTCAAAAACTCCATTGATGAATAAAATTTCTAGACCGTTGCCATGGGTCGGCGTATTTTCATATGAGATACTTATTTTTGTTCATTTCTTCAATTTAGGTGATAACGGATCCTCCACGCTCACCCATTATCACGCGATTAAGAGCTAGAATGGCCGACCAAACCGAAATGCGTGATCGTGTCTCCGCTATGGAAGGCCAACTCCAACGGTTAGCTGCCTCTATGGAGCTTATAACAACTCAACTTCAATCCCTCCAAGTGAATTCGGCTCCTGTGCCCACTCTCCCTGAGATAGTTGTCCCGAAGCCAGCAAACAAGGCCCAAATGGGCGAGGATGACATGCCCGGACTGGAAGATGATCCATTCCCGATCAATGTGGAAAAGGCTAAGCTTGTCAACATCCCTAAGACGGAGCAGGATGAACGCTTTGCGAAAATGGAAGAAAAGTTGAAACAACTGTAGGAGTCACAGAGTTCACTCCCATTCGACTTGTCCGTGTATGAGAAAGTCAAGATGCCAAAGAAATTCAAAATGCTGGATTTTGAGAAATACGATGGTACTTCCTGCCTAAAAGCTCATTTGCAGATGTACCACGTGCGCATGGCTCAATATGTCAAGAACGAGCCTCTCATGATCCAATCATTCCATGCAAGTTTGATTGGGCCTGCATTGAATTGGTATGTCATGAAGAATGTGAACCTTCTCAACACTTGGAATGAAGTGGCTGACGCATTTCTCAAGCAATACAAGTTCAACATGGATATTGCACCTTCTCGAGAGGATCTTGAGAGGATGGAGAAAAAGAAGAGCGAGTCGTTCAAAGAGTATGCCGTGAGATGGCGAAATCTGGCAGCTCAAATCACCCCCGAGCCTACTGACAAGGAGCTGATGAAGTTATTTATCAAAACTCTCCCATCTGAGTTCCGTATTTGGATGGCCAGCACATACGTTGAAAGCTTCAATCAACTTATTTCTATGGGGGAACAAATCGAGATGGGGATAAGGGAAGGATGGTTTACTGAACCATCGAGTAGAAGATTCTCTACCAAGAAAGAGAAGGAGGCTGTTGTAGACGTAAATGTGGCTTATAGCCAAGAAAGTGCCAATCGCGCCCCGGCTATCCAGATGAATCCAAGGCAACATCAAGCTACCGGCCGTCAATCATTTGCCCAAGCAAGAAGGCAGTTCTCTCCTCTCCCTGGATCTCCATCCCAAGTGTTGGCAATCCTAAGAAAGAAAGGATTGCTTACTAGCGAACCGAAGCGCCCTAACCGCGAAAGCATTCGTAGTTACGACTCGACGAAGAAGTGCGACTATCATAGCGGTGAATTGGGACATTCAACTGATGAATGTTTCACCTTGAAACACAAGATCCAAAACCTCTTGGACACAAAGGCCTTTTCATTTCAGATTGCTCAGCCAAACGTCCAGAAAAATCCATTACCGGAGCATGAAGGTATGGTCAATGCTATCCTAGAGCTTGAAGTTGGTCGAATCAAGAACTCGAAGGTACATGTGGTAAGATGCTTACAACGGCTTGGTAAGAGCTGGATATTATCAAGATCATGAGGATGTTCCTCTATCACTGATGAAGGAAAGAGTCACCAGGATGGTGGATGACGGAATCATCGTTTATGCTGACCATAATTCTATAGTTTCCACTATTTCCCCCATCATTATTGATTGGGAGGAGGAGCAAGTTGCGCTCAATGCTGATAAGGAGGAAGTTGATCCTTCACTCGTGGACATGCCCCCACTTGAAGATGCATCCGACGATGAGATAGTGATTGAAATGCCTCAACCGTATGAATATGTCAACAATAAGGCGGTCCCTTGGTCTTATGATCTAGATGTTGACCTCGTTACAAGGTCTGGTCGGACTTATTCTCAGGCCAATGTTCAACCCGCAAAACCTGTCACCGATGAAGAGGCTAAGGAGTTTCTGGCCGTGATCAAAGCAAGCGAGTACAAGGTGGTCGAACAGTTACGAAAGATGTCCGCCTAGATTTCTTTGCTTGAACTCTTGCTTACATCCCCTGTGCATCAAAAGTCGCTAATGAAAGTGTTAAGTGAAATCGTGTGCCGAAACGGTCGAGGCAGACAAGCTGGAAGACTTTGTGGGATCAATCCTTCTTAAGGACATGATTGCCTTTTCTGATGAGGAATTCCCTCTCGAGGGTAGGGGGCATAACAAGGCACTCTATGTATCTATCAAGCATAAGGCTTCTCATGTGTCTCGAGTACTCATTGATAATGGGTCCGCCTTAAACATATGTCCACTGGCCACTCTTCATTGCCTTAAGGTGGACCCGTCCAGGATACATGCTGTAAAGACTTCCGTCCGAGCTTTTGATGGTACAAAGAAGGAGGTGCTTGGAGAGATTCACCTTGATGTGCAAATAGGGCCGATGGTTTTCAATGTTCCTTTCCAAGTAATGGATATCCCTACTGCCTTTAATTTTCTGCTAGGTCGTCCCTGGATTCATACTGCTGGGGCAGTACCATCAAGTCTACATCAAGCTGTGAAATTCATAATCAAAGGGAAGTTGGTCACTGTCTATGGCGAAGAAGATCATCGGATTTATCATGAGACAGCTATCCCCTATGTAGAGCCAGACTTTGAGTTCGAATCAAGTTACCACTCATTCAAGTTGGTGTCCACCATTTATGCTGCTCGCGACTCATCACCACTCACCCCTGAAGTTTCAAATGCTGCCCTCATGGTGGGGAGAGTGATGGTTGGGAATAGTTTTGTTCCAGGTAATGGTCTTGCAAGAAATGGTCAAGGCATTTGAAACCCCATTGAAGCTCCTGAGAGGTCTCGTTCTGCTGGATTAGGGTACTGTGGAAGAGGTGGACAAAGTCCTGGAGGACAAAGACAGGAGAGGCAGAACCCGCCACCTAACCAAAGGCGAGGGAGGCGAAACTCACCACCTTCGAACATCCGCGAGACATTCCTTGGTCATCTGATAATGATGCAAGATGAGGCATAAGTGATAGACACCCTAGGGCAGCTAAGCGGAAAATTCGACTATCTGGTGAAGTATTCGGCTCCTCCCAGTTTCTACATTGATCCCCGCGACATTGTCCCAGATGGATGGGGTGGCATGGATGATCCGACACCCCCGGTCACCAAAAACCCCGAAGATGCATTGGAAGGAATCTCTAGTCTCTTCGATGATGTTTTCATAGGGACCATTGACGAAGGACCTCAGGAGAAGATGGGCTCTAGCCCACAAGAGTAACTCATTTACTGCTTTTCCACATTCCCTAAGTGGGAATTTTTATCGCTTTCTAGGGCTTGTTTTTGATTTCTTCCTTTTTCGCTTTCTTTTTAGGGCTTGAAAATTGCATTTCCATTCAATAAATGTAATTGATTGATGAATATCAATAAAATTACAAGTTTTATTTTGAGGGCATGATGAGGTACACCAAACCAGCCCGGTGATGATATCCAAGCCGATAAAAGAAAAAAAAAAAATCCAAGGAGAATTCCGAGGCTTGGGCTCCATCATGCTTTCTCGTGTCAAAATGTTTTAAAAAATGTTTTTGCCAAAATGCTTTTAAAAAATCCTTCAAAAAAAACAACAAAAACAAAAAAAAAAAAGATAGATTACTTTGTTTGTCTCTCTAATTTATTTACTTCATGTCTCAGGAGCAATCTTACGGCATACAAAAGTATGGAAATGGTCCAGCCCAATGCAACAAATGCTGACATTGACGACCTCGATGACTTGAATGAAGATTCCATTGAGGTGCAGCGAAGCTGGGAACAACTTGAAAAAGCCAAGGCTCTCACATCCAAACAGACTGTCACTATTAATTTAGGTGACACCGAAGAAGTCAAAGAAATTAAAATTGGGGCAAATCTTCTCAAAGACGAGGCCGAGCGCCTAACTAGCTACTAAAGGAATATCGGGATGTCTTTGCATGGACCTATGCGACATGCCTGGTTTAGACCCATCGATCGTCGAGCATTGCTTGCCTACTAATCTGGATGTACCACCTAAGAAGCAAAGGCTCCGGAGAACTAAGCCCGAGCTCTCGAAGAAGATAGAGGAAGAGGTGATGAAGCTTTTGAAGGTGGGATTCATTGAAGTCTCACAGTACCCCGAATGGGTGGCTAATATCGTGCCGGTGATGAAGAAGGATGGTCGAGTTCGAGTTTGTGTTGACTATCGAGATTTGAACAAGGCTAGCCTAAAAGATGATTTTCCACTGCCTCACATAGATGTCCTCGTGGATAGTATTGCCAGATTTGAACTATTCTCGTTTATGGATGGGTTTTTCGGGTACAATCAAATAAGGATGAAGGAGGAAGACAAGGAGAAGACTACATTTATCACTCCATGGGGAACCTTTCATTATAAGGTTATGTCCTTTGGACTCAAGAATGCGGGGTAACTTACTAGCAAGCCATGGTAACACTATTCCACAATATGATGCATCAAGAGATTGAAGTCTATATTGATGATATGATTACAAAGACTCGACTTGGAAGAAGCCATGTCAAAACCCTAAAGAGTTGTTTGATCGTCTTCATGAATTTAAGCTTTGACTAAATCCTGTTAAATGCGTGTTCGGGGCAACATCCGATAAATTACTCAAATTCATTATGAGCAGTAAAGGGATTAAGATTGACCCATCTAAAGTTAAGGCCATATGTGAGTTGCAGCCTCCATCAACGGTCAAAGAAGTCGAGAGCCTCTTAGGGAGATTGAATTACATCACTCCATTCATTTTCCAACTTTCCAAAACCGCCAAGCCATTCTTCAAGCTTCTAAAGAAGAATGCACGAGTTAGCTGGGATGATGAGTGTCAAGAAGCATTCGACAAGCTGAAGCAGTACCTGATGAATCCACCAGTTTTTGTCCCACCATCACCAGGGCATCCCTTGATTCTCTATCTCACCATTCATAGTGAGTCATTAGGTGCAATGTTGGCTCAGGAAAGTCCTATGGATAAAAAAGAACGAGCCATTTATTATCTGAGTAAGAATTTTATTGCATCAGAGTTGAAATATTCTGATGTTGAAAAAACTTGTGTGGCATTAGTGTGGGTGTTGCATAGATTGCGACAATACACACTGCATTACCAGACATTCCTCGTGACTGAGAATGACCCCATCAAGTTCTTACTTGATCGGCCAGCTTTGGTGGGTAAATTGGCCAAATGGCAAATTTTGATTTTGGGATTTGATGTGCAATACCGGCCACAAAAGTCGGTTAAGGGTCGAGTGATCGCCGATCTATTGTCCGGAAATTCAGAAGTTTCTAATGACGATGATGGTTTCCTTGATGACCGTGTCTTGAGTGTAAATGAAGACTCATGGAAGATGTTCTTTGATGGAGCTGTAAACTTGTCTGGTTCTGGTACTGGGGCAGTTCTGATATCCCCAGATGGACAGCACTATCCGGTAGCTGCAAAATTGATATTCCCATGCACTAACAATGTGGCCGAGTATGAGGCTTGCATCCTCGGACTTCAAGCCGCAATCGAGATGGGTGTGGCCAAGTTAATGGTATTTGGAGATTCGGCACTGATCATATTACAGACTGTAGGTGAGTGGAAGACCAAGGATGCCAAGTTGCTCCCGTACCATAGGTACTTAGAAGATCTGGTAAAGGAGTTTGACGAAATTTCATTTGAATACTTGCCAAGGTCTCATAATCAATTTGCGGATGCACTGGCAACTTTGTTGTCTATGTTACAAGTCACTGACGGGTTAGAGGTCGAGCCTTTGAAAATAGAGGTTTTGCCAAAGCCGGCTTATTGTATGATTGTAACTGAACAACCCGATGGAAAACCATGGTATTACGATATCATGAACTACATTAAAAGGCAGGAATTTCCCAAAGGAAGCACTCCTGCCGATAGGAAGTACATCACGAAGATAGCCTCAAAACTTTTTGTCAGTGGCGAGAATTTGTACAAGAGATCTTATGATTTAGTCTTGTTACGGTGTGTGGATGCAACCGAAGCCACTCAAATCATGCAAAAAGTGCACAAAGGAATATGTGGCCCTCATATGAATGGGCACATGATGGCTAAGAAGATTATGAGATTAGGCTACTATTGGCTCACACTAGAAAGTGACTGCATCAAGCACGTGCGGAGTTGTCATCGTTGCCAGATCCATGGTGATAAGATAAATGTTCCTCCAACCGAGCTGCATCAATTTTCCGAGCCATGGCCCTTTTTAATGTGGGGCATTGATGTGATCGGCTCAATAAATCCGAAGGCTTCCAATGGGCATCGATTCATTTTGGTGGCGATAGACTATTTCTCCAAATGGATCGAAGCTACGTCCTTTGCAAGTGTCACCGCTCGCAATGTTGCAAAGTTCATCAAACGTGACATAATTGCTCGCTATGGTGTCCCTGAAACAATCATCACCGACAATGGAACAAATTTGAACAACAAGCTTGTTGATGAGTTGTTTAGCGAGTTCAAGATCAAGCATCTGAATTCGTCCCCTTATCGCCCTCAAATGAACGGGGCTGCTGAAGCGGCCAATAAGAATATTAAGAAGATTTTGACTAAGACAGCCGAGGACTATAGAGATTGGCATGACAGGTTATCCTTCGCACTAATGGCGTATCGAACATTGATCCGCACTTCCACTGGGGCAACCCCGTTTGCTTTGGTGTATGGCATGGAGGCAATTCTACCTGTAGAAGTGGAGATTCCTTCTCTGAGAGTTTTATCCCAAATGGAGTTGTCTGAAGCTGAATGGTCACAACAAAGACTTGAACAGTTAAACTTGATTGATGAGAAGAGACTGAAGGCTCTTTGTCATGGCCAAGCTTATCAGCAAAGAGTTGCCAGATCCTTCAACCGAAAAGTACGACCAAGACATTTCGAGGTAGATGATCTTGTTCTAAGGAAGCTGTTGCCAATTTTCCCCGATCTTGGGGGCAAATTCACCCCAAATTACAGTGGTCCATATGTGGTGAAAAAGGTACTTCCTGGAGGTGCCTTGATCTTGGCAAAAATGGATGGTCGCGTGTTTTCCACTCCAGTTAATTTTGATACTGTCAAGAAGTATTATCCATAATAGAATTTGCCATGTCTTGTCTTGAATTGCAAGTATTTTATGATGAATAAGATGCCTCGATCAGTTGAATTGTTCAAGTTTGTCATAAATTTTGCATTCTTCTTCCTTAATGAATCGTATGAGATAAATTGAATGTGTCAAATGAGATACCTTGGAATGATGAAAGGCAAGCCTTGTTCCATACACTACCCCATACACTAATCCTAGGTGAGTTGTGAAAGAGTTCCATGCCCGCAAGGAAGAGGGTGATCTCGCAAAAGGTACACTAACCAAGGTGACAAGAGGCAATTTCTTCTTCTACCCGAAACACTACATGTATACCCATTGTTTAGCCCTTTGAGCCCACACACATGAAGAATTTTTTTAAATCATCCTGTTAAGGATCATCCCACATTGGGACAAGGTTTGAAATGAATGAAAGGAATTTTCTTACTCACACTTGCATCAATCTTTGAGTGTTGCTTTCGCATTGTAACTCGTATGATAATTTAAAGTGCCTTAGGATGATGAAGAGCAGTCATTTCTCTATCCTATACACTTTTATCCATTGCATAGCCCACTTGAGCTTATAAATTCATTTCATATTAAACCCAGTTGGTGATCATCCCCCACACTGGGGCAAGACAAAAACACTCAAGTAGCATGAATTAGAATACCGACAAAAATGGAGATTTTGTTAAAAAAAAATGCAAAAAAGGGCATGAAAAAGCAGTGTGCCTGGTAAAAGCAAGGCCAATGCCCAAAAAAAAAAATAAAAAAAAAACTCAAATGTTGTTGCAATCAATGAGTGCAAAAAAAAAAAAAAAAATCTCTGACAATGGAGAAGGAAAGTGGTGGAAATGTCAAGATGATCACCAACTCTCACCATTCACACACATTTTGAGCCTAATGATTCTTTCATTTCTCAACCCATGAACCCATCCTACGTTACGTCCTTTACAAAGTCTCTTCAGATTAGGGCACTTGAATTAACATAGGAGTTCATATGTTTATAAGCATTGCTTGAAGAAGTGCGAATAAGATAATTACTGCCTCATTTCATATGTTTCTTGACTTGAAAATCCCAAGACAGTTATGAAATGTCATTTTTCAAATAGCCTCGACTCAAAGAGTCCCATTTGTTAAGCCGTTGACCAAACCCACATTACGGTCCCTCTTAAAGACCTCTCAGATTGGTGAGATTGTACCACTTGCGAGATTGCTCAGACCCTTGTTTGGCATGATGATGGTGAGATAGAGTGATTGACAAAATCCTGCATCAAAGGTTAGGATGAAATTGCCATTAATATGAGGATGAGAGAAAAGTTCTTTCAGACCAAAGGATCCCTCATTTGACACATTCATGACACTCATGTGTTCAAAATGGAAATTAGGTGATGCAAGATTAATGAAAATCATCATGAACCTCCATTAAATTGATGCATGTTTATGATTACCAATGCATGTTGTCTCTCCTATGACCATGTTTTGCAGGAGACGTATCCCCGAAGATCGGAGATGTTACCAGGTAAGTATATCTCTATCCATACCTTGAATATTTGTCATTGCACATGTATTCCCTTTTAAGCATACCGACACTCAATTGAGTTGTCCCCCAAAGATTTTTCCTCCAGATTCAATCTGATTAAGGCGACCGAAGAATGGTTCGGGTCCTGGTCGGATGATTTCTGTCGCAAGGTTGGGCGATCGAAGAATGGTTCGGGTCCTAGCCAAGCAAAACCTCAGTCTAGGCGACCGTAGAATGGTACGGGTCCTAGACAACATTTATTGCTCTAACAAGCGACCGTAGAATGGTACGGGTCTTGGAAAAATAATTTTCTTCGTCGAGGCGACTGTAGAATGGTACGGGTCCTTGACAACACCTATTCCTTATTCAGGCGACCGTAGAATGGTACGGGTCCTGGAAAATGAATTTCCCCATTCAGGCGACGTAGAAACGGGTCCTAGACAAAACCTTTCGCCGTATTGGGCGACCGTAGAATGGTACGGGTCCGGGAAAGCAGCTACAAAACATTTCTGCCATATTGGGCGACCGTAGAATGGTACAGGTCCTGGGAAAGCAGTCTATTTGCAAAGCCATGTTACTATTCTGGGCGACCGTAGAATGGTATGGGTCCTCGACATGTAACACCCACTACCTCGAATTACTCTATCATCCTCGAAGGTAAGTTATTCCAGGTATGTTCATCTATCATTTGCATTAGTATTTCCATGCATCATATAAATTGCATTAAAAAATGGAATTCATTTTCCAACAAAAATCATTCATTGCATGTGCATGACCAAAATTTAGGTCTCAATTTGTCTTTGAAGGCAACCTCTACGAGCTCACCTTCAAAGAGGGGCAGCTGTTGACACCTAAATTTTTGTTAATTTTGGGTTAATTTTTAAAAAACCCAAAAAAAAAAATCACATGGCATATAGTTTAGGAACATTTTATTTTTTTTTTTTTTGTTATATTTTGTTAAGATTTTTCATATTTAGGTAATATACACTGGGGATGGATGCGCAAAAGGGGAAATTTTTCGGATATGCAAAAAAAAGGGTGAAATAATATTTTGCCAACGTCGTCGGCTGCGCCGGCACCGCCTCCACCGGCTACCTCCGCATCTCCGCTGCGGCCACACCACCACTGATCCGCCTCCACCGCGTCCGCCAGCCCCCGTGAGCAGCGCCTTGCCACCGACCTGCAGTACCGGAGTCCCGCCGCCCCTGCCCCTGACAGACCTAGAAGCGGCCGCCGTTCGTCCCACCCCGCTACGGCAGATCCGCGATCCGCCACGTCCGGATCTCTCCACTGTAGGTCCGAAGCTCCGGTGCTCCTGTCCCGACACCGCCGTGCCACCGCGACGCCCGCACCCAGCCAGGCCTGCGGTCCTCTTCCGCTCTGACGTCCAGGAGACCCGCGACTCCCCCCCTCACCGCTTCGCCAACCGCCGACGCTCCTTGCTTCGCCGCCGGAGCTCCTCGCCGCACAACCCCTCTGCTCGTGAAGACCCAACGCCGTGACTCACTTGCTCCGCCGAGTGCTGCGCCCTTGCCGGAGTTCCTCGCCGGAACCCTAGCCAGCGATTTCCCTTCACCGGACCGGTCACCAGCTTTGTTTTTCTTTCTTTTTACAAAAAAAAAGAAAATAAAAAGAAGAGAAATTTTTTTAGGTATTTTCTTTATCTTATTTTTGTTTTGTTATTTTTGCTGTTTTATTTTATCTTTTTAGTGTAACAACTCCTTTAATGTGAAATTGAAATTCCATGATATGAAATTGCCTTGAAATTAGTGATTGTCGGTCCGATTTTCAAGCTCGAAATCCGACTTGCAATTACTTAAAAATTGCCAATCCGATCTCCCGCTCGAGATCCGATTCTTGATTTATGTGAAATTGGCCAACCCGATCTCATGCTCGAGATATGGTTCGTCGATTTGGGTATCAATATGGCTTGATTTGCTATGGTGTTACTTAAATTAGCCTTCTTAAAATAAAAAAAAAAATGTAGTTTTAGGGTTTGCATGTTCATAATAGGTATCTTATTTCGAATTTTCAAAAAAAAAAATCAAATCAATTAATTTAGGTTGCTAGTTTTCTTTAAAACTTGGATTGCATGTTTAATTATTTGGCAATTATTAATTTCGAAATTTAAAAAAAAAGGGGGAAAAAAGGAAAAAAAATCATCATGCATAATTCATGTAGAATCAGGGTATATTTTGCATGTCATTGCATATTAGGATAGAAATTGCAATTAAGTTAATTTAGATAATTTCTTAATTTACTATAAGTTTAGGTATTTTATTAAATAGATTGCATTTTAGGATTATCTAGGTTAAGATAATGTTTTAGTTTAAACTAGGATGTGGCTCAACCTAATTCCTAATATAAATTAAATAGGATCTTAATCTAATTAGGTAATTTTCACATTTCATCTAATTTCGAATTTCAAGAGAAAATACCAAAAATGCCTTAGAATAAATTGATTTCATTTTTTAGATGGATTGCATCTAGGGTTAGAATTTATTAAGTTAAGATAATATTTTAGTTTAAATCAGGATTTGGCTTAACCTAATTCCTAATATAAATTGAATAGAATCTTAACTTAGTTGATAATCTCCATATTTTTCTGAATTTGAATTTCTTGAAAAATACAAAAATGTCATAGGTTAAATTAGTTTCATTATTTAGGATAAAACGCATTCTTTTAGGAAAATGAAAAATCATGTGCTTGTCATTAAATTAGGTCATTTAATAGATGTCGCATGTCATTTTAGTTAATATTGCATTGCATGTTGCATGATTTTCATTAAATAAATGAAAGAAAAAAAAAAAAGAAATTGCGTGTTAAGTATAAACCATATCTAGGGTTATTGATGTGGATTTTAAATTAACACTGCAGATGCTTTCGTTGCTTTGAGGTAAGTTTTGCATTATTTAATTGATTTCTTGGATGTTAAATTGGTGGTTTGCGCACTCGCATGATCGCCTCACATGTTAGGGAAATAAATTTAAAATCAATCCAAACTGCTTCCCAAACATTTTTCAAAATAAAAGAAAATGTACCCGAAGGGCGTTAGAGAAATCTAGCGTAATCAAGTCCCCGAACTCACAATCTCTGGTTCGTAGGAATAAAGTAAATCTCCCGTTACTTTATTTGGGTTTCTAATCAACCCACCAAAAATAGATTAGTGGCGACTCCTAATTGAAAATCAATTGCATGTTAAAAACTTGAACCTAAGTCGCGAATTGGTATGGGCTTGGGAGAGCCCGAGTTAAGTCTAGGCTTAACAATCCATTAGCCAAACCTTAGGTGGTCCACACCCAGAAAAATTTGGTCGCGACAAACATCACTCTCCCTCGCCTTCTCTTACGTGTTCAGATTCTCCAAGTTTGCTAATACCCTAACCTTAGGTCCACGCATGTTCAGTACCTTTTGCACAACTTCAACGCCCCGTTCCTGCTTCTTCGCCAATAGCTCTTCCGCTGTAATGTACTTCGCTTTGTTTTTCAGCATCGCCTTCTTCGCTTGCTTCGACCAAAGCTTCTCCTTACCGGGCACACTAGGTAATGGCTTCTTTTCCTCTAGCCCCAACGAGACAACAGGTGCCTTTGCAAGAGTTTCCTTGTAAGTCGTTGAAACCCACACCCATATTCTTAGGACGCAACTTTGCTTCAATGAATGTCACAATCCCTTGTTGGTTCTTCTCAAGACCCGCAAGCCCGGCCTATCCTCGTCCACGACAACAGATACTTCATCCTCATTCTCTATTTTTGAGTTCTCGTCAATCTCTCTGTTTGGCATGACCGTGCCAGTGAACATGAAATTCACGGGTTTCGATAGATCGGCCTTACCTAGGAGGTCCTTGTTCTTCCTCCACTTCCCCGTCAATCCACCACCTGTCGTTGTAATCGTTGTCCATCCCGAACCTCTCCATCTCCTGGTCCTCGTCCATCTTTGAGCAATCCTGGAGAATCGAAGCGAGAGACCTAGGGTTTAGGGGGTTTTCGGAGGAGGCAGAGAGAGGGGCGGCGCTGTTGCCGAATGCCAAGGTGGCCTAGCAGCGTGGATGCGGCGGCGGTGGTCGGAGGCCGCGAAACGGTGGTGCAGCTCGCCTCGAGGGTTGAGAGAGAGAGAGAGAGAGAGAGAGAGAGAGAGAGAGAGAGAGAGAGATAACGAGTGAGATCGAGAAGAAGCAAGAGTGACCGAATGCTCGAAACGCAAGAACTTGAAAACCTAACGGATATTCTCCTTCTTCTTCCTCCCTTTTAAATTTCTCAGATGTTAACAATTGTTGATTTTTTTATTATTATTCCCTATTTACTTTTAGGAGAGGAAATTCATTTATCAAGATTTTTTTTTAATTTATGTTGATGATATATATTCATAATCGAGAATGAAATTGGATTAATTTTCCAATTATAGACCTAGGAAAATTGAAAAAAAGAATAAGTATTTCTTGGGAATTTAAGTTTATCAGATATAAAAATAGCACTTTCCTTTAACAATAGGAAGTAGATGTTAAATATTATAAAGGAGAAAGTACTAATTTCATGCTGGAGCTTGATCTGAACAGAAAATTGATTTACTTTATGAACTTGTGTGTGGATGAGGACGTCTATGAAAATTTTTATGACAATTAAATTGTTTGAATTAGGTTTACAAAGTTTATTGAGTTGAGTATTGGCAAGTCCCCGCTTTCTATTTGCAAGATACTCGAGTAACTCGAGTTAGAGCTTGATTGGATATTATTTCTCAAATAATGGTCAACCCAACCTTGAACTACCTCACGAATAATTTGACTTAGTTTCACTCTTAGTAGGCCTTCATATATACCCGTTGTGAGAGGAATAAGCATGCACTCAGTCTAGATAATAATTCTCTTGGTTCGATGAGCACTCTACATAAATTTTCATTTGAACATAAGGGTATTAGTGAATATGGTTTATAAAATAAGATTATCAAATTCGTTTAGGGGGAGAGGTTCCTCTTTTGATTTCTTGATTTAAATTACCTTTAACCAAATTATGATTATAACTTGGATTAGAGTTTAGAAGAATTCAAGGGCAATTTTCATCGTTTAGCACCTTAAAGTACAAATCGTCATTATCGGCTACTCTCCACTACTCTCCACTAACTAAGCGTAACTAATAAAGCGTTAATTAAAAAAAAAAATGGAAAGGGTAATTGCATCTTTTTAACAACAGACTATCTATCATTTGAAATTTAAAAATAAAAAATTCAAATAGCGCGTATGAAAATCAAAAACCTTAAGACATCAAAATAGGCTAGTAAGGGTGTAGTTGGTAACCATTATGTTCCCAAGAGTAATTTTTCATTAGAAATAATTCTTTTTTATTCGGCTCCTAGGAACAATTCCTAAGCATTTTAAGACGCTTGGTAATTGTCCAAAATTTCTATTCCGGAATAAAATTGTGTTTGATACCCTTCTCAAAATTTCTAATCCAAATTATTTTATTTTAAAATTTTTAATAATTTTATTACTTTCTATTCTTTTCTTCTTTTCTTTTTTTCTTTTCTTTCTCTTCTTCTTCCAGCTTTGGCCAGTCACCGGCCTTGTGATGACTAGCGACTGACTAGACAAGGGTTGCCAACCTTGCTGCAAAGCATCGCCAGCCTTGGTGAGGTCACACCAGTGAGGCTTGGTCGAGCCTTGGGTAGGCGAGGGTGAGGCTGACCTCACGGTGGCTTGGTGAGGTCAAGCTTTGCCAACAACTAGGCGAGCCCAACCTCACAAGATCTAGGCAAGGTCGAGTCTCATTTAGCCATGGCTTGGCCAAGTCTCGCCTGTTGCCCAGCCATGGCTTGGCTAAGCCTTGCCAGCTCGACCAAGTGAGGCTTGTCGATGGCTTGGGGAGGCTTAGGCGAGGCCAAGGCTTGCTAGTGGCTAGGCGAACCTTTGGCAAACTCGTCGAACCTCGCCCAACTATTCGCCGGTGACCAGCGGCAATAGTGGAAGAAAAAGAGAGAAGGAAGAAGAATAAGAAGAAAAGAAGAAGAGAAAAGATAAAAAAGAAATTTGGATTAACTTGATTTTGAAATTGTTCCTGAGAATAAGAAATAATTTTAATTTATTCCTTAATTCTGTTCCAAATCTATTCTTGGGAATAAATTTTTTTATATGAGCAAAAAATTATCAAACGAATTTTTGTTCCATCTTTATTCCTGAGAATAAATTTTTTCATAGGAACAAAAAAATTATTAAATGAATTTGTGTTCCAAATCTATTCTTGAGAATAAAAGAATATAGTCAAACACTATTTGACAAGTTGCCAAATACAACCTAAAAACTTGCTTTCTATAGGTAGAGAGTGAGTGCGCATGAGAGAGACCAAGACGTGAGTGAGCATAAGAGGAACTGACGGAGTAAATGAGATGTATTGGATAGAGGGCAGATGGTGAGCGGTGGGGCTCGATGGCCACATAAGTGGGGCTTGACGGCAGTGGGACAATGGCTCAACGGCAGTCAGATTTTAGCCCGCATGTGAGATAGGAGAGTGAGAAAGGTCGAGCCCTCAATTGGCGTGAATGGGAATTGACATAGGAGGCTACAAACACAAAAAATTTCCAATTTATGAATTAAACCTGTTTAGTAATCATTGGGGTCCCAAACTTAAGGATAATTTGAGGCCTAGTGGGCCGGCCCAATACTATTCGAGGCCAAAATTATTGTGCTAGTTTGGATGGATCAATCTGGGTTTTTGGGCTTTCTTTTTTTTCTTTTTATTTTATTTTTGATACAATCCAAGTTATATAACTCGGGTTATATAATATCATGGACTCCATTAATTACATGAACTAAAATTTAAAATGTTACATATAGAAATATAAGTTAGACTTGTATGTGAGGCAGATACCTCTGTGTAAAGTAGGAGGAGAAAGAGGACAAGAAAAAATTGAAGTGGGTCATTTATGATAATGTGAATTTATTTCGTAAATTTAGAGGATCCCAATTTTCAATTTTTCATGCATCGTGAGAGAGAGAGGGGTGGGGGAAATTTTCATTGAAAATTATGAGATTAGTGTTTGCAAGGACGGCAACATATATTACAATGATGGGCGAATAATTCACGGAAGCAGCTGTGCAAGTTATCAAAAAAACAATCCATGTGACGTCATAAATGACTAAAATCGGGACTAACTTAGCCTAAGAACAAAAAATAATTGACGGAGTGCGCTATGCAGACGAACCCTTTCTATAGCCAAACTCAATCGTGTGTTTCCTTGCAGTAAACCAAAGAGCACCGAAAGGGAGGAAAAAGGGCTCTAGGATGATGACCATGTCCAAATCACGTACACTCCCACTGATGTTCATGGGGCTTCTCCGAGGTCTGAGTCTCGTAAGGAGTGACCTAGTGACGCTTATCTACAAGATATGCAACAACATGCGGTACGTAGACAATTACGCACAAGCTTTGGATCAAGTCCTAACCGATTTTAGATCCAACACCGCGACTAGGGGATTCAACTACTACAACAGTGCTTCTTACAGCGATGCCAAATGCTTTGGCTGTGGAGCGTCTGTTGCACGGGCTAGCGTAGTTGGATTGCTCTCCCTGCATGGATATCGCTTATGGTCAAATTAAAAAGTTGTGCACACTCAGTATTGAAGCATAACTTCAGCTTTTTTACTCTATAATTAGATATGAGCAATACAAATTCACCGAGTGATTGATCGATTCTTTCATATTTTGACAAGACCGCGTGTCCATCTTTAGGGAAAAGGGTCTAATATGTTTTTTTCTCCCCATGGTCGATTCAAGAAAGAGAAAAAACGTGTTGTATCAAATCCACAAAAGTTGACAAGTAATGAATGGAGGAGAGCAGAAGAATCTTGTGATTATATAATAAAAGTCATATTGTGTTGACCCTTGTTCGCCTTTAGGTTAGGTTTGGTATGGCAAGGACTCTTTTTTTCTTTTTTAATTTTATTCTCTTTTTTTCTTTCCTTTTCCTTTTCTATTCCTTGATAAAAAAAGATATTTCGTTCTCATCAAATTATTTGAATATATATAAATTTTGAAGTTTTTTTTTTTTTAAAAGGAAAATGCCTTGAATTGCAAGACAAACTTCACTAATTCGAGAAAAATGTAAATGTTTATAATTTCATCATTTTTTATTTTTTATTTACTCTGCGTATTTTTATGCATGAAGCTAATTGTTGAGAAAAATTTCTAATATGTTTTGAAGAATGAAAAAACCTTTTATAAGTATTTTAATGATTTTGATGATAAAATTTATAGGTGATATTCTTCAAGCAACTTGATTTAGATTTTATTCTTCACATCATCGAACTCAGAGATTTATTCATCTATTCAAGGAGTTCTGAATCTCTACGTCAACGACATTGTTGTATCGCGACAATCAAGTTACATGAGGACAACAGTAAAGTTTGTGTGAGTAAGATTGAGACAACATACATATTCAGATATTACAAGGAATATTCAGATCTTCATAATCGGTTTGGATTATATGAAGCGCAACGGCTAGAAATTAGCTCGAATTTCCATCCTAATTTGAATTGATTGTTTATCTATCCAGAAAGTATTTATCAACGTAATCCTTCCATATGAAGGATTTGTGATTCTTATGACAATCTTCTAGAGATGAGATGTTCTTTCCTAACGAGGAACTCTACTTATGAAAGCCTAACCTCTGTCGTATGGGCAGTAGAATCAAGGGAGACTCTAAGCTTGCAATCCAAGCATCAATCAAGGAGTATCGTCCAACGGTTAACTTAGAAATCAAGCAGTACAAAAGGAGATCATGGTGATGAAGGAACACACAAGATCCGAAATCTACAATTCCAAAGTTTAAAGAGAGCCTCAACATTCACATACTTATCTCTGTGAGCTGTAACCGTAAATCTGTGAGAGGATGTTATTTGCAATGGTTGTGTGAGATATGAACACACATTTTTTAGAGAACTCACACCTTGTAACCTCCTATTGATTTTCTAGTGAAATATAGCCATTAGATTGTTAACATGAGAGATTGGGCGTAGACTTACTATAAGTCGAACTACTATAATTGTTGTGTGCATTTTCTCTATCCTTTAATCCCCCATTTATTCTATTTGATTAGTGCGTAGCTCTTCTTTTAAACATTGTTCATTCGTGATATTGAACTCCGTTGTTTTTAATTCCGCTTTAATTATTTGTAGTCACCTGTTCACTTCTCTTTAGGTAGCAGTACTAACCACCTTAGCAACAACTATTGTTCTTAAAAGAAAAAAAAAAAATACTATAGAGATGCAGTGAAACAAATATAATTAAAAAAGCTCAAAGCGAAACTCTCACCCAATAGTCTTCCAAATTTTATAGCATTATAAACGCAGAATATCCAATTAGCTACAACAACAAAAATAACTTTTAATGTCTCAAAACCATTGTCTATAACCATTTGAATAAATAAATTTTAAGTTCACCAACATATGAATTCATCTACATCAAATCTCATACCAAATTAAGTTGTGGAAATGATCTCTTATACGGAATAATGATAATTCAAAGATGAAGAATTTGAGAACTGGAGATTCGGACATGATATCCTGGAAAAAGTACAGCTAAAGTTTGATGAAAGCATAAATGTAATATGATATTTCAGAACATACTTATGCTCCAGTCTCTGAAGCATAATTTTTTGAGTGTGTGTTTCATAGGCCATGCTATTTAGATAAAAAAAAAGAAATTATATAGACAGATTTTCTAAATCGGAAGAGTAGGTGAGAAGATTCAAATGGGAATCTCTTATCAAATATTGAAGTGTTTACAGTAAATAAGAAAAAGATCGAGGACAATAGACGAGAGGGAGAAAATGGAAAAGGCAGACTTGTTCTTTTGAAATAAAGGTAAGTCCTATTAGTGTTCTTGAGTGTATGCTTGTGTGGAGGACATTTTAAACCGTAGCCACTTAAAATGACATTTTAAGAAGACCACATTTGATTTTCATCTCAAAAAAGGGGGTCAAAAGACAAATTGATGGAGCCATTAGATAAGTAGATTGTTCCAAGGTAAATGCACTCATCAATAATCTAAACCGACACACACAAATATAAAGGTTATATTACAATTACAGCTCTAATTTCCATTTTATCGAGTTTCAATACCCAATCATTAGGATGGTTGGTTAGCCACAAACACTTCAATGAAAATAACACGTCATGTCATTTCATATTTGAGGTATGCCAGTGATGAATGGAGATAAGGGCTATACAATTTCCTTTCTTTCATAACAAGAAATTGCCAAATTGCCATTTTGAAAAAGGGTTATTCCGACTCAAATTCTCTAAGCTTTTTCATGGGTAGTGAGAGGCCTTGGAGGAGTAAAATGATGAAAAACCAGCTCAGCAAAGCTCACTTGGCATTTATCCTCAGATTTCTCATTCCACTTAAGCAAACTCACATTTGGGTCATTCACACATGTACGCGTGTAGAGTATTCTAGGTGGATTCATCAAGGAATATATTGAGGAAAAGCAAAGAGCAACTCATAGGCATTTTGACATATCATGATTGGTGAAGCTCATTAGGAGCTACAAATGCATTAGAGGGGCTCTGTCTCTATCCTTGGTTGGCATGTGTTGAAATATCCTGCATCACATGATGATGAAGTTTATATACTCTTTATTTATTTTTAGATTGGATTTTCTAATATGGTATCATAGCCAAGTTTTACTTGCCCCTTTCATGAGTGAGTCCACTCTCAGTTGTCAAATTTCACGTGCTACTCCTAATTTGGCTTGCACATGAGAGGGGTTGTTTTAAAAAAAAAAGACTTCAGTTCAGAAGGAAATGAGGTTATGTAATATTTTACCAACCATAGTTTTTAGATTAGAAAGTCAAATTAGTCCTAAATATATATTTATTAGGAGGAGTATTAGAAAAGGTTATGTCTAATTTCTGACAAACAAAAGTGTTATCACTAATTAAAGTCATGGGGGATGTACTCTTTGTAATTTAGTTGATAAGGACCTTTTGCATAAAAAACTACCTAGTTTATGAGGAATAAGTATATACTAAAATAATTAGTGTATAAAATTCGGATTCTCCTAAAGTAAGCATATATATATATTATTGTATTATCTAGGAGCATAGGTGTGGACACCTATCTACCTAGAAACTTATGAAATATCTCACAAGTCTCATGGATTGATTAAGCTTAAGCCTTCGGTCCATGTAGGTGGCTCTAATCTAGAGCAGTTTGCATGCATTTGTGGGATTCTAACGTTGGATTTCTAGTTTTTTAGCTGGAAATCTCCTACTCCCAAACCAACATTATCAATTCCGGGATTAATTAAGCATAATTTTTATTTTAAAAGTAATTGCCATTTGCATTCTGCATCATTTTGAAAATGACTATATTAACATAATATTATCATTTTACCATTGTTCAATAATTGCAAGACAGTGATGCCACATAAACATGATTTTTTTTCTTTTTATCATATAGATTAAGTGTGTCGCATTTTGTAGAGTTTCTTAAGAAAAGATAATCTCCAGATAAATGGTAGGTTTTGCTTCTTTTGGTGATTGATTAGCATATGATTGACATGGATGGCAACCCCCATTGAGATATTTCAAATAGAGCCAATCGCATATATGTTATATCTTAATGATATCGCAGTGCGAATACACACAAAGTGAATATAAGTGATATAGATATAAGGGGATATTCGATTACTCGTTTCGTTATTTTATAAATTAGGGGAAGGACAAAGAGACAAGTACGAAATTATTTGACGTGGCAAGTGATAAGGTCACATTGTCTCTCATGATTTGAAATTATTCAAAAATCTTTGTTAATTGAGACAATTTGCATGCATTTGTGGGATTCTAACGGGGATCTTCGGTTCCTAAGCTAGACTTCTCTGACTCCCCAACCAGCATTATCAATCATGGGATTAATTAAGCATAACTTTTTATTCGAAAGAATAATGTCATTTGGACTATGTGTCATTTTGAAAATATCAATGTTAACATAACATTATCATATTATTATTGTTCAATAATTGCAATATAGAGATGACACGTAAACATGATTTTTTTAATCATAACGAATGAATGTATGTTGTGTTTTGCAGAATTGCTTAAAAAAGAAGAATCTCTGGTTAAATGGTTAGTTTTGCTTGTTTTGGTGATTAATTTGCATGTGATTGATGTGGATGTGAACCCTCCATTGCGATATTTTAAATAGAGCCAATCACGTATTTGCTATATCTTAATGCTACTGTGGTGCAGATACACACAAAGAGAAGGTAAGGCTGCGTTTGGTTCAGCATTTGCAATGGACTTTGAGTCCAATGCAAATGTTGAAAGCCCAAAGCTACTTTGGGAAAATGCAATTGTGTTTGGTAAAAAAATTTTGCAAATAGACTTTGAGTTAAACGTGCGTTTGGTGAAAAAAACTTTCGCAAGGGGCTTTGATGGGTATTGTATATATTTTTTTCTTTTTCTTTTTCTTTTTTCTATTTTTGAAAATTCAGCTAAACCCTTCAGCTAAAAAACTTTCGCCGTTGGCTGAGGTCGCCCGACCCAGGGGCCGTGAGACCCAGGCGACCGCCGCCTGGGTCTCGTGGCCGCAGGCGGCCCTCGCCGTCGCGCGACCCTCGGGCGACCCTCGGCGAGGGTCGCGCGACCCAGCCCGAGTGCCCCGGAGGTCGCGACCTCCGCTTGGGTCTCGCGGCCCCTAGGTTGAGCGACCCTGGTCGCCCGAGGTCGGCGACCTCCGGCGGCCCTCGACTAGGTCGCGCGACCCTCGCCGAGGGTCGCCCGAGGTCGGCGACCTCCGGCGGCCCTCGCCCGGGTCGCCCGACCCTCGCCGGAGGTCGCCCGACCTCGAGCAACCTCAGCCAACGGCCGCCGGCGCCAGATCTGGCTCGTCGGCGGCCGTCGCCCTTCGCCGGTCCGGCGAAGGGTTGCTCTTTTTCATTTAAAAAATAAATAAATGCAGGGGCAACAGTGAGTTTTCAAAAAAGTTTTGGGGGTAGAATAGGAAATAAAATTTTCATTAAATGGACCTTCAAAGCATTCGAAGGGGAAACTTTCACTTGAAAGCCCCTTGGGAATCTTTGCCAAACACCCTTATTTAGGGTGAAAGGGCTTTGGGGCTTGGATGGGCTTTCTAAATGCCCATCCAAACGCACCCTAAGTGATATAGATGTAGGGAACATTTGATTACTCCTTTTGCTTTTTATAGGTTAAGTGAAGGGAAAAGATACGATAAGGTCACATTGTTCTCTCATGCTTTGGAATGATTCAATAATCTTTGCTAATTGAGACACTCTCGGGTGGCTTACATGACACATGAGAGTTTATTTTTGACTAATAAGCAAATTTAACCAAAAAAGAAGTGCATGTTCAATTTTCATGTTTTTTTTTCTTTTTTATGACCCGGGAACTGCCGCTGGCCAACAGCCTAGACGTAAACCCGGGGCGGATTGAGCCGCCACCACAGACCCAGCCTCGTTTGAGTCGCGCAAACACGATGCCTCTGGGATTCGAACCCCTCCCCTTCGTGAGGGGGAGAGAGCCCAAAGCCAGTTGCGTCACCGTGGGAGGTGATGTTCAATTTTCATGTTAATAAGCTACGATGAAGAAAAAAAATCTCCGTTTTAGTCCGCTTCTTTTAATGATCAAGGGGGGACAAAAGTTGAGGCATGAATACCAAGAGACCTATGATACGGCCTAAAAGTTGCATATATCGGTTTTCTTTAGCAATTTTATTTACATTTTCAATTGTTATTTATTTACTTAATACTAGAAAAGAGCACAACTCTTGCTTATTAAAAGAAATAGTGAGAAATTTAAAAATGTTATAGACTAATCAAACAAAAATACCAGTGACTTCCTTGGGTGTGGACGAAGGAGCTCGGTGACCTAATATTAGTTAAGGCCTTACCTTAACACAAAATCAATTCCTTAGGAAGCTGAAAACTTGGTAGCACATTGCTACAAGTCGAAACTGGCCAATCTAAAAAATAAAAAATGAAAAATGAAAAACACCATTGTCGGCCACCTCAACCAAGACAAGAATGGTAACTTAATTATTATAAATGAAAAGAGTTGGCTAACTTATTTAGTTATATAGTCATTATGTTGCTTTCATATTGAGTCGATGGGATATTCTCCTTTTATTGGAGGAGGTATCATGATTGGAGTGAAGGTTATTTTACTTCATTAGATTGGAGAAATGATCATGCTTACGAGGCTATTTCAATCAAAAATCAATCATATAGATACTGAGTTATAAAGAAACACTTATTCGACAACTTGGTTGGTGTGGTGTGGAGTAGTTGGAAAAGACTCGAACACTAATTATTTGTCTTTTTCCCAACAGGATAGGGATGAAAATCCAGTTAAATAAATTTTTCCATTCACTTACTGGTCCAATTTCAGTTGTCTAGTTTTTCAAGTCAAATTGCGTGAACAACCTCAATTTGAATTGTCCAAATTCTCCGGATCCTAGCTCTTAAGACTTGCTTGATCATCTACTTTCCATGTAATTTTGAACTTGTGTGTTGACCGTCGACCAATTCGAGCTTAAGACAAACTAATATACGAGGCAAGCTTTCAAATTTGAAGACATGCCACGAATTAAAACCCAGGGGTTCTTTAAACAAAAGCCCAAAAAAGGGGCATCCAAACATAAATAATTCCACGAAGATTGGAGGGATGGGCCACCCAAGAGGGAGGGAGAGCATTCTTACGTTAGATTTTCACGACCCAATCAGCCATTTTGTTTGCGGACCGGTGACAATGGGCCAAGGAGAGAAAGTAAAATTGGGCCAAAGATAGCTAGGCTTTCTCTATTAGAGCTGTCTTTATCAGTACTACGTTGACCAGCTCTTCCTCTTCCCAGTCAGACCCGTGCTCCAACACTCTCTCTCCTTGACTGAAAACGTTTCAAAGCTTCGAGCAGGGGAATGGCTTCCGTCTAAAACGCCGACAATGCTGGAACTTTCGTAGTAGAGCCATCCATTAGAGCTCCCGTTTTGTCCCAAAGAATTCCCGAAATAGCTCAAACTATTTTACCTTCAAAAAAAGCTCCGCTGACATTGATTTTCAAGGTTTGCAGCTTTGGTGGGTTCCAATTCTTTGCCAATTGAGACTTTTCTGTGTAAAGTTTCAGATTATGGTGATTCCATTCCAGAAATTACTGAGCATTGACCTAGTATGAAGGAGCTAACTCCATAAAAAAAAAAAAAAAAAAAAAAAAAAAACATCAACTTTATAGACAAATCGACCAAAACTTTTTTTTGTCTCATGAAAAAATACAAACTTTAGGTTGAATGACAGATATGGCATGAACTTTTTTTTGTCTTGTAAAAAAGCGTCAATTTTAGGTTAAGTGACAATTCTGGCCCTATTTTTGTTTTGTCTCATAAAAAATAACAAACTTTCACTCCTATCCAAAATTTAAAACCTACCAACTTTTTATTTGAAGTTAACCTTATTTCAAGAGAAAATGTCCTAGCCTTGAGATTGGTGGATCTCATCCATGGTTTCTCTTGATAGGCGGCGATCCACAGCTTTATATTACGACAAAACAATAAAGTCTAGCTAAAGAAATTCAATTGGGAGATTTTTTTACTTGTTAGTGAAGTATAGGAGACGACACAGTTTCACTGTTATTCTTCAAGTTGGGGCTCAAACAAAAAGACAATAGATGGTGTTAGCCAGCAAGTAAAGACAATCAATGAGTCTAAGTAAAGGGGGGCCAGATTTAGAATTTAAGTGAAAGTTGGTGATTTAAAAAAAAAAATTGGCCAAAATTGTCACTCGCCCTAAAGTTGGTGCTTTTTTATGAGACAAAAAAGAGTTTGGGCCAAATTTGTCCATCGATCTAAAGTTGGTACTTTTTTACAAGACAAAAAAAAGTTTAGGTCAGATTTGTCTATCGACCTAAAGTTGGTGTTTCTTTTTGGAATTAACCCAGTATATAATGATTTAGCATACACTAGTAGTTAGTATTTCGATGGAAATCAGAAAAATAAAATTGATGAAATAATTTTATATCCCCTTCACGTTAGAGCTAGTTACCCCACCAATTAATTACAATTTGCACTTCCCAAATATTACCGTATATATCAACATCCGAAATGCTAGTAAAAAAGAATTCAAGAAATCGGAAAGAACGAAGAAAAGGCACCGATAAAGGCAAAAACATGACTAATAAGACTACATTCATTACCATCAAATTCTCATGATGAGTGAGTGATAAGCAATCAGATACTTCACTAGAACAGGGTAAAAGCAATCAACATTGCAGGAAACCCTTTAAATCTTCAAGTTCGACAATGTCATCCCTTTCTTGTTAAAAAAATCAATACTCAAGGTTCGATATTTGGCCATTGTTTGAGGAACAATCTATCTCGAAAGCACCTTTATTGAGTATCAACACCTGAAAAGTGGAGTTGTCTCCACATTTTAGAAAGGTTGAGATGAAAATGACCAATGAGCTTATGCTCCATAACATTCTGACCTCGTGGTTACTCTTTTCTAGTTGTCCAGGCTGAACTACCTGTGACCTTTGGAAGCATCGAATTCGGGAAAGTATAGCCATATCTCCTCAAGAACTTTTTCGTAATCCCCCATTAACACATAACTTAAACTAAGCCTAGGGCCCTTATTAATTGCAAGGTAAATACAAAGTGCAAAAGCGCAAAGAAGGCAGAGATTTGGGAATTTATACATTTTATGCTGTCGCCAAAGAATAGCTTCCTCAAGGTAGTGTTTGTGCACATGTAGATTGGGTCCATTCCTATAGTTGTTCATGTGAGTCTCACATTAATGTTGCATATGGGGCTTAGACGATCAACCACTGACATAGACTCCACCCAATGGACCCGGTATAGTTAAGAAATTCCCCGACGCATAAGTTGTTAAGCCTCACTAGATCCATAAATGGAGAAAATGTGACAGCCTAAATTTTCAAGATTTGTTTTCGATTAAATAAATCGGGCATTTCGTCGACGTGCCGATAGTGCTATTCTCTGAGCTGATTACTCACGAGATAACTCGACTATCTAGGGAAGCAATTAAGGAATCTAAATACAATAGACTTGAGAATTCGACTAGGAATCGATTGTTCGATTGTGTTGGTCTGCCAAAGTCATTACAATACTGTTATAATCGATCAGAGATTAGAAATAGGTTGATTCGATTGAGATATGTGATCAAAATGGCGGTGATTCCACTTGATTGCAAAATTCTCATTAATCGGCACTAAATTGATTTTCTGATGTTTTTGGTACCCTATGTTTGTAATATAAACCTTGAAATTTTCACGACAACCAAGAGGCGCCAATATGTCGGAGATGTACATTGTGACTTGAAATAAATCGATCACGGGTCAATTGCACCAAAAATTCCTAAAAGTTACCCAGTAGACTAGGTCACGCTAAAAGTGCACCAGACTGAAAATAACCGCGAATTTGGACCTGATCTATGGTTTCACAAGCTATTTTAGGAACGTCGACTCATCCTCCGAAGATTTTTCGAAGATTCTGAGATTTTTACAAAAACTGATTCAGACGTTTCGGAAAATGAACGAAAATTTGGATTGGGGGAACTGAAGAGATTTTCCACTTGCAAATTGAGCTACATGACGAAGGGGACTTGTAGAAATTATGTGGGCTTTTTTTCATCAAAATTGGACGTCGAAGTTGGGAATTTGTTGAAGAAATTGAAGACTAAAATGTGAAATTTGAAATTATGCTTGGACAACGTTTTTTTGGCTTCATTTTGTATTAGCTTGTGGAATTTAAATTGGTAGAAAGTAATAGGGGACATGGGAGTAAATGGAATGGCTAAGATTTGTCAAAATTGAGCCCCCTTCTTGGCTTTCCTTGCACGACTTCCTCTCCTTCTGACAAGCATCGGCGTCCACCTCCCTTATCCAACCCTTCACTGTCTCTGTCCTGCTTTCATCCCCTCAATCTCTCTTTCTTTGCAACCCACCGAGTTTACCCAATAATCCAATTGCCCTTCTGATAGCGCCACACGTCTTCAGCGTCGTCACCTTTGGTCAACACACAAACCAGCAACGCCTTCGATTATGGACTCCTCACGTGGTCTCGTCTCCACGAAGCAGCTGCTCAATCCTTCGTCAGCACGCCAGCCCACAAAGCAACCTGGTCTCTCTCTCTCACTTGTGTCTTCACCCAGCGTCCTTAGCCATGCAAGCAGCAGCAGCCCATGATTTGGGCTAGCAAATCCAGCAGCATTCAGCCCAGCTTCTTCAACGCAAGTCAGGCCAAAACCGGCTCAATCCAGCAGTCTCCAAGCTCGCGTGAATTGTAGCTTAGCCACTTGAAGTTAGCCTAGTCCAGTGAAGCCCAACAAAATCACAAGCTCGAGAGGACAGCCCATTCAAGGCTAGTTCAATCTAGCGAAGCCCGGCCCGTTTCAATAACAAATCTCAGTTTGAGCTTAAATTTTTTGGGTCAAGTTTAGGCCTAGGCCGAGAGTCCGTCGACACCGCCGAAAATTCAGATTTCGACTGTCGTCATGCCGTCGTCGCGGTGAACCGGTTTTCACAATTAACCGATAAGTTTATGCACTAACCCTTCTTAGTAGGCTAATGACGTCTAATGGGTGTTTACTTTAATTTAATTAGGAATTAGGAGGTTAGTTAGATTAAATTAGTGATTTAATTAGTTAATTATGCATGTTAGGTGGTTAGATTCAATTAATTAAGACCTAGATAGGATGTGCTATTTATCTAGTAGGTTTGGAAATTTTCCGGGTCCAAATCAGTATTTAATTTAGTGATTTTGGCCTAGGTTGATATTTTTAGAAATTAAATTGCATTATTTAATTAATTTTAGAAATTAATTAATTATTTTTCCGAAAGTTAGACCAGAATAGCCAGTGATTGGAATTTCTTGCTGATTGCAATGGTGTGGTTAATTTCTGCAATTGAGCGATCGTTTGTCAGTTAAGAGAACTAGTCTCGAGCTTTTAAGCCAGACATTGCTCTATTTGGGATATCAATTCTTTGGATCGCGGGTCGCAGTAGATTTTGGACCTACACTCCTTCAGGGAAGCCGTCTATTAATATATGGACGCTGTGCTTGATGGTGGTGAGACGACGTCTGGCTACACTAGAAGGACATTGAATTAAAGAGTAGGTGACTTGGGTCGCAGTAGATTCTAGACCCACGCCCCTTTGGGGAAGCCGTCTATTAAGATATAAATGTGGTTGTGCTCAATGGCAATGAGGCGATACCCGGTTAGGCCAGTAGACACTGAACTTGAGATTAAGTGGTATCCTTAAGGAGCAAGTATTAACAATTGAAACGCTTGGGTGATTGAGTTGATGAGATGTTTCAATGGTTATATGCATTTGAGATATGAACTGTGCTGACGTGCAGGACGGAACTAAGGCAAGGTAAGTCTCCTTCTCTTGATTGTGTAATTGTGTGATTAGGACGCTTCTGGGCATATTTCTCTCATAATCGGGGTTTAGAGTATGAACTCGCTAAGATTTATATCTCACCCCATCGTGGGCTCAATTTTCAGGATTGTCGAGTGGTGGATCTGGAGCCGAGAGGAGGTGACCTGAAGTGTAGGTCAGTTAGGACCGCTTCTTTTTGAAGGGCTATACTGTTGTAATCTTTTGGTCATAGATTTTGTACATGACTCTATGTGAATATAAAGCATGTTTGTTTTGAATCTGTTGTCCTACTTTTCTATTCCGAGATGATTACTGTCAGAGGATTTTTTTTACTTCCGCATGTGCAATAAACCTGAAAAGGGTCGACGACTCGTCTTGGGAAGTCGCAAATTATTATTAACCAGAGGGGGAAGGGCACGCGCTCTGGGTTCGGGGTGTGACATCCCCTTTTTATGGTATTGGAGCGAAGTCTATATTTGGAGTGATAAGGTGTGATGGGTTCTTGGGATAGTTAGTAGAAATAACCTCTATTTTATGCTAATGCATGTGAGTGATAGTTGTTTGGTAAATTGTTTGTAGTGATCACTCAGTTTCTAATTCTGTATTGAATTGGAAACAGGTTTTGTAGAGAGTCTACAACATGAGTGATTAGGAGCCAAGAACTCCTAAGCAAAGGACCTTATCCTCAGTGACTCGGGTTAGGACGTCGACAAGAGTCGGTACTCGAGGTAGCCGTGGTAGAGTGTAGGTTGAGGCCAACGCAAGTGGAGTAGCACTGCCTCCGGTTAGTGCTAGGGTAACAACCCTTGGTGATCCCAAAATTGACGGGATCATGCAAGCGCTCGAGGCTATGGGAGGATAGATGGGGCAACGGGCCTAGAATCAAGCTCTCGCCATTACTACCGCGGCTACAGCTGCTGTTACTGCTGTGCCAATGCTACTATTGTTATTGCTGCCACTGCCACACTTGCTCCATGCCTGCTGAAATTCTACCTGGGAACGTGGTCTCTGGGAGGCCAATGCATAAACTAGTAGAGCAGTTTCTAAAGTTGAACTCACCAAAGTTCACTAATACAGGAGATCCCAAGGCTGCAGCCCTCTGGATCCAGGAGTTGGAGAATGCCTTTGCACTATTGATGTTCACCAAGGCCGAGAAGGTCGTCCTTGTAGTCTACCAACTGAAGGGGATTGCAAGCACATGGTGGAAAGTCACTAGAGGAACGGTATTTCCTAAAGGTGTGGTTCCAGAATGGAACGCTTTCATCGAGGTCTTCAATAGTAAGTACTTTTTTGAGATTGCTAGAGAATTAAAGATGCAAGATTTTCAATGCTTCGCTAAGGCTCAATGACAGTGGATCAATATGAAGCGAAGTTTGCTAAACTGTCGTAGTATGCCCCTAGATTGGTCGAAAATCTAGTAGACCAAGCTAGAAGGTTCAGAGATAGACTCAGACCGGAACTGAGGAGTCCGCTAAGACTACTGAACTTGAGGACTTACAACAACCTATATGAACGGGTCTAGATGATTGAGAGAGACCAGAATGAGCGAGCCGCCGCATCTGGGTCACGGTTTAGTTCTAACCGGGATGAAAATTGATTTGGGAAGAGATTGATGACTGGAGGAAGGTATCTTGTTCCACCCAACAGGATAGGTGGGATAGGAAAGTCATCAAATCAGTTCAGAATGTGTCGCTCCTGCGGAGGACACCATGGATCAGCCCAGTGTCTAGCTAGGACGAGTACTTGCTTTGTATGTGGCTAGTAGGGTCACATAGCCTGGAACTGTCAGAGAAGGCAGACGGGACTGCAGTTACTGCCACCGCCACCGATGAATCATAATCGAGGACTTCCGCCACCAAATGCACCACATGATGGATTGTTCCAACGTCCAACTCAAGGAAGAACATATGCCATCTCAAGAGGACAAGTGGAGGACACGCCTAATGTGATTACAAGTACTGTTTTACTGAATAACTACGCTGCTTATGCCTTATTTGACCTTGGAGCTACTCATTCATTTATAACTGAGCAGTATGTTAAGTTGGTAGGATTAATTCCTGGATTGTTGGAGTCGGTGATTAGTATATTGACACCATTAAAGGATAATGTGTTAGCTATAGTGGGTTTCCCTGGTTGGACATTAGTGATTGGCAAGCAAGAGGAGAAGATAGACTTAATAGTCCTAGCCATGTATGACTTTGACTTGATTATTGGCATGAACTAGCTCACCAAGCAACGAGCTAAGTTAGACTGTTATCGCAAAGCGATTCAATTTAACCCGTTAGAGAGTGAAAGTTTCGAGTTTATTGGGATTCGAGGAGGACCCTCGATTTCCCTAATCTCGTCACTAGAGGCACCCCATTGTTAAACGAGAGTTGTCAAGGTTACCTAGTGATTGTTAAGGATACAATAGTTGAGGATCTGAAAATGAAGACATCGCAGTGGTTCAAGAGTTTCCAGATGTATTCCTGAAAGAATTGCCAGGTCTGCCACCAAAAAGAGAAATAGAGTTTGTAATTGAGTTAGCCCTCGGGACAAAGTTGATCTATAAGGCTCCTTACTAGATGGCCTTGTCAGAATTGAAAGAACTGAAAGTGCAGATGCAAGAATTATTGGATAAGGGATTCATACGTTCTAGTGCATCACTTTAGGGAGCACCAATTCTGTTCGTGAAAAAGAAAGATGGTTCATTGTGTCTATGTATTGACTATCGTCAACTCAATCAAGTAACGATCAAGAACAAGTATCCACTCCCGAGGATCGATGACTTGTTTGATCAACTGCAAAGAGCATTGATATTTTCAAAGATCGATCAGAGGACAGGATATCATCAGCTAAGGATCGGGAAGGAAGACATTCCCAAGTCAGCGTTTCGTACTTGATACGGTTATTATGAATTCACAGTGATGCCGTTCAGGTTGACGAATGCTCCAGCTACTTTCATGGATCTGATGAACCGAATTTTCAAAGAATACCTAGATCAGTTTGTGATTGTGTTCATCGACGATATCTTGGTGTACTCGACAAGTCCAGAGGAGCATGAAGGGCATTTGACATTGGTACTACAAACTCTAAGGACTCATGAGCTGTATGCCAAGTTCAATAAATGCGAGTTTTAGCTAACTCGTGTTGCTTTCCTAAGTCACGTGATTTCAGGAGAAGGAATCTCCGTAGACCCATCTAAGATAGAAGCAGTGATTAGTTGGCTGAGATCGATAACAGTGATGGAGATCCGAAGTTTTCTGGGTTTAGCAGGATATTACAGAAGGTTCGTAGAAGGGTTTTCAATGTTGGCGTCGCCTTTGACTCGACTCTTGAAGAAGAAAGAGAAATCTGTGTGGACAGATAAGTGTGAACGTAATTTCTAAGAGCTTAAAGAAAAGCTAACTACCGCACCTGTGCTGACCATATCATCTGGTCTTGGAGGATACGAGATCTATAGTGATGCATTATTCAGAGGACTGGGTTGCGTGTTGATGCAGCATGGTAGAGTTGTTGCATACGCGTCCCGTCAGTTGAGACCTCATGAATTGAACTACCCGACGCATGACTTAGAACTCGCAGCAATCATTTTCACTTTGAAGATCTAGAGACATTATTTGTGTGGAGAAAGATTTCAAATCTTCACTGACCAACAAAGTCTCAAGTATTTATTCTCTCAGGAGTTGAATATGAGACAGCGTCGTTGGATGGAACTCCTGAAGGACTATGATTGTGATATCTTGTATCACCCCGAAAAAGCAAGTAAGGTTGCAAATGCACTGAGTCGAAAGTCCTCAGTTGCACAGGTGGTACTCAGGGAATGGACTTTGATTGAGTAGACTAGGGATTCGGTTTTCAAATTTGAGATAGACCACCTTTCAAATCTTATGACTATCCTCAAAATTGAGCCGAATATTTAGATCAGAATCAAAGCACTTCAACCAACAGATTGAGATGTTCAGAAGATCCTACAAGAGGATACCGATAAGAGAAAAACTCACTTTCAGATTTTTGATGATGGAACACTGAGGTTCCGAGGACAATTGTGTGTACTTGATGATATAGAGCTTACGGAAGAGATCTTATCAGAAGCTCATCATAGTAGTTACAGCATTCATCCTGGCAACATAAAGATGTATCATAATCTGCGTCAACACCATTAGTGGTCTGGTATGAAGGCGGATATTGCCAAGTATGTCGCCAAGTGTCTCACATGTCAACAAGTGAAGGCTCAGCACTGTAAGCCGAGAGGATTTCTGCAACCTCTCGAGATCCCAAAATGGAAATGGGAATATATCATAATGAATTTTGTGACGGGCTTATCGAGGAGTCAGAGAGGTAATGATTATTTGGGTAATGATCGACAGACTAACAAAGTCGGCTCACTTCATTGCAGTACAAAAGGACCTTGATTTAGATAAGCACACACAGCTGTACATGCGTTAGACGTTTGCATGAAGTGTCAGTGACAATTACATCAGATCGAGACCCGAGATTTACAATTGCATTTTGGAAAAGCATGCAGAGTACATTACGTACGAAGTTGCAGTATAGTACGACATATCATCCTCAGAAGGATGGCTAGTTTGAGAGGACAATTCAAACCCTTGAAGATATGTTGCGAGCTTGTGTACTGAATTTTAAAGGAAGTTAGGAAGAATAGCTTCATCTCATGGAATTTTCCTATAATAACAGTTATCAATAATACCAGTTTGTTGAGATGAAGTCAGGGAATGGAAAATTATAGGCCCAGAGTTGGTTCAGCAGTCAGTGGATGCAGTTGCCGTTATCAGAAACAAATCAAAGACTGCTTAGAGCCACCAAAAAAGCTATGCAGATAAGCGTGGAAGGTCATTGAATTTCCAAGTTGGTGATCACATATTTCTGAAGGTGTCATCAATGAGAGGTACTTCGCACTTTGGCAAGAAAGGAAAACTGAGTCCGAGGTACGTAAGTCTATTTTAGATTTTGGAAAGAATCAGGATCCTGGCATATTGTCTTGCATTACCGCCGAGACTAGCGCAAATGCATGACGTCTTTCATGTATCAATGTTAAGGAAGTATGAGCCTGCCCCGATCCACGTACTCAATTTTGAAGAATTGGACATGGACGACAGAGTGTTGTACGTTGAAAGCCCGGTTCAGATAATGGATCGTAAAGATCAGGTCCTGCACACCAAGACCATCCCGTTGGTTAAAGTGGTCTGGCAACACTACGGTACAGAAGGAGTAACCTGGGAAACTGAGGAGTCGATGAGAAGACTATACCCGCACATTTTCGGTTAAAGATTATAATAGGTTTAAATTTCGAGGACGAAATTTTTATAAGAGGGGAAGAGTTGTGACAGTCTGAATTTTCAGAATTTATTTTCGATTAAATAAATCGGGTATTTCATCGATGCGTCGATAGTGCTATTCTCTGAATTGACCACTCACTAGATAACTGGACTATCTCGAGAAGCAACTAAGGAATCTAAATACAATAGACTTGAGAATTCGACCAGAAATCGACTGCTCGACCGTGTTGGTCTGCTAAGGTCATTACGACACTACCAAAATCGATCAGAGATCAGAGATAGATCGATTCAACTAAGATATGTGATCAAAGTGTGGGTGATTCCACCTGATTGCAAAATTCTCATCGATCGGCATTAAATTGATTTTCTAACGTTTTGGGTACCCAGTGTTTGTAATTGAAATATTAAGATTTTCACGACAATCGAGAGTTGCCAATGTTTTGGAGATGTACATTGTGACTCGAGATAAATTGATCACGGTTCAATAGCACCAAAGATTCCTAAGAGTTACCCAATAGACTAGGTTATGCTAAAAGCTTGCTAGATTGAAAATAACCACGAATTTGGATCCGATTTCAGAAATTGAAAATTCTGTGGTGTCACAAGTTATTTTGGGAACGTTGACTCATCCTCCAAAGATTTTTCGAAGATTACAAGATTTTTATGAAAAATCAATTTGGGCGTTTCAGAAAATGAACGAAAATTGAAGACATTTTTGACTTGCAAATTGAGCTACATGACGAAAGGGACTTGTAGAAATTATGTGGGTTTTTTCTTCATTAAAATTGGACATCGAATTTGGGAATTTGTTGAAGAAATTGAAGACTAAAATGTGAAATTCGGAATCATGCTTGGACAACAATTTTTTTTAGCTTCATTTTGGATTAGTTTGTGGAATTTAAATTGGTAGAAAGTAATAGGGGACAAGGGAGTAAATGGAATAGCTAAGATTTGTCAAAATTCAAAACACTTTTCATAGTTGTTCATCTTGAATTTTTTAATTTTGTAATATTTTAATTTAAAAAATCAAATTTTAAATTTGAATTCATAAATCTAAGAAGATGAAAACACTCTTCATAGTTGTTCATCTTGAATTTTTTAATATTTTTAATATTTTATTTAAAAATCAAATTTTCAATTTTATTATTATTTTTTTCTGTTTTACTTTCTTTTTTTTTTTTTCTTTTCTTTCTTTCTTCTTTGCTAACTGTTGGGCCGGTAGTAGGCCACAAGTGCAGGCCAATAAGGCTAGCCTCGGAGAAGGCTTGAGCTTGCCAAGCTAGCGAGCTCAACCTCGCTACGACAAGCTAGAGCTCTACCTTGCTCGAGGTTAGCTAGGTCCACCCTTGTCGGGCCTCAGCGATGGTGCCCGTGGCCTGTTGTGGTTGTCGTTGAGGCTTGGCAACTAGTGAAGGAGGAAGAAGGAAAGAGAAAGAAAAAAATAAAAACATATTTAAAAATGATTTTTTCATTAGATTGAAATCATTTTTCAAATGAGATCCAAATATTAAAGGAAAATCAACCATTTTCTTGAAAAATAAATTTTGAAAAGTATTCCTTTTTCATGAAATTTTCTCCCAAACAAACACAATCTTAGTTTGAATTACATTAGTTAAGCGATATGTTAATTGAGATTGGGGTTCATTGTCTAAACTTATCAAAAGTCAAAAATAACTTTTTAACTTTCCAGTCAAATCAAAAATAAAAATATTCAAATGTTAAAAGATTATGCAAAAATCATATATGAATATTTGTGTCAATAATTATCTATTATTTCTTAATTGCGTACAAACTATTTTAAGTTAGAGTCCCATATGAATATATTCATATTCTTAAATATCTACGAGTCAATCCAGTTAGATATAATGTGACGCCCAAATTCTTCATTTCGTTTCTCATTAGTTACATTACGCATATTAGAGACTAAGGTAGTTTCTTAGGTTAAAAAATAATATATATATAGAGAGAGAGAGAGAGAGGGATGGGTATGTTTTCTGGTTGTGACGTTCCTTTGCTTCGACCATTTTTGGGGGGAGAAATAAAATAAAGAGAAACAATTTGTCCTTCCCTCACATGGCCACCAGGTGGAGTGCAAAAGAGGTGGGTGGCTGCACCTTCATTTTATTCTTCTTTTATCCCTTCTTGCAAAAAGAAAATATTGAGCTTTAACAGCCCTGTTCTGCACAAACGTGGTTGCCCTTCCTTTTGAACAACGCTCTTCGCTTTCTCCCTCTATTTCATTTCTTGCGCTCGAAATCCGAACTGATCCTTGCCTTGGTAGCCCTGTGCCTCTATTCAGCAGTGGAGTCGCCACTGCCCCATCCCATTTAGAGCTCCCACCGCCGATCACGAAGACCCAACTGGCCCGATAGCTTCTTCCCTCTTCTGCCAGTGAAAGATCCAGGCAGGTGGGGCAGTGATTAAGGTTCTAGGTTCGTGTAATGGTTGTGCCTAGCTGCGCATGTGAAAATCAAGGTAGAGTTTGGGGTTGAATGCGAAAATTTGGGAACTAAAACTCTGTTTAGAGCTGGGATGTGGTTGCTTTGTTGATGAAGCCACGATGGCGAGAGGCTGTGGGTTTGCTGTGTGGGCCATCTAGTTGATTGGGGGGAAGGGAGTCGCAACCTATTTTGGATTGTTTTGCTATGCGGGTTGGCGAGAACGCGACATTGAAGGGGGCCGCGAGCTCGGCTTGCCCCTCCATCTTCTTTATTTCCCATATGCATGATGAAGTGCGGTTTTTATCATGCTATAGTTACCTTAGATGTTGTAGAAGAGTGCTAAGATACTACAAGAATGTTTGGTAGAGAAACTAACGGTTTAGTTGAGCTAAAGATGAAGAAAAACGGTGCAATACTTTCTGTTTTAGAGAATTAGAGATGGAAAACATTTCTTTTTTTTGTGTCGCATTAAATTCTGATGATGTAGATAAGGAAAAGAACAAGTTTACTTCAGAGAACATCCATTGGATTAGGTTTGACATCTAGTTATAGTAAAATTAATGAGAAAATGTGTTGGCAAGAGTGTTTACTTTGAACTAGTAAGCTGTACTTTAGAAAACAGCAAAACCTTCGATGATTCTACGAATTTTTTGAAATTTTATAAAAAGAACTGGACCTTAAACTCTTCATGAAAGTTGTAGAACACATCTTTATAAATAACATATAAAAATTTTAGAATAAACGGATAAGGTTCGGGTGGTGAAACGATCTTTTTTCTGTAGGTACTAAATCTGGAAGTTACTGCAGAATTTTAGAAAGAAGACAGCAAATTACTGCTCTTTAAACTTGAGATATAGACTTAGGTTTCTCTATAGAAAATGTTAATATATATCTCTTCTATAACATACTGAAATTTCGTAACATTCCAATAAGGTTATATATACTTTCTATGTCTGTGATCAAAACTACTCATATTAGTCCATAGACTGCTTTGATCCGAGAATCTGCGATAGTTGTTGTGTCTATTGTACTTCTTTCTCATGACACACATGGAGTCTAGTGTCTTAGTAGCCTTTACCTAGTTCTGTCCATGTCGGTAGTTTTTAAGTTTTTTGCAAGCAAATGTTGGACTCTCATTGTGTCGCCTTTAACGAGAGTTCCTATATACCTTGAAGTATCTAATAATGTATGTTTAGACCTATTTGTGATTGTTTACATACTGAAGTTGTTGGTGCTGCAACAAGGTGGAATTGTGAATGTGTGATTGGCTAAAGAGCCAAGGTGAGACCCCAGGCGTTGGGATGCCTGGAGAGGGGTGACGAGGAGTAGTGGTATTCTCTCCAGAGGTCTGAGAAGGGTTGAATAACTTCTCAGGAGACCTTGTGATACCAGGTTAAGTGCAAGGGGTACAGGATGGAGTGTCATCTCCCCCTGGGTGATCGTGGACCTCGTGATGCCATGTTGGGTGCGAGGGGTTCAGGACGGAGTGTTGTCCCCCTTGGGTGATTGTTATAGCTGGATTTCTGTGGATTCAGTAAATTGACAGCTTATTTACCTATTTGTCGTGCTATTGGCCAAATCCAAGTTAGGACTAACCGCCCACTTGTTGAGTTTTTATTTTAAAAACTCATACTTGTTTATTATGTCTTTTCTTCAAATTAGAAGGAGACCGAGGAGCGCTCAACGTGTGGGAGAGTTTTGTTTTTGTCGTTCTATGTACATACTCGATAGGAGGCGGGATATTTAGTGTTTGTGGCTTCTAGTGTTTTTGTAGAAGTCCCCCTTAGCCTCATCTCTTGATGTATATGGAACAAATTTTTTGATAAATATTGTCCAGTGCAATTTAGTTTCTTATGATTTAGCTTGACTGCAATTTATTTTATAATTCCTGAAATTCAAGCAAGTCATGTGAAACAATGTGAGATCCAGGGGGTTACATACAAGATACACAAAGTTCACACTATGTACCATCCTTGCTTTCATGCTCAAATGTTTGTTTGAGAACTTTGGAACCCACCCTGTGGATAACATTGCCAAAATCAGTAAATTATACCAAAGTCGTAAATAAGGTTATTTTATCCTAAACCTTTTCATTCTATAAGTTTGAAAAGATTAACCGCATGCAACGTTTAGTGTCTATCCATACTAATCATTTAGATATAATACTAGAAGAGAAAAAAAGTTCATCAAATTACTTGAATCAAAACAGGAGTCAATTTCACAGATAGTTATTCGAAAATTAATAATTTTCAATAGATTAATAATTGATTATATCGGTTTGAAAAATTAGTCAAAATGTTTCCATTATTAAAAGCAATCTATATCTAGACATTTTCATTAATAATGAAAATATTTTTTGTTCATTTATTTTTATAATCAATACAAGCTATCATAGTTTTCTCAACTATGGATTTATAACAAAATAAACGCAATCATAGACTTTGCAATCAAGTTGCTGAACTTTGATTCTTATAGTCCATGCTAAACTTTTTATTTATTCATAGTCGATAGCACTTTTAACGGAATTTGACCAACTTCTCAGTCAAATGCTAACTTAAGACACATAACCTTTGGATGTACCATCATTACCTTTTTCAACGATCTTTCTATTACATTGGGAAGATCAATTGTTGTTAAAATTGTCATGCCCCGATCCTCAGGCACGCGCACATCCCTTACCTTTGGTTGATTTTGAAAGCAATATCCCAAGACGTATCGCCGACCCTTTTCATTTTAATATGCATATGCGGAAGCAGTTATAAATCCCTCAGACAATAAAGCGATAGGATAGAAAAGTAGGGCCATATTTTCCATACTAAAATTCACAACTACTCTTTTATACAAGCACCTCATAGTATATAATGTAATACTATTCTCAGGGGTCTGATCTAACCCTTATCCACATATAATCAAGGTCTGACAAAACAAGATGGGATCTCAGTCTTCATCCGGGTCATACTCAGGATCCTCCTCATGGTTATCTTCTTCTCCAAAATCTTCCTTCTCATCTGGTTCTACATTAGGGTTCTCCTCTTCAGATTCCTCCTCTTCAAGCTCCTCATTAGGGTCCTGAAATGGTTATTTAATAACCATTGAGACCATGTCTCAACAAGTTCTACTCCCTAAGACCCGATTAGTAAATTAATACACCTTAGGGCTACCTATGCACAACATGAGTCAGAGGACTTACCTTGGCCTCAGATTCCACCTGCATATTAGCACAGATTAAATAGACATCCAAGCAATCACATCACTGATCGAAGCATCAATCAAATTGACCTAGTTGATTACATGCCAACAAGACCACTCACGGTCATTTCCATTCGATCAATCAATTCACAACATTAGAATGAACCAATAATCAATCGACCTAGCCGATTACATGTCATCACGACCCATGCTTGGTCAGCACATTCAATACTATCTATAAGTCCGACCATAGTTCAGGACTGCTCACTCTAAGTTGATATATAGATAGTATAACTCGCACTAAGTTGATAGGGTTAAGGTATACTGCTCTCGCTAATCTGACATATCGCCCGTAGGCTGATATAGTATACTGGTATACTACTCTCGCTAAGCTGACATATCGCCCACAGGCTGATATAATATACCCCCGATACTCACCAAAAGCTACCAGATCCACTGATCCGATATAATAATATGCTCACAAGAAGCTGCCAACCATACTTTTATAGTATGCCGAACATAATATATGATCATTAGAAGTTGCTAGCCATACCTTTATAGTATGTCGAAAATAATATATATGCTCACCAGAAGTTGCCAGTCATACCTTTATAGTATGTCGAAAATAATATATATATATGCTCACCAGAAGCTGCCAGTCATATTCTTATAGTATGTCGAAAATAATCATTTAATCAAATCACCATTTTTATGATTCTCGATAAACTATTTGTGTGTGGGTACACGGTCGGCTTTAGCTAAAATATTATAATTTCATTTCCACAAATCCCACAATTATTTGTAGTCCACCAAAATATTTTTGGCGCTGTCAACCGATGCCCGGTTATTTTCTAATTAATAACCAAAGATTATTCCATTAAAGAATAATTCTCAATTTCACAAATAATTCAATTCAGCACAAAATAAAGCTCAATTAAATAAATGAATTGTGCCACGACAATCAACACAAAACTCCGGTCACTGACCATCCTAGTTGAATTTCCGGAAAATAAATAATTAAATAATTAATTTCGAAAATTAAATAAGTAAATCCAATAAATTCAAGTTAGCACAATATAAAGCCCAATTAAATAAACGGACTACACCACGATCATCATCATAAAATCTCGGTCACTGGCCATCCCAGTTGAATTTCCGGGAATTAAATAATTAAATAATTAATTTCGAAAATTAATATTTAATTCCTAAAAATTTCACTTAGGCCCGAATTGCCTAATTAACACCGGATAAGGGTTGGGAAAAATCCCAAGTAGCATTCAATAAATAGTATTATGTGCCTACTCGCTAATTGCACAATCCAATTGACTGACATGAATCACAATGATCTAATAATCACTAATATACTCTAATCTAACCACCTAATTGCACTTAACTAAATCTAATCAACCTTTAAGTATAATTATCAAATTAAGAAGGCATTAGTGAGTAAAACTCACTTGGTACACGTGAAGATCGGAAACCGCGACGGCGACGTGACGGCGGCTGAACTTGGGCTAACTTGCTTCACGGGCCCAAGATGGGCTAGACTTGCTGGGCCATGCTGGACTGGGCTGACCTCAAGGAGCTGTACAAACTGTTAAAATCGTGGGCCAAATTACTGCTGAAGGATGGGCCAAACGCTGGGTTGCAATGCGCCGGACTTGCTGGCCAAAATTGCTAGATCCGTGGGCTGGAGACACAGGCCCAAGACTGAAGACGCTGGGTTGCACGCTGCAAAGAAGATGGGCCGAAGACACTGGAATCTGCTGGCTTTGCTGGGCCCGAAGACTGAATTCTATTGGGCCAAGGAAATGCATGAACTGCAGGTGACGATGGTGAGCTGGCGGAGAAGAAATCGTGGATTGCTGCTTCGTTCGGTGCTGCCCGAGTGAGGAAGGAGCAGCAAAGGCCGTCATTGGGCCTCGACAATTGACGACCAATTGGAGTCTTCGGGCAGCTGGACGCTGGCCGCGTGGAGCTGAGGGCTGTCAATTGTGGTGGTCTTCGATGCTGGTTTGTTGACCGTGAAGTGGCTGCAGTCTCGATGGATGAAGGCACGCGCGGAAGATGATGGCAGAAGCGGCCGCTCGGTGGATTTGCTGGGTCAACAAACCGCCTAAGAAGATGTAAGGTTGACTAAAGCTTTGATGGACCTCGACACCGTGGCAACCTGGAGTGAAGACCGAAGGAAGTGGACGGCTGCTGGTGGTGGAATGGGCTGCACGAAGTGGAAGCAAGCTGGCGGAGAAGTCGGTGAAGCTGAGGTAAATGTGGACTGCTCGAAGAGGGTGAATTCGGCAGAGATGTACGTTGATGGAGCACGCGGCAGGTGGCCGAAGTTACTGGTTGAGGCCATGTGGTGATGAGGCTACTTCGATTGATGCGGTTGCAGCAGACGTTGGCAAACTGAAGCAGAGATGGAGAGGATTCGGTGGTCAAAAATGCAACTTCGGTGGATTTTATGGCTAGTTTGTTGACCATGAGCTGGCGGCGTGAAAAGGAATCATGGCTGAAGCACGCTCGGTTCGTGAGCTGTAGTCTCGCGGGTTGAAGAAGAGAGTAACTAGAGAAATTGGGGGGCGTGGGTGTGAAAGCTTGAGGGGGATGAGTCTGCACGTGAAGAAGAAAGTAGGATGGCTCAAGGGAAGGCAAATGAAAAGATCGGCAGAAGCAGGTGGAGAAAAAGCATGCGTCCGAGAGAGGAAAGAGAGGAGAGGGGGAACAAAAAGTCAAGCCCTTATCCCCATAATCATCAAGCCTTAGCCATCCCATTTATTGCTTGTCCCCCATTTCTTTCCAACCTTAATATTCACAAATATACCAAATTGAAGCCCAAATTGCAGCCTTTGCCTAAATCCAAATTTCACCAATATTAACTTCAATTCCTCACTCAAATCTCCAAATCGAGGTCCAATTTCAATGAAAGAAAATACCGAACAATTTTCTGCAAGCCCCGATACTCAAAGACTTGGCTCGGAAGTCCCATTTTCCTTTAATTAAGCCCCTCCGAATTTCCGCTAATTTTTCACGGCATTCAAATCCATTTTCCATAAAAATCTCAGAATCTCTTAAAAATCTTCTGAGATTGAGTCGACGTTCTTAGAATAGCTCGTGACACCACAAAATCTTCAATTTCTAAAATCGGACTCGATTGACGGTTAATTTCACTTCGACGTGCTTTTAGTGTGACCTAGGCTACCGGGTAGTTTTCATAACCTTTTAGAACAAATGACCTATGGTCGATTTTCTTCGAACCACGATGAACCCACTCGACACATTAGCGACTCTCGATTGTCGTGAAAATCTCGAGGATTCAAATACGGACATAGGGTACCAAAACAACAGTTAAATCAAATTAGTGCCAGTCGATGAGAGTTTTCCAATTTAGTGGAGTCACCCACAATCGGTCATTCATCTTAGTCAAACCGACCAATCTCTAATCTTAATTTGATTTTTAACTATGTCATAATGACTTTTAAAGATGAGCACGGTCGAAAAATCGATTTCTGGTCCAATTATCAAGTCTATCGCCTTAAAGTCCTTAATAGCTTACCTAGCTAGTCTAGTTATCTCGTGAGTAGCCAATTTAGAGAAAAACACTATAGTCGCGTTGATGAAATGCCCAATTTATTTAATCAAAATTCGAACCTGAAAATATGGATGTCACAAAAATACTCTTAGAATGGGTTGCTATTAGTATTAAGATTTGATTTACCTGGGTGCTAGGTTGCTGGGGTTGGGTGGCTGGGGCTGACCAGGCATCCACTTGGCCAACATGGAGAAGCACGACGAGGCATCTACGGTGGTGCTCCGAAGTGAGACTACAGCGACGAATTTTGACTTCGAAGAGGAGAGGTTGGATGGGAAGGAGGTAATGGAGATGCCACAGCTCATCAGCACTTTGGCAGACATTCTGAAAATGAAGGGATTGAGAAATTCTCTTAGAATGGGGAGGGAGGGAGGGGGAGAGGGACAGAGTGTAGTGGAAGTGAGAAGTTTGCACTATTTGTAGCAGATAAAAAGTGAAACACGTAGATATTGGTCACTATGAATAGGTTGTCATTGACTCATTACCCATGGCAATGGCAATGGAATTGGATTTTGTGTCTTTGGTCAATCTCACACATGAAGGAGACTATTAGAATATTTAATTTATTAAATAATTTCTTCATCTAACAATTTAAACTTGTAAAACATTTGACAGAAGTATCACAAAATTTTACAATTGCCCCATGTCACCACATCATCCTTTACCTTGAGGATTTATGGAACTCCAATCAAAGTGCATCCATTCGGAAGAAGTAAAATAAAAGTTTTACGTTAGATGACCAACAAAAAGCCCCATGACTTCATTTGAGGTTATACTAGAATTCAATTATCATTGATGAAATCCACTAATTCTAGATAGAGCTAAGATACATTTAGTTAATCACACTACATGGGAATAATGCAATGTCAAAAGTATACCCCAATTTTCTGTCCTAGGCCTATAGGGAAATGAACAAACTCAAGATTTTACTCCTTCCCTCTCTTTACAGTCAATGTGCATTCCGAAATTAGGGTTTGTTAAAAAGCTGCATCAGATGGTACAGTACCCTAAAATAGCCATCAATTGGTCGATAGGACAAACGATATGTAACCTAAAAAGGAAAAGACAGGGCGAATAATAAAGGTCGTAGGCCCCATCTAAAATTTTGGATTATTGACAAAAATCACGTGAATTGCAATTTTCATGGGGTAAGTCTCTTTTTTTTTTCTTTGCTTTTTGTGGAGAAAATATTGTGGACAAAATATCTGCCACGTCTTTTTTAATATAGACCATTTACTTATCGCCACATGTCCAAGTTGGGCTCACTTTCAGATTTCTTCTCTCCTCCGTTATCCCCTCTCTTCCCTTTCATTTCTTCTCCTCCCTTATACTCCTCACCATGCATGGAGCTGTCCAAATTTGACGCAGAATCCACTTCCAGCCACTTTAGATCTAGCCAGGACCGGCTCATCCATGGCCGTGACTGCGAAGTCAAGATCCGGACGACCATGGGAAGCCGCAGTAGGCAGCTACTGCGAGCTTAAAAATCAATAGGAAAAATAGAGGAACCAGATCTGAGCCCACCGCAACCTCATCCTAGAGCCCACCGTCGAGCCGTAGCCACCGCACCCACTGGCGACCACCTTCCCTCTGCCTTCCAGATCTGAAGTCTCTTTTCCAAGTGACCATCTGGCTAAGAGGGAGTCTATGGCCTTCAAAGAAGAAAATGGACTTGGTGAGAGCATCTCTGTAGTTGTAGCGAAGCAAGGATGGTGGTGCTTCAATGGGAACTGGCATTGCAGAGAAACAGAAGCAGAGTGAAAGTGTATTTTCAACTTGGCAAATCTGTTAGAACGGATATGACGATCAGTGAATGGTCTATTTCAAATATGACGTGGCAACTAAGTTAAACGTGTTCCAATAAACTATTTTCAACTTTTCACCAGAATCAACAAATACACTCGTTCTTTTATTGTCGTCACTCCTTGAGCACAACAAATACACACGTAGACGTTGCAAAAATTAGGCACAAACATGGAACACAACTGCAAATGTCATAGATGTAATGAATTTTGCGGTTGAAGATAACCCCCTATAGAAAATGGGTTCACTCAATTTACCATTATATTGTCTGCCGAGAATGAAATTATTGGGTTGGGATTGAGGGCATCATATAACTCCTCCAAATTCAATTTTATGGCTGGTCCATCATGACAGAGTTGTGGAGTTTGAAAGAGGAAAGTAATATCAAAATAGAGAGATTTTGTACTCTATTAATGGCATAGATATAACTCATACTATAACTTTGTAAGCCCTAAACTCCTGTTGTATATTGGATTAATATATGTTGTAGTTTTAACTTATAGCTTTAAAACTAATAGTGATAGTAAAGAGATTGTTCAATGCGGTACCGTAATTTTCCCTTTCTGATTTTGAAAGGGTTTTCCATGTAAAAATGTGCGTGTCTTCTTCTCTATTTTTCTCTTCAACGTTTTGCATTTGTATGGTATCAAAGCCTCATTCACCAAAATAGTGGGTCGATGAAGATGGACAAATGGAAGGTGAAGATCAATCGGTTTCATGGCAAGGACATTGGTTCATGGAAGATGCAGATCAATCATCTGCTATATTAGAGGACCTTGCATCAGCCTCTGTAAAAAAAAAAAGAAAAAGAAAAAGAAAAAGAAATCAAGTTCGATCAAGCAAGAAGATTAGGAATTGTTAGATCGGCAAGCCCTAAGTGTGATTTGTCTTACATTGGTGCGAATGTTGCCTTCAATGTCACCAACAAGAAGCAACAAAAAATTTGATGAGGGCTTTGTCCAACATGTATGAGAAGCCATTTGCATCAACTAAGGTATATTTGATGCATTGGGTTTCTATCTAAAGATGGACGAAGGTGTTTACGTGGCAAATTACATCAACGAATTCAAGGAAATCACTATTAAAATGAGTCTATTGGCAATCATATTAGGGGACGAGGTAAAAGCTTTGATTTTCTTATCTTCTCTACTTGAAAGTTGGAGTGCTACTGTGACTGTGATAAGCAGCTCCTTTGGTTAAAAAAACATAAAGTTTCAAGAGAATGGAGATTGCACCTTAGCGAGGATTTTCATAGAAGAGAATCGAATGAATATTCAGGTGTTGACTTAAGTAGTAAAGGCAAAGGGAGAAGCAATCAACGAGGTCATAAATAGGATTATTGTAGATTGAATTCCACAAGGAGAAGCAAGTCAATACCTCATGGTGAAGTAATTTACTAGAATTGTGGTAAGAAGGGTCATCTGAAACAAGATTGTAGAGCCCCAAAAAAGAAAACTGAGTATCGAAATCAATAGGAGAAAATTGTTAATGCAACCTTTAAAAATACACTTGCCCATGATGCTTAACATTGATTGTCAATAGTCCAATTAAATCTTGGATTCTAGACTTGGGTGCGCCATTTCAATCAACTTCATGCAGGGGATAAATGTATAATTTTGTTGCCACAAACTTTGGACAGATTTATCTTGGTGATGATGAAGCTTTGGATACTGTGGACAAATGTAATGTTAATATAAAGATTGTGAACGATTATCAATGGGAGTTGCAAAATATCAAATTTGTTCTTGGCCTTAAGACAAATCTGATCTCTATTGTTCAATTAGACAACATAAGATACACATTTTTGGGGACTGATCGTGGCAGATTTTTAAATGCCTTATGGTTGTAACACAAAGAACAATGTTGGGAACACTATAGATGACTGAAAGTAGCAGAGTAATAGTAGCACTTGTTGACTTAGAAGCTAGTCCCAAACTGTTGCACCGCATGCTTGGACAGATAAGCAAAAAAGGGATGATGGTGTTAGCATCAAACAGAAATCGTCTAATTTGAAGTACATAAGTATCGGTCTATGTGAAGATCGTGTTCTGGTAAGTAAAAATACGTCAGTATTTTGAAAATTGAAAGAAAGCCAAGAAAAGGAAGATGAGAGCTGGTACTTACAAATGTTTAGGGGGCCAGCCCCTATGCATTCCCTTAGAAGGTCATACTATTACGTCACATTCATTGAAAACTCAACTAGAAATGTGTGTGTTATTTTCTGAAAAATAAAATTGATGTGTTTGCTACTTAGTTGAAAATGAGATTGGCTTGAATATCAACTTTCTAAAGTTCAACAATGGTCGTGAGTAAGATATTGAGGAGTACATGTAGTTTTGTGAAGAATTGCATTAGGATGACAAGAATAGTGTGGCATCCTAAAATCTCATGACAACCTCTGGAGTACCATGAACCATGATTAGGTAATGGACGTGCATTTTGATTTTGTATTAGCCATTGAATCAATGAATTTCAAATAATTTAAGGCTGAGCATTATGGGCAATTGTTTGGGTGCAGATGTGTCTACAAGTGACCCAAGGATTTTATTAAGGTGCAAATTGATATAGAAATCTTATTATTGGTGGTGCACTTTATAAGTAGAATTTTATTGATTTAAATTATAAATTTTTGTGGGCTTATAAGTTGAAATTAGGTGTTTATATAAGTAAGGGTTAAATGGAATGGGAATAGGAGAGGGTGGGCTGATTTTTAGGCCCAAAGACCATCCAACTAGCCCACGCCAGCCCCCTATTCGACCGGCCCATGAAGGCCCAAGACCAGCCCAGCATTGAAGCCCATAAGCCTTGATGTAAGTTGCCAAGTGGCATAGAGGAGAAGCCAAGTGTGACTGCCCCCATTGGTTCCTTTGGGAGAGAGAAGCCAAGTGTGACTGCCCCCATTGGTTCCTTTGGGAGAGAGAGAGAGAGAGAGAGAGAGAGAGAGAGAGAGAGAGAGAGAGAGAGTGTGTGTGTGTGTGTGTGTGTGTGTGTGTGTGTGTGTGTGTGTGTGTGTGTGTGTGTCGTCCGAGAGAGAAAGGGAAACCGAGAGAGAGGAAGAGGGAAAGGGAGGAAGCGGGCATGCAAGAGGAAGGAGGAGGAGGATCCCGCCTAGCTTGCTGCCGTCTGTTCGCCGCTTTGCCCGCCATCTTTGTTACTATTTGTGCTTGAGTTTAAGGCAAGTAGAGTCCTAAAACCTACCCTTTACATTGCTGTAATGTGTGTGTAGAAGATGGTGAATGTTGGTTGAGGTAGATGTCATGAAAAGTTGAAGTTATGGGGAGAAATTGGTTGGTCTAGCATGCTATTTATGGAAAGACCAGTCCGATCATCCATGAGATTGTGTGCTGCATGCAACTTTTTAGTTGGAATCTTGTTTTGATTTCTTCATGAAAGTTGTAGAGAACACCTTGAGGAACAACATACTGAAATTTGAGGCAAAACGAACAATTATTGGTTAGTGAAATGATTTTTCTTTGGAGAAATTAGATTTGGAATTTGTTGTGCTGCCCTTTAGTGATTTCGTGGTCTGTAAAGTAGGTTTCTTGTGAAAATCTCACTTTAATTTCTCAATGAAATTATATTGTACTTCTTAAGGTAGAACATATAAAAAATTTAAAGGAAATGAACAAAAATAGGTCGGTAAAATCATACAGTTAAAATTTGATCATGTGTTCTTAATGAAAGTTGTAGGAAATATTATGAGGAATAACATACTGAAAATTTAGAAGAAATGAACATATGTAGGTCGGTAAAATGAGTTTCTTTTGAAAGATGATAATCTGGGAAAAGATGACACCGAGAACAGGGGGAAATAATCGTCTGTGTCTATTAACCTAGAATGATTTGGGTTTCTATGTCAAAATTTCAGAATTTTTGGAGTTTATTTGGATATTTAATTTAAATTACTCCCGGAACTGTGCAAGCTGAAATATTGAAGTTTGAAAACTGTGATGTCTAGACCATATTGTTTTGTGTGAGATTCTTTTGGTATGGAGTTATTCATGAGATATCTGCCTTTAGGTCTCGTCTATAATATGTCAAGCTTTCAGAATTTATTAGTACCATTTACAAATTTTCTGGAGTTTTAATTAGAGGAATGCATTCTAATTTATTCGAAAAATTGATGTGTTTTGAAAAATAAATGAATTTATCCATGTGATGAAATACTTTGAGTGGTTGATTTTGCTGCATATGTAATGGCATATGGCATGTTATATGGCATGAAAAGTTGGTTGAGACCCTTGATGTTGTTGCATGAAATGCCATGTTGGAATTGAGATACATGTATAAATGTAAATTGAGATGGTAACAAGACCGTCCGAAGTGTGAGCCGACGATGCCTTGGGAGTGTCAGGATGCCCGGAGTGTGGGGGTGCCGGAAGCCTCGGAGGTGTGTGCCGAGGGGATACCTCATGATGCCAGTTAGAGTACGAGATGCCCGAAGTGTGTGTGCCGGATGCCTAGAGGTGTGTGCTGGAGGTTCCTCGTGATGCCAGGTGAGATGTGAGCGATAAATTGTGGGATGCAAACATTGGTCCCTGGGAAGAAAATGATGTGATCTATTTGAAATATAAAGATCGAGAATTGAATCACGCACATGGATGTATGCATATGGCATGGTGATACATGTATGGCTGTTTAATGATGAGTACATGGTGGAATATGCACGTTGCATAATGGTATATGCATGACTGTTTAATGACGAGTGCATGGTAGGATATACACGCTACATAATGATGATATGCATGGTTGCTTGATGATACATGTGTAAGTACAAGTGCATGGTGACTTATGCACGTTGCTTGATGATATGCATGGTTGCAAGGTAAGATATGCTTGGATGCATGAATGATATGTGCTTTGTTTATGATGCATTGATTGTTCTGTTTGACGCATTGAGTAGTTTGGTGGATCTTTATTGCTGAGTGGTTGTACTCACCCCTTTTGGGGATTAACATTTCAGATTAGAAAGATGCCTTTGTTGCTAGTTGCACACGGTACTTACTATGGCATACCTATTGATGTGGATGTGGAGTATATTGAGCATGTCTATGTCGGTGCTCCTAGTTTAGTTTTTGTTCGAGTCCGTGTTCTGGTGACGTATGATGTGGGTCGAACTGATGGCCTGGTTATCTAGGAGTTTTTATCTGTCCATGTCCGACATGATGGAGCGATGTTAGGAATGTTACCGCCGCCGCCACCCAATGCACTAGATTGGGTATGATGGCGTGTATAGCTGTTGGGAGCTGACACTTTTTGGAGATAGCCGACACTTGTTTGATGGAAGGTTGTACATGTTCGATGTAGGGTCGAGTCCTCTTTTGGGTGGTAGCCAAGTATAGTTAAGAATCTTGGCCTTTTTGTTGTATCGACCTTGATGTCCATCATGAAAATATAAATAAGAGTGAATCGGCTTTATCTTTTCTTATGGTGGTGCGTAGTGGGTGTGCATTGCATTATGGTTATTGGAGGGAGAAATGGTGAGACTTGTTTATGCTTCCGCTAATAAGCTGCTTTGGGACCGTTTTCAAAAAAAAAAAAAAATCTATAGTCAAAGTTATATGAGATCGAGTAAATAAAGAGAGAGGGTACCTGTGGTGACCTCAGGCGAGTCGGGGGTGCCACAAATAGTTCACAACATATCATGGTAAACAAAGTTGTTGAAAGGATGAATAGAACTTTGAATGACTGTGCAAGAAATATGAGTATGCATGTAGGATTACCGAAATATATATATATATATATAGGATTATCCAAAACATTATGGGAAAATGTAATTAACACAGCAACAGATCAGAACTGTTGATTCGCTTCCTTGGTTGTTCAAGCTACCAATTTCTTGAGTGCAATTTGTCAAACGTGTGGTCCATTTTTATTTTTATTTTTGGGTCAAAGCGTGGTCCAAGTTTGGATACTTAATTATTCATGTATTTTCTTGATACGTCTACTTGTGATGTAGGGCTGAAGCAGGTGCTTATTGACACGTGAAGTCTATTGGATGCCGTGGCATTCCAAAATTTCATGATAACCCCTAGATATACCATAAACCATGAATAGGTGATGGAAGTGTTATTGATTTATGTTATAGCCTTTAGACCAAAGAATTGTAACGGATTAATGCCGAGTATTTTAATGGAGAATTGTTTGGATAGAAATATATCTTATGTTAATGGATGATCAAGGTTGGCGCTATAGGACAATTTGGTAAGGAAGATTTGTTCTTGACTATGCACTTTATAGATTTGATTTTTATGGATTAATGTCACAAAGTCTTTTGGCCATTTTATTTTGCAATTAGGTATTTATTTAAGTGGGGATTAAGATGGATTATTAAAAGTAAACATGGGGCATTTAAGTTTGCACTTTATAGATTTGATTTTTATGGATTAATGTCACAAAGTCTTTTGGTCATTTTATTTTGCAATTAGGTATTTATTTAAGTGGGGATTGAGAGGGATTATTAAAAGTAAACATGGGCCATTTAAGTTTGGACTTTAGGCCCAAGAGAGTTGGGCCTAAGGTGGGCCAAAAAGCCTGGCCCATGAAGCCCATTGGGATGTCGACCGCATGGAAAGGGGGGATGAGCCGGATGGCCTCCTCCATATGTCTTCAACAAGAAGACACTTGTCTCCTTCTTAGGGACAAGTGTCCCTCCATGCAAAAGTGGAAGCATGCAAGGATTTTTATTCAACCAAAAGGAAAAAGGGAAGGGGTGGTCGGAGCTAGGTGCCGAGAGTGAGTGAGAGAGAGAGAGAGGTTGACGCCGAGAGAGGAAGAAGAAGGCTTGCCCCACCGTGCATCCACCTAGCTGCCGCCGTCGAGCCCGCCTCGCCCCGCCGTTGTCTTGCTATGTTTTCTTTGGATTAGAGGCAAGTAGAGTTCTAAAACCTACCATTTGCTTGCTGTGATGTGTGTGTAGAAGATGGTGAATTTTGGTTGTGGTAGATGTGATGAAAGGTCAAAGCTATGGGGAGAAATTTGTTGGCCTAGCATGCTGTTTTCTGGAAAAATCAGTCCGACCCTTCACGAGTTTGTGAGCTGCATATGACTTTTTAGTTGGAATCTCACTTCAATCTCTTCATAAAAGTTGTAGAAAACATCTTGAGGGATAAAATACTAAAATTTGAGACAAAAAGGACAAGGATTTCCTGGTGAAACGATTTTCCTTTGGAGAGATTAGATCTGGAATTTGTTGTACTGACCTTTAGTGATTTCGTGGACTGTAAAGTAGCTTTCTCGCGAAAATCTCACTTTGAGTTCAAAATGAAAGTTGTATTTTACATTTCAAGGTAAAACATATAAAAAATTTAGAGGAAATGAACAAAAATAGGTTGGTGAAATCGTTGTCCTTTGAAGAAACTGGATCTGGGAAAATACTACCTCGACCTAGTATGATTCTATGATTTTTATAAAATCATACAGTTAAAATTTGATCATGTGTCCTTAATGAAAGTTTTAGATAATATTCTTTGGTATAACATACTGAAAAATTTAGAAGAAACGGACATATGTAGATTGGTGAAACGAGTTTCCTTTGAAAAAAGATAATCTGGAAAAACGACACCTAGAACAGGGGCAATTAATCATCTATATCTGTTAATTTAGAACGATTTGGATTTTAATTTCTTCACAAGATATTTACCCTTAGGAGTTTCTATAACATATCAAAATTTCAGAATTTTCGAAATTCAATTGCATATTTAATTTAAATTACTTCCGAAACTGTGGAAGCTGAAGTGTTAAAATTTTGAAGACTGTGATGCATGGACCGTACTGTTTTGTGTGAGATTCTTTTGGTATGGTGTTTTTCATGAGATATCTGCCTTTAGGTCTCGTCTATAATGTGTCAATTTTTCAGAATTTATTTATACCATTCACTAATATTCCTAGAGTTTTAACTAAAGGAGTGTATTCTGTTTTTATCCAAAAATTGATGTGTTTTCAAAAATAAATGAATTTTTCCATGTGATGTAATGCTTTGAGTGGTTGATTTTGCTGCATATGTGCTGATACATGGCATGTCATATGGCATCAAAAGCTAGTTGAGACCCTTGATATTGTTGCATCAAATGCCATGTTGAAATTGAGATACATGTGTGAATATAAATTGTGATAATGATGATATCGTCGGAGGTGTGAGCCGACGATGCCCTGGGAGTCGGGATGTCTAGAGGTTCGAATGAGCCGATGCCCTTTGGATGCCTGTTGTATTATGAATACATGCCCAGAGGTTTTCCCCGGGAGTGTCGGGATGCCCGGTTGTATTATGATACATGCCCGGAGGGTGAGGGGTTGTATTATGATGCATGCCTGGAAGGTAAGGGTAACCATTTTCATGGCGAGCCCCGGAGATTCCTCGTGATGCCAGGTGAGATGCGAGATGCCCAAAGTGTGTGTGCCGGATGCCCGGAGGTGTGTACCGGAGGCTTCTCGCGATGCCGGGATGGATGCGAGCGATAAATTGTGGGACGCAAACATTGGTCCCTGGATGAAAAAATGATGAGATCCTTGTGAAAGATAAGAACTGAAATCATGTGTATGGATGTATGCATATGGCATGATGCATAATCTGCTTATGAAAGTAAATTGATACTATTTGATATTGAAAATGCGATCATGAAGGCGTGAATGGATCTCATGGTGATGTATGCTTGATAGCATATGTGATACAAATCATGGTGATATATGCACGATGGCATGGTGAGATATGCATGACTGCATGGTGGTATATGCATGATGGCATGGCGAGATATGCATAACTGCATGGTGATATATGCACGACTGCATGGTGATGTATACTTGATAGCATGGATGATATGTGCTTTGCTCGTGATATCTTGATTGTCTTGCTTGTTGCATTGTGTAGTTTGGTGGATCTTTACTACTGAGTAGTTGTACTCACCCCGTTTGGGAAATAACATTTCAGACTAGATAAGATACCTTTGCTGCCATTGCCATCGGTAGATGGATCAAGTGATTGGATATGACTGCGAGGAGGAGGATAGCAAAGAAAAGAACTTTTGGATGTTGACATTGATCGATGGACTTTAAGTATACGACTGTTGGAGGAGATGTCAGTCATCTTTTGAAATATAACCGAGTATAGAAGACTATGATATTTTGATGTACCGATGAATGATGTCCATTTGGTTTAAGTAAATAAAAGTGTTCGGCTTTTATTTATAAATGTTTAGTTGGTGTGCATTGTTTTCTGAATATAGGGAAGGGAGTTGTTGGATGTGCTTCCGTTATATTAATTGTGCAAGGGACCGATCTAAAAGATGTGAACCCCTAGGTTGTATGAACCCGTTGCAATTGAAAGGGTATCAGAGTAACATGTTATTAGGGAAAGTGAAAGGTAAGCGAACTGTGACGACCCTAACGGATCGGGGGCCGTGTCGAGGGGTACCACAAATGCTTTAGTTCTCCTATTTGCTATTTGATAGCAAGTGGATGTACAAGTGTTATTTGAGTAGCGATGTCGATATTTAGAATTCCAAGACGTGCATATTCAAAATATATTGACCTTTAATCATTGCTATGTCAAATTTTGCGCTTAATTTATCATTTCCTTTTTTGTGTTTTGATTGTCTGACGTGAAAGTAAAAAGAAAAAGGTTTCGTTTTTCTGTTTGGTTATTTTAGAATGCATCTCATTTGAAAAAAAAAAAAAAATCTTTTGCATGCATTTTTTATTTTAAATAAATAGAAAAACTGAAAATTTCGTGCTTGTCCTTTGTTAATGATTGTTCAATTTTATGTTAGGATGAACATTGCTTTTTACATTGACAATGTTTCTTGGTTCATGGATTGCATGTAAATTTATAAGATACTGCATATTGGAAACTGCTTATTGTGTATTTGCATATCTCGAAAATTTATATCTACGTATCTTACTGTATTCCCATTTGTACATGTCTAGGATTTTGCATATCTTGCATATTGGGATAGGACTTCGCATAATATTTGTGTCATGACTATTATCATGTTACAATAATTAGGATGGATTTTGCATGAATGACTATTTAGTGCACACCTAGGATATCTAGTTTGCATGGTTTAAACTGCCATATTCACATGTGACAAAACCTTGAGCTGTGTTGGGCAAAAATTATAGCCTTGTTATTACTTATGCCTAGGACCAAGCCCGACAACCGGACTAGACTAGATAGAACTGAGCGGTTCTAAGCAGTTTCCAATTCTACGTGTAGAATGAAACCACCCAGATTGAGCCAAACTACGATGTTATTTCTTTTAAATTTTTCCTTTCCTTGTAAAGAGTAAAAAGAAAAAAAAAATGGAATTGGCAAAACCCTAAATCGGACTGGGACAAACCAATCCGATTCCAATTCCGGTTTTAGCAATAGACCCAACCCGAAAACCAATCACCTCTAATTACGCCTCGGGATTTAAACCCCATGAGCAGTAAATGGAAAGTCTAAAAGTACACAAATAGGCTTAGACGAATGTAACAAAAGGAAGTGAATATGCAATTGTGATATGCTATGTTATTCAATATAATAAATAAAGTGCTTTCCTGAAATGAACCTTAAACATGGAAATTGAATTTAAAATAATGCAATCTAAAACGCCATGCAATACTAAGAGAACGAATCGATTGGTATAATATGAATATTTCAAATTCCCCTAAATGCACTCCTAGACATATTTTTTGTGATTTTTTTAATGAAGATGCAATCTAAAATTACTAGCATGCAAGATATGATATTTTTTTATATTTTCATTTTATGACATGTGATTGTGGAAAGAAATGTGCGAATATGGATATTAAATAATGCACGCTAGATATCCTAGATCTGCACTAATACAATTATTCATGCAAAATACATCCTAGTTATTCTAACATGGCAATAGTCATGGCACAAATATAATGCGAGATCCTATCCCAATATGCAAGATATGCAAAATCCTAGACATGTACAAATGGGATTACAGTTAGATGCATAGATATAAATTTTCTAGATATGCAAAAATACAAGAGGCAGTTTCCAATATGCAGAGTATCTAATAAATAAACATGCAATCCACGAACCAGGGAACATTGTCAATGTAAAAGGCAATGTTCATCCTATTATGCAATTGAACAATCATGAGCAAATGACATGCAAGAAAGCACTTTTATGTTCAGTTTTTTTTTTTTTTTTTTTTTTTTTAAAAATAAAAGAAAGATGCATGCAAAAGAGTACTTATTTTTATCACATGAAATGCATCCTAATGACAACCAAACAGGAAAAACGAAACCCTCTGTTTTTCCTACTTTCACCTCAGACAATCAAAACAGGAGGAAAAACAAAATTAAGCGCAAAATTAGGCACAGCAATGATTGACGGTCAATAAAATTTTTGTATATGCACGTGATCTGAATTCTGAATATCAACATCACTACTCAAATGGGTATCAAAAACACTTTAGGACCACTGAAGCATCCAAGAGATTTCACATATCAAAATGCAGCCATTTTAGGCCCAACATCACACGCAGACATATCGAGAAAATTTCACGAATCATTAAGTATCCAAATCTGGACAACACGTATGACAAACTGCACTCAACAAGTCATTTGCCTGAACGACCGTGCAAGCAAATCGACAATCTTGATGCGGGCCATGTCTCCAGGAGGATGGTAGCAACTGGTTGTCTTGATACAGATTCAGACGGATGGACACAGCTTTTTGGTGAGGACTAGGACTTGGAGCCAACAGACCGGCATAGGGGACGACCGCCCCTCGTCACTAAGGAACAATCGTATGGACTGTCCGATTCCGGAACCACCTGGGCAGCGTATGGGATGGAGAGAGACGCGATAACGGCGACTCCTTGGGTTTTTGGTTGATGACAGCTGTTGACACCGACTTCACATATTCGTAACTAGGAGAATCATTGGTCGAGTGCGGCCAACCAAATGAGGGATAAAAGAGCAATTTTATTTGCAATATGTATTGCTGGCCTTCTAAGGGATTTGATCGTGATGAGCACATGATAAGCAAAAAAAATGAGCTATTCAAAAAATAGGAAAGTGGAGTTTTGGCCAAGAAATTCAGTAAAAACTACATCTACAAATATCAGCCACTTTAGGAAAGCAACTTTCAGCAGAATAAAATTGAAATATTCTGCATATTTTGCCCGAGTATGGGGGATTTTTCTGGACAAGAGACGGTTAAAATTCGTCAGTTTTAGTAAGGGTACAGGGTACAAGATGAGTTAATTCCCACTCTAGAATTAGGAACCAAACCAGGTAGGGCCGGTTCTCTGATTGTGAAACCAAGAACCAGTTGCACTTGGAAATTAAACTGATCGGTCAGGTTGGATTGGGACCGACTGTAAATAACTTTTTCCTTTTATTGTTGGGAAACTCCCACTTGTTGGGAATAGAAGAAATCAAAATAAAAGAGAAGAAATCACTGGTTCCTGGACCGACCTAAGAACTGAATTGGATTAGATGGGCCAGTTTTCGGTTCCACAAACTGAGTTCCAGATTTCAGGGTGAGAATCGACGCACCTTAGAACTAATCATCTCTAGACGGATGAATACAACAAGGTGACTACGTCGTGCTAATTGTGGTCTGAGTTGCGGTCTAGTTCGACTCGCTTCTGTTAGATTCTAAATTAATGTACGGCCAAGAGAATGGCTATTGCCCGCCAATAAGAGTTAAAGCAAGTGTGGGGGCGGGTACCGCCACAAAAATTTGGCCCAAATATTTAAATGTTTTCGCAATATACCAGTTATTTTTTACTTCTATTTATATGATTTTCTCTTCACAAATGAATATAAAAATATGTATTTAAATTTCAAGACATTAGAAAGAGATTATGTAAGATTTCAATTTCGTGTCAACCTAAATATAATGGAGTTTGGGACACCTGAGTACCAAAACTTGGCACGGAGAGACACTTAAATGCCATAACTTCGGAAAGGTATACTTAAGTGCCAGTTTTGGAGTAAAGTGGAACACTTAAGTGCCACTCCGGCCAAATTGCCAATGTGGCAATTTTCCGGCGAGTTGGGTGCAAAACGGCGTCGTTTTGCTCTCGACATGGTGACAAATTGCAAAACGATGTTGTTTTGTGTCGATGTGTAAATAATTAATATAAAAATTAATTAAATTTAATTTAAACTTAATTTATTTAAAATATTCTTAATATTAAAGGGGGGGGGAGCGAAGGGACCGGGCTGAGGGCTAAGCCCTCACCGCCGCCGCCTCCCACCGTGTGGCACCCCTTGACGGCCCACATTCTGTTAGGGTTGCCACAGATTACTTGACACTCATCCCACTCCATACCAATAAGGTAACTTTTAAATTTAAGTGAAACCATGGTTCATAGGGGTTGATCAATAGAATACCTTTACATTCTTTCTTTTTCTTTTTGTAAAGGTCTCAGTGCAGTTCATCAGCGGAAGCATAAACAAGTCTCACCATCTCTCCCTCTAATAACAATAATGCAATGCACACCAACTACACACCAGAAGAAAGATAAAACCAATTCACCTTTATTTATATTTTTATGATGGACATTTCGGGTCGACACAACAAAAAGGCCAAGATTTTAACTATACTTGGCTATACCCAAAAGAGAACTCAACCCTATATGAAATATGTACATCCCTCCATCGACAAGTGTCGCCTATACCCAAAAAGAAAACGTCAGCTCCCACCAGTCCTATGTGCCATCACACCCAACCCGGTGCATCGGGCGACAGCGTTGGTAACATCCTTAGCATCACCCCATTGCGTCGAATGTGTACGGACAAAAACTCTTGGATGATAGTGTCACGCCCCGATCCTCGGGCACGCACACATCCTTCTACTTGGTCGATTTTAAAATGCGATATCCCAGGACAATGTATCGCCGACCCTTTCTTTTATTAAGCACATGCGGAAGCAATTATAAATCCCTGACATAATAAAACAATGGGATAGGAAAGCAGCCATATTTTTCATATTGAAATTCACAACCACACTTTCATTAACAGACAACTTATAGCATATTTACAATACTATTTACAGCATAAAAGTCTCACACCTATCTACACTAAGACAGGGTTCACAAAAGAGATGGGATCTCAGTCCACATCTGGGTTATATTCAAGATCCCTCTCTGGATCATCTTCTACTTCAAAATACTTTCTCCTCTTCAAGTTCTTCCTCCTCAGCTTTACCTCAGGGTCTTGAAATGGTTATTCAATAACCAATGAGATCACGTCTCAGCGAGTCCTACCCACTAAGACTCGATTAATAAACTAATACGCCCTGAGGGCTGCCTAAGCACATCATGGGTCAGAAGACTTACCTTGGCCTCAGTTTCCTTCCTGCAACTCAGTTCAAATAATAAATACTGATAATCATAACACTCAATCAATCAGATCGACTTAACGATCAATCGACTCAGTCGATTACATGTCATCAACACCATTACATGGTCATTCCGACTCTTCATTCTTGACTATGAATCACGACCCCATAGGCATAATTTATTTTTAGTGGAATCACGGCCCCACTTGGCAAATTTTCTAGACTTGGTGGCATCACGGCCCCCACCGGCAAATGTTCTCAACTTGGTGGCATCACGGCCCACACTGGCAATTTTTTTTTTGTCCAACTCACAACCTCACACAGTTACCTTCCCTTCAAGTACCGACATTTTCCAATTTTGGGACAATTTCTCATATTCACCAATTTCACTAAAATTTCATAATCTGATCCTCGAATAAATAAACAGAAAGCACCATTGGAATCGAAACAAAATTTCGGCCGTTTGGCTATCCCAAATTTAATTTCCAGGAAAATAAATAAATAAATAATTAATTACGAAAAATATTAAATAAATGTAATCAATCCAACTTAGGCCCGTTATAGTCTAATTGGAAGCCTATACGAACCCGGAAATTATCGAGATTCGTTCCATAAATAACATGGCATGCCTACTTGCTAATGTCTATTTCTAACCACCTAACATGCATAATTAAGTCTCTAATTTAATTGATCTAAACTAATCTAACCACCTAATTGCATTTAATTAAATCTAACCAACCCCTAAACGTATTTAGCAAACTAATAGAGCATTAGTGAGAAAAACTCACTTGACAAAAGCGGAGATCGAATCACCGCAACGGCGACGCGACGGCGGCCGAAACCGGGCTCGCGACGACTCCTACGAGCTTGGACCGGGCCTTAAGACTTGGCCCAACAAATCTCAGCCCAAATGAGATTTGTTCTTGCACCGGATTGGGCTTCCTTTGGACTTGGGTCTAGCTGCAATTGGGCTTAATGGAGTTGCTGGATTTTTGGGCCTCAAAAACTGGGCTGATCTTGCTTTGAAGAAACTGTTGGGCTGGCTTCTGGTGGGCCTGACCTTGATTGGGCTTTAATTTGATGACTGAAATTGGGCCTTAGTCCTGCGGGCTTGACAACTGAAATTGCTGGCCCATTTGATGAATTCAACTAAGCCGTTGGTGGGCCGAAAGTACTGGAATTCTGTGGGCTAGGATTTGCGACTGAGATGCTGGGTTCGTTGGGCAGCTGCTTCGTGAAGCCAAACCGAAGATGGTGGTGGCTTCGATCGGCGCCGAGTCAACCTCGACGTCTTCAACGTAGCTTCGGTTGACTAGACGTGTGGAGATGGAGCTTCGGTAGATCGTGGCCTCGCTTCGGTGGGTTTGAAGTTGACCGAGAGAAGCTGGCTTCGTGGGCGTGTGGCTACACGAAGATGCGGCAGGGAAGCGGACGAATGAAGAGGATTTGTTGTGGAGTTCGTTGGTCTGATGCTAGGTCAACACTGGCTCGGTTTGTTGACCATGCAAGGAGAAGAGGTGGCCGCGTGGGAGAGGGAACTTGGTGGATTGCACGGACGAAGTTGGCGGAGACGGAGGGAACTGCTGCGGGGTCTTCGGTGGCCTAGCGTCGTACGCGTGCAGCTTCACTTCGGTGGGCTTCTTCGGGCGTTTGTTGGGTCAACAAACCGGTGGAGGTGCCCCATGGTTGACCAAACTTGGCAGCAAACGGTGGAGCTGAAGATGCGTGGAGCTGAGGGTTGGTGTTTGAGTGGGCTTGCGGGGCTGTTGAGTGATTTTTCTTCGTTCGGTGAGGGTTAGCGTACGAACGAAGAGAGCAGATGGCGTGGGTTTCTTGTCTTCTTCAGCTGTGGTGATTGTGCGGCCATAAACGTCCGAAGGAGGGGGTGGTTCTCGCGCAAAGAAGAAGCCAATGAAGCGTGCGGCAGAAGATTGAGGAGAGAGAGAATTAAAGCCAACAAAAATATCCACCTTCAATTAAGGCTTGGTCCCCTTGGAGCCCACACAAATATCTAATGTTCCCAATACTTTCTTGCACTAATATTCACTCAATTATCCAAATGGAAGCCTCCGATTTCTCGCCCTCTTTCGATTTCGAATTTCACTCAAATAAACTAAATTTTTTTCGCTTCAATTTCCCAAATTGAGGTCAAATTTCAATGTAGAAAAATCCCAAATGATTTTCTATAAATCCCCGACACATAAACGCTAGATCGGAAGTCAATTTCCCATTAATTTACCGTCTGAACTTCCGTCAAATTTCCGCGACGCCCGAAACGGTTTTCCGTAAAATTTCCCGAATCTCCGAAAAATCTTCCGAGATCGAGTCGATCTTCCAAAATTTATTGTGACATGGCCAAAACTTCACTTCCGAAATCGGACTCGAATTGGCGGTTAATTTTCATTCGGCGCGTTTTTAGTGTGACCTATACTATCGAGTAATTTTCAGAACTTTTTAAGGCAAATGACCCGTGGTCGATTTTCTTCGAGCCACTATGAACCCACTCGACTCAATGGCGACTTTTGATTGTCGTGAAAATCTCGAGAATTCAATTACGGACACAGGGTACCAAAACAATAAGAAAATCAGTCTAGTGTCGGCCGACGAGAATTTTCTAATTCAGTGGTGTCACCCACGATTAGTCACATATCTCTATCGATCCAATCTATCTCTCGATTTCAAATCGATTTTTAATCGTGCCGCAGTGACCTCTAAAGATGGACACGGTCGAGAAGTCGATTCCCGATCGAGTTCTCAAGTCTATTGCCTTAAAATTCCTTAATAATTTCCCCACTAGTCTAGTTATCTCGAGAGTGATCGGCTCCGAGAATAACCCTATAGACGCGTCAATGAAATGCCCGATTTATTCAAGTAGAAGACAGGGTTGAAAATTCTGGATGTCACAGATAGGGCCATTAGCTGAACCCACGTCATACATCACCAATGCTCGAACTCGGACATACTCCAGACTAAGTATACTAATACAGGAATGCTCGATGCACTCCACCTTGATGTCAGTAGGTATACCATAGAAGGTACCACGCACAACTAGTGAAAGAGGCATCTTTCTAATTTGAAATGTTAATCCCCAAAAGGGGTGAGTACAACTACTCAGCAGTAAAGATCCGCCAAACTACACAGTGTATCAAATAGAACAATCAATGTATCATGAATAAAACACATATCATTCATGCATTGAGGCATACTTTACCTTGCAGCCATGCATATATCATCATGCAATGTGCATATATCACCATGCACTTATCATCAAATAGTCATGCATATATCACTATGCCATATGTACACATCCATGTGTATGATACAATCTCAATTTTTATCTTTTCTAGGGACCAGTGTTTGCATCCCACAATTTATCACTTGCATCCAACCTGGTATCGCAAGGAACCTCCAGCACATACCTCCGAGCATCCCGAAACTCCCAAGGACATCCGACACACACACTCCGGGCATCTCAAAACTCCCGAGGCATCGTCGGCTCACACCTCCGATGGTCTTGTTATTATCTCAATTTATATTCACACATCCCAATTTCAACATGGCATTTGATGCATCAATATCAAGAGTCTCAACCAGCTTTTGATGCCATATAACATGCCATATATCATCACATATGCAGCAAAATCAACCGCTCAAAGTATTACATCTCATGGAAAAATCCATTTATTTTTGAAAGCGCATCGATTTTCGGATAAAACAGAATACACTCCTTTAGTTAAAACTCTAGAAAAATTAGTGAACGGTATTAATAAATTCTGAAAACTTGACACATTATAGATGAGACCTAAAGGCAGATATCTCATGGAAAACATCATACCAAAAGAGTCTCACACAAAACAGTATGGTCCATGCATTACAGTTTTCAACATTTCAACACTTCAACTTGCACAGTTTCGGAAGTAATTTAAATTAAATATCCAAATGAACTCCAAAAATTCTGAAATTTCGATGTTATAGACAAGTCCTAAAGCTAAATATCTCTTGAAGAAATCAAAACCCAACTCGTTCTAGATTAATAGATATAAGCGATTAATTCCTCCTATTCTTGGTGTTGTTTTTCCAGATTATCTTCTTTCAAAGGAAACTCGTTTTACCGACCTACATATGTCCGTTTCTTCTAAATTTTTCGGTATGTTATTCCTCAAAATATTACTTACAACTTTCATTAAGAGCACAAGATCAAATGTTAGCTGGATGATTTTATTAAAATCACATAATCATACTAGGTCGAAGTAGCACTTTCCAGATCCAGTTTCTTCAAAGGACAACGATTTCACCGACCTATTTTTGCTCATATCCTCTAAATTTTTGATATTTTTTACCTCAAGAAGTTCTCTACATCTTTCATTAAGGAATAAAAGTGAGATTCCACAAGAAGACTACTCTACAATCGACGAAATCACTGAAGGTCAGCACAACAAATTCCAGATCTAATTTCTCCAGAGGAAAATCGTTTCACCAAGAAATACTTATCCATTTTATCTCAAATTTTAGTATGTTATTCCTTAAGATGTTCTCTACAACTTTCATGTAGAGATCAAACGAGATTCCAACTAAAAGGTCGCATTCAGCTCACAAACTCATGAAAGGTCGGACTGGCTTTTCCAGAAACAGCATGCTAGGCCAACAAATCTCTCCCCAAAGCTTCGAAATTTCATCACTTCCACCACAACCAAAATTCACCATTTTCTACACACATATCGCAGCAAGCAAAGGGTAATTTTTAGGACTCTACTTGCCTCAAATTTAAGCATGAACAGCGACAAAATGGCGGGCAAAGCGGCGAACAAACGGCGGTGAACGGACCTCCTCCTTCCTCTTGCATGCACGATCTCTTTCTCTCTTCCTTTCTTTCTCTTAGACAACCACTCTCTCCCTTTCTCTTTCTCTCGTGCGAACCCCTCTCTCTCCTTCTCACTTAATCCGCCCCCTTCTTCCCCTCTAATTTCCTTCCCTTCATCATTAGCCATCATTGGATTATGCATGGCTTGCTACACTTGGCTACTAGGAAAGGACACTTGGCATTTTTCCATGCAAGAGGGCTTCATCCGGCTGGGCTTGGGGCCAGCTTGGTCGAAGGCCCAATGGGGCTTCATGGGCCGGCCTTTTGGCCCACTTTAGGCTCAACACTCTTGGGCCTAAAGTCCAAACTTAAATGGCCAAAAATTTTCTTAATTGAGTCCATATTTTATTTTAATAATTTACCTTAATTCTCTCTTATATAAATATCGAATTATAATTTCATATGGCCATAAAACTTGTAATCATAAATCCATAAATCCCAATTTATAAAACACATGTCCAATGATAGAATTTTCTTCCCTATCAAATAATTATCCATTAAAAGCTTGGCCATAAATCTCATTGCAAATTATGAATCAAATGGCTACAATATAACTTGATGGAACTTCCATCACCTATTCATAGACCTTAATATATTTGGAGGTCGCCATGAATTTTGGGGTGCCACACGCCGTCGCCGGGAAGGGCCGGCGTCGGAGTGGGGAGGGTCACCTGGGGTCACCGGCCCCTAGCCGACCGACAGTGAGGGCTTGCGAGCCCTCACCACGATCCGACAAGGGCTCGCGGCCCTCGCCGCCGATCGGCCGGGGCCAATGACCTCGGCCGACCCTCCCCCGTTGCCGACCCTTCTCGGTGACGACAAGGAGGCGGCAGCGGGCGACAGTGGCGAGGGCTCAACCCTCGGCCCGCCCCCTTCGGCTCCCCTTTTTTTTTTTAATTTTAGGTTTTTTAGTTTTAGGTTTTTTAATTTTAAGCTTTTTATTTTTTAGGTTTTTAATATTAAATTTTTAAATTTTTTATAATATTTTAAATAAAATTAATTTTAAATTTAATTTAGTTAATTTTATATTAATTATTTACACATTAAACACAAAACGACGTCATTTTTGCAATTTGTGGCCACGTTAGCGAGCAAAACGACACCGTTTTGCATCTCGGAAAATTACTATGTCGGCAATTTGGCCGGATTTTTACTGGAGTGACACTTAAGTGTTCCACTTTACTCCGAGCCCGACACTTAATTGCACATTTCCGAAGTTATGGCACTTAAGTGTCCCTCCGTGCCAAGTTTTGGCACTTGGGCTGTTCTTCTGCCAAATTTAGTGCAAGCTGGTGAATATCCAACCTTCTCCCTCGGAAAAATTGCGTTATAAAATGAGAAGTGAAAACACCCAATAAAAAGAGAAGAAGAAAAAACAACGATACACTCTTACACGGCTCCAGTTTAGAACATAGGAAGAAGAAAAATTACACCAAAAAAAAAAAGGAAAATTAAGGCATATTGGTTCGGTCCAATTCCTTTTGCAAAATTGAGAATCGGACTAGTTATTTCTGGTTTCCATTTTGGAAACGAGAACCGACTAGCTCACTTCTCAAGTTGGAACAGGACCATGCTCATCCCTAAATTTCAGGGCATAAATTAAGGACTATGCTCACCACAATAGGACTCCATTTGTTTCACGGAAATTAAACAATTTGGAAAATATTTTTCTAAAAATAATCGCTTTTATCCCTTGAAATAATAAGTTAATGAAATATTTTTTCATCATCAACAAAAATTCATATACAAATATTTACGTAGAAAATAGAATCATTCTTTTTGTTACTCATTTTTGTAATCGATATAAATGATCATTTTAAAATATATATATATATATATATTTTTTTTTTTTTTTTTCAAATCATTCATCTTTTATCAAGTAAAAGACTCTAAAAGATCAGGGATACACGCGGTTAGATTGATCTATCTCAACCCACTACGTTGCCTGGGCTGTTCCCGAGTTTGACAGCCCATAAAGCAGTTCCTCGGCGACAAGGCATCGTCGTCACCTACACCGATCTGTTCCCTCTTAGTCCTCGTCCTCACAGCAAAGCTGTGTCGGTCAATTTGAATTTGATCAAGACAACGAATCGCTGCCATCCTCTTGGAGGCATCGACCACTTCGAGACTGTTGATTCCCCTGCGCGGTTATTCAGGCAACCACTTCCTTGGCTGCAATTTTCCATACGTGTTGTCCAGGTTTGAGTACTTAAGTATTCATAAATTTTCTAGATATGCCTTGCATGTGATTTAGAGCCTAAATGGTTTCATTTTCTGTAAAATAAATAGAGATATGCTCATATGTGATGCAGTGCCTAAGTGATTTTATTTTCTACCAAATCAATAGAGCCTAAGTATCCACACCTGGACAAATTGCATTATCGCTGAGGATTAAGAGGGAACAAATCAACAATGCCTTGTCGCTGAGGAACTGCTGTCTGTCTGGGCTATCAAAATCAAGAACAGCCAGGCAACATAGTGACTTGAGACAATATGTTGGGAGTGCGCAGCAAAGATACTTCAGCAGGAGAGATTACCAAGAAAACGCCCAAGTTTGAATTGTTATGAGTTGACTAGAGTACGCTAACATCCCCACACCATACCAATTCTTCAATGTACTTTTCTTCAAAAACTCAAATCAATGAGTTATGGGCCAATTATGATATATTAACCGCTCTATACCAAACCAATTCTTTGATGTGGGACTTCTCTCTAACACAACTCATACATACATTTTAACAAGATAGATCCATAATAATGACGACGTGAATGATGCAGCCAGTATCTTCGGGTTAAACATGTATTCATCAGTACCGTGCTCCCTCCTTTTCTCTACGCTCTCTTTTTATGCGGTAATCCCCCGTGAGTGCGTGTCCCCGCCTTTTTATTCTGCAGAAGACTTCCTCTGTTTATGCCCTAAAACTCACGGATCTCCAGAAAAATCGTGATCTCCGTCTCCTATAAGAGGGAGAAATAATGGGATATATCAATTCAGTTCTGAAAGTTGCTCTGCTAAAGTGGCTGAAATTGGATTTATAATTTCCACTTAATTTCTTGGTTAAAACTTCACTATCCTATTCTTTTAAATGGAGGGTGCTCTTTTCAACCATCCTTCAGTTCAAACACTCCCTTTTACAATACTTTGATCACATTATCCTTGTGTGGCCCACTAAGTCAAATTGACGTCTCTCTGTTTTCTTTTGCTTTCTTTTTTCATCTTTTCCATTACAGACAATTCTCTTCTTTCCACGCCTTTGCGTCTAAAGGCAAGGATGCTCTTGATGTCCAACTTACTTGATCGAAAATAATTCAAGACAAAATGTAACCTTTTTCTACAGCAAAACCACTGATTGATATCAATGGCTTGTCCTGCAGTGGTGTGCAAACTTAAAGATCTAGTGATGATAATGGCAAGGCAACCACCAAGCTACGTATAGATAGAGGCGAATAGGCTTTAAACGGTTCAAAGACCCAAGAAACCAACAGACAAAATGAGAGAGGAAAAATCTGAACAGACGAACAACTCAAAAAATCAATAGGAATAGAAATGACTTGATGGTGGCTTTTGTGAATCAAAGATGGTGATAAAAATTAAAATATTTGGGTTGGTGCTTTCTGGTCATGAGTGTCTCTTGTGCATTGCCCATAATTTCTTTTCTGGTCTATAATGTGTATTCTTAGTGAACTCTCTCCGTCGTCCTCTTATGTGGGTCCTCGTCCAATCTCTGAGCATATATAATGTGGCACTTCCTTTGCTAAAAGACAAATGAATAATGGTATTCCTTACTGAGCAACTACAGCCTTGCATTTCTCACCCATAACACTGGAGGCTCCAATAACCTAGTTGACTTTAGTGATGATGGTCAAATACTCACCGTTGGAGCAATTAGCGAGAACCTTGTATTTGTGAATGCTGAAGAAATGTCGGCACAAGATCTGCTTGCTTTTGCCATAATGAGAACACCACCCATACCCTTTTTTGTCAGGTTGAAGGATCAAACATGTGCTCCCTTGCATATTGACTAGGTTCTACCCACCAAACTCAATTTCATCTCCCTCTTTTCCATAGCACTACGACTCCACCAAGACGAGAAAACCTTCAACCAGCCCTTGATTGGCAATGCTCTACCGAATGGTATCGTTGTTGGTAGACACCAAGAGGATCCACTGTATGAAAGAGAACAGAGAGAAGTGAGTAAGAAGGAAAGGGGGGCCGCAAAGAAAAAAAAAATAAAACAAAAGGATTGACTTCACTTGACCAACAAAAAGAGGGGAACTACTTTCTTTGGTAAAGTTTAATTGAAACATGCTAAATGGTGCGCCAAATAAGAGGTAATGTCGTCAATACACTAATAAAATGGAGTCTTTAAGCCAAAGGAGTGAAAAAAGCATAACCAAAATAGCAAAAAATTCTTGCTTTTCATGTGCCGATCACAATCAAATCCCCTTGATGACCAACAATACATATTGTGGCTAAAATTACTCTATCATTTGTTTGGTCAAATTCAACCAATGATTGCCCTCGTTTGGTTACAAAAATATGAAGCCCTTTAATAGAAATTTTAGGTGTCAACATTTGCCATTGAAAACATCTATTGAGATGCAAAGGGACTAGACCATGATGGTGTCTTTTTTAGTGTGTGTATATATATGTGTGTGTGTGTGTGTGTGTGTGTTAAGGTGATTGGTTACAGAGTGAGTAACTTCCAGTCTAGTAATTTGGAAACTATCTTATTGGAATCAATTGCCAATTTTGAAACCAGATACTAAACTGATCGACTTTGGAATGTCCTTTTTTTTGTTTTATTTTATTAGATATACAATATGCATTGTGTCAAATACATGTGTGTGTGTGTGTGTGTGTGTGTGTGTGTGTGTGTGTGTGAGAGAGAGAGAGAGAGAGAGAGAGAGAGAGAGAGAGAGATGAGCTGGTTCCAAGGTTGAATAGGTCTAATTGCATGCCCCTAATATTTGTGGCTTTCTAAGTTGGAGATTTAAGTGATTCATTCTAAAATAACACTACAAAAAAAGTCTCACAACACCATACATGGTATCAAAGGAAGATTTTTTTGAGTTCAAACTATTTAAAACCCCTTATTTGTCTTTTTTATTATATGTTTCCGCTCTTAGCCTGAGGGCAAGGGCATTGTGGGCCCTCGCCTAAATCCAAGAGAGAGAACGAAGCCTTTGCCTATTGCCAGTAAGAGTCAATAACCGTTGCTAGGGCCCAAGTTATCTTGCTGGCTGGAAATCCTACAAAGGAAAAAGAAAAAAGAAAAAGAAAAAAGAAATTTCATAAAACTTATTAAAATATTACAAAAATCATTATCATCATCACATTTGGTATAACTTGAAATATAAAAAATGCGAAGAAATAATTGTGAAATTTCTATGTATTTTAATGTGTGTAGAAGAAGAGAACATAAGATAGGCTTTATTAAGGGCCCATTTGTTTTCGTTTTTTTTTTGTTTTTAAACAGTTTTTTTGTTTTTTTCTGTTCATGGGAACAAAAAAGAAACAGAAATGCGTTTGGACGCGTTTTTGTTTCTTTTTTGTTCCTTTGTTCGAAACAAATGTGAAACAGAAATAAGAAAAAAAAAAATTTTGTGTTTCTTATTTCTGAAACACAATTGAAAAACAAAAGAGAAACAAAAACACAACTCTCGTGTTTCTTTTCTATTTCTTGGTCATTCCTTCGAACACCGCAGCCTCTCCTCCTCCATCTTCTCCACCGTTGTCTTCTTCGACGCCTCCGACTCTCGGCGCCGACATCCGCCTCTCGTCTCGAGACCATCCGGCTTCTCCACCGTCGTCCTCTCGGCACCGACAGCCGCAATGGCTGCTCCTTCACCAGTGAACCTGTTCACTCCTCTTCTTCACCGATTGACGAGGCCCTCGTAGATTGGGCGATGGCTGGTCGAAGCTCGAGCGGCTCGAGCTCCGACCAGCCATCGCCCGGATCTAGGGCACCGTTGCTCGCCGGATTTGCGGCGGCGGCGCTCGCTCGCTCGCTTGAGATCCGGACGAGCATGCTCGCCCGGATCTGCGAGCAACGGTGCCCTAGATCAAAAGTTTGGTTGCGGCGAGCCCGCTCCGCTCGCTCGCGGAAGCGGAGCGGGGGCTCGCTTGCTTGCTGCTCGAGCGAGCGGACGATTGCTGGTCTGCTCACTGGCAGCTCGCTCGAGCGTGAGCAGCAGTGAGCGTCTGCTCGCTCGAGCGTGAGCAGCAGCGAGCGTTTGCTCGCTTGCTACTCTCGCTCGCTTGCTGCTGCTCACACTCAAGCGAGCAGAGCAGTAGGAGTGTCTGCTCGCTCAAGCGTGAGGGATTTGTCTGGATCGCCTTTAGCAATTCATGCAAGAATTGGTCTCGAGGGGGAGGGGCGACTTGCTTGGTTGAATTTTCTACTTTGGATATGAACTAATCACATAATATTCGCAGTAATTTGGATTTAGCTTTGGGAATTTTGGGAAGGAGTCTCTTTTCTCCTACATAGAGCTCCATTTATTAAGATATTGGCTAAAGTCATAGACTTGTTTGATGTCAAATGTGCCTATAATAATGTATTGCCTTCTTCGGCCTACTGTACTGGAAAAAAATTTTATTAAACAAAATTTTGAGCTGTCGTGTGACCATAGTGTTGAATGAGCATTGGCTTATGAAAATGTTAGGCTTTTATGTTGATTCAGAGCATAATGAATGGGAAAACTTGTGAACTACTGCAAGCTGAAAAACTTATAGAAATTTTTTGACTCTTGCACATGCTGAGACATGTTTTTGCATGTTGCATATGTGGAGACGTGTTGCATGTTTTGAAATGCTAACATAAGGACTTTAGTCAAAAGTACACATTAGACTTGAATTATTTTGGTTGTTGATCTGAAGCATGTCCTACGGATGGTTTTGATGTTTACTATATAGATGTGGTCAGAATATGCAAGGCTATGTAAGGAGTGCTTGTCATGTAGGGAAGAGTTGCATATACCAGTAATGCTTTTGATTTCTCTGACTAGTCCATTGTTTCAGTTATTTGTGCTAATGTCAGGTATTTTAAATTTTCTTATCCTTGTGTCGAGCATAGGTTCCCTGGAAGAGTCTTGGGAAAGAGCTAGTTATTGTTGTGATAGACCGTGTATTCATTCTTGCCCATCCTGCATCTGATTAGCATACTCTCAAGGTATGTTCTACTAATCCTTGGCTGCAAAGGGACATATGGATCATTATTAATAATAGGGTTTTGTTAATGGTCTTTGGGGCTCTTGTTAATCAACTAATTAAGGAAGCTCAACAATTTCCAATCTACTAATTGTCCTTGTGTCATGCGCATGCGATGTCTTGAAAATTGAATTATTGGAGGTAAAGTATACTGTTAACAGTATCCTTAATAATAATCACATCAGTTTACGCTCCCCTCATACTCATTATAAAAGAATATATATTGTCTGCTGTAGGAGGAGGACAAGGATAAACTCTTTGAGGCCAAACTTCAACAGATTGAGGTGTGTATGTTGGATGCATGCATAATCGCTGCTTCCACATTTATTTGGTGTCATTTTCTTTTGATCATCATGATGTTGTTGCTTTTTACTTTTGGGTTTGTGATTTTCTTGTGCATTGGAGCATTCTGTGTTTGACTGTCAACTCTTTCTTGATGCATAAATTCCTTTTTGTGTGAACTTTTAGTATTTTTTTCTCATTATAGATTAATCTCCCATGATATTTATTTGTAACACCAATAGAAAAAAGTGGTTGATTGTCGTTGGAGCTTCTAGGAACTTTTTCATTTTGAGAGGGGGGGTGGTTGGTGTCCAATGGCTGATTAGTTGCGCCAGATTTTCGTTTTGTGCAAGAGTTGTATTGTGATTTTTTGCTGTACTTTGATAAACTGAACTATTTACATTTGATCCATCACTATTGAAACTGTACACTCTTGTCCTCACAACATTAAGACTGCTCCCACATAATATCTATGTTTGCTCTATGATTGAAACTGCACACTCTTAATCTTCTTATGCATTACCATGTGTCCCCTTATAGTCGAACTTCCCCTTGACTCCTTGACTTTTGTAACATTCCCAATTGATTGGCCTTGATGTTAAAGTAATCTCGACCAATCCGTGCTTAGACTGCAGCAAAAGAGTTTTTTGAACTGGAACACATTTAAGCTTGGCTGATTATCTTGTTACTCGTGTGCAAGTTGACACCATTGTCAATTAATCATCTCTTTGAAGAGTACATGGTACAAGTGCCAACATGTGATGCTTGATTGTGCATAATTTTAGAGAGCTGGCGTGGATTCAATGGTTCCATCGTCCTGCTAACTTCGATTTATGGCTCAATGTAGGAAGCGGAATCAGCAACTGTTGAAGCAATATCAAAGCCGAAAGTTGGAAATGTATGTTTGGAGAGGACCTCCAAACATTTTTTAGTATTTTTGTTTTTTATAGCAGCTCCATGACCTATTGTCTCTTGTAATTAGCATCTTTGACAAGGTTAACATGTCTGGCATACTTCCATTTTTGCATGTATCAAGTACCATGATGTCCTGAGTTATCCTTAAAAGAAGAAATTACTTTATGTACTCGTAGAATACTTATGATCTTCAAATGGACATCTATCACTGTCATTTCATTTGAAATATGCTCATGTGCATTTTACTTACGAAATTTTGTTCCAAGTATACACATGATCATGTTCAGAATGTTTGTCTTCACCTACCATGAACAAAATTAAATTAATGAGCATTTCATTAAAGTGATAATGCAATACCAAGTTTATACTTTATTTAAAGAAAAGGCACGTGACAAAAATTTGGTACAAAATTTATTTATAAAATTTTCTTCAAAGTACGCACTTATAACCATGTTCAGAATGTTTGCCTTTATGCTCAATGAACAAAATTAAATTGATGAGCATTTTATGATAATGAGAATTCAAAACCAAGTTTACACTTTATTAAAAAAAAAAAACAATTGAGAAATTTTTGTTACAAACTTAAAAAATTTTCTTCCAAGTAAGCAAATATGATCATGTTTAGAATGTTTGTTTTCACTTACTATGAACATAATTAAATAGATGAGCATTTCATGAGAACGATAATTTAATACCAAGTTTACATTTTAATAAAAAAAAAACACTTGAAAAACAAATTAGAACAGAAATTTTGTGCAGTTACCAAACGTGTTTCTGTTCTTTTTCTATTCCAGAAATAGAAAATTTATACAGTTACCAAACGTGTTTCTGTTCTTTTTTATTCCAGAAACAGAAATTTCATACGATTCTACCAAACGCGTTTTTTTGTTCAAAAATTGTTCCCCGGAACAGAAACACTTTTTTCTATTTCTGTTTCCTGGAACAATTTTTAAACAGAAACGTTACCAAACGCACCCTAAATGACTATCTAAAATAAAATAACAATCAAAGATATGCATAATCAAAATGAAATATAAGCGCTATCTTGAGAGATGAGGATAATCAAAAGAAATATCCTAATTAACCCTAACAATATGTCATATTAAAATGTGTACATCAAATCCAAAAAAGTGAAAGACACACACTTGTAGAATTTCAACAGTTGAAGCATGGACAGTTTAATAAAACAATTAGAGCATGCCTATTTTTATGTGTGCGAGTGTCGACAAGTCTTCATGCAATGTGGGTTCAATGTATTTATCTATTTAATACAAGATGCATTAAAAGGAGAAATTGACTTTGAAGAACCAGTTCCACTTTTACTCCTGGTTTTATAAAATCGAAAATTCACAACGAGGAATTAATGTTAGTCCCTCATTAAACATATATAATGCAATTCATGCTTTGCAGGGTATTAATCATGAAAATTACTTATTTTGGGAATAATGGAAGCATTCCCTACAATATGAATATTGGACCTTTTGTTCAATAGCAGCACATGGACAATTGTAGCTATATCTCTTTGGTTCTCAAAATTCTAAAACTCTTGGAAAGAATAAAACTTATCTTGGAGAGTAGATTTTCAAGAATATGGACCCATCAACAAATCATATTAGTAAATCACCTTTATTTAAGAGTTTAAATCAATAAATCATAAGTCTAGTAAATTTATTAACTGCTCAATCCCTCTTCAATTACCCGATAGGGAATTTTTCTCTATGGTACGCTCACACTTGTATATTAATGAATACCCAACATGGGTGATGACAACCCAACAATACTCTTCCTGATGCTAAAGATATGTAGATAGTGAAAATGGCACTTTACCAAACACTCAACACAAACCCATTATTTCACAAAGAAAAATAGCGCGCACACCATCTGTGTAAAGAAAAATTTACACAAACTATCTATTTGCCCTTAATTTTGTCATGATATCATATTAATGGTATACAAAACTACCTGTGTAAAACTTTCTTACTGTACTATATGCTATGACCACTCTTTCATAAATTGACATCGTATCTATAAGATTCATTTTTTTTTTTTTTTAAGAAAGTACATCACTTCATTGATGGAAGCATGTCATATAATACAATAGGCATGAGGAGCGCAACATCACTATGCTAGTCTTACTCAAAATTAAGGAAAAATATTAGCTACACAAGTTGTGCTAGCACGCCCATCTATTAAGCGACATGTCCACGAATGGCCCATTTGTCAAATTTTTCTCTCCTTATCTCTCTCCTCTTGTAGACTCGCACCTCCATTTCTCTTCTTCTTTGCCGTTTCTCACTTCTTTTTTATTTTCTTTTTTTCACTTTCTTTTCTTTCCACAACTTGTGCAGTTAATATTTTCTCACACAAATGGCCTCATATGCCCTTAATTTACTCTTAATATCCGATCAATGGTGTACAAAACTACATGCCTAGAACTTTTTCTCACATTACTAGTGTGTGCAATGTTTGCTCTTTCATAAATTGACATTTGTATCTATAAGATTCCCTTTTTTGGAAAGTACATCACTTTATTGATGGAAGCATATCATATAAAACAACAGGCACAAGCAGCGCAACACCACTGCGCTAGTCCTACTTAAAACCAGGGGCTTGAAAACTAAGCTTCATATACTCATATCCATGGATGAGACTAGAACTTGCTTTTCAGCGTGAGCTCATGCTGAATCAACTTCGAGAAAACATCCATGGCGTTGCTAGTAAGCCCCAAGGACACAACCAAGTCATCACTCTCCCTGCTCTGGGGAGCGACAAAGATGACGTTGTCAGGGACCATCGCCGGCGCCACCTGGAATGGCCTCCCGAACCCGAAATCCATCTTGTAGAAAGGGAGTTGGCTCAATTTGCTGATGCCGCAAGCGTTGCCCTTGAGATCAACAAGGACCCTGTTCAGCTCGATGTGGTCGATGGCCGACCTTATGTAACTCTCGGTGACGGATGCGAGGGCCTCATGCACGGTCCTGACAGCGAACGAGAAGGGATTGCGGGTCAATTTGCCCGCGCTGCACTCAGCACAAGACCAAGCGATGCCGTTCCCAAAGTAGCCACTCGGTAGTGGGGGGTCGAACTTAGGGCGGCCGTCAACTGCAGTGAGTAGCTTCGTCGTCTCATGAGGACCAATTCCAAGAGCTTTGGTTCGCGAGATCCACACGAGCGCCGATATGACTTCGAAGGTCGTCGGGACTACGGAAGAGCCATTCTGGGTTGCAATTCTTGCCACTTTCTTGAGCTGAATGAGAGCGTGTGGCTTGAAGCAGAACGATCTGTAAACGAGGGGCTTGGTTTTGGGGTCGACCACGAGTCCGGGCTGCCGGTCTCTCGGAGCATACTCGTGGTGGGGGAGATTGATGCGCGGAGGTTGCCTCGGGCGCAACACCGATCGATCAAGAAAGGGAAGAACTGATGGTGGCTTGGCTTGAGCCAGGTCGTTCCAGCAAGCTATGAAGTCCGTGAGGGCTTTCCCGTCAATGAGGACGTGATTTATAACGATGCCGACGACGATCCCTCCGCACTTGAACGTCGTCACCTGGATGTCATGATAAACTGTAAGTGGATAACTACTCATGTGTATGTCAGTCTTGGAAAGTCTAAATCCCCTTGCACGAGTCCGGAAGAAATACGCTGCTCCGCAAGCGGTTGAATGATAAAAAGAAAAAGCAGTGCAGAAACGATCTCTTTTTGTTAGATAAATTGTTCAAAAGCACTATGTTGCTCCTTCTATCTTGTCCCAAAAGAAAAATCTCGCACAAAGTAGCCATAATTCTCGTACAATCTGTCTAATATATGATTCATTGATGAACTAATGCAGGGGAACGTCAGAATCAGCACGACCAACATGTTCTAGAGTATTTACTTGCACCGAAAGCAAAGGTACTTCCAATATGGTCGGGGCTCCATCGCTGTGCTTCACGAGTTTTCGCAGCATGGCGGGATTGATGGTGCTAATATCGCCCAGCGCTGCGATGTCATCCTCCGACGTCGCTTCAACGAATGGGACACCTTCTCCAGTGCATCTCACTGCCATCATCCCGTTGATCCCCATGACAAGTCTACCTGCGAATGGATAGAACTCAACCAATGCCTTGGCTAGTGACTCTCTGATTGTCTCAATCGCGGCGGAACACCTTCCTCTCCCTTCGCCATTGAAGGCAAACACGATCTCAACCACGAGCGGGAAGGTCTGGTCGAGGTTTGAGAGAGCGTAGAGCCCGCCAAACGTTTCCCTCGCCGGAGAAACATGAACTGCGTTCGCGATCTTCACATCAAGCTTTCGCATAGCTCCAGTGTTTCTCGGCTTCTCATTTCCTGCTTCTTTACACAGAATAATCGAAGCTGTATTTATTTATCCGCAGGGTTTGGGCGATACCATGGTAAATGTATGACTTGCTAATTGCTACAAACAACCTTGACCGTAATAAAACGGTAAATTACAATATCAATTAATATAGTTCACATTAGGGAAACTCTTACACTGATCAATCATATACGAAATTGACCAGCCATATTTGTTTATATTGGTTGCATGAAAACTTACATGATCTTGTCAATTAAATGTAAATATATTATTATATATTTGAATGAATGCATATTAATTTCAAAATGCGCATGCTACATACCATTCTTTCATCCTCAAATGACTCAAATGTCTCTTTGAGAATTGCGGTACCCATCCTGTGGATAACAATTATGGAACATTAAGAAAATTAACCGATTAACCAACATAAAGTATTCTTATTATTAGTAACAATCTATATCTATAGATTATCATTAATGATGAAAATATTTTCATCATATTCATTATGATAAGTGATACAAGCGATCATTTTAAGAAATTTTTTCTTTTAAAAGTGTTGATAACCCTGACCGTAACAAAACGGTAAATTACAATATCAATTAATATAATTCACATTAGGAAAACTCTTACATTGATTAGTCATATACGAAATTGACCAGCCGTATTTGTTTATATTGGTTGCATGAAAAATTACATGATCTTGTCAATTAAATGTAAATATATTATTATATATTTGAATAAATGCTTATTAAATTCAAAATGTGCATGCTACATACCGTTCTTGCTTTCATTCTCAAATGACACAAACGTCCCTCTGAGAATTGCAGTACCCATCCTGTGGATAACAATTATGAAACATTAAGAACATTAACCGATTAACCAACATAAAATATTCTTATTATTAGTAACAATCTATATCTATGGATTATCATTAATGATGAAAATATTTTCATCACATTCATTATGCTAAGTGATACAAGCGACCATTTTAAGAAATTTTTTCTTTTAAAAGTGTTGATAACCCTAACTGTAATAAAACGGTAAATTACAATATCAATTAATATAGTCCATATTAGGAAAACTCTTACACGATCGATCAGTCATATACGAAATTGACCAGCCATATTTGTTTATATTGGTTGCATGAAAAATTACATGATCTTGTCAATTAAATGTAAATATATTATTAATATTTGAATAAATGCATATTAATTTCAAAATGCACATGCTACATACCATTCTTGCTTTCATCCTCAAATGACTCAAATGTCCCTTTGAGAATTGCGGTACCCATCCCGTGGATAACAATTATGAAACATTAAGAAAATTAACTGATTAACCAACATAAAATATTCTTATTATTAGTAACAATCTATATCTATAGATTATCATTAATGATGAAAATATTTTCATCACATTCATTATGATAAGTGATACAAGCGATCATTTTAAGAACTTTTTTCTTTTAAAAGTGTTGATAACCCTGACCGTAACAAAACGGTAAATTAAAATATCAATTAATATAGTTCACATTAGGAAAACTCTTACACTGATAAGTCATATACGAAATTGACCAGCCGTATTTGTTTATATTGGTTGCATGAAAAATTACATGATCTTGTCAATTAAATGTAAATATATTATTATATATTTGAATAAATGCATACTAAATTCAAAATGTGCATGCTACATACCATTCTTGCTTTCATTCTCAAATGACGCAAATGTCCCTTTGAGAATTGCAGTACCCATCCTGTGGATAACAATTATGAAACATTAAGAACATTAACCGATTAACCAACATAAAATATTCTTATTATTAGTAACAATCTATATCTATGGATTATCATTAATGATGAAAATATTTTCATCACATTCATTATGCTAAGTGATACAAGCGATCATTTTAAGAAATTTTTTTTCTTTTAAAAGTGTTGAATTTTCTATGAGCATTTGTAGATTTTGCAATCAAATCAATTTGAACAACAACAACAATGAATAACAACAACAACAACAACAACAACAACAACAACAACAACAACAACAACAATGATGACAACGACAACCACAACAACGACGATAGCAACAACGACGACAACGACAACAAAAATGACGACAACGACAACGACAACAACAATGACAACGACAACAACAACGACAACGACAACAACGACAACAACAACGACAACAACGACAACAACGACAACAACAACGACAATGACAACAACAACAACGACAACAACGACGACGACGACGACAACGACAACAACAACCACAACCACAACAACAACCATAACAACAACAACAATAAATTGTCTCTACAACAACAACAATAATCTAGTCTACAACAACAACAACAACAACAATAATCTAGTCTCTACAACAACAACAAAAATCTAGTCTCTACCCTTTGCCTATAGCAGAAATTACAATAGTTAAAGATGGATACATGAGTAGCTCATCTCTCCGACAAACAAATTCAAAAACTAATAGTTACCTACGATTCCAAAGTAGAAGTAGAATGTCAACAACAACAACACCGACAACAAACCACAACAATAGTAACAACAGCAACAACAACGACAACAGCAACAACAACAGCAATGGCAACAACAGCAACAACAACAGTAATCTAGTCTCTACCCTTCGCCTATAGCAAAAGCTACAATAGTTAAAGATGGATACATGAGTAGCTCATCTCTTGACGAATAAATTCAAAAACTAATAGTTACCTACGATTGCAAAGTAGAAGTAGACTATCAACAACAATAACAGCAGTAGCAGCAACAGCAACAGTAACAACAACAACAACAACAACAATAATAATCTAGTCTCTACCCTTCGCCTCTAGTAGAAACTACAATAGTTAAAGATGGATACATGAGTAGCTCATCTCTTTGACGAACAAATTCAAAAACTAATAGTCACCTATGATTCCAAAGTAGAAGCAAACCGTGTAGTCCTACATCAAATGATTTCATATATTTATTGTTGAATGCAAATTGTGTAACCCCAAGATCTTCATAATTAGAACAAGAACATGCATAATTGAGTAGAAAGATTAACGCACTTGTTTTAGGATCCATCGTTCTTGAAGTGGAAGCGGAAACACAATGTTCCACGCGCAAGTCATTCTCCTCTATTGCCCTCTGTATCACTAGTTCAATGAGACGGCCCCCTCACATTTAGCGTTAGGTAAACTCCTCTTAGGTGAGGATACATGTGAGAATTAGGGTTAGAGGAGAGACTTGAGCACTATTTATAGATTTTCCAGCCAGGCCCCTCATTACGGGCCATGCTCCACTCAACTCATATTAGACTAATTAAGAAATCCATCTCACTTTAGACCAATCATGTTTTACGGTCCCATATTAGACTAATTAAGTTCACAAAATAAGAAACTTTCTATCTCACCTTAAACCAATCCTATTTTATGGTAACCGTAAAACGGTAAATTACAATATCCATTAATGTAGTCCACATTAGGAAAACTCTTACATTCTCCCACTTGAACTATATTAATTGAAATTGTACCGTATGTACGCACATTTGGTCTAAAGATAATTCTTAATAGTCAATCATATCCTATAAAGTCTTAAACATCGAATCATGGCGATAATTGCATGTATACACACAGAACTTTCCATGGTCACGAGTGCTCTCAACTTTATTGATATGGATTCAATATGGTAGTGTGGCAAATGGATAACATCTCTCATAGAGAGATCCCATTTGTCAGTCACCATTCTCTTACCTTAGGCGTCACAAAAACTTGTGCCACTAGAGAATGCTTTATGGTTCCAATGAACCCACATATGTCTTGTCCTTACGGTTAAAATTTCTTTATATATAACAAGACATATGGACAAGGCTACTAACCAGATGCCCCTAGCCTTTACTCAAGGTTTATACAGTATCTCGAGACTTTATCAATATGTATTCAACATAATAACAACACATTCAAAATATTTTATTGAATGCAAAAGTTGATACATATCAAACCGTTACAAAGTGTAACGAACACAGATGAAACATTTATCAGAGTAAAGCCAAAATAGCTCCCACTAAACAATAGCATCTCATGATGTTTCTAGGCCCATGCTAATGACATATCGCTCAAATACACATGGGCGTAGGCCTTTAATTAGTGGATTTGCAACCATATCATCTGTGAAAATATGTTATATTATTACGTCACCTTTCTGTACTGTTTTCTTTTGGTAAAAAAATTTGACCATCATATATTTTGACCCATTGAGACCTCTGTAGTAAATAAATAATACTACAAATTTGTTGTCTTAATACAACTGTATAGGTCTATCCATAAAGTTAAAACGATTAACTCATTCATGAGGTTCTGAAGCCTAAAAGCCCAAGTAACAGCTTAAAAGAATGTTACTAACACTGTTTACATAGTAGAAAATGACATAGAACTTTATTTACTGCACTTCCTGCTAACATAAATATGTATTCCATTATTGATTGCATGTCATCAGAATAGCCAACAAAATTTACATCTAAATACCCTACTAACTGCAATAATTGAACATGTCTGTAAATTAGTATATAATCTCATGTCCTCTTTAAGTACCTTAAAACCTTATTGACAGTAACATAGTGATTACGTCCTGGATTTGACTGATATCTACCTAAAAGTCTTGTCACAAAGACAATATTTAGTCTAGTGCAAATTCAAACATACATTATACTTTTAAATGAACTAACACAAGGTACACACGTTAATTAGATTTTCTCAATATCAAAATAATGACAATATGATAGATTTAGTCTATCACCCTTAACAACAGGAGCAATTCCTAGCTTGCAATGATGTATATTGAATATTTTCAATATACAATCAGCAAATGTCCTCCTAGAAAATCTAATATAATATGGCAAAAACAATCCTTATAGATCTCAGTACAAAGGATATAAGATATCTCAAGGTCATAACTTGTAAGCAAAATATCATGTAAATAGAGTATGAGAAAAAAAATAAATTTCCTCCCACTAACCTTGTAATATATTGAATTACTTTGTTCCCAATTAAACAAGATAACAACACTATGAAACTTTAAGAATATTGTCTGGAAACTTGCTTAAGACCATGAATTAGAACTTTTCAGCCTACACACAAGTTTACTTGAATCTGCTGCAAAATCATCCAGTTGCACTATATAGATTTTGTATCTATTTAATGTAACTCCATATCAAAATAAATTATTAATGCCACGTTCACTCTGAAAGAATCTTTAAAAATAGTAGAAAAAAATAATTATTTCTTCACTATAAACTATCCACCACTCTTTCAGAGTGAAAACTTTAGCTACAAGTTTAGTTTTAAACTTTACAATTTTCATTTGAAATCCTTTTAATTTTATACACCAATTTGCAACTAATGAACTTGTGATCTTTAAGCAAGTAAGTTAGTTTCCAAACACTATGATGTTTCATAGATTGTATATCGTTTTTTATGGCATCTAATCACATACTTGATTGAGAACAAGAAATGGCATTTATAAATATGCCACTATATCAACCATATAGTGGATATTGCAGTCATGCTTTTACAAATAGACTATATAATTTAATGGAATAACTGATCATCTTTCCCTAACAAATCTCTCGAGTAAAGTTACCACCACTTCATTCTATACTTGAGAGATTTGAAATATTTCATCATAAACTATATCAAGAATAATACCTTAAATTTCAACAAGTTTAGTTTATGGTATTAGAGTTCAATAATTGTCTGTACCAAAATTTTTTAGTATAGACAAAAACAAAGACATAATGATTTTTCATCATACTATTATTCTTAATAGTCTAAGAGCAGCTATCCTTTACAATTACGTTGAATTGTAGAAACTTTACAGTATATGATTCCATAATACTTGTACCTTCTTTAGGGTCATAAAATTGATACCCCTTTGAATAATCTGAGTAAGATACAAAATAATTCTAAGTGGATCTAAATTCCAACACACTTAATATTGAATTAGATAACTTTACTTCTACATGACACCTCTAAATTTAATATGATTCAAGTAATTTATGTCCAGTCTATAACACAAAAGAAGTTTATGAAATAACTTTGATAAGAAATACCTTTTGTACGTGAAAAATGTTGCTTTCAAAATATCAGTCCACAGAAGATTGGATAAATTAGTCTTACTAATCATACTCATCACCATGTTTATTATGATGTAATATGCCTTTCAGCCAAATCTTTTTGTCAGGATTTTCAGGCATAGTAATTAAGTTACCACCCCAAAATCTACCAAGTATTTGATAAATGACCCTTTAAGCTATTTCGCATTGTCATATTTGCCAAAATACTCACGGACACTATTAAGCCTAACAACATTTTAAGACTAATTGTAGTTATTTTATTCTTTATCTCGGTCATTTTACTTACACAATAATCTATAGAAGTCTTTAGATAACCTTTAAGAGTAGACATAATATCAACATTGTTAACTTTTCTACTATTCCTTTAGACATATGTGAGATTATTCCTTAAATATAAAATTTTGGAAACAACCTCTTCAACCATATACGAGATGTATATGCCATTAGAATTTAAACATAATCTTTGCAGATGTGTCCTAATTTCAGTATTAGATAAAACATAACTTTAAGCCGTTAAAGCTTTCATGATCTTTTAGTAGTACAGTCAGTAGACAAGCCACTTTTCAAGTGATTCTGAATGGAATGCTTCATGGACAGTAAGCAAATTCTATTGCTCTTTTCTCAAGCAGCAAATCATATGTCCATTACTTAAAATTTGAAGTAGTAAAAATCTCAATAATAATGAAGTTATTAATTATAGAAAATGTGATTGAAAAACAAGTAATATATATAATTAGCATCATGTGAGCACCGTGTAACTTGACGTATAAGTACACATCCAGAAAGTTACATGCATAATCATATAATCACCTTTGGGCAGAATACATGATATGCAGTTATACACTCTCCACATGATAGTGGTTATGAGAATATATTCTAATCTTTGTGAATTCATCACCTTTGGGTAGATGAACCACTGAGATCAGTCAATCCTCTACCACACCATCATGTATCCATCCATGAACTAATACACAATCACCTCCTTTGGGAGTATGACCACGCATTAAGTCATGAGACATCCCAATCAGTATACGAGACTGAAATTTCTCAAACCCAATCAAGCGTGCCACTTTGGCGGTCACTACTCAATTGAATCATTGAAACTCTCTCATACCAGGAATATAAACTTTACTACTCACAACCACCGACCATGGTGGCTTTATTGGTAGGCTCCAGACCTCCAAACGGGAGGTTTAGAGTTCGAAGCCCCTTCAACGCAAGTTTGACAGATCATTAGGTGATTTAAGCGTGGCGCCCTGGTGGTGGGTCCTAGGCTAGCGTCGCGTGAGGGTTTACGAGGCGGCTGTCGGTCAAGGCGGTTCCTCCATAAAAAAAAAAAAAAAAAAAAAAAAAAAATTTACTACTCACATACATCATATACATGTGATTTTAACTTTAGTGATAGAGACAGGTTATCATTAAAATCATATATCATGCTAATTACATTACTTTATCCATTAATAAAAATTAATCATACATATATATATATATAGCAAACATAAAAGACAGATTTCAATGAGATTACCGATCACAGTAACACAAGAAAATTCTCATAACATAAAAGCAAGCATCTCTTGTGCACCCCGATTACTGATTATTAGAACAACATTAAAAGAATGCCGATCCAAAGGATCCCTCACAAGTTAACATCAATAGCAATACATGGTACTCCATATTAACAAGCTTGATAGCTGATCAACTATTACTCATGAGTTTCATAAGGCAAAACATGACTCCAAGGCCAATAGTTGATTTACTAGACAATTTTAAGTAACAAATTATCATTGCATCAACCAGTGACCTATAAATTGAGTATAAACACATAACCAAATATCTAAATTATAACAATAGATACAATTACTCTGTGTAAATGTTGTCATACTTCTTAACCATAAAAAATATTCAACTTGATAGACATTAACCAACGACCAGATGAGTTTACATACAATATACAATAACTTAACTGACATGCATTACCCTCATTTAGTAGATGTGTTAACCAGTACAATCAGTTTGGTTATGAGTTCTTAAGACGTTAATCATTCAAAGATTACTAGCATGTCAAGGAGTATGCTTGAGCAACAAAAGTTTCATAACTTTTACTGTTTCTTATCACCTCAATACATAGCTCAAATACTATCCCATATTGATTGTATCTCATTAAGTCAGTTTCAATTTATAATAAAGTTTGCTTTTATTAATGAATCACACCTTCATAATGTTTATGTGATAACATATTAGTAACCCATCACCTGTATTTTCAAAATCACAAAAAATACAAGAAAAATACAAAAATACACTAAAAATACATGTATTTAGGGCTTTATATGTATTTTCACATCAATAAAATCATCAAACATGTAAAATAAATACACCAAAACATAGGGGATGGCCATACGAATCCAACGCCGCCACCCACATGCCTAACGAAGGCTCCACGCGCCACACGCGTTGCCTGAGTGCGCGGCGCGTGGAGCTCATGTGAGGCGCACGTTCGACACCTAGGCAGCATGTGGCGCGCATGGGGGCGCGTGAGACCTCCTCCGGCGACGCGCCGTCGACCATCTTGCTCATCTCGTTGAGCCCAATCTGAATTTATGATTTAATTTTATTTTTATTGAACAAAAAATACAAATTAGGGAAAAAATTATATGCGTTCGAGTTCTAGGGTTATGGTTGCTCTGATACCACATGTTGAACGCAAATTGCGTAATCCCAAGATCTCCATAACTAGAACAAGAACATGCATAATTGAGTAGAAAGATTAACGCACTTGTTTTAGGATCCATCGTTCTTGAAGCGAAAGTAGAAACACAATGTTCTACGCGTAAGTCATTCTCCTCTATTGCCCTCCGTATCATTGGCTCAATGAGGCGGCCCCCTCACGTTTAGCATTAGATAAAACGCCCTTTGGAAGAGGATACATGTGAGAATTAGGATTAGAGGAGAGACTTCAGGACTATTTATAGAGTTTCCAGCCAGGCCCTCTCATTACGGGCCATGCTCAACTTGGTCCACACTAGCCAATCCCATATTAGACTAATTAAGAAATCTTCTATCTCACTTTAGACCAATCATGTTTTACGGTAACCGTAAAAAGGGTAAATTACAATATCAATTAATGTAGTCCACATCAGGAAACTCTTACATTTATTTCCAAAAGTTTTCAGCTCAACCTTCAAAGACCGAGCCAAAATGGCCTCATAAGATCGCATAACGCCATTTATAAGGTTTTCATTGCGGAGATTGCGGCTACGAGTTGCCGCTCAGTTGAAGGGAAAAAGGAGATGGATTGATGGGAATTTTGTGGATGTTTGATCGTGTGAGGTTAGGCATTCAAATTTGTTAAAGGGAACGGTAGATGAGAAATCAGTAGCAATAACTGAATTATATAGCACATTTTTGCAATTGGATCACTGAATTTTTTATTTCAATTGGTGAATGGGCTCCAGAGTTTGTAACTAATCGAAATCCGACCAAATTATGGCCAATCCATGAATGTATCTAGAAATTTTTCTTAGTGGGGGCAAGCTTCGGTAAATAATGATTATTTCAGCAAATAAACCAACGCTTTTGAGAGTAAAAATATATAATGAAATTACCGTTGTGTTGGTTTGGTTCATTTATGGCAATTGATTTTTCATGATTTTAAAATTGCTTATTGAGTCTTATCAATTTGTGGGGAAAAATTGAATCGAAAAGTCATTACATACTCGACTATATAGATTTTTAGAAAATCCAATGGAGATAAAAAAGGATTTAGATACTCATGATCCCTTTAGGTTCCTGCCGATCCAATTGTGCCTTGAGAACCTCTCCTCGTTACACAAGGGCCATGTAACCTCTCTTTTTTTGAACTTTTTTTTTTTTTTTGGCTTTTTTCTTAATTGAGACTTATGTGGCATCCTATGATTGTTACGGGATCTCCAATTAGACATGTAAGACTACCATGTCAATATTGCCTAGAAAAATTGTTCGAAAAGTCTTCATAATGCATCAATTGCATATGGGAAAAGAAAATAGCGTTAGTGCATTGGGCAATTGAAATTAAAGTTTAGTGACTTTATTATATAAAATAACTACATATGATATTTACCTGACTTACAAAAAAACTCTCATTGGCACGCTAATTTGGTAGATTGGCTATTTATACCTAGCACTTTTTTGTATCATTGACCACATTGACCATCTAGTACAATGCAACTCTTAAGATATTCCCACATATAGTAGGAGGGATTATTACATTCTAAATGGATTCCATATTGAATGTGAAATTAGCTTAGCACGAAAAATGTCGAGACAAACTATTGAAGTTACTTGACGAAATGCAAAACCTTATGTTCTGGGGATTCCTAAAGTGTAGATTTTTGTCTCTTGGAGTCCTTGAGTGAAAAAAAATTAATAAACAAATAATACTGTTCAATAGAGTCAAAACAAAATATTAGTCTTTAAGCAAACGTCATCATACGTGAGATTGGCGAAGAAATCCACGAAGCTCAAACTCTATAGAAGGCACATTGGTGGATGGGCTTCCCAAGTCCGAAGACGGCGAGGAGTCATGTTACGGCCATAGAGCGTGCAACGGGGCATTGTGCTATGTGGATTGTACTGCATGCATGTGCAACATGCGGTGTCGAATGAAAAACGAATGCGGACAGAGCACCGGTGCCCAAATCCAACTCCGAGATTGTAGAATCACGTACAAGAAATATTTATTTTAAGAACGATGAGGTGCTTCCTGTGGACAAAAGCATAGAGGGGCCATGAGAGCAGTGAGTACTTATGTCATATGTCAACAAACATATAATGAAATCCATGGGACTAGTTAAGGCAGATAGTCAAGATATCCCCCGCTACAAAAGTTAAAAAGAGTGTTGGAAGTATTGAAAGATATAAAGCAAGTTCATCTGAGACATTGTTTAAATTAGTATTCAAGCAATCAATTGTGGATTGATTCCTATTGACCTTATGGAGAGGAATTTCATTGATCATGATATTAATTTATGTTGATGACATCTTGATAACTGGGAATGACATAAGGTTAAATTTTCCAATTACAGGAAATTCAAATAGAAATCTCAAATTGAAAGCCTAGGAAAAAAGTAAATGTTTCCGTGGAATTGAAGTTGTGAGAAATAAAAGTAGGTCCTTTCACAAGTGACACCGTACACTGTTCATTTAAGCAAAAACAGACCGTGGATAGCCACGCACATGATTTGGTAAAGCAGATTCCAAGTCATGAATTCAAGATATGGGCAATTTAAAGACGAAAGTGCCTTCCTAACAGTAATAGGGATAGGAACAGTGAACATAATCGACACTAATCAATATGAGCAACGAAAAAAATAAGAGATGAATGATTCGAGATCGAGTTGAATTCAAGAAGAATACTCAACAAGCAAAGCCTCAATGTGAAATTATAGCATGAAAACGGCTCATTGTGACATTAGAAGGCATGGAAATGCAATCATCTCATCCAATCACATGTATCAATAAAAGTAATACTATTACTACAAGGATTAGGAATACTACCTCAAATGGGGCTCCATGCCAAGGACATCTACAAGGGATAGGGTGGCAAGAGCATGGTGGTGGCTCGACAGCAGCCATAGATGGCAAGCAGATAGACTGTACTTTTGATTAAATCTACTAACATTGTCAATGGAAAGGACAAAGGGTGTTGATATGACGACCCCACATGACTTAAGTGAAACCAAAACAACCTAATTTTGGGTCGGAAAATTATCTGATGGAATTTTGACAAAGGATAAATGTGTCGCATGGATATAAATTTGGCATTCTTAATATCACAAGAAAAATTCAAGTCACAGTGGACATAATTTTGAGATTCTAACAGCACAAAAAAAAAAAAATCACTATAGCTGTGTCACATTCATAAGCTAGACACTCAGTAGTTGTAAGGGCAAGTCATGGAGTGATGACGCATTCAATAGTTGGATCATTGGCCTAAACAAAAGAGCAAACTTCGTAAAATGAAATATAGGCACCTGTACAACCCTTTAATCAGCAAGGATATCTATATCACAACTCAATCTACAAACCTGCAGAAATTGCCGGAAAGAAAAAATCTACGAGACAATTAACTATCAGCTCATTAGAAGTTACCAAATTAAGGAAAAGGATCACTCTCTCCATTGACCCATTTTCCTCAAAGTCACGTTTGAAAAATTGTGCAATTTCCATGTTCACTCCCATAGCTACAAATACTCTTTGGCAAAATTGTCCTCTTTGTCATTCTACATAAATTTGCAGCGCATCTTTGGAAATGATATTGAAAGAGAGTGTTTGGAATAGTAGAGCAAGATGAAGACTTAGTGCATCGAATTCTCAAAGAAAAGCAACAAATAAAATAAAATCATAAGTCTTCACAATGAATGCATTTAGCAATTGAGAAGTCTAGTAGATAGCAGAGCTAGTCAGTCAAAGGATAAAATACATTTTAGGTGAATTCTGAATCTTCACTCCAAAACCGTAGAAAAATTATGTGAAACTTGATAAGGCTAGTAATAGCACCTAGAGGGAGTGAATATGTGTTAAAACAAGTTTTACAAGACTTAACTAATCAATTTGTCTTTTGAGGATAATAGACCAAAGATGTAAAATACTATAAGCAGTTATATAAAGTTACGAATTAAAGTAAATAGTTTAGGAAAGAGAATTGAAACACAATGTTTATAGTGGTTCGACTTAAACCAAGCCTACGTCTACTTTCCCGCGCTAACAGCCCACTGGCTGGATTTCACTAAGAACCAAAAGAGATTTTACAGACTCATGTCCTTGATTCCACAGTGTAGAAACTCTACTACCCTTCCTCAAGGTCTCACAAGTATTCTATCTCTCTTTTGAATACAATTTAAGCTCAACGATTGAAATAGTAAAGAACTAGGAGCTTCAAATTTTGGAATTTTTCTTTTATGCACACACTCAAATAACTTTAGCATCTTCCTTATATACTCCTCCATGCCTTTATAATCATTGGCACCTCCCAAATGAGTTCTTCCAATTTAGTCGTTGGACAAAAACAATTAAGGAGATCTCGAGTTATTTAAGAAATGTGATAATAGCCCACCAATCCTGCTCACCCATATAATCAAGATCTAGATTTCCATAAGTATAATCTTCCAAGTATGCTTTGCCAATCAACAGATCTCATCACCCATATTGATTTCAATAAGAATAATTGATCATGAGATGCTATTTCCAACCATGAGATTTTCTTTAACCATACAAACCAAATCCTTAAAGATAAACTATATCTGGATAAGTCTTCTCTTCGTAGGTCTGGAACTATTATTAACACCAAAATTTTTGCCTAAAGATATTTCATGTCAAATTCCTGCATATAGATTATCTAGGTGTTTAATATAGTGTTTTAAATGGAAGATGTTTTTCTTTAAAAAAAAATTAATTAATTAAAAAAAGAAAAAAAGAGGAAATCAAAAAAAAAAAAAAAGAGCAAGTTGGGGCCAATGATTTAAATGTGACTAGCCAAGCCCAGGAGGTCAGATCGGAATTCAAATTGCAAGTTGGGGCCAAAATGCAATTTCCAAATGTTGAGGGAGCAATTCATAAATTTTGTAAAATTTGCGCCCAAGCCCTTAAATCATCATCTTGGTCACCAATTAAGTAGAAATTGAATTTGGGTCAAGTCGAATCAATTAAATTGGGCCAAAATGACCAATTTGTATTGAATGGGTATTTTTGAATATTTTTGAATAAGACAATGGCCAACTTTAAGAGACTTTCTTGCAAAATTGGGTAGGTACAATTGCAAAATTTGGTCGAGATCTTAAACTACTATACATATACTCGCTAATTGATCAAAAATCGCAGCAAGATTGATGAATTAAAACACTCAAATCAGCAGTCAAAACTTAGTCCACGAGTTGGTCTCAATTCGGAGTTGCTGAGTAAGCAACTTAGTGGCCCCACCATATCCTACTCAACTACCCAACCAGCCCGATCTTTGCACGTGATGGAAGACCATTATTGTTACTGTAAGTGGACAAAAATTGGTCAAAGATAAGCTGTTGAAGGCCCGGGAAAATTGCACCAAATCCAGACACTCAACATCTGTAGAAAGTGAAAATCTGGCTTAAGTCAAAAGTTGTTGAAGTAGCCCTATTGACAGGCTTGGTAGGTGGACAAAAGACCAACCAAAAATCCCTTAATTCAAGGGATAAGATCATTGAAGCAAGGTCTTTCAGGGATGAGAGAGAGGAGATGAGAGGAAGAGGAGGGAGCTCACAATCGTCTCCCAAAGAGGCCCTCAGAAGCAACTCCAGAAAAGCAAACCTAGAAATTTCCAGATCAACCTCCAGAGAGAAGGGAAATTTTTGCAAACTTGCAGTCAAAATTAGCCAAAACCTTTCAACTAGAGTGTGAAACTTCACTCAAAGATCTTTCCATCCATAGGTTGTACATCCAAAATGGAGTTCGAGAAGGTCTCCTAAAGCCCCCCGAAACAGTACTTTCTAGGTGTTGAGCCTGATCGGTCATGGGTGAGGGAAGGTGAGTGTTTTTGAGAAAATTGAGAGATAAATGAGGAAAAGCTTGACTTTCACCCCCAAACTAGAATATATAGAGTTTCTTTTGGTATTAATTTTTCCAACAAAAGAGGTCCTGAAGTCTAATTTTAGAGGTCAACAAAAACCTTCATTATTAGTTTTTCTCTGCATATCTCATTTTCCAGTTTGAAGGAACCAACTTCCATGTGCTTCCAAAAGACAATTTCTTGGTTTCCTTGGTCAAGAGTCACTTCCAAAAGAAACTAGGAAGCAAGGTAAGCATCCTAGATGTATTTATGATTGAGTTTGAGCATGTTTCAACCATGAAAAATAAAGAGGAAGACCAGCCCTAAAATCTGATTTCCAAGGCTGAAATTTTTCTAGGTGTTTGAAGCCTCTTCAAGAGCCATAAATGTTTGACTTGTTACTCCATTTTGCATGTGTTTTCTATCTTCATGAGCTTAATGAATGTCATGTGGGAGTACAAATGATGCATAGGTCACATTGGTTTGGTCTTTATATTCCCGTGTGAACTATGAGATCGTCTAAAACTTTGGCCAAAAATCAAGCCTATCCACATTAATTCATGGCTGGTCGTTTTGATGTATTCGGTTGATCATTCTCAATGATGTTTGTTGCATTTAAAATCCCATGTTACCTACTTTCACTCAGATTAAGTAATGTTTCCCTTAGATCTTGCATGTGATGAGTGTTGGGGCTTCAATATGGGCATGTAACCTGTTTGCTTGACTTGGGTTCAAACCCAGATTTGCAAAATCAACTCAAACCCACATATTTGAGGATGATTTTAGCTTGGTTCTAGTGTATTTTAAGCTATGATTTCTATCAAATATTGTTTTTTGCATGTGGTAGTATAACCTTGATATTTTAGTTCCACATGAGATTGCTTATGAGTGACAATTGAAGGCTGCAAACATGGCTCGAGAAAGCTATTGGGGCTAGTTTAATGCATACCAAGTGTTTGACAAATGCCCAAACTAAGCTTCGATCTTGAAACGGTTGATTTGAGCTTGATTATTGTGATGTTCATGTGCTGTGTTACTCCATGTTAGCATAGATCAGTTTAAGGAATTATTATTAATATTTTTTAAAAATAATTATAAAAAAAGAGAAAATCTGAAAATTTCAAAAATATTAAAAAATGTTAGATAGCATCAAATTAGGATAGAAATGACATATATGAAATTCTCCTAATTTTAAAAAGTCATTTTCCTAATTTAATGCTATTTTTGTATTTTTTAACTATTTTTGTAAATAATCCATTTTGCGTAGATTAAAATTATTTAAAGTAATTTCATGCATATAGAGTAATTTCATGCATATTTGAATTCTCATTTCGCTCATAACGATCCTGTCCCGGGGCGTGATTACAAGACCATGTAATATTATTTGCCCGACTTGTATCGGGTTTTCCTTTTCCACATTTATTTTCAAGTCATTTCAATTTCTTGGATGTTTATTTACACACTGCTTTTCATTAATTTGTGTGTAAATTTCTCTTCTAAATTATGTTAGGATTAGTCTAAACATTAAGGAAAACAAACCTACAAAAACATTTGCATGGACGCTTAGCGGTTTTTTAAGGATTATAATTGGTAATCAAGATTGTGTGACCATTTAGATAAACAACCTTCCAAGTTAGTGGTACCACAAGGGTGCTAATAGAAACATTGGCCTAAACAAGTCCTCAATCCTAGAAATCTCTGGTTGCATAGGAGTCGAGACAATACTCCCGTGTTTTGATTGGTTTCTAGTCGACCCTAATAGGCTAGTGGCAACTCCTAAAAATACATAAGTTGTTAAGAATTAAAATTCAAAATCCAATGTCGTGAGAGGTATGGGCTTGGGAAAGCCTACGCCTAATTTAGAGTAGTTAGTCCGCCTCCTTAGGCAAATACCCATAAACCTTCTTTCTTTTTCCACGGATGGCAAAAGAGAGGTCACGACAGCTTGGCAACTCCACTGGGGATTTGGTTGCAAACCTTAGAGGACTTAAGCCGCAAAATCACAATTGATATATGGCTTAAGGGACACGTATTTGACATAACTGCACTTTACAGTTCTAAAGGTCGGTTGAGCCACCAGAAACCTTCCTCCAACTCATGACTCCTGCCCACATGGTGGTCGATTGATTATTAAGTCTAGGATCAAGGAGAGGTATTGTGCACATTCAGGACCATTACATCCATTGGAACAAAACTCATGCTTTTATCCATATTACTGAACCGAAAGCAGAATTCAACCTAGCAATTCTGTAAGTTATGTTCTCACCAAAAGTGAGCTAAGGCGATGCTTCCTCTGTTGTATCATATTGCATATATTGTTATACTCCCCAATCTTATCAGTGGTTCTAAAGATGGATCCTCTAAACACGATATCGTCCCTTTCAATAAAGCTCAAACACACACATCTTCCACCTTCGAAGAAGTTTCTGTCACAGATGCAGCCCAATAGGCAGATGACTTTCTATTCGTGGTTGATGAGCTTCAACGGCCATGGTTTGGCTTTGAAATATGAGAGCCACAATCTATGGGCTTTTATTAATGTGTCTTTGGGAATGAACCAAGAACTCTCTGCTCAAGTATATATTCACAATTTTGTCATCTCGAAAACAACCAATGATTTCTGAGGAAGACAATGAGGATGCTTTATGTGATTTAAATCCAAGAGTTGTCATTATCACGAGGATCTTACTACATTGATTTTCTTCAGATGTATTAACTTCACCGCCATTTTAGAGAAAGGATAATCAAGTACAGATTTGCTGGCCGGTTCAAGAGCTTTGCGCAAGCCCCGCTTTTTCAACTTACCTATAGCAAGCGCAAACATAAGAAGAAGAAAGGTTTTGCATTTTAGCTGTATTCTATTCTTGTTATGTAAAACTCATATCTGCCGACATAGCAACCCTATATCAATCAATCTGAGTCTTACTAATGGTCTAGCTTCCTAAGGCCTATATGCACACTAATACAATTCTCAGCACAATCAAATCTCATATGACCAGCTTAGCTTGTTTCCATTATTTATGAGATCCTCCAACACAAGCATATTCACACACAAGAGAACTATAGACAAAGAAACACTACAAGAGTGAATTAGCTCTAACACAGTTTCTCTTAGCCTAACAATGTGGAGAGTTCCTTCATGGAATTCAAATCAAACACAAGAACACAGTCATGGGGAGAATCTGCTAATATATTAAGATTCACACTTGGAAAATCTCATGATGAGCAATTTGAACTTCTATCCCTCTCCAATTTCTTTACTAACGAATGTGCATGGGAACTACCATGAACTTTGCAAACTTGATCAAATTCCATTGCCATACAAAGCTGAGGACAGGTTGTGACATCCAGATTTTTCAACCCTGTCTTCTACTGAATAAATCGGGCATTTCATTGACGCGTCTATAGGGCTATTCTCATAACTGATCATTCTTGAGATAACTAGACTATCTGGGGAAATTATTAGGAATTTTAAGGCAATTAGACTTGAGAACTCGATCATGAATCAGCTTCTCGACCGTGTTCATCTATAGAGGTCATTACGGCACCGTCAGAGATCGATCAGAAATCAGAGATAGGTCGATTCGGCGAGATATGTGATCAAATTGTGGGTGATTCCACTTGATTGAAAAATTCTCATCGATCGGCACTAAATTGATTTTATGTCGTTTTGGTACCCGGTGCCCGTAATTGAAACCTCGAGATTTTCACGATAATCAAGAGTTGCCAATGAGTCGAGTGGGTTCATAGTGGCTCGAAGAAAATCGACCACGGGTCATTTGCACTTAAAAATATCTAAAAGTTACCCAGTAGCCTAGGTCACGCTAAAAACGCATCGTATGGAAATTAACCGTCAATTCGAGTCCGATTTCAGAAATTAAAATTTCGGCCATGTCACAATAAATTCTAGGAGTGTCGACTCAATCTCAGAATATTTTTCTGACAACTGACACTTTTTGGGAAAAAGTCGTCACCGGGTTGTTTTAGTGCAGAAAATGCCGGAGATGGTTTTCAGTTGCAAAATTGAGATGCATGTTGGATGCATGGGTGAAGAAAAATAACGATTGAGACATTGAGACGTCGATTGATTTTTTATGAGAGCCGATTGAGGAGGAATTGAGAGAGATTTGATGTGTAATTGATGCCATGTTACTAGAAAAATTCGTGTGCCCCCATGAGTAATGACTTATGGACCAATTCAACTATCTAGAAGGGGCAATTTGGGATGAAAATGGATTGGTGGATGACAGCTATGTGGAGAGATAAGAGCAAGAGATATTTGTGTGGAAAAAGATCAAGCTTAAGGGGCCCTCACCCCTCATTCCTATCCATTTCTTTTATTTCTCTCAACCTCAACCGGCCATACCTCTTTTGCTTTCCGCTACCTCGTGCGAACGCCAGCTGAAGGAGAAAAATCACCGAGTGCAGCTGCCTTCGACCGCTTGCTTCAATCCAGCAAAGTCTCCAGCTCCATCTTGTTGACCGAAGCCAGACGAAGCCGAAGCTGCAGCGCCACACGTCCGCGCCTTAGAGCCCACCAGTCAAAGTTGCGATTTCCTCTGCTGGTTGTTGACGTGCAGCTCCATTCCATGCAACCGCTTCCACGTTAAGCCAGCGGAGCAGCAGCCGCGCCACACGTCAGCCTTCATCGATTCCTACGGTCAACAACAGCAAGCCACGAAGCCTTTGGTTGACCTGCAGCCCCTCCGTGCGTCCCGTGAAGCCGCACGCATCCAACGTCTTCGTCGTGTCTTCCGTGTTGCAGCCAACCGAAGCAAGCCGTCCGTGTGATTCCTCTCCCCTCCGCTCGTGGATCAGTCGGCCGAACCAAAAAGAAGCCCAGCGAGATATTCTTGTTCGGCCCAGTAGCCGTTGGAATTCGGGCCAACATTTTTGCACATTCAGCCCACGCAAACCAGTGGCCAACTCAGCCCATCTTCAGGCAATTTCGGCCCAGCAAAGAGGTCAAGCTAGCCCAAGAAGCCAGTCCAGCTCAGCCCATTTTCACAGCATCAGTTTGGCCCAAGTTCAAGCCCAATTCCAGCAAATCAATTGCAGCCCAGCCCATAGCTTGAAGCCCATCTTCGCAGCAGGCCCAATCCAACTTGGGTCTGGCCCAAAAGCAAGAACAAATCTCAGTTGGGCTGAGATTTGTTGGGCCCGTTAGGCCCGGTCCGAGAGTTCGCCGACGCCGCCGAAAATTAAGATTTCGGCCGCCGTCGCGTCGTCGTCATGGTGAACCGGTTTCCGCAATTAACCGGTGAGTTTATACTCTAAACTCTGCTTAGTAGGCTAATAACGTTTAAGGGGTGTTAGATTTATTTTATTAGGAATTAGGTGGTTAGTTAGATTAAATTAGAAATTGAACTATTTAATTGAGCATGCTAGGTGGTTAGCATGGTTTAGCTAAGGCCTAAATAAATTGTACTATTTACCTAGAAGGGTTCGGGAATTTTCCGAGTCTGTATTGGTTATTAATTTAATGATTTTGGCCTAGGTTAGTATTTTTAGAATTTAAATTGATTTATTTAATTGATTTCAGTAATTATTTAATTATTAATTATTTTTTCGGAAATTAGGCCGGGATAGCCGGTGACCAGAATTTCGTGCTGATTGCAATGGTGTGGTTAATTTCTGCAATTGAGTGTTAAATTATGCAAATTGAATGCTGATTTGATTTTTGGTATTTAATTCCAAAAATTGTGAATTTCCAATATTTATTCAGAAAATCCCAGGTGTCGGGTTTTGACACCGAAAACGGTTTTTAGTACTATACGAAATAGTGGGATTTCAAAAAGGATGAATATCAATTTTTTGGATCAAGTGGACCGTGTACCCACACACGAGTAATTTCTTGTGAATTTCTAACACGAAGAAAAAGGCCAGGCTCACCATTTTAATTGAAGCATTTGAGTGCAATGCATGGTGCCCTGCGCCATATTTGAGTGATCGTGTGATGGTCATGAGAAATCGTCCCGGGCTATTAAGCCGGACGTTATCCCTATGTGGGATACCCCCTGGACAACGGGAAGCCAGTCGCAGTTGATTCTGGACCCTATGCTCCTTCGGGAAAGCCGTCTGATAAAGAGACGTTGCCGTGCTCAATGGGGTGAGACGAAATCTGGCAATGCCAGAAGACCGCCGAACTGAGAGTAGGCCGTGCTATATGCCGATATAAAAATTAGGAACGCATGATTAATTGAGTGTGGCGTTTCAGTTATCTGGAGCTTATTGTTGCTCATGCTTTTATGTGGTCTGGGATATAAATTGTACTGACCTGCAGAGTGGATCTGAGACGAGGTAAGTCTCATTGATTGTGTGATTGTGTGATTAGGGCACTTCTTGGCGTATTTCCCTCCTAATTGGGGTTTAGAGCTTAGACTCGCTGAGATGATATCTCACCCCGTTGTGGGACAACATTTTTAGGGTCATCGAGTGGAGGACCTGGAGCTGAGAGGAGGTGATCGGAAGCGTAGGTCAGTTAGGACCGCTTCTTTTTGGAAGGCCAGTCTTTTGTAGTCTTTTGGCCATAGACTTGTGTACATGACTCAGTGTATATATAAAAGCATGTTTGTTTGTGAATCTATTGTCCTGCCTTTCTATCCCGAGATGATTACTGTCAGGGGATTTCTTTTCGCTTCTGCATGTGCAATAAAATGGAAATGGTCGGCGACTCGTCCTGGGAAGTCGCAAATTATTATCGACCAAACAGGGATGGGCACGCGCTCGGGGTTCGGGGCGTGACACACTTGGCTGAATGCAATTCATCCCTCAAGACTTCAAGCTCAACCAAAACATCACGGCAATCATCGGCACATTTTGTGGCACCCCAAACTCGCCTGAGGCCGCCATAGGTACTCTCTCTTTATTTACTCGATTTCATATAACTTTCACTAGAGATTTTTTTTTTTTTTTTTGAAAACGGTCCCAGCACAGTTTATTAGCGGAAGCATAAACAAGTCTCACCATTTTTTCCCTCCAATAACCACAATGCAATGCACACCCACTACGCACCATAAGAAAAGATAAAGCCGATTCACTCTTATTTATATTTTCATGATGGACATCAAGGTTGATACAACAAAAAGGCCAAGATTCTTAACTATACTTGGCTACCACCCAAAAGAGGACTCGGCCCTACATCGAACATGTATAACCTTCCATCAAACAAGCGTCAGCTATCTCCAAAAAGTGTCAGGTCCCAATAGCTAGACCCACATCATACGACATCAGGTGGCGGCAGCAGTAACATCTCTAACATCGCTCCATCATGTCGGACATGGACAGATAAAAACTCTTGGATAACCAGGCCATCAGCTAGACCCACATCATATGTCACCAGGACACGGACTCGAACAAAAACTAAACCAAGAGCACTGACATAGACATGCTCAGTACACTCCACATCCACATCAGTAGGTATGCCATAGTAAGTACCACGTGCAACCGGCAGCAAAGGCATCTTTCTAATTTGAAATGTTAATCCCCAAAAGGGGTGGGTACAACCACTCAGCAGTAAAGATCACCAAACTACTCAATGCATCAAACAGAACAATCAAGGCATTATAAACAAAGCACATATCATTCATGCATTCAAGCATACCTTACCTTGCAGCCATGCATATCATCAAGCAACGTGCATAAGTCACCATGCACTTGTACTTACACATGTATCATCAAGCAACCATGCATATCATCATTATGCAACATGCATATCCCACCATGCACTCATCAATAAACAGTCATGCATATACCATTATGCAATGTGCATATTCCACCATGCACTCATCATTAAACAGTCATGCATATACCATTATGCAACGTGCATATTCCACCATGCACTCATCATTAAATAGCCATACATGTATCACCATGCCATATGCACATGTCCATGCGTGTGATTCGATTCTCGATCTTTATATTTAAAATAGATCACATCATTTTCTTCCAGGGACCAATGTTTGCATCCTACAATTTATCGCTCGTATCCAACCTGGCATCACGAGGAACCTCCGGCACACACCTCTACGCATCCGGCACACACACTCCGGGCATCTCGTATCCCAAATGGCATCACGAGGCATCCCCCCGGCACACACCTTCGAGGCTTCCAGCACCCCCACACTTCGGGCATCTCGAAACTCCCAAGGACATCCGGCACGCATACTCCAGGCATCCGGCACCCCCACACGCCGAGCATCCCGAGACTCCCAGGGGGGCATAATTGGCTCACACCTCCGATGGTCTTGTTACTATCTCAATTTACATTTATACATGTATCTCAATTTCAACATGGCATTTGATGCAACAATATCAAGGGTCTCAACCAACTTTTCATGCCATATAACATGCCATATGTCATCACATATGCAGCAAGATCAACCACTCAAAGTATTACATCACATGGATAAATTCATTTATTTTTCAAACCACATCAATGTTTCGGGTAAATCAGAATGCATTCCTCCAAATAAAACTCCAGAAAAATTAGTAAATGGCATTAATAAATTCTGAAAAATTTACACATTATAGACAAGACCTAAAGGCAGATATCTTATGAACAACTCCATACCAAAAGAATCCCACACAAAACAGTATGGTCCAGATATCACAATTTTCAAACTTCAATATTTCAGGTTGCATAGTTTAGGGAGTAAATTAAAAATTCAATACCCAAATGAACTCCAAAAATTATGAAATTTTTATATGTTATATATAAGTCCTAGAGGTAAACATCTCATGAAGACATCAAAACCCAAATCGTTCTAGGTTAATAGATAGAGATGATTCTTTTTCCCTGTTCTCGGTATCATCTTTTCCTAGATTATCATCTTCCAAAAGAAACTCATTTCACTAACCTACATATGTTTTTTTCTTCTAAATTTTCAGTATGTTATTCCTTAGAATATTACCTACAACTTTCATTGAGGAAATATCATCAAATTTTAACTGTATGATTTTATAAAAATCACGACATCATACTAGGTCGAGGTAGCGTTTTTCCCAGATCCAGTGTCTTTAAAGAACAACGATTTCACCGACCTATTTTTGTTAATTTCATATAAATTTTTTATATGTTCTACCTCAAGAAGTACACTAAAACTTGCATTAAGAGATCAAAGTGATATTTTCACAAGAAAGTTACTTTACAGACCCCGAAATCTCTAAAGGTTAGCACAACGAATTCCAGATCAAATTTCTCCAAAGAAAAATTATTTCACTAACCAATACTTGTTCCTTTTACCTCAAATTTCAGTATGTTGCTCCTCAAGGTGTTCTCTACAACTTTCATGAAAAAATCGAAACAAGATTCCAACTAAAATGTCGCATGCAGATTGTGGGACTGGCCTTTCCAGAAACAGCATGCTAGACCAACGAATTTCTCCCCATAACTTCAACTTTTCCTGACATCTACCGCAACCAACATTCACCATCTTCTACACACACATCACAGCAATGCAAAGGGTAGGTTTTAGGACTCTACTTGCCTTAAACTCAAGCACAAACAACAACAAAGATGGCGGGCAAAGTGGCGAACAGACATCGGCGAGCTAGGTGGACGATCCTCCTCCTTCCTCTCGCACGCCCGCTTCCTCTCTTTCCCTCTTCCTCTCTCTCAGTTTCCCTTTCTCTCTTGGACGACACACACACACACACACACACTCTCTCTCTCTCTCTCTCTCTCGGTCGATTCCCCCTCATCAATCCGCCTCCCTCTCTTTAGTTTTCTTCTCCTACAATCATTTGCAATCATTTGATTGCATGAAGCTGCCCAATGGAACCAATGGGGGCAGTAGTGTGACTTCTCCTCCATGCCACTTGGTAACTTACATGCAAGGCTTATGGGCTTCAATGCTGGGCCGACCTTGGGCCTTCATGGGCCGGTCGAATAGGGGGCTAGCGTGGGCTGGTTGGACAGTCTTTGGGCCTAAAAATCAGCCCACCCTCTCCTATTCCTATTCCATTTAACCCTTATTTAAATAAATATCTAATTTCAACTTATAAGCCCACAAAAATTTACAATTTAAATCAATAAAATTCTACTTATAAAGTGCACCTCCAAGAATAAGATTTATATATCAATTTCCACTTTAATAAAATTCTTGGGTCACTTGTAGACACATCTCCAATCAAATAATCATCTATTACAATACTTGGCCTTAAATTAATTGAAATTCATTAATTCAATGGCTAATACAAAATCAAACGGCACTTCCATTATCTAATCATGGTTCATGGTACTCCAAAGGTTGTCACGAGATTTTAGGATGCCACACATTTAGTCTTAACACATATTGCAATAGATGTGCTTTAAAAGAAAATAAAATAAAAGGAAAAGAAAGAGTTTGAAAAGTCAAAAAAGGAAGCTAAAGGATATTTGTGGAACCTTCAACAGTGCATTAGAGAGAGAGAGAGAGAGAGAGAGAGAGAAGAGCACGGGCAGAAGCAGGGTTTCGAAAGAAACAAGGGAAAAGAGAGAAAGAAAAGAAAGGAAAAAGGAAAAAAAAAAAAATTTGGCACGCTCGTGATCCGAATGCCTCATCAAGCCGACTCAAGTGTGTTTTGCAAAGTCGGTAAGAAATTGAAGCCTTTAATCACTTACTTGAAGCAATAGCCGCAATTAGGGCTTGAAATTCGGATTTCTTGGATATTTGTGTGGCGAAACCCGATTTTTGAGTTGTTGAGCTGTATATTTTTATAGAAATGGTATTCTAGGATGTTGTGAAGCTACAGCATCTTTCGGATCGTGATTTGAGCTTGCGGTTTGTCCGGAACTGAATTTTGAAGTTAGGGCGCATTCTGGTACTTAGCGATCAGTAGCTTCGAGCCTCTTTTTTTGTTGTTGTCAGCACTATTTTGGGATGGCTGAGTTGGGGTTGTTGTTGTACGTTAAGAGAGCTTTCTAAAGATTATAAGACGGCTTGAAACGGATTTTTAGGGAGAAAGTTATGGCATGACGAAGTTGGCGCATGGGCCGCGCCTAGCAAAAATGATGGGTTTTCGATAAATGAGAGCTTTTGTAGCGCATATGTATTGTTTATCAATAAATAGGCCTAGTATAGATTATTCATTATGCTAATATCATTTTTACGTGGTCTTTTGATATTGTTTTTCCGTTAATTGTTAGGAATCCGAATGCATTGGTTCGAGTGAGAGTCATAGTTGATTTTTAGCTTTTCCCAGGTGAGTGACACTATGTCTTCTTTGTATTGTAAACTCATGTTTTGAGAAACATGGTGGATCATATATTCCATGAGTTGATAAAAAGCATATTTTGTTGCATAAAATAGGATCGAGCTATTACTGCCATTTTTGTCGTTCAAAGGGAGTTATATTCCTACTTCAATTTGAATGGTTGTTTGAAAAAGGATTTGTGAAATTCTTTGTGAAAGAATTTTGAAATGTTTTGGAGAATGCTTTGATATTTATATATCAAATTTTGAGTTGTGATATGACTTCCTTTTGATGTTGGATTACTGGATATTGTGATTGGTGATTGGTGCCCAATGTCGCTGTGGACCCTGAGGGGTGTGTGGATATGCGCATACTAATCTAGGATATCCGTGTGAGCTGAGCCACCGGCTAATAATAGGTGGAGACCTTGCCAAGGGGGGAATCTTGGTCGTCTTGTCACGGGCGATACGCGTGACCATGGTTAGACATTTGTGTATGAATTGGTCAATGAAGTGGACTATTGACATGTGATTTGAGTTTAATCGATGGAATGGACCATCAATGTGATTTGATGAGATTAATTAATGGAATAGACCATTGATACATGTTTTATGAGATTGACTAATGGACTAGACCATTGGTATCTTCGGTATTTGAGTTATGATTATGTATTTGAGTTATGTTTTAAATGTGCATAGTGATTTCTCGATCCGCTTAGAAGAAATGTGTTACTCACTAAACCGTGGTAGCTCGCTCCTTTCTTATAATTGTTTTTCAAGTTCTTCAGCAAGTCGCGAGTAGGCGTGAGTGTTCGTTCGGCAAGGACTTTTGTGGTGGAAACTTTTTGGTATGACTTGTGCATAGTCAATAGGTTTATAAGTTAGTCTTAGTATAAGGTTTATGTTTTGATTTTTGTGGATTATAGATATACTATAATATTGTAACCAAATACCCATTTTTGTCAAATGTATGTGTGTGTGTGTGTGTGTGTGTGTGTGTGTGTGGATATATATATGTTAAAATCGGGTTGAATTTTGATTATGTTGAAGCTGCATCCTTTGGTAAAAGGACAGCCGTGTCATGCCCATTTTTCTTGCTAATCGGGGTGTGACATTTGTTGGTATCAGAGCTTAGGTTTTGATTTGTTTGGGCAGATATGGGACGATGTGAGATTGTGTGATAGATTTTTTTTTTAAAAAGTTAGCCTTTTAGATATTATGTTGTAGCTTCGTTCTTGGATGCAGGTGATCATGCGTGACTCGAAGACACTTGCTTCACTTTGTAAAAATAGTAAAGATAAGCAAGTTGTCGCCCCTAGTGCTAGAGACACGCCTCAAGCTTCTCGAGGTGCATCTTTAAGGAGGAGACGGGAAGATCGGTGTGATGGAATTCCTAACTTACATGAAGTCGGGGAACTTAACCAACGGTCGTTTCCCCCGAGTGACTTTGAGCAAGCCATGATTCATTGATATCTTCAAGCAAAGGAATGAAGTGGAGATGGAGCAACTGGCTCATACACCTCTGCCCAATTCAGAGAGGTGAAACCACCCACTTATGATGGGAAAGCCAATCCTCTTGTAGCTGAGTAGTGGACTAGAAAGATCGAGGGGATCTTCAAAGCATAAGGTGTTCCTGAATACAAGAAGGTTAACTTTGTTTCTCGATACTTCGAAGGCGAGGCAAAGCATTGGCGGGAGGGAATGAGGCCAACTCTTGGAGATAAGGGTGGTGCTATAGTTTGGGAGGACTTTAAGCAGGCTTTCAATGCCCAATTTTTCTCAGTGTCATTTCAAGCAAAAATGAAGAGTGATTTTATACACATATCTCAAGGCGACTCCATGATTTTGTAGTATGCAGCCCGCTTTAATCAGAGGAGTAGATTTGCTGAGAAATATGTGTCTAATGAGCAAGATAAGGCTGATCACTTTCAGAGGGGGCTCCGATATGAAATTGGTTCGGCACTCACACCTCTAGCATTGACGTCTTATAATGACGTGTTGGAATGAGCCATCAGAGTGGAACAAAAGATTTTGGAGCGTGACAAGCAAGGTCTACCTCAACATAAGAAGTTAAGATCCACAATTTATCAGGATAGCTGCTGGTGGCAGCGGAAAGAGGAAAGCTTTTAATCAGCCATGAAAGCCCAGAATTCAGAATAATCGATGCCCTTGTACTACTTGTGGGAGATGACATAACGGTCCTTGTTACCACAAGAGATGAGCATGTTTCACTTGTGGAAAAATGGGACATATGGCACGTGATTGTCTAACACGGAAGACTATCCCTGGAAGATAGTAGAGTATGTTTTGTATGTGGACAACCTAGACATCGAGCCTATACTTGTTCTATGAGGAAGACCACACCTCCAGTTGATAGGCCACAAGAAGGCCAGCAAAGGCAAAGGATGACTGGGAAAGTTTTTACGATGACAGGAGAGGATGCGGTGGCTTCTAATACAATTGTTGTAGGTAATATTTCTATTACCTCACAACCTGCTTATGCATTGTTTGATCCCGATGCCACGCATTCCTTTACTTCCATTGACTTTGCAAAGAAACTTGATGTGTTGCCTGAGCTTCTAAGATATGAATTGCATATTGATACTCCCTCTAGTGATTTCTTGATTGATGATCGTGTTTTTAAGAATTGTTTGTTGTGAATTGATGATGTACCATTGCCTGTGGATTTGGTGGAGTTAGATATACAAGATTTCAATGTTATTCTAGGGATGGATTGGTTATCAAAATATTATGCCACCGTTGATTGTTATTCAAAGAAAGTTATTTTTCGACCTCCAAATCAACCTAAATTCTCTTTTTCGGGAAGTTATGAAGGCACTTTTCCAAGGTTGATTTTAGCTATGCAAGCAAGAAAGCTTTTGAGAAAGGGTTGTTGCGGTTATTTGGCTTATGTAAAAGATACAAGTAAGGAGCTGGTAAAGCTAGAAAATGTTCATGTTGTCAAAGAATTTCCTAATGTATTTCCTAAAGATTTACTTGGCTTGCCTCTTGATATAGAGATAGAGTTTTGTATCGATTTAATGCCTGGTACAACACCTATCTCTAAGACCCCATATCGAATGGCACCTTTTGAATTGAATGAATTGAAGACACAACTGCAAAAGCTTTTGGATAAGGGTTTTATCAGGCCTAGTGTATCGCCCTGGGGAGCTCCTATTCTATTTGTGAAGAAAAAAGACGGTAGTATGCGACTTTGCATAGATTATCGAGAACTTAACAAGGTGACAGTAAAAAATAAATATCCTTTGCCCAAGATTGATGATTTATTTGATCAACTTCAAGGGGCTCAGGTATTTTCTAAGATCGACCTTCGTTGTGGGTATCATCAGTTGAAAATAAAAGCTGATGATGTGCTAAAGACCGCTTTCAGAACAAGGTATGGGCATTATGAATTCCTTGTCATGCCTTTTGGGTTAACGAATGCACCTGTGACTTTCATAGATTTGATGAACAGGGTATTCAGGAAATTTCTTGACAGATTTATTGTGGTATTCATCGATGATATTTTGGTGTATTCGAGGAGTTTATGAGAATATGAACAACACTTGAGAGTTGTTTTACAAACTTTGCGTGAAAAGAAGTTGTATGCTAAATTTAGTAAGTGTGCTTTGTAGCTTGATCATATAGAATTCTTGGGTCATGTAATATCAAAAGATGGTATCTCAGTTAATCCAAAGAAAGTTGAAGTAGTTGTTCAACGGAATCACCCTACCAATGTAACAAAGGTAAGAAGTTTTCTTGGGTTAGCAGGTTATTACAGGAGATTTATAGAAGGGTCTTCTAAAATTGCCAGTCCACTTACTTGCCTAACTCAAAAGGAGTTAAATTTGTGTGGTCAAATCAATGTGAGCAGCAGTTTCCAAGAGTTGAAGAGGTGATTGGTGTTAGCTTCTATATTAACTTTTGCCTTCAGAAACTGGTGAAGGTTTAGGTTGTGTTCTTATGCATGATGATAAAGTTGTGGCATATGTCTCTAGACAATTGAAGGCTCATGAGAAAAACTATCCTACTCATGATTTGGACTTGGCGGCGGTTGTGTTTGCCTTAAAAATATGGCAACACTACTTGTATGGTGAAAAATGCGAAGTTTTACCGATCACAAGAGTTTGAAATATATTTTTACTCGGAAAGAACTTAACATGAGACTAAGGAGATGGCTAGAACTTCTGAATGATTATGACTTATCCATCAATTACCTTCTAGGTAAAGCTAATGTGGTAGTTGATGCATTGAGTCAGAAATCCTTTGGAAATATGGCAGCATTGCTTACTTCTCAAAAGCCTATTCTTGAAGATATGAGAAAGTTGGACCTAGAGGCTTTGGTCCATCAGCTTGGTGCTCAATTAGCTAATCTTTGAGTATAACCGACATTGATTGACAAAATCAAGGGTAAACAAAATGAAGATCCTCAATTGGAGAAGATCAAAGAATGTGTAAAAGCTGGGAAACAAGATGACTTTTGTATCCATGTAGATGTGTCATTGAGGATTCATGATCAATTATATGTTCCCAATGATTTAGAATTGAAAAATGAGATATTACAAGAAGCTCATAGCACTAGATTCTCGATTCATCCAAGGAGCACCAAGATGTTAGGGATTTGAGAGAAAATTTTTGGTGGATCAATATGAAGAAAGATATTGTGAAGTTTGTCGACCAATGTCTAGTTTGCCAGCAAGTGAAAATTGAGTATCAAAAACCAGGTGGCTAGCTACACCCACTTGAAGTACCTAAACGGAAGTGGGAGCATATTACCATGGATTTCATCGTCGGCTTACCAAGGATGCCTAGTGGTAAGAATGCCATATGGGTGATTGTTGATCGATTGACTAAATCTGCACACTTTTTGTCTTATTGATTTGGTCTTTCACTTGAAGACATGGCGAATCGATACGTCAAGGGATAGTGAGACTTCATGGAGTTCCGATAGAGATCCCAAGTTTGTGTCCAACTTTTGGAAGAGTTTACAAGGGGTGTTAGGTACTCAACTCAACTTTAGCACAACTTTTCACCCACAGACAGATGGTCAGTCAGAGAGAACTATTCATACATTAGAGGATATGCTACGACCTTGCGTTATTGACTTTGGTGGTTCGTGGGACGAACATTTACACTTAGCAGAGTTTTCTTATAATAACAGCTATCATTCGAGTATTAAAATGGCTCAATTCGAAGCTTTGTATGGGCATAAATGTAGGACTCCTATTTGCTAGGATGATGTTTGTGAGAAAAGATTAACCGACCCTGAATACATATAACAATCAGAAGATAAAATTAGACTCATTCGAGAGCATTTGAAAATAGCACAAAGCCGTCAGAAAAGTTATGCAGACCTTAAGAGGCGCAAAGTATAATTTAATGTAGGAGACATGTATTCTTGAAGGTTTCTCTTATGAAGGGCTTCATGAGATTTGGCATGCATGGTAAATTAAGCCTAAGGTACGTGGGACCATTTTTGATATTAGAAAAAATTAGTGAAGTTGCTTATAAGCTAGCTTTACCTCCAGCATTATCCGGAGTCCATAATGTGTTTCAAGTATCCTTATTATAGAAATATGTGTTAAATCCTAATCACGTATTGGATTTTACACATTGAAGTTGAGAGAAAACTTAATGTACAAAGAACAGCCCATTCGTATCATCAATAAGGAGGATCAGGTTTTGCGATGATGCACTATTCCTTATGTGAAGATCCAGTGACAAAATCACACGGAAAGAGAGGCCACTTGGGAGCTGGAGGAAGAGCCAAGGCACAAATACCCTCACTTGTTTCATGATTGAGGTGCTTGTAAATTTCGAGGACGAAATTTTTTTTTAAGGAGAGGAGAATGTAATATATGAGCTTTAAAAGAAAATAAAGTAAAAGGAAAAGAAAGAGTTTGAAAAGTCAAAAAAGGAAGCTGAATGATATTTGTGGAACCTTTGGTTGTGCCTTAAAGAGAGAGAGAGAGAGAGAGAGAGAGAGAGAGAGAAAAGCACGAGCAGAAATAGGGTTTCGAAAGAAACAGGGGAAAAGAGAGAAAGAAGAGAAAGGAAAAAGGGAAAAAGGAAAAAAAATTGATGCTCTCGTGATCCGGATGACTCATCAAGCCAACTCAAGTGTGTTTTGCAAAGCCAGTAAGAAATCAAAGCCTTTAATCACTTACTTGAAGCAATAGCTGCAATTAGGGCTCGAAATTCGGATTTCTTGGATATTTGTGTGGTGAAGCCCGATTTTTGAGTTGTTGAGCTATATATTTTTGTAGAAATGGTACTTTGAGATGTTTTAAAGCTATAGCATCTTTCGGATCGTGATTTGAGCTTGTGGTTTGTCCTGAATGGAATTTTGAAGTTGGGGGCACATTCTGGTACTGTAGCAATCAGTAGCTTCGAGCCTCTTTTTTTGTTGTTTTCGGCACTGTTTTGGGGCGGCTGAGTTGGGGTTGTTGTTGTACGTTAAAGAGCTTTCTAAAGACTTTAAGACAGCTTGAAATGGATTTTTGTGGAGGAAGTTATGGCATGACAAAGTTGGCACATGGGCCGCGCCTAGCAAAAAAATGATGGGTTTTTGATAAATGAGAGCTTTTGTGACGCATATGTGTCGTTTTATCAACAAATAGGCCTAGTATAGACGAGTCATTATGCGAATATCCTTTTTACTCGGCCTTTTGATATTGTTTTTCCGTTAATTGTTAGGAATCCGAATGCATTGGTTTGAGTGAGCGTTGTAGTTGATTTTTGATTTTTTCGAGGTAAGTGACATTATTTCTTTTTTGTATTTTAAAATCATGTTTTGAGAAGCGTGGTGGAATTATATATTCCATGAGTTGGTAAAAAGCATATTTTGTTGCATAAAACAAGATCGAGTTATTACTACCATTTTTGTTTTTCGAAGGGAGTTATATTCCGATTTCAATTTGAATAGTTGTTTGAAAAATGATCTGTGAAATTTTTTATGAAAGAATTTTGAAATGTTTTGGAGAATAATTTGATATTTATATATCAAATTTTGAGTTGTGATATGATTTCCTTTCTGATATTGGATTACTAGATATTGTGATTGATGATTGGTGCTCAATGTCGCTGTGGACTCTGAGGGGTGTGTGGGTATGCACATACTAATCTAGGATATCCTTGTGGGCCGAGCCACCGGCTAATAATAGTTGGAGACCTTGCCAAGGAGGGAATCTTGGTTGTCTTGTCACGGGTGATACACGTGACCATAGTTAGACATTTGAGCATGAATTGGTCAATGGAGTTGACTATTGATGTGTGATTTGAGTTTGGTCGATGGAATGAATCATTGATGTGATTTGATGAGATTAATCAATGGAATAGACTATTGATGCATGTTTTATGAGATTGACCAATGGACTAAACCATTGGTATCTTCGGTATTTAAGTTATGATTATGTATTTTAGTTATGTTTTAAATGTGCATAGTGATTTCTCGATCCGCTTAGAAGAAATGTGTTACTCACTGAGCCATGGTAGCTCGCTCCTTTCTTATAATTGTTTTTCGGGTTCTTCAGTGAGTCGCGAGTAGGCGTGAGCGTTCATTCAACGAGGACTTTTGTGGTGGAAACTTTTTGTTATGACTTATGCATAGTTAATGAGTTTATAAGTTAGTCTTTGTAGAAGGTTTATATTTTGATTTTTGTGGATTATAAATATACTCTAATATTGTAACCAAATACCCCTTTTTGTCAAATATATATAAATATATATATATGTATGTATATATGTTGAAATCGGGTTGAATTTTGGTTATGTTGAGGCTGCGTTCTTTGGTAAAAGGACGACTGTGTCATGCCCCTTTTTTCTTGTGAATCAGGGCGTGACACATACATATGCACACACGGGAGATCTGGAGACAGAGAAACGCTAAGAGAATGAATTAGCTCTAACACAGTTTCTCTTAGCATTAACTCTAATGCAGTTTCTCTTAGCCTAAAGACATGGACAGTTCCTGTACGGTATTTGAATCAAACACGAGAACAACACACTCAAGGGAAGAATTAGCTAATATATTAAGATTCACAGATCCAAACTGGAAAATCTTGTGATGAGCAGTTCGAACTTTTGTCCCTCTGCAAACTTTGTTGATGAATGTGCATAGGAATCGCCATGAACTTTGCAAACTTGATCAAATTCTATTTCTATACAAGATTGAGGACACTTGGCTGAATGCAATTCATCCCCCCAGGCTTCAGGCTCGACTGAAACATCACAGCAAGCAAAGGCATCTTCCACTTTCAGCAAGACAATTCCACAATTGCTGAGGCTCAGTTCCTCACATTGACATTGATCGTGGATATTCCATCTCAAACATCCTTTCATCAATTACAGTGACATGGAAAATGGAGTCCCCTCCAGATTAGAAGACCAAAGATTGGCCCCCACAGAGAGCTCTGTAAATTCATTCAAACCCTTTGCTAGCCAAACCATCTCATCACATTTTTCCAATTCCACGGGCCAAATAATTGCACCATTCTCTCAAAAGCATCCTCCTAAACCTTTTTGTTATTCCCTGAAGGAAAAATAAAACCCATAATATTTATAAGCCTATGAGACCTGATTTCAAATTCAAAACAAAAAACAACATAACAAGAATGTATAAACCAAAAAGGACATCTTGAAGCACATACTTTTCGGTTCATTCAGATTTGGAATGTGGCATTAATGAGTGTGCATCTGGATTATGATCAACCTCATAAAACCCAATTGGCATAGAAGTACACACTTCCTTGATTCCTCAAGACTATATAAAGGGGTTATTATTTGGAATACTGAATTCATTTTGGACCAACGAAAGTGACAATTCCAGAGTTCATCTCAATCAATGTAAATCAAGTCCTAACTAGCACTAGTGAATAGGTAGACTCTGAACACAAAATCATCCCTATCAATGAGCTTCTACATGCAGATGACTTTCTCTTGCAAATGTGGGCCAACCAGCGGAAAAGAACGCCCCCAACCACCCCCAAAAAAATCTAACCTACAACTCCTTAGCTTCACCATCCATGACCTGTCCAAATACCTAAGAGTTGCGATTTGCTTAATTTCCTGAATATGTTGCGTGATGAATTGAACAGGAGTAGACTACCCATCTACATGGTTGAAAACCAACATATGGTGAAGAACAGACCAAGACACAAGCATACCCTAATGAGAGAATCAAATCATATACAACGTGAGTTTTAGGCATTACTTGGTAATTTCAAGAGTTTAATAGACAGTAAACCATACAACGAAAGCCATTAATCCAAAGTCAAGGTCAAATCTATGCTTCCAGAATGCAATAGGGTACACATTCAGAAGAAGCCTTCCAGGTCCTAAATATATTTTAAAATTTCAATTTTAGCCACACAATCACAATCATAGGGGAAAGAGCAAATAAATTGATAACTGGAACATTGATAGAATTGATCATTTAAAATTAAGCTGTTTGATTCTTTCAAGCGCAGCTCAAATAAGGTTTTATCAAGCTATTGGTTCAATTTGGCAAAGTAAAATCATCTTTTTTCCCCCAAATCTGATTAATATAACAAAATACAACAGTATCTCCCATTTGAAAACAAAATTATCAGTCATTAGATCTACAATGAAATTTCAGAATCATAACAAGCCATCCCCCTTATCTATTAGGTATTTCTCTTTAGTTATGGAGGCAGCAACATTCTTTGCAATTTGCTTGTTCATATCAATTAGTCTCGTGGTGTGATTTACATATATATTCTACGTTTACAACATTAAATAACATTGTCCAATTTCTCCATATTAGAGAACTTGGATTCTATTCTTAAGAAGCCTCAGCAATTACTTTTCCAACAGCATCTATCCTTGCTCAGAAAAAAAAAAAAGCATCTATCCAAAAAGAAAAAAAGAAAAAAAAGAGGAGATGATTGTTATCTTTTCGTACCTCCAACCACCAGCTATGTCCCAATAACTGTCCTTCCATCTTTTTCCCTGCTTCAATTACTCCAGTGTTAAGATATTTATACCTGGTTTTAAATATACACCCACGGACACTTCAAGGAAAATAACATATCATGTAATATACCACACAATGAAGTAAACTTGGAAAGACACTAGAGTATAAGTAAAGATCTAAACAGCATTAATGTATTTGATTTTCAAACATTGCCAGTCTGAGTCAATAAGCGTGAGATCATACCAAGCCATACTGAACATAAGAGGGCCTCATCACCACCTGCTCCATTGGAAAATTTGTCAGCTGATTTAAGAGCAGCGAGAGGCCTTGGACGCATGGGACCATAATAAACCAGCTCAGGATGCCTCAATCTGAGGCAATTGAGGGCTAGGGACAGACTCTATACCAGGGAATCCAGAGAGAAATCCGGCTTTAGCTGCAATAGCAAGAAAATATAAATGTAAATTCGGCTTCATCATCCGCATATCGCTAATCCTCTACAAACGTCGATTGCACATGCCTCGTGATTTTACCGCACAAAATCTAGTGCAATTCAAGAAGTGCAAGGGCATACCAGATTCTTCAATCACATCAGACGCTGTGCGAGAAAAAGACAAGACGCTTTACTACTTCAGTGCATACATCCCCAACCAAAACACCGGTTGAGGTTGTTTTTCTTCAAGTGCACCGTGCATATCCACATCTTCTACACATGATTATACTCTCATCAACATCATCTCCCGCAGCCAATGAAACGAAGCACATGCCTTCCACGACCATCATAGTTGCGTCGACTTCAAAAAGGACGAACAATCAACCAATGGGACCACCTAACTCTAGATGTATCCACTATCCAAAACCTTATCATACAGAGTACCGCAGGCCATGAAAGCCTTCTGTAGTGGATGCACATCCAAGAGCACGACTTTATCCTTTTCAACAGTAGAAGCTCAGAGTCACCCTTCTCTTTTTGCAAAAACCATTCCCCCACCAAAAAAGGTGAACGCTGGGAATTCCCTCCCATTGACTAGACATGCAGTATAAAGAAGCAAAATAGGTAATTCAAATATGGTCAGCAGAAACTACTCTTCGAAAGGGACCGAATGAAAACTGAAGCTAATTCCATGCTATTGCTCTAGACAAAAGAAGAGCCAGACAAGGAGGGTGATGGATCTTTTTTTTTTTTTTTTTTTTCTTTTTGATGGGCTTGAGTTGGCCCGTCCGCCCATGTTGGGTCCAAAAAGGCCCGACCCATGAATTGAGGGCCCATGGAGGAAATTATTATAGATAAAGGAAAAAATAAGAGAGGCGGTTATCTAAGATCGAGAGGTTATGTATTTTGATAAAAAGAGAGATTACACTCTCTCTCGGTTACTCACGTCCTCTCTCAGAAGTTACGTCCTCTCACCCCGCTTTCTCCCGAAGAATAGTAAAGAAGAATCCTCTGAAGAATGGCATGGATTATTCCTCTTTGATTCGCAACACCGGGGTTTAGTCTGTGGAAACAAAGGTATGTTTGTTTATGTGATGTACCTTAAGATCGATGATTCATTAATTTCTTGGGCTCGCTTCCACTACGTTTGTATTTGATTATGTGTCGAATCACTATTTTGGGGATACGTTTCCGAATCTCTTCCCAACATTCGTATCAGAGCCTCTTAATCATGTTTCCCGATTATTGTTTACGTTTATAAACAATTTTTGATTGATTGTTTTTTGTTAAATGTCATTGTTAATCGTTTTAGAGACGGAATAATCCCGATGTTGTATTGTTCCCCCTATTTTTGGTTTTTCTGTATATCGAATTGCGATTTTGATTGCTTAGGATTGAAGTGCTTAGCGATACAAGAATTTCAAGTGGTCGCTCATTGCCGGACGCACCGCCACGTGCGGCTGAAGAGTTCGGCTCCGTCGGCATGTGCGTTGCACCCGCCAAGATGGTTCCCATTGTGACGTTGGCCGGCAATTGCCCACGCACCCGTAGGGCACGTGCCGGCCCGACCGGCCTCACCGGTCCAACCGGACCTACCTGACCCAACCCGTTTGACTCTGAGAACTCATTAACTTGACCCGATCATGCGTTGACCGTTGACCACCGTTGACCGGTGTTGACCATTGACTTTTACTGTTGACCGTTGACTTTGACCGTTGACTTTATATTTTTTTTTTAAAAAAGGAAAATAAATGTGTTTCTTTTTTCAATTATGTCTATGTGGATTATATGTAATCCCTTTTTTTCTGCATTTGTTGCAAGAACTATGATACGTTATGCACACATGCTTGCATTTCCAAGAACGAGTGAAGAGAAGGCAAGAATTAAAAGGCTAATAACAGAGTTAGCTAATTATCGATGGAATGATGGTGATATAGTATCACACGTGATCATGGTCAATCAAATGATACAAGAAATCTTCTAGAGTGGTTATCTTATGCCGGATTTTGAGAAGGTGTCAGCCTTATTGAACACTCTTCCACCTGAATGGCAAGCAATGTTAGATCGTCTATGGGAGTCAACTTGGTCCCGGATTATAGGAGGCTTGCAGAAGTTTTTGTAAGAGAATATCATAGGATTGAGTTGATTAAAACTTTAACCCTTTGTTTGAATGTCACATGGCGCAGAGCGAATGCGCCTTGGAGATGACATGAGAGCTCTCCAAAAGTTTTTTCGTGGTTGACCGATGTGTCTTCAGATCTCTTAGAGAATATTATTGATAATTAGATAAGACTTTCCCTACTTATTTCTTAGATGAGTATGAAATGTTTTAGGTGTAAATATCTCTTTCTATGTTGATATTTTTTTTTTCTCTGAATATATTACTTAGTGTAATGGACATGATTAATTATTGAAATTTCAATGTTGTTTATTGTTGTAAATTAGCATGTTAATTTACAATTCATTGTGGGAAGTTTAAGAAAGTTTTAGTGACTTTGTTGAAATTATTTTGCATAGAGAATTATATTAATGATAATTTCAAGTTATGATTTTTAGATGATGATTGGAAACTAAGTGACCTCTTGATTTTGAAACCTAATTTGAAATTATTCATTAATATGATGGTTTTATGCAAAATAGATGCATAAATGATAGGTATTAATAATTCGTGCATATATATCTGATATGTTCAGATTGATGAATTCAGTAATTAAGAACATAATTGCTTATTTGAACAAAGAATACAAAATGAACGGTGAGAATTGTGAAATATTTGATATGAAAATTCAATGTGTGCTTGAAATACAAGAAACACAAGAAGCTCTTGACCATGTTATGGAAGAAATTGAGGATGTCATGTGCCACCTTGAGCTAACAGAGGACTACCTCAAGGCATTTGAGAAGGAAACACATATTTGCTATATTGCTTCCAGCTCAGAAGGAGCTTCGAGCTCTAAGCGCAAGCGCATTGATTCGTTCAATATGTGAAAATGCAAGGGATCAAGTCATTCTTGCAAGAAACCAGAGCTGACCAACATAAGAGAGGAAAACGTTCTCGAGTGAAGAGTATTTCAAGGGTGAAGTGTTACAACTGTGACCAAAGGGTTACTACGCTCATGACTGTCGCAAGTCAAAGAAGGCACTCACCCCTTGTACTCTTAAGAGCTTTACTAATGTGTCAAGTTCTGTGTTCTTAACTAAATATAATCCTTGTGGACTGTAGATTCGGAAGTAACAGACCATGTAGCGAAGGATAGAGAATCCTTCGTAGAATTTCAACGAGTTCCGACTGGAGCTAAGTGAATCTATATAGGAAATAACTCCAGAGCTGAACTTAAAGGGATTGGCACCTGCCAATTGAATATGCATGGTGGACGCACCTTGTTCCTACACGATGTTTTATATGCTCCAGAGATTCATCGAAATTTAGTGTCTGTTTTGGTGTTGGTGTGGCACCCCTCGACGACCCCCGATCCGTTAGGGTCGCCACAGTTCGTTTACCTTTCACTTTCCCTATTAACATGTCACTTTGATACAATTTCAATTGCAGCGGGTCCATACAACTATGGGGGTTTACATCTTTTATTAACGGTTCCTTGCGCAATTTATATACGGAAGCACATCCAACAACTCCCTTCCCTATATTTAGAAAACGATGCACACTAACTAAACATCTTATATAAGTTAAAACCGAACACGTTTATTTACAGAAAGCAGATGGACATCTTTAGTCGGTACATCAAAATGCAATAGTTTTCTATACTCGGCTATACTTCAAAAGATGACCGACATCTCCTCCCATAATTGTATGCTTAAGGTCCATCAACTAGTGTCGGCGTCCAAAAGTTCCCTCCTTTGCTATCCTCCTCCTCGCGGTCATATCCAACCGCTCAATCCATCTACTAATCTGAAATGTTGGTTCCCAAAAGGGGTGAGTACAACCACTCAGCAGGTAAAGGAATCCAATAACCACTCAATGCATTATACAAATCATACATGCATTGCAGGCGTTACTTATCTTGAAACCATGCGCATACTATCATGCATCACTATCAAAATCATATACATGTCATCATCATCATGACATCATCACATCTCACATGTCATCATCATGACATCATCACATCACACATGTCATAATGCCATATCATATACATCATCATCATCATCATCATCATCATCATCATCATCATCATCATCATCATCATCATCATCATGTCATATCATCATGCCATATCATATATCATCATCATCATCATCATCATCATCATCATGCATATTTGCCATCATTTATCATCATCATCATCATCATCATCATCATCATGATGCATATCATCATGCATATTTCAATTTCCACTTTTAACTTTTCAATTTGATCTCCACATCACCCTTCCTCGGATCATCAATCTCATCTCATATTTCACACTCGCATCCCATGCGATAAAACCCTCCGGCATTCAGCCATTCCAAGCCACTGGGCATCCGGCCCCCCACATTCCGGGCATCTCGCATCCCAACTAGCATCACGAGGCATTCCCTTCGGGCAAAGACCTCCGACAGGGCTTCCGGCATTTACACTCCCTGGCCGGGCATCCTACACCCAAATCCTGGCATCACGAGGCATTCCCTTCGGGCAAAGACCTCCGACATGGCTTCCGGAATTATGTACCGACATACCACTAGGCCTCCCCTGGACCGGGCATTACGCCATCCGCAATGCATCTCTATACACCGGGCATCATCCTCCACCACAACCACATCCTCATTTACCATTATCCATGTTTACCAATTTCAGTCTTAATTTAGCATGGCATATGACGTGACATCAAACAAGTCATACTTGGCATGGAATTCATACATGTATGTCAATTCAATGTCATGCATACATCAAGACCTCATCATACATATAACATGGTATAATTATTTATGAAATAAATAATGGAATTTATGGCCAATAAAATAATCCATTTTTCATGCCCTTTTTCATTTATTTAAATTCCAGCTTTTGTCATTTTCAAAAATATTAAATTTAATATCTATAAATTCCCAAAAATTATAAAAATTAAGGCAAGTGACAAACAAGCCAATAGAATAATAATTACATGCAAAATACATGGCCAAATAGAATTTCACACAATTTCGCAATTTCCACAAAATGGCATGTCATTTTCGGATGAAACCAGAATGCACAGTTTTTGAAGAAATTCGATTAAAATATCCATACGACCTCCAAAATTTACGAAATTTTACCAAGTCATAGCCAAGACATTTTCGTACATCTTTCATGAAGACTTCCAAGTCATATTATTTCTAGATTATTTTCTACAGTCTCACGAAACTTCTGGATCCAACACCGAAAACGTCCAGTACATGCTTCTCAGAAATACTGAGTTTTCACCTACCTATTCTGTTTCGTTTTCTCTGAAATTTGAATATGTTCTACATCAAGATATTCTATACAAGTTTCATGAAGAGATCTATGTCAAATAACCAGATTATAGTCGTCTTTTAAGTCCATGAAGTCTCGGGTGTCCCGAAATACATCTCCAGAATTACCGTCTTCAAGATCAAGTCGATTTACTAGGTTATAATTGTTCATTTTGCTTCAAATTTGAGTATGTTGTATTTTAAGATGTCCCCTAAAACTTTCATGAAGAAATCGAAGAGATATTCTTAGCACAAATCAACATGCAACCACAAATCCAACAAGAGGTCAGTAAAATCGTTCCAGATCTGAGGTCTCCGTAGAATGAGAGTTTAACCCCTTAAATATCCATCATTTTAGAGAAAGCCACTCAAAGTGTCCCTTTAAGTGAAAAAAAAAAACTCAGGTTATTTAATTTCTATGCCAACCATAATTATTAGATTAGACTGTGAAATTGCTCCTAAATCAGTATTTTATTATGACTATTTGAAAATGTCATGACAAATTTCTAATGAAAAGAATGTTATGACTAATTAAAGTCATAAGGAACGTTTTCCTTGTAATTAAGTTCTTAAGGATAATTTGCATAGTAACAAGGTGCATATAAAAAATTTATCATGTAAAGTTAGAATCATCCTAAATAAAAGCAATTCTTTTATAAGGGCACGAACATGATAACCAGTTTATCTAAAAGCCCATAAGTTATCTTGCAAGATTCATGAACAGTTTAAGTTCATGTTTTTGGCTTGTATAGGTGGCTCAATCCTGAACAGTTTGCATGTAGATTCAAACGACCTCAAATCCCTGAGCTAGAAATCCCACAACACCTCGCCCAACTGCACTAATCCTAGTGTTAAGCAAGCGCAATTTTTTATTATAAGGAATAAGTATATTTTGAAAATATGGTGGGCCTCAACCTTCACGTCAGCTGTGAGGTAAGGGTGGCGACCGAATTGGAGGTCACTACAGATTGCAGGCCAGGGTAAAGATGGATGAGGGATTGATGTTAAAGAGAGTAATTGTATTTGGCATTCGGTGTCATTATAGAATCATAAAATTACGCCAATCCTAAAGTTAAATAATTATCATAAAATTGTCATATGATGATATGATAGGCATTTTGTTAATTTCTCCTTGTTCTTGCTCTTTTAAAAACTACTTATTGATATGAATTCAATATTATTTTTCAAGTTATTCTCAACAACAACATAAATCGGAATTTTCTCTAATTGTTCTTTAGAGAAAGAAAGATTGAAACAGACCAAGAACGTTGAAAGAAGAAGAAGGCGAAGAGATTCGGGTGCAAAGAAGGATGAAGGGTAGCATTAAAACGTAGCAACTTATTGCTGGAAAAGCTGATAATTAGTCTTAGTGGTTGCATGCTACAGAGGGCTTGCTAGACCTATCAATAAATCTCTCATGAGTCCTTCGCATATTTTGCTACTAAAGATCTCGAGAAAAGGATAGCACATGTTATAATAATTGTGCGGTACTAATTTAAATGTCACAAATATTTCAAAGCGTTTATTCAAAATATTATGTCACGTCAGATTTTTGACATTTAAATTAAAAATTCTAAAAAAAATTATGATACTTAAGTGATTGATTAAAATTCATGACTATTGAATGAACATTTTTAAACATAAGCACCAATTAATGGACATATAAATGAATGATTTTGTAGCAAAGACTCAAACCACGAGGAAAAAAAGAGGAGATGGGCATAGACCATGGAGCTCGTTAACCTAGGAATAGTTAGGCCTTAACTAAACATTGGTCAATCCTTTGAGCATAGAAATGTATGATTTTCTACATCGTTGTTCCTTTAGGTCCTGTTTGGTAATGTTTTTGTTACTGAGAATAGAATTATTCCATAAAGTAGATTTAGAACAGAATCAAGAAGTAGAAAAAAGTTATTTAATTGTTCCTAAGAATGACTCAAGTATCGAGTAATTTTTTTTTCTTTTCTTTTTTTCTTTTTCTTTTTCTTCCTGTAGCTGGCAACAAGTTAGAGAAAGAATAAAAAGAAAAAGAAAAAATTATTAAAAAATTAAAAATTCTAAGAAAAAGAAAAAAAAATTAAGGATTGTACGAAACGTATTTCTACTTCAGGAATATAAATTTTATACAGTTACTAAATGCATTCGAATGCTTAGAAATTTGTCAAGGGAATAGAATTGAAAAAAGTATATTTTTAAGCATAAATTGTGTTGAGGAATATAATGGTTACTAAATGCACTCTCACCGTCACCCTCACCGATGTCCTTGTCTCCTTTCTTTCCTCCACCACTAATGGACAAGCATTGATGAGTTATCCATTATTTCCTCCTTTCCCACCGCTAATGTGGTAGTTTTGATCCATCCTTTCATCCTTTCCTTCACTACCAATGGACAAACACCAGTAAGGTACTAATCCTAAATCTGCTCCTTGCGCAAGTCAAGGAAATCATATTGAAAAAGGTTAATATCAAGAAAAACCCAAAATTGATAATATTTCTTTGGACCATCAATGACCCTAAATTGATAGACTTGTGATAAATTTATCAAAAACTAACTTTTTGAACCTCAAAAACTCTAAATTGTTATATTTGTGACCAAATTATTCTTCCATAGTTTCCGTGAAATTGGATTAATATCACAAAAAGTGACAAATTGGTACACATGTGATAAAAAGAGGCTAAAAACAAAACTAGTACAAATGTGATAGACAGAAGGTAAAAATCTAAATTGGTACATTTTGTCAACTGTCATATATCATTAAATAATTTGAGGGTAAAATTTAACATAAATTAATTAAGGGTAAATTTATCACATGTGTATTAGTTTGGAGTTTTTCATTTAGGGTAAATTTATCATAAGTATATTAGTTTGGATTTTTTTTTTTTTGGTCATAGAAGTAACATTATAACTAAGCAAATTATTATAGTAGAATGTCAATTGTAATTGTTATATTAGACGTAACTTCATATAGAACTGTTAGAGCAAAAATTCTAAGTAAATTAAACATTTTAAACTGGTTTACCCTTTGGAATAATACTACTCTTTACAGGACACAATTAATGTGGGAAACAACTGAAGTCACCAATAACATTTTAGATCAAAACTTCTAAATAAACATTCTAAACCAGTTAACTTTTTTGAATAATGCTACTTTTTATGGGACAGCATTAATATGGGAAACAATTCGAGTCACCACTTACATTGTTTTGTGCTCTGTCATTTCAATTGGAGTTTTCCCCTTTTCTTTCAAATGCTTGGATCTATTTTGGGTATTTTATTTTTAAGATTTATTTTTCAAATATTGCAATTATCGCAAATCGATTTTAAAATTTACAAAAATATACACTTATTGATAAATGAAGTTATGTGGCTTTTGATAATTTATAACCCTACTTTTTCTTTCACTTTTAATTTTTTTGAAGGACGGGAGTGTTGAAAAACAACAACATTTTGCAATAAACGGCTGAGTCCTAATACTAGTTATCCGACGATTTAGAAATTCAAGAATGACTCAAAAACCCAAGGAAGAAAGAGGAGATAGGGTATGGATGGAGATCCACTTGGGAAGTTGAGTGGTAAGTAGATTGCCCCCATGTCATCACTGGCCAAACGAAAAGAAAAAAAATACAAAAGGGCCTCTATATGTCAGTTGCCTCCATCAAGACGAACGATATATGTCTTATAAACAACCCAGTGATAGATATAGATGACTCATAAAATGTAAGTATATATACATAATGGATGATTTTTTTTTTTACATTTTACTGTTCCTTGATCAATTCCCATCACTAATGTCCAAGTCTCCACCTCTTTTCTTCCACTGCTCATGGACAACCATCCAAATATATGAAAGATTGCTTTAATTAGGGTAAGTTGTGGGAGAGGGAGAGAGAGTAATAGAGGGTGGTTGTAAAAGCTGAGATGGATTTCTGCATTTTGCTATTCCTTTCCTCGACTAGTCCCCATTGCCGATGTCTACCTCTACGTCCTTTGGTCCATCGCCATTGGACAAACATCTAGGTATTCGTAAATGCATGAATTGACCAGGTGCCCTCACTTGTCTAGCCTCTTTCCTTTTACAATGGACAAACATTACTCCCTACTTCACCCCTCTTGAGGCAATGATTCATTAAGCAAAAGAGTTGCCAACTCTCTTGATGAGGCCCAAATAAACAAACTTCTCTCTTCACTTCAGTTAACCCTTGTTGCATGAGGTATATAATGTACCTTTTAGAGTTCAAAAGATGAGTGATTTTGATGATTTTCCATTATAGAGATTATATATCGATTAGCAGTTTTTGATAATGTTCTCCTTATTGACACATTAGACTTTGGCTAACTTAGATCCTTATGTCTAACTAATATTAACCATTAGTAAGTCTTGAGGTTTCATGTATTATCTTTGCAGATTTGTTGAAAGAAAGCCCCCCTAGGCATCCCTTTAAGTGAAAAAAAAACTCAATTCACAAAATACATTTGAAGTTATCTAATTTTTATGCGCATCATAATTATTAAATTAGAATGTGAAATAATTATCATAAAATTGCCATATTTTTATTGCCTCTCTATTCTTGCTCTTTCAAACATTACTTATTGATATGATTTTAATGTATTTATATCTATTATTTTCAAACGCCAGATTCAATTGATAATTTCCTTTGACTTTTCTTCTGAGAAAGAGAGCAAGTCTCGCACCAATAATGCAAAGTGGACTCAATAATACACGCCTATGAGGCATTGTGCAAGACAAGATGCCTTACACAGCACCCACAGTGAGGCAGTGAGGTGTTTCTATTCACTCGAAGTATTAATTGAGCTATCAAAACTTTCGTCCTTTCCTCTTTCAAATTGATAGACGAGCTGTTCCATTTCACACACTTCAATAGTCTGTCCTGATGCATCCACTAGAATCATATTATTGATCTTTTGAATGGACTCGATGCACTTGGATGGTCGCACCTTTTGAAGAGTATCGAACAAACACATCTTCTTCGGTGAAGACTAATAGGAACTTGATGGTACATCAATGGAGCTCGAAGGGACATGTGTTGGCATTGGCCCACAAAGTAGAGGTAGTTTGTAGACTCAACGCATCATGCACGAATTAATAGGGCAACATGTGAAATAAAAGAAACGGTTTTCATTCATTGCATTTTCCAAAAAAATAGATGATGGCTCAAACTAGATTTGGAGCAGGATTTGATAATTACTAAGAAATTTAGGCATAGTAGTAATTGAATTTTTTGCGAAAATTGTCAGTAAGTCTTTGAACTCTTTTTTCTTGGTCAATTGTGCCTGTACATTGTGTATGTGTGTGTATATATATTTTACTTCTTTCAATCCCTTTTTAATACATGAGATGCAAATCATCTACTGCAAAATCCTCCTGCATCATGTCTCTACTGCGCCATTAGGATGATAGAAGAAAATAAACCTTGTGATGTCCCATTAAGAATTAAAGAGATCGGTGATCTCGACGACATGCCAATGTAGAGATTATATATTAATAGCAATTTTGAATAATGTTCTTCTTATTAATACCATATGTTGAAAATAAGTATTGACTTTTCATGTATTATCTTGACTTTTAATGTCAAGTTAAATAATTGCTTCTTCTGGGCCTAAGCAGCAAAGATATTCTCCAACGATAGAGCTCTATAAGACAAAATAGTACATATGGACCCCACTTTTGCATACATGGTTCAATCTTGGACTGGGGAAATTATGCATTGTAGCCTTCTTGGAAATAATAACTTTAACAATGAAGCCATAGAAAACGAAAGTACAGAGCAAGAGAACTAAATGCCATCATCAAATCATGTGACATAAAATGCTCATCGTTGATAGGGTCTCATATTTTTAAGTACCTGCCATTTGTAAAAGATGCGATTTAACTAAAAACTAGTCAAAAGATAGCAATACAAGGAAAAAAAACATGGCTTATAAAAGTACAAGAGACACTACCAAACTCTCATGATTATAGTTTAGACTTGGTAGAGAATAAGGTAAATATAATTCAATCCTCAACTTTTTGACAAGATGTGATGGATCTTCGGCTCCATCATCCACAATTTGTTTAAATGCCTAAGAGTTGCAATTTGATTATTTTTCTTAATAGATTCCTTGAATAATACAAAGAGAATTATCTGCCCACATGCATATTTGAAAAAGCAATGTATAAATACAAAAAATCAAAATATAAACACAGACAATGAGAAAAATTAGATAATATGAAAAAAGATGAGTTATTTCAACTTAAACAATTGTAAAAATAAGAAAATAGAAAAGATCATATTGAGCTTGGCAGATGAGTGAAGGATGTTCCTTATTGCCATCGGAGCCAAATTTTGCAGAAACAAAATGGCTTTTTAATTTCATGAACCCTATCCTCCTAAGCCCAAATGATATCACACTTTCTATTATGTGATCTTCACTTGAGATCCATATGATAAATGTTGAAACCCAAATATCTTCGAAACATCACTTTATCTAATTACTTTAATAGCATAGAGTTTTTCATGTGTGGAAATAGAGTTTCACAATCAAGGGAGGACATCAAATTAGACGATCAAAATTGACAAGAGCAAATTATCAATTTATTTGAGATATTATGAAATCTACGAGGTTAAGATTGTGTCATGATCAATATGAAGACATACACAAGAATCTTCTATTTTCATCAAATTCGAGGTACTAGTGTTTTGGTATGCTAAGAAAATTGTACAAGCGGTATTAAACATATTATATGGAATGTAATCGAGTTTTAAACATTTCAATTGAACCAATTTAATCTTAATTCTTTGAGGAATAGTGTAATCAAGTTCTCTTGGCCAAGTTTTGTTTCATTTGTTTCACATGTCAATCTAATCATGACCGATTATCTTATATGTAAGGGTGATGGTGTGATATGAACTAAAATTACATGAAACGACGCTATTTAATCTTAGATAAATGTTATCATTGTTTGGCCGGGCAGCTAAAGCCCCGAATTATCAATGGATGAGGTAGTAATAGCTCAAGCCTCATCATTATCAAATGTGGACTCGACTAGGAGTGAGGACACCCCAATATCTAATTTCAGTCAAATTATTGGATCTCCTAAACATGAGCCACATGCATAGCTTTTTTCCAATGACCAACAAACGAATACATATGGATCCATTTTTGCACAAATGGTTTAATCATGGCATTGGGGTAATAATGCATGGCTTCTTTCTCAAACATTAATAACTTTAATAAGGATGTTATAGAAAATGAAAGTATAAACTAAGAGTATTGAATGCTGTCATCAAATCAAATCATTCACCATGTGTGATACTTATCGATTAATAGGAACTCATATTTTTAAGTGTCTACTACTCGTAAAGATGTCCTTCAATTCAACACCAATCGAAAGATCGGATGCAACAAAAAAAAAATGGCTTATAAAATGACAAGTGGCACCACTAAACTCTTGTGATTGCATCTCAAACTTGACAGAGAATAAGTTAAATGTAATTTAGTTCTCATCTTTTTGACAAGATGTAATGGATACTTGGCTTCACGATGCACAATCTATCTGAACACCAAAGATTTGTATTCAATTATTCCCTCAATGTATCCATGCAAAATTGCAAAGAGAATTGTCTTCCCGCAATCATATTTGCACAAGCAATGTATGAATATGAAAGACCATAATATAAGCACATAGAATGAAATTTAAAAGTATCTGCTAAATTTAGGACTTATAATCTGCACCCTTAGGGTGCATCATTCTAAAGTCATCCATGTTAACCTGTCAAAATTTGTGCTCTCATACTATACATTTGGTACACAATATAATCTCAAGTCTTATTCATAAAAACATTACCCGCACCGTCGGCAAAGGTTTTTTTCAATATGGTTTGGGCTCCATCGCTGTTGTTCATGAGTTTTCGCAGCGTTGGCAGATCGATGACGCTGATGTCGCCCAGCATTCCAACGTCGTCCTCCGACATCCCTTTGACGAACAGGTTACCTTCTCTCCTACATCTCATCACCATCGTCCCGTCACTCCCCACGATGAGTCTCCCTGCAAATGGATAGAACTTGACCAATACCTCACCCAGCGATTTTCTAAGCATCTCGGTCGCATGGAAATGAAGACGAACAGACGCTAGGAGGAAGATTAAGTGACCAAATCTGGCCATGGTGGAAGACAAAGATGAACAGATGCTAGGTGGAAGACAAGGCCAGTGAATACTTTCTCCCTGAGCAATGAGGTGGTCGGGGAGAAAACTAAAAACTAAAAAGTAATATTTTCTCCCCAAGCTACCATGGTGACAACAGGAAGACGAAGCAACCAAATCTAGCTAGCAACTTGAATATGAAGACGAATAGACGCTGGGAGAAAGACGAAGCCGAAGACGAATTGAGGAAGATGACAGAGAGGGTGACTCAGTTTGGATGTGTAGTTGGCCTAGAGACGGTGTTGACGTCGATGATGGCGGGAGGTGCAAAGGTCAAGCTGGTGGTGTGGACAAAGGAGGAACAAAGGAGGAAGAGAGAGAAAGTGGTGGAATGAGAGAATTTCTACTCTCTTTTTTCATTTAATTTTGTTGGAGAAAACTTCTATGATATTTTGAAGCTGACAAAACTTATCTAAGTTTTATTATAAAGATTGCCAAACTTCTGTGTCAAAGTCTATCTTTCATTAGAAGTCTGCCCACTCAGACAAATTCCAAATTGAATGCAAGTGAAGAATGAAGACTTATTTAGACTCAGGATTATTTTTCTTCCTTCAAGGCTTCAGCACGCACAGGACATATTAGGCTTTCTAGTTGAAAATATCACTTACCATATTGATTATCTTAATGGGAATCAATTTCGAAGAAGCATATCATTTTGGAAGGCAAGCTTATTTGGAAAGAATCTACTTATGAAAATCAAGATCCTGATTGTATGGGCGAATAGGATTGATGAGCTTTCATCTCAATCTTCAAATGGCTCGAGATCTCCTTGATTGATTCTATCCAACATGTTGATTGAAAGAATTTCTCTGAAAAGTGCCAACGGTCAAGAAGGTATTGAGGAGTATTTAAGGAGGTTTTTCAAGTCATTCGAGGAGAGCATGAAAGAAGAATTCCAAAGTCTGAAGCTTCCAAATCACTTGTCCTTCATTATTTAGTGCTTAAAATTGTATTCGAAAGAGAGAAACTCTAGAGAGTGATTTTATGAGAGTAGTAGAATCACTTCACTAAAAAGTCAAGATCACAGGGCTGTAACATTCTCTTTCGATTTATAGTGGAAACCAGTCAGAAGGCTATCAACGTGGGAGAGTGGACATAGGCTTGATCTAAGCCAAACCAATATAAATCTTGTGTTTATTTTTCTCTTCCCCGAACTCCTTTACTTTATTTATTTTGTGATATACTTCTGTGTTTTAAAATAGTTGTTAAAATCAAAACCCTTATGCAAAGTCTGTAGTCAATCAGACTCAATTTAAAAGTATAGCATTTTTACTGCATTTCGCAAAAATTTGTTTTCACACCTATTCATCCTCTCTATGTGTTCTACTAGCAATTTCAAATTCCATATCAGCAAATATGGGCCAAGCTGTAATTGGATGGAAGGAAAACAATGCTCGACACATCAGCTAATGACGTGGTGAGAGCAAACCACTGGATATTTCCTTGAGCTTGGGAGAGAACCGGGGGAGAGGAGAGAAGAGAAAGAGAGAGAGAGATCCAGTGAGTGAGATTGGGAGAGAAAGAGGGAGTGAGCTTAAGAGGGCTTCTTGATCGGCTGAAAATAGATGGAGAGAAAGGGCGAGGGCTACTTCTCGAGGGGTTCGGCTGAAAACTAGAGACAACGAGCGCTACTCAAGAAGGAGACGGTGAGAGTTGCTTGTGGGAGCCACGTAGAGAGAAAGAGCAAGCTCAAGAGAGGGTGAGCCAGAGGGAGGCTAGTTCTTGGAGAAAGAAAGAGCGAGAGAGAGAGAGAGAACCGACTGCGCTCTCGACATCTTTGGTGGTGGTAGCGTTCCGGTGGTGGAGGAGGTGACGTCGCAACGGTGAAGGACCAGAGGTGGGCTGGTCAAGTGTGCTCCTCTCTTGCACGGTCGCAAGAATCGAACGAGGAAGGTTCAGAGAACAAAGGGAGATCCAAGTGAGAGTTGAGGAGGAGAGTGAAACTCGACAGCGAGAAGGAGTTCTCCAATAGTTCTGCTGCGCTCAAACCCTCTCAGACGACCTCTGGCCGACGCGCTCGAGCACACCATCTTTCGCTTCCAAATCTCTATGTCGCCAGTGAGTTTCTTTTTCAGTTCAATCCTCCCTTGTCTAAGGATCCTGGCTCGAAGGTACCAAGGTGGCATACCATATAGCCCGATTTGTCATGAGCTTGCCCTCTCGTCGCCATCTTCGAGCCGGAAGATGAGGCCATGAACAACGTAAAAGAGGGGAACAGTGGAGAGGGGCGTGGAGGGCAGAATGAATGAGGAAGTGAAATCAGAGATTTTGGGCTAACCCATTAGCTAGGTAGTACAGACACGGTGACACAACACGCGACACAACATGACACGACACGCGACACGTTATTTTTCAAAAAGTAGAGAATTTCGACACGTTCCGACACGTTATATATTAAATAAATATTTTTATTTTTAATTAATTTAATTCAAATTCAGTATTTTTATTTTTCGAAATTATATTTTAATCTCATTTATTTATTTTTCATTAAAAAAATCTCCACTAAGGTCCACCCCACCCTCTTCTAGTTCTTTCCCTCATCCATTTCCCCCTCCCCCAAAATTTACTTTTCTTTCCCTCCCCACCATCGCTCGTTTCCCCCACCCCAAAATTTATTTTTCTTTCCCTCCCCTTCACCGACAGACAGGCTGTCCCTGTCTCTTCCCCTCCCCCAATACGTGATGGCCTATCAAAAACCCTAGCTCTGCACGACCCACCTCTTCTCGTTCCTCGCCGCTCGCCGCACAAACCCCCTTCCTTGCCGCTCATCGCACGACCCCCTTCCTCGCCGCTCGCCGCTCGTCGCCTCTCGCCACTCGCCACACGAGCCTTCCTCTCCTCTTCCTCTCGGCTTTGGCCCTTTCTCCCTTGCAGCTACAACCTCGTCGGATCCGTCGCAGCATCACGGTGGCGGCCGTCTCTCGCCGTGGCGGCCGTCTCTCGCCGTCATGGCCTCGTCTCTACTCCCTCGCTGTCGCTTCCACCCTCCATCATCTTCTGGACACGCGTGTCGAAACATGTCAGGCATGCGTTGACCGCGTGTCGAATTTCCGACACGCGTTGACCTCGTGTCCGAGCGTGTCAACGTGTCCGACACGCTCCAACACGTGTCGGACATGACACGGAAGCACAGACAACGTGTCTGTGCTACCTAGCCTATTAGGCGATGGGATTATGGGCGTTGGACTCAAGTTGAAGCTTGGCAAATGTGGGCTGGTTTTGGTATTTAGTTGAGCTTGGGCTCAGTATAATTATTTCAAAAGGTGGGCTTAGATCATTTTGTAAATGGAGCTTGTTGAAAGCCTGGTTCGCCAAACCCACGAGGTATCTGACAGCAGCCTGCTTTTGACTGGGCCTTGGGGGCCCAGCTAGAGTCCCCATTTCAAAAAAAAAAATTATTTTTATTAAAGATTCGAAAATATAAAAAAGAATTAAAAATTTTAAATTTTCTGAAAAATTAGAAAAGGCTTTTGAAAAATAGAATTCCTTGGAAAAAGCTTTAAAATAGTCTTTTGGGAAGTCTTCTCTTAAAATTGTGGAAAATCATTGATAAAAAAATCATGCTCAATATTTAAACAAACTCTTTGGGCTTTGCCATAGCATTTCAATTTTTTCTTTTTTGACAAGAATTATCACTTGATTACACATTTTTCAATATATGTATACACATGTATATGTATACACATATGTATATGTATACACATGTGTATACATATACATATGTATATATATTGTCATTTAGGAATGATATCTTTCTTATCTATTAGCGTTCAACAATCATTTTGCCATGCAATTTATTCGATGTCCTTGGTTGCTAGTTGCTATTATAATAATTGCGCACCCGCATAGTCACATATTAGGGATAGATCTAAAATCAATTCAAACTGCTTGATAAATATCTTTTTGTAAAATGAACAACATTAGACACCGAAAGGGCACCATCTGATTAATTAGTGTAATCAAGTCCTCGATTCTATAGTCTTAGGCCTATTGTGGAGTTGAAATTAACATTGCTTTCTATGGTCTCATGCGTGTCGTGGAGTGTACTTCATTGTGCAGTTGTTTGACTACTTTACAAATTCTCCTACAAAGATGGACTCATGTCAGCGGGCGATATGTCATCCCTATAGTTTCAAGAGGAGCTACAAGAGGAGTTGCCACCCATCACTCCTAGGTTGAGTGAAGACGTTGCCATCCAACCTGGGGGAATCTTTACAGAATCTAGCCTCGTTAGATCACTCATCACCCTCAGGATCTATCAGACACGAGAATCGTTCGTGGCATGGGAAATGACAGTTGGCAAAATGAGAGTTGGCTAAATGAATTGTATAACATCACTGGTAAGTTCCTCCAACCAAAGTGCTTCCTCATCCTCTACTTTTTTTCAGATTGGCAGTCACTAATTTCTTAATGCAGTGCGTTAGTTACGTTGCTTTGAGTAAATTTCCACGCAAACTATCCACTCCATGACGATAATGCATTCAAACTTCTTTTCAGTTTGATCTTATGATGGTATCAACATGAGCACAGAAAAATGAGATAATTCAATGACACATGCTCAATATAATAACGTTGGCGCAGGATGGGACGATTGTTATTACACTAATTTCATCGGCTTGTAATATTTGGTATTAGCCTCAGAAAGCTTCATGTCTTCTCCGTCCTTTTCCTGCCTTCTTTTGTTTGAAAGGGTAAGCAATCATTCGCAAATTTTGGACAAGCCTCTCTTGTTTCGATGTAGTAATAGCTTTGCTAGTTAATGACTCTTTGCCCTCATAAACTTTGATGGGTGACCTATCATTGCATAGCTTAAACGTTATTCTCTAAATTGTCCCATTTGGTAACGAGTGTAATTAGTCAATGATTCATCTTGTCAAATTTGATTTGTTAATCATGTGCTCTACTGTTCTAAGGGTTGAATTAATTATCTTGGGTCTCCTTTGCTTCATGGTTATTAATATCAATATTATGTGTTGTACATTTTGTTCTAACGTGGGGTAGGAAATTGGTGAGCTCCAAAAGCTCACTCCTAGGCAACTTCTTCGTAGATCATAGGCCATTTGCTGCATTTGTTTGTGTTTACATGTATCTTATGATGGCAGATTAGCATAGGGACTCTAGAAATACAAATCATGGAGATCTAAGGTGGTGTCTTTGTGGATTTTCAACACTAAATGTGGAGAAGAAAAAGGACATAGTTACACGGAGGCACCGAGTTACAAGTAGTGATAAGCACATAGTTACTTTTTGCTTCTCCTGAATATGTTGCTTAATGAATCCATCCGGAATACTCTATACATTTACATGTTTGAATGATCGAGCTATGAAATTATATAAGTGAAATGAGAAATCCAAAGATAAAATTGGAGGGCAAAGAGCAAGACGGTAATGATTTGAAGTTGAAGAAATCCAAGCATAAATTTATCTGTTTTAAAGTGCTTGAGGATAAAAGAAATTAATAGCTAACATCATTTTCTAATACATTTATTAATGAGTATCATTGTAGTATTCTATTGGATTATATATGAACGCAATATAGATGAAAAAAAATCTCCAACAAGTGCACATCGAACACTAAAGCGGTCATGGTATTGTAAGTGCTAGCAACCATAATTGAGCTCTAGGTATATCGGTGCTAATTGAAGCTCAAGATCTTACCAGACAATTCATATAAGATGCGGTATCACCATTTTGAAAAAGTAATGAGAGGTCTTGGAAGTGAAAGACCACGAAAAACCCACTCAGAGTGGCTCAATCTGCATAGAGACTACTTCCCATTTCTATAATAATAGAAATAGTAAAGCTACTCCTTCCACGTTGGGGGACCTTCTTGTGATATCATATCATTTGGCAGCATGGTCGAGGGCAACGGCAGTGACTAGAAATCCAATTTCCACGATGGAAATTTAAGTTTAGTTTATTTCACGAAAAATAACTTTCAAGAAAATATTTTCCAGATTTTTTAGCATTGGTTTCATAAGAATAAACTAGACGGTGAAAATATTTTTATCAATGAAAAAAAGTATTTTAATATAGAGGAAAATGTTTTTCACTTTTTAAGTTTGGGAAAATATTTTCCTCACTCGTTCTCTCTTATCTCATACCCTCATTATCCTTCCTTCCTTTCTTTTTTATTTTTTATTTTTTTTAAATTGATTTTTTTTTTTTTTTTCCTTGTGTCTAAGCTGGTTGTCGGCAACCAACCATAGGTGAGCTTAGGGCTCACCAGATTGGCAAGCTATGCTCATCACTCACCAATCAAGCAAGCCTTTGCTGAGTAGCAAGTTTGCTCGCCGATCTAAAGAGGCCCAAGGCCTTGAGCTCAAGCCTCTCCAAGTTAGTGAGTGTGAGCCTTTGGCTCATCGGCTTGCTAATCTGGTGAGGCTCAAGGCCTCAAGCTTTTCGGCTGTCACTGTGGTCATGATGATCAACTAAAGAAGAAGGAGGTGGAAAAGAAAAAAAAATACAAGGAAAAAATAAAATAAGATGTAAGAAGAAAAAAGTTAAAAATAAATGAAAATAAAAATTGAAATTTTGATTTTTTTAAAGATAAAAAATTTGTTAAAATTAGTACACAAAGGGAAATCAAATTGAATTTTCCAAACCGAATGGAGGAAAATATTTTCTAATTCTTTTTTAAGTTTCAAGCAAACACCGGAAAATATTATCATTTTCTTAGAAAATGATTTCCTACAAAATATTTTCCAAAAACGTAATATTTTTTACGAAATGGACGAAGCCTTAGTAGATGTTGGTGTAAAAAATTGTTTTAATTGACTAACCATGAATAGATGTTTGCTTTGCCGTGTGTGTCGTATGAATGCTCTTTGCAGACAATTGTGCTTGTAAAGAAGAAGAATTCAAGAGAAATAAGATCCTAAAGCATTTAAGCTCTTCAAAATTGAAATAACAAAAGATACAATAATCATCATCCGATAAATTTTCTTGTGATCATAGTCCAAAAGTTTTACTAAGTCAAAGTTGCCGAGAAGTCTTCCTGCAAATCTTTCAAGTCCAGCTTCTCCATTTTCATCTAGCAAGCTTCCTTTATGGAGAAAAAGAAAAGTGTCAATCTTGCTCTATAAGTTAGGGCATAAACTGGCCTCAAATTAGGGTCTAAGCTTATGTGCTGGCCACCAACTGATGTTTTCCGACGACTTAAATAAGGGTAATTTTGTCCAAAATTTATAATTTGGTAGTATTCATGTATTAGACTGGAAGGTAAGACAATACATAGGTGCAACTGAAATTCTCAAATCAATTGGGATTTGGTTCTCCCTTCTGATTTCACATTTTCTGGTCCCTCCAGTCACACTACTTAGAAACCCCTCCATTTCTTCCTCTCCTCCCTCCCACGCCAAGGTCATTGCTACTGCCCTCGACATGACTGTCACCGCTGTTGATAAGTCCGATCTCCGACGTATCCGAGGATTGGGGGCCACTTCGACACTGCCACCGTAGTCCCAACAGTAGGCCGTTCCTCCTCTTTTCACCACATGGCTCCTGCCCCCTCCTTCTCTTCCCATCAATTTTCTTAAGTCACTTTTGATGCGGCATTGAGGTCTTAGAATTTGACATATGTCGATTCACTTTCAATTGATGCTAGATTCAATGGTGATGATGTTACCGCAGGATTCAACATCAGGATTGCTGCAAAACCGAAGTATTAGATCGGATCAGTTGGATGAGAATCGTTTTGTAGCTCGTTCCATGGCTTCACAAGCGAACCATAGTGGTTCCTGGTCTTATGTCTAGGGTTGGATTATTTTATTCGATTCGATGCAGAATCTGTCACTCTTGAATTATTATGCTACCCACCAAGGAACATAATGTATCCATAGTGGAAATGAAATCTAGTAGGATTTACAGTTATGGCTTTTGACCAGCTTGTATCTCATTACCTTGATTTGGGCTTCTAGCTACAACATTTTCATCATCATTTCTCAATATGTAAATTCTATATATATAGAAATATTAAGAGATGCAATCACTTTTGGAGCTTGCTTTAGAATGAATCATGTGATGCTTTTGCCTTTCAAATTTTTTGTTAAGCCCTTTCTAGTTTAACTTGGCAATCATTGAGTTGGCTTTTGCATTGACTAATCTTAATATATGTCCACGAGTGCTAAGTTTCATTGCAACTATAGAGGAAAATAATGATCAGACTCCACTTAAACAAACTTTCACTACGCACTCTCTCTCGTCCCCATGCCCAATTTTTGTCCTGGTTTTTGTGGAAGTAAGTAATCTAACCATTAATGTTTAAGGAGTTTCATACGTTAGTTACTGTTTAGTTTCAATCTGCTTCGTGGTAGCAAAGCTAAAGATGAGTTTGCAAGAAGATGGGGGAGTAACAATTTAACAAAAACTTTTCGGTAATGCCGATATAGAATGTAATTTTGATTCCTATACTATTAAATTTGACTAATTTCAGGAGGGGAGGGGCATTTTCTTTTTATCCTTATTATTATTTTTGGTTTTGTGGAAAATATTTACAAGGAATGTGTTAGTCAATACATAATACACTTGTCAAACAACTTTTACATTAGTACCGAGTTTTCCATGGCACTAACTATAATGTTATTACGTATATTGTCTACAATTGAATTTTTATCAACAATTCAAGCGTCAATCCTTGTAAAAATTACAAAAATAGAAGATAGCAAAAATAAAAAAATCAGTGAAAATGAATGGATAAACAAATAAATAAATGATAAACAATTTCCCTAGATGAAAAAAAAAAAAAAGAAGAAAGAACTCTTAAAATCAGAATCCCATCATTTCCGACGCCATTGACCGGAATGACATTCGGTCAATTTTCCATTAATAGGAAATTTAAATAGAAATCTCAAGCGGGTCAACCAGTGGGAATTAAATATATTTCTTTGGAATTGAAGTTGCGAGAAAGAAAAGTGAAATTTTTCTTTCACAAGTGATATCAAAGCATTGTTCATTCAAGCTAGAACAAGTCACGGACAACATACTCTTACAATTTATGAAAGCAAATTTTAAGCCGCAAATTCATTATACAAGCAAATCGAAAGTGCCTTCCTAACAATAAAGGGAACAAGAACAACTTACATAATCACCACCAAAGACACCTAGGAGGGATGGGGTGACAGAAGCTTGGCAATGGCTAATAGACGACAAGCAGAGAGAGATCAATGCATTCTCGGTTTTGAGTTGTGATTGATTATTGATGAAGTTGAGAAAAAAAAAAAAAAAGAAAGAGGAAAATCACAAAAATCTTCAGATATGTCCACTACGACATATCCAACTTAAGTTTTTTTTTTTTTTTTTATGTCACCAAAGACCCTAAACTATATTTATGTAATAGATTTACCCTTTGTTAATGAGTATCGTTATAAAAAAAAAAAAAAATTACCTATATGCATGACGAAATGTAAACGGTGTTGACGTCAAATAAAATAAGAACAACTTCAAAGAAAAAATAATAAAATCTATAAGACAAAATCTTAACATAAAGTAAATATATCATATTTGTATAAATTTAGTATTTTTGACGTCATAAGAACTAGAGTCAATATGCCATATACCTAATTTTGAGCTTTTGCGTAACAAAAAGAAAAATCAATGCGACAAAAATAAATATAATTTGGAGTTTTTTGCCGGCTTTTTCCGGAACTGGCGGTGGGTTCATTTTTCCTTTTTATTCTCTTTTATTTTCAAATTCAATTCCTTTTTCATCCAAAGAACAATTACTGGCTTCACCTGTTCGCCCCGTTTTCCCACACAAAATCCGAATCGCTTCGCTTCGCGCCTTTTTTTAATTTCTCCGTTGTTTTTCTCTTCGTACTCGCCGCTGCCAATCTTCATGCTCGGCATATCGTCTCGGATGATGACGACTCAGACTGGCCTCGGCTGCTGCGGTTGAAGGAACGACGCCGGACCGGTGGAGGTGCCGAGAGCGAAACCCAAGGAATCTCATCCTTCGAATCGGCGGATCGTATCCAGATGATGATGATGATGATGATGATGATGATGATCCATCCAACCTCAGCCTTGGCAATCGGATAAAAGGCTCTTGTAAACAGTTAACACCACCCCGCGTCCCACTTTGCGCGCAGCATAGATGGGCGGAATAAGCGTCCCACTTTGCGCGCAGCATAGATGGGCGGAATAATGGAATTCCGAAAGGCTGCAATGAAGTGGGAGCGAGCAGAATGAAGCAAAGAGTCTACAGGACGTATTCTAGAGTGAATTGGAATTTGACTCGAAAGTTCAATCAGACATGAAATGGTCCTGATGATGGTTCAGAGGCGATGGCAGCGTAAGCCCGAGGTGGGCCCGGCGACAGATAAATCTGGTCCAGACATGGGCAAGGACAGGAAAGCGAGGACTTGAATCAGAGTGGCCGCAACTCGAATGTGGAATCTAATGGTGAGGTTTACTGTGGGGATTATCTGAATTGCTGGAGATGAATCAGGGGAATCCAGAGCCAGAGAGAGATGCGAAAAAAAAAAAATTGGTCGGAGAAAAATCCAGTCGAGTTTGCAAGGAAGGTGTTTGATGGAATGACCAAGCTGGACTCTATTTCTAAGGATACCCGTTCGAGAGAGAGAGATAGAATTAGCGAGCTTTATCTGACGGTGGGAGCAAGTTCAAGTTCGAGAGGGCATGATGTTGTTGATTCTAATAGGAAAAGCCACTGCCAGAGGCTTCGATGCTGTGATGTTGAGAGAAAGGCTGCGGAAAAGTTGTGATGCAGAAACCCCGTTACACAGTTATGCCACCACAGCGAAAGGGAGACTGTGACAGAGGCTCTGAATACTGCATTTGACGATGAAATATCTGCAAATCCTAAGAGTCTTTCTAATGGGTGAGGTGGTCGGAGAATAACGAGGTTTTTTTTTTTTTTTTTTTTTGGGCAGAAGCATGGACCTGAGAGGGTTGTTGATACTGCAATCACAGAGGTTGGTTTCGCTGGAGTTGAAGTCAGTGCTGCTTTCTAGGTTCTCAGGCCTGTTGTGGAGTTTATGAAATTCAATTTCGCTATGCAGGCGATTGACTACGTTATAAATTCTGCTGCAAATATGAACTACATGTCAGCTGGCAATACATCGTGAAGACATAGCCATCCCACCTGGAGGAAGGTTTTCCGGATCCCACCTCATTAGATCACTCGTCACCCTCAGGATCTATCAGACTCAAGAATGGCTCATGGCATGCGAAATGAGAGTTGCTCATGAACGGTGTAACATTTCTGGTTTGTCCCTCCAACAAAGTGCTTCCTCATCCTCTGGTTTTTCCAGATTGGCGGTCACTAATTTATTAATGCAGTGTGTTTAGTTGCATTATTTGAATGCGTTGTTGTCAAGGAGTGAATTTTTTGCGTGGTTGCAAATTTAATTGGTGTTTACTCAAAGTCTCCTTTTCAGTTGATATTAATATTATGATGGAATCAACATAAGCACAGAAAAATACACGGTACATGTGCCCATTATAAGATCGTTGACGCAGAATGGGACCATTGTAATTACTCTACTTAACTCAGCTTGTAATTTTTGGTTTTAGCCTCAGAAAGTTTCATGTCTCCTTTTGTTTGAAAGGGTAAGCAACCATTCACAAATTCTGGACATGTTTGTCCTGTTCCCAAGTAGTAATTGCTTTTGCCATTTGATGTCTCTTTGCCCTCATAAACTCTGATGGGTGACCTATTGTTGCATAGCTTAACTGCTGTTCTCTAAATTGTTGTTCCATCTGGTAACGAGGGTAACTAGTCGATGATTCAGTCTCATCGAATTCTAATTGTTAATTACCCGCTCTGCTGTTCTAGGGATTGAATTAATTTGTTTTGGGTCTGCTTTGGTTCATGGTTATTAGTGTCAATATTATGTGTTGTTTCATTTTGTCACAATGCGAGGTATGAAATTGGTGAGCCCCAAAAGCTCAGCAACTTCTTCGTTGATGAGAGGCCATTTGCTGCATTTGTTTTTGTATACATGTATCTTATGACGGCAGATTAGCATAAAGACTTTGGAAATACAAATCATGGAGATCTGAGGTAGTGTCTTCATGGATTTTCGACACTAAATGTGGGGAAGAAAAAACACATAGTTACATGTAGGTACTGAGTCACAAGTTGTGATAAGCACATGATATTGAGAAGCTATTGCTGCAAAGAATGCAGGCCTTCAGGTGATTATCTTTGTTCATTCATTCATGCAAACATTTCCTACACGCATATGAGTTTCTCTCCGAAATGCACATCAACCAGAAGAAAATGACACAGACAGGGCCCCTCTTATGAGTCTATGGCTCCTGATGAACTTCATTGTTGGAATGCCTAAGAGTTGCTCTTTGCTTCTCTTGAATATGTTGCTTAATGAATCTATCCAGAATACTCTGCACATTTACATGTTTGAATGACCGAGCTATGAAATTATATAAGTGAAATGAGAAATGCAAAGATAAAATCAGAGGGCAAAGAGCAAGAAGGTAATGATTTGAAGTCGAAGAAATCCAAGAATAAATTTATCTATTTGAAAGTGCTTGAGGATGAAAGAAATTAATAGGTAACATCATTTTTTTAATACATGTTATTAATGAGTATTATTCTAAGATGCTATTGGCTTCAACTATAGACACTGTATAAATGGAAAAAAAAAAATCTCCAACAAGTAGACATCGACTGCTAAAATAGTCGTGGTATCACTGATGCTAGCAATTATAACTGAGCTCTAGGTATACCGGTGCCTAATTAAGCTCAAGATCTTATCGGACTACTTGTATAAGTTGCGGAATCACCATTTTGAAAAAGGATAGTTATAAATCGAATTTGCGGGCTAATTTAGGAGTAATGAGAGGTCTGGAAGTGTAGGACCATGAAAAACCAACGCAGAATGGCTGAATCAGCATATGGACTACTTGCCATTTCTATATAAATAGAAATAACAAAGCTACTCCTTCCAAGCTGGGGGACTTTCTTTATCTATACTATGATATCATATCATTTGGCGGCATGGCCGAGGGTAATAACGTGGGTGACTAGAAATTCTTCTTTCCACAGTTGAACAATGAGCAATTTAGTAGACATTGGTGTAAAACTTTCCTTAATTTACTAACCAATGAAAAGATGTAACATAGATTGGAAATTGCTTTGCCATGCATATCACAATTTAGTTAATTTGACAAAATAAATTGCAAATGCTCTTCGCATGGGAAGAAACTAAAAAACTTCAATTTGCGCCCACGTGTGAGAAGACTTATCACAAAATCTTTAAAAAATCAAAAAGAGACAATGAAAATAATCTGATGTAAGTTCACAGGAGCTTGCACATCACGGTTGCGCTGGCTTAAGGGAAGTGTATTCTATGTTACTACCCTTTACAATTCTAAAGGCCAGGTTAAGTCACCAGAAACCTTAAAGAAGCACCTAATTTGAGAGATTGTCTCCCGAGATGGAAGTTACAGAATCGACATTAGTTATCAGCTCTCTTCAACTTACGACCCCTGCCTACGTGGTGATTATTAAGTCTAGGATTAAGGAAAGGTATCGAACACATTCAGGACCATTCCATTCATTGGAACAAAACTCATGCCTTTATCCATTTTGCTGAATTCAGCCTAGCAACTCTGCTGCATAGTATTTGGATATATTAATTGGCCAAGTCTTTTCAGTGGTTCTGAAGATGCATACTCTGAACATGATATCATCCCTTTCAATAAAGCTCAAAACACACACGTCTTTTACCTTCAAAGAAGTTTCTCTCATGAATGCGGCCCTACCAGCAGATGACTTTCCATAATTTTCATGGTTGATGAGCTTCAACAACCATGCTTTGTGTGGAAATATGAGAGCCACGGTGTGCGGGCTTTTCTTAATGTGCTTCTTTGGGAATGAACCGATAACTCTTCGTATAAGTAGACGTTTCGCAATTTTGTCATCAGAGAGGAGAAAACAAACAATGAAATCTTAGGAAGACAGTATGAGGATTTTTTTTTAAAACCACGTAAAGGATAAAAAAAGAAAATTATCGCCACATGATTAAATAGTTAGAGCTAACATAGTCTAGCGACTCTCTGATTTAAATCCAAGAGTTGTCATTGTCATGAGGATCTTACTATATTGCTTTTATTCAGATATGTTCACCTCACTGCAATATGGAAGAAAGGATAATCGAGTATAAATTTGCTGGCTGGCTCAAGCTCTTCACAAGCCCGGCTCTCTCAGCTTACCTGCAGTAGTTGCAAACAGAACATGAATAAAGCTTTAGCTTTTTAGGCATATTCTGTTCTTGGAATGTAAAACTCATATCTACCGACATAGCAACCCTAAATCAATAGATCTAAGTCTTAATAATGGTCTAGCTTCCTGAGGCCTATATGTACGCCAATACAATTCTCAGCACAATCAAATCTGATATGACCAGCTTGGCTTGTTTCCATTATTTTTTAGATCTCCCAACACAAACATATGTTCACGCAAGAGAACTATAGAGAAACATCACAAGAATGAATTTACTCCACGTGGGAGAACTATAGAGAAACATCACAAGAATGAATTAACTCTAACACAGTTTCTCTTAGCCTAACGATATGGAGAGTTCCTGTACAGAATTTGAATCAAACACAAGAACAACATAGTCAAGGGGAGAATTAGCTAATATATTAAGATTCACACCTTGAAAATCTTGTGATGAGCAGTTCAAACTTCTATGCCTCCGCAAACTTTGCTTATGAATGTGCATAAGAGCTGCCATGAACTTCGCAAACCTGATTAAATTCCTTTTCCATACAAAACCGAGGACACTTGGCTGAATGCAATTCATCCCCCCAGACTTCAAGCTCGACTGAAACATCACGGCAATCAAAAGCACCTTCCACTTTCAGCAAGGCAATTCTACAATTGCTGAGGCTCGGTTCCTCACATCGACATTGATTGGCGGATATTCTATCTCGGACATCCTTTCACCATTATGGTGACATGGAAAATGGAGTCCCCTTCAGATTAGAAGATCAAAAATTGACCCTCACATATAGAGTGATGCTCTGCTAATTCATTCTAACCCTTTGCTAGCCAAACCATCTCATCACATTTTTCAAATTCCACAAGCCAAATAATTGCACCATTCTCTCAAAAGCATCCTCTTGAACCTTTTTAGTATTCCCTGTAGGTAAAATAAAACCCATAATCTTAACAAGCCTATGAGACTTGATTTCAAATTCAAAATGAAGAACAACATACAAGAATGCATAAACCAAAAGGACATCTTGAAGCACATACTTTTCAGTTCATTTAGATTAGGAATGTGGCATTAATGAGTGTGCATCTGGATTATGATCAACCTCATAAAACCCAATCAACATAGAAGTACACTTCCTTGATTCCTCAAGACTATATAAAGGAGTTATTATTTGGAATACTTAATTCATTTTGGACCAGCGAAAGTGACGTTTCCAGAGTTCATCTCAATCAATGTAAATCAAGTCCTAACCAGCACTATTGAATATGTAGACTCTGAATACAAAATCATCTCTATCAATGAGTTTCTACATGCAGATGACTTTCTCTTGTCAAAAGTGGGCACCCCCCCCAAAAAAAAAAAAATCTCGTCCTCAACTCCTTAGTTTCACCATCCATGACCTGTCCGAATACCTTATAGTCAAAATTTGCTTAATTTCCTGAATACGTTACGTGATGAATTGAACAGGAGCAAACTACCCATCTACATGGTGGAAAAAACCAACATATGGTGAAGAACATACTAGGGCTGAGCACGGTTCCCGGGTTACCCGGGAACGGGAACCGAATCGGAGGAGGGTCCGGTTCGGTTCCCGGTTCCAAGGGGGACCGGTTCCGGTTCCGGTTCCTTTTTTCTGGGAACCGGGAGTTTCGGTTCCGGAACCGGAACCGGTTACTTAGGGCAGAAAAAGCGGATGACTTGTATGTGATGTTCTAGTTGAAGTTTGGCTTCGGCTCTAAATGAAAGTTGTAAAGGACTTCTTGGAGTATAACATACTCAAATTTGGGACAAAACAAACAAGTATAAGTGGGTGAAATCGTTATTCTTTGGAAAGACTGGATCTGGAGATTTTGGGACCGACCCTTGATGAATGCATGGAATGTAAGGCAACCTTTTTGTCGAAATTTCACTTCGGTTTCTTAACAAAAGTTGTAAAGGACATCCTGAGGTACAACATATCAAAAATTTAGAGAAAACAAACAAGAATAGGTAGGTGAAATCGTGGTCCTTTGGAGATGGTTAGATCTGGAATTACGGTACTACGAACAGGGATTTTAACCGTCCATATTTAATTATCTAGGACGAATTTGACTTTGATGTTTTCATGAAGTATCTACCTTATGGTCTTGGCTATCACATAGTCGAATTTCATAATTTTTGAAGGTCATTTGGGTATTCAATCGGAAATGTTTCTAAAACTGTGCAATCTGATGTGTTCGGATCTTGTAAGTTGCAATGACTATATCATTTTGTATGAGGTTCTTTTGGAAATGTTGGCATTGGTATGTTTGCTAAGATGTGGGAAGTTACCGTGTAGTATACGCGTACATTATAGTTTTTTTTGGTAACGTGCGCATACGTTATATTTTTTTTTTTTTTGGTAACGTGCGCGTACGTTATAGTTTTTTTGGTAACGTACGAGTACGTTATAGTTTTTTTGGGTAACGTGCGCATATGTTATAGTTCAAATATGAAAATAACCAAAAAAAAAAAAAGAACCTGTTGGAACCTGGAACCGACCCTGGAACCTGTGACAGGGTAGGTTCCAGGTTCTCGGTTCCCATGGGTAGGTTCCAGGTTCCTCATTTTGAAGAACCTGTACTCGAGGGTAGGTTCCAGGTTCCCGACGGAACCGAACCGGAACCTGGAACCTGGAACCGCTCACCCCTAGAACAGACCAAGACATAAGCAAACCCTAATGAGAGAATCAAATCGTACACAGTGTGAGTTTTAAGCATAACTTGCTAGTTTCAGGAGTTTAACAGACAGTAAACCATATAACGAAAAAGTCATCAATCCAAAGTCAAGGTCAAATCTATGCTCCCGGAATGCAATAGGATACACATTTGGAAGAAGCTTTCCAGGTCCTATTAAATATTTAAAACATATGAATTTCAGCCACGCAACACTGATGACTGGAACATGGACGGAATTGAAAATTTTTAAGCTGTTTGATTCTTTCAAGCGCAGCTCAAAAAAGGTTTTATCAATCTATTGGTTCAATTTGACAAAGTAAAATCATCTTTTTTCCCCCCAAATCTGATTAATATAACAAAAGACAACAGTATCTCCAATTTGACAACAAAATTATCAGTCATTAGATCTAGAATGAAATTTCAAAATCATAACAAGTCACCCCCTTATCTTTTAGGTCTTTCTCTTTAGTTATGGAGGCAGCAACCTTTTTTGCAATTTGCTTGTCCATTTTAACAGTCTCCTAGTGCGATTTGCATATATATTCGACCTCTACAACATTGAATAACATTGTTGAATTTCTCCAAATAAGAGGACTTGGATTCTAATTCTCAAGACTTGCCTCAGCAATTGCATTTTCCAACACATCTATCCACCAAAAAAAAAAAAGGAGATGATTGTTATCTTTTCGAACCACCAACCACCAGTTTATGTTCCATTGTTAAGATATATACCTGGTTTTAAGCATATATCCATGAACACTTAAAGGAAAATAACATATAATGCGGTTTACTACACAATGCAGTAAACTTGGAAATACACTAGAGTATAAGCAAAGATATAAACAGCATCAATATATTTGATTTCCAGACATGCCAGTTTGAGTAAATAAGCTTGGGATCATACCGAGCCATACTTAACATGAGATGGCCTCATCACCACCTTGAAAAAGAATGCTCCGTCAGAATATTTGCCGGCCGATTCAAGAGTAGTGAGAGCCCTTGGGTGCATGGGACCTAAGAAAACCAGCACAGGATGGCTTAATCTGCTAACTGTTTGGTCCTCCCTGTACCTGAAAAGCCACAACTTCAGTGACAGTTTATGTACACTTCATTAATTTGACTTGCCATGAAAAAATTTAGCATAGGTCAGAAGTTAATAGTATCCCCACATCATTTCATAATCAATCAAGATCAAAACAAGAGCTTCTTAGAAACTATTCTAGAATTCGAAGAGAACGACGGAAAGAGAGTTACGCGAGCCACCCCCTCCAAATTCTCGTGATGATGAGCACTCCGGAGTTTATGGAGAACAAGGCATAAAAGTGACTCCTCATATTTTGACAAGGCATAAGATTCTCTGGATATTTTCAAGTTCCACCATATCATCACCATCCATGAGCTCAAACACGTAAGAAATCTCCTACTCCGACGCAGACGTGTTTTTATCACAAATCCTTGCCAACCGGAAGAAAAGAACTCCGCCCATCCACATTTTCAAAGCAGCCAGTGTGATAAAGAGAGACGACCATACATATATACTCACGAGATGTAGAATTAGGGAAAATGAATTGCTAGGTTGAGGACCTTTATTGGTTCATGATCTGAAGCGGTGGGCTGAGAAATTTACATGCATAAAAATTGACTGTGGAACGAATTTTGAAAGTAGAGCCCTAGCTGAAGAAGACGATGACGATTGAGGAAGGTTTAACGAAATTCAGAAGAAAATTATGCGCAACAAGACACAAAAATTGGATGAAATTCTGGCACACGATTAAAATAATGTGTGCTGAAGCGTGAACTTATATGATTCGTCAGATATAGATGCGAGAGTATGCCCACACGGAATGCTAATTAGACTCTTAACATTGGTCTCCTCAAAAAACTCAATCACAAGTTTTTAAATTATTATCCCATATGATGTTCTCACGTTTCATCACATATACCCAAGAAAATATTCTACGTGTTCTGCTTTTTCTGATGCTTGTAAGTAACGGTAGAGATTTCACTAGGTCATTAGTTAAAAAGTACTGCACACCAAAGTGACCCAACTAATGTAGTCCAACCAACAAAAATGAAGTTTCAAGAGAGATAAAGCAAAAAAGAAGAGGCTGGCAGCTTATACTGAACCTACACAGCAGCTTTCTCTCCATCAACTTTAAGGACATGCCCACGTCAAGTTGTTCCATCTCCCGAGCGGATATTTACAATCTCTTGATACTTTGGTCCCTAATATACAATAAAAGTAATCCAACATGTCAATATAGGAGTTCAATGAAACTTGTAAAATTATAACCAGTGAAATTTACCTTGACTTTGTCGAGTATAACCAACGGCCCAACAACACCATAGACAATCCTATGCTCTGCAAGTAGCAAAGCAATTGTCTGAACAACTGATAACTAGGACCCAGCGGCTAAGGCATGCTAAAAATTTGACTCAGACAAGAGCTAAATGATTCATCACCTCTTAACCAATACATGTAAAATGATAGAGATTGTGTAGATCTATGTAGTAAGTGTATTAACCGTTGTCATAAGAGGGGCAGCGTAAACTTTTCAGAAACGCTAAAGCTACATGGAAAGCCTCGAAAACAATAATACCCCATGATTAAAGTTCTGATTCCAAGCACAGTGAAATTTAGATGGCGAAAGACATAATAAGCCACAAACAATGACACAAAGCTACTCCCCACAGTAAAGACAAAGCTTAATTACGAAATTCAAGCATCCCAAAAGATTTCTATCACCCGTAGCTAAAAAAAAATTCAGAAAGCGGAGAGGGCCAAAAGCTTACCCATGCCGATCTCCAGCATCCCCTCTTCTGTGTCATAACTCATTGGCGCCACTCCCATCTCCAAGTCCCAAGCCGCTCAAAAATCTACACAGAGAAAAGCGTTAATTGAAGGACCGATCAGGAATGGCTAGCGAGTCACCCTCGCACCACAACTGAATCCAGAAGCGACTATAGGGTGCCAAAAAATAGAGGAAAACCGAACCACTGTTCGACCGAGCTTTAACTCCGCACACTCTCGCTCGCTGTGGCGATTTCTCACGACGTTTTCAGTTCAATCTTCGCTCATTTCCAAGTGGTCTTGGATTCACGATTGGAAACAAGGAAAAAAGAAAAAAATTCACCTTTGATGAGCAAAACGACAAGAGCATTAAACATCGCTCCGTCAAAACACAAAAGAATGCACAAAATGAAAATGCGATTTGAACCGGAAGAAGGAAAAGAAGAGAGAAAGAGAGAAGATCACCGAAGTTTCTAAAGACGGTGAGTGACAGAATCAATCATGAGGCGAGTGCAGCTCGGTTTCAAAGCAGCAGTAGATAGCGAGGGTGATGGTGGAGCGACTCGGAACTCACTGAGCGGGGGAGCGTGTCAAGATGGAGGGAGAGATCCGATAAAGGTACCTGAAGCCAAGAAACGCTGCAATGGCGTCGTTTGGAGTTCTTTCTATGCCTATTTAAAGGAAAAGAAAAGGAAAATGAGATGAATCTTCCTCTCGAGGTATTCCATCTTTTATGCAAGTCTTCCTTTTGACGGGCTTCTCAAGCCGGCGGGAGGGCCGAGAGTGAAGTCGAAGATTTCATCCCTCGAATTGGCGGATCCTATACACCAGCCCGACATCCCCTTCATGCGCGGCGTAGGAGGGCGAAACGAAGGACGCAAGCGACCGCATTTTGAATCCAAAAGGCGGCAATGAAGTGGAAGGGAAAAGAAGGAAGCAAGAATCGACAGAATTTATACTGGAATGAATCGAAATTGGACTCAGAAGTTTAATCGGATAGGAAACAATCCTGATAGAGGAAGACCTGGTGAAAAAATGAAGATAGACATAGAGAAAACGTTACATGGCGAAGAACTTGACCCCCGTAGTTTCCTGGTCGTTGAATGTGCTGCGTCCTCTGAGCAGAAGGTGTTCGTTGAATTGCGCAAGAGAGAAACAAGAGGGTGAGACGACTCTGTAACAAAAAGCGGAGGAAAGAACATCGCGCCATAAGAAATATCCACGGACAGCCGGTTCCTCACTGACATTCGGTTAATTATGATATCTATCAGATCGACAGTCGCACTTCCCACCAGGTCATTTCATCTCCGATTCGACTTTAGGATTAATTTCGATACATTCTAACTTCGTCTGTTGATATCTATTTCATTTTGATTTTCTCCAATTCTCTCACCATCTTCCGAATTCCCATTGCCGTCGATTGCACTGTGGAGGAAGGATCGAGTTTGCAAGGAAGGTGTTCGATGGTGTGACGAATTACATCTCTTGTGCAAGTCTTCCATTTGACCGATTTCTCGTGTGCTCTCTATATTTTCCTTTCTTTTTTTCTCTTTTTTTTTTTTTTTTTTTTTTTTAATTACTTTCTTTTTCCTTTTTTATCTTTTTTTTTTCTACACTTTACCTCCTTCTCATCCAAAGAGCCACCACCAGCTTCACCTTGTTTGCCCTGTTTTGCCCAAAATTCCCACGCAAAATCTGAATCACCTCCATCCACCCCTTTGCATTGCACCTTTTTATTCTAGATTGTTTGCTCGCCGCTGCCAATCTTCACGCTCGGTGTATCGTCTCGAAGGATGATGACTCAGATTGGCCTTGGCTACCACGGTTGATGAAGTGACGTTGGACTGGCAAGAGTGCCAAGAGCGAAACCAAAGAATCTCATCCTTCGTATCCGCGAATGGTATCCATATGATGATCCATCCGACCTCAGCCTTGGCAAGAGTTGACAGAACGTATTCTGGAGTGAATCGAAATTTGACTCGGCAGTTCGATTGCACATGAAACGGGCGTAACAATGGGTCAGTGGTGATGGCGACATGAGCTCGAGATGGCCGGGCGACAGGTGAATGTGGTCCAGACATATGTAAGGACAGGAAAGTGACAACTCAAATCAGAGAGGAATTAGTGTGGCCGCACCTTGAATGCGGAATCTGATAGTGTCGTTCACTGTAGGGTGATCTGAATTGGCGGAGAGAGTCGGAGAAGCCTTCGATTGCAGCTTGGAGGAACAATTGAATGAAGGGGGATTGATCTCTAGCTGATGATTTGTTGCAACCGCGATTGGAGCTCCACCAGCGATTTATTGAGGTCGAGCTCTTTGACGATTGTTGCTTCCAGCACTGACCGAAGCACAAAAAGTGTCACTACCAGTTCGAAGATGCCACTCGCCGCCGCAACGGCAGAACTCGACCAGATAGTTTCCTTGATCGACGGTCACAATTACCAGGACGTTCCGTCTCCAATTTAACTCTAGAATTGTCTTCGATTCATTGCAAATTTTGTCCGTTGATTTCCGTTTCACTTTTGTTTTCTCTCATCCTCTCACCATCTCCCAAATTTCTATTGCCGTAGGTTTACAGAGGATGTATCGAGTTCTCGCATGGAAGAAAGACACAGAGAGAGAGAGAGAGAATCGGTGAGAGCAAGTTCAAGTTCGAGAGCGCTGGGATTATCGCTGATTCTAAAGGTGCAAAGCCACTGTTGGAGGCTCGGCTGCTGTGTTTGTTGAGAGAGAGAGGCTGCGGAAGAGACGTGCCACAGCGACGCAAAGACGCAGCATATTTACTTCGTCTTGCATATCAACATTCATTTAATATGAAAAAAAATAAAATAAAAAATTTCGATTGTTTTTCACATGAGAAGAAACTGACAAACTTCAATTTGCGACATACGAAAAGACTGATCACAAAATCTATAAGAAATCGAAAAGAGATTGCAATGAATCTGATGTAAGTTCACCAGAGCTTGCAAAATCTTTGGTATGGCTTAAGGGAAGCGTAATCGACATAACTGTGCTTTATAGTTCTAAAGGTCAGGTTGAGCCACCGGAAACCTTAAAGAAGCACCCAATTTGAAAGAGAGATTGTCTCCTGAATTACAGAATCGACATTTGTAATCAGCTTCCTCCGACTCACAACTCACGACTCTTGCCCACATTGTGATTGCCACGTCTAGGATCAAGGAAAGGTATCGTACACATTCAGGACCATTCCATCCTTTGGAACGAAACTAATGCTTTTATCCACTTTGCTGAACCAAAAGCAGAATTCAGCTTAGCAATTCTGTAAATTCTGTTCTCACCAAAAGCGAGCTAACGCGATGCTTCCTCTGCTGTATCGCATTGCACATATTATTATACACCCAAATCTTATCAGTGATTCTGAAGATGGATACTCTGAACATGATATCGTCCCTTTCAATAAAGCTCGAACACACAAGTCTTCCACCTTTAGAAAAGTTTCTCTCGTGATGCGGCCCAAAGGGCAGATGACTTTCCATAATGTTCGTGGCTGATGAGCTTCAACGGCCATGATTTGTCTTGAAATATGAGAGCCATGGTCTACGGGCTTTTCTTAACATGTGTCTTTGTGAATGAAGCAGGAACTCTCTGCTCAAGTAGACATTTTGCAATTTTGTCATCACAAAGAAGAGAACAACCAATGATATCTGAGGAAGACAGTATGAGGATGCCTTAGGTGATTTAAATCCCAAAGTTGTCAGTATCACGAGGATCTTACCACATTGTTTTTCTTCAGATGTATTAACCTCACCGCAATTTCGGAGAAAGAATAATCGAGTATTAATTTGCTGGCCAGTTTAAGAGCTCTGCACAAGCCCCTCAGCTTACTTGCAGCAGTCGCAAACAGAACACGAAGAAAGCATTTGCTTTTTAGTTGTATTCAATTCTTATTATGTAAAACTCATATCTGCCGACATAGCAACCCTAAATCAATTGATCTGAGTCTTACTAATGGTCTAGCTTCCCAAGGTCAATATGCACACCAATACGATTCTCAGCGCAATCAAAACTGATATGATTGGCTCGGCTTGTTTCCATTATTTATGAGATCCCCTAACACAAGCATATTCACACACGGGAGAACTATAGACAGAGAAACACTACGAGAGTGAATTAGCTCTAACACAGTTTCTCTTACCCTAACGATGTGGAGAGTTCCTGATGGAATTCAAATCAAACACAAGAAGAACACAGTCAAGGGGAAAATTTGCTAATATATTAAGATTCACACCCGAAAAATGTCGTGATGAGCAGTTTGAACTTTTGTCCCTCCCCAAACTTTTTGCTAACAAATGTGCATGGGAACTACCACGAATTTTGCAAACCTGATCAAATTCCATTGCCATACAAAGCTAAGGATACTTGGCTGGATGCAATTCATCTCCCAAGACTTCAAGCAAAACCGAAGCATCACGGCAATTGCTGGCACATTTAGTCCCAACACATACATATGCACACACGGGAGATCTAGAGATAGAGAAACACTAATAGAATGAATTAGCTCTTAACACTTTCTCTTAGCATCAACTCTCTAATGCAGTTTCTCTTAGCCTAACGACATGGATAGTTCCTCTACGGTATTTGAATCAAACACGAGAACAACACAATCAAGGGGAGAATTAGCTAATAAATTAAGATTCACACCTTGAAAATCTTGTGATGAGCAGTTTGAACTTCTGTTCCTCCCCAAACTCTACTGATGAATGTGCATAGGAATTGCCATGAACTTTGCAAACCTGATCAGATTCCATTTCTATACAAGACTGCAGACACTTGGTTGAATGCAATCCATCCCCCCAGACTTCAAGCTTGGCTGAAACATCACAAATCGAAGGCATCTTCCGCTTTCAGCAAGACAAATCCACAATTGCTGAGGCTCGGTTCCTCACATCGGCATTGATTGGTAGATATTCTATCTCAAACATCCTTTCATTGATTATGATGACATGGAAAATGGAGTCCCCTTCAGATTAGAAGACCAAAAATTGGCCCTCACAAATAGAGTAATGCTCTGCATATTTATTCCAACCCTTTGCTAGCCAAGCCATCTTATCACATTTTTCCATTTCCACAACCCAAATAATTGCACCATTCTCTCAAAAGCATCCTCTCGAACCTTTTTGATATTCCCTGTAGGAACCCATACTCTTAATAAGCCTATGAGACCAGATTTTAGATTCAAAACGAAGAACAACATAACAAGAATGCATAAACCAAAAAAGGACATCTTGTTTTCAGTTCATTCAGATTTGGAATGTGGCATTAATGAGTGTGCATTTAGATTATGATCAACCTCATAAAACCCAGTTGGCATAGAAGTACACTTCCTTAATTCCTCAAGACTACATAAAGGAGTTATTATTTGGAATACCGAATTCATTTTGGACCAGCGAAAGTGACAATTCCAGAGTTCATCTCGATCAATGTAAATCAAGTCCTAACCAGCACTAGTGAATATGTAGACTCTAAACACAAAATCATCCCTATCAATGAGTTCCTACTTGCAGATGACTTTCTATTGCAAATGTGGATCACCCATTGGAAAAGAACGCCCCCACACCCCCCACCAAAAAAAAAAAAAAAAAAAAATCTCATCTCCAACTCCTTAGCTTCACCATCCAGGACTTGTCCGAATACCTAAGAGTAGCAATTTGCTTAATTTCCTGAATATGTTGCATGACGAATTGAACAGGAGCAGACTACCCGTCTCCATGGTTGAAAAACCAACATATGGTAAAGAACAGATCAAGACATAAGCATACCCTAATGAGAGAATCAAATCATACACAACGTGAGTTTAAGGCATTACTTGCTACTTTCAGGAGTTTAATAGACAGTAAACCATATAACGAAAGCCATTAATCCAAAGTCAAGGTCAAATCTATGCTCCAAGAATGCAGTAGGGTACACATTCAGAAGAAGCCTTCCAGGTCCTATATATATATATAAAACAAATCAATTTCAGCCACACAAATCACAATCACAGGGAAAAAAGGAAATACACTGATAACTGGAACATGGATAGAACTGAAAATTTAAACTTAAGCTATTTGATTCTTTCGAGCACAGCTCAAATAAGTTTTTATCAAACTATTGGTTCAATTTGACAAAGTAAAATCTTTTTTTTTTTCCCTAAATCTGATTAATATAACAAAATACAATAGCATCTCCTATTTGAAAACAAAATTATCAGTCATTAGATCTACAATGAAATTTCATAATCACAACAAGCCAGCCCCTTATCGATTAGGTCTTTCCCTTTAGTTATGGAGGTAGCAACATTCTTTGCAATTTGCTTGTCCATATGAACATAGTCTCTTTGTGTGATTAACATATATATTCTACTTCTCCGACATTGAATCACATCGTCAAATTTCTCTATATAAGAGAACCTGGATTCTAATTCTAAGACACCTTAGGAATTGCCTTTCCAACGCATCTATCCACGAAAAAAGGAGACGATTGATATCTTTTCGAACCTCCAACCACCAGCTTATGTCCCAAGAATAGTCCTTTCATTCTTTTCCCTATTTCAATTACTCCATTGTTAAGATAAAATTGCTAGTTTGAGGAACTTATGCTTTTAGACTCTAATGTGGAACGAATTTTGAAGAACAAAGCCCTTTACTAAAGAAGGAGGCGAGGATTGAGGAAGGTCTCTACGAAACCAGCTTCCGACTTCAACCTAATTCGTGCGCAATAAGACACCAAGATCGGAAGAAACGGGAACTTACAAGTTTGCCGGGTTCAAGTGCGAGGGAGAGCGAGAGAACGAGAGAGAGAGAGAGATCTTCTTCTTTGATGATGTCAGTGGAGGACCTCTATTGATCCATGATCTGAAGTAGTGGACTGAGAAATTTACACGGAATGAATTTAAAAAGCAGAGCCCTAGCTGAAGAAGACGACGATGGTTGAGGAAAGATCTCAACGAAAACCGGAAGAAAATTACGCGCAACAAGACACGAAAATCGGGAAGAAATTCCGGCAGACGAGATGAATGATGCGTGCAGAAGCGTGAACCTACGATTCGTCGGATACAAATGTGGAGAGAGAGAAAGAGAGAGAATGATCTTCTTCTTTGATGAAGTGAGTGGAGGACTGACTGTCCAGACTCGGCAGTGCCATCTTCTCTCAAGTCCTGGCAATTCCCGACGCTTCCTTTTCGCTCCGTCCTTCGTGAATGCAGCAGAGACAGCCTCTGGCGTCAAAAAGGAGAAGGAGGAGAGCCCTGCTTCGCTTCCTGCTACTGTTCAGTGAAGTAGGAGGCAAGATCGATCGATAGATAGGGCTGATGATGATGCTGATCGGACGTCATCAATAATAGAAAAGTTACAAAAAAAGGAAAAATTAAAAAACTTACGGTGCTGCCAAAAAATAAAAAAGAAACGAGAATGGACAAGGAAATGATATCAATCGATTCTTTACCAATATTACGTGCATTTGTTCATGCTGATAACTTTTGTATAGTTGCATTGAGATCATCACCCTCTTTCCAGTTCTCTTCCAACTTGTATCTGAACAGTGTCGCAAAAAATAGTCTTGGTGTGCCTACCGTACCCTTAGAAAAGGTCTTCATTTTTTGACATTCTTCCACTTCAATTATATTCAAGGATAGGAACCTAAAGCTGCAACTTGGGATGGAAGAGAAGCATTCTAGGCTTGGCAGATGTTGAAGTATCAAATGTCATAGATTTTCAAAAGAAATCACTTGTCCTTCTCCGTTTCCTTCATTTGTCACTACTTTTTTCATTCTTTCACATCTTATTATAGTCATCTTAGTGAGATGCAGCAAATTTGTGACAGCTGAAATTGTTACTAGGTGTACCAATCTAGAGGAATTCTTCACCACTAATGTTGTTAGATTCTGAAAGGATGCCACAGTTGGAAATATTGTCATCAAACGGGGACAATCCCAAACCTCCAATGTGTCAATGCTTTGAAGAATTTTTGACATTAAAAAGTCTTTTCTCCACACACGCTTTAGGTTCTTTTAAATTTTCAAGCACAAAATGTTTCCCCTCTTCAACAAACCCTTCATCTGGGAATATATCTTCAAAGGAGCTACATAATACCTCAGGCCTTTGTAGATTCTAAAATCTCTCTAGGAGGAATATGGAAGGAAAGATGGTCTTTTCATCATGAAAGCATGCTAATGTGAGTGTTTTGGGTTTGCTAAAGATGTCATCGGGAAAATTTCCATCTTGTATCATCTAAATATTGTTACTAACTAATAAAAGTCGCTCAAAGTTGGGAAAGTCCTGTCAAACAGCCAATACAACAAGAGAAGTAAATTCAATGAAGTTTTGGCAATAAATCATGTGTTGTTAAAAGTAAACCTATTTAGATGATTTGCATGGAAGGTGGCCATCTTCTTAAAGTTCATTATAAGACTCAAGCTTTTAAAAGTCTCATGTAGAAGTTGGTCTGGTCAAGTGGATAGAGTGAATCTAAATTCAAGATCCCTGCACTAACTAAATTCATCTTTTGTTAGGAATATCTTATCTTGTCAACAAAAATTTATCATCTTTAGAATCTTATGTAATGGGATGCACTCATGAGGTTACTAAAACATATGGGGTCCACAAGTTTAGAAGTGTGCTTAAGATATAAGAAATACTTTATGTTGTCCCCAAACATATAGGAAAGGGGTTCTAGTTTTCTATAGTATTATAATAGGACAACACGATGACTATGAAGTGCACCAGTGTATTAAAAAAATACACAGTAGAAAATGGTGCACCAAGGAACTAATGTTATTTTTGTTTTTAAAAAAAAAAATTGAATGATTTTTTAGAGTTTGTTGAAGATGAAATAGAGAAGAAAAGTTCAAATGTGTGACATGTGTCAATAATGAAGAGGACCTCTTGTCAAATTCTTATTGATGTCACCAAGGAGCAGCATTAGGTTAGATTAGGAATATATTATGTTGTCAATAGAGTACTGTAAATATTTTTGTAACTCTAGGTAATAGCATGTCTTATGCATATCCACAAATGAAAGTATATGTAAGATATTAGGAATATCTTAATGTTGTTGACAAACTAATAGGTAAGGGAGATCATGTTTTCTATAACATTATAACATGACATGATATACAATGGATATGATATTAGTGACTACTTTAAAGAACAAAGTAGGAACTAAGGGAGAGCAACTATAATCATACCCTCTCAAATGAAGAGTGTGCTTCTTGATTTGAGAGGTCTTGTTGATCATCTCTTTGAGCCCAACTATTCATGGATGCCGCAAAGGATAACATGTTCAGTTTGTCACAGTGAGTCACTCGTAATTCCTTTAGTAATGGCCAATTCAAAGTGGGCAAGTTAAGACAGAAGCTCTTGAGTCATGACATGTCATGTAACACCAAAGAGGTTAGTTTTGATAAAAGATCTTGAGTAGTATTGGAGTGAGGAGTGTCATCCCCACTAGCGACTATTTCCTCAATCTCACAAGACTCCACTTGAAGTTTTTCAAGTTGGGTTAAACTTGTAGCCACCCAATATGAAAACAAATTTTCAAGGCTCTTACAGTTCCGAACCTCTACTATCCATAAACAATCAAAAGTCAAAGTTTCTTGAGGACCGTCAATCCATATTTTGCTTAAATTGTCCATGTGGGAGAGATCCATTGACCTAAGCTTAGGAAATTGTACCTGCCATATTGAGAAAAAAATGACATAATGAATGTGATTGCATTGAGTTATGACCTTAAAGAAGGAATTTCCAGACTTCCCTCGTTCTCACAAATCATGAAAAGTCAAGATTTTGTTAGTGACATAAATAGGGAAGTGTTGATTGATGCTTTTATACAAATTGACAAATGACTAAGGCAAGGATATTGCATTGCAGCAAGCATGGAATTATAAATGTATTTATAAATTAATAGTATGTTCAGCATCGACTTTTTGAGTGGCTTAATTGACAATTAAGGGTATGTAGATTTTGCAGTAACAAGACAATGTCAACTTTTTTTGATTACTCGGCAAATCATAAGAATAACTTAAAAGTCCAGAAATTAGTTAGACAAGCCCTATGCACGTGGAACTTGGGCTCATTCAAATGGTTGCTAAGCAAGTCTCCCAAATTCCGATTTTGTACCTTTCAACTTCATCCTAATCCCCCCTCCTTGAGTCCTCATTTTTTTTTAATAGTAACTCTTGTGTCACAATGAGAGAGAGAGAGAGAGAGAAGTGCTATTTCCAATTGGATGCAAGAACATCTCAAGCATAAGAAAACCTACAATGCAAAAGTGAGAGAGAGAGAGAGAGAGAGAGAGAGAGAGAGAGAAGTGCTATTTCCAATTGGATGCAAGAACATCTCAAGCATAAGAAAACCTACAATGCAAAAAGAGAGAGAGAGAGAGAGAGAGAGAGAGAGAGAGAGAAGGGCTATTTCCAATTGGATGCAAGAGCATCTAAAGCATAAGAAAACCTACAATGCAAAAGTGAAAGAGAGAGAAATGAGAGCCCTCCTATTTATGCTGATGCATGAATTGAGCCATTGACTAAACATCAATGACAGCTCACTCAACTGTTTCTCTACGCAATTAAATGAGGACAAAGGTGAAGAAGAACAGAATATGAATCCCGCAAAACAATGTTGATGCCATGGAGGAGTGACAAGTTATATTTTTGTAATGAATAAGCACGAAGACTGGCAAAAAGTTTAGGGAGCTTGCTAGGCAGTCCGATAGAACTATTGAAAAGAGCAACATTTAGATTCATCGATACAAACTAAAAATTTCGGTTATGTAAATTTCGTCGGCAAATATCGGTTATGTTTTAAATTTGTTTGCTTCAAGGTGAACATGCATAACAATTAGAGAAAAAGCAAGAGCATGGTGATGATAAGCTAGTCAACTAAGGATATGAATAGCGGTGCGAAGAACTTTAGTGTATGTATTGAAGAAGGAATCGATGAAACTAATGCTTGGCTCAACATTATTTCCTTTATTTATTATGGGCACTGCTACTTATTTATACTAAATTGCAAACAGTACTTATGAATCTTCTAATTAATATAGTTCACTAAAGAGAAGAGTCATGAAATTTATATGGTGAACCGGATATAAAAAAATATAGTAACTTCAATTGTTCACAACCTTCTTCTTTTTTTATGTATGGAAAATTTTTGTATTGGAAAAAAAAATTCTTAATAGGCATGGGCAACATAACGACTTGAATAAATAACATAATGTTATGATCTCAGCAAAAGCAAGTTGGGTCAATTTACTAGTTTTACATTGGACCATTAATAACATCCTTGAAATAATATTTATTCAAATTTGAGGTGGAAAAATAAAAATAGAATCTTGCGGCGTACCGAGTGATCCACCCCTTGGCAAAAAGTAGGTGTGCACTCGCTGATCACATTTTGTTTGTATGAAGAAAATCAAGAGTGTTTTTTTTTTTTTTCACTACATCATGACCTCTGAGGAATTGTCCATTGAAAAGCAAGTATTGATATTTTTCATTTGGTTATAATATAAATAATACAATTACGACTTGTCACAAAAAAAAAAAATGACTTTCCACACTTCCTTAAATCTATCTATATTCTTAATTGAAGATTTTGATGAGTTTTTGAAAGTATCTAATAATGTGGGAGAAATAAATTATTATATGACAGCTCATATTTGACACTAAAATGAAATTAACGCTATCACAACTTGTCACTATCAAAAGATCATATGACTATTTTCATACTTCCCCAAATTTATTAGTATTGTTGATTGAGTGTTATAATGACTTTTTGAAATATTCTTAGAATGCGGGGCTAGGTATTATATAACAACTTATACATGCAAATGACATTATAAATAAATAATTAGTGATAACTCTTACAATTAAAAAGTAAACAAATGTGTAGATACTTGTTATAATTAAACATTCTATTTGCATAAAACAATAGAAAGAATTGCGCAAAAGTATTAGAATAAGAAAAAAAAAGCATTTCCTCAGTCATAAAAAAAAAGAAAAAACCAAAACTTTAATGGAATCTGTAATAAAAAATGATATCGCGCATTTTCAAGTGTCTTGGGTTCGAGCCAAAAAAAGAAGTGCCGGAGGAGTTCGTCATTTACTGCGTTTAATCTTCACATGAGGAGAACTTCATGAGATGGAAAGGAGGTGTTGACTGGATGATTGATTCCCATTATTTTTAATTTTTTTATGTAGCTACGAATTTGACTAAATATTGTTCTTTTTTTGTTCAGATGACTAAATATAAAAAATTTCAATCCACCTCACTTTCCTTCTCCATCTACGCTTTCTCCTCCATCTCTAGCCACATTGAGCCCAACCTTCTCGCCTCCCTCCGCCGTCACCGCCGGCTGAATTGCCGACTCCGCATCCAAGGCGACCATTGCCGGGTGTCCAACCCTCTCCGTCGTCTTTGTGGTTTGCCCATTCATGACGCCGCTCGTCCATGGCCGCGTTCAAGCTTCGACCATCTCGACCATGGCCACTCTTCCCTGACATCTATTCCTCTGTTTTTTCTTTCACTGTTTGACCTCATAGTCCATGGCCGTCGGGATCTCAAACTAGCTGTCAAGGCTCATGGCTATGGACAAGCTGTGGTTGCTAGATCTGTGGAGGAGCCTCCTCGCAAGCCATGGACGATCTAGGCTTGCGTCCACAGACGATACTAGATCAGGAGGCATGACTCCTTTCTAGATTTGGACGGGCAATGACCACGAGTGGCTGTGACGATGGAGGGGTGGCCCGGCCATGGATGGGGTCGACCACGAGCTGCTCGCGGGCGACGATGGAGGGGACAATGGCAGTCCATAAGCCATTGTTGCTCGCAACAGGACTTTCAGATCTGCAGCCATGGCTTTAACGACATCGGCTTGTCCATGGCTACGAGTGATGGTGATCGACTTCCAGATCTGCAACTCTGATGCTGCGAACGGCCAAATTTCGAGATCTATGGAATGATGAGATGGACAAAATAGAGGAAGTCGACCATGCTCATCTTGGACATAGTGGGGGTCAGCCTAATCAAGGCGCCGGTGACTCCGCTGTTGGCGACAGTGGAGGAGGGGTGGAGGTCGGGCGACTGTGGACAAAGTAGGAGGAAGAGAGGGCTGAAGATAAGATTTTTTTAATTTTTTCTTCGCCGGAATCAATGCCTCGACAAATCGACGCGGAAATCACTTCCGCATTAGAGATCCACTTCGACCCGCCATAAACAACAAGCTCCGGTTCGCATAATCACTCGGAACCCATGGAAGCACGCGCACAGAGAGAAGGCGAGCTTTAGAGAAGCGATTTTGAAGCTTCAGATTCAACCATCGGACAAACAACCCAATCAATCGCCCCAAAAAAACAGAAGGTAAGAGGATGAGGGGGAGGGGGAGGAAGAAGAGTTATTGTTACTTGACTCTGTAGATTTGGTTCACTTTATTTTTTCCCCTCGTCGCAAAGAGGAGGATCAAGGTGAAATGAAATGACTCAGAGCAAACATTTCTTAGAGGGGGAGAAGCTAAATCATCAAATAGACTTTGTCTAATTTGTTCCTTTTTCTGTTGTCTTTTTCCTTTGTCTAGTGAGCGCACCACAACAGCACTGCAACAGACGGAGGCCAACGCCACCAAGGAAGGAAAGAGAGAGAGAGAGAGAGAGAGGGAGGGAGCAAAGCCACACCAGAAAGAGGAAAGAGAGCTTTCTAATAACAGGGCGTTATTGAAGGGAGGGGGAGCAAATATTTTGATCGTTCAATTGAAAAATGGGCCCCGCTTTACCACATGTTGATTTGCATATGATTTAATAAGGATCCTACATGGTGTATTTAATGCACCTAATATTTTCTCCACCATGTAGGATCCGTATTAAATCATATGCAAATCGACATGTGGTAAAGCCGAGCCCACCTATCAATTGAACGATTAAAATATTTGCTCCCCTGTTACTGGAAAGCTCTCTTTCCTCTTTCTAGTGTGGCTTTGCTCCCTCTCTCTCTCTCTCTCTCTCTCTCTCTCTCTCTCTCTCTCTCTCTCTTTCCTTCCTCGGTGGCCTTGGCCTTCGTCTATTGCAGTGTTGTTGTGGTGCGCTCACTAGACAAAGGAAAAAACAAAAGAAAACAAAAAAAAAGGAAGAAATTAGACAAAGTCTATTTGATGATTTAGCTTCTCCCCCTCTAAGAAATGTTCACTCTCAGTCATTTCGTTTCACCTTGATCCTCCTCTTCACGATGAGGGGAAAAAAGAAAGTGAACTAAATCTACAAAGTCAAGTAACAATAACTCTTCTTCCTCCCCCTCCCCCTCATCCTCTTACCTTTTGTTTTTTTGGGGTGATTGATTGGGTGGTCTGTCCAATGGTTGAATCACAAGCTTCAAAATCGCTTCTCTGAAGCTTGCCTCCTCTCTATGCGTGTGCTTCCATGGGTTCCGAGTGATTACGCGAACCGAAGCTTGTTGGTTATGGAGGGTTGAAGTGGATCTCCCATGCAGAAGGGATTTTGGTGTCGATTTGATTGGGGCGTTGATTCCGGCGAAGAAAAATTAAAAAATCTTCTCTTCAGCCCTCTCTTCCTCCTCCTTCATCCATAGCCGCCCGACCTCTGCCCCTCCTTCGCTGTCGCCAACGGTGGAGTTACCGATACCTTGATTAGGTTGATCCTCGCTATGTCCAAGCCGAGCATGGCCGGCTTCCTCTGATTTGTCCGTCTCATTGTTCTATAGATCTCAAAATTTGATCATCCATAGCGACGAAGTTGTAGATTTGGAAGTTGACCACAGTCACTCGCGGCCATGTACGAGCTACTGTCATTGGGGCCATGGTACCAGATCTGGAAGTCCCTTTGCAAGCAACGACGGCTTATGGACTGCCATTGTCCCCTCCGTCGTCGCTCTCGATTGGCTCATGGTCGACCCCGTCCATGGCCGAGCCACCCCTCCATCATCACAACTGCTCGTGGTTGTTACTTGTCTAGATCTGGACTAGAGTCATGCCTCCAGATTTGGTTTCGTCTATGTACGCAAGCCTAGCTTGTCCATGGCTCGCGAGGAGGCTCCTCCACAGATCTGGCGAATGCAGCTTGTCCATGGCCACAAGCCTTGACGGCGAGTTTGAGATCCCGATGGCCATGAACTGTGAGGTCAGACGGTGAAAGAAAAAATAGAGGAATTGATGTCAGGGAAGAGTGGCCATGGACGAGACGGCCGGAGCTTGAACGCTACCATGGACGAGCGGCGTCATGAACGGAGACCACAAAGACGACGAAGAGGGTTGGATGCCCGGCAATGGTCGACTTGGATGCGGTGGCAACTCCGCCGGTGGTGACGGCAGAGGGAGGCAGAAGGTTGGGTTCAATATGGCTAGAGATGGAGGAGAAAGCGTAGATGGAGGAGGAAAGTGAGGTGGACTGAGATTTTTATATTGAGTCATCTGACAAAAGAGGAAAGTGAGGTGGACTGAGATTTTTATATTGAGTCATCTGACAAAAAAAAAAAAAGCCCAATATTTAGTCAATGTCCTAGCTACATAAAAAATTAAAAATATTAGAACTCAATCGTCCGGTCAATACGTCCATTCCGTCTCATGAAGTTCTCCTAATGTGAACAGTGAAGGCAACAAATAACGACCTCCTCCGGCACTTCTTTTTCTGGGTCAAATCCTAACGCACTTGAAAATGCGCGATACCGACCCAAATATGATTTTTTGCCCTTTTCTACTATAGATTCCATGCGAGTTTCAGTTATTGCTTCTCTTTTTTGGTGACAGAGGAAATGCTTGTGTTTTTTCTTATCCTAGTACTTTCGCGTAATTCTTTCTATTGTTGCGTAGAATGTGAACAAATTTGAAAGTTCGAGAATCCAAGTATTCATCATTGAACTTTCCAAAAATTAAAGGGATAAGGCATTGCTAGAATAAAATGTCAATTGAGGTACTTAAAAGTCGATGCTCAACGTATTATTGATTATAAATGCATTTATAATTTCATGCTCGTTGCAATGCAATATACTTGGCCTTAGTCATCAGTAAGCTTAAATGAAAGCATCAATCAACTGCTCCCTTTTTTTTTTGTCACTAACAAACTCTTGCATTCTCATGATTTGTGAGAGTAAGGGAAGTTTAGAAATTCTTTCTTTGAGGTCATAACTCAATATAATCACATTCATTACGTCATTTTTCTCAATATGCCAGTTACAATGTCCCCAGCTTAGGCAGATGATTCTCTCCCATATGGACAATTTAAGCAAAATATGGAGTGACGGTATACTCCAACAACCTATCAAATTACCTACCCGTATTAAACAACAAATATTAACTCTGAATTATCATATTGAGTGATAATTAGTGTGATACTGGGCACAATCTATGTTTGGCAAGAGAAAATGCAGATTGCTTTTTCTACAAAGAAATGGCAAAAAAAAAAAAAAGAATAAAAGAGAGAATTAGACAGCTGGACAATAAATAGTAGAAATTCCATGGGTGGTTGCCGGCATTGCAAGTCTAATTTCATTACTAGATCACATTATTTAATCAATGTCCTAGTTAAAATAAAAATTTTAAAAATTGGAATAAATTATCCAATCAACAACACCACTACATGGTGTATTTAATGCGTGGTGTATTTAATGCACCTAATATTTTCTCTTCGGTGGTGTTGTTGATTGGATAATTTATTCTGATTTTTAAAATTTTTATTTTAGCTAGGACATTGATTAATTATTGTGATCTAGTAATGAAATTAGACTCGCAATGCCGACAACCACCCATGGAACCGCTACTATTTATTGTCCAGCTATCCTATTCTCTCTTTTATTTTTTTCCTTTTTATTGCCATTTCTTTTATGGAAAAAGCAATTTGCATTTTCTCTTGCCAAACATAGATTGTGCGCAGTATCACACTAATTATCACTCAATATGATAATTCAGAGTTGATATTTGTTGTTTAATATGGGTAGGTAATTTGATAGGTTGTTGGAGTATAGCAATTCAAGTGTGATTTACAAACAAAGAAGATGAACAACTTCATGCATATTGGCCTTTTTATTTTTACTTATTCTATCATCAAGACGCAGTCAAGCATTGGTGATTATTAAGATATAAAAAGATAATAAAAAGTTGATTGTATTGATCATTATTGAAGTTTAGAGCACTCCAATTAAAAGAGCAATTCTGTCTAATTCCTTCAATTTCGTTGATTGGGAAGATGATTATGGTACAAAGAGTTGTAATAGTTAAGCAACTTGTGAACTAGGCTTTTCTAATTATGAAGTTTTCTTTTCCCTTCTCTTCATGTTTAATGGAACGATGCCAGTTTGCTTTTGTGCAAGAAAATATGAAGTGGGTGATACTTCATATTTTTCTGCCATTTTTAAATGCTATTCTATGTTTACTGTTTTGTTCTTTATAGTTGAAATTGCAAAAAGTAAATGTTTTCATATGGTTATTGTCATAACTTTTTTAAAATCCCTCTATAATCAATTTTGAGGTATTGCACACAATATGATTTTATGAGCTCACAGAAATAACACTTCTAAACATATATGGAGATGGACAATTAATACTTATATTTGTTGAGGATTAGAAAACTTTTAATCTTTTAAGTAAATATTAATAGATTATGTACATAGATCCGTATAATTAAATGATTTTAAAACCACACATGATTATCAATGTTTGAATTGTTTTGCATTAATACTTTATGGATGTGATCATGGATTATTGTAGGAAGGCATATATTCTAGTCACCTTTGTTTAGGTATGAAACACAGAGTCCCGGTCAAATTTGAGCAAATCATTGATGATTGATATTACAAACAATTATATCTAGCACTTTTGTCTGCATACCATGCATTGTCCAATTATAAACGAACGAATATGTTCAAATGAAATGCCAAAAATGCATTTATTTGAGAGACTAACTTGTGGAGTGAAAAGTGAAGGAGTGCCATTGTAAATCTCCATTGAAGATTGCCAAGTTAGACTTCTCATCTCGGGGCAGTGGGCAATGCTTAGCTTTAACAAAATAGGGCATTCTAACGTATGATTCTTCCACCAGATGAAACTAGTCAAATTGGGCAAGCATTCCGAAGTTATCCACCGAAGTTTTGGGAATGTAATCTCCTCCATTATGCTTCCTTGCCCTTCTTCATCTGCGATCACTCCTTCCATTTGATCACACTCCTTTATTTCCATCTTCCATAGATTGGGAAGGCACCAAGCCATTGATGGAACAAAAGCATGTCTCAAGTTGCTGCATTTATAAAGGCTAAGACGGTGTAGAGAATTAAAGCACATCATTCCTTGGAGATCTTTGTTCCATAGCTGCCTCAACTTTGGTAGATTGACCAAGTACAAATACTATAGCTGAGGCAGCGCCTGAGTGCAATCCATAGCTTCAAGCCCTTCAAGATCGAATATTTCTTCTAGAGCCTCGCAATCATGCACTTGCAAGCTTGTCATTCTCTCTAAAACAAGCATCAAGCTGGATGGAATAGCATTAATAAATAATGTACATTTATCCACCACTAGTGATTCTAATGGCCAAGTTGACATGATGGGATTAAGTTCACTGTGCCATTTTCCAATCAGCTCTAGGAACTCAAACAACCACATAAACTTAGTCCCAGCAAATGCAGCCTATCAAAAAATGCATCATTAAATGTAAAATTCTAGTTAGCAAAAAAGAAAAAAATAATTACTTTTTTGGTGATAAGAAAAAATCAAATTGCAAAGAGTTTATTAACTAAAGCATACCATTTCTTCAAACATATTTTGGATCGTCATGTTGAGGTTTCCCTTCCAAAAATATGGGTACTTTGGTGCTTTATACCTTTCATTCAAACCTACTCGTACTCTCTCCAGATTTGGCGGCTCCATTGGTCCTTGGAAGAAGAACTCCATCTTGGGACATCTATTCACAATGACATCTTTCAAGAGAGGGAACATCAAAATGTATCCACCTGAGCTGAAACACCTCAATGTAGTCAACCCATCAAGCTCCACATACTTCAATTGATTGAAAGCCACTACATGCCCCTCCTTTCCTCCCTCATCGCTAATGACTTCTATCAATATTTTACATTTACTAATCCTCAATTTTGTGAGTTCCACCAAATTTGTAGCCATTGTCGATGTGAACATATTTGATAGCCCATGACAATGTGACACATCTAGAGTCTTCATAAGCTGAAAATAACTTGGAAAGGATGATGCTACTTTTAACTCATGACTTGGGCCTTCTATGGCTTCCACATTAACGCTAAGCTCATCTAGTCCTTCCTTCTCGATGAGTTCCACAATGCCACATTGATTGATCTCCAACTCCTCAAGTTGGATTAGATCTCTAGCTATTGAGGCCGAAAACAAAGAGGTGAGCCTAGTGCATCCTTGAAGGGTAATCAAATGTAGACACTGGAATTTAATATGACGGTAGAGTTCCTTATCCCATACACAGTTTAGCTTTGATAAGTCATTTAACTTCAGTTCTTTTAATGGAGAATGAGCAACAATATTTCCATCTAGAGGATTGAGCAATTGGAGTTTAAAAACAACTTCAAGGGAAGCACATGCTTTTGCCATCAAAGTTTCCAGGCTCAAGAGCCGTCCTAGAATGAAAGAAGGTACAATGTTCACGAGCTTTTTGCATTCATTCACTAAAAGCAATTTTAGCTTAGAGAAAGAATTCACAAGAATTTGATCATCCCATATCATCTTGATTTCATCCATGCCCTCGATATATAAATTCTCCGAGTTAGGAAACGCAACCTGCGGTACTCACATAATTGGTGATTAAGTTAAATTATGAATTCATGAACTTCCAAGATGTAAATAAAGAAGAATGCCAAGATGTGAATTACGAATTCACGGAATTGGTAATTCTATCTTAAGTCACACAAAAGAAAAAAAGAATGAAATGAAAATAGTAAAAAAAAAAAAAAATCTCCATTCTAATGTAGATGACTCTAGAACGGGAAGGCTATTGGACTATATTGGAGACAAAACAAAAAGCGCTAAGTAGGAATTCTGACCAGAATGTGTTAAATATGGGCAAAATGGTAATTTGGATACGCTCATATAACAATCATCTAATGACATTAGTGTTTCATAGATCCCAAACTCAAATAAAATCTCTCCCTTTGTGCCTTTTTGGCTAGCCCAAGAGTGAACTAGCTACTATACATAGCAATTGTTAAATCACTTAGAGAAGGTCATTTAAGTTACAACATAGATGAAATTCTTTAGTGAAATCGCACCATTTCGTAAATTAATTAAGAATAAGGAAGAATTTATTTAAAGAAACAAAAAGCAAGTCAAACAGGTAATCACCGTTAGAGAAGTCACTGAATTGATGCAGTAAAAGAAGAATGCAGCTAAGGGATCACTTGAGGAAGAATATTAGCCATTAGAAAGAAACTGATGGAGAGATTGAGATTGAAAAGGCAATAGATCAACCATCAAATGGTGCATTACAATAAGAGATATAATTTTATCTAATAACAAATGCCTCAAATCAATATTAGATCACACTAAAGCAATTGCATAGTTAGGCTAAGAGAGAGCGATTAAAGAGGAATCGCTTGGGTCAAATGAACAAATCCTACTCACATCATTCCACTCTTCAAACCACTATGTGTACTTAATCGAATGAATTTTCCTTTCAAAATTCATTTTCTGTTAATGTGGGAAGGTCCACTAATTATATGTGAACGACAAATCATATACATAAACAATGCTAAATATCTCATTATAATAGATTAAAAATATCTAAGAAGGTTGACGTATTAATCCCATGGGAGAGCCCATTTGTGCAGCCCATTTTGGATGCATAAACAACATTTTAGGCGAATGGCCTATATTGCTTTTAGTTTAGTCAAAGTCAACCCACCTGTACATTGCTCTCTTTCATTTTCCACGGAAACATTCTTCTGCTATGCCCTTGACAATTCAAATGACTCAATTGAAATGTCTGATTTGCATAATGTATTTTATTTCTTTAATAAAAGTTTCATAAGAATGGTCTTGCAGTTCATGTAAAAACTCAAAGGGGTGATATCTAAAGCCCAAGACCCAAGAGGTCTTGCTCAGTTAGGCGTCAGAGAAGGCATTGATTCCCTTTGCGGGTGCGGTTAAAAGAGTAAAGCTTCCTTCGACTAGGAAAAAATATGAGATCTTGTAAGGGCAAATGAAGTCAAGTGAGCATCTTAAAGGCCCTTCATCTCCAGCCTCTTGAACCTTACAGCTCACTTTCCTCTCAATTGCTTTTTCAATTGCTTTCAATGTACATGTGTGCAATGTCTAAGCCATACATGTGCGGTTGTTGAGAGTTTTAAGTTACTTGTGAATATTGGAAAGCTTTTAGAGATCCTATTCAGCAATTGTATTACCCGTTCATGCTTTGTGCAGGTACCATAAGAGATGTTCAACCATCTTTATGGAAATTATTTTTAGAGAAATTAAAAGTGAGAAATTGCAAATCATACATGTTGGCAACTCTAAACACTTATGCTTGTATGCCACTCATCGTCTATTAAACATATATATTATAAATGACTTAGTTTTTATCTTGGCTATACTTGTCTCCAGTATAATTAATAATTTGACTAATGTTAATTACATACCTCTTGATTGAACAGTGTAGTGGCGCGTGATCTGACGCAATCCTGACTTTGACTTTCTCATACACCTGTCATTATCACCATTTGTATTGTAGGGATGAATATATCTACAAGACAATTTTTAGCAATAAAAACAAAAAATCAATCTTACACTTTCCATGAGAGAAGCATGTCAAACTTTTCAATTGTTTTAAGTGTAAATTGGTTAATATCTGGAATGCCAAAAATTCTGATGTTTCCATTCCCAACCCTTCTTCCTCCATAAAGATCGCCTCCATCTTCTCACAATCTGATATAGTTAGTTTTTTCAGTTGTGCGAGAGATTTAACCATGGATGGCAAAAATAAAAACTTGAGATTATCCAAGCCACTAATTTCTAATATCCCCAATCTCTAAAAGCCAACCTATAGAATTTGCTCATGGAATCAGTGATTAATCAAATCTCGAATTCATAAACTTTCGAGATGTAAATATACAAGAGTGCCAAGGGGAGAGGGGAATTATTAAGTTGCACAAAAGGGAAAAAAGAGAATAAAACAATAAAACGAAGTAAAAGAAATCTCCATCTAACGTCGTTTCTAATTTCCAATCTTTCCTTAGCTAAAAAAAACTTGCAATGCTGAGCTTAATTTGATGAGTGAGCTAGTTTTATTCCATATGAATAATTCTCCTTCAGAAATGGATTAGCGAGTGAAGCATTACTTATCTCTCTCCGTATGATAAAGCAAACTTGACAACACTTTCAACCTCAAATTTCGGCCCAAAACAGTTCAACCGATATCTATTGGACCCAAAGGAAAAATTAACATATTGAGGGAGTCACAATTGTTCTCTCCAATGAGAACAATCGTGAAAATTAAAAGCCCCAAAGAGGCGGTTAAGAAAAAGCGAAAACGCAATGGCGCAGACACACAGCCTTGTGGGACCCACAACTAATATGTCTTGGACCCAAAGGAAAAATTAACATATTGAGGGAGTCTTGCGCCCCGCCCCACCATCAACTTTAGTGCCGTCAACTTTCGTTGGACAAAACGGTCATGTGTTTTTCTTATCCAAGCAAATGTTTGTCCTTAGCTTACTAACTTCTCTTTAATGTAAGTAAATCACTATCAATAACAAATTTAATAGGATATCCAGCAGCCATTGTGGATTTGTGTTTGTGATGCCAAAAATATGTACAAATATCTCTATACATGCTACATGCATGCATGAACGTATACAAAATTCCATGCTCTTATAATTATGAGGCCTATGTAATGATTAATTACTTGTTTAAACATGATATACAAAAGGCGTGCATCAATTAGATTAGCATAGTAGCTTTTATTTAAAAACATGATCCTCCTTTCCATTCTTCATTTTTTTCTTTAAGAGAGTTGCTTATATTATACATTTTGTGGATAATAACAATAATGTCAACAACAATGTCCCATCTTTCCGTTTTTAGCATAATATCAGTAATCTCTTACTATTCAAATGAGACAATACACTTGTAACATGATAAGATCACAACATATGCCACGTTTTTTCAATCTTAGTGGCATTTAGGAGAGAGAACCATTGAAATTAGCCTAAATGTTTTTTGAAAGGGGTTCAACGAGTATTCATTCAGTACGTTAGACATTGAGAAGAATTTTCGGTCAACACTTGAAGAACATAAGATGTTTCAATGTTGTAATATTTTTATGGATTCAAGAAGAGTCATACATTTTACATCTTTGCAGGTAAGAGCTACTTGTATGAGATGCTTGGCTATGATGCTAATCATCACTTCAAATATTCACCATTGAAGCAAACACAAATAATTTCAGGTCGTACCTTTTCTATCAGGAAGATAGGTCGTTTATGAAATAGCATCTCATTCTCATGTTGCAAAGCAAAGATCTCTAATTGGTTACAGCCATAGACCTGCAAGGTCTTCACTGTCGGCCAATGTAAAGCATGTGTTTCGATGTAGATGCACTTCAACTTTGTCAAATGCTTAAGCTTGAGGGAGGTTAACTTTGGGAAATCAAACTTGGGAACTAGTCCTTCTTCCTTCTCAATGAGTTCCACAATGCCACATCCATTGATCTCTAACTCCTCAAGTTGGACTAGATCTTTGGCTATTGAGGCTGGAAACAGAGAGGTGAGGCTCTTGCATTCGGAAATGCTAATAGAATGTAGGCACTGGAATTTAACTTGATGGTGGAGTTCCTTTTTCCATACACACTTTAGCTTTAGTAGTCTTGATACCATCAGCTTTTTTAATGGAAGAGCAACTTGAGGTCCATCTATAGAATTTAGTGGCCGAATTTTGAAAACAACTTCCAATGAACCACATGTGTTTGCCTTTAAACTTTCTAGGCACAAGAGCCGTCCTAGAATGGAAGAAGGAACAACGGTCACAACCTTATTGCATTTATCCACAAAAAGCTATTTTAGCTTGGGGAAAGAATCTGTAGCAACTTGATTGTCCCATATCATCTCGATGTTGTCCAAGCTAGTGATATTTAATGTCTCCAAGTTAGGAAATGCAACTTGCGATATTCGTTCACAGAATTGGTAATTCGGTTAATCATGAACTTCCAAGATGTAAATATAGATGAGGGTGAAGATGTAAATTATGAATTCATGGAATTGTTGATTCTGTCTAAGTTCCACAAAAGGAAAAAAAAAGTTAGTAAAAGAAAAATCCATACCACTGTCAATGACTCTAGGATGAGAAGGCTATTGAAATTACTGGAGACAAATCAAAAAGTAGGAATTCTATTCTGACTAGATTCTATTGACAATGGAGAAAATTGTAATTTGGATATGCTCATAAAACAATTTTATAATCACAATAGTCTCCCATAGAACCCAAATTTAAATAAAATCTCTCCCTCTTCAATTTAGTTACTTCCCTAATATAATGAATTAGCTAGTATACGTAGCAATAGTTAAATCACTTGAGACGAGGAAGAATCTATTTAAAGAAACAAGAACCACGCCAAAAAGGTAATTAACGTTGGAACTTAGAAGTCACTACATTGATGTAGTAAAGAAAAATGCAGCCGAGGATAGCTTGAGTAAGAATATTAGCAATCAGAAAGAAAATGATGGAGAGATTGAGATTAAAAAGCTAACCAATCATCCATCAAAAGGTGCAGTATAGTAGCAGGTGTGATTTTATCTAATATAGAATGGCTCAAATCAATGTTACATCTTTTCAAATCAATTAAAAAGTGAGGCTAAGAAAAAGCAATTGAAAAAGGAATTGCTTGGGTCAGATGAACAAATCTTATTCACATCATTTCCCACTTGAAAGAACTCAGTATACTTAATCGATTGAATTTTCCTTTTAAAATTCAGCGATCTTTTATCCATGCTGGAGGATCCAATAGTTAGATGCCAACGGCAGATTCTACATGTACTTGAATCAAATAGTTGAAAGTTTTCCTGAATATCTCATTATAGAAAATTAAAATTATTTAAGAAAGTTGATGTATTAATCTTGTGGGAGTGCCCATTTTTGAAGCCTCTTTGGCGGCATAAACAACATTTTAGGTGAACGGCCTAAATTGCTTTTAGTTTAGTCAAAGGGAACTTGCCGGTAAATTAGTCTATTTCATTTTCCACTCAAATGTTCTTCCGATATTCACTTTACAAGTCAGATGGTTCAACTGAAAGGGATGATTTACGAAGTGTATTTTATTTCTTTAGCAAGAGTTTCATAAGAATCGTCTTGTGGTTCATGTAAAAACTAAAAGTGTGATTTCCGACCCTAGACCTTAGAGATCTTTTGTCACGCTCCAATCCTCAGGCACACACACATCCTTCTTTTACTTGGTCGATTTTAGAATGCGATATCCCAGGACTAAGTATTGCCGACCTTTTTCATTTATTAAGCACATGCAGAAGCAGTTACAAATCCCCAGACAATAAAATGATGGGATAGAAAAGCATGCCATATTTTTCATATTGAAAAACCATAACCAAACCTTTATACATGGCATCAAATAGAGTACTTCACAAACTATTCATGACTTCAAAGTCTCACTCTATCTACACATATACAAAGGGTTCACAAAAGAGGACGGGATCTCAGTCCTTATCCAGGTCGTACTCAAGATCATCCTGATCTTCTTTTGACTCTTCTTCACTAAGCTCATTTCCTTCGAGCTTTTCATCTTTTTCTGGATCATCGTCATCTTCTAGTTCCTCCTCCTCAGGCTCATCTACGGGCCTGAAATGTTGTCCCACAACCGAGATGAGACTACATCTCAGCAAGTTCTACCCCACTAAGACTCAATTAGGAAACCAATATGCTAACCGGGCTGCTTATGCACGCACGGGTCAGAAGACTTACCTTGGCCTTAGATTCCACATGCATATTAGCGCAGTTCAATAGGCACCCAAGCAGTCACATCACAGATCGATATCTCGATCAATCGACCTAGTCGATTTCATGTCAATCGGACCATTCATTGGTCATTTCAATTCAAGAATTCAATTCACGATATCAGATCAAAGTAATAATCAATCGACCTAGTCAATTACATGTCATCACGACCCATGCTTGGTCGACACATTCAATACTATCTATAAGTCCGACTATAGTCCAGGACTGCTCACTCTAAGCTGATATATAGATAGTATAGCCCACACTAAGCTGATAGGGTTAAGGTATACTGCTCTCGCTAAGCTGACATATCGTCCGTAGGCTGATATAGTATACTGATATACTACTCTCGCTAAGCTGACATATCGCCTGCAGGCTGATATAGTATATCCCGATACTCACTCTAAACTGATAAAGTGTACTGCTCGCGCTAAGCTGACATATTGCCTATAGGCTGATATGGTACACCAGTATACTGCTCTCGCTAAGCTGACATATCAGAGCCCATAGGATGATATAGTATACTATCCGACCATTTAATCCATTCCATCTTTTATCTTTCTCGATAAAATATCGTGCGTGGACACACGACTGGCCTTAGCCAAAATATAATATTTTTCTTTACGTAACTCCCATATTTTTTGTAGTCCACTAAAATATTTTTAGCATTATCAATCGATGCCTGGTTATTTTTCAATTAATAACCACAGATTATCCAATTAAAGAATAATCGCAACTTTCACAAATAATTCAATTCAACACGAAATAAAGCTCAATTAAATAAACGGACTGTACTACAATAATTGGCATGAAATTCCGGTCGTTGGCTATCCCCGCCTAATTTCCGGAAAATAAATAAATAAATAAATAATTTCAAAAATTAATAAATAATTACGATAAATCCAATTTAGGCCCGTAATGCCTAATTGAAGCCTGATAAGGGTCGGGAAAAGTCCCCAGATACATTCAATAATTAATAGGAGCTCTCTACTTGCTAATGATTACGTCTAACCACCTAACATGCATCATTAAGTCATTAATTTAATTGTTTTAAACTAATCTAATCACTTAATTGCACTTAATTAAATCTAACCAACCTTTAAGCATAATTAGTCTACTAAGCAAGGATTAGTGAGATTACTCACTCGGCAAAGCGAACACCAGAACACCGCGATGGCGACGCGACGGCGGCCGAAATCCGAACTTTCGGCAACGTCGACGAACACTCGAGCTGGGCCTACAAGCCTTGCAGGGCCACATAAAAAACTGGGCTTGGGCCGAACTTGGGCCATCTTGCTTCGCAGGCGTGGGCCTACTTTGCGGGCCCAAGATGGGCTGAACTACTGAAACTTCTTGGGCTTCAAAGGCTGAGTTACTGAAATCGTGTGGGCTGAACTTCATTGATTTGTGGGCTGAACAAGAAAGCCCAAAGGAGCTGCTGGTCTTGTTTGGAGAAGCTGGGCCGAAACAAACTCAACCGGGCCTGTCTTGTCGCAGGCTTCTAGATGCGAGCTTCGCTGGGTTGGGCTGCTTCGGCAAGACCGAAGCTGTTTCGGTGGAGAAGCTGCGAGCAACAAGGGTCAACAGCGTGGCGCCAGGTGTACAGGAGTTGACCGGTGCGCTGGCAGAAGAGAAACCCAGCGGAGAGAGGGCGAGCTGATTCGTTTGATTGGAACGTGGCAGAGATGGGCTTCGGTGGGTCGTGGGCTTGAGGGCGTGCTGAAGACGTTGAATCGTGGACGGCCGATCGTTAGTGAAGTAAAGGAAGCAGCTGCTGGCGATGATGGCAGAGGAAGATGCGGCAGCAGCTTTGCTGGGTTGAAGACACGAAGCCGCGTCGTCCTTGGCCGCGTGGAGAGGGCACCGCTTGCTGGCTTCTCTCGTTGAACTGAAGACGCATGGTAAGGAGTCAACGAAGGGGGGGCTTCGGTGGGCTTCGCACGGCCAGATGAAGGCCGCTTGATTTCACGCTCGCAGCTTCGTGGATGATGATGATGGAGATGGATGTGGGATGGTGGATGAAGGGGTGTGTGGCAGCAACAAGGAGAGAAAACGAAAGATGGAATGAAGGAGAATCCGGATGCGGTAGAAGCAGAGGCGTCGAAGGAGATGGAGTCCAGGGGCGTGCTCCACAAGCCAAGAAAGAGGAAAAGATCAACACAAATATCCCTTCCCTTAAATGCTTGGTCCCCTCAAAAGTCTACATAATTATCCTAATGTCTCCCATTTACTTTCCAACCAATTTCCACCAAAATAAACCAAATTAAAGCAAAAAATGCAGCCCTTAGTCCAATTCCGAATTTCCTTAATTTTTGGTTCCAATTCTTCGTTTGATTCTCCAAATCAACGTCCAATTTTGGTGAGGAAAAATGCCGAAAAATTTTCTATAAGTCTCCGACACTCAAAGGCTTGGCTTGGAAGTCCAAATTTCTTCCAATTGAGCCCATTCAAATTTCCACTAATTTTCGCGACATCCGAAACGATTTTCCATAAAAATCCAAAACTCGACGGAACTTCTCCAAAAGACAAGACGACGTCCTATAAATGAACAGTGACATGCCCAAATGTCTGATTTCGGAAACCGAATTCAATTTCGTGGTTAAAATTGGCCGAACGCAATTCTAGTCCAATCCAACCTATCGAGTAGCTTTTAGGGATTTTACCGCGGTTATATCCCTTAACGGCTTCACCCAATAGATTGGTTAACTCGTGAGTGATCAGCTCAGAGAAAAAGGACCATTGGCGCGCCGGCGAGATGCCCATTTCATATATTTGAGACGGGGTCGAAATTCAAGATGTCACCTCTTTGCTCAGTTTAGCAACTGAGAGGGCTCAGATTCCTTATGCTGGTGCAATTGAAAGAGAGTAAAGCTTCCTTCAACCAGAAAGGAGAGAGAGAGAGAGAGAGAGAGAGAGAGAGAGAGATCTTGTAAGTGCAAATGAAGTCAAGTAAGCGTCTCAAAGGTCCTTCGTCTCCAGTCTCTCGAACCTTACTGCTCACTTTCACTATAGATGTGTGCAATGCCTATGCCATACATGTGAGGCTAATGAGAGTTTTGAGTTTTTTTGGGAACATTAGAAAGCTTTTAGAGATCCTATTTGGCAGTCGTATTACCATTCATGCTTTTTACAAGTATGATAAAAGATGTTCAACCATCTTCATGGAAACTATTTATAGAGAAATTAAAAGTAAGAAATTGCAACTCATACATGTCAACAACTCTGAACACTTATACTTGTACGACACTCATTTTTAGTCAAAATAATTTAACCAAAATATACATTATACGTAACTTAGTTTTTATTTTGCTTTGCTTGTATCCAATATATTTAATATTTTGACATAATGTTAATCATGTACCTCTTGATTGAAGAGTGTAGTGGCGCGTGATCTGACGCGATCCTGACTTTGACTTTCTTATGCACCTGTCATTGGTATTTCATTGGATGAAAAGAATATCACCATTTGCATTGTAGAGATGAATATATTTACAAGACAATCTTCAATGATAGAACCAAAAAACCAATTTTACACTTTCCATGAGAGAAGCACATCAAACTTTTTAATCGTTCTAAGCGTAAATCGGTTAACATCGAGAATGCCAAATTTTTTTATTTTTCCATTCCCAATCCTTTTTCCTCCATAATGATCACCTCCGTCTTCTTACAATTCGATATAGTCAGCTTTTTCAGTTGTGTGAGAGATTTAACCATGGATGGGAAAAATATAAACCCGATGTTATCCAAGTCACTTATTTCTAATGTCTCCAATCTTTGAAAGGCAACCTGCAGAATTTGCTCATGGAATTAGTGATTAATTTAAATCTCAAATTCGTAAATATACACGAGTTCCAGGGGGAGAGGGGATTAATTAAGGTTCACAAAAGGAAAAAAAATAGAATAAAACAAAAAATGGAGTTAAAAAAAATCTCCATACTAGCATTGTTTCCAATTTCAAGTCCTTTCTTCGCTAAAAAACTTGCAATGCTAAGCTTAATTTGATGGGTGAGCTAGTTTTATTTCGTCGAAGAATTTATCCATCAGAAATGTATTAGCGAGTGCAACATTACTTATCTCTCTATATATAATAAAGCAAACCCAATAATACTTTTAACCTCAAATTTTGGCCCAAAAAAAGTTTTACTGATATCCATGGCCGGCGTCCAGGAGAACTATGGTGAAAGTTAAAAGCTCCAAAGACTGAGACGATTAAGAAAAAGCAAAGACGTAAAGACTCACACACATTGCCTTATGGGACCTGCAAAATATATGTCTAGGACCCTTTACTGACCGACGGGAAAATTAACGCATTGCAGGAGTCTTGAGCCCCACCATCAACTTTAGTGCTAATTGCCACTATAAAAGTGCAATCTTTTCTGGTCAACGAAATAGCCGCCTCAACTTTTCCTGGACAAAATCGCTGTGCGCTTTTCTTAACTAGGCAATCGTTTGTCCTTAGTTTAATGTTAGTAAATCATTATTAATAACCAATTTAATAGGATATCAAACATAAATATGTGGATTTTTGTTCGTGCTGCCAAAAGTGCATTCAATTATATCTATACATAACTATAAAGGCCAAATGCAAAAACACTTAGTTGAAAGGACTTGATATTTAGATTTGTAGATCGCCATGGAGAGAAACGGCGCAATGACCACAAATGATTCTGTGAGACTGGGCAACCATCGGTATTTCTTAATTTGGATGGTGAAAATTGGCTAAGAAAAACTACATAAAATGTTACAATCTAAATCGGATGGACTCAACAACAGAAAAACTCATATTTCAGCACAAATTTCTTGAAGATTATAATGTGGAGCACTTGAAGCTTCAGAAACTAAACTAACACATACTAAGTAGCTGAATTGAAATACAAGACACGTCAAAACATATGAAGTAAGTCTTTGTAAAATTATTTGCACTTTAAGATAGTGAATTTTCCATTATGGCATCAAGTTCCATTTTTGGATATTGTTACTTTGGCCTTATTCACATGACCCAATCTCCCCCATAGGAGTATCTAAGCGTGATCACAAAATAAGATGATCATTTAAGGTGAATCTGTTAGAGACTTGTTACAGACTTGGCCTTACTCATGAACCACATGGTGAGACATTCTCTAGTTGATGGAGGATATGGAGCTATACAAAAGTAATTTCTTTCATCATAGGGGATTTCAAATTCTGCTGTATGGAGTAAAGAAATGGTAAAGATCACTTTGAAACTCCAAGAGCAAGAATTCCGAATTTGCAATGAATGACTTTGTTGTGACATAATGAAAACCATACAATTGCCAAGGCCTACTTTTAATATAAAAGAAAAAAAAACTGTGCACAAAATTATGTACTCTTACAATTATGGGGACTATGCAATGATTAAGTGCCTATTTAAACACGATATACAAAAGGCATGCATCAATTAGATTAGCATAGCTGCTTTTATTTGAAAATTCAGTCCTCCTTCCCATTCTTCGTATTGGTTTCTAAGAGAGTCACCTATATTATACATTTTGTGGATGATAACATATTTTGATAACTAAATTTAATGGAACACATTTCAAAAGATCATAAATTACTTTAATTATGGAATTACTTCAATGCGAACATTCCCTTCAATTTGTCTTGACGAAACCCCATTAATATAAATATACTTGCAACCAGTAAATTGAGATAACTCAGAACCGATCACAAACTAAATTTGCAAGGGTTTCATACAATTAGTTTGACAACATATTTCTTTTGGATTGAGAAGTCCTTCCATTATCAAGGACTACAAGGATGGGATTGAAATGTGATGGACAAACCCATCAACATAGCATTTACAATTACAAAGGACCGTCAAGAAATTATGTGATATAGCGGGTATTATAAATGGTTGCCGAAGAAATTTATAGGCAAGATAATGTACATCCTTTAGAATAATTTCGCATATATGAAAATCTATGACAAATAAAAGCTAATTTATGACCTTAAAAGACAACTAATGTACTTTACCTTTTATTTATGATATAACAAGGGCTGCTATTACGAATGGATTCTGTTTGCATTTTTCTAGCAATATCAGGAATTGCAATCATCAAGAATTCGCACTCATTTTGGTTACTAATGACAATCAATTTATGCATGAAATATTTGTCTAATTGCCAGATTATATCAATTAGATGGAGATATATACAGCATATATCCCATTAGTCTCGGGCGAGATTGTGCGTTATATATGTCTCATCTAGTAACGAGCCCAACTCAAAAAATTAAACCTTGGGCAAACAATGATATATGAATATGACTCATGGACATAGGGAGTTGATAGCTGAACGTGACGTCATTCTCATCCATTTAGGTAGAGAGGACCTTTCCCACTCTGCTATTACCTGCTTCCTTGATAAAATCCAATAAAATAGGCATTTTATTGTCTTTTTCTTCTTGGATGTCTCCAATTTCTCCAAATTTATTAGGCATATAGGGACTAATTTACCCGCAAAACAACATAAAATCAGACACATCAGCAATTGGGATATTGGAATAACTAAGTAGTCACTAGTCATGGCTACCGGTTGAGATCACAACTATCTTTGAAAAATAGTGAATTACTTGGGATTATTTGGACTTCTTTTTACTTATCATTTGTAAATTACCTCGAGTATTCCTTTCAAGTCAGACGTGTATGTAGCCTATCCTAATTATTCATCCTTGTCGTCATAATTTCCTTAACCAACATGTCTCAAAAGGTGAAGAGACCTATGGTCCCCATGACAATGAAAAGCTTTATTCACATTTTTTTGCAAATTTAACTTTTTTGTGTTTTGTTCATTAGTCTATTGTTATCCTGGACAAGCCAATCTTAGACTACTCCTTTGTAGGCTGCCAGCGCTTTATAATGTCTGAGGATATTTATTACAGTTTGAAGAAACATTTGATTATAAGCCCATGGATCTTTGCATCTTTAGGTTTTACACAAAAATAATAATAAAAAAGGTACTAAGGCAACATTAATTCTTTAACGAAGATTTAGAATCCTAGAAAGTTAAAAGCCACAAACACTATGACAAAAAAAAAAAAAAAAGGAAGAAGAAGAAGAAGAAGAAGAAGAAGAAAAAAAGTCACTCTGACATCAAAAACTAGTGGGACCCACCACTTACATCTCCCAACAGGGAAACTAACGTATGGCATGAGCCTTGGGCCTGCGCCACTGTGAAAGAGCAACCTTATCTAGTCAAATAAAACCCTCTACCTGCAACGTTTTCCCCCCATTTAACATGCAGCTGGGAGCTTTCCTTGATTGGGGCATTATTTATCCTTGGTTTACTAATTTTCTTTCATGTTAGTAAATTTCTATTTGTAGAAGTGTAGATAGGACCATAAAATATATCTACAGTGGCATAACATAATTTTCATTGATAAAAATAAATAACAAAGGATTTTTCATCTATAATTGCTTTTGTTTTTTAGTTTGCATGATTTGTCATCTTCTTCAAACTAGGAGTAGATATTATGCCAAAAGGATCTCCTATAAAATGTTATCACTAAAGCTAGCTAAAGTGTTAACTACATTTCCACCTACTAGTCTAGAATTCAATAGATTACAAATAATCACCCTCAATTTCAATTGAATGACATTAATTGTTGCTGTGACAATCTAATTTATCGACTTTGTAATTGTTCCCCTTTTTTAACTTGAAAAGTTGTCATCTTCTTTAAACTCGGTGTAAAGGATGCAAAAATGATCTAATACACGAGATTACGATGTCAAAAAAAAAGAAAAGGCAAGGTCACAAAAGCTTTTGGCAAAATTTCCTTGATCTGGCTCCATTATCTTTGAAAGTGAGCTCTGTTCATGGAAGCTCAAAACATGGGAAAAAGATAAGTTGTACACAAGCACACTAGCTCTTTTGATAGAAAGTTACCTGCTGCCCATTGAAGAATGCAATTTGAGTGCCAACCTGGTCATCTAATGTACTACTTCCAACAGCAAAAAATTTCTTGGTATTTGGCAAGTTATGAAACTTCAATACATGCAAATTATGCAACTCTACTTTGCCACAATCATTAGTTTCTATAATCCCGTGCATTACTTTGCAACCGGCAACTTCAATCTTTTCTATCTTTGAAAGTTCTCTCACCACTGAAAGAGGAAATAGAACTTCCATCGTTTTGCAACTTTCAACTCTTAGTACTTTTAATGCACTAAAGGACTTCGAGATGATATTGTTTTTGGATATCTTCTCCAAGTTGATGAGATTCTCAAGAATTAATGACTCCAACATCTTGAACTTTGTGTGGGATGACAATTGGAGGATGTAATGGACGGATGGACTATTCTTGACCAGTAAATGCTTTAATTCTAGAAAATGCTTTGTGGGTATCAAAGCTAAAGATGAGTTCGCAAGAAGATGGGAGAGTAACAATTTAACAAAAAAATTTCGGTAATGCCAATATAGAATGTAATTTTGATTCCTATACTATTAAATTTGACTAATCTTAAGGAGGGGAGGGGCTTTTTCTTTTTATCCTTATTATTTTTTTTGGTTTTGTGGAAAATATTTATGAGGAATGTGTTAATCAATGCATAATACACTTGTTAAACAACAATTTTACAACAGCACTGAGTTTTCCATGGCACTAACTTTAGTGTTATCACATATGTTGTCTACACCTGAATTTTTATCAACAATTCAAGCGTCCGTCCTTGTAAAATTACAAAAATGGAAAATAGCAAAAACAACAAAAAGCAGTTAAAAAGAATGGATAAAAAAATAAATGATAAACTAATTAAAAAATAAGAACTCTTAGAAAATGATGGGTGTTAAAAAAGGGGGCCTCTTCTGGTTCGTGGCCCAACTCACTTAGCTCTCCCTAGATGAAATTTCATCGTAAGTGCATCAAGTTTGGTTGGCTGTAGTTCCTCTGGCCCACCCTATTTGCTAATAAGGCCACAACCCATTCCTAGCCGAAGATCACTTAAAATCAGAATCCCATCATTTCCGATGCCATTAGTTGTCCTACGCCATTAATCATAAATGACAATGGCTCAATTTTCCAATAATAGGAAGTTTAATTTGAAATCTCAAGCCAATAGACCTGTGGAAATTAAATATATTTCTTTGGAATTAAAATTATGAGAAAGAAAAGTGGAATTTTCCTTTCACAAGTGATATTAAAGTACGGTTCATTCAAGCTAGAACAAGTCACAAGAAGCATACTCTTATAATTTATGAAAGCAAATTTTAAGCTGCAAATTCATTATACGAGCAATCAAAAGTGCCTTCCTAACAATAAAGGGGACAAGAACATCCGACATAATCACCACCAAGGACATGGAGGAGGGACAGGGTGATGGAAGCTCGGCGATGACCGATAGGGGACAAGCAAAGAGAGATCGATGCATTCTCGATTTTGAGTTGTGATTGATTATTGATGAAGTTGAGAAAAAGAAAGGAGGAAAACCACTAAAAATCCTAAAATATGCCCACCGCGACACATCCATCTTAATTTTTTTTTTTATGCCATCAAAGATTCCAAACTATATTTATATGATACATTTATCCTCTGTCAATGGGTATCGTTTAAAAAAAAAAAAAAAAAAAAACCTAAATGAACAACGAAATGTAAATGGTGTTGACGTCAATGAAATAAGAACAACTTCGACCAAAAAAATAAAAATATAGAATTCATAAGAAAAAATCTTGACATAAGATAAATATATCATATTTGTACAAATTAAGGATTTTTGACATCATAAGAACTAGAGTAAATATGCCATATACATCATTTTGAGCTTTTGCGTAACAAAAACAAAAATAAATGCGACAAAAATAAATATAATTTGGAGTTTTTGCCGACTTTTTCGGAAACAACGGTGGGTTCATTTTTCCTTTTTATTCTCTTTTATTTTCAAATTCAATTCCTTCTTCATCCAAAGAACAACCACTAGCTTCACTCGTTTGCCCCGTTTTCCCACACAAAATCCGAAACATCTCCATCCACCCCTCGCCTTGCTTCGCGCCTTTTTTTTTTATTCTCCATCGTTTTTTCTTCGTATTCGCCTCTGCCAATCTTCACGCTCAGCATATCGTCTCGGATGATGACGACTCAGATCGGCCTCGGTTGTTTCGGTTGAAGGAGCGATGTTGGACCGGTGGAGGTGCCGAGAGCGAAACCCAAAGAATCTCATCCTTCGAATTGGCGGATCGTATCCAGATGATGATGATGATGATGATGATGATGATGATGATGATGATGATGATGATGATGATCCATCCAACCTTAGCCTTGGCAATCGGATAAAAGGCTATTGTAAACAGTGAACACCGCTCGGCGTCCCCCTTTCCGCACGGCATAGATGGGCAAAATAATGGAATTCCGAAAGGCGGCAATGAAGTGGGAGCGAGCAGAACGAAGCAAAGAGTTGACAGGACGTATTCAGAGTGAATTGGAATTTGACTCGGAAGTTCAATCAGACATGAAATGGTCCTGTTGATGGTTCAACGGCGATGGCTGCATAAGCCCAAGATGGCCCGGCCACAGATAAATCTGGTCCAAACATTGGCAAGGACATGAAAGCGAGGACTTGAATCAGAGTGGCCACAACTCGAATGTGGAATCTAATGGTGTGGTTTACTGTTGGGATGATCTAAATTGCTAGAGATGAATCGGGGAATCCAAAGCTAGAGAGAGATGCGCTAAAAAAAAAAAAAAAAAAAAAAAAAAAAAAAAAAAAAAAAAAAATTGGCTGGAGAAAAAATCCATCGAGTTTGCAAGGAAGGTGTTTGATGGAATGACCAAGCTGGGCTCTGTTTCCAAGGATACTCATGAGAGAGAGAGAGAGAGAGAGAGAGAGAGAGAGAGAGAGAGAGAGAGAGAGAGAGAGAGAGAATTAGTGATCTAGCAGTGGGGCTCTCACGCCCGAACCCCGAGCGCGCACATCCCACTGCGGTCGATCAAATATGCGACATCTCAGGATACGTCGCCGACCCATTCATTTCTTTACGCATGCGGAAGCGAAACAAATCCCTTGACAACATTTAACTTGTGATAGAAAAGCAGGCAATCAATCACAATAGCAAACACTCATTTACAAACACATAGGTTTAAATACAATACTGGACTGTCTACAAAATAGACCAACTCGACAAAAGGGGAACTATCCTGAAACCAACAAGTCAGACACGCTCTCCAATCCTTATGGCTTCACCTCTGTAACTCCTCAAGGCCAACCAAGCTATCTAGCTGCTCCGTCCACCAGGACCCTGAAATTGTAATCCCCAAACCGGGATAAGACAATGTCTTAGCAAGTTCAACCCCCTAAACCTCTATTAGAAAGAAAATACGCCCAAGGGTGGCCTAGCCACGTCACACAGAGAACTTATCTCGCCTCAATTCCTTCGTACAGGTTAGCACAATTAGTATAAATCAACCACATGCAATTATGATAACCAAACAACTGCGGTACAATCACATCATCAGAATAATTCAACCACTCCGATTACATGTCATTCTAGCAAATCAATCATTGCTCTCAATCACTACCCCACTCAGCAAAATTACCCAGTTGGGCGCGACCTTTATCAGGTGGCAATTCACGGCCCCATTGGGCGCAACATTTATCAGGTGGCAATTCACGGTCCCACTGGGCGCAACCTTTATCAGGTGGCGAATCACAGCCCCACTGGGCACGACCTCTAATAAGTGGTTAATCACGGCCTCACTAGGCACGACCTCTAATAGGTGGTTAATCACGGCCAATCTCCCATCAATTTCGACACTTGGAATTTTATAAAGAATCACTATTTATCGCAATCACACTCAATTTGCCATAACCAATCATCAATTTCAAATTATAAATGCACAGCAGCGATCGGCACGAAATTCTGAGCAACCGGGGTCAAAAATAATTTTTCCGTTTTTTTAAATAATAATATTTTAATAATTTCGAATTATAATATAATATTATAATTTCCAGAATTTCGAAGCAATTAAATAATTTAAAATTAAAATCCTATTATGTCCCATCAAGGTTTATTATTAAATAAACTCTCTTAGCCTTTAATTAAACATACTTTAAATTAAACAAACATCTTAATCTAATTCACAATTAAATAAACTAAACTAATCACCCAAGCTTACTTAACTTAGACTAAGCACACTTAAGGCATCATTAACCATCTAATCAAGGTTTAGTGAGCTAAACTCACCCGATTAGCGAGCCAAGCGAACCAAAACGACGGGGACGACGTGAGGATCGACTTTCCTCAAGGCAGGCCGAGCATCTGGGCTCGGGAAGACGGCCAAAATGGGCCAAACATGAGCTGTCATACCCATTTTTTGCAGCTACTGTTCACGGGCAGAGGTGGGCCAAATGGCGGCTGGTTCGAGTCGGAATGGGTGAGGGAACGGTGGAGGAAGGAGGCGATAGCTCGGACGGGCGAGGCAGCGGCCAGGTGAGGCCTCACGGTGGCTGGGATGAGCTTCGGCAGCTCCTGGAACTCACAGACAGAGGTAGACGCAATTGGGCGTCGGCCAAGCGTGGGCGAGCGCGGGTAGCGGCGGAGTGCGAGGCGGCGAGCGGCGACGGGCGACGCGAGGACAGCGTGCAGCGAGCGACAGCTCCCGGCAACGTCGGCTGTTGCTTCTGCCCGGCGTCCTACTAGATCTGAGATCTCGAGCAACAAACGGAGGGGCTGAGCGGAGGGAGAGACAGTCGCAGGGCTGGTGGGTGTGGGACGACGCGGTGGCAACAGCGGCTCGGCACGACGACAACGACGGACGACGGGGAAGCGGCGCACGGCTGGCTGGTCGATGGGCGAGCTCCCCTTCGCCGGTTCTCTCCCCCCCTCTCCTCTCTCTCCTTCCCAAGGTTGAAGATGATGGTGATGGCCTCCTTTTTAGAGATTAAATCTCCACCCTCCACTTGTCAAGCCCTAAATCCTTGGCTTCAATCAGCATGACATCACCCGCATGATGTCATCTTCCACTATTTCCTCTCCCACAACATTCTTCAATTGGTGCAATATCATTTCCGCGGGGATCCAAATCCTTATACATCCAATTTCTTCAATTTTTCTTTCAATTGAACCAAATTGAAATCCATAAAATTAATCAAATATCAACACATTTCAATTTACATAATTACTTGACCATAGAACCAACTTGAGTCCTCAAAGTACGACCAAAAGCGGGCCTACTAATTTCTCAAGCCAAATTAGCCAATCTCTGATTATTTTGCTGAAAAACTCGGCTTGCATGAAAAATCTTCCGAAGATTAGTCAATATTCCTAAAATGATTTGTGACACACCTAGACTCCCAATTTCTGAATTCGATCTCAATTCCACGGTTAATTTCACTTTGGCACGATACTAGCGCGGCCCAACCTACCGAATAGTCTTTAGAAATTTTCCTGCATTTGACATGTTGTTGATCATCTTAAGCCACAATGTACATCTTTGAAACATTGGCGACTTTCGATTGTCGGGGTAATCTCAAGGTTTCAAATACGAACACAGGGTACCCAATCGATAGAAAAGTCGGTCCAATGCCGATCGACAAGAATTGTGCGATCTGGTGGAATCACCCACACCTGATCACATGCCTCTGTCAAGTTGACCTATCTCCGATCTCTTATCGATTTTTAATTGTGCCGTAATGACCCTTGCAGATTAGCTCGGTCGAAAAATTGCTTCCTGGTCAAATTCTCTAGTCTGATGCATTAGAATTTCTTAACGGCTTCACCCGATAGACTAGTTTTCACATAAGTGGCCAACTCAACGAAAGGAACTATATGCGTGCCAACGAAATGCCCATCTCAATTTATTGAAAATAGAATTGGAAAATCGGGATGTCACAAGTGAGAGCAAGTTCGAGTTCAAGAGGGCATGATGTTGTCGATTCTAATACGAAAAGCCACTGCTAGAGGCTTGGAAGCTGTGTTGTCAAGAGAAAGGCTGTGGAAGAGTTGTGCCATAGAAATGCCATTACGTAGTAATGCTACTGCAGGCAAATAGATGATTGTGAGAGAGGCTATGAGTGATGTGTTTGATGAGGAAATGTCTGCAGATCCTAGAGTCTTTCAATGTGTCTAAAGGTTCTTTTCTTTGGCAGAAGAATGGACCTGAGAGGGTTGTTGATACTGTTATCACAGAGGCTGGCTTCTCTTGAGTTAAAGTCAGCATTGCTTTCTATGGTCTCAGGCCTGTCGTGGATTTTATGACCTTCAATTTCGCTATGCAGGCGATTGAACACATTATAAATTCGGTTGTAAAGATGAACTGCATGTCAACTGGTGATATATCAGTCTCTATAGTTTCAAGAGGAGCTGCAGCAAGAGTCGATGCTCGACTCTCCCAAGCTCTACGAAGATGTCGCAATCCCAACTGGAGGAAGCTTTGCCGGATCCAGCCTCATGAGATTACTCATCACCCTTAGGGTCTATGGAACGTGAGAATTGTCCATGCCATGTGACATGAGAGTCGCTCATGAGTGGTGTGACATCTCCGGTATGTCCCTCCAACCGGAGTTCTTCCTCTTCCTCTGCTTTTTCCATATTTGCAGTCACCAATTTCTTAATGGTGTGTGTTAGTTGCATTATTTGAAGGCCTTCTTGTCAAGGAGTGGATAGGTTACGTGGTTGCAAATCTAATTGACGTTTACTCAAGTCTCCTTTTCAGTTGAGAATATGACGGTACCATCATGACCCCTATGCTCAATATAATAATGTAGGCCATTGTTATTACACTGATCAACTCAGCTTGTAATGTTTGGTATTAGCCTCAGGAGGCTTCATGTCTCCTTCATCCTTTTCCTGCCTTGTTTTGTTTGACAGCGTAAGCAATCATTTGCAAATTCTAGACATGCTTGTCTTGTTCCAAAGTAGTAATTGCTTTTGCTATTCAATGACACTCTTTGCCCTCATAAACTTTGATCGGTGACCTATTGTTGAACCGCTATTCTTTAAATTAGTCCATGATTCAGTCATGTCAAATTCGATTTATTAATTACGTGCACTGGTGTTCTAGGGATTGAATGAATTTTTATTTGGGTCTGCTTTGCTTCATGGTTATTAGTATTAATACTATGTGTTGCTTCATTTTGTAATAATGTAGTGTATGAAAGTGGTGAACTCCTCAAGTTCACTCCTAGGCAACATTGTCATTGATGATCGGCCATTTGGGGCATTTGTTTCTCTTGTATACATGTATCTAGTGACATCAAATTAACATAAAGGCTCTCTGGAAATACAGATCATGGAGATTCAAGGAAGTATCTTTGTGGATTTTTAAGCTGCTTCTGATGTGAAATTGAGGTCTCGAAATTTGACATTTGTTGATTTACTTTCGACCGAGGCTAGATTCAATGCATTTATCATTTTTTTTCCTACTACTTTTACATGGTGATAATGTTGCTGCAAGATTCGCCATTAGGGTTGCTGCAAAACCAGAGTATCAAATCAGATCAGTTGTGCAAGAATTGTTTTGTAGCTCATTTCAGTGGCTTCACACGCAAACCATAGTGGTTCCTGATCTTATGTCTAGGCTTGGATTATTTTATCCAATTTGATGCAGAATCTGTAACTCTTGAATTATTCTGCCACCCACCAAGGAATGTATCCATTGTGGAAATGAAATATCATAGGATTTTCACTTTTTAGCTTTAACCAGCTTGTGTTTCATTGTCTTGATCTAGGCTTCTAGCGAATTGAAATCTAGTAGGATTTTCACTTTGTTTAGCTTTAACCAGCTTGTGTTTCATTGTCTTGATCTAGGCTTCTAGCTACACATTTTCATCATCATTTCTCGATATGTAAATTGTGTATATTTAGAAATGTTAAGTGATGCAATTACTTTTGGAGCTAGCTTTAGAACGAATCATGTGATACTTTAGCCTTTCAAATTCCTGGTTAAGCTCTTTCCAGTTCGACTTGGTGACCATTGAGTTGTCTTCCACACTGATTGGTTTTAATATATATATATCCTCAAGTGCTAAGTTCCACAACAACTGTAGAGAAAAATAACAATCAAAGGACTCCACTTAAATGAGCTTTCGCTACACATTTCTCTCTTGTCCTTATGCCCCATTTTTGGCCCATTCTTTGCGGTAGTAAGTAATCTGATGATTAAGTATGTAGTTTCATTCATTTGTTAACTAGTTAACGGAGCATTTGTTGTTTTAGCGGGTTTTGATTGAACTTCTCTGTTCGTGGCTTTTCAAGTGTAGGATGGAAATAGATTGTTTGTGTGCTTTAGTAATGTATATCCTTTAAATTTGATACCTTGTCTTTTCTGGTTTTAATGAAATAGTATGGCAGTTTCACTTTTCCAGTATTGGCTTCCCCTCAACAGTATCCATAGTTATTGTATTTGGTGGGAATGTAGTTACCATTTTCATGATTGCCATGCTAGGCATTAAAAATAGGAACAAACCAAGAACTTGTGGGGTATGTTTTGGTTCTCCATGAGTCTCTTCAACCAAGAGGTTGTATCATATAACATTGTTTATGTATATGCTATTGTGGGTTTGATTGCTGATGTAGTCAGATCAGAATCATGACAAATAGGGAGGTTCACCGATCCGCCAAACATTTTAAGTGTGTGCATTAGGCATATAGCTCATGTGCCTATATGGTTTCTTTACCTTCCTAACATGGCATTGTGGAAGTTATTAATGTCTTTTGACCAACTTGATAGGAACCAAATCACAGGTGAGGCATGTTCTACTCAGCTAAGCTAATCATTCAGCTTTGTTGTCCATCTAAGGCATGTTCGGGAAAGCAGTTTTTTATGTGCTTCCAATCCTCTAAGCAAAGTCTCTCATTTCTTGATATAGCTTTCCTGCTGAACGCTACATATTACGGAGGCTTGATTATGTTTCCTTCATGGCTTTTCAGATTTTCTCGGTTTGCAGTCTAGGTGAGTTGCTTAGCTATGTTGGTTTTACCTCATTCAATAATGTTGCATTTCCTAGATATGTCTTCTGTAGTTCTCTTCCTTCTACTTTACAGGCGTAATGATACTGGCCTTGAAGTGCCATTGTGGTTTCTTCTATATTTTAAGGATGTCTCTTTCATGTGTAGTTTTTTGATTGCTTCTTGAGGAAGTACTGAGAATACTAACAATGTAGGTATGACGAGGATTATACAAATATCACCAGCAAGAGTGACCAGCCCAAGGGCTATGATTTTCTTCATGCTCATAAGTCTATTCTTGCTCAGTTTCAAACACTCTTAAATTAGAAACTGATATAAATTGGAAGAAAAGCAAAGAATGGGGTGGGATTCCACAAGGAGAATGATACATTGGGTGGGAGCTAACAAAATAAAGGAGGGTGCATCACTTTTGTTCATGCAAAGAAAAAACGCACCAATAGTAGCAGCCACCCACGCATACAAGAACCATGGAAAGAGAGAATGAAGTACTGTAAGTTTTCTTAAGCTGCTTCTGATGCAAGATTGAGGTCTTGGAATTTGACATTTGTCGATTCACTTTTGATCGATGCTAAATTCAATGCATTTATCATTTTTTTCCTTCTCTTCATTTAAGTGGTGATGACGTTGCCACATGATTTGACATTAGGGTTGCTGTGAAACCGAAGTATCAAATCAGATCAGTTGAATAAGAATCGTTTTGTAGCTCATTCCAGTGGCTTCACACGCGAGCCATAGTGATTCTTAATCTTATGTATAGGGCTGGATTATATTATTCAATTTGATGCGGAATCTGTAACTCTTGAACTATTATGCTACCCACCAAGGAACGTATTGTATCCATAGTCGAAATGAAATCTCTTAGGATTTTCACTTTCTAGCTTTTAACCAGCTTGTGTCTCATTGTATTGATATGTCCTTCTAGCTACATATTTTCTCATCATTTCTAGATATGTAAGTTTTGTATATTTAGAAATTTAAGTGATGCAATCACTTTTGGAGCTAGCTTTAGGGCCAATCATGTGATGCTTTTGCCTTTCAAATTTATAGTTAAGCCCTTTCTAGTTCGACTTGGCAATCATTGAGTTGGCTCCCACACTTACTAGCCTTAATATATATCCAAAAGTGCACAGTTTCACTATAGAGAAAAATAATGACCAAGTTCACACTTCTCTTCATCCCTGTGCCCCATTTTTGGTCCAATCTTTGTGGAAGTTAATAATTTGATTAGTAATGTTCATGTAGTTTCATTCATTATTTAACTAGTTAATGGAGCATCTATTGTATTAGTAGATTTTGATTGAACATCTCTGTTTGCGGCTTTTCAAGTCTAGGATTGAAATAGATTGTCTGAGTTTGTTATATATCCTTCAAAATTCAGTACCTTGTCTTTTCTGGTTCAAATGGAATAGTATGGTAGTTCCACTTTTCTTGGATTGGCTTCTTCTTAACGGTGTCCTTAGTTTTGGCATTTAGTGGGAATGTAGTCACGAGTTCGTGATTGCCATGCTAGGCATTACAAACAGGAACAAATCGAGGACTTGGAGGGTATGTTTTGGTTCTCCATGAATCACTTCAACCAAGAGGTTGGATCATATAATGCTAGTTACTAATATGTTGGTCTGTGCTCGGCTACTGATGTAGTCATATTAGAATTATGACAAATAGGGAGGTTCACCAATCTGCTAAACTTTTAAGTGTGTGCATTGGAGATCTAACTCCTGTACATGCAGGAGTTCTTTATCCTCCTAACATTGCATTGTGGAAGTTATAAATGTGTTTTGATCACTTTTGATCAAAATCAAATTGTAGAAGCATGTTCTACTAAGAAAAGCTGATCATTTAGCTTTGCTGGCCATCCAATGCATGTTTGAAAAAGCAGTCTTTTATGTGCTTCCAATGCTTGGAGCAAAAGTCTCTCATTTCTATATATTGCTTTCCTGCTGAAAGCTTCATATTATGGAGGCTTGGTTACAGATCATTCATGGCTTGTTAGATGTTCTAGGCTTGTAGTCTAGGTGAGCTTCTTAGCTATGTTGGTTTTACCTCATTGAATATTGCAACATTTCCTAGATATGCCTTTTATAGTTCTCTTCCTTCTGCTTTGTTGTATATTTTAAGTATGTCTCTTTTATATGCAATTTTTTGACTGCTCCAAGAGGAAGTACTGAGTGTACTAACAATGTAGGTCTGAAGTGGATTAGGCAAATATCACCAACAAGAGTGACCACCCCAAGGGCTATCACTTCTTCGTGCTCTAAGGTCTGTTCTCTGTTAGTTTCAAATACTCTCAATAGAGAAACTGATATAAATAGGAAGAAAAGCAAAGAAGGGGGTGGGAGTGCGGAGGGAGAAGGATACTTCGGGTGGGACCTAATCGAAGTAAATGTGTATAACTTCTGTCTATGCAAAGATAAAGGCGCCAAAACCAGTAGCCATCCACACATACGAGAACCAAATAAAGAGAGATTGAAGTACTAGCACATACAGTCCGCGTGTTGCAACAAAATTAACATTTACTAAAATGATAGGTATGAATAGTAGATACCCACCAACAAAGCACTTAATTTGATACAATGCAAGAAGTGAAGTGACACTAAAAATTGAAGACCGCGGCTGTATCAACACGGTAGATGTATCAACACGATAGAAGACAACATTTTGATCCAGCCAAATAGGAAGAGAAAACAAAAAGAGTTCGTCCTGGGCAGTTCAAGTAACATTTAAAGAGACATTGATCAGAAACAAGGAGACAAACATAATCACAGAAAACAATAAAAAAAAAAAAATGAAGGATTTTAAAATGATATAGAAAGAAAAAGAATGCTAGCGAATCTCCATTCATGTTCTACTTTAGCTTGATAGATGTCAAAATGAGAATATGCTATGACACCTTCTTTGAGGAGCCACCGCATCCCGTATCTTGTTTCTTGTAAAAAAGTAGCAGTTGGAGCACCTATAAGAATGTCATGATGGCATTTCAAGGAATTGTATGTATCACTAGCTCTTTCCTCTTACGCACCACAATAAGTTGTGCAGTAAACACTACACAACCATGTCAAAGATAATCTATAGTGGCCAATAGTATTTCCCGCACCACAATAAGTTGTGCGGTAAACACTACACGACCATGTCGAAGATAATCTATAGTGGGCAATAGTATTTCCCATTGGGTCCATATGCAACTATAGTGAACTGTTGGAGAAATCTTTCTGAAATATTTTGAAACTGACAAAACGTTTCCATCAGTCTAATCTGAAAATTTGCAGACTCTACTATTTAAAGTCTGAAGACCTCCGAACTGCCAGACTCAAGACTCAAAGTCTATTCTTATTGACAGTTTTTAATCCGTTGAAGAAAGACCATCCAGAACTGAGTGCTTCATTAAGGATTTGGCCTTATCGACTAGAGAAAGCATTGCTGTAACATCTCTTTTATTCATAGTGAAATCCAGTCGGTAGGCTGTCAGTGCAGAAGAGTGGACGTAGGCTTGGAATAAGCCGAACCACTATAAACCTTGTGTTTAATTTTCTCTTCCCTACTCTCTGCTTTACTTTGATCATAATTCATTTTGTTAACTAAAAGAGATCTTCCTTTCTATTGTCTACCTAGTATTGCTTTCGTATCTCGAGAAATTGTTTTTACACCTATTCACCCCCCTTTAGGTGCTTATACTAGTTATATCAATTGGTATCAGAGCCTATGTATTCACTTTGTTTGAAGTATTTTACTTCAGAGTTAAAGATTCATGGCTAGTATGCTAGCTCCAAGGCTGGTGGAAGGGCAAAGTAATACCAGACCACCTTACTTTGATGGAAAGGATTATAACATCTGGAAAAACAAGATGAAAGCATTTCTAAGATCAAAGGATCCTCTGGAATGGGACGTTGTAGAAAAAGGAATCACTCCTAAAGCTGCATCTGTCTTAGAGAGAGGAAAAGAAGCTGTTGAATCTAGTTAAATGACTCAGGAAGAGATAATCAAGAGACAACCTCTTGATGCAAAAGCAATTTATTCTTTATATTGTGCTTTGTCACCTACTGAATATAACCGAATATCTTCTTGTGTTACAGCAAAAGAAGTCTGGGATATATTACATATTACCTATGAAGGAACTGATCGAGTGAAAGAGACCAAAATCAACATTCTCCTCGGTCAATACGAAGCCTTCAAAATGAAATCAAGAGAATCTATAACAGACATGTTTAGTTGTTTTACAGAAATCGTGAATGGTCTTGAAAATCAAGGTCAACCAATTTCTGATCCCATGAAAGTAAACAAGCTACTGCGAGGACTCTCCAAGGATTGGAATCACATAAAGACCTCAATAAGAGAGACATAAAGGATCATGCCACTATATGTCGATGAGTTGGTTGGAACTCTTTAGTCTTATGAAGTGAAACGAATCAATGAAGACGAAGATCCTAAAGGTAAGAAATCCATTGCATTAAAATCCAATAATGATTCTGATATTACAGATTCTGAAGACGACATGAATGATGAGGAGTTTGCTCTCATGATAAGAAGATTCAGAAAGCTGAATAAAAAAGGAAGAAGATTCATTATTAAAAAAAAAAAAAAAACAGAGTTTTCAAAAGCAACAGACTAAGTCTGTTGAGGATGATGAATCAAACAAAGATGTAGTATGCTTTGAATGTAAGAAAAAGGGACACATCAGACCCAACTGTCCTCTTCGAGAAAGAAGAAAGGAAAAGCTGAAAAGTATCGAAAGACTCTTAAAACAGAAACTTAGAGTGATACAGAGTGTGAAGAAAGTGATGATGATTATGCTAATATATGTCTGATGGCACAATCGGATTCAGATTCAAACTCCGAGACAAACTTAGATTCAAACAGTGAATTTGAGGTAAGTAACTTTAAAATCCCTGTTAAAGTTTCTAAATACATTGATGAGCTGTGTTTTAGTCTTAAGACTTCTCTTAAAAGGATTTCCGAACTTAAAAAGGAAAACTCTGCACTAAAACAACAGGAAAATGTTTTGAAAGAAAAGTTGAAACGTTTAGACATGAATGTTTCTACTCTTAAAGAAAGCAAAGATAATCTCTTGAAAGAAAATGCATTTTTAAAAAATGACTTATCAAATATTTCAAAAAGATTTTCAATAGGATTTGAGAAACTTGAGAAAATTCTTTCAGCACAAAGACCTTATTTCAATAAATCTGGTTTAGGAATGACAACAGAAACCATTCCTTTAATTGATTTTCCTAAAGTGAAGGAAAGAATTAAACAAAGACCCACAAGAGATGCTTACAAAGATCATTTCAAAAAAGTTTTTGTAAAACCAGTAGGACGAAATGCTCTCAGATGTTTAAAGTGCAAAGTGCAGATCATTTTGGAAAAGAATGTCCTATGGTTTGGAAACATGTTAAGAAAGTGTGGGCAAAAATCGCATATCATACTAACACCAATGGACCCAAGAAAATATGGGTACCAAAGAAAGCTTGAGTCTCTTTTTTAAATGCAGGCCACCATCAAGAAAAAGGTAAAATGGTATTTGGATAGTGGATGCTCAAGAATTATGACAGGAGATTCAAATTGTTTCATAAAGCTCGTTCAAGTAAATAGTGGAAAAGTCTCATTTAGAGGAAACAGCAAAGGAAGAATTGTGAGATTTGGAACCGTAAAGATTGGAAACCTCACAATAAGCAATGTTTCCCTAGTAGAAGGACTCAACTACAATCTGCTCAGTATCAGTCAGCTGTGTGATACTGGTTTCAAAATCAACTTTCAAGAGGGAATATGTTTAGGAACCAGTAAAGATTCTACTCAATCATTCATGGGCCGAAGACATGGAAATATCTACCTCTTGGATGTGAAACCAGATGAATCGCAATGTCTAATCTCAATTCAAGATGAAGCAAGCTTATGGCACAGAAAGCTTGGGCACATCAATATGAAGCAGATAGCCAAAATTTCAGCAAAGAAGCTTGTTCGTGGTCTACCCAATTTATCATACCAAAAGTCTGATCTATGTACACCATGCGTATTGGGAAAGCAGGTAAGAAATTCCTTTAAACCAATAAATCAAGTTTCCACTAATCGTGTACTGCAGCTTCTGCATATGGATCTCTTTGGACCAACCAAAACTCAGAGCATTGGAGGTAAGAAATATTGCCTAGTAATTGTGGATGACTACTCACGATTTACTTGGGTATATTTCCTGGCAAGTAAGTCTGAAACCTTCTCTTACTTTGAAAAGTTTGCTAAAAAGGTTCAAAATGAAAAATGGTATGTTATCTCAAGTATAAGAACAAACCATGGAGGTGAATTTGAAAATCAAGATTTTACAAAATTCTATGATGAATCTGGTTTTCAGCATGTGTTCTCCTCTCCATATACTCCAGAGCAAAATGGAGTTGTGAAAAGAAAGAATAGATTACTTCAAGAAATGACTAGAACTCTTTTAATTGAAAGTAACATCTCTTCACGATTTTGGACTGAAGCAGTTTCAACTACATGTTATATTATCAATAGAGTTTTTCTAAGGCCTATTCTGGAAAAAACCCCTATGAGTTATTCAAAGGAAAGAAGCCTATTGTTTCATATTTTCATGTGTTCGGATGCAAATGCTTTATATTGAAAAATGCAAATGATAGAGTTGGTAAGTTTGAAGAAAAATCAGATGAATGCATCTTCCTTGGATATTCTACCTCAAGCAAAGCCTACAGAGTCTATAACAAGAAGAGTCAATTTGTGGAGGAATCAATGAATGTCAAATTCAAAGATTCTATGCAAAATGAATCTATTCAGACTCTATCTTGAAGAATCTGAACTGCTCCAAACTCTACAAAGTCTAAATCTCAAGAAGCAGCTCAGACTCTGAAAGACCAGCAACAAATGGTTATTGAAGATTCAAATGAAGGAAGTGATCATCAACCTCACAAATCAACCAGTAACTGGAAGCATAAGTCCAGTCATCCCAAAGATCTCATTATTGGCAACATTAATGAAGGAGTTCGCACAAGATCCAAAAGGCACGAAAAATCTAGTGCTGTGGCTCTTATTTCTGAAATAGAACCCAAAAGCATAAAAGAAGCTTTATCTAATGAAAGTTGGATTGAAGTTATGCAAGAAGAACTCAGACAATTCAGCATTAATGATGTCTGGGAGTTGACTCATAAACCTAAAGGTAAATCTATTATTGGAGCTAAATGGGTTTTCAGGAACAAGATGAACGAGAAAGGAAAAGTTGTAAGAAACAAAGCAAGACTCGTGGCCAAAGGATATACGCAAGAAGAAGGGATAGACTATGACGAGACTTACGCACCAGTAGCAAGGTTAGAAGCAATTCGATTATTACTTGCTTTTGCTTGTTATAAGAATTTCAGGTTATTCCAAATGGACGTCAAAAGTGCTTTCTTGAATGGATTTATCCATGAGGAAGTCTATGTGGAACAACCACCTGGGTTTGAAGACCCAAGGAAGCCAGACTTAGTATTCAGATTGAAAAAAGCCTTGTATGGTTTAAAGCAAGCACCTCGAGCTTGGTATGACAGGCTGAGTAAGTTTTTAATTCAAAATGGCTTTGTAAAAGGTAAAGTAGACACTACTCTGTTTATCAAAAGAGAAAGCAAAAGTTTTCTGCTTGTTCAAATATATGTTGATGATATTATTTTTGGATCCTCTAATGAAAGTTTGTGCAAGAAATTCTCTAAGTCTATGTAGGATGAATTTGAAATGAGCATGATGGGTGAACTAACCTTCTTTCTTGGACTTCAAGTGAAACAATTGAAGGAAGGGACTTTTATTCATCAAGAAAAATATGCTAATGATCTTGTCAAAAAGTTTGGACTAGAAAATTGCAAAAAGACTGATATACCAATGTCAAGTTTCTTGAAGATAGACAAAGATGAAGGAAGAAAGAAAGTTGACCAGAAGCTATACAGGAGTATCATCGGTTCACTTCTTTATCTTACTGCTTCTAGACCTGACATTTTGTTTAGTGTTTGCATTTGTGCTAGATTTCAAGCAGACCCTAAAGAATCTCATCTAAGTGCTGCAAAGCGTATTATCAAATACATTGCTTCAACTTCAAGCTTGGTCTTTGGTATCCTAAAAAGGGAGACTTTACTCTTCTTGGATACTCAGACGCAAATCTAGCCGGATGCAGAGTTGATAGAAAGAGCACCTCGGGTACCTGTCAGTTACTTGGAAGCAGGAAAGTGTCTTGGTTTTCAAGGAAGCAAAAATACAGTAGCTCTTTCTACAGTAGAGGCAAAGTATGTAGCTCTCGGAAGTTGTTGTTCACAAATTCTGTGGATAAAACAATAGCTAAGAGACTTTGGAATTGAAGATTCATGCACGGAGATTAACTGTGACAACACTAGTGCAATCAATCTTACCAAAAATCCAATCCTTCACTCAAGAGCAAAGCATATAGAGATTCGACATCACTTCATTAGAGATCATGTTCAAAATGGAGAAGTTTCGATTCAGTTTGTTGACTCAAAGAACCAATTGGCGGATATATTTACAAAGCCTTTGGAGAAAAATCAATTTGAAATCATCCGTTCCAGACTCAACATCTTGAAGCTTGAAGAAGTTAAAATCTAGAGATTCTAAGACTCAGACAATAATGGTTCTTGACTGTAAGTTATTTTATTTTCTCTTATATTAAATCTTGGAAAGATACGATCATTTATCTATTTATAATTGATTTCTGCTATCTTCAATTTCCATGAAAAGTGCAATTTTTTTTCCCTTTTCAAAAAGAGTTAATTTTTCTTTAAAATGGCAGTTATCTATTTTTGAAAAAGGCAGTTATTTTTAAAAGAGGCATCTTTTTACTTTCCTTTACGACGTTTAGTATTCCCCCTTTCGACTGAGCTATATATAGTCGGTTCCTCTTCACTTAACTCCAAAACCCTAAAAAAAAAGGCATCGATCTTCCATTCCTGTCTTCCTCCCTTGTTTAATCTTTGAAAAAGTTGTCATCTTTCTTGGGAAAGTCAAGCAAGGAATCTTTCAAAGATTGAGAAAGATGTCGTCTTCAAGAAAGTTTTCGAGGATCGCAAGCAGGGGACCACGGCGAATGAGTGAGGGGCCTACTCACTTTGATCTCACCAAGGAAGAGGAGTCACCAAGTCAGCAGCAGAGCCCACAATATTCTTAGCAGCATCATTCTCCACCAACTAGTCCACAGGGTGTTGGTCATCAACAAGCGGAAGAAATCGTTGAAAACACAGATCCTGTAAGAATTCAAAGGCCCTATTTTATTTATAAGTTTTATCGTGCTTTAAAGAGGATTGGTACTCCATTGAACTACATCGATGAGTTTCTTAAGGACAAGGGATATGGGAATGAGTACATCTTTTTGCGAAAAATGGAGCATTTGGGAATTGCTCCTAAGGGGTTGGCAGAAAAAACCCTTGCAAATATCCCAAGTGATCCGTGTGTTGGAGGACTGAATCCAATCGATGAGAATGATGATGACAAATTGTACAGCCAATTTCAACAAAGAATGGGTGTTGCTACAAAAATTTGAGGAAAAAGGACAGTATTGTTTAGATCGAAGGAACAAAAAAATCTATACTCCAAATTATTGAAGCGTGGGGTGATAAACCCTAGGAGTGTGGATTTTGATTTCCTTGATGCTGTGAATGTCAATTTGAGGGAAAAGTTCAGTTTTCTTCAACTTGAACAGTTCTGTTCTGACACCACAGAAGCCTATGCTCAATTAACTACATATTTCTATTCAAATCTTAGTTTCTTGGATGCGAATAAAATCTCTTTTAGTGTCCAAGATCAGGACTTTGTGGTTGATGTGGATATGCTGGCGGATGTGATTGGGGTTGAGAGAGGGAGATATCAACCCATCATTGTCTCTATAACTCGTGCCACATTGGAACTTGTTAAAGACAGAAGGACAGAGGGAAGGATTTCCAACTCAAGGATGCGTGTGTTCAACATTCTGCTTCACAAGATTGTGATTAATTGCCTCAGACCAAAATCAACTTCCAAGACTGATGTTTCAAACTCAGAGGCAAAACTGATGTACGCCATCAATGTAGGGAAAAAGTTTTCTCTTCCTCACACTATTCTGTTCCACATGTATAGAGCAGTGGTGAAGGACAAGGGTCAACTTCCTTATCCAGGTCTTGTGTCAAAGATATTCAGACATTTGAATATTCAGCCTCCACAAATTTTCTATGTTCGACCGTGTGACAAAATGGTGGTAGGACTGAAAATGGTGTCCAAAATGCGTCTGAAAGAACTCGACAAGGCGTTGGAGAAATTCAAGGAGACAACCCCTGCCAAGCCTCATCAAGTCTCTTCTGCAGCGAAAAGAAAAGGAAAGGAGCCCATGGTTGCTCCATCCAAAAAGAGAAGAGCTCTCATCCTTGAGGATGAAGATGATGAGGATGACCTCACCATTTCTGCTATGGCATTGAAGAAGCTGAGTTGTTCTATTCTAGAATCAATGGAACGACAGGAGAAAGAAGCAGAGGAGAAAGAAGAAGAAGAGAGAGAAGCAGAGGAGTTAGAAGCAGAAGAGCAAGAAGCAGAAGAAAAAGAAGAAGAGGAGAGAGAAGCTGAAGAAAAAGAAGCAGAGGAGGAAAGGTTTGAAGAAGAAGCTGAAGTGTTCTATTCCAGAATCAATGGAACGACAGGAGAAAGAAGCAGAGGAGAAAGAAGAAGAAGAGAGAGAAGCAGAGGAGATAGAAGCAGAAGAGCAAGAAGAAGAAGAAAAAGAAGAAGAGGAGAGAGAAGCTGAAGAAAAAGAAGCAGAGGAGGAAAGGTTTGAAGAAGAAGATGAAGAAGAAAGAGGAAATCAAGAGGAAGGAGAGCATGAGGAACACTCTTCTCCACCTGAAGCCATGGAAACAGGGGGAGATAGTGAGAAAAGAGGAATGTCCTCATATCGAATGTCCTCATATCCTGTTACCAGTGAAGGAGTCAGCCGCTCTCCAGCAAGATCCAGAGGACATCCATGCCTCTCAATTTCCTGAGGAGGGACATGATGCTTCATCGCCAAATCTGCGTGACTATGCTGATATACCATCGTCTGCCTTTACTCCATCTGATCGTGTCGAAGCCAGTACACAGACTGATAATTCAGTAGATTTCCGCAGAATCCTTGATGTTCTCTTGGAAATGCGGGGTCAGATATATGCTTTGGAGTTCAAAGTTCAGAACTTGAAGAATGCAGGACAAGCTTCTTCTGTTTCCTTGTCTGATCAAATCCAAGCCCTTACTCTTCAGAATCAAGCAAATGCTAAAAGTGAGAGGTGGCTCAATTGAAGGAAGATTTGAAAAAGCTGGAAGGTATCGTTTAGTCAATGGGAGATTTCCAGCTCGTTCGCATTTTCAAGCAATCTTGACTCCATTCTATTCCCATCTCAACCTTTTTTTATGATGACAAAAAAGGGGAGAGATGCGGGATTTGAAATCTTTGAACTTTAAACTTAAACTTGTTGAACTTTAGTTTGTTTTGATGTTTGACTTGACTTGTGTCTGGATGTCGACTGAACTTTGATTTGGATTTGAATGCTACTTATATTAAGTACTATTGATATCTTATGAATGGCTTTACTCTCATGCAAGACTAACCTATTTTCTGTGGTTGCAGATTCTAGTGTTATCATTAAGCCATTAATCTTTATGAGATATCCATATTTGCTTGAGTAATGTTTTGCAAGTCAAAGTTATTCAAATATGTAGGAAAGTTTTGTCACCATCAAAAAGGGGGAGATTGTTGGAGAAATCTTTCTAGAATATTTTGAAGTTGACAAAACGTTTCCATTAGTCTAGTCTGAAGATTTGCAGACTCTACTATTTAAAGTCTGAAGACCTCCGGACTGCCAGACTCAAGACTCAAAGTCTATTCTCATTGACAGTTTTCTAATCCGTTGAAGAAAGGCTATCCAGAACTGAGTGCTTCATTAAGGATTTGGCCTTATCGATTGGGGAAGATCTCTTGGCTGGATATGACATAACGGATTCCTTTATTCGAATCAAGATTGATTAAGGATCCGATGATTGGCGAAGTATTCTTGGAAGGTTCTACTTATGGAAACCAAGATCCTGATTGTATGGGCGAGCAGGATTGATGGGCTATCGACATGTTCCTTTAATAGCTCGAATGATCTTCCTAATTGATTATGTCCAACAGGAGGATTGGAAGAATTCATTTGTAGTGCCAACAGGTATGATGGCACAAAGGAGTATAAAAGGAAGACGTTCCAGTTGTTCGAGGAGATGCACGATAGAAGAATTCCAAAGTTTGAAGCTCTTTGATTCTTAGTCAAATCATTTACTGAGCGAAATCTTGTACGCAAAAGAGAGTCTATATTTTGAGATACCTTGAGGAAGTGTGGTAGAATATCTACACTGTGGAATCAAGGGAAAGCATTGCTGTAACATCTCTTTTGTTCATAGTGAAATCCAGCCGGTGGGCTGTCGGTGCAAAAAGAGTGGACGTAGGCTTGGAATAAGCGAACCACTATAAACCTTGTTTAATTTTCTCTTCCCTACTCTCTGCTTTACTTTGATCATAATTTATTTTGTTAACTAAAGGAGATCTTCCTTTCTATTGTTAGCTTAGTATTGCTTTCGTATCTCGAGAAATTATTTTTACACCTATTCACCCCCCTCTAGGTTTTTATACTAGCTATATCATAAACATCATCCTAAATCTTGAGTGCTTTGAATACACTTGCTATACCATGTATATATTGAATTCCGATAGAGCATGCAATGGTATGCTTCAACAACTAGGCTATGCATTACTAGAAATCAACTTAAGCACAAGTGTAGGGACGTTATTGACACTCAAATTCAACTCAAGGATTGTAAAGTTTTTTTGTCTTCATTTTTTCGATGTCTTTTCCAAATTGTGAGCACGTCGGCAAAATTAACTTTGTGAGAGAGTTTCAGGGGGTTTAAGATCATGTATCAATCTCTGATGGGAGAGGGATGAGCAAATGGGCAAATTAATCTTTACCGCAACCAAGAGATTGATTGAAATAAATGCGGCACCGATGTACCGAACTTTACAAAGAGGCCAGTCTAGATAGAATGAATATCCAAAAAAAAGAACCTCGACTCAAGATGAAATGAGGCGTGATACGATGAAAATGCTAATCTTGATAATGGTGTCATATGATCCATTTAGCCAAACGTAAAATACAACCAATATCTTTACACGAGCTCGTAAAGGAAGAAGGGAATGGAGGCTTGTGATGAATTCATCTCTAGATATCGACGGAATCCCCCTCCTCTCTCTCTCTCTCTCTCTCTCTCTCTCTCTCTCTACAGAATCAGTTTCATCTCTGCGCGCATCACATATAGGCATTCTAGACCGTTTCTTCATCGATTTTCCCTTCTCCATCGTCCTCCAGACACCGTTAGCCACCACTGTAGCTCTGCCATCGCCAAGTTTGTTGCAGCAAGGCCTCCTTTCATTCTGCTCTATTTTCCGGTTAGGACGCCAGAAAGGGCAAGGACCCTTGGTCGTTCCCCCTTCACTGACCTCGATCATCGACGTCATTGCCTTCGGGAACTTTTTCTCTGATTTGATCACTGACCGAGTTCAAAAGTTCACTCTAATCAAGGTAAATTCCACACACTGTTTCTGCCGCTTATGAATGAAACAAAGCCGGTGAGCTTCAACTACTAATGTTTGTTACTAAATCAATTGCCGTTGAAACTCGATTAACAACTCGGACCTGTACTGTTATTGTCATGATGATCTGAAAGTGAATCATTGGTTTGTATTCTAAAAGTGATAATTGTTGCAATCACCCAATTAGTCGAGATAAGACAAGTAACCTCAGGTTTACGAATATGTTTTAACATAAATTGCGGTTGACGGTCTTGATGCAATAGGTGCAATTATTCAAGATCATCATCAAGAATGAGCTTGCACCTAAGTTTCATGGCTATCAATCATAGGCTCAGCTTGACATATGTTTGGAGGACAGATTCACAATATCGAACTTTCAAGAGTAGAATTGCATTCTTTAATGGCAGAGTCACAAGAGTGATCACATCAACTCATAACATCACAACAACTTATTAGATTTACTGAAAATCTAAAAATGATAAGATTGCAACTAGCTCTAAAAGGAGAACAAAGACAAAATGACATGCGACATATTGGTTTGAACTAATATGAGGCATAAAGCGATGCTTTCAATGTTCATCTCAATTCATGGGGGTAAGAATAGAAAAAGATCACGTGCCAGTCACGAGAATGAAGAAAGTCAAGGCGTAGAAGGATATTCAACTAAATGTCGATGAGCCTATGAATGAAAATATATGGTTCGGCGGTGAAGGAAGAAACCATCATGCGTCCAAATATCAGAATGTGCAGTTATTCCTTTGCCGGCAAGTTGAATATGCTTTTTGTAAAGATAAATAAAAGAAGAAATAAAAAAGGAGCTCCAACTCAGAATTGAAAGGGCCTGGTTGATCCGTTGGGCCTAATGCACAAGCGTAGCCCAGATCACACCAAGCCCATCAGATTAAGCCTTGGCCTAGACAATTTCTCTCGCTAATCGACACCAGAAATCTACCGTTGCCGTCTCCAATCACCAAAACAGCCACCGTCGACCACCGTGGACGGCCGCCACAAGTTCAGCGATAACACAACAGAACGCATACGCTGAAGCTGACGAAGCAATTCTCTTTCTCAGGAATTCTAGAGGCTTCTTCATCGGTTCTCCTTCTCCGTCATCCTCCAGACACTGTTGGCTGCCACCGTAGTTGCTCCTATCGCCGTTTTCACTGTAGCAAGGCCAACTCTTGTTCTGCTCTGTTTTCTGGTTAGGACGCTCGCAAGTTCACGAACCTTGGTTGTTCCGCTTTCGCCGGCCCCGATCATCGACGTCGACACCACCAGGAGCTTTGTTAGTGATATTATCACAGTCCGAGGTCAAAAACTTAAATGTCATCAAGCTAAATTCCACACACTCTATTTCTGCCGCTTATGAACGAAACAGAGCCCGTGAGCTTTAGGTAATAATGTTTGTGAGTAAATCAGTTGAGATTGAAGCTCAATTAAAAACTCGGACTCGTACTGTTGTTGTGAGGATCTGAAAGTAAATCATCGGTTTGTATTTGCGTATGAACTCCTTGATCAAGATGTGTATCAAGTGTTTGGTGAAATGCTCGAACTAGATCAGTAGGTAAATTCGATTCAATCCTCGAACTGCAAAATAATATTACATAACTTTGATTTGTTCTCAACTTATCGAAGCCTTATTATGGCCAACTTTGTCGGAATAGGATGTTCATTTGTCAAATGGTGTTATGATTCTTGTCACGTGTGCTCGAATAATGACCTGAAAATTGTTGTCTCATGGCTTGCTGATCTCTCTGGTTTGAGTTAAAAGTGTTCTGTATGAACAGAATCAAGTTTTGAATGTGTAATCTGTTGTAAAGGAACGCGAGATTTGCGTGTGCGCATGCAAAGAATAGAGCGTCAGAATCGCCATTGCCCTAAACTTGGACTGGATTTTAATCCTTTGGCAATGACCTTTTCTGATGCTGTGGTTTTCATTTCTTATCTCAAATTTGGACGACATTTGTTTTGTCGTGCAGAATGGACTTGCAGACTTGCTGATAGAGCGGGCCCCATAGTGCCACTTGTCGTCCACTGAATGGACAAATGTATTGATTACATGGCTATCATTAGTTTATTGAAACATTTTCTTGCGAAGACATTAGTGAGACTAGTTACAGCCTTTGATCTGTTAAGTCTCCGTCGCCACCTTAACCGAGCTCGCACTGGCCGCGGAGCCACCTCGATTGCATCAGCTTCCTTCCCTCCCTCCCTCTGGTCTCATTTCCATCTTATATGCATACGTGCGAATTCCTGTTCTTGTCGATCCTTCATTCTTGTCTCGCCAAGCGATTGTGGTGCCTCTCTTCAGTTCGATCGGGGATTGGTTTCGGCTGAAGCCGATTGCCGTCGATTCATTCCTGTGGTTAGCGATGGGAGAACTTATCATCACGGACCTATTGAAGAAGGCAACGTCGGATTTCCCCAACAAGAGAGCCATCTCTGCTTGCAAGGAGCTCGACCTGACACACATGCAGCTGCAGGAGCTTGTCAACCGCGCCACCGTGCTCATCACTGCCTCGCACCGACACCGTTGCGCTCACTTTCCTCAACAACATCAAGGTATGTCTGTGTCATCTCGGTCTATTCGCGAGTACGGATGATGCTGTTTAAATTCGAGAACACAATATCTGGAAGATTGCAGTGACAATGAATTTCTAATGATGAGATCGATGACTTGCGAAACATCGACTGGGAAATAGCTTGGGAAAGAAAGAGGTAGATGTTTCTTGGAGTTTTACAGTACTTCAAGAACAGAGAAACGGAAATGGCATCGATTTCTACTGAAAAAAATTGCATCTGAGGCATGAAATTTCTGTGAGCGCGTGGTGCAAATTGAACAGGAACAAATTGAATTGGGAAAAGCATGAAGAGCATTTTCTGTCGTGTCCAAGGGTTGTTTTCTGGGACGTACAAGCATCGATTCATCGTAAAAAAAGAGAGTCAAAGCTTATCTAAAGGAGATGGATGGTTTTAATGGAATCAAATGTCGACAAACTAGTTGTCTGCATATTCTGCATATGTGTGTATCTCCAATTCGCAGGGACTAGTGTGATAGTTTGCTGATTGGAAAATATGTGTTCATTTTGCAGTTTGTGATCTTGTTTCTGGCGGTAATCCGTTGCCGAGCCACTACAGCTCCGCCCAACCCCATCTAAATAGCTAAGGAGTTTAAGTTCTACTTTTCCGACTCGGAACCGAAGCTCCTACTGACACCGCAATAAGGAAACCGACTAGCTCAATCCAAGCTTAACATCCCCCCCTAACCGCCATGCTTCACTTTGTTGATGCCAAAATCACTCTCTCTTCGACCGACGTAGAGCCGAGCCTTGACTCGATGTCCAAAGTCGTCAATGATCCCTCAGATGTAGCTATGTTCTTGCACACCTCGGCGCTATGGGTCACCCCTCCCCAATCGCATGCTGCTAACTAGCGCAATTTGGCATCATCAGGTGGGGTTCAAACTAACAGAATCAGACTATACCGTGATTGTGCTTCCGTTGTTCCATGTGCACAATTTAGTTGCTAGATTATTCAGTTGTTTCTTCTGGAGTTCTGCCTCAGCTTGTAGCTACTCGTTTTCCTCTTGCAGCTCAGAGCTGTCTCCTTCTCATTCCTCAGGCCCCTATCGATCTTCTGAATATCCAACTTAGCTAGGTCCACAATCGACCTTATATTGTGCCGGAGCTCGGGCATAGGAACATCAATCTCCCTCGCCTTCTCTTCCGCGTTCAAATTCTCCAAGTTGGCTAATACCCTAACCTGAGGTCCATGCACGTCGAGGACCTTTCGCACAACTTCAACGCCCTGTTCCTGCTTCTTCGCCAGTGGCTCTTCTGCTGTAATATATTTCGCTTTGTTTTTCAGCGTTGCCTTCTTCGCTTGCTTAGACCAAAAGCTTCTCCTTACCGGGCACGTCGGGTAATGGCTTCTTTTCCTCTGGCTCCAACGAGGCAACAGGTGCCTTTGCAGGAGTTGCTTTGTAAGTCGTTGAAATCCATACCCATATTCTTAGGACGCAACTTTGCTTCAGTGAGCGTCACAATCCCCTGCTGGTTCTTCCCAAGACCCCCAAGCCCGGCCTCTATCCTCATCCACGGCAGCGGACTCGTCATCCTCGTTCTCTCTCTTCGAGTTCTCATCAATCTCTCTGTTCGGCATGACCGTGCCGGTGGACACAAAATTCACGGGTTGCGACATATCGGCCTTACTTAGGAGGTCCCTGTTCTTCCTCCGCTTCCTCTGGGAGGAGTCACCGTGGTCCCAATCAGAGTCCTCCGAAGCGAAGACGCCGTAGAGCGCGTCGTCCTTGGTCTAGGCGCGCTTCTCCCACCGCCGCCGGTAATAGAACTCCCCGTCGATCCACTGCCCGCCCTCGTAATCGTTGTCCATCCAGAACCTCTCCATCTCCTGATCGTCGTCCATCTTCAAGCAATCCCGGAGAAACGAAGCGAGTGACCTACGGTTTCAGGGGGAGTGTTCGGAGGAGGCGGAGAGAGGGGCGGCGCTGCCGCCGAATGCCTAGGTGGCCCGATGGCGTGGATGCGGTCGCAGCGGTTGGAGGCCGCGATAAGACGGTGCATCTCGGCTCGAGGGTTGGAGAGAGAGAGAGAGAGAGAAGAAGCAGAGAGTGACCGAATGCTCGAAGCGCAAGAAATGGAAAACCTAACGGATCTTCTGCTTCTTCTTCTTTCCTTTCTAATTTCTCAAATGTTAACAATTGTTGATTTATTTATTTATTTATTTATTTTCCCTATTTACTTCAAGGAGAGGAAATTCATTTATTATGATTATTTAGTTTATATATTGATAATCGGGAATGAAATTGGGTTAATTCTCCAATTAAAGACCTTGGGAAATTTAAAAAATTATATTTCTTAAAAATTGAAGTTGCGAGAAAGAAAAATGGATCTTTCCCTTCAACGATTGAAAGTATTTACTAGATATTATTAAGGACGAAAGAATGACACAATGCAAATCTAACAATTTCCTAATGAAGCCTAAAAGTTAAAAGTAATTAGGATTTCTTTGTAAACGCTCCAAGTCAATTTATGGAAAAACCAAAAAGAAGGGCATTTGGTATTTAAATTGCCCGAAGGAATTTTTCTATGGTCAAATAGTGATTCGAAATTGAAGGTATTCCGCGAAAAAATTGTACTAAAAGCTCAGTTTTCATTTGTGAAGCCAAGGTACGTCCCTACGAGATTACAGCCAGGACTTAGGAAGGGTGACTTTTGAAGATTTCCTCCATTTATTAGTGTTCACTTACTTTTATCATTTGAGGCATTGGTTAATATAGGGATTGGAAATCATAGGGGGATTAAAATTGGCGTGATGAAGATCATGACTAGATAATGAGTAATGAGATTTCTCAACAATAACCTTGCACTCAAATTTTGCATGTCGAAATTCTTAATCACTTCAATGGACACATTGACTCCTATGAATCAAATCGGTGTCAACACGACTGGGGCTTAGGGGTCTCTAATTGAGCCGCTACAATGCCAAACTTGAAATTGGCTCACCTCCTTACTTAGTGTTTGATTTGAGCTTGACCAAGTATTAACTTCATGCTTATTTTGGAGCTTGTTTCGAATGAAAAGTCAATACACTAAATATACTTGTATGTCGATGACGATATCTATGTATAATTATATAACAATCAAAATTGTGAATTAGGCTTACAAAATTTATTGAGCTAAGTATTGGCGAGTTCAAGGTTTCAATTGGTAAGATACTCGAGTAGCTCAAGTTAGAGCTTGACTAGATATTAGTTCTCGAAAAATCATCAACCCAAGCTCGAACAATTCATGAATAGAGTATGCACCGGCTATAAGTAACAATTTTCCAAACTCAATTAGCTCGACAAGGGATCATATCTTAAGCTAGCATTAGTCAGCTATTTTACATAAGTTCTCATTTATAAATGAGAATATCAGAGAGTATGATTTGTAAAAACACTACAGATTTGTAAATTCTTTAAGGGGAGGTTCCTCTTATGTCACTCAATCTAAATTACCTCAAAAACCCAATTATCATAATAACTCCAATTAAATTTTAAATGAATTGAGGGACGATTTTCTTCATTTTGTACTTGGAAAATGAAAAATCGTCAGTTATGGCCACTCTCCTTGCCCTCCACTGCTCTCCACGATCTAAATGTCACTAATTAATTGTGAAACAAAAATAATAAAAAGGTAATTGCATCTTTTTAAAGAGGGACTATCTATCATTTAAAATTTTAAAATAAAAATTTAAAATAGCATGTACGAAAATCAAAAACCATAAGACATCAAAACAAAGCTAGTAAGACCTGTTTTTCTATAGGTAGAGAGCGAGGAAGCGTAAGGGAGACCAAGATGCGAGCAAGCATAAAAGGGATTGTGGGTGTGAGCGAGACATATTAGATGGAGGCCATATGATGAGTGGTGGGGCTTGACCAAGGCAGCGATGGCGGCTCAGCAGTGGCTAGATCTCGACCAACGTGAGTGACAAGGAGAATGAGAGAAGTTGAGGCCTCAATGGAAATTGGGCCGGTTTGGCAATCATTTAGGTCTCAAACTCAAGGATAGTTTGAGGCCTAGTGGCCCGGCCCAATGCTATTTGAGCCCAAAATTATCAGGCCAGTTTGGGTGGTTCGATCCAGGTTTCTGTTTTTTTTTTTTTTTTTTTTAATATAGACTCTTGAGTAGTAGTAGTATTAGCAGTAACATAAGTATGGTGTTATTTGGATTATATTATTACAAACTCCATTAGTTACATGACCTAAGTTTACAATGTTACATATAGAAATATATTCAAGACTTGTATGTGAGGCATACACGTGTGTGCAAAGTAGGAGAAGAAAGATGGAAAAAATAGTGAAGTGGGTCATTTAGGGTACACGTATGATAACAATTTTATTTCTTTATTTTGTTATTTTTCTGTTCTAGGAACAATTTGGAACAAAAATTCATTTGATAACGCCATTTTCATTTTTCTATATCTAAAACAAATTGTTAGCTCAAAAATACTAAATGAGAAGTGAAAATTTATACTTTTTATTTCTGAAAAAAAAAGAGAAATAAAAGTGAAGTGGTTCGTTAGGGCCACCACTCGCTGGGCCGCTCATCTTTGCGAGACTTTTGGCAGGAAGAACTAAACAAGAATTGACCATCTAACGGATAAACACGCATTGTAGTGAACGTTGATTTGTGATTCAAATTATTAATATGAACACTTCACAGTGAGCACTTCAGGCAATGATCATACAAAGCACTTATAGCGCGCATATAGACACGCCAGCAGTGAAATTGACAACAAAAATCACACAAAAATGCTTGAGCCTCTCTTCATGAAGCTAAGAACGAAGAAGAAGATTATAGTGTTTATTTTGTCCGATGCACGAAGGATGATCGGATCATAGGAAGAGGTCATCTGAGACATTGACGCTAAGGATCAGAGCCAGCGAAGGAGAAACGGACAAGTTCAGAGCAGTCCAAGCAAACTCACTAGAAAACAAGTGCTAATAGAGCTACGGCCTGCCGGTGGAGCAATGATCGGAGATGATGCTAGTGGCGCCAGGAGGTCTGTTGGAGGTCACTAGACGAAGCAAGAAGCCGAGAGAGATGATTCTCTGAATGTTCGGAAATCTCTGAGCCATCCCACCGTGTGCTCCGTGCTGAGTGCATGAGAGTTGTCGTGGCCGGCGATGGTGGACAAGCGACGGTGGGAACCGGTGGATTGAGGCGATGGAAAGAGAGCGAAGATGGAGAAGCGTCTGGAAATGGGTTGATCCGATAGAGAATTTTCCGCTGAGCTCCCGTTCGTGTGTTCCTCTTCCCGAATGCGAGCGCCTCGTGAGCATCGATGCTCTGCGGCCCGTGCGCCTCGTGAGCGTCGATGCTCTGCTGCCAGGACGCTTGACTTTTGTGGACGAGGTATGCAGTGGAGAGCAGTACTCTGATCGGGATGATTATGCCTTGGCATTCTACACCGTCCCGTGCAATCTGAGGCCCACCGCGGAAAAGGGTCGACTACTATACGCATGGTTCCTTCCACCATGCCGAGTGCTTCGGCCACGGTGCATGCAGTGGTGCGCAGGCACGTGCCAACTGTGCTTCGCGATTGTAGACTTTGGTACGAGCAGTATTCATTTACGGAATAACTTGAGCTTTTGTTGGAAAATATCTAATGTCATGATGTGCCATGTCTAAGGAAATCAGTACTTCAATAATATCTCATTACAGTGTGATTTGAATATGGAATGAGTGGTGTTGTTGGCGCCACTAATATTTGTATGTGTTTGAACTAATTAATCGTTACTAAAAAAAAAAAAACTAATTAATCATCTATAAGTATGGATCAATTTAATCCGACATTGTGTGGGCTTGACCCCACTCAAAATTGACCGGTTAGATCTTGATAATACAAAGGTATCTCAATTAGAAAATAAAATAAAATTGAAGAAGACGGATTTCAATCTCACATTGAAGGCCTGCATTTGTTGTTTTAAAGCGTATTTTAGGAATGTGGGGTGTGGGTGAGCACATATGAGTGGAATTGGTGATGAGAACACAAACGATAGTGAAGGATCTCTTAGTTCTTAGAGAAATTTTCTTAGGCTTAGCCTTGCAGCGAACTCGCATGATTTAGTTTTTCCACACCAACATTTGCAAGTCGTCTTCTTTTGCCTGATTCATAAGGTCAATTTGGGCATCGTCTGATGTGGACATTCCCCAAGACATGTTTTCTTAAAAAGAAGAGAAAAGTAATATAACTTACATGAAGCCCCATTAATCGTGGGTCATTTAGAATTTATTTATTAGAGTTTATAATTACAGTGAACTTTTACTTTTCTCTTATGAAGATGCACCCCACTTTTCTCACCCCAACTTGAGTTTTCCACATTAGTTGAAGGGTAATTCAATCTCTCAAGTTAATCTAAGACACAAATTGAAAATTTTAAGTATCAATAGCATGCAAGGTGGTGTGTGAATCATGAACCAATCGTGAGGAGGGTATTGGAAATTTTATACAATTAAATTTATGGGAGATCCTCGGTCATGGAGTGTGCAAGTGGGGTACTAGAAATCAACTCAAGCATGAGTGTAGCACGCAATTGGTACTCAAATTCAAATTAAGGATTATAGAGCTAAGTATGATAACTATCCTCACTGAATGACGTTGCAATATTGCACAAATAAGGGACTGTGGCAGAGTCGGTTGTGAAATTATTTTTTCGCCAGCAAGTTGAACATGCTTTTTTGTAAAGGTAAATAAAATAGAAAAAAAAAAAAGAAAAAAAGAAAGCAATAAAAATGTTCCAACTCGGTCAGAATTGAGAGGGCCGGTCCGGTCTGTTGGGTCTGATCCACAATCGTGGCCCAGATCGTGCCAGGCCCATTAGAGTAAGCCTCGGCCCAGATAGTTTCCCTCACCGCAGCCCACGATCCACAGTCTCTCTCTCTCTCTGAGCCGAGTTCCAGAAGATTCTCCACCACTAATCGACACCAGAAATCCACCGTCCGCCATCTCCAATCACCAAAACAGCCACCGTCGAGCCACCATTGACGGCCGCCTCAGGGTCAACGATCACAACAGAACGCATACGCTGAACCTGACGAAGAAACTCTCTTTCTCGGGAATTCTTGAGGCTTCTTCGTCAGTTCTCCTTCTCCGTCGTCCTCCAGAGACCATTAGCCGCCACCGTAGCCGCTCCTCCGTCGCCGGTTTCGCTGCAGCAAGGCCAGCTCTCGTTCTGCTCTGTTTTCTGATCAAGACGCCCGAAAGTGCACGAACCCTTGGTCGTTCCCCCTTCGCCGGCCCCGACTATCGACGTGGTCACCACCGGGAACTTTGTCACTGAACGAAAGAGAGCCAGTGAGCTTTAGCTAATGTTTGTGAGTCAATCAGTTGCGGTTGAAGCTCGATTAGAAACTCGGACTCATAAGGTTATTTTCGTGATGATCTGAAAGTGAATCGTTGCTTTGTGTATGGGTACGAGCTCCTTGGTCGAAATGCCTATCACTTGTTTGATGAAATGCTCGAACTAGATCAGTATGTAACTTCGATTCAATCCTTGAACCGCAAAATCATATTGCATCAATTCAATTTGTTCTCGACTTATCAAACCCTTATTATGGCCGAATTCGTTCGTGTGCTCAACAAATGATGTGAAAATTTGCTCTTTCGTGGCTTGCTGATCTCTCTGGTTCGAGTTAAAGTGTTCTACGAACGGAGTCGAGTTTTGAATGTGAATTCTGTGGTGAAGGAGTGCGAGATCTGCATGGTCGTGTGCAAAGGATGGAGCGTCGGAATCGCCATCGATCTTCCTTGGGTGTTGTTCTCTTCCTCATTTTCTGCTGATTTGTGCACAAGAGGTGGTAAATTTTTATTTAGGCTCGGGTTTAATGTTTTGACTCAACTCATGGAGGTTTTTGTCCTGAGGCTTGATCATGAGGCAATATATATTCTTTAACCAACATCGTATCGGATTAAATCCTTGGACCATACTTTCCGTATTTTGCTAACTTTTGATGCCTTGATTATGAGCTTGGTTTATTAGGTGATGTTTTTGTTTACTATGTTTCGATTATGTGATTTAAATCCAAAAGCAGTCATTGTTGTGAGGATTCGACCACATTGTTTTCTTCAGGTATATTCGACTCACTGCAAGTCATATATAAATTTGCTGGCCTGGTTCAAGGGCCTGCGCGCATCTAACTCTTTCAGCTTTACCTGCATTAATTGCAGACATAACATGAAAAGAAAGTTTTCACTTTCTAGGCATTCACCGATATGCGATACTTATATCTACCAATGTAGCGACCTTAAATCAATAGATGGAGTCTTTTTAATGGTCTAGCTTTCGAGGCCTATAAGCATAACACCAATATCATTTTCAGTACAATCAAATCTAGAATGACCAGTTCGGTTTGTTTCCATTGGCATGACATTTATGAGATTTCCCACACATACATATGCACACAGCTGATCTATGGATAGGGAAACATTATGTGGATCAATATGCTCTGACATAGTCTATCTTTGCCTAATGATGTGGGCAATTTCTATACTGAATTTGAATCAAACAAGAGAACACAGTCGTAGAGAGAATGAGCTTGTAGATTAAGAGATTCACATTCGAAAATCTCTGCGATGAGCAATTCGAGCTTTGGTCTCTCCCAAACTCGTGCCGAAATTGATGCGAATAGGAACTGCTATGAACTTTGCAAACTTACAAAGCTGAGGATGTTGCTTAGGTGAATGCAATTCATCCCCGAAGACTTCAAGCTCAGACTGAAGCATCATGGCCATTGTCGGCATCTTCCACCCTCAATGACATTCGACATTTGGCGGTGGATATTCTAATTCAGACATGGCTTTTATCGAATATGATTTCATGGAAAATGGAGTCTCCCTTCTTATTGGAGACCAAAAATTGGCCCTCGTAGATTCATTCCAACCCTTCGATAACCAAACCATCTCATCGCACTTTTTTTCCAATTCCACAGCACACTCTCAGAAGCCTTTTTACTAAAGTCCATCAAAGAGAATGGTCTTGAAGATATGGAGTGTTTTTGGCATGAAACATAAAATCATTTTCTTTTGCAGTTGACCATAAATTTTGTTTCTCATTAATATAATGAAACTTCCGACAACTAAAACCATTTGAATCAGGTTGTAGCATAAATGATTTAATTTTAAATTTCTCAAAAATATCAATAAGGATTTTGAAAGATATATAATATCTTGATGTACATCGGATACCTACAATTTCATGAATCCCAATTTGTTGTTAAATCTCATTCAAACAGAATATAAAAATATCACATGGCAAAACCCATCCATGAGATGAAATAGCCACATATCAGGGTTTACCATGTTTAGTTGAGAATTGAGAATAAGAGATCTTGGATTTTTTTTTTCTTTTTGATTAATTTGGATCGAATTATCATTATTGATAGTTATATTAACATCTTATTCAACGTTTCGGTTGTGCTAACAAGGTAATTTCCAGTTAAAGCAACGGTAAACATGAATAATATATCAGAACAAAGATTTGATATATTAAATGCTCATATACTTTTTCGGGATTGGTTAATTGAATGCTTATGTTAAACATCAACAAGATCAGAATCACGCAATTAAATTCTATAGCTTTTTCAAGGGCAATGAGAGCCCTTGGATGAGTAGAACAATGAAAAACCGACTCGGCAGGGCTCACTCGATATCATCCCTTTCAATGCATCTTGAACACCACCTTCAGAGGAGTTTCTCTCATGAATGCGGCCCAACGGGCAGATAACTTTCCAAAATGTTCGTGGCCGATAAGCTTCAACAGCCATGATTTGTCTTGAAATACGAGAGCCATGGTCTGCCGTCTTTTCTTAACGTGCGTCTTTCTGAATGAACTGGGAACTCTCTGCTCAAGTATAGAAATTTCGCAATTTTATCATCAGAAAGAAGAAAACAACCAATGATTTCTGAGAAAGACAGCATGAGGATCCTTTTCAAAGCATGTGAAGGATAAAAAAGAAACTATCGATCGACACATGATTAATCTAGCGCTAATATAGTCTAGCGACTCCATGTGTTTTAAATCCAAGAGTTGTTATTGTCATGAGAATCTTACTATATTGTTTCACCTCACCACAATTTGGAAGAATAATAATCAAGTATAAATTGGCTGGCTAATTCAAGAGCTTTGCACAAGCCCGGCTTTTTTAGCTTACCAACAGCAGTCGCAAACAAAACATGAAGAAAGCTTTCACTCTCTAGGCATATACTATTCTTGCTTTGTGAAACTCATAACTACCAACATTTTACACCTTGGACCCCAATTACTTGCCTTTTCTAGTCTACTGAGTTGCCTATTTTAATTGATGACATTTTACACTTTCTAATTAATAAATGGTGTGTTTTGGCTATATTGAGAGTGGAAACAGAGGCAGTCTATATGAAATTGGAAGAGGATCTTGAATAATTAGCAAATGGAGGAAATAAAAAAAAAAATACATTAATTTTGCTCTCAAGAAGGTTCTGCATAAATAACTTGCTGGCCTTTTCCACATGAAGTCGTGACATTTCTCTAAAGGTCCTGACAAATTTAGGAAAGCTATCAAGAAAGAGGAACTTACATTTTTTGGGCTTTGATATTTCTTGTTAATTCATAGCGTGTACTAAAATTATGATTCGATAAGAATCCACAAAACGAAAACGCGATTCGAACCGGAAGAAGGGAAAAAAGAGAGAAAGAGAGAAGATCACCGAAGTTTCTAAAGACGATGAGGGATGAAATCAACCATGAGGCGAGTGCAACTCGGCTTCAAGGCAGCAGTAGACAGCGAGGGTGCTGGTGGAGCGACTGGGAACTCAGTGAGCGGGGGAGCGCCTCAAGATGGAGGGAGAGATCCGATAAAGGTACGTGAAGCGAAGAGACACGGACAATGCCGTTGTTGATGGCGTCGTTTGGAGTTTTTGATGCCTTTTTCAAGGAAATTAAAAAGAAAATGATGGCTGAGTTATGGGATGAATCTTTCTCTCGAGGAATTCCATCTTTTGTGCAAGTATTCCCTTTGACGGGCTTCTTGGACCGGCAGTAGGCCACTAACCCAAAGAATCTCATCCTTCGAATCGGTAACAAGTTTGACATCCGCTTTGTGCGCGGCATAGACGGGCGAAAGGAAGGATGCAAGCGACGGCATTTGGAATCCAAAAGGTGGCGATGAAGTCGGAGAGAACAGAAGGAAACCGGAATCGACAGAACGTACACTGGAATGAATCGAAATTGGACTCGGAAGTTCAGTCGAATAGGAAACGACCCCAATGGAGGAAGGCTTGGTGAAAAATGAAGATGGACATAGAGAAACAATGCATGGCGAAGAACTCGACTCACGGAGTTTCTTGGTTGTTGAATGTGCTACGTCCTCTGAGCAGAAGGTGTTCGTTGAATTGCGCAAGAGAGAAACACAGAGTGAGACGATTCTGTAACAGAAAGCGGAGGAAGGAAGATCGCGCCATAAGAAATATCCATGGATAGTCGGTTCCTCACTGACATTCGGACGATGATGATATCTGTCAGATCGACAGTCGCCCTTACCACCAGGTCATTTCATCTCCCATTCGACTCTAGAATTAATTTCGATACGTTCCAACTTCATCTATTATATCTGTTTCGTTTTGTTTTCTCCAATTCTCTCACCGTCTTCAGAATTCTCATTGCCATAGATTGCACTATGGAGGAAGGATCGAGTTTGCAAGGAAGGTGTTCCATGGGATGACGAATTACATCGTTTGCGCAAGTCTTCCTTTGGACCGATTTCTCGTGGACTCTATTTTCCTTTCGTCTGTCTGTCTGTCTTCTATCTCTCTTTTTTTTTTCTCTCTTTTTCTTTTTCTTTTTCCTTTTTTTTTTCTACACTTTACTTCCTTCTCATCCAAAGAGCCACCATCGGCTTCACCTCATTTGTCCCGTTTTCCCCACAATCCCCACGCAAAATCCGAATCATCTCCATCTGCTGCTTCGCTCCTTTTTGTTCTTCGTTGTTTTCTCTTCGTGCTCACCGCCGCCAATCTTCACGCTTGGCATATCGTCTCGGATGATGATGACGACTCAGATTGGCCTCGGCTGCCGTGGTCGATGAAGCGACGCCGGACCAACGGGAGAGCCAAGAGCAAAATTCCGAAGAATGTCATCCTTCGAATCAGTGGATCGTATCTAGATGATGATGATCCATCCAACCTCAGCCTTGGCAATCGGATAAAGCTCTTGTAAACAGTGAACACACCACCCCACATCCCCTTTGTGCGCGGCGTAGACGGGCAAAACGATGGAATTTGAAAGATGGCGATGAAGTGGGAGCGGAACAGAACGAAGCAAGAGTCAACAGAACGTATTCTAGAGTGAATCGGAAATTTGACTCGGAAGTTCAATCGGACATGAAACGGCCCTGATGATGGTTCAGCGGCGATAGCCACGTGAGCCCGAGATGACTCGATGACAGACATGGGCAAGCACAGAAAAAGCAACGACTCTAATCAGAGTGGCCACGACTCGAATATGGAATCTGATGGTGTGCTTCACCGTGGGCATGATCTGAACTAGTGGAGATGAATCAGGGAATCCAGAGCCAGCGAGAGAGAGAAGGAGAGAGAAGATGCAAAAAAATATCTAGTCGGAGAAAATCTAGAGAGAAGAGAGTCCAACCGCCAACGGAGCACCCACTAGCGATTCATCGAGATTGAGTTCTCTACCGATTGTTGCTTCCAGCACCGACTGAAGCACAAACAGTGTCGCTACCGGTTCGAAGATACCAGTCGCCTTGCAGCCACGACAGCGAAACTTGACCACGGAGTTTCCTTGATCAACAGTCACAATTGCCGGGACGTTCCATCTCCGAGACGTTGCGCTTTTGTTTTCTCCCATCCTCTTGTCGTCTCCCGAATTTCCATTGCCGTAGGTTGCACTTTGGAGGAGGTATTGAGCTCTTGCAAGGAAGAGAGAGAGAGAGAGAGAGAATTGGCGAGCTCTATCCGGCGCGAGAGCGAGTTCGAGAGCGCCGAGCCGTTGCTGATTCTAAGACGAAAAGCCACTGTTGGAGGCTCGGATGCTGTGTCGACAGAGAGAGCCTCCGGAAGAGTCGTGCCGCAGCGACGCAAAGACGCCAGCGTATTTGCTTTGTCATGCATATCAACATCCAGTTAATATGAAAAAAAAAATGAAAAAATTCTGAAAGTCCTTCACATGAGAAGAAACTGCCAAACTTCAATTTGCGCCCACATGTGAAAAGAATGATCATGAAATCTTCCAAAAATCGAAAAGAGACGATGAAAAGAACTTGATGTAAGTTCATCGGAGCTTGTAAAATCATCATTACTTCAATTTACAATTTTAAAGGTCAGGTTGAGAAAGAAGCACCGAATTTGAAAGATCATCTCTAGAAATGGAAGTTACAGAACCGACATTAGTTATCTGCTCCCTCCAACTCACGACTCTTGCCCTCATGCTGATCACTAAGTCCAGGATCAAGGAAAGGCAACGTACACGCTCAGGACCATTCCATCCATCGGAACAAAACTCATGCTTTCATCCATTTTGCCGAACCGGAAGCAGAATTCAGCCTAGCAATCCTGTAAGTTCTGTTCTCACCCAAAGTGAGCTAAAGTGATGCTTCCTTGCTTTATCGTATTGCATAGTATTATTATACACCCAAGTCTTATCAGTGGTTCTGAAGATGGATACTCTGAACACGAGATTTGTCCCTTTCAATAAAAGCTCGAACACACACATCTTCCACCTTCAGAGAAGTTTCTCTTGTAAATGCGGCCCAATGGGCAGATGACTTTCCATAATGCTCGTGGCTGATGAGCTTCAACGGCCACGATTTATCTTGAAATATGAGAGCCATGGTCTGCGGGCTTTTCTTAACGTGTCTTTGGGAATGAACCAGGAACTCTCTGCTCAAGTAGACATTGTGCAATTTTGTCATTACAAAGAAGAAAACAACTAATGATTTCTGAGGAAGACAGTATGAGGTTGCTTTATGTGATTTAAATCCAAGGGTTGTCATTATTACAAGGATCTTACCACATTGTTTTTCTTCAAATGTATTAACCTCACCGCAATTTCAGAGAAAGGATAATCGAGTATAAATTTGCTGGCTGGTTCGAGAGCTCTGCATAAGCGCCACTTTTTCAGCTCACCTGCAGCAGTCACAAACAGAACATGAAGAAAGCTTTTGCTTTTTAGGTGTATTCTATTCTTGTTATGTAAAACTCATATCTGCCAACACAGCAACCCCAAATCGATCTGAGTCTTACTAATGGTCTAGCTTCCCAAGGCCTATATGCACACCAATACGATTCATAGCACAATCAAATCTGATATGACCGGCTCGGCTTGTTTCCATTATTTATGAGATCCCCCAACACATGCATATTCACACACGGGAGAACTATAGAGAGAGAAACACTACAAGAGTGAATAAGCTCTAACACAATTTCTCTTAGCCTAACGATGTGGAGAGTTCCTGATGGAATTCGAATCAAACACAAGAACAACACAATCGAGGGAGAATTTGCTAATATATTCAGATTCACACCCGGAAAATCTCATGATGAGCAGTTTGAACTTCTGTCCCTCCCCAAACTTTTTGGTAACGAACATGCATGGGAACTGCGATGAACTTTGCAAACCTGATCAAATTCCACTGGCATACAAAGCTGAGGACACTTGGCTGAATGCAGTTCATCCCCCAAGGCTTCAAGCTCAACCAAAACATCATGGCAATCGCCGGCACATTTAGTCCCAACACATACATATGCACACACGGGAGATCTAGAGACAGAGAAACACTAAGAGAATGAATTAGCTCTAACACAGTTTCTCTTAGCATTAACTCTAATGCAGTTTCTCTTAGCCTAATGACATGGACAGTTCCTGTACAGTATTTGAATCAAACACGAGAACAACACAGTCAAGGGAGAATTAGCTAATAAATTAAGATTCACACCTGGAAAATCTTGTGATGAGCAGTTTGAACTTTTGTCCCTCCACAAACTCTACTGATGAATATGCATAGGAATCGCCATGAACTTTGCAAACCTGATCAAATTCCATTTCCATACAAAACTGAGGACACTTGGCTATATGCAATTCATCCCCCTAGACTGGAAGCTAGACTGAAACATCACAGCAAGCAAAGGCATCTTCCACTTTCAGCAAGACAATTCCACAATTGCTGAGGCTCGGTTCCTCACATTGACATTGATTGACGGATATTCTATCTCGGACATCCTTTCATCAATTATGGTGACATGGAAAATGGAGTCCCCTTCAGATTAGAAGACCAAAAATTGGCCCTCATAGATAGAGTAATGCTCTGCAAATTCATTCCAACCCGTTGCTAGCTAAACCATCTCATCACATTTTTCCAATTCCACAAGCCAAATAATTGCACCATTCTCTCAAAAGCATCCTCTCGAACCTTTTTGGTATTCCCTGTGGGAAAAATAAAACCCATAATCTTAATAAGCCTATGAGTCCTGATTTCAAATTCAAAATGAAGAACAACATAACAAGAATGCATAAACCAAAAAGGACATCTTGAAGCACATACTTTTTGGTTCATTCAGATTTGGAATGTGGCATTAATGAGTGTGCATCTGGATTATGATCAACCTCATAAAACCCAATCAGCATAGAAGTACACTTCCTTGATTCCTCAAGACTATATAAAGGAGTTATTATTTGGACTACTGAATTCATTTTGGACCAGCAAAAGTGACAATTCCAGAGTTCATCTCAATCAATGTAAATCAAGTCCTAACCAGCACTAGTGAATATGTAGACTCTGAACACAAAATCATCCCTATCGATGAGTTTCTACATGCAGATGACTTTCTCTTGCAAATGTGGGCCAACCAGTGGAAAAGACACCCCCCCAAAAAAAAAGAAAAAGAAAATTAAAAAAAAAAAATCTCATCTACAACTCCTTACCTTCACCATCCATGACCTGTCCAAATACCTGAGAGTCGCAATTTGCTTAATGTCCTGAATATGTCACGCGATGGATTGAACAGGAGCACACTGCCCATCTACATGGTTGAAAAACCAACATATAGTGAAGAACAGACCAAGACATAAGCATACCCTAATGAGAGAATCAAATCGTACACGTCATGCGTTTAAGGCATTACTTGCTAGTTTCAGGAGTTTAATAGACAGTAAACCATATAATGAAAGCCATCAATCCAAAGTCAAGGTCAAATCTATGCTCCGAGAATGCAATAGGGTATACATTCAGAAGAAGCCTTCAGATCCTATATATATTTAAAACATATCAATTTCAGCCACACAAATCACAATCACAGGGGAAAAAGCAAATACATTGATAACTAGATCATTGATAGAATTGAAAATTTAAACCTAAGTTATTTGATTCTTTCAAGTGCAACTCAAATAAGGTTTTTATCAAACTGTTGATTTAGTTTGACGAAGCAAAATCATCTTTTTCCCCCAAAAAAATTGATTAATATAACGAAGTACAACAGTATCTCCCATTTGAAAAAAAAATTATCAATCATTAGATCTACAATGAAATTTTAGTATCATAACAAGCCACCCCCTTATCTATTAGGTCTTTCTCTTTAGTTATGGAGGCAGCAACATTCTTTGCAATTTGCTTGTCCATATCAACTAGTCTCCTGGTGTGATTTACATATATATTCTAAATTTACAGCATTGAATAACATTGTCCAATTGCTCCATATTAGAGAACTTGGATTCTATTCTTAAGACACCTCAGCAATTGCTTTTCCAACAACATCTATCCAAAAAAGCAAAAAAAAAAAAAAAAAAAAAGAAGAAAAGAAGATGATTGTTATCTTTTCGAACCTCCAATCACCAGCTTACGTCCAATTACTCCAGTGTTAAGATATTTATACCTGGTTTTAAACATACACCTGCGGACACTTCAAGGAAATAACAATCATGTGGTATACTACACAATGAAGTAAACTTGGAAATACACTAGATTATAAGCAAAGATCTAAAAGCATTGATATATTTGATTTTCAGACATTGCCAGTCTGAGTCAATAAGCGTGGGATCATACCAAGCCATACTTAACATAAGAGGGCCTCATCACCACCTCGAAAAGGGATACTCCGTTGGGAAATTTATCAGCCGATTTAAAAACAGTGAGAGGCCTTGGGTGTGTGGGACCATAAAAAAACCAGCTCAGGATGCCTTAATCTGCTAACTGTTTGGTCCTCCCAGTACTTGAAAAACGGCAACTTAAATTTGACTTGCCATGAAAAATTCAGCATAGATCAGAAGTCAAAAGTATCCCCCACATCATTAGTAATCAATCAAGATAAAAACAAGAGCTTCTTAGAAACTGTTCTAGAATTTGAAGAGAACGACAGAAAGAGAGTTAGGCATGTAGAAACAAGACATGTTAAACCGCAAGTCACCCCTCCAAATTCTCATGATGATGAGCAGTCCAGAGTTTATGGAGAACAAGGCATCAAAAAGACTGTCAACATTGTTCTACTTGCATTGACATCTTCTTCCGTAGCCAATGAAATGAAGCACACACCTTACATGACCATTCTAGTTGCGTCGACTTCAAAAAGGGCGAACGATTGACTCCACTATCCAAAAGCTTATCATAACAAGTACCGCAGGCTGCGAAAGCCTTCTGTAATGGATGTACATCTAAAAACACAACCTTATCCTTCTCAACGGTAGAAGCTTGAAGACACCCTTCGCTTTTTCCAATAACCATTCCCCCAACAAAAAAGACGAACACCGGGAGTTCCCTCCCATTGACCAGACATGCGGAATGCAGAAGCAGAATAGGTACGAATCAAATTCAAATATGCTCAGCAGAAACTACTCTTCGAAAGGAACCGAATGAAAACTGAAGCTAAATCCATGTTATTGCTCTACATAAAAGAAACGCAAGACAACGACGGCACCTCAACTGTACCTGGATTGGACCACAAGAGGATGGCGAGCAAAGCAGCGAGAGGGACAGTTCTGTGAAGAGGCAGTTTAAGCACACTTCATTAGTTTGACTTGCTATGAAAAGATTTAGCATAAATTGGAAACAAATTTTATCATTGCAGCATCACGTAACCAATCAAGACAAAAGAAAAAGGGCTTCTTAAAAATTATTCTAGAATTTGAAAAGAACAACGGGAAAGAGAGTTACGCAAGCAGAAACAAAGACACGTTAAACCGCAAGAAATTCTCATGAGGATGAGCAGTCTGGAGTACATTGAGAACAAGGCGTAAAAGTGACCCCCTCATATTTTTGACAAGGCATGGAATTCTCTCTTAATATTTTCAAGTTTCATGATGCTCGAGAGATATCTCTCCCTATATCATCTCCATCGATGACAGCTCAAACACGCAGAAATGTCCTACGCAGACGCGTTTCTCTCGCCAATGCTCGCAAGGAAAGCACGGAAGATGTGGATTTAGGGCAATAAAATTGCTAGTTTGAAGAACAGAGCCCTAGCTGAAGAAGAAGAAGGCGAGGATTGAGGAAGGTCTCTACGAAACCAACTTCCGGCTTCAAACTAATTCACGCGCAATAAGACACCAAAATCGGAAGAACTTACGAGTTTGCTTGGTTCAAGGGCGGAGGAGAGAGAGTACGATCTTCTCTCCAGCGACGGCGACGACGATAACACTCCATCTGGTTGAATCTCCCTCCCTCTCTCTCTCTCTCTCTCTCTCTCTCCCTCTCTCTCTCCTACTTGGCTCCGCTCCGCTAAGTGCAGCAGCTTCGCTTCTCTCAGTCCTGGCATTCCCGACGCTTCGTTTGACGACTATGGTGTCAAGAAGGAGAAGGAGAGCCCTGCTTTGCTTCCTGCTGTTCAGCGAAGGAGGAGGCGAGATCGATCGATAGACAGAGTTGATGATGCGCTGATCGGACGTAATCAATACTAGAAAAGTTACAAAAAAAAAAAAAAAATTTTAAAAATTTACGGTGCTACCAAAAAAAGGGAAAAGAAAAAAGAATGGATGAGAAAAGGACATCAATTGAATCTTTACCAATTCTATGTGCATTTGTTTATGCTGATAACTTTTGTATGGTCGTATTGAGATCATCACCCTCCCCCAATTCTAATCCCACTTGTATCTAAATAGTGACACATTTTGTAGCATTGGTGTGCTTAGCATACCCTTAGAAAATGTCTTCATCTTCGGGCACTCTTCTACTTCAATATTCCATAAATATGGAAACTTGAATATGCAACTCGGGATGGAAGAGAAGCATTCTAGGTTTGGCAGATTTTGGAGTGTCAACATAAAGATTCTCAAAAGAAATCACTTTTCCTTCTCCGTCTCCATTGTTTGCCACTATTTCTTTCATTCTTTCACATCCTATTATAGTCATCTGAAAGAGATGCACCAAATTTGTGACCGTTGAAACTGTTACTAGATGTACCAATCCAGAGGAATTCTTCACCACTAATGTTGTTAGATTCTTGAAGGATGTCACGGTTGGAAATATTGTTGTCAAACAAGGACAATCCCAAACCTCAAATGTTTTGATGCTTTGAAGAATTTTCAACACTAAAGAGCCTTCTCTCCATACACTCTTTAGGTTGTGTAGCTTGTTTAACTTAAGTTCTCTTAAACTTTCAAGCACCGGATGTTTACCATTGTCAACAAGTCCTTCGTCCAGGAATATATCTTCAAAGGAGCTACAAAGACCTCAAGGCTTTGTAGATTCTGAAATCTCTCTAGGAGGAATTTGAGAGGAAAAGTGGCCTTTTCATCATGAAAGCATGCCAATGTTAGTGCTTTTGGCTTGCCAAAGATGTCCTCTGGAAAATTTCCATCTTGTATCATCTGAATATTGTTATCGACTAATAAAAGTCTCTCCAAGTTGGGAAAGTCCTGTTGAATTGCCAATACAACAAGAGAAGTAAATTCAACAAAGTTTCGACAATAAATCATGTGCTGTAAAAAGTAAACCTATTAAGATGATTTGCATGGAAGGTGGCCATCTTCTTAAAGTTCATTATATCTCAAGAGCCCTACATTCAAGTCTCAAGCTTTTAAAAGTCTCGAATAGAGGTTGGTATGGTTAAGTTTGTAGAGTGAATCTAAATTCAAGATCTCTCCAAGCTCAACAAATTCATCTTTTATTAGAAATATCTTATCTCGTCAACTAAAATTAGTCATCTTTGGAAACTTATATAATGGGATCCATGGATGATATTACTAAAATGTATGGTCCACAAACATAAAAGTGTGCTTAAGATATAATAAAATATCTTATGTTGTCTTCAAATTCATAGGTAAGGAATTTTGGGTTGTCTATAGTAATACAACAGGATGACTATGTATAAGACAAGATCAATTAAGGAACACAGTAGAAAATAGTGCATTAAGGTACTAATGTTATTTTTGTTAAAATTGTTTGTATTGATTTTTTTAAAGAGTTTTTAGAAGATGAAATAGAGAAGAAAAGTTCAAATGTGCAACACGTGTCAACAATGAAGTGGACCTCATGTCAAATTTTCATTGATTTCCCCAAGGAGCACCACTAGACTAGATTAGGAATATATTACGCTTTCAAAAAAAATCTGTAATTTTTTTTGTAATTATAGGTAATGAAATATCTTATAGGTGTCCACAAATTAAAAGTATACTTAAGATATTAGAAATATTTTAATGTTGTCAACAAACTAATAAGTGAGGGAGATCATGTTTTCTATAGCAATATAATGTGGCTTGATTATGTAGTGGATATGAGATCAGTGAGTGCTTTAAAGAACAAAATAGAAACTGAGGGAGAGCAGCTGAAATCATACCCTCTCAAATAAAGAGTGTGCTTCTTGGTCTGAAAGGCCCTGTTGATAATCTTTTTGAGCCCAATTGCTCATAGATGCTACAAAAGACAGCATGTTCGCTTTATCACAATGAGTCACTTGCAATTCCTTCAAGAATGGCCAATTCAAAGTGGGCAAGTTGGTGCAGAAGTTCTTGAGTTGTGGCATATCATGTAACACTAGAGAGGTTAGTTTTGGGAAAAGATCTTGAGTAGTATTGGAATGTGGAGTCTCATTCCCACTAGCGACTATTTCCTCGATCCCACAAGACTCCACTTGAAGTTCCTTAAGTTGGGTTAGACTTGTAGCCACCCAATGCGGAAACACATTTTCAAGGCTCTTACAATTCTGAACCTGCACTTTCCATAAATTGTCAAAAGTGAGAGTTTCTTGAGGATGTCACTCCATATTTTGCTTAAATTGTCCATATGGGAGAGAATCCATCTGCTCAAGCTTGGGACATTGTACCTGGCATATTGAGAAAAATGACGTAATGAATGTGATTACATTGAGTTATGACCTCAAAGAAAGAATTTCTAAACTTCCCTCACTCTCACAAATCATGAGAATGCAAGAGCTTGTTAGTGACAGAAAAAAGGGAGTGGCTAATTGATGCACCCTTTCATTTAAGTTGACTAATGACTAAGGCCAAGTATATTGCATTGCAACAAGCATGAAATTATAAATGCATTTATAATCAATAGTACATTGAGCATCGACTTTTAAGTGCCTTAATTGACATTTAATACTAGCAATGCCTTATCCCTATAATTTTTGGAAAGTTCAATGATGAATACTTGGATTCTCCAACTTTCAAATTTGTTGCATTGATCATTATCAAAGTTGCTTGCACTGATCTTTTGATAATGCAACATTAGATAAGGTAAGAATTTCTTAAATTTATTTGGTTCAAGGAATGAATGTAGCTGAAGCACGGTTCAAAGAAGCTTTGATGCACGTGCTTCATACTGCAATCCGATCGGGATATACATACATATCATTCTTCTCTCTTCCTTATGTTGGCTCCAATGCCGCGCTGATGGGTGCAAGATTATGATGCTCCAGCGATAGGTATAAGCTGGTTCTACATATATTTCTTATCAATTAAAAGAAATTAACTTCCCATTTTCATCTCTAGTAGATTTAGAATAATCCAAAAATTATTAGCAAAAGTGAATCGGTAGCATGGACATTGATGTTTATTTGTATGGAGGTAAGAAATCTTGTACAGTGATGCTTGTTTGCTTTTTAATAGCATGGACTTGGAAGATGATTATATAAGCATGTCCATATATATATGGAAAGGATGGAGATAAACTACCCCCATTTTTTTCACCATATGGTGCCTCAATCATCATCAATCATTGATGCATTGAGTGATAAATTCCATAAATAACTTTATTAAATAGATCAATGGCTGGGATCAATAAGCCATGGAATGGGAGCACAAGTGAGATTTGTGCATCTTCACTTACAATTGAATTGGCAACTCGAGTCCGACACTATTCAAATGTGTCTTCCTATGACAGAGATTATTTCCTCTATTTACTATGAGCACCACTACTTATTCAACACTAATACCAATTGCGAACATTACTTATGAATCTTCAATTAATAAAGTTCACTAATGAGAAGCATCATGCAAATTAGATGGCGAACTGGATAAAAAAAAATAATAACTTCAATTGTTTACAAGGTTTTTCTTTATTATGTGCAGAAAAATTTTTGTATTGAAAGAAAATAAATATGTAATAGGCATGGGCAATATAATGATTGGAATAATTAACATATATTATGATCTCATAAAAAAACAAGTTGGGTCAACTTACTAGTTCTACATTGGACCATTAATAACTTTGCTTGAAATATTATTTATTCACTTTTGTGGTAGAATCTTGCGGTGGGCCAGCGGTCCAACCTGCTCGCAAAAAGTGGTAACCAATTTCTTATCCTTGATTGATGCCTTGATGTTGAGGATTTTGGAGTTTTGTTCAGGTGTTGGAGGCTAAAAGAAAAGTAAAGAAGAAGAAGTGGATGACCACAATATGTTTGTTTGGAGAAAATCAACCATTTTTTTTTTTTACCGTGTTATGACCTCTGACGGATTGTCCACTAAGAAGCAAAGTATTGATATTTTTTTTGGTTACAATAAAATTAACGCAACTATGACTAGTCACAGCCAAAAAAACAAAATGACTTTCCACACTTCCCTTAATCTACTAATATTCTTAATTGAGGATTTTGATGAGTATTTGAAATTATCTAGCAATGTGGGAGAAACCTATTATTACAGATAGCTCATATTTGACACAAAAATTAAATTAACGCTATCACAACTTGTCACTACCAAAAAATCATATGACTATTTTATGCTTCCCCAAATTTATTTGTATTCTTGATTCAATGTTATAATGACTTTTTGAAATATCCTCAAAATATGGGGATACCTATTATTACATGACAACTTATACATGCAAATGACATTAGAAGTAAATAAATAATTAGCGATAACTCTTACGATAAAAAAGTAAACAAATGTATAGATACTCCCATGATTAAACATTCTACTCGCAAGGCAACAATAGAAAGAATTACGCAAAAGTATTAGAATAAGGAAAAACACTAGCATTTCCTCCGTCATGAAAAAAAAAGAAGCAATAACCGAAACTTGCATGGAATCTATAATAGAAAAGGCCAAAAAATCGTATTTGGGCCAATATCGCGCATTTTCAAGAGCCTCAGGGATTCGACCCAAAAAAGAAGTACCGGAGGAGGTCGTTATTTATTGCCTTCAGTATTCACATGAGGAGAACTTCATGAGACGGAACGGAAGTGTTTACTCGATGATTGATTCCTATTATTTTTAATTTTTTATGTAGCTACGACATTGACTAAATATTGGGGCTTTTTTTTTTTTTTTTTTTTGTCAGATGACTAAATATAAAAAATCTCAATCCACCTCACTTTCCTCCTCCATCTACGCTTTCTCCTCCATTTCCAGCCATATTGAACCCAACCTTCCGCCTCCCTCCGCCGTCGCCACCGGCGGAGTTGCCGCCGCGTCCAAGGCGACCATTGCCGGGCATCCAACCCTCTCCGTCGTCTTTGTGGTCTGCCCGTTCATGACGCCGTCTCGTCCATGGCAGCGTTCAAGCTCGGCCGTCTCGTCCATGGCCACTCTTCCCCGACATCTATTCCTCTGTTTTTCCTTTCGCTGTTTGATCTCGCAGTCCATGGCTGTCTGGATCTCAAACTTTGCCGTCAAGGCTCATGGCCATGGACAAGCTGCGGTCGCAAAATCTGTGGAGGAGCCTCCTCGTGAGCCATGGACGAGCTAGGCTTGCGTCCATGGACGATACCAGATCTGGAGGCACGACTCCAGTCCAGATCTGGACGGGCAACGACCACGAGCAGCTGTGACGATGGAGGGTGGCCGGCCATGGACGGGGCCGACCATGAGCCGATCGCGGGCGACGACGGAGGGGACAATGGCAGTCCATAAGCCGTCGTTGCTCGTGACGGGACTTCCAGATCTGCAACCATGGCTCCAGTGACAGCGGCTCGTCCATGGCTGCGAGCGACGGTGGTCGATTTCCAGATCTGCAACTCCGTCGCTATGGACGGCCAGATTTCGAGATCTGTAGAACGATGAGATGGACAAATCAGAGGAAGCCAGCCATGCTCGGCTTGGACATAGCGAGGGTCAGCCTAATCAAGGCGCCGGTGACTCCGCCGTTGGCGACAATGGAGGAGGGGCGGAGGTCGGGCGGCTGTGGACGAAGGAGGAGGAAGAGAGGGCTGAAGAGAAGATTTTTAATTTTTCTTCGCCGGAATCAACGCCCCGACCGAATCGACGCCGAAATCGCTTCCGCATCGGAGATCCACTTCGACCCACCATAACCAACAAGCTCCGGTTCGCGTAATCACTCGGAACCCATGGAAGCACGCGCACAGAGAGGAGGCGAGCTTCAGAGAAGCGATTCCGAAGCTTCCGATTCAACCATTGGACAGACCACCCAATCAATCGCCCCAAAAAAAGAAGGTAGAGGAGGAGAGGAGGGGGAGGAAGAAGAGTTATTGTTACTTGACTCTGTAGATTTGGTTCACTTTTTTTTTTCCTCGTTGCGAAAAGGAGGATCAAGGTGAACCGAAATGGCTGAGAGAGAACAATTCTTAAGGGGGGAGAAGTCTAAAACACCAAATAGACTTTGTCTAATTTCTTCCAAAAAAATAATTTTTTTTTTTTTTTTTTTTTTTTTTTTTCCTTTGTCCAGTGAGCGCACCGCAACTGATGGAGGCCAAGGCGGTGGTGTGGTTCACGTATAGAGATGCACCTTCGCGGAGGAAAGAGAGAGAGGGAGCAAAGCCACACAGGAAGAGGAGAGCAGAGCTTTCTAGTGATGGGCCGTTATTGAAGAGAAAGGGGAGCAAAAATTTTAATGGTTCAATTGACAAGTGGGTCCGGCGTTGCCACGTGTCAGTCTGCGGATGATTCAATACGAATCCTATGCAGTGTTTTAATGCACCTAATATTTTCTCTTAGGTGGTGTTGTTGGTTGGATAATTTATTCTGATTTTTAAATTTTTATTTTAGCTAGGACATTGACTAAATATTGTCATCTAGTTATGAAATAAGACTTGCAATGTCGGCAACCGCCCTTCGGAATTGCTACTATTTATTATCCAGCTGTCCTTTTTTCTCTTTTATTTTTTTCCTTTTTTAAGCCATTTCTTTTTCTGGAAAAAGTAATCTGCATTTTCTCTTACCAAATATAGATTGTGCGCAATATCACACTAATTATCACTCAATATGATAAACCAAAGTTAATATTTATTGTATAATACAAGTTAATTTGATAGGTTGTTGGAGTATAGCGATTCAAATATGATTTACGAACAAAGAAGGCAAACCACTTCATGCATATTGACCTTTTTATTTTTATTTATTTCATTATCAAGACCTAGCTCAAGCATAGGTGATTATTAAGAAATAAAAAGTTGATTGCTCCAATCATTATGGTTTATAAACTGTAATTAAAAGCCCTTTGTAATTCCTCCAATATTGATTGGGAAGATGATTTATGGTACAATGATTTGTCATTGCTAAGCAATTTGTGAAATTGGCTTTTACAATTATGAAGTTTTCTTTTCCCTTGTCTTCATGTTTAATAGAATGACAATAGTTTGCTTCCACGCAAATAAATATGAAGGGGCGATACTTATTATTTTTTCTGCCATTTTTAGATGCTATTCTATGTTTACTGTTTAGCTCTTTATTGTTGAAATTGCAAAAAGTAAATGTTTTTATATGGTTATTGTGATAACTTTTTTAAGAACCTTGCTAATTAATTCTAAAGTACTATGAATGAAATGATTTCATGAACTGACACCAACTTAACACTTCTAAAAGGATATGGAGATGTACATATAATAGTAATATTTATTGAGGATTAGAATATTTTTAATCTTCATCTTAAATATTAGAAGATTATGTATATAAAATTGGCACAAAGCACAAAATTTGCATCATACCGTGCATTGTCCAATACTACGAGAATATGTTCCAAATGAAATGCCAAAATGCATTTGTTTGAAAGACTGACCTGGGGAGTGAAAAGTGAAGGGGTGCTGTGGTCATTCTCCATTTGAGATTGCCCAATCAAACTTCTCATCTTGGGGCAATGGGCAATGCTTAGCGTTTCTAATTTGGGGCATTCCAACGTATGATTTTTTCTCAAGAGGAGACAAGTCAAATTGGGTAAGCATTTTAGTTTCATCCACCTGAGCTTTGGGAATGTAATCTTCTCCACCATGCTTCCCTGCCCTTCTTCCTCTATGATCACTCCTTCCATTTGACCACACTCCTTTATTTCCATCCGTTCAAGATTGGCAAGGCACTGAGCCATTGATGAAGTGAAAGCATGTCCCAAGTTGCTGCAATTATAAAGGATGAGACTAGCTAGAGAATTGAAGCATATTGATTCTTGAAGATCTTTGTTCCACAGTCGCCTCAATTTTGGTAGATTGGCCAAGTTCAATTCCCATAGTTGAGGTAGTACTCGAGTGCTTTCCACAACCTCCAGCCCTTCCAAATCAAATATTTCTTCAAGCAACTCACAATCACGCACTTGCAAATAGCCCAAATTGTCTAAGACAAGCATCAATTTGAATGGAATAGCGTTAATAAATGATGGACATTTATCTACCACCAATGATTTTAATTGCCAATACGACTTGATGGGATTAAGTTCGTTATGCCATTTTCCAATCAGCCGGGGAACTCAAATAGCAGCATTTTCTCTACTCCAGCAAACGTGCCCTATAAAAAAAAAAAATGCATCGTTAAGCGTAAACTTCTAGCTAGCAAAAAGCGATTATTCATTTAGTGGTCAAAACCATCCAAATACATGGAATTTGGTAACTAGTGCATACCATTTCTTCAAACATATTTTGGATGGTGATGTTGAGGTTTCCTGCCCAAAACCACACTTCCTTTGATACTTGAACTCTCTTTAACTTTGATGCCTCTATTGGTCCTTGAGAGAAAAACTTCATGTTGGGACACCTAGTCACAATGATATCTTCCAAGAGCGGGAACATCAAAGTGTATCCACCTGAGCTGAAACTTCTCAACCCTATCAACCCATCAAGCTCCATATACTTCAATTGATTGAAAGCCACCACACGCCCCTCCCCACCTTTCTCATCATTAATGACTTCTATCAATATTCTACAATTACTTATCCTCAATTTTGTGAGTGCCACCAAATTTTCAGCAATTGTTGGTGTGAACATTTTTGATAACCCATCACAATGTGACACATCTAGAGTTTGCAAATGTCGAATATATCTTGAAAAGGGTAATATTACTTTCATCTCATGACTTGTGCCTTCTATGGCTTCCTCATTGCTGCTTGGGTCTTCTAGATAAGATTCACATACAACAAGCTCTTCCAAGTTGGTTAAACTCTCAACAAAAGCGACATGTGGATATTGAAGACTCTTGGGAGAGATGATGAAGCTTAAGCAAACTAAGCTTGCAAAAGAATTCTCCATCATGAAAATGCCCATGCCATATCTCCATCCGTTTCGATAAATCCAATTTTAACTCTTGGAGATTAGGGAATGCGCCCTGAGAAAATAGTCAAATCAGAATTTAAAGCCAGATTAGTTAAAATAGCATTCATGTATTATGATATAAGTCCTGCATGTTGCGCACAATAATTACATTTATAAAATGTTGAGTCTCACGTGATTCAATAAAAGGAAATGTGCCTACATCAAATAAACATTATCAATGATCTTTATATTCAACTTGTATCCATATTTGAGCTTAAGTAACTCTTACATTCATGATTCTAAAGATAAATCCCTTGTGAAAATAACTTCTATGCATCAATTACAGTTGCACAAATTTCAGTGATTAATGTCAACAATAATGTCACATCTTTCCATTTTTAGCAAAACATTAGTAATCTTTAAAGGATTCAAATTAGACAAACACATTTGTACCATGCTAAGATCACAACACATGCCACGTGTTTTCATCTTTGTGGCACTTAGGAGAGAGCTAAACCATTGGAATTAGCCTAAACCTTTATTAAAAGGGGATCATTAAAAATGCATTTGATACATCTGACAAGAATGTTCAATCAACAATTGAAGAACATGTGATGTTTCAATGTTGAAATATTTTCATAGATTGAAGGTGAGTCGTATAGTTTACATCTTCTATGTAGAGCTACTTGTATGAGATGCTTGGTTGTGACCTTAATCATCACTTCAAATATTCACCATCAAAGCAAAACAAGTAATCTTGGGTCATACCTTTTCTATCAAGAAGAAAGGCTGTTTATCAAGTGGCATCTCATTCTCAAGGTGCGATGCAAGTATCTCCACTTTGTCACAGCCATGCACCTTCAAGGTCTTCAATGCCGGCCAATGGGAAGTATGTGTTCCAATGTAGAGGCACTTCAACTCTCTCAGATACTTAAGCTCAAGGGAGGTTAACATTGGGAATACAAACCTGGGAACTAGTCCTTCTTCATTCTCGATGATTTCTACAATGCCACATTCATCGATCTCCAACTCCTCAAGTTGGATTAGATCTTTGGCTATTGAGGTTGGAAACAAAGAGGTGAGGCTCTCACATCTTGAAACGCTAATAGAACGTAGACACTGGAATTTAATTTGATGGTGGAGTTCCTTATCCCATATGCACTTTAGCTTTGGTAATCTTGATACCGTCAATTCTTTTAATGGAAGAGCAATAGGATGTCCATCTAGATGATTCAGTGGTTGAAGTTCAAAAACAACTTCAAGTGAACCACATCTTCTTGCATCCAATCTTTCCAGGCTCAAGAGCCGTCTTAGAATGAAAGAATGAACTATGCTCACAAGCTTATTGCATCAACCACACAAAGGGTTTTTAGCTTGGGGAAAGAATCCGCAGCAACTTTATTGTCCCATATCATCTCAATATTATCCAAGCTAGTGATATCTAATGCCTCCAATTTAGGAAATGCAACCTGCGATATTCGCTCACGGAATTGGTGATTGAGTTAATCATGAACTTCCAAGATAGATGAGTGTCAAGATGTAAATTTCGAATTCATGAAATTGGTGATTCTGTCTTAAGTTGCACAAAGGAAAAAAAAAAGAATAAAGTAAAAAAAAAAAAAAAATGCCCATACTAATGTTGATGACTCTAGGACTAGAAGGCTATTGGAATTACCGAAACAAAACAAAAAGTAGGAATTTTGAATAGATTCTGTTGACAATGGCAAAATGGTAATTTGGATATGCTCCTATAACTATCATATAATCACATTAGTCTCTCATAATCCCAAATTTAAATAAAATCACTCCCTCTCTTGAATTTAGTCAATTTCCCAGAATAATCAAATCACAATTTGTGCTTTTTTTTTTGCTAGCCCAAGAATGAAATAGCTAGTATACGTAACTTTTGTTAAATCACTTAGAGATGGTTATTTAAGTTACAATATGGATGAAATAATTCAATGAAATTGCAGTGCACTTAGAGAAGTCACTGAATGATCACTTTGGTCTTGCAATTCATGTTAAAACTAAAATGGGTGATTTCGAAGCCTTGGACCCAAGAGATTCTTGCTCAGTTTGGCAATGGAGAGGGCTCAGATACCTTTTGCTGGTGCAATTAAGGGAGAGTAAAGCTTTCTTCGATTAGGGGAAAAAAAAAAAAGAGATCTTTTAAGAGCAAATGAAGTCAAGTGAGTATCTTAAAGGCCCTTTCATCTACAGCCTCTTGAACTTACTGCTCACTTTCCTCTCCATTGTTTTTAAATTGCTTTCAATGTGCATGCGTGCAATGTCGATGCCATACATGCGAGGTTGCTAAGAGCTTTAAGTTTCCTATGAACATCAAAAGCTTTTAGAGATCTTGTTTGGCAGTTGTATTACTCATTCATGCTTTGTGTAGGTACCATAAGAGATATTTAACCATCTTTATGGAAACTATTTTGGAGAAATTAAAATTAAAAAATTGCAACTCATACATGTTGGCAACTTTCAATACTTATGTTTGTATGCGACTCATTTTCTTTAAAATATTTTAACCAAAGTACACTTTGTAAGTTATTTAGTTAGTTCTTATGTTGGCTATGCTTTGTCTTTTGCATATTTAATACTTTTGTTATATATAATATTTTGACATAACGTTAATCATGTACCTCTTGACTGAAGAGTGCAGTGGAGCATGATTTGATGTAGTCCTGACTTCTAGCTTCTCGTGAACCTATCATAAGTTTTTCGATGGATGAAAAGAATGTCACCATTTGTATTGCAAGGATGAATTTATCCACAAGAAGATCTTTAGTGATGAAAACAAAAAATCAATCTTACACTTTTCGCGAGAGAAGCTCATCAAACTTTTCAAACAATTTAAGTTTAATTTAGTTAACATTGGGAATGCCAGAGTTTCTGATATTTCCAATGCCAACCCTTCTTCCTTTGTAATGATCGCCTCCATCTTCTTGCAATAAGATACCTGTAGATCTCTCAGTTGTGCAAGAGATTTAATCATGGATGGGGAAAACAAAAACTCGACGTTATCCAAGCCCCATATTACTAATGTCTCCAATTTCGAAAAGGCAACCTGCAATATTCACTCATAGAATTGGTGATTCAGTTAAATCACGAATTTAGGAACTTCCAAAATGTTAATATATACGTGTGCCAAGAAGAGAGGGGCATTATTAAGTTGCACAAAAGGGGAAAAAAGAATAAAAAAAAAAAAAGGAGTAAGAAAATCTCAATACTAGTGTTATTGCTAAACAATATAATGAATCTTTCTCCAATCTCTACTTGGAAAATGATTGTGGACATTAATTTGATTAGTGAGCGAGTTTTATTCCTTTTGAACAATAACTTACAATGGAAAGACTTATTTAGTTAGTTCGTATGTTGGCTATGCTTTGTCTTTTGCATATTTAATACTTTTGTTATATATAATATTTTGACATAACGTTAATCATGTACCTCTTGACTGAAGAGTGTAGTGCAATATGATTTGATGTGGTCCTGACTCCGAGCTTCTCGTGAACCTGTCATCAGTTTTTCAATGGATGAAAAGAATGTTGCCATTTGTATTGCAAGGATGAATATATCTACAGGAAGATATTTAGTGATCAAAAAAAAAAAAAAAATTCAATCTTACACTTTTTGCGAGAGAAGCAAATCAAACTTTCCAAATCATTTATGTTTAAGCTAGTTAACATTGGGAATGCTGGAGATTCTGATATTTCCAATCCCAACCCTTCTTCCTCCGTAATGATCGCCTCCATCTTCTTGCAAGAAGATACTTGTAGATCTCTCAGTTGTGCGAGAGATTTAATCATGGATGGGGAAAACAAAAACTCGACGTTATCCAAGCCCTTGACTTCTAATGTCTCCAATTTCGAAAAGGCAACCTGCAATGTTCACTCATGGAATTGGTGATTTAGTTAAATCATGAATTTAGGAACTTCCAAAATGTTAATATATACGTGTGCCAAGAAGAGAGGGACATTCTCAAATTGCACAAAAGGGGAAAAAATGAAAAAAAAAAAAAAAGGAGCAAGAGAATCTCCATACTAGTGTCGTTGCTAAACAATATAACGAATCTTTCCCCAATCTTTACTTGAAAAATGATTGCAGACATTAATTTGATTAGTGAGCGAGTTTTATTCCTTCTGAAGAATAACTTACAATGGAAAGCCTTATTTAGTTAGTTCTTATGTTGGCTATGCTTTGTCTTTTGCATATTTAATACTTTTGTTATATATAATATTGTGACATAACGTTAATCATGTACCTCTTGAATGAAGAGTGTAGTGCGGTATGATTTGATTCGGTCCTGACTCCGAGCTTCTCGTGAACCTGTCATCAGTTTTTCAATGGATGAAAAGAATGTTGCCATTTGTATTGCAAGGATGAACATATCTACAGGAAGATATTTAGTGATAAAAAAAAAATCAATCTTACACTTTTTGCGAGAGAAGCACATCAAACTTTCCAAATAATTTAAGTTTAAGCTAGTTAACATTGGGAATGCTGGAGTTTCTGATATTTCCAATCCCAACCCTTCTTCCTCCGTAATGATCGCCTCCATCTTCTTGCAATAAGAAACTTGTAGATCTCTTAGTTGTGCGAAAGATTTAATCATGGATGGGAAAAACAAAAACTCGATGTTATCAAAGCCCTCGACTTCTAATGTCTCCAATTTCGAGAAGGCAACCTGCAATGTTCACTCATGGAATTGGTGATTTAGTTAAATCACAAATTTAGGAACTTCCAAAATGTTAATATATACGCGTGCCAAGAAGAGAGGGGCATTATTAAGTCGCACAAAAGGGGAAAAAAGAGATTAAAAAAAAAGGAGTAAGAAAATCTGCATACTAGTGTCGTTGCTAAACAATATAACGAATCTTTCCTTGATCATTACTTGGAAAATGATTGCGGACATTAGTTTGATTAGTGAGCGAGTTTTATTCGTCTGAAGAATAACTAAAATGGAAAGCCTTATTTAGTTAGTTCTTATGTTGGCTATGCTTTGTCTTTTGCATATTTAATACTTTTGTTATATATAATATTTTGACATAACGTTAATCATGTACCTCTTGACTGAAGAGTGTAGTGCAGTATGATTTGATGCGGTCCTGACTCCGAGCTTCTCGTGAACCTGACATAAGTTTTTCAATGGATGAAAAGAATGTTGCCATTTGTATTGCAAGGATGAATATATCTACAAGAAAATATTTATTGATAAAAAGAAAAAATCAATCTTACACTTTTTGCGAGAGAAGCACATCAAACTTTCCAAATAATTTAAGTTTAAGCTAGTTAACATTGGGAATGCTAGAGTTTCTGATATTTCCAATCCCAACCCTTCTTCCTCCGTAATGATTGCCTCCATCTTCTTGCAATAAGATACCCGTAGATCTCTCAATTGTGCGAGAGATTTAATCATGGATGGGGAAAACAAAAACTCGACGTTATCCAAGCCCCTGACTTCTAATGTCTCCAATTTCGAAAAGGCAACCTGCAATGTTCACACATGGAATTGGTGATTTAGTTAAATCACGAATTTAAGAACTTCCAAAATGTTAATATATACGTGTGCCAAGAAGACATGGGCATTATTAAGTCGCACAATAGGGGAAAAAGAGAATTAAAAAAAAAAAAAAAAAAAGGAGTAAGAAAATCTCCATACTAGTGTCGTTGCTAAATGATATAACAAATCTTTCCCTAATCTTTACTCGAAAAATGATTGCGGAAATTGATTTGATTAGTGAGCGAGTTTTATTCCTTCTAAAGAATAACTTATAATGGAAATCCTTATTTAGTTAGTTCTTATGTTGGCTATACTTTGTCTTTTGCATATTTAATACTTTTGTTATATATAATATTTTGACATAACGTTAATCATGTACCTCTTGAATGAAGAGTGTAGTGCGGTATGATTTGATGCGGTCGACTCCGAGCTTCTCGTGAACCGTCATCAGTTTTTCAATGGATGAAAAGAATGTTGCCATTTGTATTGCAAGGATGAATATATCTACAAGAAGATATTTAGTGATGAAAAAAAAAAAAATCAATCTTACACTTTTTGTGAGAGAAGCACGTCAAACTTCCCAAATAATTTAAGTTTAAGCTAGTTAACATTAGGAATGCCAAAGTTTCTGATATTTCCAATCTTAACCCTTCTTCCTCCGTAATGATCGCCCCCATCTTCTTGCAATAAGATACTCGTAGATCTCTAAGTTATGCGAGAGATTTAATCATGGATGGAGAAAACAAAAACTCGACGTTATCCAAGCCCCTGACTTCTAATGTCTCCAATTTCGAAAAGGCAACCTGCAATGTTCACTCATGGAATTGGTGATTTAGTTAAATCACGAATTTAGGAACTTCCAAAATGTTAATATATACGTGTGCCAAGAAGAGAGGGGCATTATTAAGTTGCACAAAAGGGGAAAAAAGGAATTAAAAAAAGGAGTAAGAAAATCTCCATACTAGTGTCGTTGCTAAACAATATAACGAATCTTTCCCCAATCTTTACTCGGAAAATGATTGCAGACATTAATTTGATTAGTGAGTGAGTTTTATTCCTTCTGAAGAATAACTTACAATGGAAAGCCTTATTTAGTTAGTTCTTATGTTGGCTATGCTTTGTCTTTTGCATATTTAATACTTTTGTTATATATAATATTTTGACATAACGTTAATCATGTACCTCTTGACTGAAGAGTGTGGTGCGGTATGATTTGATGCGGTCCGACTCGAGCTTCTCGTGAACTGTCATCAGTTTTTCAATGGATGAAAGGAATGTTGCCATTTGTATTGCAGGGATGAATATATCTACAGGAAGATATTTAATGATAAAAACAAAAAATCAATCTTACACTTTTTGCGAGAGAAGCACATCAAACTTTCCAAATTATAAAAGTCTAAGCTAGTTAACATTGGGAATGCCAAAGTTTCTGATATTTCCAATCCCAACCCTTCTTCCTCCGTAATGATCGCCTCCATCTTCTTGCAAAAGATACGTAGATCTCTTAGTTGTGCGAGAGATTTAATCATGGATGGGGAAAACAAAAACTCGATGTTATCCAAGCCCAAGACTTCTAATGTCTCCAATTTCAAAAAGGCAACCTGCAATGTTCACTCATGGAATTGGTGATTTAGTTAAATCACAAATTTAGGAACTTCCAAAATGTTAATATATACGTGTGCCAAGAAGAGGGGCATCATTAAGCCGCACAAAAGGGGAAAAAAGAGAAAAAAAAATAAGAAAATCTCCATACTAGTGTCTTTGCTAAACAATATAACGAATCTTTCCCTGATCTTTACTAGGAAAATGATTGCGGACATTAATTTGATTAGTGAGTGAGTTTTATTCCTTCTGAAGAATAACTTACAATGGAAAGCCTTATTTAGTTAGCTCTTATGTTGGCTATGCTTTGTCTTTTGCATATTTAATACTTTTGTTATATATAATATTTTGAAATAACGTTAATCATGTACCTCTTGACTGAAGAGTGTAGTGTAGTATGATTTGATGCGGTCTTAACTCCGAGCTTCTCATGAACCGTCATCAATTTTTCAATGGATGAAAAGAATGTTGCCATTTGTATTGCAAGGATGAATATATCTACAAGAAGATCTTTAGTGATGAAAACAAAAAATAAATCTTACACTTTTTGCAAGAGAAGCACATCAAACTTTCCAAATGATTTAAGTTTAAGCAAGTTAACATTGGGAATGCTAGAGTTTCTGATATTTCCAATCCCAACCCTTCTTCCTCCATAATGATCGCCTCCATCTTCTTGAAAAAAGATACTTGTAGATCTCTTAGTTGTGTGAGAGATTTAATCATGGATGGGGAAAACAAAAACTCATGTTATCCAACCATTGACTTTTAATGTCTCCAATTTCAAAAAGGCAACCTACAATGTTCACACATGGAATTGGTGATTTAGTTAAATCACGAATTTAGGAACTTCCAAAATGTTAATATATACGTGTGCCAAGAAGAGAGGGGCATTATTAAGTCGCACAAAAGGGGAAAAAAGAAAATAAAATAAAAAAACAAAAGGAGTAAGAAAATCTCCATACTAGTGTCGTTGCTAAACAGTATAATGAATCTTTCCCCGATCTTTACTTGGAAAATGATTGCGGACATTAATTTGATTAGTGAGCGAGTTTTATTCCTTCTGAAGAATAACTCAAATGGAAAGCCTTATTTAGTTAGTTCTTATGTTGGCTATGCTTTGTCTTTTGCATATTTAATACTTTTGTTATATATAATATTTTGACATAACGTTAATCATGTACCACTTGACTGAAGAGTGTAATGCAGTATGATTTGATGTGGTCCTAACTCCGAGCTTCTCGTGAACCTGTCATCAGTGTTTCAATGGATGAAAATAATGTTGCCATTTGTATTGTAGGGATGAATATATCTACAGGAAGATATTTATTGATAAAAACAAAAAATCAATCTTACACTTTTTGCGAGAGGAGCACATCAAACTTTCCAAATAATTTAAGTTTAAGCTAGTTAACATTGGGAATGCCAAAGTTTTTGATATTTCCAATCCCAACCCTTCTTCCTCCGTAATGATCGCCTCCATCTTCTTGCAAGAAGATACTCGTAGATCTCTCAGTTGTGCGAGAGATTTAATCATGGATGGGGAAAACAAAAACTCGATGTTATCCAACTCATTGACATCTAATGTCTCCAATTTCGAAAAGGCAACCTGCAATGTTCACTCATGGAATTGGTGATTTAGTTAAATCACAAATTTAGGAACTTCCAAAATGTTAATATATACGTGTGCCAAGAAGAGAGGGGCATTATTAAGTCGCACAAAAGGAAAAAAGAAAATAAAAAAAAAACAAAAGGAAAGAAAATCTCCATACTAGTGTCGTTGCTAAACAGTATAATGAATCTTTCCCCGATCTTTACTTGGAAAATGATTGCAGACATAAATTTGATTAGTGAGCAAGTTTTATTCCTTCTTAACAATAACTTACAATGGAAAGCCTTATTTAGTTAGTTCTTATGTTGGCTATGCTTTGTCTTTTGCATATTTAATACTTTTGTTATATACTATTTTGACATAACGTTAATCATGTACCTCTTGACTGAAGAGTGTAGTGTAGTATGATTTGATGCGGTCCTGACTCCGAGCTTCTCGTGAACCTGTCATCAGTTTTTCAATGGATGAAAAGAATGTTGCCATTTGTATTGCAAGGATGAATATATCTACAAGAAGATATTTAGTGATAAAAACAAAAAATCAATCTTACACTTTTTGCGAGAGAAGCACATCAAACTTTCCAAATTATTTAAGTTTAAGCTAGTTAACATTGGGAATGCCAGAGTTTCTGATATTTCCAATCCAAACCCTTCTTCCTCCGCAATGATCGCCTCCATCTTCTTGCAAGAAGATACTCGTAGATCTCTCAGTTGTGCGAGAGATTTAATCATGGATGGGGAAAACAAAAACTCGACATTATTCAAGCCCGGACTCCTAATGTCTCCAATTTCGAAAAGGCAACCTGCAATGTTCACTCATGGAATTGGTGATTTAGTTAAATCACAAATTTAGGAACTTCCAAAATGTTAATATATACAAGTGCCAAGAAAGAGGGGAGTTGCACAAAAGAGGAGAAAAAGAGAATTAAAAAAAAAAAAAAAGGTAAGAAAATCTCCATACTAGTGTCATTGCTAAACAATATAACGAATCTTTCTCCGATCTTTACTTGGAAAATGATTGTGGACATTAATTTGATTAGTGAGCGAGTTTTATTCCTTCTAAAGAATAACTTACAATGGAAAGCCTTATTTTCTTTTCTCTTTTTTATTTTTGGCAAAGAGTAACTAGTCTTCTTCAAAAGTTCACCGCTTCAACTTGAGAAAATCCTTTCTTCCGCAAAGTTACTTGAAATCTCCCATCTACCTTGCCATCACCCATTGCTCCCATCTATTACAACAAGTTTAACTTTATGTGTGTTTCTTTGTTCGACTACTGTCATCCTCGACAATCCAACCTTCCACTGCTACTTTCGTCGGCTCCACCTCTTTACAACGTTGGAAGAGATTTATTACAATTATTAGAAACGTTTCATTATAATCCCATAGATTTATGCAGCCCTAGTTTCTATGCCCAAAATGAGAAGGCATCAAGGCAAGAGTAAAATTCTTTAACAAAGATTTAGAACCCTTGAAAGTTAAAAACCCCAAAGCCTCTTTGCAAACCCTCCCAATCTAATTCCTCTCTTGCATGCGAAGTAGAAAAGTTGAGGTTGAAGTGGAGATACTTAGACACACTACCTTAAGGGACCCACCATCAACTTAAATCTCCACGACTCTTTACTGATGGGGAAACTAATATATGGTGTGAGTCTTGGGCCCCACCATCAACTTCAGCTATAATCCCACCACAATTAAAGGGCAATCTTATGTAGTGAGCCAAAAGGCTCTACCTGCAGCAACTACTTCCCATATAAAATAGCCATGCGCTTTCCTTAATTGGACAATTATTTATCCTTAGTTCACTTAACTTCTTTTAATGTTAATAAATTGCTATCAATAACCAATTTAACAGGATATTAAACACAAACTGTGGATTTGTGTACAAATGTATCCATACATACTTTAAAGGCCAAATGTGAAGACATTTAGTTAAAGCATTTGGTATTTAGATTTGTAAATTGCCATGGAGAGAAACTGCAATGACCACATATGGTCCCACAAGACTGGGCAACCACCAGTTTTTCTTGATAAGATATCAAAGCTACATAATATTCACAATCTAAATTGGATGGACTCAACAAAAAGAAACCTCAAATTTCACCACATATTTCTTGAAGATTAAATTGTGGAGCACTTGAAGCTTTGGAAATTAAACTAAGACATACCAAGTAGCCAAATTAAAATACTAGGCCAGTCAAAACATTTGAAGTAAGTCTCTATAAAATTACTTGGACTTTCAGACAGTGGATTTTCCATCAAGTCATCAAGTTCCATCATTTGATATTGTAACAACTTGGCCTTGATTCTGCCGTATGGAGTAGAGAAATGTAAAGATCACTTTGGAAATCCAACAGCAAGAATTTCAAATTTGTAATGACGACTTTGGTGTGGCATAATAAAAATCATACAATTGCCAAGGCCTAAAAAACTATGCACAAAAGTCTGTAAAAAAAAAAAAAAAAAAAACTATGCACAAAAAGTCATACAATTGCCAAGGACTACTTTCACTTTAAAAAAAAACTATGAACAAAAGTCTGTATTCTTATAATTTTGGGGCCTATGCAATGACTAAATGCTTATTTAAACACGATACAAAAAAGACATGCATCAATTAGATTAGTATAGTTGCTTTTATTTAAAAAACCAGTCCTCCTTCCCATTCTTCATATTGGTTTTCAAGAAAGTCACCTATTTTATACATTTTGTGGATAATAACAAAGTTTGATAACTAAATTCAGTGGAATTCATTTGAAAGATTAAAAATTATGTACTCATGGAATACTTTAGTGCTGAAATTCTCTTCAATTTTGCTTTATGAAACCCTGTAAATATAGATATACTTGCACCATGTTAGTTGAAAATAATTCAAAACCTATCACAAACTAAATTTACATGGATTTCATACAAATAGTTGGATTTCTACACAGTTAAGTGAAACGGAAGATTACTTTAACTAATTACAGAGAAGGCATGAACGGATAAGGTAATTAGGAAGATAATAAACTGAAAATAACAAAATAAATAAGCATCATAATCTGTGTTACATCTAATAAGCAAAGGAAGGAAATAGTAATAAGTATTATATTATTTTGATGGAAAGTTACCTGTTGCTCATTGAAGAATGCAATTTGAGTGCCAACTTGGTCGTGTAATGTACTACTCAAAGGAGCTGTCCCTATAGTGAAAAAGCTCTTAATATTTGGCAAGTCACACAATTTCAATACATGCAAATTATGCAACTCAACTTTGCCACCATCATCAGCATCTACAATCCCCGCATTCACTTGCAATCAACAACTTTAATCTCTTCTAGCTGTGGAAGTCCTCTCACCATTGAAAGAGGAAACAATACTTCCATCTTGTCACACCTTTTGACTTGTACTACTTTTAATGTACTAAAGGACTTGGAGGAGATATGGCTGTTGCATAATTTCTCCAAGTTGATGAGATTCTTGAGAAGTAATGACTCCAACATCTTAAAATGTGTATGGGATGGTGATTGGTGGATGTAATGGATAGAGGACTATTCTTGACTTTTAGATGCTTTAATTCTGGAAAACCTTTTTGGGATAACGTGCAAATACTTTGCTCATTTCTATCCAACTTGTCCAAAAACAGATAGTCAGTTTTGCCTAAGATACTTTGAATGCATCCTTTCCGAAGAACATTGCCTAATGGATCCAACTTGAGCTCAATGTCCTCGATCCTTTGCACCACTCCACCAGTGCCACACATTACCTATTTGGATTTCATACTTGGTTAATTTCTCAAGGTTTAGATCCTCTGGAAGCACACTGGATTAGGAATGGAAACATGCAGAGTGCGGAGATTATTCATGTGATTCAACTCAATCAAGACTAGCATTAGTTGGTGGAGTTTGGTCCATAGTATTCCATTGGTCAAAGCTATTCTTCATGTACAACTCCTCCAACTTGATCAAGCTTTGAAGTACCCCGGTTCAATTATCTCAAGTTGTTCACAATGGTTCAAGTCTAACAACCTCAGCTCTACTAGTTGCCCAATTTCTTTTGGCAATCGATGAATATTGGAGTTCACAAAACTAAGAATTTGTAGCCCTTTCAGCTCGCCAAGAATGGCTACATTATCTAATGAACAACTGTCAAGACACAAAGTGTGTAAGTTCTCCAAGAATTGAAATGGATGATGAAGGGGAGCAAGTGAGACGTATCCCAGTGAGATTTAAGACCATGAGTTTCCTCATAGAGTGAAATAATGAATATGGGACCATAAGAGATTCATTGTTTGTGAACAACAAAAAGATTTGCAATTCAGGGCAATCTAATTCTTGGGGAAGCTCCTTCATGTCAACGTATGGAAAGCATACTGCCCTACAACTTTTGAGCTTGTCCTTCAACAACTCTGTTATCGACTTATCTTTATCTTTCAACACGAGAAGAGGGTGATCTCTTGAAGCGACCGAAGCAACAAACTCACGAACCAAGTCATGTATCTTGAAACCATCAACATCTTCACTGTCTAACAGAAAGGAGGAAGCTTGAAGAGCATGGATATGGGAGATCAATCTATTTCTAGCTTCTTCCATGTTGCTAACTTCTTGAAGCAAACCCAAACCAATGCCGTACCTCACCAAGTTTTCAAGAGAAGGCTTGGAGATACCATAAACAACACAGAGTCGTAATAATGACTTCACCTCCTCTTCTAATTTATCATAACTCCATTGCAACATTTGATTTATCAAATCATTGATTTCTTTATCTTTAGACTTCTCGATTTTTTCAAAGTGTCCTTCCATTCAGATAAATCAGCATCTTTAAAACGTTTTGCCATTGCAACAATTAGGAAAGGCACACCAAAACATTTGTGGAGTGCTTCATCCACCAAGGGTTTGAACTCGTCATCATGAACTTTGTCTCCCACCAGCCTCTCAAACAAACTTCTTGCCTCTTCCTCCTCCAGCTCACCAAGGGGGAAGTCCTTGTCGCAGCCCATTTCACTTCGCAAAACATTACGATCTCTTGACGTCAACAATAACTTGCATCCTATGACTTTGTTGTCGTGTCCGCAAGGAATGCCGACTTTGTTTAAGTCGAGCCCCTCCCACAGGTTGTCCAGTATTATGAGGACCTTCTTTTTCTCCCTCTCCTCGTCTTTCAACCTCCCGTGCAGAAGTCTCGCTCGCCCGCTGATGGTCTCTTTGTTCTTTATCTCAGTAAGGCCCAAGGCATCCGCAATCTCTCCTTGAATCGTCTTGATGTCCGGATTTTCCGACACGTCAGCCTTAGCGACCCAATCAAACGACTTCTCTTCGCTTATTTTCCTTTCAACATCCACTAAAAGGGTGGACTTGCCGATCCCGCCCATCCCATAAACCCCGACCACACTATTGCTGTTGTCGGCAAGAGCGCCCATGATGTTCCGTATCATCAAAGCTCTGGATTCGAAGACGCCATCATCCCCAAGCTTAATCGACGTCGAGGCAGAATAAGTGAAAGCAGGATCGATGAAGGAGATGTCGTTCAATCCGTTGAATCTGCTGCATTTTTGAGTGAGTTCTTTAATGGCCTCGATCTTGCCCTCGGCCTTCCTGCTGAACCGGTAGCGAGATTTGGGGTCGGGAAGAGTCCCGTAGCAGCAAGTCTTGGTCGCCTTTTCGAAGTCATCCAACAGCTCTCGCGCCTCTTCCAAGGCCTTGTCAGCACTTGCCTTCCACGTCGTGAAGACATCGAGGAATTTCCGAACATTCCTTCTAGCCTCTTCCGACAAGAACCTTGACCCTCTGATTCTCGTTCTCCAGATTCTGGACTTCCCCCCGAAGACGGTCGGCGAATCTCTTGGAGGAGATCACGTATCCGAATCCACGTTCGATGGGAACAACTACATAGCCCTTCAAGACATCCCATCCAATACCAACGACAGCATCTGCCGACATTTTTCTTTGATTTTTTTTTTTTTTTTTCGAGAAAGAAAGAGCGAGAAAAAAGAGAGACGGAGAGGGAGAATGATGAAAAGGAGCAGCAGAAACTAAAGACGAGGAGGAGGAGGAGGAAGAAGAATGGTTGAGCCGACGAGAAGAAAGAGCGAAACAGAGCAAGAGACGAACAAAGCCAAGAGATTTGAGCACAGAAAAAGGAGGAAGACAGGAGGAAGAGGATGAGGAAGAATGGGTGTGCCGAGGAGAAGAAAGAGCGAAACAGAGCGCGAGACGAACAAGGCGAAGAGATTCGAGTGCCAAAAAAGGACGAAGGAAGGGGAGCGTAGAACAGGCAATCGAACGATGAAAAAGAGCAGCAGATACTGAAGAGGAGGAAGAGGAGGAAGAGGATGAGGAAGAATGGGTGTGCCGAGATGAAGAAAAGAGCGAAACAGAGCGCGAGACGAACAAGGCGAAGAGATTCGAGCGCCAAAAAAGGACGAAGGAAGGGGAGCGTAGAACAGGCAATCGAACGATGAAAAAGAGCAGCAGATACTGAAGAGGATGAAAAGGAGGAAGAGGATGAGGAAGAATGGGTGTGCCGAGATGAAGAAAGAGCGAAACAGAGTGAGAGACGAACGAGGCGAAGAGATTCGAGCGCAAGAAACGGATGAAGGGGAGCGTAGAATAGCAATCGAGTGAGAGAGAGAGAGAGAGAGAGATGATTATCAGCTGTTAAATAGTAAACAAACGATTCGTCTTAAACCATCCAGGTGACGTGGCGTAGAATGGCGATCATTGCACCGTTTGACCAAGAGAACACGTGACGTGTAACTTTACCCAGTCTGTCATCAACTCAATTTATTATGTGGACCATATACCAAGGCGGAGGCAGAAAGAAAGCACGAGTCGACCCTCGGAACTTGCAGAGTACTTAAGAAAATTCATTAAAGGGCATCTTTATTCTTCCTCATGATGGTAAACATTTTCATCGATATTTGCATGCGCTCGCTTGCGTGAATTTGAATTTGAAATGTATATAACACCTACAAATTCAACATATACCAAGGCAGAAAGCACATAAGTCGCAAGCCTCGCCTCGATAGATTTGGACTCAAGAGTCAACGACCTGGGCATGGGCATTGAGATCTAGGACCTGGCCTCGATAGACTCGACCCCGCTATCAAGGGCTTGGGAACCAACATTAGAGTATCTATACCCAATTGCGGAATTTCTAATCCAAGTATTCATACTTTATCATACTTTGAAAAATAATTTTTAACTTTTTTAAAAAGAATCATTTTTCTGAAAGTTATGACTAATATGGATGGTTCTATAAATATTTATCTGGATATTATTGATGTTGGTGATTCATAGGCTGAAGATGCTCTTAAGATAGATTCTTGTATAAAAAAAATTCTGAAATAAGAAGAGTAAGTGAGAGGATTCATATCAAAATCTCTTATCAAGAGTCTACAGTAGATAAGAAAAGACGCAAGACAATAGATTTGAGAGAAAATGAAAAAGGCAAATATATTCTTTTGAAATAAAAGGCGGGTCTATTAATGCTTAAATGTACACTTATGTGTGGAGGACATTTTGGTCAGCTTACATGAAAAATGTGATTTAAGCTAAATTGGGTGCGTAAATGTGTGTTTGTCTATATGTATAGTTAACTTAGAAGATTTTCTTAACTATTTTTCAAAGGTTCTGATGGAATGGAAGGCTCACTAGAGGAATATTTCTTTTATAGCCTCGTGAATTTTTGCTTTCGGTTCAATGAAGCAATTCTCAGTGAAGCATCCAGGACAAATCGACGGAGCCACTAGAAAAGTGGATGAAGGAAGGGTAGCGTTGAAAAACACAGCTACTCTTTTTGCTGGAAAAGTCGACAATCAACAGCTGAGATTTGGTATTAAAATGCCGAATCATTCTTTACGTAATGTTTCAATCACAAAAGTAGAAAGAACAAGTATAATTATCAAATCCACATTATAGCCAAAGTCTCTCGTGTGTGGTGCTCCTTGTGCTAAGTCATTCTCGAATAATTGACGCTTTCGTCTTTTTAGCTTTTCTTATAAAACATCTTTGGTAGAAGTGGAGTGGGAGTGGGGAGTGGGGACACCCCATTATCCAAAGTCTAGTTAAATTATTGCATCTTCTGGTCGTGAGCAACATGCATTGCTTTTTTTCTTTTCCAATGACAGAGCTCTATTGGACAAAAGAATACATATCGAACCCATTTTTTTTGCATGAATGTTCAATCATCTTATTCTGGTGATAATGTCTGGCTGCTTTCTTGGAAATAATAACTTTTATAGGATGTCACAAGAAAAGACTGTAAAGTAAGAACTTGGAATGTTGAGGCTCTTTACTTTTTTTTTTTTTTTTTCTCCTTTTTGCTTTGAGCTGCATAATGAACGATTGTTATCAAATCCAAAACTTCTTATTCACTTGTGTGCTTTTCTTCAAGGCCCCGTCCTTTTGATTCAAGTACTTCAGCGGTAAGTTTTCCTTTTTACCATGTTGAAACTTCAATTCACGTCAGAAATTAGACAATGCTTGATATTCTTTTTCCAATGCCATGATCATAATAATCGTTTTCTTCCAATTGATTGTTATGATTGCAGTATTGATGTCAAAATTACTCAAGTGCAAAGCACCGAAACCTTAAGAGAATTTTTCGCCCCAAACCAACAAAAATAGACTTTGCTCACTCGAATGTGGTCTCATTTACAAAAATGTAAACTGAAACAAGGAAGTGAGAAAATGACTTCTTACATATATGGGGTTTTGGTTCCAACAGTAAAGTTTGGAAGCTCCTCCTTACCATAGTTTTAGACCATGGTAATGCCCGGGGTATTGTTGACACCCATTGCCCTTTATCACTCTTTTACTTTTCAAAAGTGGAAAAGTTGGAAATGAATACCGAGTACTATCTTCAAGGAGTAGATTCCGCTCTATAAAAGGACTATAAACTTATCTAGACCTTTTTGTCCACTAACCACATCAACTTATCAATATCCGAGAACCCGAGAAAAGATATAGATAGTATTCGTGTGCTTGATATCAAGATGCCTTAGATGAATTACGCTTGGAATCTTACCAAGTGGACGAAAGAATAAGTACTTTTAAAAAAAGAAGTCAAAAGACAAATTAACGGACCCACTCAAAGAAGTGGTGAAGGAACGGAAGCGTCGAAACACAGCAACCTTTAACTGGAAAAGCTGATAATCGACGGTTGAGAATTAGTAATATCAATCGAACGGTTTTGTATTAAAGTGCCAGAAACATTCCGTAGGTAAGGAACAAGCATTATCAAAATTCCAAAGCATTGATTGTGCTTTTTTTGTCTGTAAAGGTTCTTTATCTTTTCTTCGTTTTCCTTTTTGCTTGAGTTTTGGAAGGAACAAATTCGTCAAATCCAAATTTTAGTATGCACTCGTGTGCTTCTGTGTGGCCTTGTCCTATTGATTCAACTGCTTAGCCGGTAAATTTTCCTATTTACCATATTAAGATTTTGATTCATGTCATAAATTACAGGGTGTTTGATATGTTTTTAGTGATGGTAATCATAATATCATTCGATTCTCTTCTAAAATGACATTGTCATTAATTTATATATTGATTTGCAATTTTTGATATTGAACTACTTGTTGACAGGTTAGACTTGGGCTAACTTAGACCCCATATCTAATTAATGTTGACCATTAGTTGAAAATAAGTCTTGACTTTCCATGTATCATCTTTCAAATCTTCATGGATCTATTGATAGGAAGCTCTCATAATGATCGCTATAAGTGAAAAAAAAAAAAGGCTCAGTTCAAAAGGTATACTTGAAGTTGCTTAATTTTCTTGCCAACCTCAATTATTGGAATACCATGTCAAATTGCTCATAAATTCATATATTTAATATGCCTATTCAAAAAGGTGATGACTAATATCTAATCGAAAATAAATAAGTATATATATGAAAATAAATAAGTGTATATATATATGATTTATTAAGTCCCAAGGGATGTTCTCCTTGTAACCAAGTTGATAAGGTCCTTTTGCATAATGATTACCTAGTTTATGAGGAAGAAGAGCGTATAAAAAATTGCTATATTATATTAGTATTCTCCTAGAGTATGTTTTTATTTTTTTTTTTTTTTTAATAATCTATGGGCGTGGGCAGGGAGACTCTTCTACTTAAAGCCCATTACAAAAATACTACAAGTTGAATAGGTTGAGCTTAAAGCTATGACCTGTATAGGTGGCTATAACTCAAAATAACTTGCATACAGTATTTGTGATTCAAACGAGCAACCTCTGATTCTCAAATCGGAGATCCCCGACACCCCAATCAACTATAACAATCGTGGGGTTTAGGAAGCTTAATTTATTATAGTAAAGAGTAAGTGTATTTTGCAATTTGAATCTTTTTTAAAAAAAAAAAAAAAAGAAAATGAAAATGACAATGTTAACATGAAGTGATCATAATACCAATATGCAATAATTGCAAGATAGAGAGGTTAAGTAAGTATAATCATTTTTTTTTATTGAAAAGAATAAGTGTATTTATAGGGGTGTGAAATGAGAAAGAGAGCCAAAATGTGTTAAAGTTAAGGCGCCATTCCTCTGCAACGATACTTATGTAATTATAGGGGTGCGAAGCTTGCTCATCAAGTAGGGCAAGTCTCGCTTTTGGACCAATTTCTCCTTCGGATTGCATTGTCAATTCACGCCCGCAAACGAGCATGCTTTAGGAACGACCTCAACTTACCTTATGTTGAGGGCTAGACCGTATGGATCAATTTCGTGCTTGGGCTTGGACCGAGATGCGAAACTAGGCCTTGGGCAGAAAAATAGGCTTGGTATATATTCGGGCCCTCCGACAGCCTGGGCTTTGTCAGACAAGTTGAAGCCCAATAGAAATGCCCAGTATTTTTTTCCTATAATAAATTTCCGTAGTTGTATGGAGTTTCGATACTTTGAACTATAATGAAATGAGCTTCGAGCTTCGAAGATTTTTCACATTCTTGACGTTGATACTTTTTCAATATATAACTCGGGCCTCTCCTTACAATGTCTTAACTTTACACAAATAATGGATGGACCCATTAGGTTGCTAGATTCGTGTTCACTGGATTTGATTATAGGCATGGATGCTCTATCTATCCTTTTACGCCATTTCACTAGGTTTGATGTCAAATGGAGAGATTTAGGAAATAAGTTCTCCTCAAAAAGCCCAACCTAGTCCAACATGCATATTTCGTAATGGACGGATTTGGTTAATAAACTTAAATGTGGGAGATTACATGAATAAATTAGTAAACAATAATCTCTCCATTGTACACATGTTAAATTACCACCTTTGCAGCTTAACAATGAGTAATAAAATCTCATCAATTTTGATGGAGATGATGTGCCAAAAAAAAAAAAAAGGAATCTTGTTGGATTTGAGGGCATGGATGGATCTTATTAGTTCTCATTTTGATTGAAAGAAAGAATTATTATAGGTAAATATCTTTTGTAATAATGTATATTTTGAAATCGTCATTTTTATTGACAATTTCGTTTGTAAAGAAGAAGAATATAGGATAAATAAGCATATAGAATATCAAAACTCTTCAAAATGGAAATAATGAAAGGTCAATAATCATCATCCAACAATTTTTTCTTTGATAATAGTCCAAAAGCTTTTCCAAGTCGAAGTCCACGAGTCTTTGTGCAAACCGGCTCCTCCATTTCCAGGGAAGCTTAAAATCAAGAAAAAGAAAAGTACGGAGATTTTCACCGCATGTCGATAGACAATAATGATGGGGCCCACCATCACCCCCCTCACCCTCTTTATATTTCCGAGGACAGCAGAGAGTCAGTCGTCCTTGCGCAAGGGCAGGATCACTATGCCTGTAGCATTTTCCACTGCTAAAAATAGCCATTACATAATTTAAGAAAAATTCCAAATAGAGAGCTGAAATTGAGTCATTTATTTATAAAAAAAATTCAAAATAGATTTCATTTCAAATAAAAACATGCAATAATCCAGTTAATTTCAAATAAAGATCTTTGATAAAAAGAAATTATCAAATACGGATTTGAGCTCTCTATGGATCAAATCTTCATCGTGATGCGATTGACATTTCCTACTATTTAAATGAGGTAATTTTGTTTGAAATTTATAATTTAACAAAATTAAAAAAAATTGGGATTGAAGTCTTTTTTCCAGTTTCCTGTTTTCCAATCTCTTCCGTCGCGCTCCTTATAAACTCCTCCATTGCTTCATCTCCCTCCTCTCACGCCAAGCCATCAAAAATTGAAATAACGAAAGATGAATAATCATCACCCAACAAACCTTTATGCAAATCTTTGAAGTCCAGCTCCTGCATTTTTATATTGTCAAGCTTCCTGACATCAGCATATTGGGGGCCACCACCAGAACCCCCTCACCCTTTTCATTTTCATGTTTGAGGACTCATTTCTCGCTAAAATAGCCATTACATAATTTAAGAAAAATTTCAAATAAAAATCTAAAATGAGATCATCTTTTTTTCTAAAAATGAGTTTAAAGTGGATTTCATTTTAAATAAAAATTTAAACTCGTCAACCGACAAATGTTCACTACAATCGGCATTTTCTAGAGATTTAAATTGAGGCAATTTTGTTTTAAATTTGTTATTGGGTAAAAAAATTTTAAAAAAATTCCCAAATGAATCAGGATTACTTTTTTCCTTTTCAATTTCATGTTTTCCGGTCCCTTCTGTTGCACTTCTTGGAAACTCCTCCATTTCTTCCTCTCCTCCGTCTCACACCAAGCCGTCACCGTCGTTGGGAAGTCCGATCTCCGATGTATTCGAGGATCGAGAGCCACCACGGCATCACCACTGTAGTCCCCCATGGCGGGGCGTTCCTTGTCTTTACGCCACGCGGCTCCTCCCCCTCCCCTTCCCTAAGGTTTTTTTTTTTAGTTGCTTCTGAGGCGAAATTGAGGTCTTGGAATTTGACGTTTGTTGATTGACTTTCGATGATGGCTAGATTCAAGTCCGTTATATTGATATCATTTTTTCCTTTGCATCTTTTGATTGGTGATGACATTGCAGCGGTTTCCGCATTGGGGTTACTGTCAAATCGGAGTATCGAAAACTCTTCCGGTAAGATTAGTTGAATGAGAATTGTTCTGTTGCTCATTCCGATCGCTTTACTCGCAAACCATAGTGGTTTTGACAAATCACTTTCAGCTTGCGCTTGTGGTGTTTCTGATCTTTTGTCATTGTCTTGATCGGGGCTTCTATCTACATATTTTCATCAATGAATCTTTTCTCAGCATGTAATTTCTGTGTCTTTAGATATGTGTTGGATGCAATGACTTTGGATGCTAAATTTAGAACGGATCACATGATGCTCTTGCCTTTCAAATTTTTGGTTAAGCCCTTTTAGTTCAACTCAACGATCATTGAGCTGTCTCTCAAAATGACTGGTTTTAATATATATCCACAAGTGCTAAGTTCCACTACAAATTGTAAAGACAAATAATGATCGAAGAACTCCACTTAAACAAGCTTTCACTGCACACTTCTCTCTTGTCCCTATGGCCCATTCTCTGTGGAAGTAAGTAATCTGATGATTAATGTTTACATAGTTTCATTTGTTCGTTAACTAGTTAACAGCATATGGTGTTTTAGGGGATTTTGATTGAGCAGCTCTTTGTTTGTGGCTTTTCAAGTGTAGGATGGAAATAGATTTTTCAAGTGCTTTAGTAATATATATCCTTTAAATTTGATACCTTGTCTTTTCTAGTTCAAATGGAATAGTATGGCAGTTTCACTATTCTTGGATTGGCTTCTCCTTAATGGTGTCCACAGTTGTGGTGTTTGGTGGGAATGTAGTCACCATTTTCATGATTGCCATGCTAGGCATTACAAACAGGAACAGACTGAGAACTTGGAGGGTATGTTTTGGTTCTACATGAATCACTTCAACCAAGAGTTGTATCATGTAATCCTGTTTACTTATATGTTAATGTGTGTTCGATTGCTGATGTAGTCAGATCAAAATCATGACAAACAGGGTGGTTCACAAGGTCCACTAAACGTTTTAAATGTATGCATTGAACATCTAACTCCTGTGCATGCATGGGTTCTTTACCCTCCTAACATTGCATTGTGGAAGTTATTAATGTGTTTTGACCAGTTTGATTGGAATCAAATCACAGAGGGGTGTTCAACTAAGCTAATCATTCAACTTGATGTCCATCCGAGGCATGTCTGGAAAAGCACTTTTCTATGTGCTTCCAATCCTTGGAGCAAAGTCTCTCATTTCTAGACATAGCTTGCCTACTGAACGCTACATATTACAGAGGCTTGGTTATTTATTCTTCATGGCTTTTCAGATGTTCTAGGTTTGCAGTCTGGGTGAGCTTCTTAGCCATGTTGGTTTTACCTCATTGAATATTGCAGCATTTCCTAGATATATCCTCCATAATTCTCTTCCTTCTGCTTTGCAGGCATAATGATGCTGGCCTCAAAGTGCCCTTGTGGTTCCTTCTATATTTTAAGGATGTCTCTTTTATATGTAGTTTTTTTATTGCTTCATGAGGAAGTACTGAGCGTACTAACAATGTAGGTATGATGTGGATTAGACAAAATATCATCATCAAGAGTGACCACCCCTAGAGCTATGGTTTTCCTTGTGCTCACATGTATGTTCTTGCTCAGTTTCAAATACTCCTCATTGAGAAACTGATGTGAATAGGAAGAAAACTCAAGCAAAGAATGGGTGGGAGTGCAGAGGGAGAAGGATACTTCAGGTGGAAGCTCATCGAAGTAAGCATGTATCACTTCTGTTTATGCTAAGAAAACATCTCAGTTTGTGGCTTTTCAAGTGTAGGATGGAAATAGATTTTTTGAGTGCTTTAGTAATATATATCCTTTAAATTTGATACCTTGTCTTTTCTGGTTCAAATGTAATAGAATGGCAGTTTCACTTTTCTTGGATTCACTTCTCCTTAATGGTGTCCACAGTTGTGGCATTTGGTGGGAATGTAGCCACCATTTTCATGATTGCCATGCTGGGCATTACAAACAGGAACAGACTGAGAACTTGGAGGATATGTTTTGGTTCTACATGAATCACTTCAACCAAGAGGTTGTGTCATATAATGCTGTTTACATATATGTTGATGTGTGTTCGATTGCTGATGTAGTCAAATTAGAATCATGACAAACAGGGTGGTTCCTTGGTCCACTAAATGTTTATGTGTTCGGCATCTAACTCCTGTGCATGCATGAGTTTTTTACCCTCCTAACATGGCATTGTGGAAGTTACTAATGTGTTTTGGCCAGTTGGTCAGAATCAAATCACAGAGGCGAGGCATGTTTTGCTAAGCTAAGCTAATCATTCAGCTTTGCTGTCCATCCGAGGCATGTTCATGAAAGCAGTTTTCTACGTGCTTCCAATCCTTGGAGCAAAGTCTCTCATTTGTAGAAATGGCTTTCTTGCCTGAATGCTACATATTATGGAGGCTTGGTTACGTATCATTCATGGCTTTTTAGATGTTCTAGGTTTGCAGTCTAGGTAAGCCTCTTAGCTATGTTGGTTTTACCTCATTGAATATTGCAGCATTTCCTAGATGTCTTCTATAGTTCTCTTCCTTCTTGCTTTACACTCCTAAGACTTGTACTGTGGGAAGTTATATGTGGTTTTTGATTGATTCATTCGGAAGTACTAAGTGTATAAACATTGTAGGTATGACGTGGACTGGACAAAATATCACCAGCAAGAGTGACCACCCCAAGGGTGTCATTTTCTTCATGCTCAGTTTCAAAAACTCTTAATTGAGAGACTGATATAAATAGGAAGAAAACTCAAGCAAAGAACGGGGGTATCACTTTTGTTTATGCAAAGGAAAAGGCACCAATAGTAGCAGCCACCCACACATGCAAGAACCAAAGGAAGAGAGAATGAAGTACTAGCATATACACTAGATACCTACCATGAGGACCAACTTGTTGGAAGGCAGAACGTAACATCTAGAGAATGGTGGAATCATACAGGAATAAACAAGGAAGAAAAACCAAAATTTGATAAATTGCAAGAAGTAATGTGCCACAAAAAATTCAAGAGCAACCATTCAGCGATTCCAAAAATATTGAAGCATGCAACACTGCAGTTGTATCAACGCAGTAGAAGATGGCGTTTCGATCTAGCCAAAATAGGAAGAAAAAAAAAAAAAAAGAGTATGTCCACACAGTTCATGTAACATAAAAAGAGACATTAATCAGAAACGAGGATACGACTAAAATGACAGAAAACAATCATCAATGAAGAAATTTAAAGTGATATGGAAAGAAACAAAAATTGTAGGTATGCTAACGAATGTCCGTTCATCGCATTCTACTTTAGCTTGATAGATGTCAAAATGAGAACACCAAGAAGTGCTACAACACCACCTTTGAGAAGCAACTGCATCCTCTATCTTAGTACTAGTGAAAAATCTGGGATTGCACACAAGTTAAAATTACAGACTTTTCAACCACCAATTAAAAGATAGAGCTTTTCTGAGTAATTTCTCAAAACACCCAATAGAAAAAAGGACCATTTTACGCTGTCATTTCTTCTATTTTCTCCTGTACCAAGAGCATCCCAAATAATAGGAGAGATTACAGCTTACACTGTGGTTGTTTGGCTTGCCTAGATTTCACACTACAATAATCGACTCTTGATTTCTTCGACCAAGAAAAAAAAATCAACTCTTGATTTCACCTAAAAAAATCTGATCTCCTCCCTTTGCCTGCAGCAGAAACTACAATAGTTAAAGATGGAACTACAATAGTTAGAAATGGATACATGAGAAACTCATCTCTCTGACAAACAAATTAAAAAATTAACAGTTATCTATGATTCTAAAGCAAAAGCAGACTGCGTAGTCCTGCATCAAATGATTTCAGATATTTATTCTCAAAAGTTTTCAACTCAACCTTCAAAGTTTTCAGCTCAACCTTCAAAGACCGAGCCAAAATGGCCTCGAAAGATTGCATAACGCTCATTTAACAGGTTTTCATTCAACTGAAGACGGGGAGAAGGCGGTGATTGCAGCTACGAGTAGCAGCCAAGTTAAAGGGGAAAAGGAGAGGGATTGATGGGAATTTTGTGGAAGTTTGATCGGATGAGGCTAGGCGTTCAAATTTGTTAAAGAGAACAACAGGTGAGGAATCAATTGTGACGACTGGATTATATAGCGCATTTTTACAATCGGGTCATTGAATTTTGATTTCAAATCGTCAAATGAACTTCAGAATTTGTAACAAATCAAAACCCAAGCAAACCATGGCCAATTCATGGATGTATCTAGAAATTTTCCTAGTGGGGGCGAACTTCGGTAAATAATGATTATTTCAATAAACAAACCGATGCTCTTGAACTCAATAATATGAGATGAAAATAACAGTTGTGTCGGTTTGGTTTGTTTATGGCAACTAGATTTTCATGATTCTGCAATTGCTTATTGAGGTTCATTAATTTGCGGGGCAAATTGAAATGAAAATAGTCATTATGGACTCAGTTATATAAATCTTTAGAAAATCCGATGGGGATAAAAGAGGATTTAAATACTCATGATAAATTTAGCTAGCTCCCGATCAGGTTACGCCTTGAGAACCTTCCCTTGTAACACAAGGGCCATGTAACCCAAATGAGATGGAGAGTTTCGACCTGAGTTGGAGTGAACGAATCCCTACCCTCTCTTTTTTTAAACTTCTATATTTTTTTTTGGTTTTTTCTTAATGGAGACTCATATGATGTCGTGTCGTCGTTATAACATTTTTAATCAGATATGTAAGACTGCTATGTAAATATTGTGTAGAAAATTGTTCGAAAAGTCTTCATAATTCATTGATTACATATGGGAAAAAAAATATGTTAATGTATCGGGCGATTGAAATTAAAGTTTAGTGACTTGATTGTACAAAGTGACTACATTTGACATTTACCCCACTTACGGAAAAATCTCATTTGCACACCAATTTGGTATATCAATTGTTTATACCCAGCACTTTCCGCACCACATCGACCATCAGGTACATTGCAACCCTAAGATATTCCCACATTAAAAGTGAGGGATTATTACATTCTAGATGGATTCCATATTGAACATGAAACTAGCTTAGCATGGAAAATATTGAGACAAAGTGAAGTTATTTGATGAAATGCGAAAACTTATGTTTCGAGGTTTATTGGAGTTGAGATTTTTACTCTTGGAGTCCTTAGTGGGGATAAAAAAAAAAAAAAGAATCAAAACGAAAACTAAATCTTCAAGCCGACGTCGTGATACGTGAGACGAAGAAATCAACTAGAATAAACTTTATTATTTACGCAGCACTGGGGCCCAGATCCAACTCCGAGATTGTAGAATTAGGTACCAGAAATATTCATTTTCAAATTGATGAAGTGTTTCCCGGGGGATGGTAGGATCCCTGGACAGAAGCAGCTTTTTCTTTCCTTTTTATGGTGGTAAGGACCGTGCGACCGATGCCAACAAAAATCTGTAGGACTAATTAAGGCAAATAGTGCAGATAAACTATTGAAAGGTATTACCACCCATCGTGGCAGCAAACTCCAATGGCAGGACGTAGTGGTGGCAAAATGTGCAAACAAAAAAAAAAAAAAAAAACTATTGAAAGGTATTAAGCACATTTATGCAAGACATTGTTTAAATTAGGATTTACTCGTGCTTTACTTTAAGGAAATGAAATTCATTTCATCACAATGTTAATTTATGTCGATGGCATTTCGATAATCGGAAATGAAATTGGTTAATTTTTCCAATTAAAGGAAACTTAAATAGAAATCTCAAATCGAAAGACTTAAGAAAATTAAAATATTTCTACGGAATTAGAAGTTGTTTGAAACAAAACTGGAATTTTGCTTTCACAAATGACATTAAAGCACTGTTCATTCAAACCGGGAACAGAACGCGGCAACGCGATCATCTCCACCGGCTTAGCTCTCGTTGTTTTCTCTTCAGCCTCGCCACCGATCTTCACGCTCTCGGCCTATCAGTCTCGGACGATGACGACTCGATTGGCCTCAGATTGCGTCGGTCGATGAAGGGACGCCGCACCGGCGGGAGGGCCGATAGAGTGAAACCCAAAAAAATCTCATCCTTTGAATTGGCAGACAGTATCCAGACCTTCCCTTTGCCCACGAACTCTCTCCGATGAACGTTGCTTCGAGAAATCTCTGCAGACAGCTGTTCCTTGCTACATTCAGGCGATGACGGAATCCATCATTTGATATTCACCCTTACCAGGTCGTTTTCATCCCAATTTGTCTGTTTGATTTTCTGTTTCGCCTCTCTCTCTCTCTCTCTCTCTCTCTCTCTCTCTCTCTCTCTCTCTCTCTCTCCCGGCGTAATTCCATTGCCGTCAGTTGCCCCGTGGAGGAGAGAGTCGAGTTTGCAAGGAAGGTGTTTGATGGAATGACGAAGTCGGACTCTGTTTCGAAGAACGCCCCGTTCAAGAGAGATGGAGAATCGGCGATGTTTATCCAGCTTGATTGCTGTTTTGTTGAGAGGGGTTGCGGAAGAGTTGTGTTGCAGTGACGCCGTTACAGAGTTATGCTACTGCGGCAAAAGAGATGGCTGCAAGAGCGGCATGAAAATCCCCTTTTCCCCGTTTAAAACAATGAGGGAATTCGGTAGACATTGGTGTGAAAGTTTCTTTAATTGGCTAACCATGAAAAGAAGCAGCATGGATTGGAAAATCGCTTGGCCAGGCATATCAGATTCAGTTCATTTGACAAAATGAGTTCCGAATGCTCTTCACATGAGAAGAAACTAAGAAAACTTCAATTTGTGCCGCCCACATGCCAAAAAAGGCTCATCATAGAATCTTCATGAATTCGAAAAGAGACGATGAATAGAATCTAATGTATGTCCACATTGAGCTTGTAAAACCATGGGTTGTGCCTTGAAATTCAGAGTTGGTACATGGCTTAAGGGAAGCGTATTTGATGCTACTACAACTTTAACAGTTCCAAAGGTTGGGTTGAGCCACCGGAAACCTTAAAGAAGCAACTAATTTGAGAGATTGTTTCCAGAAATGGAAGTTATCAAATCGACATTAGCAATCAGCTTCCTCCGTCTCATGACCCATGGCCACATGGTGACTGCAACACTAGGATCAAGGAAGGTATCATGTACATTCAGGAGCATTCCATTCATTAGAACAAAACTTGTGCTTTTATCCAATTTGCCGAATCAGAAGCAGATTTCAGCCTAGCAATTCTGCAGTTCTGTTCTCACCAAAATTGAGCTAAAAGCAATGCTTCCTCTGCTGTGTCCATTGCATAGTATTGTTCACCCAAGTCTTCTCAGTGGTTCTGATAAAGGACCCTCCAAAAATGACATCATCCCTTCTAATAAAGCTCGAGCACACATTGCCACCTGCCTTCAGAGAAGTTTATCTTGTGAATGCGGTCCAACTGGCAGAGAACTTTCCATGATAACCGTGGCTGATGAGCATCGCCGACCATGATTTGTCTTAAAATATGAGAGCCACGGTCTGCGGACTTTTCTTGATGCGCATTTTTGGAGTGAGCCGGTAACTCTCTGCTCAAGTAGACATTTTGCAACAACCAATGAGCTCTGAGGAAGACAGTAGGAGGATCCTTTTCAAAGCATCTGAAGGATAAAAACAGAAATTATTGACACGATGCATGCTTAACCTAGAGCTAACATATTTTAGCAACTCTGTGATTTAATCCAACAGTTTTCCTTGTCATGAGGATCTTATCGCATTGCTTTTCTTCAGATATATTTACCTTGCTGCAACTTCGGAAGAAAGGATACTCAGGCTTAAATTTGCTGGCCAGTTCAAGAGCTCTGCACAAGCTCAGCTCTTTCAGCTTACCTGCAGCAGTCGCAAACAGAACATGAACAAAGTTTTCCATTTCTAGGCATACACTATTTTTGGTCATGTGAAACTCATGTCCATCGACATAACAATGCTAAATCAATAGATGCAAGCTTTTCTGATGGTCTAACTTCTGAGGACTATATGCACAGCAATGTCATTTTCAGCACATTTAAGTCCAATATGATCGGTTCTGCTCGTCTTCATTGGCTTGACATATATGAGATCACCCAACACATACATATGCACACACGAGAGAGCTAGAGGCAGAGAAGAACTACGGGGATGAATTAGCTCTAACACAGTCTCTCTTAACTAGCGACGTGGAGAGTTCCTATACAGAATTTGAATCAAACACAAGAACAACAGAGTCTGGAGGAGAATTAACTAGTGATTAAGATTCACACCTCGAAAATCTCGTGATGAGCAGTTTAAACTTTGGTCTCTCCCCAAACTCCGCAATGATGAATGTGCATAGGAACCGCCATGAACTTCACAAATTTGATCAGATTTTGTTGCCTTACAAAGCCGAGGACTCTTGGGTCAATGCACTTCATCTCCCAAGACTTCAAGCTTGATTGAAACATCACGGCAATCGCTAGCATCTTCCACTTTCGCGAGGCGAATCCACAATTGCTGAGGCTTGGTTCCTCGCATCACCACTTATTGGCGGACATTCTATATCGGAGACACCTTTATCAAATATGATTACATGGAAAATGGAGTCCACTTTAGATTTAAAGACCGAAAAATGGCCCTCGCAGATAGGGTAAATGCTCTGCAAATTCATTTCAACCCTTTGAAGTATGACCATCTCATCACATTTTTCCAATTCCATAGGCCAAATAATTGCATCATTTCACACTTTGACAAGCATCCTTTTTTGAGAGATTTTCACCCTATTTTCTCATGAACCTCTTTGGCATTCCCTGTTGGAAGAATAAAACCTATAATCTTAATAAGCCTAAGAGACTTGATTTCAAATTCAAAATGAACAACAACCAAATAGGAATGCATTAACCGAAAAGGACATCTTGAAGCAAATCCTCATCGGTTCATTTAGATTCAGAATGGGGCAATAATGAGTGTGTGCATCTGGATTATTATGAACCTCACAAACCCATAGGAATAGAAGTACGCTTCACTGATTCATCAAGACTAGAAAGGAGATACTAGTTGGAATACTGAATTTATTTTGGACCAGCCAAAGCATCACTTCCAAAGTTCATCTCGATCAATGTAAAACAAGTCCTTACGAGCATTAGTGAATTTGTAGACTCTGCACACAACATCATCGCTATCAATAAGCGTAAACACACAAACATTCTCCACATGCAGACGAGTTTCTCTTGCAAATGCATGCCAACCAGCAAGAAAAGACTGCCCTCGATTGTGTCCATAGCTCCTCAGCTTCACCGTCCATGAACTGTCTGAATACCTGACAGTCACACATTGCTTGTTTTCCCGAATATGCCGCCTGAAGAATTGAAAAGAGCAGTCTGCCAATGCACATAGTTAAAAGACCAACTTATGGTGAAAAAAGACCAAACATAAGCATACATTCATGAAAGAATCAAATTATACGCAGCGAGTTTAAGGCGGTAGTTGTTAGTTTCATGAGTTTTAATAGACAGGAAACCATACAATGGAAGTCATCAATCTTAACCTGCAATTCAAAGTCAAATATCAATATCTTTGCTCCAAGAGTGCTATAGGGTAAACATTTAGAAGAATCTTTCCATGTCCTACAACATACACACACACGAGAATTTCAGGCACACAGACCACATGTGAAGGGAAAAAGCAAAGACATCGATGACCAGAACATGGATACAATCGAAAACTTTAACTTAAGCTGTTCAATTCGTTCAAGTGCAACTCAAATAAGGTTTTATCGAACTGTTGGTTCAATTTGACAAAGTAAACTCTCTCTCTCTCTCTCTCTCGTTTCCAAATATCTTATTAATGTAACAAATTACAACAGTATCTCCTATTTGACATTAAAATATTACTCATTTGATTTACAATGAAATTTCATAATCATAACTAGCCACCCCCTATCTTTTAGGTCTTTCCCTTTAGTTATGGAGGCAGCAACATTCTTTGCAATTTGCTTGTACTTATCAATATAGTCTCCTTGCTTGATTTACCTACATATAGTCTACTTTTACGACATTGAATACGTTGTCAAATTTCTCCATATAAAAGGAATTGGATTCTAATCTTAAGACTTGCCTCAGCATTGGCTTTTCCAACAATTTGAGACATCTATCCACCAAAAAATAAATGATTATTTTCTTCTCGAACCTTCGACCTCCAGCTTATGTCCCAATAACTGTCCCTTCATTCTCTTCCCTGCTTCAATTACTACATTGTTAAGATATAATCCTGGTTTAAAACATATACCCATCAACATTTCAAGGAAAATAACATGTCATGTGGTTTCCTACACAAATGAAGTCAACTTGAAAAAAACACCAGAGTATAAGCAAAGATATTATCCTTTTCAACAGTAGAAGCTCGAAATCAGCCTTCTTTTTTTGCAATAACCATTCTCCCACCAAAAAAGACGAACACCAGGAATTCCCTCCCATTGACCAGACATGCAGTATGCAGAAACAGAAAGGGTACGAATCACATTTGAGTATGCTCAGCAGAAACTACTCTTCGAAAGGAACCAAATGAAAACTGAAGCTAAATCCATGCTATTGCTCTACATAAAAGAAACACGAGACGACGGTGGCACCTCCAATCATGTGCAAAATGAACCCATAGAAGAAGAACGCTCGTAACTGTACCTGGATTTGACCATAAGAGGATGGCGAGCGAAGCAGCGAGAGGGACGGTTCTGTGAAGGAGCAGCTTAAGTAGACTTCATTAGTTTGACTAGCTATGGAAAGATTTTACAATAAATTAGAAATAAATTTGATCATAGCAGCATCTCGTAACCAATCAAGAAAAAGAAACAGGGCTTCTTAAAAATTGAAAGAAAGTAAAAGGAAAAGGAAGGAAAGGAGAACGAAGCTGGAGGCGTGAAGAATTGTTATATATTCTCTTGTATGCTTTGTAAATGTACAGACTCCCAAAGATATAAGACTAGGTTTGTACAATTAATGGAAATAAAGAATTCTATGTATCAATCTATATCAATCTAGATTTAAATCTAATCCTTAATTGATGTATACATAATCGTAATCAAATCAAATCAAAATCTTCCAAGCCAAATGCCGCATATCTTCTAACAAAAATTATTGTAGAATTTGAAAAGAACAACGGGAAAGAGAGTTACGCAAGCATAAACAAAGACACGTTAAACCGCAAGAAATTCTCATGAGGATGAGCAGTCTGGAGTTCATTGAGAACAAGGCGTAAAAGTGACCCCCTCATACTTTTGACAAGGCATGTAATTCTCTCTCAATATTTTCAAGTTTCATGATGCTCGAGAGATATCTCTCCCTATATCATCTCCATCGGTGAGAGCTCAAACACGCAGAAATGTCCTACGCAGACGCGTTTCTCTCGCCAATGCTCGCGAGAAAAGCATGGAAGATGTGGATTTAGGGGCAATAAAATTGCTAGTTTGAAGAACAGAGCCCTAGCTGAAGAAGAAGAAGAAGAAGGCGAGGATTGAGGATGGTCTCTACGAAACCAACTTCCGGCTTCAAACTAATTCACGTGCAATAAGACACCAAAATCGAAAGAACTTACGAGTTTGCTTGGTTCAAGGGCGGAGGAGAGAGAGTACAATCTTCTCTCCAGCGACGGCGACAATGATAACACTTCATCTGGTTGAATCTCCCTCTCTCTCTGAGTCTCTCAGTCCTGGCATTCCCGACGCTTCGTTTGACGCCTATGGTGTCAAGAAGGAGAAGGAGAGCCCTGCTTTGCTTCCTGCTCTTCAGCGAAGGAGGAGGCGAGATCGATCGATAGACAGAGTTGATGATGCACTGATCGGACGTAATCAGTACTAGAAAAGTTACGAAAAAAAGAAAAATTTTAAAAATTTACGGTGCCACCGAAAAAGGGAAAAGAAAAAAGAATGGATGAGAAAAGGGCATCAATTGAATCTTTACCAATTCTACGCGCATTTGTTTTATGCTGATAACTTTTGTATGGTCGTATTGAGATCATCACCCTCCCCCCAATACCCATCCCACTTGTATCTAAATAGTGACACCTCATTTAGTTCTGGTGTGCTTAGCGTACCCTTAGAAAATGTTTTCATCTTCGGGCACTCTTCTACTTCGATACTCAATAAGTATGGAAACCTGAAAATGCAACTCGGGATGGAGGAGAAGCATTCTAGGTTTGGTAGATTTTGGAGTGTCAACTGATAGAGATTCCCAAAAGAAATCACTTTTCCTTCTTCGTCTCCATCATTTCCCACTACTTCTTTCATTCTTTCACATCCTATTATAGTCATCCATATGAGATGCACCAAATTTGTGACCATTGAAGCAGTTACTAGATTTATCAATCCAGAGGAATTCTTCACCACTAATGTTGTTAGATTCTTGAAGGATGTCACGGTCGGAAATATTGTTGTCAAACAAGGACAATCCCAAACCTCAAATGTTGCGATGCTCTGAAGAATCTTCAACACTAAAGAGCCTTCTCTCCATACACTCTTTAGGTTGTGTAGCTTGTTTAACTTAAGTTCTCTTAAACTTTCAAGCACTGGATGTTTACCATTGTCAACAAGTCCTTCGTCTAGGAATATATCTTCAAATGAGCTACAGAAGACCTCAAGGCTTTGTAGATTTTGAAATCTCTCTAGGAGGAATTTGAGAGGAAAAACAGCATTTTCATCATGAAAGCATGCCAATGTTAGTGCTTTTGGCTTGCCAAAGATGTCCTCTGGAAAATTTCCATCTTGTATCATTTGAATATTGTTATCGACTAATAAAAGTCTCTCCAAGTTGGGAAAGTCCTGTCGAATTGCCAATACAACAAGTGAAGTAAATTCAACAAAGTTTCGACAATAAATCATGTGCTGTAAAAAGTAAACCTATTAAGATGATTCTCATCGAAGGTGGTCATCTTCTTAAAGTTCATTATATCTCAAGAGCCCTACATTCAAGTCTCAAGCTTTTAAAGTCTTGAATAGAGGTTGGTATGGTTAAGTTTGTAGAGTGAATCTAAATTCAAGATCTCTCTAAGCTCAACAAATTCATCTTTTAATAGAAATATCTTATCTCGTCAACTAAAAATAGTCATATTTGGAAACTTATGTAATGGGATGCAAGGATGAAATTACTAAAACGTATGGGTCCACAAACTTAAAAGTGTGCTTAAGATATAATAAAATATCTTATGTTGTCTACAAATTCATAGGTAAGGAATTTCGGGTTGTCTATAGTAATACAACACGATGACTATGTATAAGACGAGATCAATTAAGGAACACGGTAGAAAATAGTGCATTAAGGTACTAATGTCACTTTTGTTAAAATTGTTTGTATTGATTTTTTAAAGAGTTTTTAGAAGATGAAATAGAGAAGAAAAGTTCAAAAGTGCAACACGTGTCAACAATGAAGAGGACCTCATGTCAAATTTTCATTGATTTCCACAAAGAGCACCACTAGACTAGATTAGGAATATATTACGCATTCAAAAAAAAAATATGTAATTTTTTTTTGTAATTATAGGTAATGAAATATCTTATACGTGTCCACAAATTAAAAGTATACTTAAGATATTAGAAATATTTTAATGTTGTCAACAAACTAATAAGTGAGGGAGATCATGTTTTCTATAGCAATATAATGTGGCTTGAGTATTTAGTGGTAGTGAATATGAGGTCAGTGAGTGCTTTAAAGAACAAAAGAGAAACTGAGGGAGAGCAGCTAAAATCATACCCTCTCAAATAAAGAGTGAGCTTCTTGGTCTGAAAGGCCCTGTTGATAATCTTTTGTAGCCCAATTGCTCATAGATGCTACAAAAGACAGCATGTTCACTTTATCACAGTGAGTCACTCGCAATTCCTTCAAGAATGGCCAATTCAAAGTGGGCAAGTTGGCACAAAAGTTCTTGAGTTGTGGCATATCATGTAACACCAAAGAGGTTAGTTTTGGGAAAAGATCTTGAGTAGTACTGGAATGTGGAGTCTCATTCCCACTAGCGACTATTTCCTCAATCCCACAAGATTCCACTTGAAGTTTCTTAATTTGGGTTAGACTTGTAGCCACCCAATGCGGAAACACATTTTCAAGACTCCTACAATTCCAAACCTGCATTTTCCATAAATTGTCAAAAGTGAGAGTTTCTTGAGGACTGTCACTCCAAATTTTGCTTAGATTGTCCATATGGGAGAGATCCATCTGCTTAAGCTTGGGACATTGTACCTGACACATTGAGAAAAATGGCGTAATGAATGTGATTACATTGAGTTATGATCTCAAAGAAAGAATTTCTAAACTTCCCTCACTCTCACAAATCATAAGAAGGGTTAATACCCTAAAAAACCCCAAACTGGTACACTTGTGACAAATTTACCCCAAACTATTTTTTTGACCACAAAAAACCCCAAACTGGTATACATTTGACAAATTTACCCTAAACTGGTACATTTGTAACAAATTTACCCTCTGTTAGTTTTCGTTAAATTTTATTATCAAATTATTAAATTAAATGACACGTGACAATTGACCGGTATACCAATTTAGAATTTTATGCTCCGTTTGTCACCGTTTACAATTTTTGTGATTTTTTTTTTGGTATTAATCCAATTTAGCATAGGGTATATTTGTCACAAATTTACCATTTTGGGGTTTTTTGCAATCAAATAAATTAGTTTGGGGTAAATTTGTCATAAATGTACCAGTTTAGGGTTTTTTATAGTCAGTCGGGGTAAATTTGTCACAGGTATACCAGTTTGGGGTTTTTCATGGTCAAAAAAATAGTTTGGAGTAAATTTGTCATAAGTGTACCAGTTTGGGGTTTTTCAGGGTATTAACCCTCATAAGAATGCAAGAGCTTGTTAGCGACAAAAAAAAAGGGAGCGGCTAATTGATGCATACTTTTCATTTACGTTGACTAATGACTAAGGCCAAGTATGTTGCATTGCAACAAGCATGAAATTATAAATGCATTTATAATTAACAGTACGAAATTATAAATACATTTATAATCAATAGTACATTGAGCATCGACTTTTAAGTGCCTTCATTGACATTTAATACGAGCAACACCTTATCTATATAATTTTTGGAAAGTTCAATGATGAATACTTGGATTCTCAAACATTCAAATTTGTTCGCACTGATCATTATCAAAGTTGCTTGCAATGATCTTTTGATAATGCGACATTAGATAAGGTAAGAATTTCTTAAATTTATTTGGTTCAAGGAATGAATGTAGCTGAAGCACAATTCACTTCCCTTAATCTACTAATATTCTTAATTGAGGATTTTGATGAGTACTTGAAATTATCTAGCAATGTGGGAGAAACCTATTATTACAGATAGCTCATATTTGACACAAAAATTAAATTAATGCTATCACAACTTGTCACTACCGAAAAATCATATGACTATTTTATGCTTCCCCAAATTTATTTGTATTCTTGATTCAATGTTATAATGACTTTTTGCAATATCCTCAAAATATGGGGATATCTATTATTACATGACAACTTATACATGAAAATGACATTACAAGTAAATAAATAATTAGCGATAACTCTTATGATAAAAAAGTAAACAAATGTATAGATACTCCTCATGATTAAACATTCTACTAGCAAGCAACAATAGAAAGAATTACGTAAAAGTATTAAAATAAGAAAGAAAAAAAAACACAAGCATTTTCTCCGTCACGGAAAAGAAGAAGAAGCAATAACCGAAACTTGCATGGAATCTGTAATAGGAAAGGCCAAAAAATCATATTTGGGTCCATATCGCGCATTTTCATGAGCCTTAGGATTCGACCCAAAAAAGAAGTGCCGGTGGAGGTCGTCATTTATTGCGTTCAGTCTTCCCATTAGGAGAACTTCATGAGACGGAATGGAAGTGTTGACTGGATGATTGATTCCTATTATTTTTAATTTTTTATGTAGCTATGACATTGACTAAATATTAGGGCTTTTTTATTTTTGTCAGATGACTTAATATAAAAAATCTCAATCCACCTCACTTTCCTCCTCCATCTACGCTTTCTCCTCCATTTCCAGCCATACTGAACCCAACCTTCCGCCTCCCTCCGTCGTCGCCACCGGCGGAGTTGCCGCCGCGTCCAAGGCGACCATTGCCGGGCATCCAACCCTCTCTGTTCATGGCGTTGCTCGTCCATGGCTACGTTCAAGCTCCGGCCCTCTCGTCCATGGCCACTCTTCCCTTACATCTATTCCTTTGTTTTTTTCTTTCGCCGTTAGACCTCGCCGTCAAGGCTCACGTCCATGGATAATTTGCGGTCGCCAGATCTGTGGAGGAGCCTCCTCGCGAGCCATAGACTATCTAGGCTTGCGTTCATGGACGATACCAGATCTGGAGGCATGACTCTAGTCCAGATCTGGACGGGCAACGACCACGAGCAGCTGTGGCGATGGAGGGGTGGCTCGGCCATGGACGGGGTCAATCACGAGCCGACCGCGGCGACCATGGAGGGGACAGTCGCAATCCATAAGCCGTTGTTGCTCACGACGGGACTTCCAGATCTGCAGCCATGGCTCCAGCCACAGCGGCTCGTCCATCGCTGCGAGCGACGGTAATCAACTTCCAGATCTGCAACTCCGTGGCTATGGACGGCCAGATTTCGAGATCTGTAGAACGATGAGACGGAAAAAACAGAGGAAGCCGGCCATGCTCGGCTTGGACATAGCGAGGGTCAGCCTAATCAAGGCGCCGGTGACTTCGCCGTTGGCAATAGCGGAGGAGGGGCGGAGGTCGGGCGGATGTGGACGAAGGAGGAGGAAGAGAGGACTGAAGAGAAAATTTTTTAATTTTTCTTCGCCGGAATCAATGCCCCGACCGAATCGACGCCGAAATCGCTTCCGCATCGGAGATCCACTTCGACCCGCCATAACCAACAAGCTCCGGTTCGCGTAATCACTCGGAACCCATGGAAGCACGCGCACAGAGAGGAGGCGAGCTTCAGAGAAGCGATTCCGAAACTTCCGATTCAACCATTGGAGAGACCACCCAATCAATCGCCCCAAAAAAACCAGAAGGTAAGAGGATGAGGGGGAGGGGGAGGAAGAAGAGTTAGGGCCTGTTTGGTAACCATCCCAACGGTGCTAAATTCGATTCTTTGTTCCCGGAATCGTTTCGGCCTAGAATCGCGTTTGGTAAAATTTTTGTTCCAGGAAGCATTGGGAATGAATCAAGAATCAAAAAAAGTTGATTCTTGTTAGGGAACGAATTTGAGAATCAAATTCAATAAATTTTCTTCTTCCCTTCGACCATCTCACGACCGCCGTCCACCACCGCCCGCCACCGTCCGCCATCCGCCACCGCCGTCCACCGCCGCCGCCGCCGGTCCGGCGAGCTCGCCGGAGGCTCGCCAGACCAGGGCGAGGTCCGGCGAGCTCGCCGGAGGCAAGCCCAGCCACCGGCGAGGCTCGGCCTCGCCGGATCGGGCGGGGGCCGGGCGAGCCTCGCGACGCCCCCCCCACCGATGGCCGGGCGAGGCTTGCCCAACCCCGCCGGTGGCACAGCGAGGCCTCGCCCAACCCCGACGAGGTCGGCTTGGCCACCGGCGGGGCTCGGCCGAGCCTCGGCGGGGCTAGGCGAGCCTCGCCCGTCGGCCACGAGGGGCTGCGGCGAGGCTCGGCCGACGAGGGCCGGCCTCGCCGAGGGCGGCGACGCTCCGGTGAGGTCGCGGCCCTCGTCCGGCCGTCGCCGGTCCGGCGGCCGGCTTAAGAAGAGGAAGAAGGTGAGAAATAGAAAAAAAAAAAAAAAAAGAAAATGAAAAAAAAAAAAAAGGAAAATGAAAAAAAAAAATGAAAAAATGGAAAAAGAAAAGAAAACAAAGGAAAAAAAAATAAAAAAAAATTATTTAAAAATTAAAAGAAATTGATTTGGAACATAATTAATAAATACGGTACCAAACGCAATTCTATTCCGTAATCGAAATTTTGGACAAGTTACCAAACGGCTTAAAATGCTTAGAATCGTTAGAAAGAATCAAAAAGAATCGGCCCGATCGAATCGGCTCTCGGGAACAGAATCGTTACCAAACGTGCCCTTATTGTTACTTTGACTCTGTAGATTTGGTTCACTTTCTTTTTTCCCCATCGTCGCGAAGAGGAGGATCAAGGTGAAACGAAATGGCTTAGAGCGAACATTTCTTAGAGGGGGGGAGAAGCTAAATCATCAAATAGACTTTGTCTAATTTCTTCCTTTTTCTGTTTTCTTTTTTCTGTTTTTTCCTTTGTCTAGTGAGCGCTCCGCAATAGCACTGCAACAAACGAAGGCCAAAGCCACCGAGGAAGGAAAGAGAGAGAGGGAGGGAGGGAGCAAAGCCACACTAGAAAGAGGAAAAAGAGCTTTTCCAGTAACGGGCGTTATTGAAGGGAGGGGGAGCAAATATTTTGATCCTTCAACTGATAGGTGGGCCCGGCTTTACCACATGTCGATTTACAGATGATTCAATACGGATCCTACATGGTGTATTTAATGCACCTAATATTTTCTCTTCAGTAGTGTTGTAGATTGGATAATTTATTCCGATTTTTTAAAAAATTTATTTTAGCTAGGACATTAACTAAATATTGTCATCTAGTTATGAAATAAGACCCGCAATACCGGTGACCACCCACATAATTGCTACTATTTATTGTCCAGCTGTCCTATTCTCTCTTTTATTTATTTTATTTTTTTTTGCCATTTCTTTTCTAGAAGAAAGCAATCTGCATTTTCTCTTGCCAAACATAAACTGTGCACATTATCACACTAATTATCACTCAATATGATAATTCAGAGTTAATATTTGTTCTATAATATGGGTAGGCAATTTGATAGGTTTGGAGTATAGAAATTTAAGTGTGATTTACAAACAAAGAAGATGAACAACTTCATGCAATTAGATAATAAAAAAGTTGATTGCACTTATCATTATCGAAGTTTAGAGCACTCTAATGAAAAGAGAAATTCTCTCTAATTCCTCTAATTTCATTGTTTGGGAAGATGATTATGGTACAAAGACCTATAATAGCTAAGCAATTTCTGAACCAGGCTTTAATAATTATGAAGTTTTCTTTTTCCCTTTTCTTCATTTTTAACAAAATAACACTAGTTTGCTTTTGTGCAAGAAAATATGAAGTGGGTGATACTTCTTTTTTTTTTTTTTTTGCCATTTTTAAATGATATTATATGTTTACTGTTTTGTTCTTTATAGTTAAAATTTCAAAAGGTAAACGTTTTCATATGGTTATTGTCATAACTTGTTTAAAATCCCTCTATAATCAATTTTGAGGTTACTGCACACAACATGATTTTATGAGCTCACAAAAATAATGCTTCTAAAAATATATGGATATGGACAATTATTACTTATATTTGTTGAGGATTAGAAATTTTTTAATCTTTTAAGTAAATATTAATAGATTATGTACATAGATCTGTATAATTAAAGGATTTTAAAACCGCATATGGTTATCAATGTCTGAATTGTTTTGCATTAATACTTTATGGGTGTGATCATGGATTATTGTGGGAAGGCAAATATTCTGGTCATCTTTGTTTAGGTATGAAACACAGAGTCCCAATCAAATTTGAGCAAAGCATTGATGGTTGATATTACAAACAATTATATCTAGCACTTTTGTCTACATACCATGCATTGTCCAATTATACGCGAACAAATATGTTCAAATGAAATGCCCAAAATGCATTTGTTTGAGAGACTGACCTGTGGAGTGAAAAGTGAAGGGGTGCCATTGTCAATCTCCATCGAAGATTGCCAAGTTAGACTTCTCATCTTGGGGCAATGGGCAATGCTCAAATTTGATAAAATAGGGCATTCTAGCGTATGATTCTTCCACGAGATGAAACTAGTCAAATTGGGCAAGCGTTCCAAAGTTATCTGCTCGAGATTTGGGAATGTAATCTCCTCCACTGCGCTTCCCTGCCCTTCTTCGTCTACGATCACTCCTTTCATTTGATGACACTCCTTTATTTCCATCTCCTCTAAATTGGGAAGGCATCGAGCCATTGATGGAACAAAAGCATGTCTCAAGTTGCTGCATTTATAAAGGCTAAGATGTTGTAGAGAATTGAAGCACATTGTTCCTTGGAGATCTTTGTTCCATAGTCGCCTCAGCTTTGGTAGATTGACCAAGTACAAATATTGTAGCTGAGGCAACACCTGAGTGCAATCCATAGTTTCAAGCCCTTCAAGATCGAATATTTCTTCCAAAGGCTTGCAATCGCGCACTTGCAAGCTTGTCATTCCTTTTAAAACAAGCATCAGACTGGATGTAATAGCATTAATAAATGATGGACATTTATCCACCACTAATGATTCTAATTGCCAAGATGACGTGATGGGATTAAGTTTGCCATGCCATTTTCCAATCAGCTCCGGGAAATCAAACAACCGCATATACTTAGTCCCAACAAACGTAGCCTATCAAAAAATGCATCATTAAACGTAAAATTCTAGTTAAATAAAAAAAAATTACTTTATTAGTGAAAAAAAAATCAAATTGCATAGAATTTAGTAATTGAAGCATACCATTTCTTCAAACATATTTTGGATGGTCGTGTTGAGGTTTCCCTTCCAAAAATACTGGAACTTTTTCGCTTCATACCTTTTATTCGAACCTACTTGTACTCTCTCCAACTTAGGCGCCTCCATTGGTCCCTCGTAGAAGAACTTCATCTTGGGACATCTATTCACAATGATATCTTTCAAGAGAGGGAACATCAAAGTGTATCCACTTGAACTGAAACATCTCAACCTAGTCAACCCATCAAGCTCCATATACTTCAATTGATTGAAAGCCACTAGATGCCCATCCTTTCCTCCCTCATCACTAATGACTTTTGTCAACATTTCACATTTACTAATCCTCAATTTTGTGAGTTCCACCAAATTTGTAGCCATTGTTGATGTGAACATATTTGACAACCCATGACAATGTGACACGTCTAGAGTCTTCAAATGCTGAAAATAACTTGGAAAGGATGATGCTACTTTTAGCTCATGACTTGGGCCTTCTATGGCTTCCACATTGATGCTCAACCCATCTAGTCCTTCCTTCTCAATGAGTTCCACAATGTTGCATTGATTGATCTCCAACTCCTCAAGTTGGATTAGATCTCTAGCTATTGAGGTCGAAAACAAACAGGCGAGCCTAGCGCATCCCCGAAAGGACAAGTGTAGACGTTGGAATTTAATATGATGGTAGAGTTCCTTATCCCATACACAAATTAGCATTGATAAGTCATCTAACTTTAGCTCTTTTAACTGAGAACGAGCAACACTATTACCATCTAGAGGATTTAGTGGCTGAAGTTTGAAAACAACTTCAAGGGAATCACATGCTCTTGCCATCAAAGTTTCTAGGCTCAAAAGCTGTCCCAGAATGAAAGAAGGTACAACGTTCACAAGTGTGTTGCATTCATTCACTGAAAGCAATTTTAGTTTATAGAAAGAATTTGCAGGAATTTGACCATCCCATATCATCTCGATATTCTCCATACCCTCGATATATAAATTCTCCAAGTTAGGAAACGTAACCTGCGACACTCACAGAATTGTTGATTCAATTAGATTACGAATTCATGAATTTCCAAGATGTAAATTACGAATTCATGGAATTGGTTATTCCATCTTAAGTTGCACGAAAGAAAAAAAGAATAAAATGAAAATAATTTTAAAAAAAAAATCTCACTACTAATGTCAATGACTAAAACGGGAAGGCTATTGAAGTATATTGGAGACGAAACAAAAAGTGCTAAGTAGGAAGTCTGACCATAATGTGTTAAGTATTGGCAAAATGGTAATTTGGATATGCTCATGTAAGAATCATCTAATGAGTTACTGTTTCATAGATCTCTAACTCAAATAAAATCTTTCCCTTTGTGCTTTTCTAGCTAGCCCAAGAGTGAAATAGCTACTATATGTAGCAATTGTTAAACCACTTAGAGAAGGTCATTTAAGTTACAATATGGCTGAAATTCTTCAGTGAAATTGCACCATTTTGTAAATTAATTAAGAATGAGGAAGAATTTATTTAAAGAGACAAGAAGCAAGTCAAACGGTAATCACCCTTAAAGAAGTCACTGAATTGATGTAGTAAAAGAAGAATGCAGCTAAGGGATCACTTGAAGAAGAATATTAGCCATTAGAAAGAAAATGATGGAGACTGAGATTAAAAAGGCAATCGATCAACCATCAAATGGTACCCTACAGTAAGAGGTATGATTTTATCTAATACCAAATGCCCCAAATCAATACTACATCACTCTAAAGCAATTACATAGTTAGGCTAAGAGAAAGCAATTAAAAAAAGGAATTGCTTGGGTCAAATGAACAAATCCTACTCGCATCATTCCACACTTGAAATGACTATTTATACTTAATCAATTGAATTTTCCTTTTAAAATTGATTTTTCTGGTAATGCTGGAAGGTCCAATAGTCATATGAAAACGACAGATCATATACATATTCTCGAGTCAAATTGTAGAAAACAGTGCTAAATATCTCATTATAATAGATTAAAAATATCTAAGAAGGTCGACGTATTAATCCCATGGGAGGGCCCATTTGTACAGCCTATTTTGGCTGCATAAACAACATTTTAGGTGAACGGCCTATATTGCTTTTAGTTTAGTCAAAGTCAACCCACCCGCACACTACTCTATTTCATTTTCCACGGAAACATTCTTCCTATGCACTTGACAATTTAGATGACTCAACTGAAATGGCTGATTTGCAAAATTATTTTATTTCTTTAATAAAAGTTTCATAAGAATAGTTTTGCGGTTCATGTAAAAACTAAGAGGCTATGAAGCACGGACATGTTGCCCGTGTTTCCGTGTCATGTCTGACATGTGTTGAACCGTGTCGGACACGTTGACACACTCGAACATGGTCGGACACGCAATCAATGCATGTTGGAAAACGTGGTCAAACGCGTTTTGACACGTGTATCTGGAAGATAGAGGGTGGAGGCGAGGGTGAGGGAGCGGAAACGAGGCTACGAGCGACGGCGAGAGACGGCGAGAGACAGAAGAGGAGAGGAAGGCGGTCGTGCGACGAGGAGGAGAAGGATCAAGAGGAAGAGGAGAGGAAGAGGGTCGTGCGGCGAGTGGCGAGGAGGAGGAGGAGGAAAAGGAGGGCTGGCTAGGGTTTTTGATAAGAAAACTTAGAAAAAAAAAAAAAAGGGATCTGATGGCGTGACTTGTAGTGACTTGTAATTCTGAGGGGAGGGGAAGTGACAGCCTATCTGTCACTGTCAGGTGGTGGGGAGGGAAATAAAAGTGTAATAAATTTGGGGGTGGGGGGAAATAGACAAGGAAAAGAAGGGAGTGGGTGTGGGGACTTTTTTTTTAAACGGAAAAATAAATAAATGAGATTAACAAATAATTTTGAAAAATAAAAGTACTGAATTTTGAATAATGATAAATTTTGATCATTTGTAGAAGATCATGGCTTTATTTAAATAAATTGATTCTAATTTCTTATTAATCATTAGTTTTATCAATAACTTTTGTTAAAGTTAAAAACAGTTTCCAAACATGGATACACATTAACTATGAATATGTTTTTCAAATTTTCAGTGAATTGATTTATTAATATTAGTAGTGTAAATTCATTGTAGATTCTTTTTTAATTAATTATTTATTTATGAATTTGAATCAAATTAAAAAATAAAAATATTCATTTAATATACAATGTATCCCAATGTGTCAGAATTCTCTATTTTTGAGAAATGACATGTCGACGTGTCGTGTCGTGTCGTGTCGCGTGTCCGTGCTATTTAGCTAAGAGGGGTAATAACTGAAGCCAAGACCCGAGAGGTCTTGCTCAGTTAGGTGACGGAGAAGGCTTCTCCGTCGCCTAATTGAGATTCCCTTTGCTAGTGTAGTTATGAAAGAGTAAAGCTTCCTTCGACTAGGAAAGAAAATGAGATCTTGTAAGTGCAAATGAAATCAAGTGAGTGTCTTAAAGGTCCTTCATCTCCAACCTCTTGAACCTTACAGCTCACTTTCCTCTCAATTGATTTTTTCAGTTGCTTTCAATGTACATGTGTGCAATGTCTAAGCCTTACATGTAAGGTTGTTCAGAGTTTTAAGTTGTTTCTTGTGAATATTGGAAGGCTTTTAGAGATCTTATTTGGTAGTTGTATTACCCGTTCATGCTTTGTGTAGGTACCATAGGAGATGTTCAACCATCTTTATGGAAACTATGTCTAGAGAATTTAAAAGTGAGAAATTGCAACTCATACATGTCTCTGAACACTTATGTTTGTACGCCACTCATTTTCTATTAAAAAATTTTAACCAAATTATACATTATAAGTAACTTACTTAGTTTTTATCTTGGCTATGCTTGTCTCTAGTAGGCTTAATATTTTGACATAATGTTAATCACATACCTCATGATTGAAGAGTGCAACGGCACATGATATAACGCGATCCTGACTTTGACTTTTTCGTGCACCTGTAATTGGTATTTCATTGGATGAAAAGAATATCACCATTTGTATTGCAGAGATGAATATATCTACAAGACAATCTTTAGTGAAAAAAACAAAAAATTATCTTACACTTTCCACGAGAAAAGCACCTCCAACTTTTCAATCGTTTTAAGCGTAAATCAGTTAACATAGGGAATGCCAAAATTTCTGATGTTTCCATTCCCAACCCTTCTTCCTCCATAATGATCGCCTCCGTCTTCTCACAATTCGATATAGTCAGTTCTTTCAGTTGTGTGAGAGATTTAACCACGGATGGGAAAAATATAAACCTGAGGTTAGCCAAGCCATTGATTTCTAATTTCTCCAATCTCTTAAAGGCAACCTGTGGAATTTACTCATGGAAATGGTAATTAATTTAAATCTCGAAGTCGTGAACTTTCAAGATGTAAATATAGAAGAGTGCCAAGGGAAGAGGGGGATTATTAAGTTGCACAAAAGGAAAAAAGAAGAAGAAGAATAAAACAGAAAATTGGAGTAAAAAAATCTCCATACTAATGTCATTTCTAATTTCAAGTCTTTCCTTCAAAAAAAAAAAAAAAAAAAAAAACTTACAATGCTGAGCTTAATTTGATGAGTGAGCTAGTTTTATTCCATCAGAAGAATTTCTCCTTCAGAAATGGATTAGCGAGTGGAGCATTATTTATCTCTCTGTGTAATAAAGCAAACTTAACAACATTTTTCACCTCAAATTTCGGCCCAAAAGAAGTTTAATTGATATCCATGGCCGGTGTCCAACGAAAACTACGGCAAAAGTTAAAAGCTCGAAAGACTACGGCGATTATGAAAAAGCGAAGACCTAAAGGCTCATACACACTGCCTTATGGGACCCACAACAAGTATGTCCAGGACCCTCTACTGACTAAGGAGAAATGAATACATTGCAGGAGTCTTTGGGCCCCACCATCAACTTTAGCGCGAATCGCTAATTGCCCTTATGAGGGTGCAATCTTTTCTGGTCAACGAAATAGCCGCCTCAACATTTGCTGGACAAAATCGTGTAAAATAGCTGCGTGCTTTTCTTAACCAGGCAATTGTTTTTTGTTCCTTAGTTTAATGTTAATAAATCATTATCAATAACCAATTTAACAGGATATCAAACATAAATATGTAGATTTGTGTTTGATGCTAAAAGTACATTCAATTATATCAATACATACTATGAAGGCCAAAATGTGAAGACATTTAGTTAAAGGACTTGGTATTTAGATTTGTAAATTGGAGAGAAACCACAATGACCACATATGGTCCCACGAGACTGGGGAACTACCAGTTTTTCTTGATAAAATATTGAAGCAACATAAAAGTCACAATCTAAGTTTGATGGACTCAACAACAAGAGAACTCAAATTTCGGCACAAATTTCTTGAAGATTAAATTATGGAGCACTCGAAGCTTTGGAAATTAAACTAACACATACTTAGTAGCCAAATTGAAATACAAAGCCCTATTGAAACATTTGAAGTAAGTCTCTATAAAACTATTTGGACTTTAAGATAGTGGATTTTCCATCAAGGCATCAAGTTCCATTATTTGATATTGTTACAGACTTGGCCTTATTCACATGAATGAATCTTCCCAAAGGAGTATTTAAGGGTGATCACAAAATAAGATGATTATTTAAGGTGAATCTTACTCATGAATCATTTCGCAAGACATTCTCTAGTCAACGTGGGATGTGGAGCTATACAAAAGTAATTTCTTGCACCACAGGGGATTTCTAATTATGCTGTGTAAAGTGAAGAAATGATGAAGATCACTTGGAACTCCAAGAACAAAAATTCCGAATTTGCAATGACGACTTTGTTGTGACATAATGAAAATCATACAATTGCCAAGGCCTACTTTTACTATAAAAAATCTATGCACAAAATTCTGTACTCTTACAATTATGGGGCCTATGCAATAATTAAATGCTTATTTAAACACGATACACAAAAGGCATGCATCAATTACATTAGCATAGCTACTTTTGTTTGAAAATTCAGTCCTCCTCCTCATTCTTTGTATTGTTTTTTAAGAGAGTCACCTATATTATACATTTTGTGGATAATAAAAAATTTTGATAACTAAATTCAATGGAACACATTTCAAAAGATTATAAATTACTCTACTTATGGAATTACTTTAATGCCAAAATTCCCTTAAATTTGTCTTGATGAAACCCTATTAGTATAAATATACATGCAACACATAAATTGAGATAACTCAGAACCTATCACAAACTAAATTTGCAAGGATTTCATACAATTAGTTTGATAACATATTTCTTTTGGATTGGGAAGTCCTTCCATTGTCAAGGACTACAAGGATGGGATTGAAATGTAACGGGCAAACCCATCAACATAGCATTTACAACACAAAGGACAATCAGAAAATTTATGTGTTACAGTGGGTATTATAAATGGTTCCTGAAGAAATTTATAAGGAAGATAATGTACAACCTTTAGGATAATTTTCGTACATATGAAAATCTATGATAAACAAAAGCTAATTTACGACCTTAAAAGACAACTAATGAACTTTACCTTTTATTTACAATATAACAAGGGATGCTATTATGATAGGATTTTGTTTGCATTTTACTAGCAATATCAGGAATTGCACTCATCAAGAATTTACACTCATTCTAGTTACTAATGACAATCAATTTATACATGAAATATTTTTCTAATTGTCAAATTATATCGATTAGATGGAGAAATATACAGCTTATGTCCCATTAGTCTCATATGAGATTGGGCCTTCTATATATCATCTAGTTACGAGCCCAACTCAAAAATTAAACCTCGGGTGAATGATGGTATGAATATGACTTATGGACATAGGGAGTTGATGGCTGAACGTGACATCATTCCTCATCCATTTAGGTCAAGAGGACTTTTCACACACTGCTATTGCCTGCTACCTTGATAAAATCCAACAAGACGGGCATTTTATTGTCTTTTCCTTCTCAGATATCTCCGATTTCTCCAAATTTATTAGGCAAAAAGGACTAATTTACTTGCAAAACAACATGAAATTAGACACGTCAACAATTGGGTTATCACAATAACTTAGTAGTCACTAGTCATTGCCACCGGTTGAGATCCCAACCATCCTTGAAAAATAGTAAATAAATTGAGATTATTTGAACTTCTTTTTCCCTATCATTTGTAAATTATCTCGAGTATTCCTTTCAAGTCGGATGCATATATGGCCTATCCTAATTAGTCATCCTTGTCATCATAATTTTGTTAATCAACATGTCTAAAAGGTGAAGAGACCCATGGTCCCCATGACAATAGAAAGCTTTATTTACTTTTTTTTTTTTTTTCCGCGAAGAGTAACTAGTTTTTTTTTCCGAAAGTTCATCGCTACAACTCCAAGAAAGCTTTCATCTACCAAGTTACTCTCAATCTCCCATATATCTCGCCATCACCCCTCACTCCCACCTATACAACAAGTTTAACTTTTGTGTTTCGTTCATTATTCTATTGTCATCCGTGACAAACCTTAACTACTACTTTGTATGCTACCCCGCTTTATAATGTTGGAGGAGATTTATTACAGTTTTAAGAAGTATTTCATTATAAATCCATGGATCTTTGCAAATCTAGGTTTTACACAAAAAAAAAATAAAAATAAAAAGAAGTACTAAGGCAAGAGTAACTCTTTTGTGAAGAATTAGAATCCCTAAAAAATTAAAAGCCTCAAAGACTACCGCAAAAAAAAAAAAAAAACAAAGCCACAAGGCAAAATTTCCTGATCTAGTTTATATTTGAAAGCAAGCTCTGTCCATGGGAGCTCAAAGCATGGGTTGAACAAGAGACACTCTGACATCACAACCTTGTGGGACCCACCATTTATATCTCCACCGCTCTTTATTAATAGGGAAGCTACGTATGGCTTGAGCCTTAGGCCCGCGCCAATACAAAAGAGCAATCTTGTCTAATCAAATAAAACTGTGTGTGGGGGTATAAAATATGGCCGTGAGCTTTCTTTAATTGGGCAATTGTTTATCCTTAGTTTAATTATTCTCTTTCATGTTAGTAAATTACTGTCCGTAGAAATGTAGATAGGACCATAAAATATATCTACAATGGCCTAACATCATTTTCATTGATAAAAACAAATAACAAAAGATTTTTCACCTGTAATTGCTTCATTTTTGAATTTGCATGATTTTTCATCTTCTTTAAACTTGGTGCAAATATAACACCAAAAGGATCTCCTATAAAATGTCATCACTAAAGCTAGTTAAACTATTAACTATGTTTCAAACCACTAGTCTAGAATTTAATACACTACCCTCAGTTTCAATTGAATGTCATTAATTGTTGTTGTGTTGAACTACTTTAACAACTTTGTAATTGCTCCCCCTTGTTGAACTCAAATGATTTGTCATCTTCTTTAAACTTGGTGTAAAGATTTGTACCAAAAGGACCTACTATACAAGATTACGATGTAAAAAAGAGAAAAGTAAAGCCATAAACGCTCTTTGTAAAATTTCTCCGGCGTAGTTCCATTATCTTTGAAAGGGCTCTCTCCATGGAAGATCAAATTAAGGGAAGAAGATAAGTCGCACACCAGCGTGTGGGACCTACAACTTAAATTTCCAAGACTCTTTATTGACGGGAAGCTAATCTACTGTGTGAGTCTTAGGCCTCATGATCAACTTCAACGATATTGCGCCACTATAAAAAGGGCAATCTTATCTAGTCATGTGCTTTTCTTAATTGGGCAATTGATCATCCTTAGTTTACTAATTCTCTTTACCTTTAGTAAATCATTGTCAATAACCAATTTAATAGGATATTAAGCACAAATTGTTGATTTGTTTTTGTGATATCAAAAGTACTTACAAAGATATCTATGTATGCATGAACATGCACAAAACTCCATACTCTTATAATGCATCAATTAGATTAGCATAGTTGCTTTTATTTAAAAAACCCAGTCCTCTTTCCCATTTTTCGTATCAGTTTTTAGGAAAGTCACCTATATTATGATAAGTAAATTCAATAGAATCTATTTCAAAAGATTTAAAATTACTTGTGATATTACTTTAGTGTCGAAATTCCCTTCAATTTTGCTTTGAAACCTTATTAATATGGATATACTTGCAGCATTTAATTTGAAAATAACTCAAAGCCTATCACAAACTAAATGTACATGGATTTCATTGGATTTCTACACAAAAAAAAGAATTGCAGAGAAGGCATAAACGGATAAGGTTATTAGGAAAAAAAATGAACTGAAAATAACAAAATGAATAAGCAACATAATATGTGTTGCATCTAATTAGCAAAGGTAGGAAAAAGTAATCAATATTATATTCTTTTGATAGAAAGTTACCTGTTGCCTATTGAAAAATGTAATTTGAGTGCCAACTTGGTCCTCTGATGTACTACTCAAAAGAACTGTCCCGATGGTGAAAAAATTCTTGATATTTGGTAAGAAGTGCAAGTTCATTACACGCAAATTTTGCAACTCCAATTTGCCACAATCATCAGCATCTACAATCCCACGCATTAACTTGCAAGAGACAACTTCAATCTCTTCCAGTTGTGGAAGTCCTCTTAGTAATGAAAGAGGAAACAAAACTTCCATCTTGTCACAACTTATGGACTCGAATTACTTTTAATCTACTGAAGGACTTGGAGGAGGAGATATGGCTAGAGCATATCTTCGTCAAGTTGATAAGCCTAAAGAGATGTAGCGACTCCAACATCTCAAAAGCACTAAAGGAATGCCATCGGAGGATGTGTTGGATAGAAAGACTATTGTAGACCAGTAGATGCTTTAATTTTGGAAAGCCTTCTAGATATAATGCACAAATACTTTGCTTGCTTCCGTTCAACCCTTCCAAAAACATATTGTCTGTTTTGCTTAGGAGACTTTGCATGCATCCTTTTCGAAGAACATCATTTATTGGATCCAACTTGAGGTCCAAAATCCTCGATCCTTGGTCATTGATCCAGCGTCTTGCATTACCTATTCGGATTTTGTACTTGGTTAATTTCTTGACATCTAGGTCCTCTGGGAGCACACTTGGATCGGGAATAGAGACATGTAGAGTGCAAAGATACTTCAAATGATTCAACTCAATCAGACTAGCACTAGTTGGTTGAGTTTGCTCCACGAAATTCCATTGATTAAAGCTATTCTCCATAGACAACTCCTCCAATTTGATCAATCTTCCAAGAACACCGGGTTCAATTATCTGAAGATGTGAACAATTGTTCAAATCCAACACCCTTAGCTCTGTTAGTTGCCCAATTTCTTTCGGCAATTGTTGAAAGTTGGAATTCACACAACTGAGAACTTGTAACCTTTTTAGCTTGCCCAGAATGGCCACATCCTCTAGTGAACAATGTTGAAGACATAGAGTACGTAAGTTCTCCAAGAACTGAAATGGCATCGGTGAATGAGTGAGACGTATGTTAGTTAGACTTAGAACCGCAAGTTTCTTCATAGAATTGAAATACGAATCTGGAACTTCAAGAGATTTATTGTTGTTGAAAAGCAAAAAGATGCGCAATTCAGGACAATCTAATTCTTTGGGAAGCTCCTTCATATCAATATAGGGAAAGCATATTGCCGAACAACTTTTGAGCCTCTCATTCTGCAATTGTGTTGCTGGCACGTCTTTATCTTTGTACATGAGAAGAGGGTGATCTTTTAAAATGAACTGAGCAACAAAGTCGCGAACCAAGTCATGTATCTTGAAAGCATTGGCACCTCCATTGTCCAACAGAAGGGAGGAGGCTTGAAGAGTGTGGATGAGTGTGCTCACCTCATCTCTAGCATCTTCCATGCTGCTATCTTTTTGAAATATCCCTAAACCATAGCCATACCTCACCAAATTTTCAACAGAGGGATTAGAGGCGCCACAAGCAGCACAGAGTTGTAACAAATTTTTTGCCTCCTCACTTTCTAAATGATCATAACTTAATTGCAACATCATATTGATCATTGCACTTAACCCTTTGTTTGAACACCGCTCAATTTGATTTAAAGCATTCCTCCATTCAGGTGAACGACCGCATCTGAAATGTTTCGCCATTGTGACAATTAACAAAGGCAAACCTGCACATTTGCGGAGTGCTTCATTCACCATGGGTCTGAACTCATCATTATGAACTTTATCTCCCACCATCCTCTCAAACAATATTTTTGCCTCTTTCTCCTCCAGCCTATCAAGAAAGAAGTCCTTGTCGCAGCCCATTTCCCTTTGCAAAACATTTCGGTCTCTCGACGTCAATAACAGCTTGCATCCCATGACTTTGTTGTCATGCCCGCAAGGAATTCCAACAGATTTCAAGTCAAGTCCTTTCCATAGGTTGTCCAGTATTATGAGTACCTTCTTTTCCTCATTTCCCAACCTCTCGCGCAGACGATCCGCTCGCAAGCTCTCATACTCAAAATCCTTCATGTCCAGGCCCAACACATGGGCAATCACACCTTGAATTCTCTTAATGTCAGGATTTTGTGACACGTCGGCCTTGGCGACCAGATCGAACCGCTTCTCTTCTCTTATTCTGCTTACCACATCGTCCAAAAGGGTGGACTTGCCGACCCCACCCATCCCGTAAACCCCGACCACACTATTGCTGTTATCGGCAAGAGCGCCCATTATGTCCCTTATGATCGCAGTTCTGGATTCGAAGACCCCATCCTTGCTAAGCTCGTTTGACGTTGAGACAGAAGAAGCGGAGGCCGTTGCGGTGACCGACTGGACGACACCTTTGCCTTCTCTCCTGGCTGGATTCGTAGCAGTGACATTTCCCGGAGCAGGATCGCTGAAGGAGATGTCGTTCGATTCCTTGAATTCTCTGCATTTTTGAGCGAGTTGCTTAATGACCTCGATCTTGCCCTCGGCCTTCCTGCTGAACTGATAGCGACATTTGGCGTCGGGAAGAGTCCCGTAGCAGCAAGTCTTCCTCGCCTCACCCATGTCGCCCAACAGGTCTCCCGCCTCCTGCAAGGCCTTGTCAGCACTTTGCTGCCACTCTGCAAAGTAATCATAGAAATTCCGAAGGTTGTTTCGGGCCACTTCTGCCAAAATACGGACCCTCTGAGCCTCCTTCTCCAGGTTCCGGACTTCCTCCCGAAGATCGTCGGCGAAGCTCTTGGAGGAGATCACGTATCTGAATCGACGCTCGACGGGATCAACTACATAGCTCTTGAAGACATCATACGCAATAGCAACGACAGAATCGACCGACATTTTTCTTTTTTTTTTTTTTTTTCCAAGAAAGAAAGAGAGAAAACACAGAGAGAGAATGATGAAAAGAAGGAGAAGATACTGAAGAAGAGGAGGAAGAGGAAGAATGATTGTGCTGAGGAGAAGAAAGAGTGAAACAGAGCGAGGGACGAACGAGGCGAAGAGATTCGAGCGCGAAAGAAGGACGAAGGAAGGGGAGCGTCGAATAGCGATGAATCGAGGACGAAAGAGGTGAGTATCAGCTGCTCAAGTAGCAGTAAACAAATGAGTCGACTTAAACAGTGTGTCAGCACTGATATAACAAAAGGTAATGAATAAAGAAAATGAATGGACCAAGGACTGGCCACACCCACGTGACTTTACAGTCTGCCATCAACTCAATTTTTAATGTGGACCATATGGCCAAGGCAGAAAAGCATAAGTGGTCCCTCGGAAATTCCAGAGTACTCCAGAAAATACATGAAAACGGCATCTATATTCTTTCTCGGAATAAGTCCTTCTAATGTTTTTTTTTGGGAGGATTGTCCGATTGTAATTTCGATAAGCTTTTAATGGCAGGAAAGATTTCCCGAAAAACAACTTTTTCCGACTAATATGCAGTACAATAATTCTCTCTACCTGATAATATCTCTTTCCAAAAGTATGGTAAGATCTTTTATCATGCAAGTTCTTGCTTGGACTTAGCAAATCTCAATAATAGATTATTTCGGTCATACGTGAGATTCATAATGTTCAAAACATGTGATTGACCTGGATAAATTAATGTTTTCTTTCCTCATTGTATTTTATATGGTAGAAAGATTGAGTTATTTTAATAAATTGATTTGACTAGGAAAGCATCTATATATATATATATATATATGGTAAAACCATCTTGAGGGTTGAGCCAGCAGCACGATCACGTGTAAGTTTTTATTCAACAATTTGATATTGATGGTCACTTTAACAAATTCCAAATTTGTAAACATATGTTGTTTATTCGAATATCAGTTCTACTTTGCACTTTAGCAAATCAGTTTTGAAGACCACTTTAACATATCCCTATTAATATTTTGATTTACAAATTTTGACAAGCTCTCGAAGGAGTTCAATAATGCATGGATACCCACTTTATATATATAGGATTCACTACATGACTTTAGATATTTCAAAAACAAGATATAACTAAGTGTACAATAACTTTCGAATTTTATAATTAAATAAATGTATGGTTGCCTTTTACAGACAGACCAAAAGGAAGGAAATCGGCTTTATAGCCTGAGGGCCCCCAAAGAACATGATTGCTGGGTCGTGCTATGAAGATGCTTCGGAATCTTTTTTGATCGCTTGTTCGACGTTGGGCACCCCTTTCTTCAGGTGTTTTTTTTTTTTTAATACCCAGGGAATCTCATACGGTCGGTAGTTGGCGGGTAAATCCTGGGATAACGCTAACGGAAGACCCACCACCCGGCGCCACACTTAAAACACCAAATGCCTCCACTGGGTTTTGAACCCCTCACCTTTGGGAAAAGATCAATGGGGTTCTTATCCAGCGAAGCCACCACGGCCGGTGGTCCCTTTCTTCAGGTGTTATCATTGACAAACTTTTAGAAAAATTACGTGATGTGATAGCCAATATATATAACAAATCGACAATAAAAATATTTATCATGTATGTGATAAATAAGATGCTTAATGTAGAAACATCTTTTATTCCATGATTGTCTATATTTGACAAATATATGATATTAGAGAATTCAAAAAATTATCTATCATCATAAAACGAAATTACAGTACATGCTTTGCAATAAATATTAAAAAGTAAAAGAAACAACCGATAGCAAATCAATCTGAGAAAAAACTATCCCTTGTTACGAAATTTCTATAGAATAAAAATTATAAATTTTTAGAGGGTTATATTACGCAAGTATGTATTTATCATAAGTAAATATGACTAAATGCATAATTATTAATGACACTATAAATAAGGTGCAGAAGTCAAGTCGCATCACAACATGCAATGCATGACAGGTTTACAACCTTCCATGACGAGAGTTTGGCTTATGTAAATATGTAAATGAACTTAGTTGTTGCAGGATACTGAGCATTTTAGTCATTATAGTAGTGAAAGTTGAGTAGCATGCAATACAAAATTGAGTCCATGACCTTGTGCTTTCATGTTGAGAATTAGCCAACAGATATACTCATGTAAAGTTGACTTTCTAAATTGGCAACCACACAAATAAGTAGCCTGGAACATATCATTCAATGTGTAAATCCAATATGATTGGTTGTACATTTTATGTAATATGTTGTACCATAATTGTTAGAATAAAGATTGTATTTAAATCACATGGTAGTCGCTTAATTAGATTTTCTTTAGCCAGATGTATAATTGTTTACACTGAAAAATGATAAAGTTTTTGTGAACGACGTAATGTTGATATAAGTGGGTATAGAGTTTGTGACAATTGATATGATTTTTGGTAAGTTAAGGACAATAGAAGTGCATATCAATGACAATGGACAATAATTATAGACGATTGAGAGATACCATTGTCGATGTACCACGATGACTGGTCGACAATTATCAACTAAGAAGAAAGGAGATAGTGAAAATGTCGACTAAAGATAAGGGCACCAAGCAACGGCTAACCTAGTGACTCTTAAAGAGTTGTAACAGCTTGTGGATAGGATTGATGTGCAGATAGGAGTCCTAAAATCTCAGGAATGCAGTTACAACTGCATCTAGTATGGTTAAGTCTTAACAAGCGGTTATGATTGGCGGAGTATAAAATGGCAACATATAATAATTGCAAGGACCATCATGATTACTAATACTTTTTGATGTACTTTTATCAGTTTTAATGTCATGTTAATTTCCAACATTTACTATCACCTTTTACCTTTAAACTCGTTGTTCATCTTCATTATCATGCCAATTGCAACTCATGTTTAAAATCGCCACTGAACCTCTTTCATAAAAATGAAAGATATATCTTTTGGTTGAAGATAGTTCACTACTCATGTTGGAATCCATTTCTGAGTTAAACAACGATACAATCTGTGGATGATAATTCTAACATGATTGATGATATTGGGTGTAGACGGACTCTAGGATACACGGTTCATTTTATAAAATGGATTTTAAAAAATACACGAGAAGCCGCAAGAGTCATTCCTTGTTATATCAATAATAAATATGAGTTCATATATCATTTTGTGAAGTAGTTTTTTACTGGGAAGGAAAACCAACTCGCAAGACTCATGCATGATCCACTAGTCACGTGGACAACAGACTTTAGATCTTAGAAAAATCTAATCTTAGTTGAGGCCATAACTAAACACCAATATATAACTTAATTACGGCAGTTGTCTGTCGTGTCACAATTGTGGAGTAAATTGATTTCTTTGCATTATTTGAATTGCACGCTCATTGAAGTGGATTAAAAAAAATAAAATACAAATGATTGCCAACTTCTAAAGTAACAAAATGATTTGACTAGAATTATATGAATACTTTATACCCTGTCAGATTGATATAACAAAATGTAATTAAGAAAGAGCAAAAAATAGCAAAATAGGTGGCGCCCACTTGATAAGGAGAGGCCACACCAACCCATGCACTTGACAAATATCATCTTTAATCTAGTACACATGATAAATTAATCACAAACTAATTTTTTTTACTACAAAAAATCTTAAATTGATACACTTATAATAAATTTACAAAAAAACTAATTTTAATCACAAACTAATTTTTTTTTTTACTACAAAAAATCTTAAATTGATACACTTATAATAAATTTACAAAAAAACTAATTTTTTGACTATTTTACTATCTGTTAGTTTTCGTTAAATTTTCCAGTTAGATTGCTGATTTAGATGACATGTGTAATTGACGAAAGTACAAATTTAAGATTTTACCCTATATTTGTCATAGTGTATCAGTTTTGTAATTTTTTCTGGTATTAATATAATTTAACGGGGGTATATTTGTCAAAAATGTATCAATTTATGGTTTTTGACGGTAAAAAAATTAGTTTTGAGTAAATTTATCACATGTGTACTAGTTTGAGATTTTTCATGACTAAAAATTAGTTTATAATAAATTTATCATAATTGTATCAGTTTGGGGGTTTTTTGTGATAAAAAAATTAATGTGAAGTAAATTTGTCGCATGTGTATCAGTTTAAGATTTTTCCTAATATTACCCCCTTAATCTTGTTCATAATATTCATATTTTCATCAATATTTGTATGTGGGCACTTTTGTGAATGAACATGGAGTGATGATTAGAATCCGAATCGTATATAACACCTTCGATCAAAACGCAATTATTAAAATGATTGGATTTAAATCATCGCTCATGTATAATAGGTACTTTATGTAGTTTGTCATTCTTCGCTATAGCAAATGTAATTAATAAAGAGAACAAAAGGACGAGGATGGATCAAAACCCACAAGACATGTAGTTTCATCCAGAGTTGGCAGTATGTATCTGAAACCCATTATCAAAATTTTGGTGCGACACTTTTTAAGCCAGTTGAAATGATATGAAAAAAGCATCACCAATTCCACGTGAGCCTATGTGGGTCTGCACCAGACTCATTTTCAACCCATTGTGAGTCTAGCAAAATGAGCAAAAAAATTATTACTACTATCATGGGTGATATCTCCTTTCAGTGTCCCCCAATACATTTTAATTAAAAGTTGAATATGGTAATAGAAATGGTTTTCTTGTTTCTTCACTTGACTAATCATCATCACCAATGGGTAAGTTTCCCCATCCTTTAGCTCCACCATTAATGGACAAACATTGATCAAGTACTAGTCCTAAAGTCGCTCCTTGTGCGAATCAATGAAATCATATTTAAAATACAGAAGTAACATTGTAATTAAGCAAATTGTTAGATTATAATGTCAATTGTAATTGTTACCTTAGACGTAACTTGAATTGGAATTGTAGATCGAAACTTCTAACTAAATTAAACTTTTGCCATTCTTTATTAACATTTTAAACCAATTTATTTTCTTGAGTATTGCTACTCTTTACGAGATAAAATTAATATGGGGAACAATCCCAAGTCACCGCTAACATTATTTTGCGTCTCTCTCGTACCAATTGAAGTTTCCCCCTTTTCTTTCAAATGCTTGGGTCGGTTTGGAGTATTTTACATTTAATATTTATTTTTCAAATATTGCAGTTATCACAAATCGGTCCTAAAATATTAAAAAATATACAATTATTGACAAATAAAGTTATGTGGCTTTTGATAATTTATAGCCTAATTTGTTTCTTCACTTTTAATTTTTTTTGAGGGACAGGGAGCATCGGAAAACAGCAACATCTTCCTGGAAAAGTTTATAATAAACGGCTAAGTTCTAATACTAGCTATCCAGCAATTTAGAAATTTTTGAATGACTCAAAAGCCCAAGGAAGAAAGAGGAGATAGGATATGAGTGGAGCTCCACTTGGGAAGTTGAGTGGTGAGCAGACTACCCCCACGTCGCCGCCAAATAACAAAAATACAAAAAGGCCGGTTGCTTCGTCAAGACAAGAACGATAATAGACCAATACACAATCCAGTGATAGAAATAGATGACTCATAAAAAGTATAAGCGGGGGAGAGGGAAATAAAGATAGAGTAATTGAGTGTAGTTGCCGGAGCTGAGATGGTTTTCAGCATCTTACTGTTCCTTTACTCGAACAGTCTCCATCATCCATGTCTACCTCCACGTCCTTTCGTCCTTTCGTCCACCGCTGTTGGACAAACATCTAGGTATTCGCAAATGCATGAACTGATTGGGGGCCTCACGTGTCTGGCCTCTTTTCTTTTACAAACATTCCTTTCCCACTTCGCCCCTCCCAAGGCAATGATCCATTGAGCAAAAGAGTTACCAATTATTAAGCTAAAACTGATAACTCTCTTGACGAGGCTCAATGAACAAACTTTTCCCTTCACTTCAGTTAACTCTTGTTGCGGGAGGATATGTGATGTTTCTTAAAAGTATAAGAGATGAGTGATCACGATGATTGATAGCAGTTTTTGATGATATTCTCCTTATTGACACATTAGACTTTAGCTAATTTAGATCCTTATGTCTAATTAATATTAACCATTAGTTCAAAATAGTCTTGACCTTTCATGTATTATTTTTCATGAATTTGTTGACAGAAAGCCTCTCTATGCATTCCTTTTTGGTGAAAAATAGAAAAATAAAAATAAAACTCAGTTCACAAAATAAAATTGAAGTTGTTTAATTTTTATGAAAACCATAATTATCATATTAGAATGTGAAATAATATAATAAAATTGCCATATGATGATATGGTTAGAATTTTGCGAATGTCTCTTTGTTCTTGCTCTTTCAAAAATTACTTATTGATATGAATTCAATGTAATTTTTTCTATTATTCTCAAACAGCAACATCTATTGATCGACAATTTTCTTTGACTTTTCTTCTGACAAAGAGAGCGACTCTTACTCCAATGATGCACAGTGGACTCAATAATACAAGCGTCTGGGGGCATCGTGCAAGATGCCTTACCCACACACAGTGTGGTGCTTGTGTTCACTTGAAGTACTCATTGAGCTGTCAAATCATTTGTGTTTTTTTCTTTGAAATTTCCTGGCTAGATCTTCCATTTCCCATTCTTCAAAAGTTTGTCCCCATGGATTCGGTAGAATTATATTATCGATCTTTTGAATATACTCAATGCACTAGAATGGTCGCACCTTTCGAGGATTCTCCGGGAAACGCATCTTCTTCGGTGAAGACCGATAGAAACTTGAAGGTACATCAACGAAGCTCAAAGGGACATGTGTTGGCATTGGCCCACAAAGTAAAAGTAGTTTGCAGACTCTACACATCATACACGAATCAATAGGGCAACGTGTGAAACAAAGTTGTTCTAGATACTTCATCACCAAAATGTGTGCTCCTCAAATGATGCTCACAATAACTAGTGAGTTGCTATGCATATTTTAGCAAAGACCAATAAAAGAAATGGTCCTCCTTCATTGCATTTTCCGAAAAAGAAATAAAAAAATAGATGATGGCTAACTAGTTTTGGAGTGGGATTTGATAATTCTTAAGGGATTTAGGCATCGTAGTAATTGAATTTTTTTGCAAAAATTGTCGGTAGGTCTCTAAACTCTTTTTTTGCCAATTGTATATGTATATTGTGTGTGTGTGTGTGTGTGTATAAATATATTGTTCTTTCAAATCCTTTTTGTCAAACATGCAAATGGAGTTGATGATGATGTGGACTATATACACAAGATGTAGATCATCAATTGCGAAATGCGTCCGCATCGTATGTCCATCGCGCCATTAGGATGATAGAAGGAAATACACTTTGTGATGTCCCATTAAGAGTTAAAGATATGGGTGATCTCGATGATATGCCAATGTAGAGATTATATATTAAATAGCAATTTTTGATAATTCTTCTTGTTGACACATTCGATTTTGGCTTAGATCTTTATATCTAATTAATATTAACCATTTGTTGAAAATAAGTCTTGATGAAAATAAGTCTTGACTTTTCATGTATTATGTTTCACAGATTTGTTGATAGAAAGCTCCTCTAGGTGTCCCTTTAAATGAAAAAACAACAAAACCCATTTCACAAATAAAATTGAATGTGTTTAATTTTTATGCCAATTATAATTATTAGTTTAGAATGTGAAATAATTATCATAAAATTGTCATATGATGATATGGTTGGAATTTTGGTAATGTCTACTGTTCTTCCTCTTTTAAAAGTTACTTATTGATGTGAGTTTAATGTAACTTTTCCTATTATTCTTAAAAGGCAACATCAATCGATCCACAATTTTCGTTTTCTCATGAAAAAGAAAGACCGAGTCTCACACCAACAATGCACAGTGGACTCAATAATACAGACTAGTGGTCAAGAGCAATGATGATTATGTGGACTATATACACTGGATGTAGATCGTCTACTGTGAAATGCGCGCGCGTCATTTGTCTGCCGTGCCATTGGGACGATAGGGGAAGGAGTGAAACACAACAAGAACGAAGAGAGATGAAGAAGGCGAAGAGGTTTGAGGGCAAAAAAGAATTAAGGGCGACATCAAAACACAGCAGCTTTTTGCTGGAAAAAGTCGATAACATTTGAGTTGTTGCATGCTGCATGAGGCACAATTGGACCTAACAATCAAAATTTCATGATACCTCTGCATATCTTGTTGCCAAAGATCTCGTTATAGCCATTTTGAATTATCATTAATCAGTTGATTTATTTCTACATTGTAGCCAAAATCTCGTGTTTGATGCTCCGCTTTCGTCTATTTAGCTTTTTCAAAAAGCATCTTGGACTTGAGAGGGAGATGGGACGTCCCACTATTTAATGTCAAGCTAAATTATTGCTTGTTCTGGCCTGAGCAACACGCAAAGATATTTTCCAACGACAGAGCTCTATAAGACAAAAGAGTAGATATGGACCCCACTTTTGCATGCATGGTTCAATTATGGGATTGGGGTAATTATGCATTGCAACCTTCTTGGAAATAATAACTTTAACAATGATGTCATAGAAAACGAAAGTATAGAGTAAGAGAGCTGAATGTTATCATCAAATCATTTGCCATATAATGCTTATCATTAATAGGAACTCATATTTTTAAGTACCTACCATTTGTAAAAGATGTTCTCAAAATTAACACTAGTTAAAAGATTGGATACGGAAAAAAAGAATGGCTTAGAAAACTACATGTGACACCACCAAACTATTGTGATTGTAGTTCGGACTTAGTAGAGAACAAGGTAAATGTAATTTAGTCCTCGTCTTTTTGACAAGGTGTGATGGATCCTTGGCTTCAACATACACGATTTGTCTTAATAACTAAGATTTGTGATTCAATTATTTTCCTATATATCCCTTCAAGAATGCAAAGAGAATTGTCTTCCTGCAATGCATATTTGCACAAGCAATATATGAATATTAAAGACCATAATATAAGCACTTGACATTATTTGCTAGATTTAAGAGTTATAATCTACAATCTTAACAATACAATAGGGTGCATCATCCGAAAGTCATCTATCTTAACTTGTCAAAATCAGTGCTTTTAGACTTTACATTGGATACATAATATAATTTTAAGTCTTATCTCAAGTTTTATAAATTAATTCTTATAATTGAAGTATTACTTTTTTCTTGATAATATTCAAACAATTAAAAACTCTTGATAGGTGCCTAGTCAGAGACAAGCTTACTCGAAACTCTAGACTGAGAAGACATTACAATTTCACAAATAGGAGTACTTGAAAAAATGAGCTATTTCAATTCAAACAATTGTAAAAATAAGAAAAATAGAAAAGATTGGCTTGACCTTGATTATAAGTGAGGCTTAGGAATATCCATCACGCGTGAGTGAAGGTTGCTCATTGTTTCCATCATAACCAAATTTTGAAGAAATAAAATGGTTTTTAATGGGAGGAGGACACTAAAAGTGCTGTAAGTTATGTACAATGCTCACTTTAGTGCTAAAATTTTTCACCGGCTCACTTAAGTGTCAAAATCGAGAAAAAAGATCACTTAAGTACCTCCAGCGAGAAATTATGGCTAGAGAAATTATGTGGGGGATTTATAATTAAAATTTTTATCTAAGGTGGCATTTTTTTACATTGAAGTGATTACTTTTTCGTGAAGATTGGTACTAGAGTGATTATTTTTTTACAACGATCATCACTGAAGTAATCACTTTTTAACCTGCTACACGACTTCATTTGGGGGTTATATGCTCACTGGGCATGCCAATGAGCCATGTGAGATCGAGAAATTAATAAAATATGGCAACATCGGATTTCCGACAACTCAAATCAAAGTTGGCACTCAAATTATTGTTTTTTCAAAAAAGTTACACTTAAGTGACCCGAAACGAACTTATGGTACTAAAGTGAGCACCATAGAAAACTTATAGAATATCTAGTGTCCTTCTCCCATTTTTAAATTGCACGAACCCAATCCTCAGGAGCACAAATGATCTCACTCTTTTTATTATGTGATTTTCACTAGAAACACAAAGTATAAGCATTGAAACACAAAAATCTTCCAAATATCGCTCCATCTAATTATTTTTAATAGTAGGGAGTTTTAACAGGTGGAAATAGAGTTTCATGATGAAGGGAGGACAAAAAATTAGACTATCAAAATTGACAAGAGCAAATTATCAATTTACTCAAGAAATTATGAAATGTACGACGTTAAGATTGTGTCATGATCAATATGGAGACATATACATGAGTCTTCTATTTTCATCAAAGTTCGAGGTACTAGTATTTTAGTATTGTTTGAAAAATTGCACAATCAATATTAAACAATATGTATAGAATGTATTTGACTCATAAACTTTTTGAGGAAAGTGTTATCAAAGTCTGCTCAGTCAAGTTTTGTCTAATTTATATGACGTGTCAGCCTAATCATTGACACCGGAGAAAGTGTAGAGAAATAGGAGGCAATACAAGTGAGAACTAAAATGGATAGATTGCTCGCCACTTGTGGGAATCCATCTATGAGATAAGAGCAAAAGAAGAATTCCTTCTTATTCTCAAGCCAAAGGCTAAATGAATTATCACTTAAAACAAGTCTGCCATTTTATTCATCGTGGCGTGCTTATATAAATGAGCTTGGAACAACCCCCAAGCAATGAGTAATTACTAAGACTCTTTGGAAAGACAAATGACTCATAGGGAGGACAAACTAGTTTACTAGAAAACAATGACAATTAAATAAGGACTCTCAAAACCTCAAATGACATTTACTAGACCTTGAAAATATAAGAAATAAATGTTATTGGATGCATGTCTCCAAGATCTACTTGATCCAATGTCACCGAATTAATGGCCTTCAAGGAATGCGGACACCCTCCAGACGCAAAGTTACCGAAGTAGACTTGGTTTTGGTAACTATGCGATCAGTCACTTTCTCGTAGAATCAACTCCGTCTAGGAATGCTCTGGCATCAATCATGGATGATTGTCTACAAGTAAAGGTGATGGTGTGATGTGAACTAAAATTACATGAAATGACACTTTTTGTATTTTCATAAGTGGCATCGTTGCTTGGTCGAGTGGCGAAAGCCTCAAATTACCAATGAATGAGGTAGTAGTAGATCCGGCCACATCTTTACTAAATGTGGACTCAAAAGGGAGTGGAGACACCCCATTTATCTAATGTCTAGTCAAATTATTGTATCTTGTAGGCTTGAGCAACGTGCATAGCCTTTTTCCAACAACCGAGCTCTATCGATTGATTGGGAATCCTTTGAAGATTCTTGTGCACTCTGAGTGGTTGATAATTAATGGGAGTGGTTGCATGCTACATGAGACGTGTTGGACCTAATAATCAAACTCTCATGATTCCTTGCATATTTTGCTACTAAGGATATTGAAAAAAAGACATTACAAGTGTCACAACTTTTGCATTATACAAACTTAAGTGCCATAATTTTTTTTTTTTTTGATCAATTGAGTGTTATAACTTTTTCAAAGTGTTCATCCCAAGTGTCATGCCATGTTGGATTTCGAGTACTTGGAATGAACATTTTTAATTTTTTTTTTTTATACTTAGTGATCGATTGAAAATTATGAACCTCAAGTGAATATTTTAAGACGTAAACACTAATCTATGGACATAGAAATGGATGATTTTTTAACAAAGACCCAAACCATGATTGAAAAAAAAGAGGAGATGGGTACAAACTATGGGGCTCATGAACCTAACCTTAGTTAGGCCTTAACTACACACCAATCATTTCCTTGAGCATAGAAATATATAATTTTCTACGATATTGTTTCTTTATTGACCGATTACCATCACCAATGTCCATGTCTCCATTCTTTCCTCCATCACTAATGGACAAACATTGATGAGTTGTCCATCCTTTGCTACCGCAAATGGTCCTTTCATCCTTTCCGACTGCTAGTGTCCTAGTCTTAATCCATGCTTTCATCTTTTCTACCACCAATAATTGACTAACATTGATTAGTACTAGTCTTAAACCCACTCCTTGTGTGAATCAATAAAATTATATTTAAAATATAAAAGTAAAAATTATAACTAAGCAAATTGTTAGATTATAATGTCAATTGTAATTGTTATATTTGATATAACTTCTATCAGAATTGTTAGATCAAAACTTCAAAGTAAATTAAACTTTTTCCATTCTTTATTAACATTTTAATACAATCTACTTTCTTGAATACTACTATTCTTTATGGGACAAATTAGTTTGGGAACCGATTCCGAGTCACCACTAACCTTGTTTTGTGATTTCTCATTCCGATTGGAGTTTCCCTCTTTTCTTTCAAATGCTTGGGTCTGTTTGGAGTATTTTATTTTTAAGATTTAATTTAAACATTGCAGTTATCACAAATCAGTTTTAAAATTTAAGAATGACTCAAAAAACCCAAGGAAGAAAGAGGAGATAGGGTATGGATGGAGCTCCACTTGGGAATGAGTAGTAAGCAGACTTTTTTGTTGGAAAAAGTTGATAACAATCAAGATTCCTCTGCTTATCATTAGTCTCTTGATTTGTTTCCACGTTTGTAGCCAGAATTTCTTGGGTTTGATGCTCCGCTTTCATCTATTTAGCTTTATCAAAAAGCATCTTTATTAAAAATGGACTTGAGAGGAAGACGGGATATCCCACTATCTAATGTTCAGTAAAATTGTTGCATCTTCTGAGCTTGACTTGCATAGCTTTTTTCCCGACAGAGCTCTATCAGACAAAATAGTACATATAGACCCCCTTTTTTAATGCATGGGATTGCAATAATAATGCATCGCTGCCTTCTTCAAAATAATAACTTTAATAATGATGTCAGGGAAAATGAAAGTATAAGCTTAGAGTTTAGAATACTATCATCAAATCACTTGTCATGTAATACTTATTGTTAATATAGACTCATATTTGTAAGTACTAGTCATTTACAAAAGATGTAAATTAATTAAGCACTAGTTAAAAGATTGCGATGTGAAAAAAAACATGGCTTATAAAACTACAAGCGACACCACCTAGCTCTTGTGATTGCAGCTTGAACTAGATAGAGAACAAGGTAAATGCAATTTAGTTCTCATCTTTTTGACACGATGTGATGGATCTTCGGCTTCACCATGCACGATTTGTCTGAATGCCTTAGAGTTGTAATTAGATTATTTCCCTCAATATATCCCTTGAAGAATGCAAAAAGAATTGTTTGCCGGCATGCATATTTGAAGAAGGAAGGTATGAATATGAAAGACCATCATATAAACTCATAGAATGAGAAAAATAAGAAAAGATAGAAAAGACAAGCTATTTCGACTTAAGCAATTGTAAAGATAAGAAAAATAGAAAATCATCATGGACGAGAGGAGGATGTTCCTTGTTGCCATCGGAGCCAAATTTGAAGAAACAAGATGGTTTTTAAATTGCATGAACCCAATCCTCCTAAGCCCAAATGATCTCCCTCTTTGTATTATGTCATTTTGACTTGAGATCCAAATAATAAACGTTGAAACCCAAATATCTTCCAACTATCACTCTATCTAATTATTTTAACGGTGGAGAGCTTTTAACACGTGGAAATAGAGTTTCATGACGAAAGGAGAACATCAAAATAGACGATCAAAGTTGACAAGAGAAAAATATCAATTTACTCAGAAATTACAAATTCTACAAGGTTAAGATTGTGTCATGATCAATATGGAAAAGAATCTTCTAATTTCATCAAAGTTCAAGGTATCGGTGTTTAGTATTGTCAGGAAAATTGCACAATCGGTATTAATCATATTGTACATGATATAATTGAGTTCTAACCCTTTCAGTTAAACCAATTCAGTCTTAACTCTCTGAGGAATAGTATAATCAACATCTCAGCCAAGTTCTGCATCATTTATTAGACGTATTGGTCTAATTATACCCGATTATCCTATATGTAAGGACTATGGTGTAATGTGAACTAAAATTACACGAAATGACGCTCTTTGATCTTAGATAAATGTTATCCTTGTTTGGTTGAGCGGCTAAAGTCCCATATTTTCAATGGATATGTAGTAATAGCTCTAGCCACATCTTTATCAAATCTGGACTCAACAAGGAGTGGGGACACCTCGATATCCAATGTCTAGTCAAATTATTGCATCTTTTGGACTTGAGGCACGTGCATAGCTTTTTTTAATGACCAACAAAATAATACACAACACATAGCCCCATTTTTGCAAAAATGGTTCAACCATGGGATTGGAGTAATAATGCATGATTGCTTTTTTTTTTTTTGGAAATTAATAAATTTAATAAGGATGTCATAGAAAACAAAAGTATAGACTAAGAGTTCTGAGTGTTATTGTCAAATCATTTCCCTACTTAAGGAACAAAAATTGTCAAGATCCCATGATGACCAACTTGGCTTATCGTTTATCTATTGAATTATTTCCACATCGTGGCCAAAATCTCTCGTGTTTGATTCTTTGTTATATGTTAAACCTTTTTTGAATAATCAAGGCTTTTGTCTTTTGGCTTTTTCTAAAGGCATCTTTATTAAAAGTGAACTCAAGATGGAGATGGGACTATCTAATGTCTAGTCAAATTATTGCATCTTCTGGACTTAGTTTTGTCATTCTCTTATTATTAACCCTTTTAAGAGCAGATGATTGTCATAGCTTTTGTTATGAACGACATAGCTCTATTAGACAAAAAGAGTACCTATGGACCCAACTTTGCATGCATGGTTCAATCAAGGGTTTGTGGTAATAATGCATGACTGCTTTCTTGGAGATAATAACTTTTAGTAAGGGTGTCATTAGAAATGAAAGTATAGACTACGAGTTTTGAATGCTATCATCATATCATTCACTATGTATGCTTATCATTAATAGGAACGCATATTTTCAAGTGCCCCCCATTTGTAAAACATGGCTTGTAAAACTACAAATGACACCACCAAACTCTTGTGATTGCAGTTCGGACTTGGCAGAGAACAAGCAAATGTAATTTAGTCCTCATCCTTTTGATAGGGTTTGAGTGCCTAAGAGTTGCAATTTGAATATTTCTCTTAATATATTCCTTGAGAAGTCCGAGGGGCATTATTTACCCTCATACACATTTGAACAAGGAATGTATGAATATGAAAGACCACAATATAAGTGAACAAAATGAGAGAACACACAAGATGTATATTCACGACACTTCGTAGCATTTGCTAGTGTGAAGAATTATAATCAGCAACCTTTAACTATATAATATATTGTGAAATGCCACTAATGAGTTAAGCTTGGGACCTTTCCACGAATCTGTTCACATCATATAGCCGCATCACCACTTTGGAAAAGCCAATGGTCTGATTCAAATTTCTTGGCTAATTGAATCCTACTAAGAGTAATACATTTGTAAATGATTGACGAAACAATAATAGTCTGACCAACTTATTCACATCACTTTGATAGACCTATTTTATGAATTAATTCTTATAGTTGTGGTAGTACTCTTTCTTGAAAATATTCAAACTATATGTGTGAAAATACTAAAAACTTTTATCTTGATTGGTGCTTGACTAGACACAAGCATACTCTAAACTCTAGATCAAGAAGACAGTTACAACTTAAAAAATAAGAGTACTCGAAAAAGATGAGCTATTTTGACTCAAACAATTGTAAAAATAAGAAGCATAGAAAAGACCGGCTTGACCTTGAGCATAACCATGGCTTCAGGAAAATCCACCACGCGTCAGGGAGGGATGTTCCAAATTTTGAAGAAACAAAATGGTTTTTCAGTCGCATGAACCCAATCCTCGTGAGCCCGAAGGATCTCACTCTTTGTACAACATGAATTCACTTAAGACCCAAATAACATTTGATAAACCCAAATATGTCCCAATTATGACTATCTAATAAATTAATAGCATGGAATTTTTAACGTGTAAATAGAATTTCACAATGAAGACAGTAGATAAAATTAGACAATCAAAACTGACAAGTACAAATTATCGACTTACTTGACCAATACCATCATTATCAATATGAGACATACACAAGAACATTCTATTCTCATCAAAGCTCGGGGTGCTGGTGTTGTAGTATTGCTAGAAATTTACACAATCATTATCGAACATATTGTACAGAATTAACTCTTTGAGAAAAAATGTAATCAAGTACTATCAGGCAAGTTTTGTCTAATTTATCTAATGTATTAGTCCAATCATGTTAGGCTGTCCTACATGTGAGGATGATGGTGTGACGTGGACTGAAATTACATGAAAAGATGCTGTTTTTTTTTTTTTTTTTTTTTTGATTCAGAAAAGATGCTGTTTGTTCTTAGATAAACTGCGTTGGTTCTTGGTCGAGCAACTAAAACCCCAAATCACAAAATCTGTAGCTATAATGTTTGACTTAAACAAAAGGGTTGACGGTATATAGTAGCGAGTAGAAGCAAGCCCCGTCTGAAACGAGACTATTACACAAGTACGCAAGAACAAACTCACCACAAAAGAGGCATAGAGAAAAAAAAGTGATTTCAATGGCAAAAATTAAAATTACTGACGAACACCCATTTTATTTTTTTATCATTAATCTATTGGTTTATTTCCACATTATAGGAAAATCTCGTCTGTGATGCTCCTTATGCTAAGTCGCTTTGGTCTTTTTAGTTTTTTTTTTATATTATAAAGCATCTTTATTGAAGGTGGACTTGAGAGGGAGATGGGACACCCCACTAACTAATGTCTATTCAAATTATTGCATCTTTAATTATGGGATTCTAATGATAATGCACGGCTGCTTTCTTAGAAATAATAACTTTAATAAGGATATCATGTAAAAGAAAAGTATAGACTAACTTCTCTAAATGTTAAGGTGCTTTACCTTTTCTTACTTTGAGTTGCGTAAGGAAGTAGTATTATCAAAATAATCAACACTTCCGTCTTTTCAGCTTTTTTTATAAAGTAACTTTATTAAAGGTGGACTCGAGAAAGTCATGGAATGAAGATAATCAAGGCTTTCATCATTTAGCTTTTTATGTAAATCATCTTTATTGTAGGTGGACGAGAGAGAAAAGAGAGCTTTTCTTTCTTTTTTATAAAGTAACTTTATTAAAGGTGGACTCGAGAGAGCGATGGAATGAAGATAATCAACGCTTTCATCTTTTTAGCTTTTTTGTAAAGCATCTTTATTGAAGGTGGACGAGAGAGAGAGAGAGAGAGAGAGAGATGGGACATGCGATCAAGATAATCAGCACTTTCATCTTTTGAGATTTTTCATAAAGCATCTTTAGTAAAGGTAGACTTGAGCGGGAGATGGGGGACCCCACTATCTAATGTCAATTCAAATTATTGCATCTTTAATGATGGGATTTCTGGTGATAGTGCATGGCTACTTTCTTAGAAATAATAACTTTAATAATGATATTATGGAAAGCGAAAGTATAGACTAAGATCTTTGAATGTTAAGTCACTTCACCTTTTCCTTTTTCCTGCTTGCTTTGAGTTGTGTAAGGAACAAGTACTGTCAAATCCAAATCTTAGTATTCATTTTTTTTGCTTTTTTGCTTACCCTTGCCTTTTGACTCATTGCGTTGCCGGTAATTGCCAAATAGAGACTCCGTCATGTTGTAAATTAGATATTGTTTGATATTCTTATTCTAATGCCATAATCAATTAGAAAGTTTTATCTTTATTCACTTTAAATTTCAGAGCAACATAAATTTATAAATTAGCAATAAGTAAAACACTCCATTAAATATAAAACAGCCATGTCATATATCTATATTGGATAGCAAATTTCGATAATGTGCTAGCTATGGACGTACTAGACTTAGGTGAACTTAGACCTTTACATCTAATTAATTTTGACCATTGATTAAAATAAATGGTCAAAAAGGCATTTTTATATATTATCTTTCAATTTTTCACGCATTTGTTGACAAAAAGCCCTCCAAATCATCCCTTCAAGGGAAAAAAAAAGGAGAAAAACTCAGTTCATAAGGAAAATTTGAAATTGTGTAATTTTTCTGCCTACAATAATTGTAGGATTAGAATGTCAAATTATTCGTATATCTGTTATATGTTATGAGTATCTAAAAAGGTTATGACCAATTTCCAACAAAAGAAATGTTATGACTAAACAAAAATTTCCAACTTGAATAGTCTCACGTTCCCATTCTTTAAACGTATTTTTCCACTTTTTTTAAGATAGGACTCCAAAATTTTGTGAATCGGATCGATATATGACTCAACTCAAAATTTCATGCAAGAATTTTAAGCCATCAGGGTACAAATTCATGTGATTTTTTAATAAGGCCCTAGCATGCATGCGAAGCCTTGGCCCATTTCGGCTTTGAAGGTTACGTCGGAAAGCCCTGTTGAAGCCCGACCTCTTCTCTCTCTAGCATGGAATCATACCATGCTTGGGCATGATTCCTTGCCGCCTTGGACAACCTTAAAAGTAAGAATCAAGGCATTCGTCGAAGGTTGGGATCCCATCGAATCATGCTTTTCCATCGATTGTTCGTGAAACCTGGGACGTTTTCTTTGGCAATTGTAAGAAGCACCGTTCAGCTTCGTGTTCAAGGGATGTTCATGGTGAATCCTCCATTTTGAGGAAGAGAATGCAGAGAGAATTTTGGGAAGGATCTAGAGGAAAAACAGCAGAAGGAGATTGAGGACTTCCTTTAAATCGTTAATTTATAGTCTTTCCAGTGTCCTTGCATCCTTGGTAAATCGAACACTTGTCTCTTATTGATAAGCTTTCCGCGCATAAAGTCTAAAAACTTCCTTCAAATCATGATCGCCACTGAATAGAGCCAAAACTAGACAAAGCCTGATTCATGAGCAGAAATTGGCCTAGCCCATGATCGAGACTTCCTCTAGTTCGTTACCGACTTGCGCCCTGGTTTGCTACTGGGCCTAACTTGATCCATATCTAAAAATTTCTTACTCGCCATTTCTCTATTGGTAATTGTTATGAAACTTTCGTTTCTTCGTACCTCGATTAATTTTTTTTTTCATATCCCTATCCGCCTAGTCCATATTGTTATTTTTTGACATACTAATATGACCTTTCAGGGAAGTGAAACTGAATGATGGGGTGCCATAATTTTGGAACTACATGTCAATCTAGGCTAATCTCACTTAATCAATCACGGACGCCATGCCAATTTTTGATTGAATTTATAATGTATTAAGTAGCCTTTGGAACATTCACAATTTCACCGAATTGCATGCTTAGTTTAAATTAGCGATTGCATTTTTTTACAATTGTGTACGAAGCACTCTCCTTGAATAATACTAGGCAAAAATATGAGGTCCCTTTATATTTAAAAACTATGAGGTGAACATGACCAATTTTGTAATGCTCCATGAATCCCCAGCACCCTTTTTCACAACAAGAAGATGTTATTGTTTCACTTTTCTAGTTCTATAGATCAGGTTGAACAAGCCGGAACCTTGGGAAGCACCGAGTTTGAGTGATCATTTCTACAGCTTCTCAAGGAACTTCTTGGAATTAATTTTTTTTTTATAAAAAAGAAAAGAAAAAAAGATTAAGGCTACAAGTCCATGACAACAACTCATCATGGTCAAACGGAAGTGTATAAAGAAATGAAAAGAAACATGAAGTTTTAAATTCTGCAACATGGATGCAACATCAGTTTCCATAAGTAGTTTCCTGAGCATTGAATGTTATTGATAGTTGCTTCATTTCACGAGTGTAAAGCTAGAGAATCCAATCTATAGTTTACCCACTAATTAGTGCAATGGTGATGTAGCACAGCTCATGATTAGTGCAACAGTTAACATCAATTTATCGTGATCATACAGTCGAGATGCTTTATCATCCAATGGTTGACATCAATTTTCTTTAATTCGATGGCTGAGATCGTGCATGTAACTTGGAGCGCTCAATGAGGTTACATGATGTATGCTTTGAATTGATAGACTGGCCAGTGACTACTTTGGTCGAATTTGTTGGTTGTTGCTCAACAACACATATTGCGATGAAGCGACACACGGAAGTTGCTTCATGGGAGAATTTTAGGCTGGTTTCCATCCCGGAGAGATAGCAATTAATTTTCTTATCAAATGAATTTGGTACACCACTAGTCTTGTATTCCATCTTTTAATATTTTCATTTATTAGCTTAACTATGAAAATAAAACAAACAAAAATGATACTGGATATAGTAATATCACTGATGTAAAATCCATTTAAAAAAAGTGCAATTAAGCAATGCGTAAGTACTAACTAATTCATACTTTCAAGTGGCACAACAATTCCTAAATTTTGTTTTAAAAAAATTATCAATTACTTCCCATTATCTCCTCCATTTTCAGTGAACAAAATATAACGTGATATTTCCAAAAAATTTGTCAGTTGAGATTGATAAGGCACCAAGTAATTGCTAATGTGGTGCCCTAAATAGCTAAAAAAAAATAATAATAATAAATAAATAAATAAATAAATAAATAAATAAAATGAAATAAAAAAATTGGTGGTGCCATCACCACTGTTACTTCGGCATCGAGCCCAAACACGCCTTACCGGGCACCCACAAGGGCTTTTTTCTTTTTTGGATCTGAACTCCGAGGGTTACTTGCTCTGGCCTTCATGTGCCAGAGGCGCACCAATAAACACAAGGACCTAAGACCAGCCAACCCCTACGTGTCTGACTCTTGTCACTAGTGCGCTACCACTACACGAGGGCGAGCGGCAGCTGTCGTCAACCTTCACTGTCACCTAGATCTAGGCAAGGGTTTGGTTACACTTTGCCTGTGAGTGCTTTAAGAATGTGATGTTGATGGATGATTGCAAAACAAGACAGTAATAAAAATCAATGTTTAATTGAGGCAAAAGCATCAAAATTCCATTATTAAAAGCTGACACCGAGAAAAAAGTTAGAAGCCACCATTCTTTACAAAGACAAAGAAACTCCGAAGATCCTAATCTTTGAAAGTAGCAAATGGAGGATGGAAAGAAATATTAATTTTGCTCTCAAGAAGATTATGCATAAATGACTTGCCTGCCTTTTCCACATCGGGATGGCACAAATTTGAAGATTCCAACGAATGTAGAAAAGGTATCAACAGAAAGGAATTAACATTGCTTGTGCTTTTATGTTTCTTCTCGATTCATAGCCTGAACGCATATTATATTTCGATAAGTATTGCAATTTGATATCTTGCTAGTTGCTTAATATAGGGGATTATAAAATTCTAGGAACTTAAAATTTGCACAATGAAGATCACAACCAAATCGTGATAATGAGATTTCTCAACAAGAACCTGGCAAGAATCTCGCACTTGAGTTTTGCACGGAAGAATTCTCAACTGCTTTGATGAACATGTTGGCTCCAGTTACCCTAATTGAGTGTCAACAAGGCTGGGATTTAAGTGTCTAAACTGGATGCCCAAGTCAAGATAGACTAAAACTCCCATACTCTGTTTGGAACTCGATTTGAGCTCAATTATGGAGATTGACTCAAATAAAAAGTCAGGGTACTATTGCGTTCTATGCATATATCTAGGCAAAAGTACATTGTAAGTGCCAAACCTTGGCACAGATGGACATTAAGTGCTAAAACTTTCAAAATGTACACGTAAGTGCATTTTTTTAAAAAATTGGATACTTAAGTGTCAACTCCAGCGAGACTAGCTGAAAATCCCATATAGCATTATTTTATTAATAAAAATGGTTTACGTGGCTCATCGAAATGTCTATGGGAAAAGTGCAAAAAAGTCCTAAACCTTTTGTTTTTGTGCCGATTTAGTTATAAACATTTTTTTGGTGCCGATTTAATCTTAAACATTTTTACGTTATGCCAATTCAGTCATTTCTAGTCAATTTTGGCTAGATTTTGCTGACTGGATGCCGGCCAGCTGATGTGGCTTGATCGGCGCTGACGTGGACAACTTTTAATAATATTTTAATATTTTTAGATATTTTTCTTTTTTTTTTTTTTTTTTTTTTTTAATGATCGACGTCCTCACGAACTCCTAGCTCTCCTTATTGTATTTATACTCAAACGGCTGTTCACCTGGAAAAAAAAAAAGTATTTTGCAACGTTCGATATTAATAATTTTTAAGAATTTTGATAAGATATTGAATGATCGACGACGACGATTGCTGCATTTTCTCCCCTTCATAGTAATTCCAAGAGCACGACCCCGAAGGAGTAGACGTCGGACTTCTAGGTTGTGACGCCGATGACCCGGAACTCCGGCGACATGTAACCTCGGGCCCCCTCGAACTGCATTCTCCGACTGTTCGAACGCTTCAGCCACGGCGAAGCTGATGGCCCCTCCTCGGCCCCCTCCTCTGTGATCTCGCAGCGGCCGCCCCTGCCGCCCTCCACCTCTGTTGCCGCCGCCCGCTCCCGGAACACGTCATTCTCATCCTCCTCGTCGCACAGTTAGGCAGTCCCGAAGTGGCAGATCTTGGCCCTGAACGATGGCTCTGTCACCGGGATGCTGCTGCTCTTGATGTGGTTGTGGACAAGGATCATGTTGAGGCCGATGTTGTTGTGGATGTAATCAAGGCAGTGCCCGACGTTGGTGGCGACTTGCATCCTCGACATTCAGGTCTTGAGGATGGTGAAATTGGGAATCTTAGGGTTCCGCAGGCAATCGGAGGGGCTGGTGCCGTCGACGAACTCATAGGCCAAGAAGATGTTGTCCCCAGAGACGGAGGCGTAGAGCAGCTTCACGATGTTGACTAGGTGGCTCTAGCAGATCATCCCGAGGAGCTCCTTAAGGCGGCCCATCTTGATCTTGCGTCGGAACTTGCGCCGGAAGATGACGACGTCCTTGCCGCAGAGGGAGTAGCGCCAAGAGGAGGAGGACGAGGAGTGGCGGGGCTTAGCGAGGAAGTTGTTGGTGGCAGAGCAGAGCTTGGAGAAGTCGTAGATGACGGGGTTGTCCGGGAGGGAGTGGTGGAAGACGAAGAGGGAGGAAGAAGAGGAGAAGAGAAAAATATAAAATAATAATAATAATGATAAAAAAAAATCAAAAATATTACAAATATTATTAAAAGTTGTCCACGTCAGCATGATCAGGCCACGTCAGCCGCTAGCATCCAGTCAGCAAAATCTTGTCAAAATTGGCCGGAAATGACTGAATTAGCACAACATAAAAAGGTTTAGGACTAAATTGGCACTAAAAAAAGGTTTATGACTAAATCGGCACAAAGAAAAAAGGTTTATGACTTTTTTTGATACTTTTCTCACTCAACAATCAAGGTACAAAACGACGTCATTTTGCCCCCAAATTTATTAATTAAATATAAATTAAATTAAATTTATAAAATAAAATAAAATAAGGAGGTAACATTCGATGAGGGCCTCCATAGCCCTTGTCGCCACCATTGCCCCATCATTGCTAGAAAAGGCCGGCGATGATGAGGCGGTAGCGAGGGCTGTGGAGGCCCTCGTTGAATGTTGCCTCCTCCTCTTCCTCTTTTTATTTTTCTTCTAAATTTTTTAAACTTAATTTAATTAATATCTATATTAAAAATGAAATTCTGGAGCAAAATGACGTTGTTTTAGGCTTATAGCGCCATGTGGATAATTTTAAAAAAAAAAAAAAGAATTACCACATCAATAAAAAAATGTTGTCAGAAAAAATCACGTGAGCAATTTGGTCGAAAATTCTCGCCGTTGGCACTTAAATGTTCTTTTCTTCTTTGATTTTGGCTCTTAAATATATCTTTTAGAAGTCTTGGCATTTAAGTATCCACCTATACCAAGTTTTGGCACTTACAGTGTTCGGCACTCCATATAGGTACATGTGTGGTTACGGATGTCAATGTCTAATTTTATAACTATTAATTTTTTTGAATTAGACTCACAAGCTTGTTGAGCTGAGTATTAGTGACCTCAAGTTCAATTTGACAAGATACTCGAGTAGTTCTTGCAAGAGCTTGATTAGAAATTAGTCGAGCCCTTCTCAAAACTCATCAACCCAAGACTTGACAACATATGAGAGGTCGACTTAGTTTCACTCTGAGTAGGTCTCCGAGTATGCCCGTTGTGAGAGGAACTGGATATACATTAGGGGTAATTAGCAATTTTCCTAACTTGATTAGCATGACAAGGAATCATATCTTACAAACACAAGTTGGCTATTATACATGAATTCTCATTTTAATATGCAATATTCGAGAAAGTATGGTTTGCAAGGACATCAACGAACTTGTATTTTATAGTATATATGCCAAATTCATCGGTTAGACAGAGGAGCAAAAGCTTCCTGATCCAATGAAGATTCCACCAAGATCTTAAGAAAGACTCTTGACCTAATCAATTAATGATTGAGGACCCAATGAGAAATGAGCCCTTTTTATACCCAACTTAATTCCTGGGTTTTTGTATTCTAAACAAAATAGAATTAGAGGGAAAGACCATCTTCATGTTTACAGCACCACAATCGCAGTCCTGTTCATAGTACTTTCACAGTGTCTTTGCATCATTAGAAGTGACTCGGACATGATTTCTGGGGAAAAGGTTGGAATGGAGGGCAATTCTACGAATGGGGATGATTATTCCTCCGGATGGGACAGCGTCTTGGTCGATTTGAGGTTCGCCACCGCCGAAAAAGGAGTTTGACTACTACAACCATGCATCTTTCCGCCATGCCAAGTGCTTCAGCCACAGTGTGTACAATGATGTACTGACACATGTGGATTGTATTACCTGCATAGATTTCGCCCACAGGGAAGTCAAGAGAGTGTGCCCGTATAGTATTGGTGCACAGTTTCAACTTCACGATTGTGGAGATAGCTAGCAATATAAGCTCAGGGAATAACCTCAACTTATACTAGAAAATGTCCACTATCATAATGGTGGCACGTCTATCAAAATCTATAAATTCAATAGGGTTTTATCACAGCGTGGTCTAAATGTGGAATGTGAGCGGCTTTGCCTATGCCATTGGTCTTTGTATATATTTGAATTGATTAATTGTCTACAAGTATGGATCAATTTGATTTGACAATGTTTGAGCTTGACCCCACAAGAAATTGGCAGTGTCGGATCTTGACAAGTCCAAAGTTATCTCAATTGAATCGAAAATATTCAAAATTAGAAGTGTACAAATATTGTGACATCCTCGATTCGAATCCCTATCTAGATCGCGAGAAATGGACTAAGGATTGGTACATCAGTAATGATGATAGGCTATAACTCAATCCTAGGAATTGTTCACAAGCTAACTAACCGATTAGGGGTAAGGTGACTCAGGATCAAGGTAGTGATAGATCAAAGCATTCAACCAAAAAAGGACCGTTCAACCATAAGGATCATTGTGGGCGATCATGTGCCATTGCGAGTTAGTCAATGAATGGGTATAAGATCGATTCAGCTTGAGTATATAATAGTTGCGGCTGACACCACACGGTCAATGTTCTGTTCGTGAACAACACTAATTCGATCCCGAACGACTGTGAGTCAAGGCAAGCCAATTGACCCTACTCGATTACATGACAACCAAGGGTCATTCATGGATCGACTAAGCTCAAATAAAAATCACACATAAAACCTTGAACAGGCGTCAAACTCAATGCGAATTTGGACATGCGAGCGTCCCCTATGCTGCCCAAATTTGCGTAGGTCGTGTTAAAGCCGTTTTCAATTGAAACTTAACCATGAACCTCGATCCGATTACGGGTATCAACTGTAGATGTTATCATGACATTCCTATCCAATTAAAATAATATTAATGAGCCCGTTAGTGCATTAATTAGAGAAATGCACTAAGTTGTGGAACACAGACTTTGGCGGACCTAGAGGTGAGACCAATTTAGCTTCTTGAGATTTAATTGAGATGAGACAAAATTTTGGGAGGCCATTCAAAGGATGTAGGCACCACTTTGGATAAAGACAAGGAGGATTGGACCATTTTAGCCTTCTTGTATCTGGCTAATAATTGAGAATTGAAGAGGAAATCTTGGCCATTGATCTTGGATGACAAACTTGGCAAGGTGAAGGGCTAGGATTGCTTCTTGCCAAGCAAGTTTAAGGCTATCATGAAGGAGCGACAATAATGCAAGGATTTGCTTGATGGACAATCATCTCTTCTCACCTTCTCCTTCTACTTTAAGTTTCTCTCTCTCTCTCTCTCTCTCTCCCTCCCTCCCTCCCTCCCTCCCTCCCTCCCTCCCTTTTCCTCCCATTCGGCTCACCATCACTCGCTCGGTCACCTACCGTCCATCTACCCCTTGCGGCCGTTGCATTGTCGTCTATCCGCCATGTTGCTACCATCACCATCCTTGCGCCGTTTCGTTGCTACCGTACCATCCTTTAGCCATCGACTGCTCCTTATCCTTGTCTTGGTTATTTGTAAATAGATTTCATAAACGTCGGCTAGGTCGTTGTTACGTAACTCGAATTTAGGTCCGTTTTTAGTGTCGTACAGCTATCCTAGGTAGATGAGCTCATGTGAATAATTTTATATGATGAGCTCATGTGAATAATTTTATATGATTTGCTCATGATATACTTGGATTATAAGGCTTGAGGATGAGCAAAGAGTGAGTATGTGATCGTCGAGATTGTTTGGGTTGATGTGATTCGTGGAAATATATCGTTCAGGCTTAGATTATTGCTTGGGTTAGGAAAATTGCCGTGATTGTTGCTTATGGACCGTTTGTTATTGTTACCTACGCTTAACCTTCATATTTGATTGCTATGGTTGGTTGTATAAGGTCAGGTGATGTGATTTATTGTATGTTATGACTATTTTGACTAAATTGTCCATTTGTGTTGCTATTAGATTTGATCTTCAAGGATTAAGATTGCAATATGAATGTAGTCTTTGTATATAGAAGTTCATAGGTTATAGTCGATGCTTGAGTTCACATCAAGCCTCTGAAGCTAGAAAGGCGTTGGCTCTTGGATGTGCGTGGAAGTACGTCGAGCCGGATCACTCGCGTGGTTCGGTGATATTAGGGTATATCGTTCGATTTGGGTTTGACCTAGACTAGTACTCGAATGTAACAAGTCAAACGACTATTCTAATTTCATGCTTGACATATTTTATTGACGCATTTTCATTAAGTTATGAGTTACACATCACTTGGCACACTATTGGGGCATTCATACTTTGGACTAAGATGAAACATAAAACTAGTTGTGCTTGATTCATATGGTCACACGAGAGATTCCATCACTGAACATTTTGAAGGACGATGCCACCACCGACATACATCAATGGGTGATACCCGGAGGGTTTTGGATGCCATTCATTGGAGTGTTATATCATAATGATGCTTGAAAGAATGCCCAGTGAGGGTTCGAATGCTGTACTTGATAGGGCAAGATGACGTCTCGGAGGTTTTCGGAAGAGCCGGAGGGTTCGGATGCTGTAATTAATAATTGGACTCGAGATAGCATATTAGTATGGATTATTATGTGAATCTCAAGGTGCTAAACATTTATGGAGTATTTGAGTGTTATGTGCTTACTTTGGAAGTTGTTTTATGACTCGTGCACGTTTGATATGATCTTATATGAGGTGAGTGAGACACGTGCATTATTTAATTATCATTTTTAGTGACTTAGAAGGTACATGCATGCTATAATTGTTGTTATTTATGACATGAGAGACATGTGGATGTTCTGAAGACCGTTAATTGAGTCTCGAAGGCTATGGTATTATTTTAGATATTAATAGTCGACACGTGGGAAATATTATTGGCTATTAATTGCACTAATTGTAGCATGTGTGGATTTATATGCCTCTATTTAGGATTCGAGGAACTTATGTATGAGATTGAAGTTGTTACTTGATATGTTTAGAAATGCTGTGAATAAGGGATACCTTGTAGTTTTTGATAGGATGAATGTCCAGGTAAAGGATAGGTTCCCTTATGTATATAGTTAAGGCAAAGCATAGGCTTTGCTATTAATCTGCCATGACATGTTTGGATCAGGTAATCGTAAGGTTCCGATGCGAGGCATCTCCCTGTAGAAGGTTTAGGGTTTTTACTTATTGAGTTTTCAACTCATTTGTTGTTAATTAACCCTTTTCAAGCCAATAGGTATGGATCCTCTGTCTCATCGATTCATGCACTGCGGTGTACCCATGAGCATTGAGGTCACCGTCATCGACGTGTTTAGGGAGGACATTGCTTTCCATAGGATTACCACCATTGTTTGGGTTGATGAGGGGTATTGCGAGCTTGTTCCACATAGCTACCAATCTTGGTATGCTTGGTTCGATGGGGATCTCTTTGGAACCCTCCGTGGGTTCCGTAGTCCATCAGGATCGAATGAGGAAGTTGGCCTGCCAGAAAGTTCAGTGGGTGACCTTAGGGAGTAGGTCCTCGTAGGGGAGCCACTTTGAGTGTGTCTCACTAGAGGAGATAGGTCCTGAAACTTGTAAATCCCTCTCCCATATCTCTTTTTGTGGGGATGACTAATCGAAATGGCCTTAAGGATTGGCTTGTAAATGAAACATTCCGAGTATATAAAGAAAGCATGAAAGTTATGTAGTATGTATGTGTGATTTCCTTACAATCCGTTATTGTTGATGATTTGGTGATGAAAATTGCGCGCTTTTGCATGTGCTTAATGCTAAATAAAATCAATGGGACAACAACACCCCTTGGGACGTTGTAAATTGATCCTGACATGGCAGATGTCATGTTCTTGTGGCGAGGGTAAGGTCGGGGACGTGACATCATCCCGTATTTGTTGGTATTAGAGCCGGATTAATACCTAGAGTGATAAGGTATGTGGGAATTATGATAGTTAGTTAGGAAAACACCACATGCTTGTTATTGTTGATTGCTTTTTTAGCTAGTGTTATCAAGGTCTAGTCTTTTGTTGGAACTTGCTTGCAAGTTTTCCCTAGAAACCCTACAGTTGCAACATAAGTGCTCAGGAACCAAGGATTCCAAGAAAAAGGACTACTTGAGGCCAGTCAAGGTCAAAAGGAAAGGCGAAAAAGGACCCCCCGATTAGATGAAATTTTGCAAGCCCTGGAAACCATAGGGAATATAATGGAATAGCAAGCTCATAATCAAGCTGTTGTTGTCCCTGTCAATGCCCTAGTAGCTGGAAATGGGTTTGGTAATGGGAGTGGCAAACGACCAATACATAGACTTGTCGAACAGTTCTTGAAGTTACGACCCTTAAAGTTTTCTAGATCAAGAGATTCTGAAGAGGCCACTACATGGATCGACGAACTGGAGAAAGCTTTTGCACTACCGAGCTGCTCAAGCAAGGATAAGGGCACATTGGCGGTGTATTAGCTACAAGGTTACGCCAGTCACCGGTGGAAAGCCACTAAGGAAAGGGTATTTCTCGAGGGTATTGTCCCAACCTGGAATGCCTTCGTTGATACATTCAATGGAAAGTACTTCTTTGAGTGCGCTCATGATCAGAATATGGCAGAATTCCTACAACTTTGCCAAAACCACCTGACGGTCGACCAGTATGAAGCAAAGTTTGCAAAGCTGCCAAAGTATACCCTTAGATTGATTGAGAACCTAGTGGATAGGGCAAAGAGATTTCGAGATGGATTAAAGCGTGATATTCGAAGCTAGTTAGTGTCGTTGAACCTCAAGAATTACAACGAATTGTATGAGCGAACCTAACTGATAAAAAGGGATTCACTAGAGCGGGCTGCTGCAACAAAATCGCCATATATGTCCCATCAGATCAATCAATGCATGAGCAAGAAACCAATGGTAGGAGGTAAACATTTTTTTTCATCTTAAGAAGAACAACTGTGGGAAGTCGATGTACGCTCTGAATGATTTATGCCGCGTTTGCGGAAGATGCCATGGGAATGCACTGTATCTAGCTCACACCAGAGCCTATTATGGGTGTAGCTAGCAAGATTATCATATAAGGAACTACCCCCAATATCAGCTAGAGATGAAGTGCAGCATCAGCAAGCGAGGCCACAAGGAGCTACACCACAGAACAATCCCAACCAACCGCCAGCTCAAGGAAGAGTTTATGCCCTTACCCAAGAAGAAGCTGAGAACTTGTAGACCATGACCACAGGGATGGATTGACTCGCTAGGTAATGAGCCATTGTAGACTACCATAGTAAAGCGATTCAATTCAACCCACTTGGCCATCCTGTTTACAAGTTCATAGGAAATGGAGGAGGACTCTCCATATCCTTAGTTTTGGCACTCAAGATAGCTCACTTTTGGAGGAAGGTTGCCAAGGTCATTTAGTGACAGTAATGAATATGTCCATTGAGGAACCAATAATGGAAGACATCATTGTAGTACGAGATTTTCCCGATATCTTTCCAAAGGAATTACTAAGATTGCCCCCAAAGCGAGAGATAGAGTTTGTCATTGAATTAGCTCCTAGAACGGAGCCAATTTCCAAAGCCCCTTACCGAATGGCATTGTTAGGATTAAAGGAATTGAAGGTGTTGTAAGAATTGCTTGATAAAGGGTTCATCCGCCCTATTACATCCCCATGGGGGGCATTAGTCTTGTTCGTGAAGAAGAAGGACAAATCGTTGCGTCTTTGTATCAATTACAAGCAACTCAACCAAGCTACTATCAAGAATAAGTATCCATTACCATGGATCAACGATTTGTTTGACCAACTTAAGGAGCTTCAGTGTTCTCCAAGATAGACTTGAGATCAGGTTATCACCAATTAAGGATCAATAATGAAGATATTCCAAAGACAACATTTCGAACAAGGTGATGGTGAAGGCAACTGACGAGAGCATGGTTCGCCAGAGAGGGGGATAGAGAGCAGAGACCATAGGATCGCATGAGAGGCAAACAAATAGCAAAGAACATTTTTGACATGAGGGCTCAAATATGACACGTGTCGCTCACTAAATGGCCTTGCGTAAAATTGGCATGGCACAACTTGTGGATCAATATTTTTGTCTAGTCTTTTTTGTTTTTTTTTTTTTTTTTTTTGGGGTAGGGTGGGGAGGAGAAAAGTAAAGTGACTTGTCAAAACCAATGGTCTCCATATTAGCATATCAGCATCACGTATAATCACTTATGGAGTAAGTGCCACGTCAACACTTCACAACAATGAATTTAATGGACGCATCATATCAAGCACAATTTGTAAAGTTGAACTACTCGATAGAACCAAAAAAGTTTACCTTACTATTGTGCAAGTTTCGCATACTGAAGTCTTCAAATCCCCAGCCTCTTAAATCTTTAGAACTCTTCAAATCCCCAGCCTTCTAAGTAATTCGGAAATATCCTTCCTTCAAAGAATGCCTTCTTGAATCTGAACCCATCGATATATCATGTCATTTGATTATTTCTATTTAAGAATATTAAGTAATAAATTATAATTCAACTAGATTTTTATTTCCTGGTCAATCCTAATTTAGTCGCATAAATATGGAATTTTACTTGTAATATGCTCACATGTATACCTCAATAGATCATACATAGCATAAAGAAGAGACAACCCGTCAATACTCTTCTAAATGCTAATATATAGATAGTGCTAAAAAATGGGATTATGAAAATAATGCAGTAAAATGGATGGACGAATAAATAGGGCATACCGAACACTCAAAAGAGTTGGCCTTGTCATGTAATGAATCGATATTATATAAAGGGACAAGTAGAACATAGACCACCAGTGTGTTTAGATAATTTTACACAAGCAGTCTCGTTTGCCCTTAAATTACTCACTCTCTCTGGTCAATGATGCGTGAAACCTATAGCTCTTACACCGCGGCTGTATACTATGATTAACATTGCCTTTTTTAGCGTATGCTGTGATTACTCTTCCATGAATTGACATTTGCTTCCCTAACTTCCCTTTTTTTTTTTATTGATGGAAGCATATCATATGATACAATAGGCATAAGCAGCCCAGTAGACACTGTGCTAGTCCTCCTCAGACTCACCCATGTCTACCAAAACGTACCGATATACACATTTTCATGGATGAGACTAAAACTTGCTTTTCAGTGCGAGCTCAGACTGAATCAAAAAACATCCATGGGATCGCGAGGAAGCCCCAGCGACGCGACCAAGTTGTCGCTTTCCTCGCTCTGAGAATAGACCAAGACGACGTTGTGGGGGACAGCAGCTGGTGCCACTTGGAACGGCCTCCCGAACCCGAAATCCTTCTTGTAGAAAGGGAGCCGACTCCACTTGTTGATGCAGCAAGTGTTGCCCTCACGATCGACCACGACCCTGTTCAGCTCGACGTGGCCGATGGCTGACCTTATGTAACTATCGGTGACGCATGGGAGCGCCTCGTGCACAGTCTGGACAGCAAAGGAGAAGGACTTGTGAATCAGTTCGCTTGCTCCGCACTCTGCACAGGACCAAACAAGGCCATTCCTGAAGTAGCCGCTCGGCAACGGCGGGTTGAACTTGGGCTGACTGTCGACTGCAATGAGAAGCTTTGCTGTCTCGTGAGGATCGATTCTGAGAGCTTTCGTTCTCAAAATCCACACGAGCGCCAATATGACTTCGAAGCTCGTAGGGACTATAGAGGAGCCATTGTGGGTTGTGATTGTGAAGACTTTCTTGAGTTTAACGAGAGTGAGTGGTTCAAAGCAGAATGATTTGTAAACCAGGGGCTTGGTTTTGGGGTTGGCTATGCATTCGGAACGCGGATCCATCGGAGCACACTCGTGGATGGCTCGACATGTGGAGGTCGCCTCAGGCACAACATCAATTGATCGAGAAAGGGACAAATCGATAGCAGCTTGGCTCGAGCCACATCAGTCCAGCAAGTTATGAAGTCCATGAGGGCTTTTACCATCGACGACGACGTGATTCATGAGAATGCTGAGGGTGATCCCTCCGCCCTTTCACCTGGATTATACAATAAACCGTTAGCGGGGATGGACAGAAGTAGGTCATATTCAAATGGGCCCTTTAATAAAAATAAGTCACTTAATGAACCGGTATTTTATTAAAAGAGGAAAAACATTACCTGCACTGTCAGCAAGGTTGCGTTTGATAGTCAGAATAAAATTTGGGATAAGATATTATTTATTTTATCCTACGTTTGATGCATGCTTAAGACATGATAAAGTCAAATATATGAGGGATATAGACCAGACAAAATTGTCCCATGAGAGAAGTGGGATAAAGGTGGATGGGATTTTTAATGTCCATAATAGGAAAATTATTTTTCTCGGATAATAAACTTATTAAATTAACAAAATTGAAGTTAAATTTGAATCTAAATAATATTTTAAATTAACAACCATTCATTAGAAATAGTTTTCGGAATAGAAATAGATTTTTATATTTTTATTTTTAGAAGAGTTTTAAGCAAAAATAACCGTTTGATAACGACACAAAATTTCTTCCTTTCGGATGGCGATAACGACGACCGACGACCTTTAATATAAAAAAATAAAAATGATTTAGTAAAAAAATAAAGAATAAAATAAAATAAATCATTAAAAAATATCATTTTATTTTAAAATAAAAATATCCTTAGAAATAAATAAATTTATTTTATTTATTCTATTTTATTTTATTTTACGAATAAACTTATTTTAAAATGAATAAAAATTAAAAATAAAAATAAATTTATTTGGCAAAACACTCAAGGCAAATAAAAATAAATTTATTAAATTTCTTTTTAATAAAAATTTATTTTTATTTATCATAAATACATTATTTTAAATAAATTTAATAAATTTATTTTTAATAAAAAAACAATCCGCGTTGTTAAATAAAAATAATTTATTTATTTTAATAAATTTATTTTTATTTTTAAATGAATAAAATGAATATATTTATTTTTATTTTTAATAAAATGAGGAGAGGCGGAGGAGGAGGAGGAGGAGGAGGCAGAGACGTAGAGGAGATGAGGGAGGACTCACTGAAATTAGGGTTTAGTGGGAAAAATTATTTCTGATTTCTTTTCAGGAAATCGAAGTAGAAATTTCTACTTCGATTTCTCTTCCAAATCAATTTCTAGAATAAAAATCTATTCCAGAAATAGAAAAGCGAGTAGATTTATCAAACAAGGTTTCTATTCTAAAAAGCAGTCGGAATAAAAAAATTATTTCTTGAACAGAAATTTTGGTTATCATGCACCCCCTTAATGTCCATAATAGGAAAATTATTTTTCTCTAATAATAAACTTATTAAATTAACAAAATTGAAGTTATATTTCAATCTAAATAATATTTCAATTCTAATATAAGAAATTAAAAATTAAAAATTATTTTTTAAAATTTAATCTTATTTTTATATATTTGAATTTAATTCTATATTATAAAAATAAATATATATTTACGTTTATTACATATTTTAGGTATTTGTGTATTTTAAGTATATTAGTATAGTTTACTATTTAATAAAATGTTATTAAAGAATGATGGTAGGAGAAAAAAGAAATAAATAAATCATTTAAAAAGAGAGGAAAAATAAAATAAAAGCAAATAAAAATAAATTAGAGAATAGTGTTGTGAGGGATTTTCAACATCTCCATTTATGAACTTTTAGGTTTATTTGCACGATATGTTGTTTATAACAAAAAAATGTACATAATATGATATGAATATATCCGACTTTAATATTGCAATTTACTAAACAATGACTAGGATATAAGAAAATCCTAATATTTCATATCCTATCATATTCAATCATATCTTGATCAGAAATCCGGACGATCAAACATAAAGATTTTTCCAATATGGTTTGGGCTCCATCGTTGTTGTTCATGAGTTTTCGCAGTGTTGGCGGATCGATGACGTTGATGTCGCCTAACATTCTAATGTTGTCCTCCAACACCACTTCGATGAACGGGACACCTTCTCCCGTGCATCTCACCGCCATCTTCCCGTCACTCCCCATGACGAGTCTCCCTACAAATGGATAGAACTCGACCAATACCTCGCCCAGCGATTCTCTGAGCATCTCGGTCGCAGCCAAACGCCTTCCCCTCCCTTCGCCTTTGAAGGCGAACAAAATCTCAACCATATCAGGGAAGGTCTGGTCGAGGCTCGAGAGAATGTAGAGCCCGCCAAACGTTTCCCTTGCCGGAGAAACATTACGTGCATTCATGATCTTCACATCGAGTTCTCGGGTAGCTCCAAGGTTCGTTGGCTTCTCTTTTCCTGCTTCTTTGCACAAAATCACGTATCATAGAAATTAAATTTAATTATTTGTAGGCGTTGGCGATACAAGAGTAATGTCTATTTTGTTTATCAAATCTACATTCCTTTTAGTTTGCACTAGAGGGAGATTTACATTCTTCGTAGGATACTGGAGTCATGCATATCTAGTCAGATTCAAGATTTACAGTATACATGCTACGTGCCATCTTTGCCTTGATGATCAAGGCTCCGCATGATAACCTTCCCCAGCCAAGAAATTTCTATTCTTCTCTTCCCCAGAACAAAAAGGGAATAGAAACTAGCATGATAACGGCAAGTCAATTTTTTGTTCCCGGGAACAAAAAGTTAGCCCGGGAATGGTTTTGGAATAGAAATGAGAAGTAAAAAAAAGTTGCTTCTTGTTCCCGGGAACAAGTTTAAGAAATAAGTGAATTTTTTTTTTCTTTTATTCTTCTCTTGCTAACGGCCATTGACCGCCGCTGACCGCCAACCGCCGCCGCCGCCGCCGCCGCCGGCCGACCGCCGACCGTCGCCGCCGCCAGTCGTTGGAGGCCGACCGACCGCCGCCGCCGCCGATTCGCCGGACGCCGCCGGTCGCCGCCGCCGCCGATCGCCGCGGACGCCGCCGGTCGCCGCCGCCGGGCTGGAGGCCGACCGACCGCCACGCCGCCGGCCGCCGCCGGCCGCCGACCGACCCGCCGCCGCCGCCGTCGGTCGTCGGAGGCCGACCGACCGTTGCTAACGCCGGTTGCCGGAGGCCGACCGACCACCGCCGATCGTCGCCGCCACCGCCGGACGCCGCCGCCACCGCCACCGCCACCGCCGGATGCCGCCGCCGCCGCACGTTGCCGCCGGTCGACCGCCGCCGCCGACTACCGCCGCCGATTGCCGCCGCACGGCCCATCGGCCGGCGGGTCGACGGCGGCCGATGGGCCGGCGGCGGCAATCGGCGGCGGTAGTCGGCGGGCGGCGGTCGACCGGCGGCAACGTGCGGCGGCGGCGGCATCCGGCGGTGGCGGTGGCGGCGGTCTACCAGCAAAAATAAAAATAAATATATATAAAAAAGAAACTATTTTTTACCAAACGGATTTCTATTCTTTTTCTATTTCTAGAGTAAAGTTTACCAAACGGGTTTTTTTACATAGAAATTGTTCCCTAAGAATAGAAATAGAAAAGAACTATTTCTGAAAAGAAATTGTTCCCAGCCAAGAAATGTTCTCATGCGGAGCCCAAGTGACCAGATGTCCCGAGAATTTTGGAGCCCACCCCGTGAACAACATAGACGAAACATCGAAAAAGATCAATGAATTATTCCAAAGTCGTAAATAAGGTTATTTTATCATACACCTTTACACTCCAAAGTTTGAAAAAATAACCATGCGCAATTTTTAGTTGTGGTTAATACCACTAAAATTCTAAACTGGTACACCAATGATAAATTTATTATAAATTAAATTTATGATCAAAATCTCAAACTAGTACACATGTGATAAATTTATCCAAAATTAATTTTTTGATCACCAAAAGGTTCAAACTAATACATCTACAACAAATTTGCCTTGAACTAATTTTTTGACTATTAATAATCCTAAACCGGTACATTTGTGATAAATCTACCCTCCATTAAATTAGATTAATACCACGAAAAACTTCAAACTGATGCACTGTAACAAACAAGGAGCAAACCTGAAATCGATACACTCATGAATTATCATATGTCATCTAACTTAATAATTTGAAGGTAAAACTTAACGAAAACTAACAAAGGTAAATTTGTCACAGACACACCAATTCGGGGTTTCTCATTGTCAAAAAATTAGCTTGGGGTAAATTTTTCATAGGTATATCAATTTGGGGGTTTTTTATCTCAAAAATTAGTTTTTTCTTTTTTAAAATTTGTTACGGATATAACAATTTTGGGTTTTTCGTAGTATTAACCTTTTAGTTCTTATCCTTAGATTCTAGATTAAATTACTTTGATATTACTTCGGAGGAGAAAACAAAATTGTCAAAATTACTTTAAGCAAAACAGGGTAAATTCTCCGAATGGTCATGTAAAATGAATAATTTAGAGAACATATTCATAAAAAATGATTGTTTGTATTGTTTCAATAGAAAATGTCTTTATTATTAACTTTTATTAATGATGAAACTATTTCTAATTTATTAAGTGATACAAGTAATTATTTTTAAGTAGGTTTCTAAATTATGAATTTTCCATAAATAAATGCATCTATAGAAATTTCAATCGAGTCCCTGAATTTTGGTTTTACTGTTGGTATTAAACTTTCATTTCTTCACCATCGATGGAAGTTCGAACGGGAGTTGACCAACTTTCCTGTCAAAAGTTGACTTCACAAGGACGCAGCCAATATTTCTGGATGTCATTGCCATTACCTTTTTCAACGATCTTTCCTTCACACTAGGAAGATTGGACGTAATTGTTGTTGGAGAAAACTTCCTTGAGTGTTTTGAAGTTGACAAAACGTTCCCATCAGTTTAGTCTGAAGACTTGCAGGACTCTACTATCAAAGTCTGAAGACCTCCGGACTGCCAGACTCAAGACTCAAAATCTATCCACATTGACAGTTTCTACATCGTCGAAGAAGGTTTATCCGAAACGAAGTATTTCGTTAAGGATCTAATTCTGTCGACTAAAAAAGATCTCTTGGCTGGATATAGCATGTCAGAAACCATTATTCGAATCAAGATTGATTCAAGGATTTTGGATCCGATGATTGGCGAAGTATACTTGGAAGATTCTACTTATGGAAACCTAGATCCTGATTGTATGGGTGAGCAGGATTGATGGGCTATCGTCATGTTCCTTAAATAGCTCGAAGATCTTCATAATTGATTCTGTCCAACGGGTAGATTGGAAGAATTCTTTTGGTAAGTGCCAACGGGTGTGATGACATAAAGGAGTATATAAGGAAGATGTTCCAGTTGTTTGAGTGGGTGTGCGATAGAAAAATTCCAAAGTTTGAAGCTCCTTATTCTTAGTCAATTAAACTGTTGAGCAAAATCTTGTACACAAAAGAGAGTCTATATATTTGAGAGACCTTGAAGAAGTGTAGCTGAGTCTCTACACTGTGGAATCAAAGAAGAGTTTTATTGTAATAACTCTTTTGTTTCATAGTGAAATTCAGCCGGTGGGCTGTCAATGCGGAAGAATGGACGTAGGCTTAGATTAAGCCGAACCACTATAAACTATGTGTTTCTATTCTCTTCCCTACGCTCTTTTACTTTGATCGTAACACGTTTTATTTACAAGAGACAAATTTCATTTTCATAATCTATTGTTGATTAGTGCTGCACAATTATCTCTGAAATTTGTTTCTACACCTATTCACCCCCCTCTAGGTGCTCGTACTAGCTTTCACAATTGTAAATATACACACTCTTCCAAGGGGTTGCTATGAGTGTTAAGATTTGCTTACCCGGGTGTCGAACCATCAAGGTAGGGTTGCTAGGGCCGATGAGGCATCCACTTGGCTGACATGGCGTTTGAGGTGGCACTAGAGAGCGGGATCACGGCGGCAAATTTCGACTTGGAAATGGAGATGATTGAGAATCGAGAAGTTTTCTTAAAAAAATGGAGAGAGAGAGAGAGAGAGAGAGAGAGAGAGGGGTGAGTGGATGAATGAACAAAGTGAGAGGTTTGCACTAATTATAGGAGAGAGAATGTGAAACATGGGCATGGGAAACGAGTGGGAGGGAGATGTTTGTATTATTTGTAGCAAGGGCATGTGAAACAAGTGGAAGGGAGAAGTCCGTATTATTTGGCGGACTTACTTAAAGTTCGCATTTACTCATTAGCATTGAAGATGCAATGGCATAGGGTTGCTTGTCTTTGGTCTATCAACTATGGTAGGGAAAAAAGCACAACAGATATCATAACTTTCATACAACACCCACTATAGTACCATGACTATTCCATCAACCACTTAACTATCAACTTTTAAAATAATGTTGAAATATTGGACCAAAAAAAAATGTTGAATTTGGTAATGTGACTTTTTCAATGGCAAAGGACACCAAAAGTACCACAACTTGTGTATGACGCTCCCTTTAGTATCAAAATGTTTTTTTGACCACTTAAGTGCCAAATTTAAAAAAAAAAAAATTGATATTTTCAGTGCCAATTCCGATTTGTTGGCCAGAAATTTGATGTGGCTTTTTTTTTTTTTATTAATTTCTCAAGCCGATGTGGCACACCAGAGGATCCGGTCAACATCTAAAGCATAAATGATATCATCTAGTAGCTTTTACAAGTGAATATTTTAGTGTCATAAGTTGTAAATAGTGATCAATTGAGTGCCAAGTTTTGTTGAAAGCGATCACTTAAATGCCATTTGTGGTTAAAAAGTAATAACTCATGCTACACAAGTTTTTAAAAATGGATGTGTTGGTTTCACTTTTTTTGTCTCACTTGCACTGCACCAGCACATTGCTAGTGCTTCTTGTACTTGCACTAGCACAAGTTCTGCACCAACACATAGCTGGTGCAATCACAAAATACACCCCAGCACTAATTTTGCACCAACAACACATACTATAGATTAGGTGGGTGGGGTTGGGTGTGACTATATGACATCGGTTCTGGACAAAAGTATGTGAGATGGCTTTGCTTGTTTGTTTAAGTTTAATTACAATTTTGATTAGTGAGCCATCACAAGGTTTCTCAACTTAGACCATTTCGCTAGATCACTGATTATGTCCAGCTTCCTAATAACTCGACAAAAATTCCTCTTTCACGTCTACCCAGTAAGACTAGTTATTGTCTTCCAACCCATACTCCACTTCAGTGATTTATTACTCACAACCCATCTTTCTTGGCCCGCTATCTGTTTGCTAAAACAACAACAAACCCAGTCCATCCAACTGATCAGGAATTCTGTCTTTCAACAGAATGAATTCACATCTTCTATTATGTGCTATGTTTTTAGCCTTGATGATCAATGTGACTCAATCGCAAGGCAACGATGACTTGCAGTTTGTACTCAAATTGCAGCAACTTGTTCAACTATGGGAACATCCAAGGCGTGGATTGCCCTTTTTGGGGGTGAGAACCAATCCAGCGATTGTGACTACCCAACGCTACAACTTGCTGTGAGGACAACTTTGCCAATATCAAGAAACAAGATCACCGAAAATCATGGTATTTCGAATTATTTAACAACACGCCCTGGACTTTTGAATGAACAATAAGCATGCCTACAGCAAATCACATAAACAAACTTTCCAATAATCACCAAAGTTAACTTCATCTAATCAAAACACAGAAAAAAAGATGAGCGAAAGACACTCTAATTCAGAGTATAAGAAAGCTTTTACTCAAACAGCTTATCAGGACTCTCAGTAAGCTCCCATCCATATTATATTTGCTGGAAACCACTATCAATCTAAGAGCTCAATTTGGCAACCGAGCAAACATTGCAACTAATAGACTTGATTCCTTACTTTCAGAGGAATAAAAAAATGGAAAGCATAGCAAGTTCCATGTACTTCGATTAAAGATTTGATCATTGTAGACAAACGCTAATGAAGGCAACACTCATATAACTCAGAATCAATCACAAAAAATTCACATCTTCGATAAAACTAAATCAAACCAGACGAAAGTTAGGGTTAAATAATATTACATTTAGGAAGAACAGGATCGTATTTAATGAGTAGTCAAGGCAAGGCCTTGCACAGAAGAAGAGATATAAACAAACTGTGGTGATTGGTTAGATTGACAACATCTTCCTCTGACTACATAATACATATACATAGAACTTGAATCCATAGCCTACAAAGTACAACTACCAGTAATAGCCGCTATAGATATAAATTCAGCAGCCAGTAAACAGAGAAGAAGGGCCCAAACTAAAGCAGATCAAATCTGACACCACTTTTACTACATAAGATAGATTAGAATCGAACTTTGGCATGAGTGAACAAGATTGACTTTGTGTAATTAGGTGTCATGCTACCACCTCCAAATCCAATTTTCAAGAAAGAAATTTGACACAGAGTAAATGTAAACTAAGAGAAACATTATCAAAGTCGAACAAAAACATCCAACTCAACACCTAACAAAATCAACCCCATTAATGTCTGCATCAACGCTTCTCTTCCCTAGGCCAAGACCCTTCGCATCAAGGAACCACTATTGCTGTTACTGCTACACTTCACCTTCTTGATCTCCACTCCCATCTTGTTCAGGCCGAGCACAGCCTGCCTCCTTTTCTTGCTCCTGATCCAGCACTCACTACACAAAGACTACAAGACCGAAGCATAGATCGATCTCAAGTTGTGTCAAAATGAAAATAGTGATCAAGTGATGGACGGATCAGTTATTTTAGGGCTAGCTGGAACGCCTCACCCGAGAGGTGTCTTGGAGGTCCTTCAATCAGCGTAGGTCTTCTTCCCCTTCATCGATCCATGCAACAATAGTGAACCAAATCAAGCAATTTCAACCACCTGAACAATGCAAGGATCCCAAGATCTCGACGAGATAAGGTCACACAAAGTCCTTATCAGTGTGACCACTAACCTTTTCATCATATTCAACATTTGCATCGACTCTCAGTAAGATCTAGCAATTCTTCGAAGCCGGCGAAGTACGACAAACCCTAGTGATCACTGAGAGACGACCCTTGAGTGTCAAGATCAGGACGAAGAAATGATTGCACTGTGAGATCTACTCGACTGTAGTAGGAAGAAGGAACTGGAAGCGAATCTAACCCGAAATAAGGGATATAGAGAGAGAGAGAGAGAGAGAGAGAGAGAGAGAGAGAGAGGGAGGGTTAGTGATGATCGTGAGGAAGCTTAAATGGAGTCGACAAGCGCACACGAAGCAAGAGAGAGAGTTGGGACTTTATAGAGAGGGGCAAAATCCATGTGCATTGGAATTTTTTTTTTTTAATAATAAAATGCCAACTCAGCTTTTTTTTTTTTTTTAACTATAAAAGTCATGAAATCACTTTGGCCAAAATTTCTTGTCATTGGCACTAAAGTGATTTTTTTTTTTCAATTGGGTACTTAAGTGAGCCGACGAAAACTTTTGGCACTAAAGTAAGTGCCGTACACAAGTTTTGGTACTTTCGGTATCTTTTTGTCCATCACCTAAGTGTTGGAAAATCGGACATGATATTAAAATTTATAGCACTTGTGCTGTACATTTTTTAAAAGTTGTAGCACTCAAATCATCGCTTGAAAAGTTATGTCACTAAAGTGAAAGAATTTTAAAAAATTATAGCATCTAAATTTATAACACTTGAGTGTTATGTTGGAACACTTGTGGTGTCATTTTTCCACTTTGGTGTTATGTGGAACTTTCTTAGGGATACATGTATGGCTTTTCTATGGTAGATATTTAAGGTGGATTATTTTTAAAAAAAAAAAAAAAGTTTTACAAAATTTACATGGTATTAGAGCATGGGATCTCGAGTTCAAATATTTCCAAGCCCTTATTTATCTTCCTTATTACAAATTTGCATGCTTAGTGATAGGCCAAAGTCCAACATATACATGAGAGGGAATGTTTAAATAGTTAAATATAGAATTAGACATTTATATAATAGTTTAAGTTTTTACAATAGTTAATAGTGGTTTTGTAAAATTTTATGATTGCTCCATGCCACGATATCATCATTTCCTAAAAGGACTGATCGAATTCCAATGAAATTGCATCCATTTAAAAAAATTAGAGATCTTACATTGATTGATCAAGAGACAGTTTTATGACCTTTGATGGTACACTAAATTTCAATGATCGACGGTAAAACTCACCCATTCTAAAAGGAGCTTTTATTAGTAAAATGGCAGCTAGCTAGAGAGAACAAGAGTATACATTAGAAATTAACTAGTACACTCGCCCATGCGGGTTTATTTTTCCAGAATTATTGAAAAATTTTATTTGTTAAAATTGTTTTTCCAGTCTTGCCCCATCGCTCTCTATAACAATAATGTATATATAGAATTTTTTTAGAAAGTGACAATAATCATGAAGTTGAATAAGCATAAGGAAATATCACATGAATGCAATGCATATTAATCGGTGGATAATTGAACTTTATGGATTCATTTGCCTTACTTATGAATTTACTTTACCGTTATCAAATATTTCTTCTTATTTTAAAGGATTGGATTATCATAGGCTATTTCTATTCTATTCAACTCGAGTTTTTCAGTCACTTTTTTAAGTAATTATTATCTTCCAAGAAACATTACTCTGATATTGCATTTTACTACATGTTGTATTGGATGGAACCGAAATAGTTGTACTCTCTATAGTGAATGGTATTATCAATTTTTTCACTCTATATTAACTACTGAATACATTATTAGATATTTTCTGTATATATACCACATAACATGTCGTGCACAACAACGCCGATCATACGTAGATAGACACATTATTTTCTGATTCTCATAAAGAAAATTCTACTAAAATAATGCACTATTTGCACTTTATACAAAGAGTATCGAATTCTTGGTTTTAGGATTCCTATGTTGTTGCCACGTCGTCGTCAGTGCTCCAGATACACAACCTTGAATTCAATAGGTGGTGCTCCAGATACACAACCTTGAATTCAATAGGTACATTGCATGAAGAAAGAGAAAACCCATCACTACTCTTCCAAATGCTAAAGATATATATAGATAGTGGCTAAAAAATGTGCTTACAAGAATAATGCGACACAATGGACTGTCGTATAAATAGGGCATAGCAAAAATCTCAAGAGAATTGACCTTGTCACATAATGAATTGATTATTTCATAAAGGAAAAAATAGAACATAAACCACCCATGTGTTAAAATAATTTTACATGAGTGGTCTCGCATGGCCTTAAACTACTCACTCTGTTCGATCAATTATGTGCGAAACCTCTGGCTTTTGCACCACTAGTATATACTATAATTACTCTTTCATAATTTAACATTTGAATCAATAACATTCCCTTTTTTAGGAAAGTACATCACAATATAGATGGAAGCATCTCAAATGATACAACGGGATTAAGCATCCCAACACAGTGACTTGCACTGTGTTATTTCTACTTGAAAACTAGAGGCGCAGAAACTAGACTTCACACATCTACCCAACCACACTCATAATCCTCAGATCCATGGATGAGATTAGTACTTGTTCATCAAAGCAAGTTCAGACTGAATCAACTTCGAAAAAACATCCATGGCATCACGAGGAAGCCCCAGAGACACAACCAAGTTGTCGCTCTCCTCGCTCTGGGAAGCGACCAAGACGAGGTTGTGGGGGACCATGGTCGGCGCCACTTGGAACGGCCTCCCGATCCCGAAATCCGTCTCGTAGAAAGAGAGCCGACTCCACTTGCTGATGCAGCAAGCGTTGTCCTCGTAGTCGACCACAACCCTGTTCAGCTCAACGTGGTCGATGGCCGACCGTATGTAACTCTCGGTGACGCATCGAAGCGCCTCTTGCACGGTCTGAACGGCATACAAGAAGGGCTTGCAGGTCAGTTCGCCCGCACTGCACTCAGCGCATGACCAAGCAATGCCGTTCCCAAAGTAGCCGCTTGGCAACGGCGGGTCGAATTTGGGTTGACCATCGACTGCAGTGAGAAGCTTTGTTGTCTCGTGAGGATCCATTCCAAGAGCTTTGGTTCGTGCAATCCACACGAGCGCCGATATGACTTCGAAGCTCGTAGGGACTATGGTAGAGCCATCGTGGGTTGTGATTGTTGACACTTTCTTGAGTTGAATGAGAGTGTGTGGCTCGAAGTTGAATGATCTGTAAACATGGGGCTTGGTTTTGGGGTCGATTATCCTTTCAGATGGCCGATCTACCGGAGCATACTCGTGGTGGAGGAGATCGACACGTGGAGGTCGCCTCGGGCACAACACCGATCGATCGAGAAAGGGAAGAATCGATGGTGACCTGCCTCGAGCCACATCGCTCCAGCAAGTTAGGAAGTCCGTGAGGGCTTTACCATCGACGAGGACATGATTCATCACGATGCCGACGGTGATCCCTCCGCACTTAAATGTCGTCACCTGGATTATACATAGACTATAAGCGGGTGTTTACATCAGAAAATGAATCTCTGGAAACATTACCTACACGGTGAGCAAAGGTTCTTCCACTATGGTTTGGGCTCCGTCGCTATGCTTCACAAGTTTTCGTAGTGTCCCGGGATTGATGACGCTAATATTGCCTAGCATCCCGATGTCGTCGTCCGACATCCCAATGTCATCGTCCGACATCGCTTCGACGAACAAGACACCTTCCCCGGTGCATGTCGCTGCCATCTTCCCATCACTGCCAAGACAAGTCTGCCTGCGAATGGATAGAAGTCGACCAATACCTCAGCCAGCGATGCTCTAATCATCTCGATCACAGTGGAACTTTGCCTTTGAAGGCGAACACGATCTCAATCATGTGAGGGTAGGTCTGGTTGTGACAGCCTGAATTTTCAGAATTTGTTTTCGATTAAATAAATCGGACCTTTTAACGAAACGCTAATAGTGCTATTCTCTGAGCTGATCACTCACGAGATAACTGGACTATCTGAGAAAGAAATTAGGGAATCTAAATGCAATTGGACTTGAGAATTCGATCAAGAATCGACTGCTCGACCGTATTGATCTGCAAGGGTCATTACGGCATCATCAAAGATCGATCAGAAATCAGAAATATGTAGATTTGATCGAGATATGTGATCAAATTATGGGTGATTCCACTTGATTGAAAAATTCTTATCGATCGGCACTAAATTGATTTTCTGTCATTTTTGTACCTAGTACCCGTAATTGAAATCTCGAGAATTTCACGACAATAGAGGGTCGCCAATGTGTCGGAGATGTACATTGTGACTCGACATAAATCGATCACGGGTCAATTGTACCAAAAATTCCTAAAAGTTACCTAGTAGACTAGGTCACGCTAAAAGTGCACCGGATTGAAAATAACCGCGAATTTGAACCCGATTTCAGAAATTGAAAGTTCTGTGGTGTCACGAGCTATTTGAGGAACGTCAACTCATTCTCTCGAAGAATTTTCAAAAATTTCGAGGTTTTTACAGAATATCGATTCGGACGTCGTGGAAAAATAACAAAAATTTGGATTAGCCGAATTAAAGAGATTTTCGACTTGCAAAACCGAGCCTATATGACGAAAGAGACTTGTAGAAATTATGTGGACTTTTTTACATCAAAATTTGGATGTTGAATTTGGGAAAATTGTTAAAGAAATTGGGACCAAAAGTAAAATTCGGATCAAAGAGAGAAGGGCTGCATTTTGGCATCTTTTGGGTTTAATTAGTGAAAATTGATTTAGAAAGTATTAGGAGACTATGAAGATAATGTTGAAGCGCCAGTGGGACCGAACAATGATGAATGTGAGATATTTAATTAGATATTTTGGCTTCCTCTCCCTCAAGCTTCTCCCATACGCTCCTTTCCCCTTCGGTCTTCATCATCTTCTCCCTGCTCGACCATTTCTCTCTCCCTCTACGTTGGCTCATACCTTGCTTTCATTTTCCCTTTATTTTTCATCAATCACCAAGTCCCCGTTGCCTCTCTTGCTGTCCCCACCGACCGAACCGCAATCACTCGCCCACATCTCCACTCACCGAGCGTCCCTCTCTCCCTCACGAAGACCAGCGCCCACGCGTCCGAGTCTCCACCTTCTTCAGTCAACAATTGAAGCCGGTGTTGACCCAAACCTCCACCGAAACCTCATGTCTGCATCGCACAGCCCAACTCCCTGCTGCCGGCAAATTCGTGGACGCCAGCCAACTGCCCGCGTGGTCTTCTTCAGCCGAATTGAAGACCCAGCGAAGCTGCATCCATCCGTGTCTTCAGCCGCGTGTCTCCTTCGGTCAATCTTGTTGTTTCCTCAGTTGGATTGTTGACCAGAGCCGCTCCTCAGTCGCGCGTCCCTCGGCTGCCAGCGAAGCCGTGATTTTGCCCCGAAGATTCCCACACTCGAGCAAAACCAGCGTCGTCGCCCTCAGGCAGCCCCCGATCAGCCCACGATCAGCCAGCTAGCCCGTGAAGCCCAGCAGTCTTCAGTTCCTTTGAGCCCATCTGCAGCTCAGCCCATAAGAAAACAGGCCCATCTCAGCAGATCTTCAACGGCCCAACCTTCAGCAGCAATCCAGGCCCAGTAGTTCTATTCTTGTTCAGCCTATTAATTCTAGCTGCAGCCCATGTGAGAGTCAGCCCATCTCAGTTGAAGCCCAGCCCAAGTTGGAAACAAATCTCAGATTTGGGCTGAGATTTTTTGGGCCCATTTTAGGCCCGATCCAAGTCTACCGACGCCGCCGAAAATTCTGATTTCGGCCATCGTTGCACCGCCGTCGCGGTGAACTGATCTTCGTTTTGCACCGGTGAGTTTATACCTAAACTCGCTTAGAGGCTTAGGAATTAGGTGATTAGTTAGATTAAATTAGAAATGTAATTATTTAATTAAGCATGTTAGGTGGTTAGCATGGTTTACAATAAAAAATTTAAACAAATTGTACTATTTATCTGAAGGGTTCGGGAATTTCTTGAGTCCGTATTGGTTATTAATTTAATGATTTTAGCCTAGATTAGTATTGTTAGAATTTAAATTGATATATTTAATTAATTTCGGTAATTATTTAATTATTAATTATTTTTTCGGAAATTATACCAAGAGAGCCGCTCGATAGAATTTTGAGCTGATTGCGGTGATGTATTTAGTTTCGCAATTGAATGTTGTATTGTTGAATTGAATGATGATTGTGATATATTGGCATTTTAATTGGAAAATGCCGGGTGTCAGGTGTTGACACCGAAAGTGGTCTTTTAATACCAAATCAGCTTAGGTAAGCAGTATAAATCTATAATAGCTTCGGCGAGCATTAACATTATTATAGATCTCTAGCAGCTTCGGTGAGCAATGGCAAGCAATAATGCTTTAGCAATTTCGGTGAGCACTTTAGACATCAGCTTCAGCAAGCACTTGTTATTAAACAACTTCGGTGAGCATTATTTGATCTAGCAGCTTCGGTAAGTAAATTTTAGATAACAGCTTTGGGGAGCAATGATATATGAGTATATCTATTTCAACTTAGGCGAGCAGTGTTCGAATCGACATAATATATTAATGACATTGATGGCATGGAGTCGAATGAATCGATTGATTGATGGTGGATTTGAATTGAATTGTTTAATTGAGTATTTGAATTATACTGACCTGCAGAGTAGAACTGAGGTGAGGTAAATCCTCTATGTTAAGTGTGTGATTGTGTGGTTAGGACACTTCTGGGCGTATTTCCCTCATAATTGGAGTTTAGAGCTTAGACTCGCTGAGATTATATCTCACCCCGTTGTAGGACAACATATTCAAGGTCATCGAGTGGAGGACCTGGAACTGAGAGGAGGTAATCGGAAGCGTAGGTCAGTTAGGACCACTTCTTTTTGGAAGGCCAGTCTTTTTTAGTCTTTTGACCATAGACTCTTATACATGACTCAGTGTTAATATAAAAGCATGTTTGTTTATGAATTTGTATCCTACTTTTCTATCCCGAGATGGTTACTGTCAAGAGATTTCTTTTCACTTCCACATGTGCAATAAAATGGAAAGGGTCGGCGACTCGTTCTGGGAAGTTACAATTTATTATCAACCAGAGAGGGATGGGCGTGCGCTCGAAGATCGGGGCGTGACACTGGTCGAGGTTAGAAAGAACGTAGAGCCGGCCGGACGTTTCCCTCGCCGGAAAAACGAAGACCACATTCGTGATATTCACGACGAGTTCTCGTGTAGCTCCGATGTTCGTTGGCTTCTCATTTGCTGCTTCCTTGCACGAGTTAAATTTAATTATTTGTGGGCTTTGGTGAAAACAGGGGTAGTTTATATATTTTTTATCAATTCTATATCCCTTTTTGTTTGACTAGAAGGAGATTTAGAGACAAGGCTCAAATCTGGAAAATAGTTGGAATTTTCTTGTTACAATGCATCCGCTTGTTGTACAATTTGCTTGTTAATGCAAACAACTTCGACAAAAGCAATATCTACATGTCTCAAGCTATGGAGCTATTTGGTCATACGGATTAGCTTAAAATCTCATTTTTCTGCGTTATCTTATAAAAATGACGGCGACATTTTGACCACGAGTTTCTTTCACAAGTCCATGCAATTGGATGGACTTGTGGAGGAATCTAATGTTGATTTTTTCTAGGGTCCGAAGTTTCACCTGTTTTGTTTGTAAAAACATGATTAGTGAATTAATGACACTTTTTGGTCAAGGAAAGTATTTATACATAAAATTAAAAAGTGAATTCATAAATCTAAGAAGATGAAAAACTTTTTATATTGTTCATCTTGAATTTTTCAATATTTTAATTCTTTTATTTAAAAAATCAAATTTCAAAATTTCAAATTTCTTTTTCTCTTTTACTTTCTTTGTTTCTTCTTTGCCAATCATTGGGCCTTAGTAGCCAGCCACAAGTGCAAGCCAGTAAGGCTAAAATCGGAGAAGGCTTGAGCTTGCCAAGACTGGCGAGCTCAACCTCGCTACAACAAGTTAGAGCGCAACCTTGCCCGAAGTCAGCCAGGTCCACCCTTGTCGAGCCTCGCGATGATGCCAGTGGCCTGTTGTAGTTGTTATCGAGGCCTCGCGACTAGTGAGGGAGGAAGAAGGAAAGACAGAAAAAAATAAAAACATATTTAAAAAATGATTTTTTTTCATGAGATTGAAAACATTTTTCAAATGAGATCTAAATATTAAAAACAGCTTTGATCACATATCACCATATAAAGGAAAATCAACCATGTTCCTGAAAAATAATATTTTTAAAAGTGCTTTCCTTTTTCATGAAATTTTCTCTCAAACAAACACTCTTATTTTGAATTATATTAGTTAAGCGATGTGTTAATTGAGATTAGGGTTCGTTATCTAGACTTATCAAAAGTCAAAAATAACTTTTTAACTTTCCAGTCAAATCAAAAAATAAAATATTCAAATTTTAAAAGATTATGCAAAAATTATATATGAATATTCGTGTCAATAATGATCTATTTCATGTCAATAATTATCTATTATTTCTTAATTGCATACAAACTATTCTAAGTTAGAGTCATTTGTATAAGCCAAAGGCGTCAATCCACATGGCTTGCAAGTAGTCCATGGGCTTCCAAGTAATTGAAAGTGTACTCCTTGATTATAAAAAAAAAAAAAAAAAATTTGTCGGTCTCTTTTGATTGTCATTGCACACTAATAAGCATTACTTGACTTAAAATCTAATATTCATTTGTCTATATATTTACAAATTTTCACTTTCTAAGTACCTTGGCGTGCAAAAAGTTTCTCCACAAGGAAAGTCAATATACTAACACGTATTCAAGATATAACTTTGACATGTGAATTTTCTTAAATGATGGATATTATTCTTTCATGGTTGCAAGTATGAAAAATGTTTTACGTCAATGATGCTGGTAATTGAAACCCTACGTATATTTTCTTTTGCAATAAAGATGTTTAAACTTTTTTACATTAAACATAAAAATATTATATTGTTGTTCCAAATAAGTGTCTTTCATTTTTTATTTTTGTTTTGACTGACTCATAATTTTGCTAATTTAAAAAATCCCACTTAGCCGGGTAAAACATATGTATTCACCATCACCCATAAGAATATATTCATATTCACAAGTATCTACAAGTCAATTTGGTCAGATCCAAGATACACAATATTCACAATACGTACCATCCTTGCTTTCATGCTCAAATGTTTGTTCGAGAACTTTGGAACCCACCCTGTGAATAACATTGCAGAGAAAAAAAAATCAGTAAATTATACCAAAGTCGTAAGTAAGGTTATTTTATCATAAACCTTTTCATTCTATAAGTTTAAAAAAAAAAAAAAATAACCAGATGCAACTTTTACTATCTATCCATAGATTCTCTACTAATCATTTAGATATAATATTAGAGGAGAAAAAATTCATCAAATTACTTAAATCAAAGCGGGAGTAAATTTCACAGATACTTATTCAAAAGTAAATAATTTTACAAAAAATTAATAATTGATTATATCGGTTTGAAAAATCATTCAATAAAAAAATTTTCATTATTAAAAGCAATATATACCTAGACATTTTCATTGATAATGAAAATATTTTTTGTTCATTCATTTTTGTAATCAATAAAAGTTATCATAGTTTTCTCAACCGTGGATTTATAACAAAATACACACAACCATAGACTTTGCAATCAAGTTGCTGAACTTTGATTCTTATTGTCAGCACTAAACTTTTTATTTATTCACAGTGGATGGCACTTTTAACGGGATCTGACCAACTTTTCAGTCAAATGCTAACTTAAGACACATAACCCTTGGATTTACTATCATTACCTTTTTCAACGATCTTTCTTTTGACCTCATTCAACCTCAGTTCAAAGCAGTGCAATGATTCATCCCACCTTTTGTCCTCCGCCATGTATCCTGCTCCTCTTGAATTATCTTGTGAAAAAGGGTTTGACATTAATGAGAAAAGGAAGCTCCCCCCGAATCTTTAGGAACTAGTTTTCCCTTAGGCCGTTCGTGCTTCTCTTTTCAGTACCTTCTTGTCATATTTTGCTGGGGGAATTGCATTTGGCCCTCCAAGTTCTTGGGATTGTGTTAAGTTGCCCTCTGACACGTCAATTTTTGCAATTCGGCCCCCAACCTGAAATTTTTTACAATATGCCCCTTAGCATTCTCTAGCTCAATTTTTCTTACATGTCTTGATTGTACGTTATCTACATACGTCAGTTCAAAAATAGGGAGTATTTATGTTTAAGAATTGTATTGATATGCAGTATTGTCTCCGGTCAAATTTTCTCAAAAACCTGAGTCACATGCTCCTACATTTAATATATTTCTGAATTATTTTTTCACTTTTTTTATATGTATATACTTATATAACGAATTTGTCTTCCATAATTAGGCATAGGGTAGGTATTGCAATTGATTTTTAATACCTACGGGGCTCATTGAGAAAAATTAAAATGTTAGAGGCAATTTGCTACAACAACTAAAAACTCGGGGTCAACTAGGGTTGATTTATAGTGAAGTTTGGTATGAATAAAAGTTTCTTTGTCAAACATCTCTAAATAAAAACAAGAAAGCATTTATCATTATTATCAATATATCAAATGATACGTGTATTGAATAGGAGACGAATATTCATTGTATAGGAAATGTACTTAGAATGTATAATACAAATGTACTATAATATAATATAATATGAATATTCATTCGTGTATTTAATAACAAAAAGTTTCTTTTTGACTTTTCAGCAAGCTTGAACAAACTGGGCCAATCTTTGAAAAAAAGAAAATAACAAAAAGGAGAAAAGGGGAGCAAAGGCTTTGATCTGTACTGGAAAAAAGTTTGAAATCAAAGGCTTAACGTTCCTCAGCTCCATCCGACGTAGTCTCGTCCGTTCGCGACGCTCCATGTCAAAAACCTCGTCCTGCGAAAACAGCCACTGCTTTCTTCGTCTTGCGCTTTTTTCAAAAGGTTTCGAAGCGAAGCAATGAACCGTCGCGGTGTCAGCGGCAATCACTGGTCTTTCCTGGTAACGCTGTCCGCTCATGAAATGTTCTGCCTTTCTCAAAACGGGGGTGTCGCCAGGGAGCTGAGGAGGGAAAGGACAGCGTGTGAGCGAGGCCAGAGGGGAATGTCGTGCGGTCTGAGCAGGCTAGCGACAGCCGGCACCGTCCTTGGAGGGAGACGAGCTCAAAAGGGGGAGAGCTGGGAAGAGAACGGGGGGAGAGAAGAGAGAAGAAAGAGAGATCCGGTCAGTTAAACCGGGAGAGAAAGAAGGAGCGAGATTGAGATGGCCTCTTCTTCGGCTGAAAATAGAAGGAGAGAAAGGGTGAGGGCTGCTTCTCGAGGGGTTCGGCCGGAAACCAGAGAGGGCGAGCGCTGCTCGAGAAGGAGACGGTGGAGACCTGCTCGTGGGAGCTAGAGAGAGCGAGAGAGAAGCGACTGTGCTCGAGTTCTTCGGCGGTGGCAGCGTTCCGGTGGCGGAGGAGGTGACGTTGCGGTGGTCACGGACTGGAGGTGGGGCTGGTCAAGTGCGCTCCTCTCTCGCGCGGCCGCGAGAATCGAACGAGAAGGTTCGGAGAACAGAGGGAGATTCGAGCGAGAGTTGAGGAGGAGAGTGAAACTCGAGAGCGAGAAGGAGTTCTCCAGCAGCTCTACCACGCTCGAACCCTCTCCGACGACCTCTGGCGGACGCCCTCGAGCACACCATCTTTCGCTCCCAAATCTCTGCGTCACCGGTGAGTTTCTTTTTCAGTTTGAACCTCCCTTGCCGGATGATCCCGGCTCGAAGATACCAAGGCAGCATACCATATAGCCCGATTTGTCACGAGCTCGCCCGCTCGTCGCCGTCTCCGAGCCGGAAGATGAGGACCTGAACAACGTAAGAGAGGGGAACATTGGAGAGGGGCGTAGAGGGCAGAATGAATGAGGAAGAGAAATCAGAGATTTTGGGCTGACTTCTAGGCGATGGGATTAGTGGGCGTTGGACTCAAGTTGAAGCTTGGCAAATGTGGGCTGGTTTTGGTATTTAGTTGAGCTTGAGCTCAGTTCAATTATTTCGAAAGGTGGGCTTAGATCATACTGTAAATGATAAATGGAGCTTGATGAAGCCTGGTTCGCCAAACCCACGAGGTGTCAGACGGCAGCCTGTTTTTTGACTGGGCCCTGGGGCCCGGCCTGAGTCCGTATTTTCGGAATAATTTTTTTATTAAAGATTCAAAAATATAAAAAATGATATAAAAATTAGATGAATTAAAAATTTAAAAATTTCCAAAATTTCAAAAAGCTTATGAAAAATAGAATTTCTCGGAAAAAGCTTGAAAATAGTCTTTTGGGAGTCTTCTCTTAAAATTATGGAAAATCATTGATAAAAAAATCATGCTCAATATTTGAACAAACTCTTAGGGCTTTGCAATAGGGCTTAGATGTTTCCTTTTTTGAGATGAATTGTCACTTAATTACGTGTTTTTCTATATAATGATTGTCATTTACTTTTAGTCTAGTTAGGAATGGTAGCTTTCTCATTTATTAGCATTAAATGCTCAATTTGCCATGTAATTTATTCGATGTCCTTGGTGCCAGTTGTTATTATAATGATTGCGCATCCACATAATTATTTCACAAGTTAGTAGAATAAGTCTAAAATCAATTCAAACTACTTGACAAATATCTTTTTGTGAAATGAACAAGATTATACCGAAATAGCACAAATTCATTAATTAGTGTAACCAAGTTCTTGACCCTATGATCCTAAGCTTATTGTGGAATTGAAGTCGGCATTGCTTCTATGGTCCCAGGCCTATCATGGAGTCTACAACATTCGATCTCATTGTGCAACCGATTGACTACATTATAAATTATCCTGCAAAGATGATCTATATGTCGGCTAGTGATATGTCAATCGCTATAGTTTCAAGAGGAGCTACAACAGGAGTCGGTGCCTATCACTCCAAAGCCCAACGAAGACGTTGCCATCCAACTTGGGGGAATCTTTATCAGATCTGGCCTCATTAGATCACTCATCACACTCAAGATCTATCAGACATGAGAATTGTCTGTGGCGTGCAAAATTAGAGTTGCTCATGAACAGCATAACATCTTTAGCATGTTCCTCCAACCAAAGTGCTTCCTCATCCTCTGCTTTTTTCAGATTGGTAGTCACTCATTTCTCAATACAGTGTGTTAGTTACTTTGTTTGAATGCATTTTTCTCATGGAGTGGATAGTTTGCGTGATCGCAAATTTACTCAAAACTTCTTTTCAGTTTGACATTCAGTATCAACATAAGCACAAAAAAATGAGATAATTCATTGACACATCAACATAAGGAACGATTGTTATTACACTAAAAAATGAGATAATTCATTGACACATCCTCAATATAATAACATTGGCGAAGGATGGAACAATTGTCTTGTCATTCCATTTGAGAACGAATGTAATTAGTTGATGATTCAATCTTATCGAATTCAATTGGTTAATTACGTGCACTTCTATTTTAGGTGTTGAATTTGTTTATTTTGGGTTTGCTTTGCTTCATGATTATTAGTATCAATATTATGTGTTGTTTCATTCTTTTCTAATGCGGGGTAGGAAATTGGTGAGCTCCAAAAGCTCACTCTTAGGCAACTTCTTCGTTGATGATAGGCCATTGGTGCATTTGTTTTCTTATACATGGATCTTATGACGGCAAATTAGCATCTTTGGAAATACCATGAAGATTTGAGGTAGGCTTGATTTTCGCCAAACCCGATGACGATGAGGCTCGAGTAATGATTCACTAGATCTGCAAATAATGCAGGCTAGGGCTTCATCCATTCATGCCATTGGCTTAAATGCAGGCGAAAATTACCAAAAAAATTCCTAAACCTATTGCAATTGTGCCAATTCAATCAGCTAAACCTTTATAATTATTTCGCCCAACATTGACATGGGAGCTGGCTGATGCCAGCGACCTTTTTAATAATATTTTGTTTTTTGAAATTGAGGTGAGCTAGAGCTCAAGCCTAGCTCCGGTAGGGCAGCCCTGCCATATCCGGCGAGGAGGGCTTTGCCAAACGCAACGGTGAGCCCCCTCGCCAAATCTAGTGAGGGCTTGCCCCTTTGGCAAGGTCGTGATTCGACAAGAGCTTGCCCCGCCGTCGCCGGCGGGGGCTCGCCTCGCCAAACCCAAAGGAAGAAGGAGGGAGGAGGCCAAAGGAGGAGGGAAGGAAGGGGAGGGGAGGGAGAAGAAGAAAAAAAAGAAGAGAAGAAAGGAAAAAAAAAAAGATTAAAAAAATTAGTAAAATATTATTAAAAAAAAGGTCACTAGCGCCGACCGGCTGCTACGTCAGCGCCGACCAACTAATTTTGGCTGGATGGACTATCAATAATAATTCTAAAAGGTTTATGATTCAATTGATTAAAAAAATAAGTTTATAACTGAATTGACACAATTGTAATAAGTTTAGCACTTTTTTGGTAATTTTCCTGTCGAAATACCTAAGAGTTGCTCTTTGCTTTTCCTGAATATGTTGCTTGATGAATCCATCTAAAATATTCTGCACAATTACATCTTTGAACAATCAAATTATATAAGTGAAATGAGAAATCCAAAGATAAAATCTGAGGGCAAAGAGCAAGAAGGTAATGATTTGAAGGCGAGGAAATCTGAGGATAAATTTATCCATTTAAAAGTGCTCGAGGATGAAAGGAATTAATTGCGGAGATCATTTTCTAATGCATGTTATTGATGAGTATTCTTTTAGTATTTTATTGGATTATATATAAACACAATATAGATGAAAAAAATCTCCAACAAGGGGACATCAACTACTAAAGCGGTCATGGTATTGTAAGTGCTAGCAATCATAATTGAGCTCTAGGTATACTAGTGACAATTTAAGCTCAAGATCTTACTAGACTATTCATATAAAATGCTAGATGTCGGATTTAGCGATTGTCTCAATGAGACTCGGATGCTATCGAGACCATTTTGAAGCAGGATAGTTATAAATCGAATTTGCGTCGCTAATTTAGGAGTAATGAGAGGTATTTGAAGTGTAAAACCATGAAAAACCTGCTCTGTCTGTATCCTATGACATCATTTCATTTAGCTCCATGGCGGAGGGTAAGGGGGTGGGTAGAAATCCATTTTTCAATGTGAAAAAAGAGGAATTTAGGCTTCATTCGTTTCGTGAAAAATAACTTACAAGAAAATATTTTTGGATTTTTCAATGTTTGTTTCATGGAAAATAAATAAACTCGTCTGAGAAAACATTTTTCATCAATGGAAAGAAGTTTTCTAAAATAAGGCAAAATATTTTTCACTTTTCAAATTGGAGAAAATATTTTCCTTAATCATTCTCTCTTATTCCACACCCCCGTTATCCTTCCTATCTTTCTTTTTCTTTTCTTTTTTTTTTAAATTGAATTTTTACTTATATTTTTTTTTTTCTTTTCTTTTTTTTTTTTCCTTCTGTCTTGGTTGGTCACCAAAGCCTCAAGCAGGCTCGATGACCTCTGGCAATCTCGCTACTTGTTGATCGAGCAAGCCTTTGGCAAGGCCTGAGACCTCGAGTTTGGCATTTGCTAGATTGGCGAGCTAGGCAAGTGGCAAACTTGGGTCTCACCAAATCAACGAGCCACGAGCTCAAGCGGCGACTAGCTGAATAAGGAAGAGGAAAAAAAAAAAAAAAAAAAAAAATTAAAAAGTCATTTTTTAAAATAAAAAGATGTTAAAAGAAGTGCGCAAAAGGAAATTAAATTGAATTTTTCAAACTAAATGGCAGAAAATATTTTCTAATTTATTTTCAAGTTTCAAGTAAAACTTAGAAAATATTGTCATTTTCCAAAAACACGATACTTTTCGCGAAACGAATAGGACCTTAATAGACATTGGTATAAAAATTTGTTTAATTAACTCACCATGAAGAGATGTAGCATAGATTGATTATTGTTTTGCTGTGCATATCATGAATGCTCTTTGTAGATAATTGAGGTTGTAAAGAAGAAATAATTCAAGAGAAATAAGATCCTAAAGCATCGAAGCTCTTCAAAATTGAAATGAGAAAGATCAATAATCATCATCCAACAAATTTTCCTGTGATAATAGTCCAAAAGTTTTTCTAAGTCAAAGTCTATGAGTCTTTTGGCAAATCGTTCGAGTCCAGCTCCTCCATTTTCAAACAAGGTTCCTCCTTGGAGAAAAAAGAAAAGTATGGACTTTGTTATGGGTATAAAATGGCCAAATTAGGCTCAAATAAATATCTAAGCCAGCGACTCAAATAAAGGTAATTTTGTCCGAAATTTGTAATTAGATAAAAAATAAGAATATATTTCCCAAATGAATTGGGATTAGGCTTTCTTTTCCAATTTCACAATTTCATGTCACTCCTGTCGTACAACTTAGAAATTCCTCCATTTTTTTTTCTCCTCCCCTTGTCACGTTTTCATTTTGAATAAGAAAATGAAATTGCCTAATCGGTATTAAATAAAAATTTAATCTCACTGCTCAGCCAAATATTTACACCACATTTTTCAGCGATTTAAATTGAGGCAATTTTTTCCGAAATTTGTGATTGGCTAAAAATAAAGAAAATTCCCCAACGAATCGGGATCAGGTTTCCCTTTTCAATTTTACGGGTTTCCAGTCCCTTCCGTTGCAATTCTTGGAAACACCTCCATCGCTTCATCTCCTTCCTCTCGCGCCAAGCCATCGCCGTCGCCCTCGACACCACCGTCGCCACCGTCGGGAAGTCCGATCTCCGACATACCCGAGGATCGGGAGCCACCCCGGCAACGCCACCGCAGTCCCAACAGCAGACCGTTCCTCCTCTTTTCACCACACGGCTTCTCCCCCCTCCTCCTCCTCCCGTAAGTTTTCTTAAGCCGCTTCCGATGCGAAGTTGAGGTCTTGGAATGTGACACTTGTCGATTCGCTTTCGACCGATGCTAGATTCAATGGTGATGATGTTGTTGCCGCAAGATTCGACATCAGGGTTGCTGCGAAACTGAAGTGTCAGATCAGATCATTTGGATGAGAATCGTTCCGTAGCTCGTTCCAGTGGTTGCACACGCGAACCATAGTGGTTCCTGATCTTATGTCTATGGCTGGATTATTTAATTCTTCGACATGGAGTCTGTAACTCTTGAATTTTTCAGCTACCCACCAAGGAACGAATCGTGTCCACTGGAAATGAAATCTCGTAGGATTTTCACTTTCTGGCCTTTAACCAGCTTGTGTCTCATTGTCTTGATCTGGGCTTCTAGCTACATATATTCATCATCAGTTCTCGATATGTAAATTCTGTATATTTAGAAATGTTCAGTGATGCGATCGCTTTTTTGGAGCTAGCTTTAGAACGAATCATGTGATGGTTTTGTCTTTCGAGTTTCTGGTTAAGCTCTTTCTAGTTCAAGTTGGGGATCATTGAGTTGTCTTTCCTACTGAGTGGTTTTGATATATCTCGACGAGTGCCTAAGTTCCACTACAACTGTAGAGAAAATTAATGATCGAAGGACTCCACTTAAACAAGCTTTCACTGCACACTTCTCTCTCGTCCCTATGCCCCATTTTGGGCCCAATCTTTGTGGAAATAAGTAATCTGATGATTAATGTTTATGTAGTTTCATTCATTCGTTAACTAGTTAACAGAGCATCTGTTGTTTTAGGGGAATTTGATTGAGCATCTCTGTTTGTGGTTTTTCAAGTGCGGGATGGAAATAAATTGCTTGAGTTCCTTAGTAATATATCCTTTAAATTTGATACATTGTCTTTTCTGCTGTAAATGGAATAGTATGGCAGTTTCACTTTTCTTGGATTTGCTTCTCCTTAATGATGTCCACACTTGTGGCATTTGGTGGGAATGTAGTCACCATTTTGATGATTGCAATGTTAGGCATTACAAACAGGAATAGATAGAGAACTTGGAGGACATGTTTTGGTTCTACATGAATCACTTCAACCAAGAGTTTGTTTCATACAATGTTGTTTACTTATACATCGATGTGCGTTCAACTGCTGATGTAGTCGGATTGGAAACAAGATAGACAGAGAGGTTCACCGGTCCACTAAACATTTTAAGTGTATGCATTGGGCATCTAACTCTTGTGCGTGCATGAGTTTTTTACCCTCCTAACATGGCATTGTGGAAGTTATAAATGTGTTTTGATCACTTTGATCGAAATCAAATCATAGAAGCATGTTCTACTAAGCTAAGGTAATCATTCAGCTTTGCTGTTCATCCAAGGCATGTTCAAAATAGCAGTTGTCTATGTGATTCCAATCCTTGGAGCAAAGTCTCTCATTTCTAGACATGGCTTCTGTGTTGAATACTACATTTTATGAAGGCTTGGTTACATATCATTTGTGGCATTTCAGATTTTCTAGGTTTGCAGTCTGGGCGAGCTTCTTAGCCACATTGGTTTTACCTCATTGAATATTGCAGCATTTCCTAGATATATCTTCTATAGTTCTCTTCCTTCTGCTTTGCAAGCACTGACGATCCTGGCCTTGAAGTGCCTCTGTGGTTCCTTCTTTAATGAGGATGTCTCTTTTATATGCAGTTTTTGATCGCTTCATGAGGAAGTACCGAGTGTGCTAACAATGTGGGTATGACATGGATCAGACAAATATCATCATTAAGAGAGCCCATCCCAAGCGCTATCATTTCCTTCATTCTCCTAGGTCTGTTCTTGCTCAGTTTCAAATACTCTTAATTGAGAAACTGATATAAATTGAAAGAAACATGGAGCAAAGAATGGGGTGGGAGTGCAGAGTGGGAAGGATACTTCAAGTGGGAGCTAATGGAATTAAGTGTGTATCACTTTCGTCTATGCAAAGAAAAAGGCACCAATACTAGCAGCCATCCACACATACAAGAACCATAGAAAGAGAGAATGAAGTACTAGCATATATTGTTCTTGTGTTGCAACAAAATTAAAATTTACTAAATCGATAGGCATGAACAATAGATACCTGTACCTACAGTTTTTGTTTCTTTCTATATCATTTTAAACTCCTTCATCATGATTGTTTTCTGTGATTTATGTTTGTATCCCTGTTTCTGATCAATGTCTCTTCTCTTTTATGTTGCATGAACTGCTGTGACAGACTCATTTTGTTTTCTCATCCTATTTTGGCTGGATCAGAATGCCGTTTCTGCTGTGTTGATACAGCTGCAATGTTGCGTGCTTAAATATTTTGGGCTTGCTGAACGGTTGCTATTCAATTTTTAGTGTCGCTTCACTTCTTGCATTGTATAAAATTAGCGAATCTCCATTCCTCATGTTCTTCTTTAGCTTGATAGATGTCAAAATGAGAACACCAAAAAGTGCTACAACTCCTTTGAGAAGCCCCTTTGAGAAGCAACCGCATCCTATATCTTGGTACTAGTAGAAAATTTGTGATTGCACACAAGTTAAAAAAAAAAAACAGACTTTCAACCCCCAGTTAAAAGATAGAGCTTTTTCAAGTAATTTTTGAAACACCCAAAAGAAAAAAAAAAAAAAAGAAACCATTTTACCTGTCGTTTGCTCTATTTTCTCTTACAACAAGAGCATCCCAAATAATAGGAGAAATTATAGCTAACGCTGAGGTTGTTTGGCCTGCCTGGATTTCACATGACATGCTCATGCATAACACTTGCACATGATTAACTCTTGATTCCACTTTAAAAAATAATAATAATAATAATCTAATCTCTTCCCTTTGCCTGTAGCAGAAACTACAATAGTTAAAGATGGATACATGAGTAGCTAATCTCTCCGGTGAACAAATTCAAAACTAATAGTTACCTACGATTCCAAAGTAGAAGCAGACCGTGCAGTCCTATATCAAATGTTCAGATATTTATTTCCGAAAGTTTTCAGCTCAACCTTCAAAGACCGAACCAAAATAAGATCGCTTAACGCCATTCAGCAGGTTTTCATTGCGGAGATTGCGGCTACGAGTGGCCACTCGATTGAAGGGAAAAAGAGATGGATTGATGGGAATTTTGTGGATGTTTGATCGGGTGAGGCTAGGCATTCAAATTTGTTAAAGGGAACGATAGATGAGAAATCAGTAGTGATGACTTAATTATATGGCACATTTTTGCAATTGGATCATTGAATTTTTTTTTTTTATTGGTGAATGGGCTCCAGAATTTGTAACTAATCGAAATCTGACCAAATTATGGCCAATCCATGAATGTATCTAGAAATTTTTCTTAGTGGGGGCAAGCTTTGGTAAATAATGATTATTTTAGCAAGTAAAACAATGCTTTTGAGCGTAAAAATATGTAATGAAATTACCATTGGGTCAGTTTGGTTCATTTATGGCAACTAGATTTTTCATGATTCTACAATTGCTTATTGAGTCTTATCAATTTGTGAGGAAAAATTGAATTGAAAAGTCATTACATACTTGATTATATAGTTTTTTTAGAAAATCCAATGGGGATAAAAAAGGATTTAGATACTCATGATCACTTTAGCTTCCTACCGATCCAGTTATGTCTTGAGAACCTCTCCTCATTACACAAGGGCCACATAACCCTTTCTTTTTTTTTTTAATTTTTCCTTTTGGCTGTTTTTTTAATTGAGACTCACGTGGCATCCTATGATTGTTATGGCATCTCCAATGAGAAATGTAAGACTACCATGTCAATATTGCCTAGAAAAATTGTTCGAAAAAGTCTTCATAATGCATTGATTGCATATGGGAAAAGAAAATAGCGTTAGTGCATCGAGCAATTGAAATTAAAGTTTAGTGACTTGATTATACAAAATAACTCCATATGATATTTACCCGACTTATAGAAAAATCTCATTTGCACACTAAATTGGTAGACTGATTGTTTATACCTAGCACTTTTCATATCATTGACCACATTGACTATCTAGTACAATGCAACTCTAAGATATTCCCACATATAGTAGGAGGGATTATTACATTCTAGATGGATTCCATATTGAACGTCAAACTAGCTTAGAACGGAAAATGTCGAGATAAACTACTAAAGTTACTTGACGAAATGCAAAACCTCATGTTCCGAGGATTCCTAAAGTGTAGATTTTTGTCTCTTGGAGTCCTTGAGTGAAAATAAAATAATAAACAAATAATATTGTTCAATAGAATAAAAAAAAAATCAAGTCTTTAAGCAAACGTCATCATACGTGAGATTGGCGAAGAAATCCACAAAGCTCAAACTCTATAGAATGCACATTGCTGGATAAGCTTCCCAACGTTAAGTCCGAAGACGGCAGATGTCGTACGTTAGTTAGACAACTACTCGGTCTGCGTAGAATCTGGATCATCCACGAGAAGGCTTGGACTCTGAGTCACGCCCGCATCTCAGTTTGGAATAAGCCAATCATGCTAACGGGCATGCGCCTCGAGGAGCTTGTCTACTTCAAACCAAACTCTGCGCGGACCAAGTTCGCAAGGCAGCAGAAAGGGAGCATGAGCATGCATCGCGAAGGCGACCTCCACGATTTCACCAGACTGATCCACGTAACACAGCCTCTTAATCACAGCACAAAAGCTGGAAGAGGCTTTTAGTGATGAAAAACATATTTTTGTCTTGGTGTATTTGATTGGTCCTTCTTCAGAAACAGATCCTCGAGCCTTATTACTAATTTAATGACGGAATAGTTGCATTAGCATAAGTAATCGACAATTGGGATTGAGAGAAGTAAACATGTTTCGGCCCATTCTCGCGAAGAAGATGGAGTTCAGAGAAGTAGTTCATGGTGCGTGACAAGACTTGTATAATGGCGATCGGTTTCGAGTTAGGGTTCCTCTGAACCAACCCAACCTTGACCACTTTCTTTCTTTCTTGATGGGTCAGTTTCACAAACTTCGCTTCGCTTGAGAATTGTAACATGCTCACTGAAGATGTTAATGGGAGGCCTAGGCCCAAACAAAATTGTTAGTGGCAGGCCCATCTTTCGCAGCAAAGACCACCAGAGAAGCCGGGACGGTAAAGATTCTTTTGCTGGCAACTTACCAATGAATGACCGCCTATATCAACGCCGACACTCCAACAATGGCCGACCGACCAGGTCACGAGGCACTGTCTTTACGTAGGTTGATCTTTCTTTTTTTAGACTAGACATCTTGATATAAATAGAATTTGTAACTAATCAATATGAGCAACGAAAACAATAAGAGACGAATGATTCGAGATTGAGTCGAATTCGAGAAGGATACTTGCAAAGCCTCAGTGTTAAATAATAGCATGAAAATGGCTAATCGTGACATTAGAAGGCATGGCAACGCGATTATCTCATCCAATCACGTGTATCAATAAAAGTAATACTATGATTAGGAATTACTACCTCAAATGGGGCTCCATGCCAAGGACATCTATGAGGGATAGGACCGCAGGAGCATGGTGGTGGCTCGACGGCAGCCATAGATAGCAAGCGAATAGACTGTACTTTTGATTAAATCTACCTACATAGTCAATGGAAAGGACATATGGTGTTGATATGGCGACCCCACGACTTAAGTGAAACCAAAATGACCTAATTTTGGGTCGGAAAATCATCCGATAGAATTTTGACAAAGGATAAATGTCTCGAATGGATATAAATCTGGCGTTCTTGATATCACAAGAAAAATTCAAGTCATAGTGGACATAATTTTGAGATTCTGATATCACAAAACAAAAACAAAAAAAATTCACTATAGCTTTGTCACATTCATAAGCCAAATACTTAGCAGTTGTAAGGGCAATTCATGGAGTGATGATGTGTTCAATAGTTGGATCATTGGCCTAAACAAAAGAGCAAACTTCGTAAAATGAAATACAGGCACCCGTACAACCCTTTAATTAGCAATGATATCTATATCACAACTCAATCTACAAACTTGCAAAAATTACCGAAAAGAAAAAATCTGCGAGACAATTAACTATCAGCTCATTAGAAATTACCGGATTAAGGAAAAGGATCACTCTCTCCATTGACCCATTTTCCTAAAGTCATGTTTGAAAAGTTGTGCAGTTTCCATGTTCACTCCCATAGCTGCAAATACTTTGGCAAAATTATCCTCTTCATCATTCTACATAAATTTGCAGCACATCTTTGGAAATGATATTGAAAGAGAGTGTTTGGAATAGTAGAGCAAGATGAAGACTTAGAGCATCGAATTCTCAAAGAAAAGCAACAAATAAAATAAAATTGGAAGTCTTCACAAAGAATGCATTTAGCAATTGAGAAGTCTAGCATATAGTAGCAAAGCTAGTCAGTCAAAGGATAAAATACATTTTAGGTGAATTATGAACCTTCACTCCAAAACTGTAGGAAAATTCTGTGAAGCTAACGGTAGTTCATCAAATTATCGAGACAATAAAACTTGTAGAGTAGGGTATTACAACATTGGTAATAGCAAAAATGCCACAAATACCTTGATAATACTGTTAGCCTTCTCTAATTGCTTCACAAGACCGACTTGGCGGCAAATCTGAGCAGCTATTTTGCTATAAGGAAGACCGGCAATAGAGAAAGGTGGGATCTTTTGTCCACGAGCTATGAAATTTATTACATCAATGGTGGAAATTCCTGTTTGTATCATCTCTTTTAGTTAGGTTCTATCATTGGGATTTATAGAATTTAATAAGAAAGAGAGAGTTTATCCATTCTATAAGACACAACAAGAAAGTTCTTGGGATTGCCACAGGTGCCATGGAATATAAATGGCTTCATGGCCAATCAAAATTACTGTCAAAATGACACAACTCACCAAAAACCAGAAATATCTAGGTAAGACTCCGGCAGAATTGGAGGGCCATTATCAATGGGCTTCCTAGAACCATCAAATATGCGCTCAAGCATATTTAGGGATACATGTATTTTCAGAACCTGCATCAAAAAAAAAAAAAATATGTGATAACTCCACAATAAATTTCTAAAGGTTATTTTATTTATCCAAGATCAAAGAGAGTAAATGCTGATACAATTGAAGGGATTTGTGAAGGCAGAAAAACAATGCACTTTTGAAAGCCTTTTATGAGGCCAAGGCCATGACATATCCCAAATTATTTATCATGCTACAAGTGAAATCTTGCTGCCAACATGTAGGAGTATTATACGGAAAAAGAAATCTAACTCTTTCTTTCTACAAGATGATGAAACATTGTTTTATTAGGAAAACAAAAACAAACAACATGCATAATTACATTGCCAATGAATTGCACAGTGGTGTATTTGTTCTCAATCCTAAAAGTCCCTTCAGATAACCTAGCGACAAGGGAGTGAAACATGGATGACCAAAAAGCTTTACATACTTGGAAATCTAAGATGAATGACCCCCAGTCAAACAAACATGACTAGAATACTCATATCTAAATTTTATTGATAGAAAAAATAGTGAATAACATAACCGACAAAAATTTGAGAACAATAAGAGACATATATGAAAGATTATTAGCATTTTTTAAAGCCAAAATAACCCACACTGTAATTGGACTTCCATCACTCAAGAGTGGAGAGGATCTATAATTGGCTAAATGGAATGCTTATTAGACTCTTAACATTGTTCTCCTCAAGAATCACAATTTTTTGAATTATTATCCCATATGCTTTTCTCACATTTCATCACATACACCCAAGAAAATATTCTTTATGTTCTGTTTTTTCTGATGCTTGCAATGAATGATAGAGATTTCATTAGGTCATTAGCTAAAAAGTATTGCACACAGAAGTGACCTAACTAGTGTAGTCCAACCGGGAAAAAAAAAATGCAGTATCAAGAGAGCTAAAGGAACAGAGAAGAGGCTGGTAGCTTAGACTGAACTTGCACAACAGCTTTCATCGCCAGTGAATTGCACCGTGGTGTATTTATTATCAATCTCAGAAGTCCCTTCAAAAACCTAGCGACAAGGAAGTGAAACATGGATGACCAGAAAGCTTTACATACTGGAAATCTAAGATGAATGACCCCCAGTCACACAAGCATGAGTAGAATACTCATATCTAAATTTTATTGACACAAAAACTAGTGAATAACATAACCGACGAAAGTTTGAGAAAAATAAGACATAGGAAAGATTATTAGCCTTTTTCAAAGCCAAAATAACCTACACTGTGACTAGATTTCCATCACTCGAGAGCAGAGGAGATCTATAATTGCCTACACGAATGCAGTTAGATTCTTAACATTGTTCTTCTCAAGAATTACAATTTTTTGAATTATTATCCCATATGATTTTCTCACATTTCATCACATATACCTAAGAAAATATTCTTCATGTTCTACTTTTTCTTATGCTTGCAATGAACAATAGAGATTTCACTATGTCATTAGCTGAAAAGTATTGCACACAAAAGTGACCCAACTAATGCAGTCCAACCAAAAAATACAGAGTATCAAGAGAACTAAAGGAACAAAGAAGAGGCTGGCAGCTTATACTGAACCTACACAATAGCTTTCTCTCCATCAACTTCAAGGACTTGCCCAAATCTAGTTGTTCCATCTCTCAAGCGGATATTTTCTATCTCTTGATACTTTGGTCCCTGATATGCAATAAAATTAATCGAACATGTCAGTTGAACCTCGTAAAATCATAAGTAAAACCAACGGCCCAACTCCACCAGAGACGGTCCTATACTTTGCAAGTAGCGAAGCAATTGTCTGAACAGCCGATAACTAAGACCCAGCAACTAAGGCATGCCAAAAATTTGACTTGGACAAGAGCTAAATAATTCCTCACCTCTCAACCAATACACGTGAAATGATAGAGATTGTGTAGATCTAAGTAATAAGTGTATTAACCGTTGTCATAACAGGGGCAGCATAAACTTTTTAGAAACGAGAAAGCTACATGGAAAGCCTTGAAAACAATAATATCCCATCATCAAAGTCCTGATTCCAAGCACAGTGAAATTTAGATGGCAAAAGACACAATAAGCCACAAACAAGGAGACAAAGCTACTCCCCGCAGTATAGACAAAGCTTAATTACGAGATTCAAGCATGCCAGCAGATTTCTATTGTCCTTAGCTCAAAAAAAGAAATAAATTCAGAAAGCAGAGAAAAGCTTACCCATGCCGACCTCCAGAGTCCCCTCTTCCATGTCATAACTCATCGGTGCCGCTTCCGTCTCCAAGTCCCAAGCCGCTCGGAAATCTATACAGAAAAAGTGTTAACCGAAGCGACCGATCAGGAATGGCTAGCAAGTCACCCTCGCACCACAACTGAATCCAGAAGCGACTAGAGGATGCCAAAAAACAGAGGAAAACCGAACCACTGTTAGACCGAGCTTAACTCCGCACAAGTCTCGCTCGCTGCAGCGATTTCTCACGACGTTTTTAGTTCAATTTTCGCTCGTTTCCAAGTGGTCTCGGATTCACCATTGGAACAGGGAAAAAAAAAAAAAAAAATCCGACATGAACTCCTTTGATGAGCAAAACGACACGAGCATTAAACATCGCTCGAGGCCACTAGATTCAAACCTCTGTCAAAACAAGTAAGAATCCACAAAATGAAAACGCGATTCAAACTGGAAGAAGGAAAAAAAAAAAAAACAGAAGATCACCGAAGTTTCTAGACGGCGAGCGATGGAATCAATCATGAGGCGAGTGCAGCTCGGTTTCAAGGGAGTAGTAGACAGTGAGGGTGATGGTGGAGCGACTCAGAATTCACTGAGAGGGGGAGCGCATCGAGATGGAGGGAGAGATCCGATAAAGGTACCTGAAGCCAAGAAACGCTGTAATGGCGTCGTTGATGGCGTCATTTGGAGTTTTTGATGCCTTTTTCAAGGAAAAGAAAAAGAAAATGATGGCTGAGTTGTGGGATGAATCTTCTTTTCAAGGAATTCCATCTTTTGTGCAAGTCTTCCTTTTGATGGGCTTCTCGGATTGGCGGATCCTATACACTAGCCCGACATCCCCTTCGTTCGCGTAGGAGGGTGAAATGAAGGATGGGAGCGACTGCATTTGGAATCCGAAAGGCGGCGATGAAGTGGAAGAGAAAAGAAGGAAGCAAGAATCGACAGAACGTATACTGGAATGAATCGAAATTGCACTTGGAAGTTTAATCGGCTAGGAAAGGATCCCGATGGAGGAAGACTTGGTGAAAAATGAAGATAGACATAGAGAAAACGATGCATGGTGGAGAACTTGACCCCCGTAGTTTCCTGGTCGTTGAATGTGGTGCGTCCTCTGAGCAGAAGGTGTTCGTTGAATTGCGCAAGAGAGAAACAGAGTGTGAGACGACTCTGTAACAAAAAGCGGAAGAAGGAAGATTGCGCCATAAGAAATATCCGCAGATAGCCGATTCCTCGCTAACATTCGGGCAATGATGATATCTATCAGATCAACAGTTCCACTTCCCACTAGGTCATTTCATCTCCGATTCAACTCTAGGATTAATTTCGATACATTCCAACTTCATCCGTTGATATCTGTTTCGTTTTGTTTTTCTCCAATTCTCTCACCGTCTTCCGAATTCCCATTGCCGTCGATTGCACTATGGAGGAGGGATCGAGTTTGCAAGGAAGGTATGGAATGACGAATTACATCTCTTGTGCAAGTCATCTGTTTGACCGATTTCTCGTGCGCTCTCTTTATTTTCCTTTCGTGTCTTTTTTTTTTTAAATTTTCTACACTTTACTTCCTTCTCATCCAAAGAGCCACCGCCGGCTTCACCTTGTTTGCCCCGTTTCCCCCAAATCCCCACGCAAAATCCGAATCACCTCCATCCACCCCTTCGCATCGCACCTTTTTATTCTTCATTGTTTTCTCTTAATGCTTGCTGCCGCCAATCTTCACGCTCGGTGTATCATCTCGGAGGATGATGACTCAAATTGGCCTCGGCTGCCACGGTTGATGAAGCGACACTGGACTGGCAGGAGTGCTGAGAGCGAACAACGAAGAATCTCATCCTTCGTATTGGCGAATGGTATACATATGATGATTCATCCAACCTCAGCCTTGGCAAGAGTTGACAAAACGCATTCTGGAGTGAATGGAAATTTGACTTGGAAGTTCAATTGCACATGAAACGGCCGTAACAATGGGTCAGCGGCGATGGTGACATGAGCTCGAGATGGCCCGGCAACACATGAATGTGGTCCAGACATATGTAAGGACAGGAAAGTGACAACTCGAATCAAAGAGGAATTAGTGTGATGGCGCCTTGAATGCGGAATCTGATAGTGATCTGAATTGGTGGAGAGAGTCGGAGAAGCCTTCGATTGCAGCTTGGAGGAACAATTGAATGAAGGGGGATTGATCTCTAGCTGATGATTTATTGCAACCGCGATTGGAGCTCCACCAGCGATTTATCGAGGTCGAGCTCTTTGACGATTGTTGCTTCCAGCATCGACCGAAGCACAAAAAAGCGTTGCCACTGGTTCGAGGATGCCACTTGCCGCCAGAACGGCAAAACTTGACCAGAGAGTTTCCTTGATCGACAGTCACAACTACCGGGACGTTCTGTCTCAATTTAATTCTAGAATTGTCTTCGATTCATTGCCAATTTTGTCTGTTGATTTCCGTTTCGCTTTTGTTTTCTCCCATCCTCTCGCCATCTCCAAAATTTCCATTGCCGTCGGTTGCACTTTGGAGGAGGTATCAAGTTCTCGCAAGGAAGAGAGAGAGAGAATCACCGAGCATTATTTGTCGGCGAGAGCAAGTTCAAGCTCAAGAGTGCCGGGATGTTGCTGATTCTAAAGGTGCAAAGCCACCGTCGGAGGCTCGGCTGCTGTGTTCGTTGAGAGAGAGAGGCTGCGGGAAGTCCTGCCGCAGCAACGCAAAGATGCAGTATATTTGCTTTGTCATGCATATCAACATTCAGTTCAATTTGCCCAAAAAAAAAAAAATTCCGAATGCTCTTCACTTGAGAAGAAACTAAAAATTTCAATTTGCAACCACATGCGAAAAGACTGATCACAAAATCTTCAAGAAATAGAAAAGAGACAATGCAAAGAATCTGATGTAAGTTGACTGGAGCTTGTAAAATCATGGTTGATATATGGCTTAAGGGAAACGTATTCGACATAACTGCACTTTATGGTTCTAAAGGTCAAGTTGAGCCACCGGAAACCTTAAAGAACCACCCAATTTGAGAGAGGGAGAGAGAGAGAGAGAGAGAGAGAGAGAGAGAGAGTCTCCTAAATTGGAAGTTATAGAATCGACATTTATAATCAATTTCCTCCGACTCACGACTCCTGCCCACATGCTGATGGACTGATTGTTAAGTCTAGGATCAAGAAGAGGCATCGTACACATTCAGGACCATTCCATCCATTGGAACAAAACTCATGCTTTTATCCATTTTGCCGAACCGGAAGCAGAATTCAACCTAGCAATTATGTAAATTCTGTTCTCACCAAAAGTGAGCTAAGGCAATGCTTCCTCTGCTGTATCGTATTGCATATATTATTATACACCCAAGTCTTATCAGTGGTTTTGAAGATGGATACTCTGAACACGATATTGTCCCTTTCAATAAAGCTCAAACACACGCGTCTTCCACCAATAGAGAAGCCTCTGTCGTGGATGCAGCCCAACAGGCAAATGACTTTCCATAATGTCCGTGGCTGATGAGCTTCAACGGCCATGGTTTGTCTTGAAATATGAGAGCCACAGTCTACAGGCTTTTATTAACGTGTGTCTTTGGGAATGAACCAGGAACTCTCTGCTCAAGTAGACATTTCGCAATTTTGTCATCTCAAAGAAGAAAACCACCAATGATTTCTGAGGAAGACAATATGAGGATGCTTTATGTGATTTAAATCCAAGAGTTGTCATTATCACAAGGATCTTACCACATTGTTTTTCTTCATATGTATTAACCTCACCACAATTTCGAAGAAAGGATAATAGAGTATAGATTTGCTGGCCGGTTCGAGAGCTCTGCACAAGCCCCACTTTTTCAGCTTACCTGCAGCAGTCGCAAACATAACATGAAGAAAGGTTTTGCTGTTTAGGCGTAATCTATTCTTATCATGTAAAACTCATACCTGCTGACATAGCAACCCTAAATCAATCGATCTGAGTCTTACTAATGGTCTAGTTTCCTAAGGCCTATATGCACACCAATACGATTCTCAGCACAATCAAATTTGATATGACCGGTCAGCTTGTTTGCGTTATTTATGAGATCCCCAACACATGCATATTCCCGCACAGGAGAACTATAGACATAGAAACACTATAAGAGTGAATTAGCTCTAACACAGTTTCTCTTAGCCTAACGATGTGGAGAGTTCCTATATGGAATTCGAATCAAACACAAGAACAACTCAGTCAAGGGGAGAATTTGCTGATATATTAAGATTCACCTGGAAAATCTCGTGACTAGCAGTTTAAACTTCTGTCCCTCTCCAAACTTTTTGCTAAAGAATGTGCATGGGAATTGCCATGAACTTTGCAAACCTGATCAAATTCCATTGCCATACAAAGCTGAGGACACTTGGCTGAATGCAATTCATCCCCCAAGACTTCAAGCTCAACCAAAACATCATGGCAATCATCGGCACATATAGTCCTAACACATACATATGCACACACGGGAGATCTGGAGACAGAGAAATGCTAAGAGAATGAATTAGCTCTAACACAGTTTCTCTTAGCATTAACTCTAATGTAGTTTCTCTTAGCCTAAAGACATGGACAGTTCCTATATGGTATTCGAATCAAACACGAGAACAACACACTCAAGGGGAGAATTAGCTAATATATTACGATTCACAGATTCACACCTGGAAAATCTTGTGATGAGCAGTTCGAACTTTTGTCCCTTTGCAAACTCTGCTGATGAATGTGCATAGGAATCGCCATGAACTTTGCAAACCTGATCAAATTCCATTTCCATACAAGACTGAGGACACATAGCTGAATGCAATTCATCCCCCCAGACTTCAAGCTCGACCGAAACATCACAGCAGGCAAAGGCATCTTCCACTTTCAGCAAGACAATTCCACAATTGCTGAGGCTCGGTTCCTCACATTAACATTGATTGATGGATATTCCAGCTCGGACATCCATTCATCAATTACAGAGACATGGAAAATGGAGTCCCCTCCAGATTAGAAGACCAAAAATTGGCCCCCACAGTAGTGCTCTACAAATTCATTCAAACCCTTTGCTAGCCAAACCATCTCATCACATTTTTCCAATTCCACAGGCCAAATAATTGCACCATTCTCTCAAAAGCATCCTCTCAAACCTTTTTTGTTATTCCCTGCAGGAAAAATAAAACCCATAATCTTAATAAGCCTATGAGACCTGATTTCAAATTCAAAATGAAGAACAACATAATAAGAATGCATAAACCAAAAGGACATCTTGAAGCACATGCTTTTCGGTTCATTCAGATTTGGAATGTGGCATTAATGAGTGTGCATCTGGATTATGATCAACCTCATAAAACCCAATCGGCATAGAAGTACACTTCCTTGATTCCTCAAGACTACATAAAGGAGTTATTATTTGGAATGCTGAATTCATTTTGGACCAGCGAAAGTGACAATTCCAGAGTTCATCTCGATGAATGTAAATCAAGTCCTAACCAGCATTAGTGAATATGTAGACTCTGAACACAAAATCATCCCTATCAATGAGTTTCTACATGCAGATGACTTTCTCTTGCAAATGTGGGCCAACCAGCAGAAAAGAACGCCCCCCAACACAACCCCCCAAAAAAAAAAAAAAAAAAAAATCTAACCTACAACTCCTTAGCTTCACCATCCATGACCTGTCCGAATACCTGAGAGTCGTGAATTGCTTAATTTCCTGAATATGTTACATGATGAATTGAACAGGAGTAGGACTACCCATCTACATGGTTGAAAAACCAACATATGGTGAAGAACAGACCAAGACATAAGCATACCCTAATGAGAGAATCAAATCGTATACAACGTGAGTTTTAGGCATTACTTGCTAGTTTCAAGAGTTTAATAGACAAACCATACAACGAAAGCCATTAATCCAATGTCAAGGTCTAATCTATGCTTCCAGAATGCAATAGGGTACACATTCAGAAGAAGCCTTCCAGGTCCTCAATATATTTAAAAAATATCAATTTCAGCCACACAATCATAATCACGGGGGGAAAAGCAAATAAATTGATAACTAGAATATTGATAGAATTGATAATTTAAACTTAAGCTATTTGATTCTTTCAAGCACAGCTCAAATAAGGTTTTATCAAACTATTGGTTCAATTTGACAAAGTAAAATCATCTTTTTTTCCCCCAAATCTGATTAATATAACAAAATACAACAGTATCTCCCATTTGAAAACAAAATTATCAGTCATTAGATCTACAATGAAATTTCAGAATCATAACAAGCCACCCCCTTATCTATTAGGTATTTCTCTTTAGTTATGAAGGCAGCAACATTCTTTGCAATTTGCTTGTCCATATCAATTTAGTCTCGTGGTGTGGTTTACATATATATTCTACGTTTACAGCATTGAATAACATTGTCCAATATCTCCATATTAGAGAACTTGGATTATATTCTTAAGACGCCTCAGCAATTACTTTTCCAACAGCATCTATCAAAAAAAGAAAAAAGAAAAAAAAGAAGATGATTGTTATCTTTTCGAACCTCCAACCACCAGCTATGTCTCAATAACTGTCCTTTCATCTTTTTCCCTGCTTCAATTACTCCAGTGTTAAGATATTTATACCTGGTTTTAAATATACATCCATGGACACTTCAAGGAAAATAACATATCATGTGATATACCACACAATGAAGTAAACTTGGAAATACACTAGAGTATAAGCAAAGATCTAAACAGCATTGATGTATTTGATTTTCAGACATTGCCAGTCTGAGTCAATAAGTGTGAGATCATACCAAGCCATACTGAACATAAGAGGGCCTCATCACGACCATAAAAAGGAATGCTTCATTGGAAATTTGTCAGCCGATTTAAGAGCAGTGAGAGGCCTTGGACGCATGGGACCATAATAAACCAGCTCAGGATGCCTCAATCTGAGGCAATTGAGGGCTAGGGACAGACTCTATACCAGGGAATCCAGAGAGAAATCCGGCTTTAGCTGCAACAGCAAGAAAATATAAATGTAAATTCGGCTTCATCATCCGCATATCGCTAATCCTCTACAAACGTCGATTGCACGTGCCTCACAAATTTACCATGCAAAATCTAGTGCAATTCAAGAAGTGCAAGGGTATACCAGATTCTTTAATTACATCAAACGATGTGCGAGAAAAAGACAAGAAGATTTACTACTTTAGTGCATACATCCCCAACCAAAACACCGGTCAAGGTTGTTTTTCTTCAAGTGCACCATGCATATCCACATCTTCTACACATGATTCTACTCTCATCGACATTATCTCCCCCAGCCAATGAAACAAAGCACATGCCTTCCACGACCATCCTAGTTACGTCAACTTCTAAAAGGACGAACAATCGACCAATGGGACCACCTAACTCTAGATGTATCCACTATCCAAAACTTTATCATACTGAGTACCGCAGGCCGTGAAAGCCTTCTGTAGTGGATGCACATCTAAGAGCACGACTTTATACTTTTCAACAGTAGAAGCTCAGAGTCACCCTTCTCTTTTCACAAAAACCATTCCCCCACCAAAAAAGACGAACACCGGGAATTCCCTCCCATTGACTAGACATGCAGTATGCAGAAGCAAAATAGGTAAACATCAAATTCAAAAATGGTCAGCAGAAACTACTCTTTGAAAGGAACCAAATGAAAACTGAAGCTAATTCCATGCTATTGCTCTAGATAAAAGAAGAGCCAGACGATGAGGCCGCCCAAGTCAAGAGCAAAACGAACCCATAGAAGAAGAACGCTCGTAACTGTGCCTGGATTCGACCACAAGAGGATGGCGAGCAAAGCAGCGAGAGAGACGGTTCTGTGAAGAGGCAGGTTAAGCACACTTCATTAGTTTGACTTGCCATGAAAAGATTTAGCATAAATTGGAAACAAATTTAATCCTTGCAGCATCTCGTAACCAATCAAGAACAAGAAACAGGGCTTCAAAAAAATTATTCTAGAATTTGAAAAGAACAACGACAAAGAGAGTTATGCAAGCAGAAACAAAGACACGTTAAACCGCAAGAAATTCCCATGAGGATGAGCAGTTCGAACTATATTGAGAACAAGTCGTAAAAGTGGCTCCCTCATATTTTTGACAAGGCATGGAATCCTCTCTGAATATTTTCAAGTTTCATGATGCTTGAGAGATATCTCTCCCTATATCATCTCCATCGATGAGAGCTCAAACACGCAGAAATGTCCTACGCAGACGCGTTTCTCTCGCCAATGCTCGAAAGGAAAGCACTGAAGATGTGGATTTAGGGGCAATAAAATTGCTAGTTTGAAGAACAGAGCCCTAGATGAAGAAAAAGAAGGCGAGGATTGAGGAAGGTCTCTATGAAACCAGCTTCCGACTTCAACCTAATTCATGCACAATAAGACACCAAAATCGGAAGAAACGTGAACTTACGAGTTTGCCGGGTTCAAGTGCGAGAGAGAGCGAGAGAACGAGAGAGAGAGTGATCTTCTTCTTTGATGATGTCAGTGGAGGACCTCCATTGGTCCATGATCTGAGGTAGTGGATTGAGAAATTTAAACGGAACGAATTTAAAAAGCAGAGCCCTAGCTGAAGAAGACGACGACGATTGAGGAAAGTTCTCTACGAAAACCGGAAGAAAATTACGAGCAACAAGACACAAAAGTCGAGAAGAAATTCTGGCAGACGAGAGAAATGATGTGTGCAGAAGCGTGAACTTACGATTCGTCGGATACAGATGCGGAGAGAGAATGATTTTCTTCTTTGATGAAGTGAGTGGAGGACTCACTGTCCAGACTTGGCAGTGCCATCTTCTCTCAGTCCTGGCAATTCCCAACGCTTCCTTTTCGCTCCCTCCTCCGTCAATGCAGCAGAGAGAGCCTCTGGCGTCGAGAAGGAGAACGAGAGCCTTGCTTCGTTCCTGCTGTTCAGTGAAGGAGAAGAGATCGATCGATCGGTAGATAAGGGTTGATGATGCTTTGATCCGACGGTATCAATAATAGAAAAGATACCAAAAGACAAATTTAAAAACTTACCGTGCTACCAAAAAATAAGAAAAAAGAAAAACGAATGGATGAGAGAATGGCATCAATTGAATCTTTACCAATTTTATGTGTATTTGTTTATGCTGCTAACTTTTGTATGATTGTATTGAGATCATCACCCTTCTCCCAGTTCTCTAGTTTCCACTTGTATCTGAACAGGCTCACTGAAGTACAGAACCAACATAGTTGTGGTGTGCTTAGCATATCCTTAGAAAACGTCTTCATTTTCGGACACTCTTCCACTTTAATAGTCCATAAGCGTGGGAACTTGAAGGTGCAACTTGAGATGGAGGAGAAGCATTCTAGGCTTGGCAAATCTTGGAGTGTCAAATTGTGTAGATTTCCAAAAGAAATCACTTTTCCTTCTCCATTTTCATCATTGGCCACTATTTCTTTCATTCTTTTACATCCTATTATAGTCATGGTATTGAGATGCATCAAATTTGTGACCGCTGAAACTGTTACTAGATGTACCAATCCAGAGGAATTCTTCACCACTAACTTCGTCAGATTCCGGAAGAATGCCATAGTTGGAAATATTGTCGTTAAACAGGGACAATCCCAAATCTCAAATGTTTTGATGCTCTGAAGAATTTTCGACACTAAAGAGTCTTCTCTCCACACACGCTTCAGGTTGCGTAACTTGTTTAACTTAATTTCTCTTAAATTTTCAAGCTCCAGATGTTTCCCCTCTTCAACAAGCCCTTCGTCCGGGAATATATCTTCAAAGGAGCTACAAAATACCTCAAGGCTTTGTAGATTTCGAAATCTCTGTAGGAGGAATATGGAAGGAAAGATGGCATTTTCATCATGAAAGCATGCCAGTGTTAGTGCTATTGGTTTGCTAAAGATGTCATCGGGAAAATTTCCATCTTGTATCATATGAATATTGTTATTGATTAATAAAAGTCTCTCAAAGTTGGGAAAGTCCTGTCAAATAGCCAATACAACAAGAGAAGTAAATTCAGCAAAGTTTTGGTAATAAATCATGTGTTGTAAAAAGTAAACCTATTTAGATAATTTGCATGGAAGGTTGGTCTGGTCAAGTGGATAGTGTGAATCTAAATTCAAGACCCCTACAATCACTAAATTCATCTTTTGTTAGGAATATCTTGTCAACAAAAATATATCTTCTTTGGAATTTTATGTAATGAGATGCGCTCATGATGTTACTAAAACGTATGGGGTCCACAAATTTAGAAGTGTGCTTAAGATATAAGAAATACCTTATGTTGTCCGCAAACTTATAGGAAAGGGATTCTAGTTTTCTATAGTATTATAATAGGACAACAAGACGACTATGCAATGCACTAAGGTACTAATGTTACTAATGTTACAACATGACGACTATGCAGTGTATTAAAAAATACATTAGAAAATGGTGCACTAAGATACTAATGTTATTTTTGTTTTTTAAAAAAAAGTTTGAATTGGTTTTTTTAGAGTTTGTAGAAGATGAAATAGAGAAGAAAAGTTCAAATGTGCGACACGTGTCAATAATTGAGAGGACCTCTTGTCAAAATCTTATTGATGTCACCAAGGAGCACCGTTCAGTTAGATTAGGAATATATTCTATTGTCAATAGAATACTATAAATATTTTTGTAACTCTAGGTAATGGAATATCTTATGCATGTCCACAAATGAAAGTATACTTAAGATATTAGAAATATCTTAATGTTGTCAACAAACTAATAAGTAAGGGAGATCATGTTTTCTATAACATTATAACGCGACATGATATGCAATGGATATAATATTAGTGACTGCTTTAAAGAACAAAGTAAAAACTAATGGAGAGTAGCTATAATCATACCCTCTCGAATGAAGAGTGTGCTTCTTGATTTGAAAGGTCTTGTTGATCATATTTTTTAGCCCAACTGTTCATGGATGCCGTAAAGGATATCATGTTCAGTTTGTCACAATGAGTCACTTGTAATTCCTCCAATAATGGCCAATGCAAAGTGGGCAAGTTAGGATAGAAACTCTTGAGTCGTGGCATGTCACGTAACACCAAAGAGGTTAGTTTTGGGAAAAGATCTTGAGTAGTATTGGAGCGTGGAGTGTCACCCCCATTAGCGACTATTTCCTCGATCTCACAAGACTCCACTTGAAGTTTTTCAAGGTGGGTTAAACTTGTAGCCACCCAATACGGAAACAAATTTTCAAGGCCCTTACAATTCCGAACCTCCACTTTCCATAAACAATCAAAAGTAAGAGTTTCTTGAGGAGTGTCAATCCATATTTTGCTTAAATTGTCCATGTGGGAGAGATCCATCGACTCAAGTTTAGGAAATTGTACCTGCTATATTGAGAAAAAAAAATGACACAATAACTGTGATTGCATTGAGTTATGACCTTAAAGAAGGAATTTCCAGACTTCCCTTATTCTCACAAATCGTGAGAACTCAAGATTTTGTTAGGGACATAAATAGGGAGGGGTTGATTGATGCTTTTATACAAGTTGATTGATGACTAAGGCCAAGGATATGGCGAACCGGATATAAAAAAATAAATATAGTAACTTCAATTGTTCACAACCTTTTTCTTTTTTATGCATGGAAAATTTTTGTATTGAAAGAAAATAATTTCTTAATAGGCATGAGCAACATAACGACTTGAATAAATAACATAATGTTATGATCTCAGCAAAAGCAAGTTAGGACAATTTACTAGTTTTATATTGGACCATTAATAACAACCTTGGAATAATATTTATTCAGATTTGAAGTAAAAAAAATAAAAATAGAATCTTGTGGTGTACGAGTGGTCCACCCTTTGGCAAAAAGTGGGTGTGCACCCGTTGATCGCATTTTGTTTGTATGGAGAAAATCAAGAGTGCTTTTTTCTTTTTTTTTTTTGCTATATCATGACCTCGACGAATTGTCCATTGAAAAGTAAGTATTGATATTTTTCATTTGGTTACAATATAATTAATGCAATTACGACTTGTCACAAAAAAAAAAAAAAAAAAAGACTTTCCACACTTCCTTAAATCTATCAATATTATTAATTGAGGATTTTGATGAGTTTTTGAAATTATCTAATAATGTGGGAGAAATCAATTATTATATGACAGCTCATATTTGACACTAAAATGAAAACAATTCTATCACAACTTGTCACTACCAAAAGATTAGGTGACTATTTTCATACTTTCCCAAATTTATTAGTATCGTTGATTGAGTGTTATAATGACTTTTTGAAATACTCTTAGAATGTGGGGCTAGGTATTATATAACAACTTATCCATGCAAATGACATTATAAATAAATAATTAGTGATAATTCTTACAATTAAAAAGTGAACAGATGTGTAGATACTTGTTATAATTAAACATTCTATTCTACTAGTATAAAACGATAGAAAGAATTGCGCAAAAGTATTAGAATAAGGAAAAAAAAAAAAGGATTTCATCTGTCGGGGAAAAAAAAACAAAACTTGTATAGAATCTGTAATAAAAAAATGATATCGCGCATTTTCAAGTGCCTCAGTTTCAACCCAAAAAAATAAGTGCCGGAGGAGGTCGTCATTTACTGCGTTTAGTCTTCACATGAGGAGAACTTCATGAGGCGGAATGGAAGTGTTGACTGGATGATTGAGTCCATTTATTTTTAATATTTTTTTATATAGCTACGACATTAACTAAATATTGACTATTTTTTGGTCAGATGACTCAATATAAAAAATCTCAATTCCCCTCACTTTCCTTCTCCATCTACGCTTTCTCCTCCATCTCCAGCCACATTGAGCCCAACCTTCCCGCGTCCCCCGGCCATCGCCACCGGCGGAGTTGCCGGCGTCACGTCCAAGGCGACCATTGCCGAGCATCCAACCCTCTCCGTCATCTCTATGGTCTACCCATTCATGACGCCTCTCGTCCATGGCCGCTCTTCGCTGACATCTATTTCTCTGTTTTCTCTTTTGCTGTTTGACCTCGCAATCCATGGACGAAGGGATCTCAAACTCGCCATCAAGACTCATGGCCATGGACAAGCTGTAGTCGCTAGATCTGTGGAGGAGCCTCCTGGCAAGCCATGGACGGGCTAGGCTTGCGTCCATGGACGATACTAGATCTGGAGGCACGACTCCAGCCCAGATCTGGACGGGCAACGACCACAAGCCAATCGCGAGCGACGACGGAGGGGACAATGGCAGTCCATAAGCCGTCATTGCTCGCGACGGGACTTCCAGATCTGCAACCATGTCTCTAGTGATAGCGGCTCGTCCATGGCTGCGAGCGATGGTGGTCAACTTCCAGATCTGCAACTCCGTCGCTATGGACGGCCAGATTTAGAGATCTGTAAAACTATGAGACGGACAAAACAGAGGGAAGCCGGCCATGCTCGGCTTGGACATAGCGGGGGTCAGCCTAATCAAGGCGCCGGTGACTCCGCCGTTGGCGACAACAGAGGAGGGGCAGAGGTCGGGCGGCTGTGGACGAAGGAGGAGGAAGAGAGGGCTGAAGAGAAGATCTTTTAATTTTTCTTCGTCGGAATCAACGCCCTGACCGAATCGACGCGAAATCGACGCATCGGAGATCCACTTCGACCCACCATAACCAACAAGCTCCGGTTCGCGTAATCACTCGAAACCCATGGAAGCACGCGCAAGAGAGGAGGTGAGCTTCAGAGAAGCGACCACCCACGGAATTGCTGCTATTTATTGTCCAGCTGTCCTATTCTCTCTTTTATTTTTTCCTCTTTTTTTTTTTGCCATTTCTTTTATGGAAAAAAGCAATATGCATTTTCTCTTGCCAAACATAAACTGTGCGCAATATCACACTAATTATCACTCAATATGATAATTCAGAGTTAATATTTGTTGTTTAATACGGGTAGGCAATTTGATAGGTTTGGAGTACAGCAATTCAAGTTTGATTTACAAACAAAGAAGATGAACAACTTCATCATGCTTTTTAATTTTATTTATAATCAAGAAAAAGCATTAGTGATTATTAAGATATGAAAAAGTTGACTGCCTCGATCCTTATCAAAGTTTAAAGCACTCCAATTAAAAAGAGCTATTCTTTCTAAGTCCTCCCTTTTCATTGTTTGGGAAGATGATTATGGTACAATGAGTTGTAATAGCTAAGCAATTTGTGAACTAGGCTTTTATAATTATGAAGTTTTCTTTTCTCCTTTTCTTCATGTTTAATAGAATGAAGCTAGTTTGGTTTTATGAAAGAAAATATGAAGTGGGCGATACTTCATTTTTTTTTTTTTTTTGCCATTTTTAATGCTATTTTATGTTTACTGTTTTGTTCTTTATAGTTGAAATTGCAAAAAGTAAATGTTTTCATATGGTTATTGTCATAACTTTTTAAAATCCCTTGTAATCAATTTTGAGGTATACACACAATATGATTTTATGAGCTCACAAAATAAAACTTCTAAAACTATATGGAGATGGATGATTAATACTTATATTTGCTTAGGATTAGAAAAATTTTAATCTTTTAAGTAAATATTAATGGATTATGTACATAGATCTGTATAATTAAATGATTTTAAAACTGCACATGGTTATCAATGTTTGAATTGTTTTGCATTAATACTTTACAGATGTGATCATGAATTAGTGTGGGAAGGCAAATATTGTGGTCATCTTTGTTTAGGTATGAAACACAAGTCCCAATCAAAATTTGAGCAAAGCATTGATGATTGATATTACAAACATTTATATCTAGCACTTTTGTCTACACACCATGCATTGTCCAATTATACACAAACAAATATGTTCAAATGAAATGCCCAAAATGCATTTGTTTGAGAGACTGACCTGTGGAGCGAAAAGTGAAGGGGTGCCATTGTTAATCTCCTTCGAAGATTGCCAAGTTAGACTTCTCATCTTGGGGCAATGGGCAATTCTCAACTTTGATAAAATAGGGCATTCTAGCATATGATTCTTCCACAAGAGGAAACTAGTCAAATTGGGCAAGCATTCTAGAGTTATTACCCAAAGATTGGGAATGTAATCTCCTCCCTTGCGCTTCCTTGCCCTTCTTCGTCTGCAATCACTCCTTCCATTTGATCACACTCCTTTATTTCCATCCGATATAGATTTGGAAGGCATTGAGCCATTGATGGAACAAAAGCAAGTGGCTGCATTTATAAAGGCTGAGATGTCTTAAAGAATTGAAGCACATTGTTCCTTGGAGATCTCTATTCCATAGTTGCCTCAACTTTGGTAGATTGACCAAGTATAGATCCCGTAGTTGAGGCAACACTTGAGTGCAATCCACAACCTCAAGCCCTTCAAGATCAAATATTTCTTCTAGAATGGTCGCAATCACGCACTTGCAAGCTTGTCATTCTCTCTAAAACAAGCATCAAATTTGATGGAATAGCATTAATAAATGATGGACATTTATCCACCACTAGTGATTCTAATGGCCAAGTTGACATGATGGGATTAAGTTCATTATGCCATTTTCCAATCAGCTCCGGGAACTCAAACAACCGCATATACTTAGTCCCAGCAAATGTAGCCTATTAGAAAATGCATCATTAAACGTAAAATTCTAGTTAGCAAAAAAAAAAAAAAAACAATTATTTATTGGTGATAAGAAAAAAATCAAATTGCAAAGAATTTAGTAACTAAAGCATACCATTTCTTCAAACATATTTTGGATGGTCATGTTGAGGTTTCCCTTCCAAAAATATGGGTACTTTGTTGCTTCATACCTTTCATTCAAACCTACTTGTACTCTCTTCAGATTTGGTGCCTCCATTGGTCCCTTGAAGAAGAACTTCATCTTGGGACATCTATTCACAATGACATCTTTCAAGAGAGGGAACATCAAAGTGTATCCACCTGAGCTGAAACACCTCAATGTAGTCAACCCATCAAGCTCCACATACTTCAATTGATTGAAAGCCACTACATGCCCCTCCTTTCCTCCCTCATCACTAATGACTTCTATCAATATTTTACATTTACTAATCCTCAATTTTGTGAGTTCCACCAAATTTGTAGCCATTATTGGTGTGAACATATTTGACAGCCCATGACAATGTGACACATCTAGAGTCTTCATATGCTGAAAATAACTTGGAAAGGATGATGCTACTTTTAACTCATGACTTGGGCCTTCTATGGCTTCCACATTAATGCTAAGCTCGTTTGGTCCTTCCTTCTCGATGAGTTCCACAATGCCACATTGATTGATCTCCAACTCCTCAAGTTGGATTAGATCTCTGGCTATTGAGGCCGAAAACAAAGAGGTGAGCCTAGTGCATCCTCGAAGGATAATCAAACGTAGACACTGAAATTTAATATGACGGTAGAGTTCCTTATCCCATACACAGTTTAGCTTTGGTAAGTCATTTAACTTCAGCTCTTTTAACGGAGAACGAGCAACAATATTTCCATCTAGAGGATTGAGTGGTTGGAGTTTAAACACAATTTCAAGGGAAGCACATGCTTTTGCCCCCAAAGTTTCCAAGCTCAAGAGCCGTCCTAGAATGAAAGAAGGGACAATGTTCACAAGCTTTTTGCATTCATTCACTAAAAGCAATTTTAGCTTAGAGAAAGAATTCGTAGGAATTTGATTGTCCCATATCATCTTGATTTCATCCATGCCCTCGATATATAAATTCTCCAAGTTAGGAAACACAACCTGCGGTATTCACAAAATTGGTGATTAAGTTAAATTATGAATTCATGAACTTCCAAGGTGTAAATAAAGAAGAATGCCAAGATGTGAATTACGAATTTCATGGAATTGGTAATTCTATCTTAAGTCACACAAAAGAAAAAAAAGAATGAAATGAAAATAGTAAAAGAAAAAAAAAATTCTCCATTCTAATGTAGATGACTCCAGAACGGGAAGACTATTGGAATATATTGGAGACAAAACAAAAAGTACTAAGTAGGAATTTTGACCAAAATGTGTTAAATATGGGCAAAATGGTAATTTGGATATGCTCATATAACAATCATCTAATGACATTAGTGTTTCATAGATCCCAAACTCAAATAAAATCTCTCCCTTTTGTGCTTTTTTGGCTAGCCCAAGAGTGAATTAGCTACTATCATAGCAGTTGTTAAATCGCTTAGAGAAGGTCATTTAAGTTACAATATGGATGAAATTCTTCAGTGAAATTGCACCATTTCGTAAATTAATTAAGAATGAGGAAGAATTTATTTAAAGAAACAAAAAGCAAGTCAAACGGGTAATCACCGTTAGAGAAGTCACTGAATTGATGTAGTAAAAGAAGAATGTAGCTAAGGGATCACTTGAGGAAGAATATTAGCCATTAGAAAGAAAATGATGAAGAGATTGAGATTAAAAAGGCAAAAGATCAACCATCAAATGGTGCATTACAGTAAGAGATATAATTTTATCTAATACCGAATGCCTCAAATCAATATTAGATCACCCTAAAGTAATTACATAGTTAGGCTAAGAGAGAGTGATTAAAAAGGAATCACTTGGGTCAAATAAACAAATCCTACTCACATCATTCCACACTTCAAACCACTATGTATACTTAATCGAATGAATTTTCCTTTCAAAATTCATTTTTTGTTAATGTTGGAAGGTCCATTAGTTATATGTGAACGACAAATCATATACATAAACAATGCTAAATATCTCATTATAATAGATTAAAAATATCTAAGAAGGTCGACGTATTAATCCCATGGGAGGGCCCATTTTGGCTGCATAAACAACATTTTAGGTGAACGGCCTATATTTTTTAGTTTAGTCAAAGTCAACCCACCTGTACATTGCTCTATTTCATTTTCCATGGAAACATTCTTCTGCTATGCGCTTGACAATTCAAATGACTCAACTGAAATGGCTGATTTGCATAATGTATTTTATTTCTTTAATAAAAGTTTCATAAGAATGGTCTTGCAGTTCATGTAAAAACAGAAAGGGGTGATATCTAAAGCCCAAGACCCGAGAGGTCTTGCTCAGTTAGGCGCCGGAGAAGGCTTAGATTCCCTTTGCTGGTGTGGTTAAAAGAGTAAAGCTTCCTTCAACTAGGAAAAAATATGAGATCTTGTAAGGGCAAATGAAGTCAAGTGAGCGTCTTAAAGGCCCTTCATCTCCAGCCTCTTGAACCTTACAGCTCACTTTCCTCTCAATTGCTTTTTCAATTGCTTTCAATGTACATGCGTGCAATGTCTAAGCCATACATGTGAGGTTGTTGAGAGTTTTAAGTTACTTGTGAATATCGGAAAGCTTTTAGAGATCCTATTCGGCAATTGTATTACCTATTCATGCTTTGTGCAGGTACCATAAGAGATGTTCAACCATCTTTATGGAAATTATTTCTAGAGAAATTAAAAGTGAGAAATTGCAAATCATACATGTCGGCAACTCTGAACAATTATGCTTTTATGCCACTCATTATCCATTAAATTTTTTAACCAATATATATATTATAAATGACTTAGTTTTTATCTTGGCTATGCTTGTCTCCAGTATATTTAATAATTTGACTAATGTTAATTACATACCTCTTGATTGAACAGTGCAGTGGCGCGTGATCTAACGCAATCCTGACTTTGACTTTCTTGTACACCTGTCATTATCACCATTTGTATTGTAGGGATGAATATATCTACAAGACAATTTTTAGCAATAAAAACAAAAAATCAATCTTACACTTTCCATGAGAGAAGCATGTCAAACTTTTCAATCGTTCTAAGTGTAAATTGGTTAACATCTGGAATGCCAAAAAATTTGATGTTTCCATTCCCAACCCTTCTTCCTCCATAAAGATCGCCTCCATCTTCTCACAATTTGATATGGTTAGTTTTTTTAGTTGTGTGAGAGATTTAACCATGGATGGCAAAAATAAAAACTTGAGATTATCCAAGCCATTGATTTCTAATATCCCCAATCTTTGAAAGCCAACCTGCAGATTTGCTCATGGAATTAGTGATTAATCAAATCTCAAATTCATAAACTTTCAAGATGTAAATATACACGAGTGCCAAGGGGAGAGGGGAATTATTAAGTTGCACAAAAGGGAAAAAAAGAGAATAAAACAATAAAATGGAGTAAAAAATATCTCCGTCTAACGTCGTTTCTAATTTCCAATCTTTCCTTAGCTAAAAAAACTTGCAATGTTGAGCTTAATTTGATGAGTGAGCTAGTTTTATTTCATATGAATAATTTCTCCTTCAGAAATGGATTAGCGAGTGGAGCATTACTTATCTCTCTCCATATGATAAAGCAAACTTGACAACACTTTCAACCTCAAATTTCGGCCCAAAAAAGGTTCAACCGATATCTATTGCTAGTGTCCAATGAGAACAATGGTGAAAATTAAAAGCCCCAAAGAGGCGGTTAAGAAAAAGTGGAAACGCAAAGGCGCAGACACACAGCCTTGTGGGACCCACAACAAATATGTCTTGGACCCAAAGGAAAAATTAACATATTGAGGGAGTCTTGCGCCCCGCCCCACCATCAACTTTAGTGCCGCGTCAACTTTCGTTGGACAAAACTGTCGTGCGTTTTTCTTATCCAAGCAATTGTTTGTCCTTAGCTTACTAACTTCTCTTTAATGTTAGTAAATCACTATCAATAACAAATTTAATAGGATATCAAGCAGCCATTGTGGATTTGTGTTTGTGATGCCAAAAATATGTACAAATATATCTATACATACTACATGCGTGCATGAACATACACAAAATTCCATACTCTTATAATTATGAGGCCTATATAATGACTAAGTGCTTGTTTAAAAATGACACACAAAAGACATGCGTCAATTAGATTAGCACAGTTGCTTTTATTCAAAAACTAGGTCCTCCTTTCCATTCTTCATGTTGGTTTTTAAGAGAGTTGCCTATATTATACATTTTGTGGATAATAACAATAATGTCAACAACAATGTCCCATCTTTCCATTTTTAGCATAATATCAGTAATCTCTTACAATTCAAATGAGACAATACACTTGTACCATGATAAGATCACAACATATGCCACGTTTTTTCAATCTTAGTGGCATTTAGGAGAGAGAACCATCGAAATTAGCCTAAATCTTTTTGAAAGGGGTTCAACGAGTATTCATTCGGTACATTAGACATTGAGAAGAATTTTTAGTCAACACTTGAAAACATATGATGTTTCAATGTTGTAATATTTTTATGGATTCAAGGAGAGTTATACAGTTTACATCTTCGCATGTAAGAGCTACTTGTATGAGATGCTTGGCTATGATGCTAATCATCACTTCAAATATTCACCATCGAAGCAAACACAAATAATTTCAGGTCGTACCTTTTCTATCAAGAAGAGAGGTTGTTTATGAAGTAGCATCTCATTCTCAAGTTGCGAAGCAAAGATCTCCAATTTGTTACAGCCATAGACTTGCAAGGTCTTCAATGTCGGCCAATGTAAAGCATGTGTTTCGGTGTAGATGCACTTCAACTCTGTCAAATGCTTAAGCTTGAGGGAGGTTAACTTTGGGAAATCAAACCTGGGAACTAGTCCTTCTTCCTTCTCAATGAGTTCCACAATGCCACATCCATTGATCTCTAACTCCTCAAGTTGGACTAGATCTTTGGCTATTGAGGCTGGAAATAGAGAGGTGAGGCTCTTGCATTCGGAAACGCTAATAGAATGTAGGCATCGGAAGTTAACTTGATGGGTGAGTTCTTTTTTCCATACACACTTTAGCTTTGGTAATCTTGATACCATCAGCTTTTTTAATGGAAGCACAACTTGAGGTCCATCTATAGAATTTAGTGGCTGAATTTCAAAAACAACTTCCAATGAACCACATGTGTTTGCCTTTAAACTTTCTAGGCACAAGAGCCGTCCCAGAATGGAAGAAGGAACAATGGTCACAACCTTATTGCATTTATCCACAAAAAGTGATTTTAGCTTGGGGAAAGAATCTGCAGCAACTTGATTGTCCCATATCATCTTGATGTTGTCCAAGCCAGTGATATTTAATGTCTCCAAGTTAGGAAATGCAACCTGCGATATTCGTTCACAAAATTGGTAATTTGGTTAATCATGAACTTCCAAGATGTAAATATAGATGAGGGTGAAGATGTAAATTATGAATTCGTGGAATTGTCGATTCTGTCTAAGTTCCACAAAAGGAAAAAAAAAGTTAGTAAAAAAAAAAATCCATACCATTTCGATGACTCTAGGATGAGAAGGCTATTGGAATTACCGGAGATAAATCAAAAAGTAGGAATTCTGTTCTGACCAGATTCTATTGACAATGGACAAAATTGTAATTTGGATATGCTCATAAAACAATTTTATAATCACAATAGTCTCCCATAGAACCCGAATTTAAATAAAATCTCTCCCTCTTCAATTTAGTTACTTCCCTAAAATAATGAATTAGCTAGTATATATAGCAATAGTTAAATCACTTGGAGACAAGAGGAAGAATTTATTTAAAGAAACAAGAACCACGTCAAAAGGGTAATTAACGTTAGAACTTAGAAGTCACTACATTGATGTAGTAAAGAAAAATGTAGTTGAGGATAGCTTGAGTAAGAATATTAGCAATCAGAAAGAAAATGATGGAGAGATTGAGATTAAAAAGCTAACCAATCATCCATCAAAAGGTGCAGTATAGTAGCAGGTGTGATTTTATCTAATACAGAATGGCTCAAATCAATGTTACATCACTTTAAATCAATTAAAAAGTGAGGCTAAGAAAAAGCAATTGAAAAAGGAATTGCTTGGGTCAAACGAACAAATCTTACTCACATCATTCCCCACTTGAAAGAACTCAATATACTTAATCAGATTGAATTTTCCTTTTAAAATTCAATGATCTTTTATCCATGCTGGAGGATCCAATAGTTAGATACCAACAACAGATTCTACATGTACTCAAATCAAATAGTTGAAAGTTTTCCTGAATATCTCATTATAGAAAATTAAAATTATTTAAGAAAGTCGACGTATTAATCTTGTGGGAGTGCCCATTTTTGAAGCCTCTTTGGTGGCATAAACAACATTTTAGGTGAACGGCCTATATTGCTTTTAGTTTAGTCAAAGGGAACTTGCCGTAAATTAGTCTATTTCATTTTCCACTCAAACGTTCTTTCGATATTCACTCTACAAGTCAGATGGTTCAACTGAAATGGATGATTTGCAAAGTGTATTTTATTTCTTTAGCAAGAGTTTCATAAGAATGGTCTTGTGGTTCATGTAAAAACTAAAAGTGTGATTTCCGAAGCCCTGGACCTTAGAGATCTTGCTCAGTTTAGCAATTGAGAGGGCTTAGATTCCTTATGCTGGTGCAATTAAACGAGAGTAAAGCTTCCTTCAACCAGAAAAGAGAGAGAGAGAGAAATCTTGTAAGTGCAAATGAAGTCAAGTAAGTGTCTCAAAGGCCCTTCGTCTCTGGTCTCGAGAATCTTACTGCTCATCTTCACTATAGATGTGTACAATGCCTATGCCATACATGTGAGGCTGATGAGAGTTTTGAGTTTTTTGGGAACATCAAAAAGCTTTTAGAGATCCTATTTGGATTCATGCTTTTTACAGGTATGATAAGAGATGTTCAACCATCTTTATGGAAACTATTTGTAGAGAAATTAAAAGTAAGAAATTGCAACTCATACATGTCAGCAACTCTGAACACTTATACTTGTATGACACTCATTTTCTATTAAAATATTTTAACCAAAATAAACATTATAAGTAACTAAGTTTTTATCTTGGCTATGCTTGTCTCTGGTATATTTAATATTTTGACATAATGTTAATCATGTACCTCTTGATTGAAGAGTGCAGTGGCGCGTGATTTGACGCGATCTTGATTTTGACTTTCTTGTGCACCTGTCATTGGTATTTCATTGGATGAAAAGAATATCACCATATGCATTGTAGAGATGAATATATTTACAAGACAATCTTCAATGATAAAACCAAAAAACCAATCTTACACTTTCCATGAGAGAAGCACGTCAAACTTTTTAATCGTTCTAAGCGTAAATTGGTTAACATTGGGAATGCCAAAATTTTTGATGTTTCCATTCCCAATCCTTCTTCCTCCATAATGATTGCCTCCGTCTTCTCACAATTCGATATAGTCAGTTTTTTCAATTGTGTGAGAGACTTAACCATGGATGGGAAAAATATAAACCCAATGTTGTCCAAGCCATTGATTTCTAATGTCTCCAATCTCTGAAATGCAACCTGCAGAATTTGCTCATGGAATTAGTGATTAATTTAAATCTCAAATTTGTAAATATACATGAGTGCCAGGGGGAGAGGGGGATTAATTAAGTTGCACAAAAGGAAAAAAAAATAGAATAAAAAAAATCTCCATACTAGCATTGTTTCCAATTTCAAGTCTTTCCTTCGCTAAAAAACTTGCAATGCTAAGCTTAATTTGATGAGCAAGCTAGTTTTATTTCGTCCGAAGAATTTATCCATCAGAAATGCATTAGTGAGTGCAACATTACTTATCTCTCTTTGTATAATAAAGCAAACTCAACAATACTTTTAACCTCAAATTTTGGCCCAAAAAAAGTTTTACTAATATCCATGGCCGACGTCCAGGAGAACTATGGCGAAAGTTAAAAGCTCCAAAGGCTGCGACGATTAAGAAAAAGCAAAGGCGTAAAGACTCACACACACTGCCTTATGTGTCCCGCAAAATATATGTCCAGGACCCTTTACTGACTGATGGGAAAATTAACGCATTTCAGGAGTCTTGGGCCCCACCATCAACTTTAGTGCTAATTGCCACTATAAAAGTGCAATCTTTTATGGTCAACGAAATAGCCGCCTTAACTTTTCCTAGACAAAATGGTCGTGCGCTTTTCTTAACCAGGCAATTGTTTATCCTTAGTTTAATGTTAGTAAATCATTATTAATAACCAATTTAACTAGATATCAAACATAAATATGTGGATTTCTGTTCGTGATGCCAAAAGTGCATTCAATTACATCTATACATACTATAAGGCCAAATGCAAAGACACTTAGTTGAAAGGACTTGATATTTAGATCTATAGATCGCCATGGAGAGAAATGGCGCAATGACCACATACGATCCTGCGAGACTGGGCAACCATTGGTTATTCTTAATTTGGATGGTGAAAATTGGCTAAGAAAAACTACATAAAATGTTACAATCTAAATCGGATGGACTCAACAATAGAAAAACTCATATTTCGGCACAAATTTCTTGAAGATTATAATGTGGCGCACTTGAAGATTCAGAAATTAAATTAACACATACTAAGTAGCTCAATTGAAATACAAGATATGTCAAAACATTTGAAGTCTTTGTAAAATTATTTGGACTTTAAGATAGTGAATTTTCCATTATGGCATCAAGTTCCATTTTTGGATATTGTTATAGACTTTGGCCTTATTCACATGACCCAATCTCCCCATAGGAGTATCTAAGGGTGATCACAAAATAAGATGATCATTTAAGGTGAATCTATTAGAGACTTGTTCCAGACTTGGCCTTACTCATGAACCACTTGGTGAGAAATTCTCTAGTTGATGGAGGATATGGAGCTATACAAAAGTAATTTCTTTCATCATAGGGGATTTCAAATTCTGCTGTATGGAGTAAAGAAATGGTAAAGATCACTTTGGAACTCCAAGAGCAAGAATTCCAAATTGGCAATGAATGACTTTGTTGTGACATAATGAAAACCATACAATTGCCAAGGCCTACTTTTTCTATAAAAGGAAAAAAAAAAAAAAAAAACTATGCACAAAATTATGTACTCTTACAATTATGGGGACTATGCAATGATTAAGTGCCTATTTAAACACGATATACAAAAGCCATGCATCAATTAGATTAGCATAGCTGCTTTTATTTGAAAATTCAGTCCTTCCCATTCTTCGTATTGGTTTCTAAGAGTCACCTATATTACACATTTTGTGGATGATAACATAATTTGATAACTAAATTTAATGGAACCCATTTCAAAAGATTATAAATTACTTTAATATACTTCAATGCCAACATTCCCTTGCCAACATTCCCTTCAATTTGTCTTGACGAAACCCCATTAATATAAATATACTTGCAACCAGTAAATTGAGATAACTCAGAACCCATCACAAACTAAATTTGCAAGGGTTTTATACAATTAGTTTGATAACATATTTCTTTTGGATTGGGAAGTCCTTCCATTATCAAGGACTACAAGGATGGGATTGAAATGTGATGGACAAACCCATCAACATAGCATTTACAATTACAAAGGATGGTCAAGAAATTTACGTGATATAGCGGGTATTATAAATGGTTGCCAAAGAAATTTATAGGCAAGATAATGTACATCCTTTAGAATAATTTCGCACATATGAAAATCTATGACAAATAAAAGCTAATTTACAACCTTAAAAGACAACTAATGAACTTTACCTTTTATTTACGATATAACAAGGGCTGCTATTACGAATGGATTCTGTTTGCATTTTACTAGCAATATTAGGAATTGCAATCATCAAGAATTCACACTCATTCTGGTTACTAATGACAATCAATTTATGCATGAAATATTTGTCTAATGTCAAATTATATCAATTAGATGGAGATATATACAGCATATATCCCATTAGTCTCGGGCAAGTTACGAGCCCAACTCAAAAAATTAAACCTTGGGCAAACAATGATATATGAATATGACTTATGGACATAGGGAGTTGATAGCTGAATGTGACGTCATTCTCATCCATTTAGGTGGAGAGGACCTTTCACACTCTGCTATTACCTGCTTCCTTGATAAAATCCAATAAAATGGGCATTTTATTGTCTTTTTCTTGGATGTCTCCAATTTCTCCAAATTTATTAGGAAAATAGGGACTAATTTACCCGCAAAACAACATGAAATTAGACACGTCAGCAATTGGGATATCAAAATAACTGAGTAGTCACTAGTCATGGCTACCGGTTGAGATCCCAACTATCTTTGAAAAATAGTGAATTACTTGGGATTATTTGGACTTCTTTTTCCCTATCATTTTTAAATTACCTTGAGTATTCCTTTCAAGTCGGACGTGTATGTAGCCTATCCTAATTATTCATCCTTGTCGTCATAATTTCCTTAACCAACATGTCTTAAAAGGTGAAGAGACCTGTGGTCCTCATGACAATGAAAAGCTTAATTTACGTTTTTTTGTAAGTTTAACTTTTTTGCGTTTTGTTTTTTAGTTTATTAGTTATTGTTATCCCGCACAAGCCAATCTTAGACTACTCCTTTGTAGGCTGCCAGCGCTTTATAATTTCTGAGGACATCTATTACAGTTTGAAGAAACATTTGATTATAAGCCCATGGATCTTTGCATCTTTAGGTTTTACACAAAATAATAATAAAAAAAGGTACTAAGGCAACATTAATTCTTTAACGAAGATTTAGAATCCTAGAAAGTTAAAAGCCGTAAACACTACGACAAAAGAAGAAAAAAGCAAAGCCACAAAGGCTCTATGCAAAATTTCCCTATCTAGTTCAACTATTTTTTAAAGCAAGCTCTCTCCATGGAAGCTCAAAGCATGGGTTGAAGAAAAGTCACTCTGACATCACAACCTTGTGGGACCCACCACTTACATCTCCCAAAGGGAAACTAACGTATGGCATGAACCTTGGGCCCGCGCCACTGTGAAAGAGCAACCTTATCTAGTCAAATAAAACCCTCTACCTGCAACGTTTTCCCCTCATTTAAAATACAGCTTGGAGCTTTCCTTGATTGGGGCATTGTTTATCCTTGGTTTACTAATTTTCTTTCATGTTAGTAAATGACTATCCGTAGAAGTGTAGATAGGACCATAAAATATATCTACAACAGCCTAATATCATTTTCATTGATAAAAATAAATAACAAAGGATTTTTCACCTATAATTGCTTCTGTTTTTGAGCTTGCATGATTTGTCATCTTCTTCAAACTAGGAGTAGATATTATGCCAAAAGGATCTTCTATAAAATTTTATCACTAAAGCTAGCTAAAGTGTTAACTACATTTCCACCTACTAGTCTAGAATTTAATATATTACAAATAATCGCCCTTAATTTCAATTGAATGCCATTAATTGTTGCTATGACAATCTGATTTATCAACGTTGTAATTATTCCCCTTTTTGAACTTGAAAATTTGTCATCTTCTTTAAACTTGGTGTAAAGGATGCAAAAATGATCTAATACACAAGATTACGATATTAAAAAAAAAAAAAGAGGCAAAGTTACAAAAGCTTTTGGCAAAATTTCCTTGATCGGGCTCCATTATCTTTGAAAGCGAGCTTTGTTCATGGATGCTCAAAACATGGGAAAAAGATAAGTTGTACGCAAACACACTAGCTCTTTTGATAGAAAGTTACCTGCTGCCCATTGAAGAATGCAATTTGAGTGCCAACCTGGTTGTCTGATGTACTACTTCCAACGGCAAAAAAGTTCTTGATATTTGGCAAGTTATGAAACATCAATACATGCAAATTATGCAACTCTACTTTCCCACAATCATCAATTTCTATAATCCCACGCATTAATTTGCAACCGACAACTTCAATCTTTTCTATTTTTGAAAGTTCTCTCACCACTGAAAGAGGAAATAGAACTTCCATCTTGTCGCAACTTTCAACCCGTAGTACTTTTAATGCACTAAAGGACTTCGAGGTGATATTGTTTTTGGATATCTTCTCCAAGTTGATGAGATTCTCAAGAATTAATGACTCCAACATCTTGAACTTTGTGTGGGATGGCAATTGGAGGATATAATGGATGGAGGGACTATTCTCAACCTGTAAATGCTTTAATTCTAGAAAATCCTTTTGAGATAATGCACAAATACTTTGCTCAATTTTGCTCAACCCGTCCAAAAACAAATCATCACTTTTGCCTAAGATACTTTGTATGCATCCTTTCCGAAGAACATCACTTAATGGATCCAACTTGAGGTTTAATGTGCTCGATCCTTTTTCACTTGGCCAGCGCTGCACGTCACCTATATTAATATTGTACTTGGAAAACTTCTCAACATTTAGGTCCCCTGGGAGCATACTTGGATTGGGAATGGACACCTTCAAAGTGTAGAGATTCTTCATGTTATTCAACTCAATAAGACTAGCATTAGTTGCTGGAGTTTGGTCCACAACATTCCATTGATCAAAGCTATTCTCAATATACAACTCCTCCAATTTGATCAAGCTTCCAAGCACGCCCGGTTCAATTACCTCAAGTTGTGAACAACCGCTCAAGTCTAACAACCTTAGCTCTACCAGTTGCCCAATTTCTTTCGGCAATCGCTGAATTTCAGAGTCCACAATGCTGAGGATTTGTAATCCTTTTAGCTTGCCAAGAATGGCCACATCCTCTAGCAAACAATACTCAAGACATAGAGTATGTAAGTTCTTTAAGAATTGAAATGACTTTGGCAAATGAATGAGACGTATGCTAGTAAGAGTTAAGACCATGAGTTTCTCCATAGAGTTGAAATATGAATCTGGAACCTCAAAAGATTCATTGTCGATGAAAAGCAAAAAGATGCGTAATTCGGGGCAATCTAATTCTTTAGGAAACTCCTTCATGTCAATGTGCGGAAAGCATACCGCTCTACAACTTTTAAGCTTGTCCTTCAACAACTCTATTATCAACTTGTCTTTATCTTTCAACACGAGAAGAGGGTGATCTTTTGATGCAACAGAGGCAACAAACTCACGAACCAAGTCATGTATCTTGAAACCATCAACATCTTCACTATCTAACAAAAGGGAGGAGGCTTGAAGAGTTCGAATCTGTGAGCTCAACCTATCTCTAGCGTCTTCCATGCAGCTAACTTCCTTAAATAACCCCAAACCGACGCCATACCTTACCAAATTTTCAAGAGAAGGTGTGGAGATACCATAAACAACACAAAGTTGTAATAATGACTTCTCATCCTCTTCTAATCTATCATAACTCCATTTCAACATCTGATTTATCAAGTCATTGATTTTGTTATCTTTAAACTTCTCGATTTTTTTCAAAGTGTCCTTCCATTCAGATAAACCAGCGTCTTTAAAACGCTTTGCCACTGCAATGATTAAGAAAGGCACACCTGCACATTTGTCGAGTGCTTCTTCCACCCAAGGTTTGAACTTATCATCATGAACTTTGTCTCCAACTATCCTCTCAAACAATCTTTTTGCCTCTTCCTCCTTCAGCCCACCAAGGTGGAAGTCCTTGTCACAGCCCATTTCCCTTCGCAAAACATCGCGATCTCTCGACGTCAACAACAACTTGCATCCCATGACTTTGTTGTCAGGTCCACAAGGAATGCCGACCGATTTCAAGTCTAGCCCCTTCCACAGGTTGTCTAGTATTATGAGGACCGTCTTTTTGTTCCTCTCCTCGACTTTCAACTTCCCGTGCAGAAGTTCCGCTCGCACGCTGACATACTCTTCATTCTTTAGGTCACTTAGGCCCAACTTGTGTGCAATCTCTTCTTGAATCCTCTTGATGTCTTGATGTTCCGACACGTCGGCCCGAGCAACCAGATCGAAGGACTTCTCTTCCCTCATTCTTTTTTCGGTATCCGCCAAAAGGGTGGACTTGCCGACCCCGCCCATCCCGTAAATCCCGACCACGCTATTGCCGTTATCAGCGAGGGCGTCCATGATGTTCCGTATCATCAAAGCTCTGGATTCAAAGACGCCATCGTCCCTAAGCGTCATCGACGTTGACACAAAAGAAGCAGAACCTGTTGCAGTGGTCGACTGAACAACATCTTTGCCTTCTCTCCTGCCCGGATCCGAGGCAGAGACATTCCCAAAAGCAGGATCGATGAAGGAGATGTCGTCCAGTCCGTTGAATCTGCTGCATTTTTGAGTGAGTTGATTAATGATCTCGCTCTTGTCCTCGGCCTTCCTGCTGAACTGATAGCGAGATTTGGGGTCGGGAAGAGTCCCGTAGCAGCAAGTCTTGGTCGCCTTTTCGAAGTCATCCAACAGTTTTCGCGCCTCTTCCAAGGCCTTGTCAGCACTTTCCTTCCACGTCGTGAAGACAACGTGGAATTTCCGAACATTGTTTCTAGCCTGTTCCGCAAGAACCTCGACCCTCAGAACCTCGTTCTCCAGATTCTGGACTTCCCCCCGAAGATTGTTGGCGAATCTTTTGGAGGAGATCACGTATCCGAATCCACGTTCGATGGGAACAACTACATAGCTCTTCAAGACATCCCATCCAATACCAACGACAGAATCTGCCGACATTTTTCTTTGATTTTTTTTTTTTTTTCCAGAGAAAGAAAGAGCGAGAAAAAAGAGAGACGGAGAGGGAGAATGATGAAAAGGAGCAGCAGAAACTAAAGAGAAGGAGGAAGAAGAATGGTTGAGCCGACGAGAAGAAAGAAACAGAGAGAGAGAATAAAGCCAAGAGAGGAGGAGGAAGACAGGAGGAATGGTGAGGAAGAAGCCGAGGAGAAGAAAGAGCGAAACAGAGCGAGAGAACAAGGCGCGAGACGAAAAGCCGAAGAGATTTGAAGGCACAGGCAAAAATGAGAGCAGATACTGAAGATGAGGAAGAGATGAGGAAGAATGGGTGTGCCGAGATGAAGAAAGAGCGAAACAGAGCGCGAGACGAACAAGACGAAGAGATTCGAGTGCCAAAAAAGGACGAAGGAAGGGGAGCGTACAACAGGCAATCGAACGATGAAAAAGAGCAGCAGATACTCAAAGAGGAGGAAGAGGAGGAAGAGATGAGGAAGAATGGGTGTGTCGAGGAGAAGAAAGAGCGAAACAGAGCGAGAGACGAACGAGGCGAAGAGAATCGAGCGCAAGAAATGGATGAAGGGGAGCGTAGAATAGCAATCGTGTACATTACACAGTGTGTCAGCACTGATATAATAAAATGTAATTGATAATGAGAATAAATGGACAAGGACAGGCCCCACCCACGTGACATTGTCAATTACCGTGTTTCCTAAGGGTTAAAATTCCAAGAAGAGTTGACAATTGAGAGATCGTTCCCCATGTGCTGTCGGTGCCATATAACAAGGCAAAAGCGCATGGGGACCCTTGGAAATTCCAGAGTACTTAAAGAAAACACATGATTTTTATTTATAAGTAACTAATACATGATTGCGATAAATATTTTTCATGCTATCAATATTTTCATCCATATTTGTACACAACCACCAGTCTGACTCAAAAGAGAGTGAGTGACGATTAGAATTTGAAAAGTATATAACACCTTCACTGACTGATTGTAATAACTAGTTGATTAAAATCTTTTATGGCATGATAATCTATATTTGAAAAATAAATGACATTAGAGAATAAAACAATTATCTATCATCATAAAAACAAAATTATGATAAATGCTTGGCAGATAAATAAATATTAAAAAGTAAAAAAAAAATTAACAGAAAATCAATTGGATAAAAAATTAGCTATTCTTACAAAAAGTCTATAGAATGAAAATAATAAATTTTTAGAGGGTTATATTACATGGATATGCATCTATCATATGTAAATGTGACTAAATGCATAATTGTTGATGACACCATACTTATGGTGTAAAGTCAAGTAGCATCACACCAACAAAAAAAAAAAAAAAAAGAAGTCAAGTAGCATCACAGCATGCAGTACATGACAGTTCTATAACCTTCCACGACAAGAGTTTAGCCTACATAGATACGTAAATGAAATTAGCTATTGCGGGATATTGAGCATTTTAGTCATTATAACAGTATAAGTCAAGTAACATGCAATACATGATGAGTCCATGACATTGTGCTTCCATGTTGAGAATTTAGGCAATGGATATAATCACGTAAACTTAACTTTCTAATTTGCAACCATTCAAACAAGCAGATGGGAATGTATCATTCATTGCATAAATCCTAGATGATTGATAGTACATTTTATGTAATTTGTTGTACCGTAAATGTTAAAACAAAGATTTTATTTTAATCACACGATAGTTGTTTATCTATAATATTCAATTTTGTTTTGCCAAATATATAGTACAATTTCTAACTTGATTGATGATATCGGATGTAGACTAATCTCAGGACATACAATTCATTTACTGGCAAGGAAAACCCAACTTGCAAGGCTCAGGCATAGTACAAATTATGGATCTTATTAAAATCTAATCTTAGTCGAGGCCTTAATTAAACACTAATCAATTCCTTGTGTTGTCGGTAGCGTCATAATTGTGGAGTAAATTGATTTCTTTGCATTATTTAAGTTGCATGCCTATCAAAGTGGCTTAAAAAAATATAATACAAATGATTACCAATTGCTAAAATCACAAAATGATTTGACTCGAATTATATGAATACTTTATACACTCTGTCACATTGATATAACAAGATGTAATCAAGAAAGAACGATAAATAGAAAGATAGGCGGCACCCACATTATAAGGACATGCCAAGACCACCCATGCACGTGCTAAGTAGCATCTCTAATCTTTTTCATAATATTAATATTTTCTTCAATGTTTGTGTGTGGGCACATTTGTGAATCAACATGGAGTGAAGATTAGAATTAGAAACACATATAACACCTTCAATCAAAACGCACTTATTGAAATGATTGGACCTAAAATCATCGCTCATGCATAATAGGTACCTTATGTAGTTTGTCATTCATCAATATAGCAAATGTAATCAATAAAGAGAACAAAACTCATGTGACAGGGTGGCAATATGTATCGGAAACCATTTTCAACTCAATTTAAGTGTGATGGGGTGTATATAAGACACTTAAAATTTTGAAGCCAGTTGAAATGATATTAGAAAAGCATAACCAATTCCATGGGAGTCTACGTGGGTTTGCACCGGCCTCATTTTCAACCCATTGTGGGTCTAGCAAAATGAGCAAATAAATTATTACTACCATCAGGGGGCAGATCTCCTTTCAATGTTCCCCAATACTTTTTAATTAAAAGTTGAATACGGTAATAGAAATGGTTTTCTTGTTTCTTTACTTGATCAGTCATCATCACCAATGTGAAAATTTCCGCATCCTTACCTCCATCGCTAATGGATAAACGTTGATTAGGTACTAGTCCTAAATTAGCTCATTGCATGAATCAATGAAATCACATTTAAAATATAGAAGTAACATTATAACTAAGCAAATCATTAGATTATAATGTCAATTGTAATTGCTACATTACACGTAACTTCAATTGGAATTGTTAGATTGAAACTTCTAAGTAAATTAAACTTTTGCCACTCTTTATTAACATTTTTAAACCAATTTACTTTCTTGAGTATTGCTACTCTTTACAGGACATAATTAATTCGGATTCGAGTCACCATTAATATTGTTTCATAGTCTCTCATTCCAATTGGAGTTTCCCTCTTTTCTCTTAAATGCCTGGGTGTGTCGCGAGTCTTCCACTTTTAACATTTCAAATATTACAGTTATCACAAAGCCGTTTTTAAAAATTTTCAAAAACAAACGATTATTGCCAAGTAAAGTTATGTGGGTTTTCATAATTTATAAACCTAATTTTTCATTCGCTTTTAATTTTTTTCGAAGGACGGGGAGCATTGAAAAACAGCAACATTTTACTGAAAAAGTTTATAATGAATGGTTCAGTTTTAATGCTAGCAGCCAGCGATTTAAAAATTTAAGAATGACTCAATTACCCAAGGAAGAAAGAGGAGATAGGTATAACTTGGAAAGTTGAGTGACAAGCAGACAGCCCCCATGTCGTCACTGGCCTAAAATAAAAATACGAAAAGGCCACTATACGTTGGTCGTTCCATCAAGACAAGAACGGCGATGGACCGATGAGCGATTCAGTGATCCATATAGATGACTCATGAAAATTATATATACGGAAATGGATGATTTTTTGCATTGAAATGTTCCTCGATCAGTCACCATCACTAATGTCCAAGTCTCCATGTCCTTTCTTCCACTGCTGATGGACAGCCATCTAAGTATACGAACGATTGCTTTAATCAGGGTAAGTGGGGGAGAGGGAGAGAAAGAGAAATTGAGGGTAGTTGCAGGAGCCGAGATGTTTTCCTGCATCTTACTGTTCCTTTACTCGACTAGTCACCATCACCTATGTCTTCCTCCACGTCCTTGTGTCCACCGCTACTGGACAAACATCTAGGTATTCGCAAATGCATGAACTGATCGGGGCCCTCACGTGTCTGGCCTCTTTCCTTTTACTGTTGAGAAACATTGCTTTCCCACTTCATCCCTCCTGAGGCAATGATCAATTAAGCAAAAGAGTCCCTAATTATTAATCTAAAACTGACAACTCTCTTGATGAGGACCAAACGGGCAAGCTTTCCCTTTACTTCAATTAAACCCTTGTTGCGTGAGGATATGTGATGTCCCATTAAAAATTCGAGAGATGAGTGATTTCGATGATTTTCCATAATAGAGATTATATATTGAATAGCAATTTTTGATAATATTCTCCTTATTGACACATTAGACTTGGGCTAACTTAAATCGTTATGTCTAACTAATATTTACCATTACTTAATTTTTCACAGAATTAAGTCTTGATTTTTTCGTATATAATTTTTCACAAATTTGTTGACTAAAAGCCCCTTTCGGCATCCTTTTAAGTGAAAAAAATAATAAAAACTCAGTTCGCAAAATAAAATTGAAGTTGCTTAATTTTTATGCCAACCATAATTATTAGATTAGAATGTGAAATAGGTATCATAAAATTGCCATATGATGATGTGGTTGGAATTTTGTGTTCTAGCTCTTTTAAAATTTACTTTTTGACATGAATTTAATGTAATTTTTCCTATTATTCTCAAATGAAACATCAACATCAATAAACAATTTTCATTTGATACAATTTTCATTTTTTTTTTTGAGAAAGAGAAAGCAAGTCCCACACCAATAATGGATAGCGGACTCAATAATAGAGGCCTATGGGGCATCGTGCAAGACAAGACACCTTACATAGTACACACGGTGAGGTGTTTCTATTCACTTGAAGTATTCATTAAGCTGTCAAAACTTTCGTCCTTTCGTCCTTCAAATTTCCTGACAAGCTGTTCCATTTCCACTCTTGAATGGTCTATTTGGATGGATCCGCTAGAATCATATTATTGATCTTTCGAATGTACTCGATGCATTAGACTTGGGTTAACTTAGATCGTTATGTCTAACTAATATTAATCATTACTTAGAATTAAGTCTTGATTATTTCATATATAATTTTTCGCAAATTTGTTGACGGAAAGCCCCTTTTGACATCCCTTTAAGTGAAAAAAATAATAAAAGCTCAGTTCGCAAAATAAAATTGAAGTTGCTTAATTTTTATGCCAGCCATAATTATTAGATTAGAGTGTGAAATAGGTATCATAAAATTGCCATATGATGATATGGTTGGAATTTTGTTAATGTCTTTGTGTTCTAGCTCTTTTAAAATTTACTTTTTGACATGAATTTAATGTAATTTTTCCTATTATTCTCAAATGGCAACATCAATAGACAATTTTCATTGATTTTTCTTCTGAGAAAGAGAAAGCAAGTCCCACGCCAATAATGGATAGCGGACTCAATAATAGAGGCCTATGGGGCATCGTGCAAGACAAGACACCTTACATGGTACACATGGTGAGGTCTTTCTATTCACTCGAAGTATTCATTAAGCTGTCAAAATTTTCTTCCTTTCGTCTTTCAACTTTCTTGACAAGCTATTCCATTTCCCACTCTTGAATGGTCTGTTTGGATGGATCCGCTAGAATCATATTATTGATCTTTCGAATGTACTCGATGCACTCATATGGTCGTACCTTTTGAGGAGATAGGAACTTGATGGTACATCAACGGAGCTCAAAGGGACATGTGTTGGCATTGGCCCACAAAAAAGTAGTTTGCAGACTTTGCGCATCATGCACGAATCAATAGGGCAACATGTGGAATAAAAGAATCGGTTTTCATTGATTGCATTTTCTAAAAAAATAGATGATGGCTCAGACCAGTTTTGGAGTGGGATTTGATAATTAATAAGGGATTTGGGCATCATAGTAATTGAACTTTTTGCGAAAATTGTCAATAGGTCTTTAAATTCTTTTTTTTTTTTTGCCAATTATATCCACACATTATATATATTTTTTATTCTTTCAAATCCATTTTGTCAAACATGCAAACGGAGTTGATGATGATGTGGACTATATACATGAGATGTAAATAGTCTACTACGAAGCGCCATACAGGATGACGATAGAAGGAAATAAACTTTGTGATGTCCCATTAAGATTAAAGAGATGGGTGATCTCGATGATTTGCCAATCTAGAGATTATATATTAGATAGCAATTTTTTATAATGTTGAATTGAAGTTGTTTCCTTTTTTTACCAACATAATTGGTAGATTAGAATTTCAAATTAGGCCTAAGTCCATATATTCATGACTATTGGGACTAATTTTTTTTAAAAAAATAATGTTATGACTAATTAAAGTCACGAGGGAAGTTCTATTTGTAATTAATATGATCAAGACCTTTTGCATAAATACTACCTAATTTATGAGAAATAAGTGCATATAAAAAGAGTACCATATAAATTTGGGATACTCTTAATGTAAGCATATAATTTTACTTCTAATATGGGGCATAGGTATGGAGACCTCTCTACCCATAATTCTATGAAATATCCTGTAGGCTTTTGAATTGGTTAAGCTCAAGGCTTTGGCCTGTATAGTTTTCTCCACCTAAAGCAGTTTGTGGGATCCTAACAAGCAACCTCCTGTTCCTGAGCTAGATATCCCCTAGCATCCCAATCATCTACGTCACTCTTGGGATTTAGTAAGTTTTTTTTTTTATTCTAAAGAATGAGTGTATTTTGCATTCTCTATCATTTTGAAAATGAATATGTTAACATAAAATTATAATATTGTTGATGTCCGATAATTGCAAGATAGTGTATTTTGCATTCCGTAGAGGTTTTTAAATAAAAAATAAAAAATTGTCTCTAGTTACATAGTCCGGATTTGCTTCTTTTGGTGATTGATTTGCATACTATTGACATGGATAGGAATCTCAAATAATTGATTTTAAATAGAGCCAATCACACATTTCCTATATCTTAAGGATAGTGCGCTGCCCCATATACACAAACATAATATAAGTGATACAAAGGTTGGTGGATATTAGATTACTCATTTCAATTGTTATAGGCAGGGAAAAGTGGAAAGAGACAAGGACAAATTTATTTGACGTAGCAATGATAAGGTTACATTTTCTTCTCATGCTTTGAATGATTCGGTATTTACATCTCATTGGATTTCTTTGTTAATTGAGAGCAATGGCTTCCTTAATGTATGCGAGTTTATATTAAGTCAGAGTTTAATTATTTCCATCCTTACCAATTCTTTGATTGGTGGGTTAAAAATATGGACATAACCAGTATGAAAATTTAGCTAAAAATAGAGTGCATGTTCGAATTTTCTTGTCTATAACCTAACCTTGATTAAGGCCTCAACTAGACACCAATTAATTTCTTGAATTTCCATCCTTACGAAAGCAAGGGAAAAATGACTTGAGGAAAATTGAATGCTACAATATAAGAATCACAAGTACGAAAATTATCACTAAAAAGAGACTATTAATTTTAATATAAATATGACTTATATTTCTAATAGAATAGAAAAACACCAGAACCATTGTTTTTAGACTAATAAAGAGATTTTTGTACATTTTTGGGGCTTTCTCATTTTTTGTGCTTGAGTAATTAAAAAAAAATGAATTCTAACCTTTTCAAATGAATCAACTTAACTGAACCATTTTTTTCTTGAGTCTTTGACAAATGTAGCAAAAAACTGGGGCTAATTCCAAAAATAAGCACAAACTTTAGGTTAATGAACAAATCTAATCCAAACTATATATTTTTTTTTTTTTTTTGGTAAAGTAAAGAAATCCAAACTATTTTTTGTCTCTTAAAAAAGCACTAATTTTAAGTTGAGTGACAAATTTGGCCCAAACTTCTTCTTTTTTTGTCATATAAAAAATACTAACTTTGGATCGAGTGACAATTCTAATCCCAACTTTTTTTGTCTCAAAAAAATCACTAGTTTTTACTTAAATCCTAAATCTAACCCCCTTAACCTAGATCCATTGATTGTTCTTAGTGATAAATCCATGTGCACTTGCTGGCCGGATTTAAAACACTATTCATTATCTTCTTGTTTGAGCCACAGCTTGGAAAATAACGGTGAAATTGCTCATCATCTCCTACACTTCACTAGCAAGTCAAAAAATCTCTAAATTGAATTACTCTGGCTAAACTTTGTCATTTTGTCTAAATATGAAGCCGTAGACCATCGCCCATCGAGAGACCCCATGGACGAGATTCGCCAAGCTCACGACTAGAACCTTTTTTCTTGAAACAAAGTTTACTTCAAATAGAAAGTTGAATAATGGTGAAAGTTTGTAACTTTTTACAAGACAAAAAAAAAAAAAAAATTAGGCTAGATTTCTCCCTTAACCTAAAGTTTGTACTTTTTTACAAGACAAAAAAAAAAGAAAGTTTCAGTCAGATTTGTCTCTCATATTAAAGTTGGTGCTTTATTTTTTTTGAGCTAGCCCCAAAAAACTGTGCCTCAGTTTTCCTCCCTACTCTTCCTTTTCTACGATTTTGAAACTCTTCTACAAAATCTTACTTCTTTCCCATAATTGTTATAAAATTCACAAGCCTCCTCATAAGAGTTAAACTCCACACCCCTGCCCATGATAGGTATTTTGATTTTCCTCCTGCTTAATGAAAAGAAGAAAAGAGCTACATACTTATTTGATATAACCCAACTTATATTTCTTTTGGTGTTAAAAGTTCTTCTTCTCTATCATATTTTGGTCTCGTTTTGGTATCGGCATTATTTTCATCAATCACTTTACCTTTAATATGAACTTCACCTATCTGAAAAGGGGTTTCTCAAAAAAGAAAAAATCAATATGTGAGTCAACACCTTATAATATGTTATTTTGCAATGATTGGATGTCCCCCATTTTATTTTTACTAGATTAATTAACTGAAAGAGGTTAAAGGTGATTTTTTTTTTTTTTTTACGATATGTTAAAAGGCTGTATAATATTTCGTGGTAACCTAGTATAGAACCATTCTTATTTAAGTCCGCTGTACACAATAATTCTTCAATTAATGAGGAAGTAGGAAGAAACAGTTGCAACAATACGTGGTGAAGCTTTTTCTTTGTTAATAAAGTTTTTAAAAAAAAAAAAATGAACATCTGAAAGAGAACGCTGAAGTGCAAATGCAAGTCATTTCAAAACTCATCCAGTTGCCAATTCTTTGAAAAAAAAAAAAAAAAGGTTTTTGTGATCAATATGTATATCTAACTAAATAAGAGGTAATTAAAATACATATACTTTTAGACATATTCATGTGTGCTTGCATACATACATATGTATGTATATTCATAGTTATGACAGGATTGTGTGCGGTTATAAGTTAATTGCACGCTGGTATATATATAAAATGTTTTATGCTTTCAAGAGTAATGAAGAAATGATTGATGACTTTACCTGGTGCTCAATTTGGAGGGAGGGCTTTTTGACTGATATTTCATTCAGAAAGGGATAAAAGTTATTTTAAGGATATTCGTAAAGATTTCCCATTTTGAAGTTGTAATCCGGTTGCGCATGACAAGCATAGAACTCGTGGTCCCATTTGCGCCGTCGCTATTGGAAAGGACGGTGTAGTTACGCTATAGCGGAACTCTTGTTTGTTAAAATCCCACACTAGTCACTTGATGAAGCAATTCTCGTTGGAAAATTGGAGTTGCATATCAATATCGACATTGATCATGCGCTAGAGGCTAAAAGCATTTACTGTTAAAGTTTGTAGCATCCAAGAAAACCCCATTATGACTTCCACTCAAAAACGGAGTCAAATGACAAATTGATGGAACCACTACAGAATTGAATTATTTGAGGTAGACACATTCATACTCCGCGTGGAACATTATCAAAAATTTGCCATATGATGATGTGGTTGGGGTTCGTCTAATATCTCTCCGTTCTCACTCTTTTAACCATTACTTAGATCCTTCTTATTGAGATATACATGTGACTTATGTTAGAAGAGAATTGGTATGGTATGCAACAATTAATATATCCTAATTTTTGAGTGAACTTGGCTTCAATAAAACATATTGGCCGGCTCAAACATGGGCTTTTCTTTGGCGATCTCTCTGGTTAAAAGTATCAAATTTCTACTAGACACTCCTAAGAAATGATGCTAGAGCCGATGATTGATAGCTAATGGCCAATCCCAATGTATACCAATGTTTGGAGAATATCTAAGGAAAGGAATCTCGCGATCAACGTGGTTTTTGGGCAGCCTTCATAGTTCGATCTAGCAAAAGAGACTTGGAATGAAGGTGGGTGTTGTTGTGTAGCAATGTGGTCCTGATGGTAACCTTTATGATTCAGTTTGGAGAAAGAGACTAGGGATGACGATGGGCGTTATTGTTATTTTTGTTAGCACACGCACCAAAGCAGAGATTCTAATTGAGTCGTGTTAATGGAGAATGATACTTGAATTAAGGGAAATCAAACATAATACTAAGCCAACACATGAGAGGCGAATGTTAAAATGAATGTGTGAGTTGGGTTAGAAAAGTTTCACAATGAAAATTGATGTCATATTAAATAGTTAATATATCATAGTTGATCAATAACTTTTTAGCTCATTTTTTTTTAGTAAAGATAGATTAACCGAATATGTTAATGGGCTCAAACTTGAGCTTTCTCTTAATAACCTCTCCGCTTAAAAGGAATAAACTTTTGCTACACTCTTAACATTGGTATCAATAATTATTTATTGATGTGAGTTTAATATAATTTTCCATTTTTCTTAACAGCGGCATCGATCCGGCATTTTCTTGGATTTTTTTTTTCCAAAAAAGAAAGAGCGAGAAAACGTTCGGATAAAAACCCCTCAAAAGGCAAAGTTGAGAGAAAAAGAGAGGGAGAGAGAGAACGATGAAAAAGAGTAGTAGATACTTCAGAAAAGGAGGACGAAGTAGGGCTATAGCCTATAGCAAGGAGAAGAAAAAGTGAAACAGAGCAAGAATGATGAAAGACGAAAAGGCGAAGAGATTTGAGTGCAAGAAAAGATGAAGGAAGGTGGGGCGTCAAAGAGCAATTAATGGAGAAAGAGACATGGTAACTTTTTGCCGGAATATTTGATCAACATTTGATCAACAACGAGTGAGAGGTACTACTAGTGTTTCAATGATTTAAAATCTTAACAAAGGCCCAAATCACGAGGAAGAAAGATGGGATGGGTATGGACTATGGAGCTCGTAATCTAACCTTAGTTAATACTTTAACGAAACCCCACTCAATTCCTTCGGCAGCTAAGGCCCTGCATGTTTTTATTTCTGAAAAGTGTTTATGAACACTTTTTCTGTTTTTTTTGTTCAGGGAACAAAAAAAAGCAACGTAAACGCGTTTGTTTGCGTTTTTGTTCTTTTTTTTTTTTCGTTCTACGGAACAAAATTGAAACAAAAAGAAATCGAAACAACTTTTTGTTGTTTTCTCTCTCGAGAAACACTTCGAGAAACCAAAAAAGAACAAAAACAAAAAACACAATTGGAACAAAACGGGAACAAAAAGCTCGTGCGGCCCTTCTCCTTCGTGCCCGTGCGAAGCTCGTTCTCTCCCCGACGCCTCCCTCTCCGGCGCCTCCCACTCGGGCGGACTCTCCGGCGACTCCCCCCTCCGGCGACTCTCCGGCGCCTCCCCACTCCGCTCACTCTCCGGCGCCGACAGGTGGTGCTCCGTCAACCTCAATCTTTGGATTTCGTACTTTTCCTCTTTCTCTCTCTCTCGTCGCACCGACGATCCGCGCATCCCGCCACCGCCGAGAACCGCCACGTCGCGGCGGCGACTTCCGACCTCCTTCCGCCTCTGGATCTCTTGAATCCCCCGCGGCCTCCGCCCCTCGATCGATTAGGGCCTCCCCGATTCCGTCGCGTCTCGTCGCACGGAGCGCTTCGGAGCCTTCCCTAGGGCTCGGATCTCGCGGTTCTTCGCCTGGATCGATCCTTCGATTCGGAGGAACACTTCTGGAGGTCCTTCGTTCGTGCCCTCCGCTTCGTTCGTGCTCTCCCCCGACGTCTCCCCTCTCCGGCGCCTCCCACTCGGGCGGACTCTCCGCCGACTCCCCACTCCGGCGACTCTCCGGCGCCTCCCCACTCCGCTCACTCTCCGGCGCCGACAGGTGGTGCTCCATCAACCAGCTGAAGCTTCCAGTCCAGGTAATTGCTGCTGCTCCTCCATCTCCGTTCGAAGAGGGCTTCGGCGACCTGCCTCCTTCGCCGACCACCACCCGACGCTCGGTCGAGCCTCAAGCGAGCGTTGCTCGCTGCAGCTGCTCTGCCGAGCTCGAGCTCCTTTTTGGGTATGGAATTGAAGTTTCGATGGGTATTCGTCTCGAAACCGGACTGATTTGTGCGGAGGAAGCTGAAATGTGTCCGGGATGGACGTTTTAGTGTAGAGGAAGAGAAGAAGCTCAGCGAATCGGAATGCGCTGGTCGAGTTTGTGTTTGGTATTAAGCATTTCGATGTTGTTGATGAGTGGGCTTTGACTCGATTCATCCCGACGGTGAGAGTTATGACACCCGCCTTTAATGGTTGAACCGGGATCCCAAATTGATGTCGGGCATTGTTCACGGCATCTTGCATCTCGATTTTAGGAGGTGTTGTGGAAATTGGATTCGATGCTCGGGAGTGTTATGTGCCGGGCTACGGTTTATGGGTATTTAACCGGCATCATCTCCAATCCGAGTCCATGACATTGATTAGCTACTTAGACCCCGTTTGTTCCTTTCACGACCTTGTTAATCCGAGGACGATTCGATCGTCGTCATCTCGGCTCCTTGGCGTGCTTTGTTCAAGAAGCTGCGGTTCTCGGAGCTGGTCTATGAGAGATACGATACTTTGTATGTTGCAGAAGCCTCCGAAGATGCGTGGACTATCTTTTCATCGACGTTCTTTGACATACTTCTTTGTCGGGGCACTTGTTGTGCTGCTGTGGGTATTAGCAACACCTTAGGTTTTAGATGTCATGGTGATTGATGCTTAGGGTTGTATAATTGCCTTTATAGGGCTGAAATTTTATTTTAATCCAAACTTAATTGCTTATGATCTTTCTTATCACCGAGAGTACCAGACTATTGATTATGATTTAGTAGAAACTGCGGTTTGCAATTTTTCAAGCAAATGAGCACACGTGGAGCTGATATGCACGGGTCCCTGGTTCTACAAAATGAGAAAAGATTTCTAATCAAATGTCATCATACCAGCAGAGAGATTATTACTATTTACTGATTCATCTTATGTCTAATAACTGACTATTACTGGTTTTGTAGATGGCTCTGAAGGATTTTATGTTATTTCTTTAAATTTGCTGCTTTAGGAGGCATTTCATGTTGATGAGTTCAGTGGTTTATAGTTTCCTGGATATGGATTCCTTATTCTTGATTCAAACGGCCCACTTGGGTTTGTTTTTACTTTGCTTGAGCTTGTAGATGAAAAGACTCCAGCATATTGACCTGCATGTGTCATGGGCTTTTTGTTTTCTAGTTGTCTATCTCTGCAACTTTAGTCAAGATCAGGTGTAGAGAAAGATTATGGCACAGAATTGTAAGAGCATTGACGTCATCTCAGGTTATCAAGAGGACTTGGTGGCGGCGTATCTGTCTTATTGATCACCTTGTTTATAAGAAGACATATCTAATGAAGCTGGAATCCGTGTGGACCATCACTCTTTTTTCCATCTGATGCAGAAAAAGTTAGAAAGTGATATGTGAGCACATGAAACATTAAACTCTGTTTGCATTGGATGAATTAGTTAATTGCATTCAATTCTGATAGCTTCAGCCTTTACTATGCACCTTCAAATGTTTTTTGTTTACAAACCGAATAGCTTTTAGTTTGTTAGATATGTTTTCTTACTAAAAGTTTGGCAATGGCACTCATTAAAAAATGTAGATATCTTTTTCTGCGAATTTCTTATTTGGCAATGGGTAAAATTTCTTATTTGGTGGAATTTTTCCTCCTCGTACAATGCATGTAATGTCTCGAGATATCTTTCTATAACATAGTTCTAATCATCATTTGTTTACTTGTAACTTGAGTTTCCGCCTACCGGCTTATTCTAGGTTCTTTTCTCGCATTATAAATCAAGTTATTTAGTCCAAACTCACTCATTTACTCATGCTTTAAAACTAAAAAATTAAAAAGTACTTGAAAAAAATTTGATACAAACTTTACTTACAATTTTTTTTTACGAAATATGCCATATGATCACCCATATAAAATGTTTCTTCACTCACCATGAACAAAATAAAATTAATGAGCATTTCATAGGAATGAGAATTCAATATTAAGTTTAAACTTTATTAAATAAAAGCTTTTTTTATTTAAAAAAAAAAATTGGAAACATAAATTTTTTGTCGTTTACCAAACGTGTTTTGTTCTTTTTCTATTCTAGGAACAGAAATTGACTGCAGTTACCAAACGTGTTTCTGTTCTTTTTCTATTCCAAGAACAGTTTTTTTTTTACACTTACCAAACGCGTTCTTTTGTTCAAAAACTGTTTCCGGAACAGAAACACTTTTTTTGTTGTTCGTTCCCGGAACAAAAAAAGAACGTAAACGTTACAAACGCACCCTAAAAAGTTGGGAGCAAAGGGCTCCAAGTCCTTAGAGCCTTTATTGGCCAAAAGTAAAAGAATTTAAAAAAGACTGTTGTCGGTCGCGTCAATCAAGACAATGATGGTAGTCTAATAAATAATCTATTAATACGTGGACCAGGTCACCAACACCAATGTCGAAATCACCATCCTTTCCTCCAATGCTAATGGACAAACATTGATTAGATATCCATCCTTTCCTTCACCTCTTTAGACAAACATAATTTAGGCATCTAGTTTTTCCTCCACGTCTGATGGACAAAAATTGGTTAGGTAATAGTGCTAACCCCCGCTCATTGTGCTGGTCCATGAAATAATGTTAAAAATTTAGAATTAACATGATAAATAGGCCAATTGCTAGATTATAAAGCCAATTATGATTGCTAGGTTAGAAAAAAACTGCAGTTGTAATTGTTAGATTAGAACTTCTAAGGAAATTAAATTTTTGCTATCCTCTTAACATTTTAAACTAGTTTACTATCTCAAACACTACTACTCTTTTGATGATAATATTAATACGCAAAATCATAGCGACCTATACTACTCTTTACGTGACAAAATTAACATGCAAAATCATTGCTAGCCCAGACTAACTTTGCTCCGTGGACTCTCATTCATATTGAAGTCTCCGCCACCCCCCAGGGGCCAAAAAAAAACCCTCTTTTCTTTTCTTTTTTTTTCTTCCCAAATGCTTGGTACTGTTTGGAGCTTTTTCCTTTTCACATTTATGGTTTTTTTGTTTTTTTTCAAATATTGCAGTTATCAGGAATTGATTTTTAAAATTTCCAAAAAGATACATTTATTGACAAGTAGAGTTATTATATGTTTTTCGTAATTTATGAAACTTATTTTTTTTCCCATTTTTTATTTTCTCGAGGGAGAGCAAAATGCAGATTATATTTTTTTTTTTTATCTATAAGTGTAAGCAAATAGAACTAGATGTTGACCAAAGTGACTATGGAAATCGTGGAATTTTTTCAAAATCACTCTTGCGTATTCCTATTTCATGACAATCATATGGAACAACAACAAAATGTTATGGCGAGTGCCACATGAATCTCGTTGAAAGGGGATATTCCATTAACTATGAAGGCGTTTCCTTCATATGCAACTTGCTGAGTCATTAAGCATAGCTCCTCGAATGAGTGCAGTGCATTAGACAAAAGCAAAAAGTAAACTCACGCGTCTTCTTTGCTGGCTTGCTCAACCGGAACACCAGGTGGCTGCTTAACTTCCTCTCTCCTTTTCTCAAACTCAGCCATAGTTGAAGGTTTTTTAAACATTTACAAAAGTTCCTAAAATCTAAAACCAGTTTTTGATTTTAATTTTTTATCAATTTAGTTTTACACCTTTACAGAAAATTCCAATAAAACCCTTTTGATGAATTTTTGCTTGACATTATTGATGTGACAGTCCAATCATTGCTAACCATTCTAAGTAACACACAATCATTTCAACGTCGGAAATTGGCCAAAATAACTATATTGGAATTTTGCACAAAGGTTTATCACTAAATTGACAAAATCGAAAAGTTTAGAACTAAATTAACATTCGTACAATATGTTTAGGATTGATGGGTAATATTCCTCAAAGACATGAGGAATGTTCTCTTTGCAATTAAGTTGACAAAGATCTTATGCATAATGACTACCTAGTTTATGAGGAATAAGTGCATATGAAAAATCCCATGTAAAATTAGCATTCTCCTAAAGTAAGTGGAATACCATGTAAAGTTAGCAATCTCCTAAAGTGAGTGTGTGTGAGTGTGTGCGTACGTGCACACGCATGTAATATACGGGTAGGAGTGTGGAGAGCCATTTACCTAGAAGCTCATGAAATATCGTACCAATTCCATGAACCAGTTAAACTTAGATCTTTGGTCTATGTAGGCGACTATAACCCAAAGCAGTTTGCATGTAGTTTGTGGGATTCAAACCAGCGATCTCTAGTTCCTAAGTTGGAAATCCCTAATGACCCAACCAATTGCACCAATTCTAGGGCTATGTAAGCATAATTTTTATAGTAAAGAGTAGTATATTTTCTATTCCGAACCATTTCTTAATAAAATGACAAAGTTAACATAAAATCATGATATAGTAATATTCAATAAGTGCAAGATAGAGATGCTAAGTAAGTATAATGTTAAAATAATAGTATGATATGATAGATAGGCATAATATTGGTCTCTGATCTGTTTTGAATATTAAGCTGGCTGAAATTTTTTATTAGTTTCACATGACAAACTTGCCCGTAAAAAATTGTTGTGTTGGAAATGTCAATGTACCCCTAATCCCTATATGAATTATGACCGTTTGAAAACATTTTGACTAAATAGAAACAATTTAAAGTCATGAGAGACATTCTCCTTGTAATTAGATTGAGTAGAACTCAAACTCACGTAGCTAATAAGGAATTAGTGCCTATAAGTACATCATGATATATGAATAATCTATCTAGTCATAGTGCAAAATATTAGCCTAGGTGGAGTCTAAGTGGGCACATTTTTTTAATGGAGAACGTTGCGAATCAGTTCTTAAAATAAGGAGAAGTCTTTCTAGCTATTTAGAATGCTATGTGTCAACCTTAGATGCAGGGCATAGAGAAGAGACTGTTATTGCATAATTATATAGATATTGACTCTCATGTTGATTTTGTACGTGAATTAGTGAATAATTTTGTATCAAAAGTATAATTTCTCAAAAAAGAAAATTTACACCCAACATACACAATGACAAGCATAATCAAATTCACAGCCCTTTCCAACAGAGAGATACTACATGTGAAAACGGAAAAATTAAGGAGACAAAAGAAAGGTGATGGCAAGCTAAAAATGTGAAATGAGGGGAAATATAAGAGGGTGGCTATTCTAGCATTTTGTCCTTGGGTTCTCTTACGGAAATATTACGTAGAGACAAATTTGGAATGACCCTAACAAAGTATCACGTGTAAAATAGGTGCATAATTAGCTCCATCAAATGTGTGTGTGCACACCAATCATCCCAACAGCTATTTGTCAACCAGAGGAATCTTGCTGTTTTAGTCTTGACAATTTCACCTTTCGGTGCAAGGAAGCAATTGTCAGCGGAAAATAGGAGATGCATATCAATATCATCATTGATTATGCGTCAAATGCCAAAAAGTAATTACTATTAAATTTTGTAGCATCCCAAGAAAAACCCATCACGACTTTCCCTTTAAAAAGGAGTCAAAAGATTAATTGATGGAGCCACTGGAGAAGTGGATTGTCCGTGGCTGATGCACTCATAGTCCAAGTAGAACATTGAAAAAAATTGCCATATGATGATATGGTTGAAATTTTCCTAATGTCTTTTGTCCTTGCTCTTTTAACCATAACTCAGACCCTTTAATCAACAATTACTTCTTGATATGAGTTTAATGTGATTTTTCCCATTTCTCTCGATGGCAGCATCCGTCGATGTTTTTCTTTTGAGAAAGAAAGATGAGAAAACGATAGGACGAAAATCCTAAAAAGAATCACAAAAAAATACCACAAGTATCATGACTTTTATAAAGAGTGCTCACATTTTTTTTTCAATTATTTGAGTACTATGACTTCTAAAAAATAAACTTAAGTGTCATAATTTTTTTTTTTTTTTGATTATTTGAATGTTATGATTTCTAAAAGAAAAACTCAACTGAGATTTGTAAAAAAGTTTTGGGAGTTTGATGCTCCTTATACCAAGCCATTGACGAATAATCAATGCTTTTGTAATATTAATACTAAGGTAGACTCAAGGGGGGAGATGGGACATCCCATTATTTTATGTCTAGTCAAATTATTGCATATTCTTGGCTGTTTTAGCCACTCTTTTACTATTAACCCTTTCACGAGTGAATGACCATAGGCAAGCATGAGCAACGTGCATAGCTTTCTTCTAATGACATATGGACCCCATTTTTGACTGCATGGTTCAATCATGGGATTCCAGTAATAATCCATGGTTGCTTCCTTTAAAATAATAATTTTAATCAAATTGTCATAGAAAATGAAAGTATAAACTAAGAGCCCTGAATGCTATCATCAAATCATTCGTCATGTAAATCATTCGAAAGAACTCATAATTTCAATTACTTGTCATTTGTAAAAGACGTGACTTAACTACTAGTTAAAAACAACACAATGTGAGCAAAACATGACTTATCAAACTACGAGTGACACCACCAAATTCGTGTGATTGCAATTCGGTCTTGGCAAGGATATATATATATATATATTTCACAGCACTTGATAGTTTGTTAGTTTCAAGAATTATAATTAGCAACCTTAACAATATAATATGGTGCGAAATCTGAAAGACATCAATCTTAACCTGTCAAAGTTTATGGTATTGAACTATTCATGGGGTACATAATATAATCTCAAGTCCTAGCTACAGGTATAAGGAATAAAGCAAACAAAGTGAAAACTCAAAAACAAACTAAAAATACGAGGCAAGCTTTTCAATTTGAAAACATGCTACTAATGAATTAAGCTTGGGACCTTTCCATGAATCTCTTCATATCAAACGGCCACACCACCACTTTGAAATAACTCTAGAGATGCAATGTGGAAAAAGATTGAGATTGCTCAAAATGAAACTCTCACTCAATGATCTCCCAAATTTACTAGCATGATAAATTTAGAAAAACCAATTATCAATAATAAAAATAACTTTAAATGTCTCAAAAACTTTGTCTATAACCATTTGAATAAAGAGGATTAATTATTCACTGATTTATAAGCTCATAAATAAAATCTTATACCAAATTAACTCGTTGAAATATTCTCTTCTACAAAATAATGAAAGTTCAAACATGACAAATCAAAGAACTGAAGATTTGGTCATAATAAATTGGAAAAATTATGGCTAAAGCTCGATGAAAGCATAAGTGTAATTTGATATTTAAGGATCGTGCTTATGCTCCAATCTTTTAAATAAATCAGCCTCTTTTTTTTTTTTTTTTTTTTTTTTTTTTTTTTTTTTATGATTCATAGGTTGAAGACGTTTTTAGGTAAATTCTTACATGAACAAAACTTTGAAATCAAAGGAGTAGATGACAAGATTGAAACCGGAAACTCTTATCAAGTGTCTATAGTAAATAAGAAAATAGACCAGACAATAGATGAGAGAGAAATTGGAAAAGGCAGATTTGTTTATTTTTAAATAAAAGGCAGGTCTATTAATAATTGAGTTTACTTAAAAGGATGTGATTTTAAGCTAAATTGGGAGCGTGAATAGCCTCGCCCAATGTGTGTGAATATGCATGTATACACCAAATCATCACAACGACTTTAGAAGATCCTCCTGACTATTTTTCAAGGGTTTCGGTGGAACGGAAGGCCCACCAGAGGAATCTTTCTCTTTTAGTCTTGGGAATTCACCTTTCGGTGCAATAAAGCAGTAATGGAAGATTGAAGATGCATGTCCATATCATCATTGATTATGTGTGAAATGTCAAAAGTATTAACTGTTAAATTTTGTAGCAATCCAAGAAAAAAAATATCATGACTTCCTTTTTTAAGGAGTCAAGAAGACAAATTGATGGAGCCAGCAGAGACGTGGATTTTCGAGGTTGATGCACTCATAGTCCAAGTAGAACATTATCAAAAAATTATCATTTGATGATATAATTGAGATTTTTCTAATGTTTTTTTGCTCTTGCTCTTTAACCACAAATTAGGCCTTTATATCAATAATTTTACTTCTTGAGATGAATTTAATGTGATGTTTCCCATTTTTCTCAACAGTATCATCGATTTTACATTTTTCTTTGATTTTTTTTTAGTTGAGAAAACCCAGAAAAAAAAAAAAAAAAAAAAAAAACAAAGAGACAGAGAGAATAATGGAAGAGCGAAACAAAGCAAGAATGATTAGGGACAAAGAAGGCAAAGAGATTTGAGCGCAAAAAAGGATTAGGTACTATTCCTAAGCCCAGTCTCCTCGTGTTGGCATGAAATCATATTAAAAAATAGAGAAGTAACATTATAATCAAGCTAATTGAATGGAAAAAAATTGAGGTTTTATTTTTGAAATGGTATGCAAATTGAAATAGCTCTAAAACGTAAAATGGCCATGTTATTGATTTATATATTGAATGGCAACTTTTGATGATATTCTACTTATTGACATATATGACTTGAGCCAACTTGGAGCCTTCTACCCAACTAATGTTGAGCATTAGTTGAAAATAAGTTTTGACTTTTCATGTATCATCTTTTAAATTTTTCATGTTATTCCTAAACAGACTAATTTTTTTGAAAAAGAATGACTAATAAAAGTCAGACCTTTGAAATTAAGGTCATATAATAATATCCCTATAAGTGAGCATTTTCCTAAAGGGTAATTTAGGGGTATTCTCTTTTTAAAAGGAAAATATATCTTTGGAAATATATGCATTTGTAGAGGTTGTTCGGTCGGTTCACCGTTCGCTTTCACCAATTGTTTCTTCCGTGCTTTTTTCCTTCTTTTGGAGGTCCCCATGATGCGCGATTTCTGGATTAAGTTTAGTTTCCAGCCGTGGTACTCTGACTTGTTGAAGGTCAGATTTCTAGTGCTTGGACAGTTTTAATTTTCAATTGAAAGATGAAACATCCTCTTGATCTTCGTACTCTGCTTTCATACTTATTTAAGTGAAAATGCCATAATCTTTAAAACCTTACCTTACCGATAGAAGTCACATTTACTCTCTAATTTTAATAAGGAATTGTACAACCATCTAAAAAGTTCGTGGGTAACCAACTAATTTTTGATTGTTCACAAGTGCCATTTACATTTTGATGAACGGAGACATGCCTTGGGATAGCCTTGACCAAGTGCCAATTTAATGAACCTGCCTTATGCCCAAAAAAAAAAAAAAAGCATGCTTTATTTTCCACTAGAAAAAGTTGATGCCGATGTCCATTGTCACTTACTTTTGCTCCAGACTCCCATAGTCTCCACGGTAAAGAATTTCAAAAAAATAATTTGAATTGATAAAGGGATTGGGACTTTATGTGGGTGAATCTTTAAATTAGGTTCATGGTCATTTTCAATGGATATCCTAATCTTGAAGAAGATGACTAGTTCCAATGTGGACGCTAAAGCGGTCATGTCGTGTCTAATACTTTAAGAAAAAGCAAAATAGTGTACATAGGCACAAGTTCTCGAAGTGATGAGTAATGGAATGAGGTGTCAATGTTCAATTGAGCCAAGGTATGTTATTTTCCATCTCTTTTGCTTTCTATTTGGAATCCAATTCACACTGCTTCAGAGCACTAAAATCAACTCATAATCCACCAAAATCCAATCTAATTATGGATCTCTTGACCTTTTTGAGGCGATGCCAAATAGTTATGGTCCCCACTGCTTTACTTTCATCCTTAGTTATCCTTAGCCTCTCTTGCTTTTTGAAAATGTAGTCGGGTCGCTTTTTCCTTTTCCAGGATCCCCATGTAAGATCGCAATATTGTTTGTCCTTCCTGCTTGGAATGACAAATACTTACACGGACTCATTAGATGAATCACAGCCATTGATCCTATAATACTCATCATATTTTGTGATTTACATGCCCTCAATCTAAATTCTAAGCTCTAGTCAAGATTTTTTGGAATTAGTGCATGTAAGAATATTCTCATTTCTTTTTTTCAAGAAGAATATTCTCATTTGAGTAATCTATTTAGTCAGTAGTGCATAATATTAGCTCAGGTGGAGCCTAAGTGGCCACATTATTTATGTATTTTTTTCTAGAGAACGTTGCAAATCTAATTCTTGAAACAAGGAGAAGTCCTTTCTAGCTATTAGAGTGTTGTGTATCAATCTTAGAAAAAAGCTGTAGTTGTATAAGTTTGTAGATATGTATTCTCCAATTGATTTTGTATGTGAAGTTGGTGCATAATTTGTGTTGGAAAGTATAATTTCTGAAAAGGAAATTTTGCACTCAACAAAAATGATAAACATAATCAAATTCAGAGCATGCAAGATGCGGGAAGCTTTGCTCCTCAAGCCGGGAAAGTCTTCCTTTTGGATTAATTGCTCCTTTGGGCTTTACATCGTCAAATAATGCCCAGAAGATAGGATGTTTTAGGAACGAGCTCACCTTAGCTTATGTTGTGGGCTAGACCCTACGGACCGATTTGGTGCTTGGGCTTTGGACCGATGTATGAAACCGGACACGAGTTTAAGCCTAGTAGAAAGAGGCAGATATCTTTTTCTATAGTAGATTTCTGTTTTCATATGGACTTTAGATATTTAGTGCTATGACGGAATGAGCCTCGAAATTTTTTCACGTAGATGATGCGGATACTTCTCTAATATATAACTCGAGCATCTCCATACAGTAACTAAACTTATACAAATAATCCCATCAAGCCAATGGATTCGTGTTAAGTAAACTTGATTATAAGCATGAATACTCACTCACATTCTCTCAAGCCCTCCTGCTAGGTCTAAAGTCAAGCGGAGAGAATTAGGAAATGATTTTGCAACAGAAAGCCTGATCTAGTCCGCCATGCATGTTGGTTGATAAACGATTTTGTGTGTGAGATTTTATGGATAAATAAGTAAACAATGATCTGTGTCACTTGATCATGCATATATTCAATCACCTCCTCTGCAACCCCATATATATAACAAAATCTCATTGGATTTACAAAAATGATAAGCAAAAATAACCCTCGCTGGATTTGAGGGCACAAATCTACGTTTCTGCACGAAGGGATCAGATAAACCCTCCTTTTAGTTCAAGGAAAGAAATTTTGCAGGCAAATACCCTTCATAATCACAAATCTCATGAATCCATCATTCTTCGCAGATAATTTTGATTGCAAAGAAATAGAATTTATGATAAATAAGATTTAAGCCATCAAAACTCTTTGAAATTGAAATAATGAAACATTATTAATCATCATCCAACAATTTTTTATTTGGTAGTAGTTCAAAAGTTTTTCTGAGTCCAGCTCCTCCATTTTCAGATAAGTGATGGAAGCTTAAACTCAAGAAAAAGAAAAAAATGGAGAACTCATTACGGAAACATCTACATCACATAGATAAATGTAATGATGATGGAACCAACCAATAGAACTCCCTCGCCCCGTTCGTGTTTTGTAGGTGTTAGTGTCCTCGTCCGTGGGGGCAGGATCATCTCTTCAATAGAAAGACTCTGCCTGCAGCATTTTCTGCTGCGGAAATAGCCATGCCTTAATTCATTCTCTTGCTTATTACTGTTCATGTTGTTATCATGTTATAGACACTACCATTTTTAAAACATAGTCGAAAACAATGATTCTAAATAGCAAGGGCTTAATTCCTCAAAATAGCACCAATTTAGGTTCAAATCTCAATTCTGGCCCCAAATTTTTTTTTTTAGTATCTCATAAACAATCACCAACTTTGACTTCATATCCAAATCTGACCTCTGTTAACTTTTTGTCCGTCCAAAGAGCATCCTTAAACGTCTCATTTGTCAATTCCACTCATTCTTTTTTTCCCAAATCAGAATTATATATAGCTTTTCCTTTTTTTATTCTTTTTTTAATCTTCCTTCTTCCTTTCGCTACCTAAAGGTTGTCCGTCCATGGCCACCATCATCCCACCCTGTCATCCTCCACTTCCTCCTTGCGGCCGCCGTAGTGTCTCCGGCCTCCGCCGCCACCACCGACCACATTTGTCGGCGGCAACCACGGATGGAACCCCGGCATCCAGACCTCCTACCTCGGCGACCTTCTACTCCATCTGCACACATTTCTTTGTACTCTTCAGTGGAATGAGCTAAATCTGTATTCCAAAGCCCATTTCCAATTTTTTTCTTCAGCTTCTTGGAGGCAAAGTAACTAATTATAGAATGCTTTGCATTTTATTTTTTTTAGCTTATATTTTAAATGAAACTGGTCGTGATCTTATTCTGAACTAAAAAATCTAAACTTTCTGCTGATTCACTCATTTTGAATCAAGAAACATGCAAAGACTCGGATTGAAAAGCCATGGACGGACAGATTAACCTCCAAAAATCTAGTCTGTGGCTGCCGTCGACCATGCTCGACCTTAATCAACACAAATCTGAGGTCAAGCTGATCCCCATATCTCGAATCTAAGGCTCGCTTGAGCTTAGACCCAAACTTTGAGGCTCGAGAGCGCCGGCCGAGCTCGAGCTCGACGACGGCGAGGACAAGCCGCGGCCGGGCTACTGGACATCGGAAGCCAGGGGTCATCGGCCAAGAGTAGAGGCGGTAGTGGTGGAGATATGTGGCGAGAGGCTGGGGAAAACAGGAATATGGCTGGGGCTGTGGAAGGTGGCGAGGTGGTGGTGGATGGAGGGCTGGAACGGCGGTGAGGTGGTGGTGACGACGGAGGGCTGGGCCGTTGACTGGATCGTGCAGCTGACTCACGGTGGTCAGGTTGTTGTCCAGTGAAAGGAAGAAGAAGAAAGAAAAAGGGAAATGGAAAAAAGAAAAAGAAAAAAAAGACAGCATATATATATATATATAAATTCTGACTTGGAAAAAGATAATGACGTGAAATTGACGCATCAAACATTTAACACTATTAGTTGATGGAAAGTTAATCGGGGTCAGATTTAGGCATGGAAGTTGATGATTTTTTGTTAACAAAAAAGTGTCAGGCCTGAATTGATGAAACTCCTGATCAAGTTTTTTTTTTTTGGAGAATTAAGCTAAATGGCTAGTATAACTTACTTTCTATTAAGAAAATTCGCTTTCTTGGTTTATCTACATAGGTGTTTCTCCTCCACCAACCACAATCACGCTTAACATTTTTTTGCGCAAAATTACCTATCTTAATTTGAGAAAATTATATACTTTTCTTAGGTTAGCATTGTAGAGTACAACTTTTATTTGAGCCAAATACCAAGTAGAGAATTGCTCACCTAGATTTGTCCACTCACTTGGCTGGAAAAAGTTAAATGTCTTTAATTAATGTGCAAGTTCGAGCTATAAGTTAGGCATGGAATTTTCTAATATTAACAATCCGATTTGTTATGATTCTAAGCCCCTAAATAAGTTTTTCGGGAGGTGAATATCTAGTGGTGGTGGTTTGCGTTCACACTTATCTATTGGTCAATTATCCCTCTTCCAATACATATGGAATTTGGAGTGTCACATGCATAAAAGAGTTTTTCAAATTTGTAAGTAATATTCTACAGATTGAAAGTAATTTGTAACCGTACATAATTTGTAAATTTTTTTATCTGATTAATAAATTTGTAAGTTTTAAAGTGACACTAAATTTTTAAATGATTCAGTAACTTTCACACAAGTTAGTTACTTTTCTTTATCATCGTCAATTGACATGAGTAAGGAACACCACCTAAGCCCCAACTCACTATACTTCTAATAATTTCTGCATGATTCGCATTAATTGCATTTAATGCCATTAATTGCCCAAGTTCTCTTTTCCTTGCCTTGTGATTCATTTAATAAGTTGAGGAGGTTGAGCCCTCTTGTGGAACTATTTTTTAGGTCATTGCTAGCTTATAGAACTATTCTTCGGTTGTGCTCAGTAGATATCCGATTATAATTAGAATCTATGTATTAATCACTAGAGAGCACTTAACATTTTGATTAATATAGACTCGAAGGACGGCTTTTACATCCTTTTATTCTCTTTCTTTGCTTAAATGAATATAAATTTCCTTTTGTATTTTGAAATATAGAGAGTGGTTCGATGACGATGGAAATCTACTATGGGAGGAGTAAGGAAATGAGGCTGTGTGACTTGTACTAGAAGCAATCAGCTTCCTCCGTCTCATGACTCATGACTCATCCACTCATCCCCACATGGTGACTGTAACACTAGGATTGATTAAAGGTATCTTTCCATTCATTAGAATAAAACTCATGCTTTTTTCTAATTTGTCAAATTTGAAGCAGATTTTAGCCAAGCAATTCTGAGCTAAAGTGATGCTTCCTTTGCCATGTCCTATTGCATAGGATTTTTCAGCTATCTCTGGCTAGTGGTCTTGAAGATGTATACTATGAACACGACGTTGCCCCTTCTAATAGAACTCGAACATGCACAAGCCTCCCTCCTTCAGAGAAGTTTCTCTTGAGAAAGTAGCCCAACCAACAGATAACTTTCCATAATGTCCGTGGCTAATGCGCTTCACCGGCCACGATTTGTCCTGATATATAAGAGCCATAGTCTACAGGCTTTTCTTGAAGTGCATCTTTGGGAATGGACCGGGAACTCTTTACTCAAGTGCACGTTCCGCAGTTTTGTCATCAGAAAGAAAAAGACAACCAACGATTTCTGACCAAGACAATACGAGGATCCTTTTCAAAGCATGTCAAGGATAAAAATAGAAATTAATGACCCGATGCACAATCAATCTAAAGCTAATATAGTCTAGTGACTCTGTGATTTAAATTCAAGTGTTGTCATTGTCATGAGGATCATACCACATTGCTTTTCTTTAGATATATTCACCTCACCGCAATGTGGTCGGGTTTAATTTTGCTGGCCGATTTGAGAACTCTACGCAAGCCCAGTTGTTTCAGTTTATCTACAACAATTGCAAATTAGAACATGAAGAAAGCTTAGGCATATGCTATTCTTATTATGTGAAATTCATATCTCCTGACACATCAACTCCAATTTGATGGATCTGGGTCTTTCTAATGGTCTAGCTTTCGAGGCCTATATGCACACCAATGTCATTTTCAGCACAATCAAATCCGATATGACTCATTCAGCCCATTTCCATTGGCTTGACATTTATGAGATCCCCTAAAACATACATATGCACACATGGGAAAGCTAGAGAAAATAAACACTACAAGGATGAATTATCTTTAACGCTCCCTCTCCCAAATCACATGGAGAGTTCCTATACGGAATACGGAATTGGAATCAAACACGAGAACACAGTCAAATGGAGAACCAGCTCGTAGATTAAGATTCATACCTCGAAAATCTCATGATAAGCAGTTCAAACTTCCATCTCTTCGCAAACTCCGTGCTGATGAGTGTGCATAGGAACCGTCATGAACTTTGCAAACCCGATCTGATTCCATTCCCTTACAAAGCCAAGGACACTTGGGTGAATGCAATTCATCCCCCTAGACTTCAAGCTTGACCGAAACATCATGGAAATCATCGGCATCTTCCACTTTCAGCCAGACAAATGCCCAACTGCTGAGGGTCGGTTCTCCCATTGGCATTTATTGGCGGATATTCTATCTTGGACTTGCTTTTATCAAATATGATTACATGAAAAATTGGAGTCCACTTCAGATTTGAAGACCAAAAATTGTCCCACACAGATAGAATAATGCTCTACGAATTCATCCCAACCGTTTGATAACCAAACCATCTCATCACATTTTTCCAATTCCACAGGCCATTGGAAGATTCTCATTATATTTTCTCATGAACCTCTTTGGTGTTCCCCGTGGGAAAAATAAAACCCATAATTTTAACTACATCATGACACTTAATTTCAAATTCAAAATGAAGAACAACATAACGAGAAATGGATAAGGACATCCTGAAGCACGTCCTTTTCAGTTCATTTAGGCTTGGAATGTGGCATTAATGAGTGTGCGTCTGAATTATTATTAACCTCACAAACCCAATCGAAATTGAACAGGAGTAGTCTGCCGGTGCACTCCCTGCCCCGCCACCCCACCGCTTTTACCGTGTTCCCTCCCTCCTTCCGCGCCCGATCATCCTCAGGACGGGGCCCTTTCCCTCTTTTCGCCTTGGATCCGGATTCGTGCACCGGAGATCGAGCCGTTAAATCACGTGCGGGGCTCCAACGATTAACGACAACGATGAGAACCCCTTTGGTCATGATTCCCCACATCCAGATAAGAATTTGCTCTTCCTTTGTCCTCTTTGACAAGTTTTCAATTCTTGTTTCGCCCTTTTCCTGGGTCTTCTCACGGGCTAATAACAATAAACCCTTTATTTTAGAAATTATGTTAGTCTTTGCATGTCTTGATCGATAGGAAATAGAAGAGCACGATATCTTATCACGAATTATATAGCTACAACTATCGTATTTTGGTATAAGTCTTTTTAACTTTCAACTAGTAAGATGCTAGTGTTCCTGCTTTTGTCACGAGAGAAAACAACTCACCTCAAGTTGTAGGTTTGGCCAGATGAATGATACCCAATTTAATGAAATGCGATTAGAGTTTTAGGTGTTGCTCCATTTGCCAAGAAAAGAAAAAAAAAAAACAAGAAAATTACAAGCAATTCCCACAATTGGCTCGCTCGCATGAGCTGATATAACACAATGCTGAGAGAAGGGGAGAGAAAAAAGGAACCCCAGAAAAGGGAAAAACACAAAGAGAAGAGGCGAAACCAAACCGTTCTCCGAAAACTTGTGAGGTTAGATGATATGGAAGAATAGCGTCCCTTATCATCTCCAACGGCTCTGCGGGCATTCGCTGGACCACCTATTAGCTGTGGAAGCCAATAAAGGCCTCGTGGCCAAAGGACCGAAGCGAAACCTTTTTCTTATTTTGGGGGCCAGTCCAAAAATGTGTGACTGAGGACCTGGCCCGGACTGAAGCCATGCCATATGGCCCAGATCCAAGGGTTTGGCACGGCCCGAAATTTAAAAAAAAAGTGTTTATTTTATTTTATTTTTTGCTTTTACTCTCCATGAGAAATTCAAATAGCACGTCCTAAATTCAAAAACCTTGAAGACATCAGAACAAGCTAGTAAAAACCTGTTTTGCCACTTGCTGGAGAGAGGGGGAGCGGAAGGGAGACCATGACACGAGCAAAAAAGTGAGTCTGTCCCATCACTCGCTTTGTAATTCGCTAACATGTGGGCGAGACACGAGAAGAAAGACTGAGAAAGAGAAAGAGATTGACCGAGCAAGCATACGGTGAGTCGAAGGGCTCAAGGCTCGAAGGTGGCGTGGTGGCGGGTTGGTGGGGACTGGACGACTCGATGATCATGAGATAAGAGAGAACGAGAGATCGGGGAAAATGAAAGAGGCTTGGTGAGAAGGAAAATAAGACATTATTTCTAAATTACAAAAAAAGCGGATAATGGCCATCTCAGCTTTAACTAAAATCCAAATTTCCTAAATTGGGCCAAACTGAAAGATATTTTGAAAATTTGACATTGAGACCCGAGGATTAGACCACTATGGCGGTGGTTCTTATGGTGATGCCCAATGCTTTGGCCAGGGAGCATGCATCGTTGGATTGGCGTAGTTGGAATGTGCTACTTGCATGGATTTTGCTTATGGCCAAATTAAAGAGTGATGCCCATCCAGTATCGGAGCATAACTTCAACTTTTTGACTGTATCATTAGCTTTATCGGAAAATTAAAGATGTATAAAATAAAAAATAAATAACAAAAATACAAATAAAAGAAAAGAGGGGATAAAATATTAAAATTCAGTTCCTTCATTGAAGAAGCTGAATTTTACTTGTACTTTTGTTATTTATAAAATACAAAACAAAGACACAAAACAAAATAAAAAGAAATAACAAAAGTGCAAATAAAAGAAAGGAGAGAGAGGAGAAAAGAACAAGGTGCCCAAAATTCAGAGAACAATCTCTCTTTTCTCTCTACGAAACCATGAGGGAGTGAGCCTGTCAACTGGAATCTCTTACGATCGTTGCTTCGAGAGATCTTCAGAGACAGCCGGTTCCTCGTGACATTGAAGCAATGATGAAATTCGTCGTCTCCCGTTAAACTCTAGAATGAATTTCGATTCGTTCCAGATTTGTCTGTTGATTTCTGTTCCGATCTTGTTTTTTCTCCCAATTCTCTCGCTGTCTTCTGAAATTCAATTGCTGTTGGTTGTGCTGTGGAGGAGGGAATCGAGTTTGCAAGGAAGGTGTTCAATGGAATGACGAAGCTGGACTTTGTTCCCAAGGATACCCGTTCGAGAGAGAGAGAGCAAGTTCGAGTTCAAGAGCGCATGATGTTATCGATTCTAATACAAAAAGCCCTCGAATGCTTGTTGTCAAGAGAAAGGCCATGGGAGAGTTGTGCTGCAGAAATGCCGTTACGTAGTTATGCTACTATGGGAAAGAGATGATTGTGAGAGAGGCCACGAATGCTGCGTTTGATGAGGAAATGTTTGCAGATGATTGTGAGAGTCTTTCAATGTGTCTAAAGGTTCTTTTCTTTTTAGAAGTATGGACCTGAGAGGGTTCTTGATTCTGCAATCACAGAGGCTGGTTTCGTTGGAGTTGAAGTCAACGCTGCTTTCTATGGCCTCAGGCTTGTCATGGATTTTACGGCATTCAATTTTGCTACGCTGCATGTCGGCTGTGGCGATATATCAGTCCCTATAGTTTCAAGAGGAGCTGTAGCAAGATTCAGTGCCCAACACTCCCAACCCCTGTGAAGATGTCGCCATCCCACCGAGAGGAAGCTTTACTGGAGCTTGCCTCATTAGATCTTTCATCACCCTTAGGATCTATCAGACGTGAGAATCATCCATGGCGCGCGTAATGAGAGGTTCTCATGAACTGTCTAACATATCCGATATGTCCCTCCTACCAAAGTTCGTCCTCATCCTCTGCTTTTTTCAGATTTCCAGTCAGCTTATTTTTACATGCAGTGTGTTGCATTATTTGTATGCGTTGTCGTCAAGGGGTGGATAATTTGCGTGAAGCTTTTTGAGGCTAATGTTTGGTATAAGCCTTAGAAAGCTTCATGCCTCCTTCATCCTTTTTTCCCACCTTATTTTGTTTGAAAGGGTAAGCAATCATTGACAGATTATGGACATGCTCGTCTTGTTACGAAATAGTAAATTAGCAATTGCTTTTGCTATTCAATGACACTCTTTGTCCTCATAAAATTTGAATGGTGACCTATTGTTGTATAGCTTAACCGCTATTCTCTAAATTGTTATTCCATTTGGCAACAAGGGTTATTAGTCAGTCGTGTCGAATTCAATTTGTTAATTACGTGCTTTGGTGCTCTAGGGTTTGAATGAATTATTATTTGGGTTTGCTTTTCTTCATGTTTATTAGAGAGACAATATTCCTTATTCTACTATACCAAATTGTCACAGTTCAAGAACCGCAAAGGATCGGATAAACTGCACACTTGCCATCAATGCAACCACGTGAATCTCTCAATTTACTTCGGGAAGTAGATTTCGGTGTTGCAATGTTGTAGATGAAACAAAATAGAAATGAAAAGGCTATACCAGTTTCTTTCGTAAGATCATCATTTGTGGGCTTCTAAAAAGTTGCCGGAGTTTTGGGGGTATTAATATCGTCTTTTTCGAGTTTCAGAGGATAGAGTCAAGTAAGATTATGACTTATTAGTCAATGGTGAGCCGAACTTGATGGCAATAAATAAATAAAAATAATGAAAACCGATTTATTTGTTTCGTGAAGAATTGACGTTTTGGAAAATATTTCTCTATAAACAATTGCTTTTATCACTTGCAAAAATGAATAAATGAAAATGATTAAATTGTTATTTATAATAAAAACATTTTTTTGACTGATTATTTGAGATATAATCAATTATTTTTAAGAAAAAGGCTTGTTCAAAACATTTATGTTTATTTTTTCCTCTTCCAACCTGGCTAGTTGGGGACTCAGGTGCATGTGGTGCTCACAAGAGCCCATTTTTCCAAGAGAGGGGATGCAAGCGTGTAGCCGTTGTAGCTATGAAGAGTTGGTCCACTTGCTAGCGGGTGAGCAATGGCGTTCAATCGGGCAGAGAACGTTTGTAGGACCTTCTTCAGCTATTTTATCCACTTTTTGCTATTTTCCGAAACCTTTGCCTCTTTATTTAATAAAACTACCTTTTTTCCTCCAATTTCTGCCTTTTTAAAAACTCGGTTGGTTGGATGTCCGTAGTACCGTTCAATGGTTTAACCATCCGATCCACTCTCAAAAATAACACTTTGAGTAACTGCATAATGTGATGATCATTCGGACAAGGATATTTATCTTGGAGTCCCTCTCTCCCATCTGATTTTTGACTTTGAGATGTCATAAGCCCCTCCAGCGACAAATGTGGTTCTTGGAGGTCAATATTGATGGGGATTGCATGACAAGGAGACCAAGTTGCACTTAGATCCGAAACCGATAGGGATAGGGATCAAGATTCAGTTGATTAACCTTTTCTCCCAATTAAACGGTGAGGAATTTAGTAGACATTGGCGTGAAAGTTTCTTAAATTGACAAACTATGAAAAGATGTAGCATAGATTGAAAATTGCTTGGCCATGCATATCAAGATTCAGTTGATTTGCCCAAATAAATTCTGGTACGCACCCGCAGGGCCGAAAATTGAGACTTTGAACACGATATCATCTCCATCGACGAGCTCAAAACACGCAGACATCTACACTTGACGTGATTTTATTGCCGCGTGCACATAGCCCCTTAACTTCTCCGGCCGCGATCTGTCTAAATGCCTGAAGAGTGGCAACTACTTTGCTGTCATGAAGATGTTTCTTGATGAAGCCACAAGGAGTGGTCTGCTCATCCGCATTTTCAAACAGCCAGTTTAATAAAGAAAGACCCATATATACACTCTCAATCCTCGTCTTTTTCAGCTAGTTTCGGAACTTTTCCTTTTGACACTCTTAAGGTAGCCTACAATGATCTGAAGTCACTGGCGCAAGTGGAAAAACATAACAAAAAAATAAAACATAAGATAACCTCGAACATGGGACGAATTTGAAAACAAAGCCCTAGCTGAAGAAGAAGACGACGATGAAGATTGAGAAGGGAGGTTTCTACGAAACCGTCTTCCGACTTCAACTGATTCACGCGCAACAAGAGACGGAAATCGGAAGAAATTCTGGCAGGCCGGAGAAATGACGAGTGGTGGAGCTATCTTATTGAGTTTGCCGGATACAAGTGGTGGGCGAAGGGCGAAAGAACAAGAACGCGAAAACGGACTTGATGTGATGTTCGTCACAATCCTACAAGATAATTTATGTTATAGGATGGAATGTACTGCTCTTGATCACAAAAAGTATCTAACCTATATAAAGGCCTAACAAACCGTATACTACAAAGCACAGACCAGGATGTTAGTCAAAAGAGGACATTGTAATCTCTTGGCCAAGAGTATTCAAGAGAGGAGTCCATGGATGGAATATGTGCCACCCACTTGCACAAATCAATACTGACATATGTGCTAAGAACACAGATAAAGTGGCAATCTTAAAAGTACATGCATCACCTATATGATGATTAACTAAGATGGTGAGTCATGTGTACAACTACTACTGAAGTAAGATGATTCCGTCGCGATGTGTTGCGCGCACGGAACGTGTGAAGTGCGCTTTGAGATGCAAATTGTACTGTGTGCATCGGTTCTACAAGAAATCAACTCAAGTACGAGTGCAGTCATACTATTACTATCGGCGCTCAAATTCAACTCATGGATGGAAGAGTTAAGTACGAGGACTAATCTTTAAGGGAATAATGTCGCAATAGTGCACAAATGATGAATTGTAATTGAGTTTGGTGTGAAGTTGTTCTTAGGCCAAATGATGGAATATTGCTCCTATTGACTCCTGAATTTTTGCCAACAAGTCAAACATGCATTTGGGTAAATATAAATAAATAATAAATGATAAATGATATTAAAAATAAATAACAAACGAAGAAAGAAAGAAAGATAAAAAAAAAAAATCATAATCGAAAGGACCCGGTCCGATTTGTTGGGCCTGGTTTAATTCGTGTAGCCCAGACCTTATCCACAAGGCGCAGCCTAGACCACCGTCCCCCATCTACAATCACCACAGCCACCGTCGTACCACCATCGACGGCCACCACAGGCTCAGCGATGACACGATAGAACGCACACACCGAAGCTCACGAAGAAACTATCTCTCTTTGGAATTCTGGAGGATCCTTCATCAGTTCTCCTTTTCCATTGTCCTTTAGACACGGTCGAAACGCCGCTGTAGCGGCTCCACCATTGCCGGTTCCGTTGCCGCAAGGCCTCCTCTCCTTCTGCTCTGTTTTCTGGTCACGTCGGCCAAACGTGCACGAGCCAGAGGTCAATCGTCGACGTGGAGAGCTCCAGTAACTTTTCTGCGATCTGACCACGGACCGAAGTGAAAAACTCACTCTCATCAAGGTAAATCCCACGCACTCTGTTTCTGCTGCTCATGAACGAAACAGAGCCGGTTAGCTTTAGCTAATGTCTGTGAGTAAATCAGTTGAGATTGAAGCTTTATTTAACAACTCGGACTTGTACTGTTATTTTCGTGATGATCTGAAAGTCAATCCTTGCTGTGCATTGGTGTATGAGCTCATTGGTTAAAATACACATTACTTGTTTGATAAAATGCTCGAACTAGATCAGTATGTAAATTCGATTCAATTCTCGAACTGCAAAATCATATTACATAAATTCGATTTGTTCTCAACTTTTTGAATACTTATTATGGCCGACTTTGTCAGAATAGGATGCTCATTTGTCAAATAGTGTTAGTATTCTCGTCTCGTATGCTCGGCATATGACATGAAAATTGCTGTCTTGTGGCTTGCTGATTCCTCTGGTTCGAGTTAAAAGTGTTCTGTATGAACAGAATCGAGTTTTGAATGTGTATTCTGTTGTGAAGGAGCAGGAGATCTGCGTGTGTGCGTGCAAAGAATGGACTGTCAGAATCGCCATTGATCTTTGCATTTATACAATCTGTGCAAGAATCGCCATTGCCCCAAACTTGGAATGGATTTTAATCCTTTGGTGATGACCTTTTCTGATGCTGCGGTTTTCATTTCTTATCTCAAACTTGGACGACATTTGTTTTGTCGTGCAGAATGGACTTGCAGACTTGCTGATAGAGCGGGCCCCATAGTGCCACTTGTCGTCCACTGAATGGACAAATGTATTGATTACGTGGCTATCATTAGTTTATTGAAACATTTTCTTGCGAAGACATTAGTGAGACTAGTTACAGCCTTTGATCCGTTAAGTCTCCGTCGCCACCTTAACCGAGCTCGCACTGGCCGCGGAGCCACCTCGATTGCATCAACTTCCTTCCCTCCCTCCCTCTGGTCTCATTTCCATCTCATATGCATACGTGCGAATTCCTGTTCTTGTCGATCCTTCATTCTTGTCTCGCCAAGCGATTGTGGTGCCCCTCTTCAGCTCGATCGGGGATCGGTTTCGGCTGAAGCTGATTCCCGTCAATTCGTTCCCTGGGGTTAGCGATGGGAGTACTTACGCTCATGGACCTATTGAAGAAGGCAGCGTCGGATTTCCCCAACAAGAGAGCTGTCTCCGCCTGCGGAGGAGCTCGACCTGACGCACATGCGGCTGCAGGAGCTTGTCAACCGCGCCACCGCGCTCATCACTGCCTTGCACCGACACCGTCGCGCTCACTTTCCTCAACACCATCGAGGTATGTCTATGTCATCTCGGTCTGTTCGCAAGTACGGATGATGCCGTTTAAATTCAAGAACACAATATCTGGAAGATTGCGGTGACGATGAATTTCTAATGATGAGATCAATGACTTGCGAAACATCGACTGGGAAATAGCTTGGAAAAGAAAGAGGAAGATGTTTCTTGGAGTTTTACGGTACTTCGAGAACAGAGAAACGGAAATGGCATCGATTTCTACTGAAAAAAATTGCATTTAAGGCATGAAATTTCTGCGAGCGCGTGGTGCAAATTGAACAGGAACAAATTGAAATGGGAAAAGCATGAAGAGAATTTTCTGTCGGGTCCAAGGGTTGTTTTCTGGGACGTACAAGCACCGTTTCATCGTAAAACAAAGTCAAAGCTTATCAAAAGGAGATGGATGGTTTTAATGGAATTAAACGTTGACAAACTTGTTGTCTGCATATCCTGCATATGTGTGTATCTCCAATCCACAGGGACTAGTGTGATAGTTTGCTGATTGGAAAATATGTGTTCGCTTTGCAGTTTGTGATCTTGTTTCTGGCGGTAATCCATTGCCGAGCCACTGCAGCTCCGCTTAATCCCTTCTACACAGCTAAGGTGCTCGAGTTCTACCTTTCCGACTCAGAACCAAAGCTCCTATTGACACTGCAAGAAGGAAACCGACGGGCTCAAACCGCTGCTTCCAAGCTCAACATCCCCCGCCTAACTGCCAATCTTCACTCTGCCGATACCAAAATCACTCTCTCTTCGACTGACGTAGAGCCGAGCCGAGCCGAGCCGAGCCGAGCCGAGACTCGATGTCCACAGTTGTCAACAATCCCTCGGATGTAGCTATGTTCTTGCACACCTCCAGTGCTATGGGCCACCCCTCCCCAATCGCATGCTGCTAACTCAGCGCAATTTGGCATCATCGGGTGGGGTACAAACTAATGGAATCAGACTCTACCGTGATTGTGCTTCCGCTGTTCCATGTGCACAATTTAGTTGCTAGATTATTCAGTTGTTTCTTCCGGGGTTCTGCCTCAGCTTGCAGCTTCTGTTTTCCTCTTGCAAGCCAGAGCTTTCTCCTTCTCATTTCTCAGGTCCCTATCGATCTTCTGAATATCCAACTCAACTAGGAACATCTTTCCCTCACCTTCTCTTCCACGTTCAGATTCTCCAGGCTTGCTAATACCCTGAGGTCCACGCATGTTGTGTACGTTTTGCACAACTTCAACACGCCTGTTCCTGCTTCTTCGCCAACAGCTCTTCTGCTGTAATGTGTTTCACTTTGTTTTTCAGCATCGTCTTGTTCGCTTGCTTAGACCAAAGCTTCTCCTTACCAGGCACATCAGGTGATGGCTTCTTTTCCTCTGGCTCCAACGAGGCAGTAGGCGCCTTTGCAGGGGTTTCTTTGGTAGTCGTTGAAACCCATACCCATATTCTTAGGACCCAACTTTGCTTCGATGGGTGTCACAATCCCTTGCTGGTTCTTCCCAAGACCCCCAAGCCCCGCCTATCCTCATCCATAGTGGATATAATTTTGAGATTCTGACATCACAAAAAAAAAAAAAAAAAAAAAAAAAAATCACTATAGATGTGTCACATTCTTAAGCCAGATACTCAGCAGTTGTGACCGCCGCTCGTGGAGTGATGATGCATTCAACAGTTGGATCATTCGCCTAAAGAAAATAGCAAACTTCGTAAAATGAAATACAGGCATCCGTACAACCTTTTAATTAGCAAGGATATATGCCACGAACTAAATCTACGAACTTGCAAAAATTGTCAGAAAGAAACAATTTGTGAGACAATTAACTATTAGCTCATTAGATATTACCGGATTAAGGAAAAAAGGCCAATCTCTCAATTGACCCATTTTCCTCCAAGTCACGTTTGAGATATTGTGCAGTTTCCATGTACACTCCCATAGCAGCAAATACTATGGCAACATTGTTGGCAAAATTGTCCTCTTAATCATCCTACATAAATTTGCAGCACATTTTCATAAATAATATTGAAAGAGAGTGTTTGGAATAGAAAGATGAAGACTCATAACATTGAATTCTAAAAAAAACAACAAATAAAATAAGATAAAAAAATCTTCACAAAGAATGCATTTAGCAATTGAGAAGTCTAGCATATAATAGTGGAGCTAGTTAGTCAAAGGATAAAATACATTGTAGGTGAAATCTGAACCTGAACTCCAAAACCATAGGAAAATTCTGTAAACTAATGGTAGTTCCTTAAATTATCGAGGCAATAAAACTCATAGAGCAGGGTATTATAACATTGGTATACAACAAAGATGCAACATATATCTTGGTAATACCATCGGCCTTCTCCAATCGCTTCACAAGACTAGCTTGGCAGAAATCTAAGTAGCTATTTTGTTATGAGGAAGACCAACAGCAAAGAAAGGTGGGATCTTTTGTCCACGAGCTGTGGAATTTGTTACATTAATGGAGGAAATTCCTGTTTGTATCATCTCTTCTAGGTAGGTTCTTTCATTGGGATTTATAGAACTTCCTAAAAAAGAGGGAGTTTATCTATTATATAAGACACCACAAGAAAGTTCTTGGGATTGCCATAGGTGCCATGGAGTATAAATGATTTCATGGCCAATCAAAATTACTATCACAATGACACAACTCACCAAAAATATCCAGGTAAGCCTCTAGCAGAATTGGAGAGCCATTATCAATGGGCTTTCTAGAACCATTAAATATGAACCCAAGCGTATCCAAGGACACAAGTGTTTTCAGAACCTACATTAAAAGAAAAATGTGATAACTCCACAATAAATTTCTAAAGGTTCTTTTATTTATCCAAGATTAAAGAGAGTAAATGCTGACACAACTGAAGAGATTTGTAAAGGTACAAAAACAATTTTTGACAGCCTTTCATGAGGCCAAGGCCAAGACATATGCCAAATTATTTCTCATGCTACAAGTGAAATCTTGTTGCCAACATGTAGGAGCATTTAGTTCCCAAATACGGAAAAAACAAATTTAACTCTTTATTTCTACAGAATGATGAAACATTGTTTTATTAGGAAAACAAAAACAAACAACATGCATAATTACCTCGCCAATGAATTGCACAATGGTGTATTTGTTTTCAATCCCAGAAGTACCTTCATAAACCTAGCGACAAGAGAGTGAAACATGGATGACCAGAAAGCTTTATGTACTGGAAGTCTAAGATGAACAACCACCGATCACAGAACATATTTTGGAGTGAATCGAAATATTGACTCGGAAGTTCAATTGGATATAAAACACCATTGATGATGGTTTGGCGGCCATGGTGGCATGAGCTCGAGATGGCCCACCCACATATAAACCTGGTCCAGACATGTGCAAGGACAGGAAAGCGACGACACGAATCAGAGTGGAATTAGTGTGGCCACGACTCAAATGTGGAATCTGATGGTGTCGTTCACTGTGGGAATCTGAAGCGAGATAGATCTGAATTGGTGGAGATGAATAAGGAGAATCCGGAGCAAGAGAGAGACAAGATGCAAAAAAAAATCTGGCCGGAGAAAATCTGGAGAGAAAATTTAACCGCGAACGGAGTACCCACAAACGATTCATCGAGACTGAGCTCTCTGACGATTGTTGCTTCCAGCACCGATCGAAGCACAAAAAGCGTTGCTACCGGTTTGAAGATGCCACTCGCCTCGCTGCCGTGGCAGTGGAACTTGACCACAGAGTTTCCTCAATCAACAGTCAAACAATTACCGGGACGTTCCATCTCCAATTGAATTCTAGAATTGTCTTAGATTCATTCTAAATTTCGTCTGTTTGATTTCCGTTTTGCTTTTATTTTCTCCCATCCTCTCGCCATCTTCCAAATTTCCATTGCCATTGATTGCACTTTGGAGGAGGTGTCGAGCTCTCGCATGGAAGAGAGATAAAAGAGAGAATCAGCGAGCTTTATCCAGCAGGGAGCGTAAGCTCGAGTTCAAGAGTGCCGGGATGTTGCCGATTCTAAGACGAAAAGCCACTGCCGGATGCTCGGCTGCTGTGTTTTGAGAGAGAGAGAGAGAGAGAGAGAGAGACTGCGGAAGAGTCATGCCACAGCGCCGCAAAGATGCTAGCATACTTGCTTTTGTCATGCATATTGACATTCAGTTAATATGAAAAAAATAAAAAAAAAATAAATGAGTTCCAAATGCCCTTCACTTGAGAAGAAATCGACAAACTTGAATTTGCGCCCACATGTGAGAAGATTGATCACAAAATCTTCAAGAAAAGCATTGGCTCCGGATCCCTTGCCCCCCAAGTGTGAATGCCTGATATTCACACAGCAGGCAAGACAACTTCTGAAACCAACTGGGTATAAGGGGATCCCAAATCCCATATATCAAGACATTCCTGTCCTTGCAATAGAGATTTCCAGCGTGAAACAACTTCCAACCCATGTGAGGGATTCCAAAGAGGATCCCATCCCTGAAATACTCTGATAAACAGAGGGAGTAGTACGCAAACAAGCAAGCAAGGATAAGTTACAAAGTTTATAATCATCAGGAAACCTTCTTTGCATGTCACCAAAAGACTTGGCTAGTGAGTCTAATGTCATTATCTCCTTCACGTCATTCAGTTGTTTCTTCTGGTGTTCTGCCTCAGCTTGCAACTTCTCCTTCTCATTCCTCAGGTCCCTATCGATCTTCTGAATATCCAACTCAGCCATGTCCACAATCGACCTTATATCGTGCTGGAGCTCGGGCATAGGAACATCACTCTCCCTCGCCTTCTCTTTCGCGTTCAGATTCTCCAAGTTTGCTAATACCCTAACCTGAGGTCCCCGCATGTCCATTACCTTTTGGACAATTTCAACGCCCTGTTCCTGCTTCTTCGCCAACAGCTCTTCTGCTGTAATATATTTCGCTTTGTTTTTTCGGCGTTGCCTTCTTCGCTTGCTTAGACCAAAGCTTCTCCTTACCGGGCACGTCAGGTAATGGCTTCTCTTCCTCTGGCTCCAACGAGGCAACAGGCGCCTTTGCAGGAGTTTCTTTGTAGTCGTTGAAGCCCATACCCATATTCTTAGGATGCAGCTTTGCTTCAATGGGTGTCACAATCCCCTGCTGGTTCTTCCCAAGACCCCCAAGCCCGGCCTATCCTCATCCACGGCAGCAGACTCGTAATCCTCATTCTCCCTCTTCGAGTTCTCATCAATCTCTCTGTTCGGCATGACCGTGCCGGTGGAAACGAAATCATGGGCTTCGACAGATCGGCCTTACCTAGGAGGTCCCTGTTCTTCCTCCGCTTCCTCTTGGAGGAGTCGTCGTAGTCCGAATCGGAGTCCCCCGACGCGAAGACGCCGTAAAGCACGTCGTCCTTGGTCTGGGCGCTTCTCCCTCCGCCGGCGGTAGAAGAACTCCCCGTCGATCCGCTGCCCGTCGTCGTAATCGTTGTCCATCCCGAACCTCTCTATCTCCTGATCCTCGTCCATCTTCGAGCAATCCCGGAGAACCGAAGCGAGGGACCTAGGTTTTTCTTTGGTTGGGGGGGGGGGGGGGGAGGAGGAGGAGGCGGAGAGAGGGGCGGCGCCGCTGCCGAACGCCGAGGTGGCCCGGCGGCGTGGATGCGGCGGTGGTCGGAGGCCGCGATACGGCGGTGCAGCTCGGCCTGAGGGTTGGGGGGAGAGAGAGAGAGAGAGAAGGCAGAGAGTGACCGAATGCTTGAAACGCAAAACTGGAAAGCCTAGGGGATCTTCTTCTTCTGCCCTTTCTAATTTCTCAGATGTAAAAGAATTGTTGATATTTTATTTATTTTTCCCTATTTACTTCAAGGAGAGGAAATTCATTTATCATGTTTTTTTTTTTTTTTTTTTAGTTTATGTTGATGATATATATTGATAATTGGGAATGAAATTTGATTTTTTGGCTAAAAACTTGGGAAAATTAAAAAATTCTTAGGATTTTAAGTTGCAAAAAATAATAGTGAAACTTTCCTTTCAACAATAGGAAGTTTTTGTTAAAAGAGGGAATGACGTAACGCAGATTTAATGATTTCCCAAATAATTTCAAAAGTTAAAATTATCAAGGATCTTTTTATGTACATTCCGAGTTAATTTATGAAAAATAAACAAGAGGATATTTGATATTTAAAATTTCTTATTGGTCGAGGAATTTTGCTATTGTCAAATGGTTATTGAAATTTAAAGGGAAATTGTGACAAAAATTGCAGCAAAAGTCCAGTTTTCAATAAACATTACCAAGTAAATGGAACTTGAGTGCCATTTTATCGGATAGAAGTTACAACAAGGATTTGTGAAGCCAAGCTACGTCCCATGGATAATACAGCTAGGACTTCGGAAAAGTGACTTTTGAAGATTTCTACATTTATTAATGTTCACTTACTTTTATCATCTGACCTATCGATTAATATAAGGATTGAAAATTATAGTGGGATTGAAACTTGCAAAAATCATGAGTGCATCTTGAATAATGAGATTTCCTAACAATAACCTTGCAGTCGAATTTTGCACATTAGAGTTCTTAATTGCTTTAATGAACATGTTGACTCCTATTAATTGAATTGGATGTCAAAACGGCTAGCACCTAGGGGTCTAATCAAGCCACTAGAGTGCCAAACTTGAAATCGGCTCAACTCCTTACTCAATGTTTGATTTGAGCTTGACCAAGTATTAATTCATGCTTATGCTAGAGCTTGATTCATAGGAAAAGTCAATGCACTAAATATACTTGTGTGTGGATGAGGATGTCTATGTATAATTATATAACAATCAAATATTTTGAATTAGGCTTACAAAATTTTAAGAGCCGAGCAGTGGCAAACTTAAGCTTTCAATTTGCAAAATGCTCAAGTAGCTCGAGTTAGAGCTTGACTAGATATTAATTCTTGAAAAATCATCAACCCAAGCTCAAACAATTCATGAATGGAGCATGCACCGGGTGAAAGTGACAATTTTCCCAACTCGATTAGCTCGATGAGGGATCATATCTTTTGCTAACACTAGTCGGCTATGATTTGTAAAAACATCAACAAATTTGTCAATTCTTTAATGGAGAGGTTCCTCTTATGTCTCTCAATTTAAATTAACTCAAAAACCCAATTATCATAATAACTCCAATTAAATTTTAAACGAATTTGGGGGCAATTCTTATCATTTTGTAATTAAAAAATGAAAATCGTCAGTTATGGCCACTCTCTACTGCTATCCACTGCTCTCCACAATCTAAATGTAACTAATTAATTGTGAAACAAAAATAATAAAAGGTAATTGCATCTTTTTAAAGAGGGACTATCTATTATTTAAAAATTTCAAATAGCATGTACAAAAATAAAAAACCATAAGACATCAAAACAAGCCAGTAAGGCCAGTTTTCTACTAGTAGAGAGCGAGGGAACGTCAAGATGGAACAGATCAAGATGAAACATATTAGAACAAGCATAAAAGGGACTGAGAAGAGTTGAGCCCTCAACAGGTGAAAGGGAATTGACATAGGGGAACATACATATGTACAGTTTCCGATCTATGAATCGGGTTGGTTTTGGCAATCATCCAGGCCAAACTATGGCGAGTTCAGGCTAGTTCGGGCGGTTCAATCCAGGTGTATGGGCTTCTTTTTTTCTTTTTTAATAGACTCTGAGTAGTAGTGTTAGCAGCAACAAAAGTATGGTGTTATTTGGATTATAAAGTATTACAAACTCCATTAATTACCTGACCTAAGTTTACAATGTTACATATAGAAATATATTTGAGACTCATATGTGAAGCAAACACGTGTGTGCAAAATAGGAGAAGAAAGAAGAAAATAATAGTGAAGTGGGTCATTTAGGGTACTCGGAAAAAAACAATTTTTTTTTATATTTTGTTATTTTTCTGTTACGGGAATGAGTTCGGAACAAAAATCTATTTGATAACGTAATTTTATTTTTCAAATTCTGAAACAAATTGTTAGCTTAGAAATACTAAATGAAGTAAAAATTTTATTTCTTAAAAAAAAAAAAGAGAGAGAGAAATAAAAGTGAAATGGTTTGTTTAGGGCCGCCACCTGCTAGTTGCTTAGGGGGAGAAATTTTATGTCAAATGATTTTCTATTTCAATAATAAAAACTTTATGTCGTTATCAAATGCGTATTTTTGCTCAGAAATTTGTCCAAGGAATGGCGAAAAATTGAATTCTAGAACAAAATGATTATTATTCACTCCCTTATCGTAGTGTAAATTTATTTCATAAACTTAGAGGATCTCAATTTTGAATTTTCATGCATAGTCAGAGAGAGAGGGAAATATTTCTTTGAAAATTATGAGATTATGGTTTGTGAGGATGGCAACAACAAAGTACATTAATGGGTGAGTAATCCATAGAAACAGCCGTTGAAGTTATTAAAAAAAAATCTACGTGACGTCATAAATGACTAAAATTGGGACTGACTTAGCCCAAGAGCAACGAATAAATGGAGTGCGCCATGAAGACGAACCCTTATCATAGCCAAACTCAATTGTATGTCTCTCTGTAGCAAACCAAAGAGAGCCGAAAGGAGGAAAAAAGGGCTCTAGGATGACCACGGCCACATCACATGCGCTCACCCTTATGTTCACGGGGCTTCTGTGGGGGTCCAAGTCTTGTAAGAAGCAACCCGGACGTGACGCTTATGTCCAAGATATGCAACGGCGTTTGGTACACAGATGATTACGCTTGGATCAAGTCTTGACTAATGTGAGGTTTTAACACTACAACCTGGGGATTTAACTACTGCACCAGTTTCGACCAGGGAGCGTGGCTGGCACAGTCGCATTGCATTGCTTGCGGAGATTTCACTTATGGTCAAATTAAAGAGTTGACCATAAAATTGTCGCTATCAATGAGCTCAAACACACGGAAACCCCTTCATTCAGACAAGCTTCTCTCACAAACGTGGGCAAAACCACCAGAGATGTTTGCTGGATAACAGATGTCTTGAGCTGCGCCAACCATGATTTGTTTAAATACCTAAGTCACAATTTGCTGGTTCTTCTAGATGTATCTCTTTATAAATTGGCAAGGAACACTCTTGCCAAGGTAGATATTTGTGAACCAATAGATGATGAGGAAAAGAATAAATACAAACGAACAATAAAGAGAAAAGGCAAACAAAATGCAAATAAATGCTTGTATTTACTAGCTTCAGGAGTTTCAATCAACAGTCTTAACTGATCCTCAACCAGCAAACTGAAGTCAAAATGTCATAGGACAGAGCTCATAGACCCTACAATTGTATATACTATATTTGAACTCTCATGATAACACTTCAGGAGTTGCTAACACTGATCCTCTCAACCACATCCTCTTAGCCTATGAATAATAGTGATCTTCTTTACAATTGATTAGTATTAAAAAAAAATACAATCTTTTATTTTAAAATTGGTAATCTTAAGAATCCATAAATTAACAAAATGCAATTTCAAAACCAAAATTTTACACATGTAGCCATTTACACTTAAAAGGAAAAATAATATCCATGTGATTCCAATGACTAACCAAAACAATTTGGGAAAACAGTGGACTATAGGGCAAGATGTATATGGAATTCACTCTCTGGGTTTTCAATTTCATCATTACTTGGGGATAATGTATCTATATAAACACTTTTATCAAATATAATTACATGAGTATAGAGGCTGTCTTCCCATATTTGAAAACTATCAAGTGACCATGAGGGATGGTATGCTGCATAAATTTCCACATCCTTTCTAGAACTAAAGCACGTCACTTTTGACATTCTCTTGTAATACAAAACCAGGTTTAGTAACCAGGGCGAGTGCTGAACCAGAGATCCTTTCCAAAAAGGCGATGATAAAAGCGTGACAAGCTCAAGAGAGATACCTAAAGTAGAAAATGTGTTTAAGCCTAAAAATGATAAGATCGTAACTAGACCTGAACAGAGCACGGTTACAAATATAAGTGCACTTTTATCCGGTTTCATCACAACAGAATAGTGGCAGAAATTGCTTTCAACTAGTAAAGTGACTTCAAAATACATCCCAATTCAACCTAAACATTGTCCCTATTAGTGAGCTCAAACACGTAGACATCCCCTTCACTCAAGACAAGTTTGACTCACAAACTTGGACCAACCAACACAGAAGTTTGCTACAACATCGATAGGTCCTTATGGTCACCGCCACAATGTGTCCGAGCACCCAAGAGTCACAATTCGCTGGTTTTCTTGAATGCATGTATTTATGAATTCATAAGAACACTCTACCCATGAAGACATTTGACCAGCCAATATATGATAACACATAGGAATGTAAGCATACACTAAAGCGAAAAGGCAAACAAAACGTACATTTATGCTAGTAGTTGTTAGTTTCCAAAGTCCATATTAGCAGTCTAAAAGACATGATGAGATCGCCTTTAATCACAACTTGCAATCTGAAATCAAAATATCACAATCCTGTGCTCTTAGATTCTACACTAAGTACGTGTAATCAATATAGAGACAAGTTGAATCTGGTGAATATCTGAGTCACCAATCTTACATTGCAATATGCATCGAATAAACATGAAAAGCTACACATAGGGACCTAAATGGACACACAAGCACAGAAAGTAAGTGATCTTCTTTTGCCTGGCCAAAAAGAAGTGAGCTTCTTTTCTTCGTTTCATACCATCGAGTTGGTGGCACTAATTTTTGAGGTCTGGGCCACATTGGCTTCCCTTCATTTTGATTGCAAGTTTGAACCTGCTTGCAATGGTAGCTCTTGTAAACCATTTGTTGCCAGGGAGCAATATCCGATTAGTGTTGCCGTGCTGTTGCAGTGAGCCCAGTCATGCCAAGCCTAGGCCTGTTGCAATAGCTATTGCTTAAGCTGGACATTTCATGTTGCCTCTTCTTCCCAAGCCTAGGCAGCCAAAGAAAGTACCAAGTAGTCATTTTTGGAAGGAATTTATACTTAAACTAGAAGACAGAGAAAGTACCAAGTAGTCATCTTTGGGAAGAATTTATACTTCAATTAGAAATCATTAAATTCCTAATTTATGGTTGTTATTGCCTGTCTCAACCCTCTGACCTTGTCTCCACACCCCCTATCACTAGGTAATTTCCTGATTACTGTCCGACTTATTGTTTTTCCCTAGTCCCTTTAGTTGTTAAGGAGCCTGTTTTAAACATATAACCATGACCACTTCAAGGAAGATAATATATCCTGTGTTTCTATAGAAAGCAAATTAATGCAGGAAAAAATTGCACAATAGGGCACATATATAAAATAGGTGGCATTCATAATTGAGATATGCCAGTTATGAATGGAGATCTGGGCCTCACCATTATTTCTTTCTTAAGAAAAGATGGCCATGTCACCATCTGGAAAAAGGGATACTCTAACTTGAATTCTCCAGCATTCTAAAGGGCAGTGAGAGGCCACAGACAATTGAAACCATGAAAAGGCTGCTCAAGAGGGCTCACTGGACATTTAGACTATCTGTTCTGACCTGCACCAAAAAAAAGAGAGGAGAATTCTGGTAAGACTGTAAGCAGGTCAAGAAAGAGACGCAAAGCTAAAAGTAAGTGCACTTCCAATTGATTTGTCATAGCTGAATAAAAAGACATGAATTACTTGCAGGCATGACACTTCCAATGTCCATCTCAATCAACCTAAATGAGGTCCTTACTAGCATAATTGGAGATGGAGATTGACCATAAAATCGTCCCTATCAATGAGCTCAAACATGCAGACATCCCCTTCATCCAGATAAGCTTCTTTCACAAATGTGGCCCGACCAGCTGGATAATGGAGTTGATAGGTCTTGAGCTGCACCAGCCATAATTTGTTCAAATACCTAAGAGTTGCAATTTGCTAGTTCTTCTGAATGTTTCTTTATGAATTCACAAGGAACACTACCAATGTAGTATAATGAGGAAAAGAATAAATACAAAGAAATAATAAACGGAAAACGCAAACAAAATGTAAATTTATGCTAGTATTTACTAGTTTCAGGGAGTTCAATTAATAGTGTTAACTGGGTAATAGAAGTCTTCAATCCCAACTTGCAACTTGAAGTTAAGATTTCACAATGCAGTGCTTGTAGACTCTACGGTAGTGTACATAATTTTTTAACTCTCATGGCAAAAGTTCAGGAGTTGCTAACACTGATGGTCCCCACCACATCCTCTTAGTCTATATATAATAGTAATCTTCTTTACACCTGATTACTGGAAAAAAAAAATAGAATCTTTCATTTTAGAATTGGTAATCTTATGAATCCATAAATTTAAAAAATAAAATTTCAAAATCAAAACTGCCCCGGTTTTACAGATAAAGCCATGAACACTCCAAAGAAAATAACATCTAATGTGATTCCTATGAAAAACCAAAATGACTTGGGAAAAGAGTGGACTAAAGGGAAAGATGTAGAAGGCATCATGGTTGAGCTATGCCAATTATGAAAGGACACAGGGCCATACCGCAGTTCTATCCTTAATAATAGTGGCCACATCACCAATTTCAAAGATGGATACTTCGATTCAAATTTTCTAGTTTTTTCAAGAGCAGGGGAGGCCGCAGAAACATGGAACCATGCAAAACCTGCTCATGGGGGCTCACTTGACATTTAGATTGTTTGGTCCAACTTGCACAAAAGAAAAAGGAGAGTTTTCATAGGTACTGCTGTAAACCTTCTGTCAAGTTACAACGATCTACAAATCAATGCATCCAATCATGTTACTAACGTTTACATGTTTTTCACGTTAGACAAAACACATTAGCTACACTTGGCATCTCCTAAATCGTAATGTCACCCATCAATATACAAAATCTTATCAGGAAAATTTCATAACTTTTGAGACAGACCAAGAAAAAGAATGCGACACTGTGCAGAAAAGTGCAACTTAGAAACCAACAAGTCACACCTCTAAATTCTCATGCTGAGCGTTTTAGGTTATAATCTTTGCTTTGACATTGAAGCACATTCTTTTTGGTTCATTTAGACTTGGGATGTAGCATTAATGAGTGTGCATCTGGACTATTGTGAAACTCACAAACCCAATGGGAATGGAAGACGTACACTTCATTGATTCACCAAGACTAAACAAAGAGATATAACTGTGAATACTGAATTTATTTTGGACTATCTAAAGAGACACTTCCATAGTTTATTTCGGTCAATGTAAACCAAGTCCTTACCAGCACTAGTGAAAATGTAGACTCTAAACACACATCCCCCCTATCAATGAGCTCAAACACACAAACATCTCCTAAATGCAAACGAGCTTCTCTAGCAATTGGGTGTCAAACAGCGAAAAAAAAAAGTCCATGGATCCTGAGCTTCTCAAACCGACACTTTTTCCCTTTATTTCTCTAGCAGCACATTTTGGATGGTTTCTTCATCAATTAGACATCAAAAATGCATTCCTACATGGTGATTTGTCTGAAGAGGTGTATATGGAGCAACCACCTGGATTTGTTGCTCGGGGAGAATCGGTATGTCATTTACATAAGGCATTGTATGGACTCAAGCAATCTCCTCGTGCTTGGTTTGGTAAGTTTAGTGATGCTTTGTTATCAAGTTTGGATTAAAGCGTTGTCAAGTAGACCATTCGTCTTCGCCCGTCTCCTCGTAGGTTGTATTCTTCGGTGGTATACGTGGATGATATTATTATTTGCGCGGTGATTCGGATGGTATTCAACGACTCAAGCAATTTCTGCATACACGTTTAGTACTAAGGATATGGGACGTTTGCGGTATTTCCTAGGTATTGAGGTTGCCTACTCGCATACGGTATAAATTTAACTCGAGAAAATATGTTCTTGACATTCTTGATGAGGTTGGACTTGTTGGGGCAAAACCGGTTGATACTCCTATGGAACCCAATGTGAAACTTGATGCGAAGATGGAGAATTATTACACGACCCATTGAAATATCGGAGAGTAGTTGGTAAGTTGAATTATCTTACCGTCACGAGACCCGATATATCTTTTGCCGTTAGTGTTGTAAGCCAATTCATGGGTTCTCCTCGAACTACTCACCGGGATGCTGTGCTTCGAATTATTAAGTACTTGAAAGGAGCACCGGGTAAAGGACTAATTTTCAAGAATTGTGGCCACTGAATACCACGGGTTTTTCGATGCAGATTGGGCTGGATGCTCTACTAGTAGAAGATCTACATCGGGTTATTGTGTATTTCTTGGAGGTAATTTAGTTGCTGGAAGAGTAAGAAACAACATGTGGTTTCTCGATCAAGTGCGAAGCGGAATATAGAGCAATGGCACATGTGACTAGTGAATTGCTCTGGTTGAGGATGTTATTGTCGAAATTGGGATATCAACATCAGAACCTTCGATATTATATTGTACAATCCCGTCTTCCACGAACCAAGCACATTGAGGTTGATTGTCACTTTATACGAGAAAAAGTTCGGAAGGGAGAGATCACTCTTCAACATACAAAAACGGAGGATGCTTGCAGATATTTTTACCAAGTTTTACTGAATTTTTTATGTAACAAGTTGGGATTGTTTGATATTTACATCCCAACTTGAGGGGGAGTGTTAGGAAATAGTAATAAGGGTAAAATAGTCATAAGAGGGTTACTAGGGTTACTCATATATATATATATATTCTTGTAATCCTTTTTTGATTAAGTTAATACAATACGTAGAATACTCTCTCCTTCAACAATGTTGCCTAATGAATTGAACAGGAGCAGTCTCCTCATTTATGTGGTTGAAAACCAACTTATGGTGAAGAAAGACCAAAACATAAGCATACACTAATGAGAGAATCTAATCACACAGCGTGAATATAAGGCAGTAGTTGCTACTTTCAGGAGTTTTAATTGACAATAAACCTTATAATGATAGTAGACAATCTCAGACTGCAACCCAAAGTCAAATGTCAAAATATACGTTCCTAGGTGCAATAGGGTACATGACCAGAAAAAGCCTTCCATGTCCCATATATAATTGAAACGACGAATTTAAGCCACATAGACCACAAGTGCAGGGGAAAAGGCAAAGACATCAATGACCGGAACATGGATGGAAGTGAAAAATTTTAATCTAAGTTGTTCAATTATTTCAACTCAAACCTTATCAAAATACTGAATCAATTTGACAGAGTAAACTCATCTTTTTTTCTCAAATTTCCGATTAATGTAACAAAATAAAATAGTATCTCCCATTTGAAAACAAAATTATCAATCATTAGATCTACAATGAAATTTCAGAATCATAACTAGCCACCCCCTTATCTTTCAGGTCTTTCCCTCTAGTTATGGAGGTAGCGACATTCTTTGCAATTTGCTTGTCCATATCAATTAGTCTCCTCGTGTGATTTACATATATATTCTACTTTTACAGCATTGAATAACATTGTCAAGTTCCTCCATATAAGAGGAATTGGATTTTAATTCTTTGGACTTGCCTCAGCAACTGCTTTCCAACACATGTATTCACAAAAAGGGGACAAATGTTATTTTTTCAAACCTCGACCACCAGTTTAAGTCCCACTAACTGTCCTTTCATTGTTTCCCCTGCTTCAATTACTCCATTGTTAAGACATATACTTGGTTTTAAACATATACCCATGAACACTTCAAGGAATATAACATGTCATGTTGTTTACTGCATTAAGTCAACTTGGAAATACACTAGAGTATAAGCAAAGATATAAACAGCATCCATATGTTTGATTTTCAGACATGCGAGTTTGGGTCAATGAGCGTGGGATCATACCAAGCCAAAGTAAACATAAGAGGGCCTCCTCACCACCTTTGAAAAAGGGATGCTCCATTTGAAATTTGTTGGCCGATGTAAGAGCAGTGAGAGGCCTTGGGCGCATGGGACCTTAAAAAACCAGCTCAGGATGCCTCAATCTGCTCAAATGTTTGGACCAGCCTGTACTTAAACGACAACTTTAGAGACAGTTTTAAGTACACTTCATTAGTTTGACTTGCTATGAAAAGATTTTAGCATAAATTGGAGATAAATTTTATCCTTCCAGCATCACTTAACCAATCAAGATTACAGGTGATTCCTCAGACAATCCAAACTATATTGCGATCAAGGCGTAAAAGTGACTTTTCAGATTTTTGACAAGGCATGGAATTCTCGGAATATTTTCAAGTTCCATGATTTCTCCCTTTTTCCTAATAGAAATTTGTGCCCAATGTTACAGAGATATCTCTCCCCAAAGAAATTTCAACATGAGACCTTGAACACAATATATCATCTCCATCTATGAGAGCTCAAACACGCAGAAATCTCACCAATGCTCGGGAGGGAAGCACAGAAGATGTAGATTTAAGGGCAATAAATTGCTTGTTTGAGTAACTCCTGTTTTTAGACTCGAATGTGGAACGAATTTGAAGAAGAGAGCCCTAATTCACGCACAATAATACACCAAAATCGGAAGAAACATGAACTTACGATTTGTCGGATACAGATGCGGAGAGAGAGTGTGATCTTCTTCTTCTTTGATGAAGTGAGTGGACGACTAACTGTCCAGACTCGGTTGTGCCACCTCCGGCGGTGACGACGGCGACAACGACAGCGTCTGGTTGAATCTACTTGGCTCCGCTCCGCTAATTGCAGCTTCGCTTCTCGCAGTCCTGGCAATTCCTGATGCTTCATTTTTGCTCCGTCCTTTGTGAAGGCAGCAGAGGCTTCCCCCAATTTCGCTCCACGGAGGAAGAAGAAGAAGAAGAAAGATGGAGAAAGAGCCTTTGGCGTCAAGAAGGAGAAGGAGAAGGAGAGACCCGCTTTGCTTCCTACTGTTCAGTTAAGGATGAGCCGAGATCCATCGATAGGGTTGACGGTGATGTTGATTTGACGAAATCAATAATAGAAAAGTCACAAAAAGAAAAATTTTAAAAAGTTGCGGCGCTGCCGAAAGACTAAAGTAAAAAAAAAAATGGATAAGAGAATGACATCAATTGGATCTTACCAATTCTATGTGCATTGATTTATGCTGCTAACTTCTGTATGGTTGTATTGAGATCATCACCCTTTTCCCAATTCCCTTCCCACTTGTATCTGAACAGTGACACATCATCTAGTTTGGTGTGCTTAGTGTACCCTTAGAAAAGTTCTTCATTTTCGGACACTCTTCCACTTCAATATTCCATAAGGATGGAAACCTAAAGATGCAACTTGGGATGGAAGAGAAGCATTCTAAGTTTGGCAGATGTTCAAGTGTCAACATTCTTAGCTTCCCAAAAGAAATCACTTTTCCTTCTCTGTTTCCATCGTCAGCCACTACTTCTGTCATTCTTTCACATCCTATTATAGTCATATAAGTGAGATGTACCAAATTTGTGACTACCGAAGTCGTTACTAGATGTACCAATCCAGAGGAATTCTTCACCACTAAATTTGTTAGATTCTGGAAGGATTTCTCGGTTGGAAATATTGTTGTCAAATAGGGACAATCCCAAACCTGAAATGTTTCGATGTTTTGAAGAATTTTCGACACTAAAGAGTCTTCTCTCCACACACACTTTAAGTTGTGTAGCTTGTTCAACTTAAGTTCTCTTAAATTTTCAAGCACCGGATGTTTCCTTTCTTCAACAAGCCCTTCGTTCGGGAATAAATCTTCAAAGGAGCTACAGAAGACTTCAAGGCTTTGTAAATTCTGAAATCTCTCTAGGAGGAATATGGAAGGAAAGGCAGCCTTTTTATCATGAAAGCATGCTAGTGTTAGTGCTTTTAGCTTACTAAACATGTCATCCGAAAAATTTCCATCTTGTATCATCTGAATATTGTTATTGACTAATAAAAGTCTCTCCAAGTTGGGAAAGTCCTGTTGAATTGCCAATACAACAAGAGAAGTAAATTCAACAAAGTTTCGACAATAAATCATGTGCTGTAAAAGGTAAACCTATTAAGATGATTCGCATGGAAGGTGGTCCTCTTCTTAAAGTTCATTATATCTCAAGAACCTTGTGTTCAAGACTCAAGCTTTTAAAAGTCTCATGTAGAGGTTGGTCTGGTCAAGTGGATAGAGTGAATCTAAATTCAAGATCCCTGCACTCACTAAATTCATCTTTTGTAAGGAATATCTTATCTTGTTGACAAAAATTTATCTTCTTTGGAATCTTATGTAACGGGATGCACTCAAGATGTCACTAAAACATATGGGGTCCATAAATTCAGAAGTATGCTTAAGATATAAGAAATATCTTATGTTGTCTGCAAACTTATAGGAAAGGGATTCTAGTTTTCTATAGTATTATAACAGGATAACACGACGACTAGTGTATTAAAAAATACAGTAGAAAATAGTGCACTAAGGTACTAATGTTATTTTTGTTATAAAAAAAAATTGTTTGAATTGATTTTTTTAGAGTTTGTAGAAAATGAAATAGAGAAGAAAAGTTCAAGTGTGCAACACATGTCAATAATGGAGAGGACCTCTTGTCAAATCCTTATTGATGTCGCCCAAGAGCACCATTAGGTTAGATTAGGAATATATTCTGTTATCAATAGAATACTGTAATTTTTTTTGTAACTCTAGGTAATGGAATATCTTATGCATGTCCACAAATGGAAGTGTACGTAAGATATTAGAAATATCTTAATGTTGTTGACAAACTAATAGGTAGGGGAGATCATGTTTTCTATAACATCATAATGCGACATGATATGCAATGGATATGATATTAGTGACTGCTTTAAAGAACAAAGTAGAAACTAAGGGAGAGCAACTATAATCATACCCTCTCAAATGAAGAGTGTGCTTCTTGATCTGAAAGGTCTTGTTGATCATCTCTTTGAGCCCATCTGTTCATGGATGCCACAAAGGATAACACGCTCAATTTTTCACAATGAGTCACTCGTAATTCCTCCAATAATGGCAAATTCAAAGGCAAGTTAGGACAAAAGCTCGTGAGTCGTGGCATGTCATGTAACACCAGAGAGGTTAGTTTTGGGAAAAGATCTTGAGTAGTATTGGAGCATGGAGTGTCATCCCCACTAGCGACTATTTCCTCGATCTCACAAGACTTCACTTTAAGTTTTTCAAGTTGGGTTAAACTTGTAGCCACCCAATATGGAAACAAATTTTCAAGGCTCTTACAATTCAAAACCTTCACTTTCCATAAACAATCAAAAGTTAGAGTTTCTAGAGGACCGTCAGTCCATATTTTGCTTAAATTGTCCATGTGGGAAAGATCCATCCACATAAGTTGAGGAAATTGTACCTGCCATATTGAGAAAAAAAAAATGACACAATGAATGTGATTGCATTGAGTTATGACCTTAAAAAAGAAATTTCCAGACTTTTCCCTCATTCTCACAAATCATGAGAAGTCAAGATCTTGTTAGTGACATAAATAGGGAGGGGTTGATTGATGCTTTTATACAAGTTGATTGATGACTAAGGCCAAGGGTATTGCATTGCAACAAGCATGAAATTATAAATGCTTTTATAAATCAATAGTACGTTCAGCATCAACCAAAGAAAATAGTCATGAAATTTATGCAACAAGCATGAAATTATAAATGCTTTTATAAATCAATAGTACGTTCAGCATTGACCAAAGAAAATAGTCATGAAATTTATATGGTGAACCAGATATAAAAAAAAATATATATATATATAGTGACTTCAATTGTTCACAACCTTTTTCTTTTTTATGCATGGAAAATTTTTGTATTGAAAGAAAATAATTTCTTAATAGGCATGGGCAACATAACGACTTAAATAAATAACATAATGTTATGATCTCAGCAAAAGCAAGTTGGGACAATTTACTAGTTTTACATTGGACCATTAATAACACCCTCGAAATAATATTTATTCAAATTTGAGGTGGAAAAATAAAATAGAATCAGCAGTGTACCGAGTGATCCACCCCTTGGCAAAAAGTGGGTGTGCACCCGCTGATCGCATTTTGTTTGTATGGAGAAAATCAAGATTTTTTTTTACTACATCATGACCTCCAATGAATTATTCATTGAAAAGTAAGTATTGATATTTTTCATTTGGTTACAATATAATTAATGCAATTACGACCTATCACCAAAAAAATAAAAGAATTGACTTTCCACACTTTCTTAAAATCAATATTCTTAATTGAGGATTTTATGAGTTTTTGAAAGTTCTAATATTTGATATTTAAAATGAAATTAAAATGAAAACTATTACAACTTATCACTACCAAAAGATTAGATGACTATTTTCATACTTTTACAAATTTATTAGTATTGTTGATTGAGTGTTATAATGACTTTTTTAAATATTCTTAGAATGCGGGGCTTGGTATTATATAACTTATACATGCAAATGACAGCATAAATAAATAACTAGTGATAATTCTTACAATTAAAAAGTAAACAAATGTGTAGATACTTGTTATAATTAAACATTCTACTCACATAAAACAATAGAAAGAATTGTGCAGAATTATGAGAATAAAAAAAAAAATTCCTCCGTCAGGGAAAAAAAAACAAAACAAAACTTGTATGGAATCTGTAATAATAATAATAATAAAAAAGGTCAAAACAATCAAATTTGGGTCGATATCGTGCATTTTCAAGTGCCTGAGGATTCGACCCATAAAAGAGAAGTGCCGGAGGAGGTTTTCATTTATTGCGTTTAGTCTTCACATGAGGAGAAGAACTTCATGAGACGGAATGAAAGTGTTGACTAGATGATCAATTCCTATTATTTTTAATTTTGTATGTAGCCAGGACATTGACTAAATATTAAAAATCTCAATCCACCTCACTTTCCTTCTCCATCTCCATCTCCATCCACTTGAGCCCAACCTTCCTGCCTCCCTCCACTGTCGCCACCGGCGGAGTTCCCGGCGCCGCGTCCAAGGCGATCATTGCTTGGCATCCAACCCTCTCCGTCGTCTTTGTGGTCTACCCATTCATGACGCCGCTCTTGTCCATGGCCACTCATTCATTCTTCTTGACATCTATTTCTCTGATTTTTCTTTCGCTGTTTGATCTCGTAGTCCATGGACAAGATCTCAAACTCGCTGTCAAGGCTCATGGCCATGGACAAGCAGTGGTCGCCAGATCTGTGGGGGAGCCTCCTCGCGAGCCATGGACAAGCTAGGCTTGCGTCCATGGACGAAACTAGATCTGGAGGCACGACTCCAGTCCAGATCAGGACGGGCAACGACCACGAGCAATTGTGACGATGGAGGGGTGGCTCGGCCATGGACGGGGCCGACCACGAGCTGACCGTGGGCGTCGACGGATGGGGGACAATGGCAGTCCATAAGCCGTCGTCACTCGTGACGGGACTTCCAGATCTGCAACCATGGCTACAGCGATAGTGGCTCGTCCATGGCTACAAGCGACGGTGGTCGATTTCCAGATCTGCAACTCCGTCGCTATGGATAGCCAAATTTCGAGATCTGTAGAACGATGAGGCGAACAAAACAGAGGAAGACGGCCACTCTCGGCTTGGACATAGCAAGGGTCAGCCTAATCAAGGCGCCGGTGACTCCGCCGTTGGCGACAGTGGAGAAGGGGCGGAGATCGAGCGGCTGTGGATGAAGGAGGAGGAAGAGAGGGCTAAAGAGAAGATTTTTTTAATTTTTCTTCGCCGGAATCAACGCCCCGACCGAATCGACGCCGAAATCGCTTCCGCATCAGAGATCCACTTCGACCCACCATAACCAACAAGCTCCGGTTCGCATAATCACTCGGAAACCATGAAAGCACGCGCACAGAGAGGAGGCGAGCTTAAGAGAAGCGATTCCAAAGCTTCCAATTCAACCATTAGACAGACCACCCAATCAATCGCCCCAAAAAAAAAACAAAAGGTAAGAGGATGAGGGGGAGGGGGAGGAAGAAGAGTTATTGTTACTTTGACTCTGTAGATTTGGTTCACTTTCTTTTTTCCCCACCTCGTGAAGAGGAGGATCGAGGTGAGACGAAATGACTCGGAGCGAACATTTCTTAGAGGGGGAGAAGCTAAATCATCAAATAGACTTTGTCTAATTTCTTCCTTTTTCTGTTTTTTTTTTTGTTTTTTCCTTTGTCAGTGAGCACACTGCAACAAACGGAGCCCAAGGCCACCAAAGAGAGAGTGAGAGAGAGAGAGAGAGAAAGAGGGAGCAAAGCCACAAGGAAAAGAGTAAAGAGAGCTTCCACTAACGGGGCGTTAATGAAGATAGAGGGGAGCAGAAATTTTGATGGTTCCACAAACAAGTGGGCCTGGCTTTTGTCCATTTGTCGATGATTTAATATGGATGGTTCCATGGTGTATTTAATGCACCTAATATTTTTTTCAATGCAGGGTTGTTGATTGGATAATTTATTTCTGATTTTTAAATTTTTATTTTAGAAAAGGACATTTGACTGAACATCTAGTCATGAAATATGACTCACAATTAATCACCCACTGTCTTGCGAAAAAAAAATTTAAAAAATTGTCCAGCTGTCCTATTCTCTCTTTTTTTTTTTTTTTTTTTGCCATTTTGCATTTTCTCTTGCCAAACATAAATCTGCCAATATCACACTAATTCTCACTCAATATGATAATCCAGAGTTAATATTTATTATATGATACAAGTTCGTAATTTGATAGGTTGTTGGAGTATAGTGATTCAAGTATGATTTGCAAACAAAGAAGACGAACAACTTCATGCATATTGGCCTTTTTATTTTATTTATTTTATTATCAAGACCCAACTCAAGCATTGAAGATTATTAAGATATAAAAATGTTTATTGCACTAATCATTATTGAAGTTTAGAGCACTCCAATTAAAAGAGCAATTCTCTCTAATTCCTCCAGTTTTGTTGATGTGGGAAGATGATCATGGTACAATGAGCTGTAATAGCTACGCAATTTGTGAACTAGGCTTTTCTAATTATGAAGTTTCTCTTCCCCTTTTCTTCATGTTTAATAGAACGACGCCAGTTTGTTTCTACGTAAGAAAATATGAAGTGGGCTATACTTCATATTTTTTTTTGCCATTTTTATATGTTATTCTATGTTTTCGGTTTTGTTCTTTATAGTTGAAATTGCAAAAAGTAAATGTTTTCATATGTTTATTGTCATAACTTTTTTAAAATCCCTCTATAATCAATTTTGAAGTACTACACACAATATGATTTTATGAGCTTACAGAAATAACACTTCTAAAAATATATGGAGATGAACAATTGATACTTATATTTGCTGAGGATTATAAAATTTTTAATCTGTTAAGTAAATATTACTAGATTGTGTACATAGATCTGTATAATTAAATGATATTAAAACCGCATATGGTTATCAATGTCTGAATTGTTTGGCATTAATACTTTATGGATGTGATCATGGATTAATGTGGTGAGGCAAATATTCTGATCATCTTTGTTAAGGTATGAAACATGAGATCCGGTCAAATTTGAGCAAAGCATTGATGATTGATATTACAAACAATTATATCTAGCACTTTTGTCTACACATCATGCATTGTCCAAATATACGCAAACGAATATGTTCAAATGAAATGCCAAAAATGCATCTGTTTGAGAGACTGACCTGTGGAGGGAAAAGGGAAGGAGTGCCATTGTCGATCTCCATCAAAGATTGCCAAGTTAGACTTCTCATCTTGGGGTAGTGGGCAATGCTCAACATTGACAACTTAGGGCATTCTAGCGTATGATTCTTCCACAAGAGAAAACTAGTCAAATTGGGCAAGCATTCCAAAGTTATATACATAAGTTTTGGGAATGTAATCTCCTCCACCACACTTCCTTGCCCTTCTTCATCTGTGATCACTCCTTCCATTTGATCACAGTCCTTTATTTCCATCTTCCATAGATGGGGAAGGCACCGAGCCATTGATGGAACAAAAGCATGTCTCAAGTTGCTGCATTTATAAAGGTTAAGATGCCCTAGAGAATTGAAACACATCGTTCCTTGGAGATCTCTGTTCCATAGTTGCCTCAACTTTGGTAGATTGACCAAGTACAGATATTGTAGCTGAGGTAGCATCTGATTGCAATCCACAACCTCAAGCCCTTCAAGATCGAATATTTCTTCCAAAGCCTTGCAATCATGCACTTGCAATCTTGTCATTCTCTCTAAAACAAGCATCAAGCTAGATGGAATAGCGTTAACAAATGATGGACATTTATCCACCACTAGTGTTTCTAATTGCCAAGATGACGTGATGGGATTAAGTTTACCATGCCATTTTCCAATCAGCTCCGGGAACTCAGACAACCACATAAACATAGTCCCAGCAAATGTAGCCTATTAGAAAATGCATCATTAAACGTAAAATTCTAGTTTAAAAAAAAAATTACTTTATCAGTGATAAAAAAAATCAAATTGCATAGAATTTAGTAATTGAAGCGTACCATTTCTTCAAACATATTTTGGATGGTCATGTTGAGGTTTCCCTTCCAAAAATACTCGCACTTTTTCTCTCCATACCTTTTTTTCGAACCTACTTGTACTCTCTCCATCTTTGGCGCCTCTATTGGTCCCTCGTAGAAGAACTTCATCTTGGGACATCTACTCACAATGATATCTTTCAAGAGAGGGAACATCAAAGTGTATCCACTTGAACTTAAACATCTCAACCTAGTCAACCCATTGAGCTCCATATACTTCAATTGATTGAAAGCCACTACATGCCCTTCCTTTCCTCCCTCATCACTAATGACTTCTGTCAACATTTCACATTTACTAATCCTCAATTTTGTGAGTTCCACCAAATTTGTAGCTATTGTTGATGTGAACATATTTGACAGCCCATGACAATGTGACACATCTAGAGTCTTCAAATGTTGAAAATAACTTGGAAAGGATGATGCTACTTTTAGCTCATGACTTGGGCCTTCTATGGCTTCCACATTGATGCTCAGCCCATCTAGTCCTTCCTTCTCAATGAGTTTCACAATGTTGCATTGATTGATCTCCAACTCCTCAAGTTGGATTAGATCTCTGGCTATTGAGGTCGAAAACAAACAAGCGAGCCTAGTGCATCCCCGAAAGGACAATTGTAGACGTTGGAATTTAATATGATGGTAGAGTTCCTTATCCCATACACAGTTTAGCATTGATAAGTCATCTAACTTTAGCTCTTTTAATGGAGAACGAGCAACACTATTACCATATAGAGGATTTAGTGGTTGAAGTTTAAAAACAACTTCAAGGGAATCACACGCTCTTGCCATCAAAGTTTCTAGGCTCAAAAGCTGTCCTAGAATGAAAGAAGGCACAACGTTCACAAGCATGTTGCATTCATTCACTGAAAGTAATTTTAGTTTAGAGAAAGAATTCGTAGGAATTTGACCATCCCATATCATCTCGATATTCTCCATACCCTCGATATATAAATTCTCCAAGTTAGGAAACGTAACCTGCAATACTCATAGAATTGTTGATTCAGTTAGATTACGAATTCATGAACTTCCAAGATGTAAATTACGAATTCATGGAATTGATAATTCCATCTTAAGTTGCATGAAAGAAAAAAAGAATAAAATGAAAATAATTAAAAAAAAAAAAAATCTCACTACTAATGTCAATGACTCTAAAATGGGAAGGCTATTGGAGTACACTAGAGACGAAACAAAAAGTGCTAAGTAGGAATTCTAACCATAATGTGTTTATTGGCAAAATGGTAATTTGGATATGCTCATGTAACAATCATCTAATGAGTTACTATTTCATAGATCCCAAACTCAAATACAATCTCTCCCTTTGTGCTTTTCTTGCTAGCCCAAGAGTGAAATAGCTACTATACGTAGCAATTGTTAAACCACTTAGAGAAGGTCATTTAAGTTACAATATGGATGAAATTCTTCAGTGAAATTGCACCACTTTGTAAATTAATTAAGAATGAGGAAGAATTTGTTTAAAGAGACGAGAAGCAAGTCAAACAGTAATCACCCTCACTGAATTGATGTAGTAAAAGAAGAATGCAACTGAGGGATTGCTTGAAGAAGAATATCAGCCATTAGAAAGAAAATGATGGAGAGACTGAGATTAAAAAGGCAATCAATCAACCATCAAATGGTACCCTACAGCAGGAGGTATGATTTTATCTAATACCAAATGCCCCAAATCAATATTACATCACTCTAAAGCAATTACATAGTTAGGCTAAGAGAAAGCAATTAAAAAAAAAGAATTGCTTGGGTCAAATGAACAAATCATACTCGCATCATTCCACACTTGAAATGACTATTTATACTTAATCGATTGAATTTTCCTTTTAAAATTGATTTTCTGGTAATGTTGGAAGGTCCAATACTCATATGAAAACGATAGATCATATACATATTCTCAAGTCAAATTATAGAAAACAGTGCTAAATATCTCGTTATAATAGATTAAAACTATCTAAGAAGGTTGACGTATTAATCCCATGGGAGGGCCCATTTGTATAGCCTATTTTGGCTGCATAAACAACATTTTAGGTGAACGGCCTATATTGCTTTTAGTTTAGTCAAAGTCAAACAACCCACATGCTGCTCTATTTCATTTTCCACGGAAACATTCTTCCGCTATGCGGTTGACAATTCAAATGACTCAACTGAAATGGCTGATTTGCAAAATTATTTTATTTCTTTAATAAAATTTTATAAGAATAGTCTTGTGGTTCATGTAAAAACTAAGAGGGGTAATAACTGAAGCCCAAGACTCGAGAGGTCTTGTTCAGTTAGGCGACGGAGAAGGCTTCGATTCCCTTTGCTGGTGTAGGTATGAAAGAGTAAAACTTCCTTCGACTAGGAGAGAATGAGATCTTGTAAGTGCAAATGAAATCAAGTGAGTGTCTTGAAGGTCCTTCATCTCCAGCCTCTTGAACCTTACAGCTCACTTTCCTCTTGATTGTTTTTTTCAGTTGCTTTCAATGTACATGCATGCAATGTCTAAGCCACACATGTAAGGTTGTTCAGAGTTTTAAGTTTCTTGTGAATATTGGAAAGCTTTTAGAGATCCTATTCGGTAGTTGTATTACCCGTTAATGCTTTGTGCAGGTACCATAAGAGATGTTCAACCATCTTTATGGAAACTATGTCTAGAGAATTTAAAAGTGAGAAATTGCAACTCATGCATGTCTCTGAACACTTATGTTTGTAAGCCACTCATTTTCTATTAAAAATTTTTAACCGAATTATACATTATAAGTAACTTCCTTAGTTTTTATCTTGGCTATGCTTGTCTCCAGTATATTTCATATTTTGACATAATGTTAATCACATACCTCACGATTGAAGAGTGTAGTGGCGCGTGATCTGACGCAATCCTGACTTTGACTTTCTTGTGCACCTGTAATTGGTATTTCATTGAATGAAAAGAATATCACCATTTGTATTGCAAAGATGAATATATCTACAAGAAAATCTTTAGTGATAAAAACAAAAAATTATCTTACACTTTCCATGAGAAAAGCACCTCCAACTTTCCAATCGTTTTAAGCGTAAATCGATTAACATAGGATATGCCAAAATTTCTGATGTTTCCATTCCCAACCCTTCTTCCTCCATAATGATCGCCTCCATCTTCTCACAATTCGATATAGTCAATTCTTTCAGTTGTGTGAGAGATTTAACCATGGATGGGAAAAATATAAACTTGAGGTTAGCCAAGCCATCGATTTCTAATTTCTCCAATCTCTTAAAGGCAACTTGCGGAATTTACTCATGAAAATGGTAATTAATTTAAATCTCGAATTCATGAACTTTCAAGATGTAAATATAGAAGATGCCAAGGGAAGGGGGGGATTATTAAGTTGCACAAAAGGAAAAAAAGAAGAAGAATAAAACCGAAAAATGGAGTAAAAAAATCTCCATACTAACGTGGTTTCTAATCTCAAGTCTTTCCTTCAAAAAAAAAAAACTTGCAATGCTGAACTTAATTTGATGAGTGAGCTAGTTTTATTCCATCAGAAGAATTTCTCCTTCAGAAATGGATTAGCGAGTGGAGCATTATTTATCTCTCTATATAATAAAGCAAACTTAACAACACTTTCCACCTCAAATTTCGGCCCAAAAGAAGTTCAATTGATATCCATGGCCGGTGTCCAATGAGAACTACAGCAAAAGTTAAAAGCCCCAAAGACTACGACGATTATGAAAAGGCGAAGACCTAAAGGCTCACACACACTGTCTTATGGCACCCACAACAAATATGTCCAGGACCCTCTACTGACTAAGGGGAAATTAATACATTGCAATAGTATTTGGGCCCCACCATCAACTTTAGCGCTAATCGCTAATCGCCCCTACGAAAGTGCAATCTTTTTTGGTCAACGAAATAGCCGCCTCAACATTTGCTGGACAAAATCGTCGTGCGCTTTTCTTAACCGGGCAATTTTTTGTCCTTAGTTTAATGTTAGTAAATCATTATCAATAACCAATTTAACATGATATCAAACATAAATATGTAGATTTGTGTTCATGATGCTAAAAGTACATTCAATTATATCTATACATACTATGAAGGCCAAATGCAAAGACACTTAGTTGAAAGGACTTGGTATTTAGATTTGTAGATCGCCACGGAGGGAAACCACAATGACCACATATGGTCCTGCGAGACTAGGCAACCATTGGTTTTTCTTGATAAAATATTGAAGCCACATAAAAGTTACAATCTAAGTTGGATGGACTCAACAATAAGAAAACTGAAATTTTGGCACAAATTTCTTGAAGATTATAATATGGAACACTTGAAGCTTCGGAAATTAAACTAACACATACTAAGTAGCTGAATTGAAATACAAAACCCATCGAAACTTATGAAGTAAGTCTCTATAAATTTTTTGGACTTCAAGATATTGAATTTTCCATTAAGGCATCAAGTTCCATTATTTGATGTTGTTACAGACATGGCCTTATTCACGTGACCCAATCTCGCCAAAGGAGCATCTAAGGGTGATCGCCAAATAAGATGATCTTTAAGGTGAATCTTACTCATGAATTATATAGCGAGACATTAATTTCTTTTACCACAGGGGATTTCAAATTCTGCTGTGTGGAGTAAAGAAATGGTGAACATCACTTAGGAATTCCAAGAACAGCAATTCTGAATTTGCAATGACGAGTTTGTTGTGACATAATGAAAATCATACAATTGCCAAGGCCTATTTTTACTATAAAAAAAACTATGCACAAAATTCTGTACTCTTACAGTTATGGGCCTATGCAATGATTAAGTGCTTATTTAAACACGATACACAAAAGACATGCATCAATTAGATTAGTGTAGCTGCTTTTGTTTGAAAAATTCAGTCCTCCTCATTCTTCATATTGTTTTTTAAGAGAGTCACCTATATTATACATTTTGTGGATAATAATAAATTTTGATAACTAAATTCAAGGGAACAATTTCAAAAGATTATATATTACTTTACTTATGGAATTACTTTAATGCCAAAATTCCCTTCATTTTGTTTTGATGAAACCCTATTGATATAAATATACTTGCAACATGTAAATTGAGATAATTCAGAACCTATCACAAACTAAGGATTTCATACAATTAGTTTGATAACATATTTCTTTTGGATTGGGAAGTCCTTCCATTGTCAAGGACTACAAGGACAGGATTGAAATGTAACGGACAAATCCATCAACATAGCATTTACAATTACAAAGGACAGTTAGGAAATTTACGTATATAGCAGGTATTATAAATGGTTGCCGAAGAAATTTATAAGCAAGATAATGTACAACCTTTAGGATAATTTTCACACGTATGAAAATCTATGATAAACATAAGCTAATTTATGACCTTAAAAGACAACTAATGAACTTTACCCTTTCTTTACGACATAAAAAGGGATGCTATTATGATTGATTTTGTTTGTATTTTACTAGCAATGTCAGGAATTGCAATCATCAAGAATTCGCTCTCATTCCAGTTACTAATAACAATCAATTTATGCATGAAATATTTTTCTAACTGTCAAATTATATCGATTAGATGGAGATATACACAGCTTATGTCCCATTAGTCTCAGGTGAGATTGGTCCTACTATATATCATCTAGTTATGAGCCCAACTCAAAAATTAAACCTTGGGCGAGCAATGGTATGAGCGTGACTTACGGACATAGGGAGTTGATAGCTGAACGTGACATCATATTCATTTAGGTCAGGAGGACTTTTCACACACTATTATTGCCTGCTTCCTTGATAAAATCTAACAAGATGAGCATTTTATTGTCTTTTCCTTCTTAGATGTCTTCGATTTCTCCAAATTTATCAGGCAAAAAAGGACTAATTTACCCACAAAACAACATGAAATTAGACACATCGACAATTGGGTTATCGCAATAACTTAGTAGTCATTAGTCATCACCACTGGTTGAGATCCCAACTATTCTTGAAAAATAGTAAATTACTTGAGATTATTTGAACTTCCTTTTCCCTATCATTTGTAAATTACCTCGAGTATTCCTTTCAAGTCGGATGCATATATGGCCTATCCTAATTAGTCATCCTTATCGTCATAATTTCGTTAATCAACATGTCTGAAAGGTGAAGAGACCCATGGTCCCCATGACAATGGAAAGCAATATTTACTCTTCTTCTTTTTTCCGCGAAGAGTAACTATTGTTGTGTTGAGCTATTTTATCAATTTTGTAATTGCTCCCCTTGTTGAACTAAAATGATTTGTCATCTTCTTTAAACTTGGTGTAAAGATTATACCAAAAGGATCTACTATACAACAGTACGATGTAAAAAGAAAAAAGCAAAGCCATAAAGGCTCTTTGTAAAATTTCTCTGATGTAGTTCCATTATCTTTGAAAGCGCTCTCTCCATGGAAGCTCAAAGCAGGGGAAGAAGATAAGTGACACACCAGCGTGTGGGACCCACAACTTAAATTTCCAAGACTCTCTATTGACGGGAAAGCTAATCTACTGTGTGAGTCTCAGGCCTCATGATCACCACTATACAAAGGGCAATCTTATCTAGTCAACTAAAAGGCACTATTCGCAGCAATTCTTCCCCACATAAAATAGCCATGTGCTTTTCTTAATTGGGCAATTGATCATCCTTAGTTTACTAATTCTCTTTACCTTTAGTAAATCACTGTCAATAACCAATTTAATAGGATATTAAGCACAAATTGTTGATTTGTTTTTGTGATAGCAAAAGTACGTACAAAGATATCTATGTATGCATGAACATGCACAAAACTCCATACTCTTATAATGCATCAATTAGATTAGCATAGTTGCTTTTATTTAAAAAACCCAGTCCTCTTTCCCATTTTTCGTATCAGTTCTTAGGAAAGTCACCTATATTATGATAAGTAAATTCAATAGAATCTACTTCAAAAGATTTAAAATTACTTGTGATAATACTTTAGTGCCGAAATTCCCTTCAATTTTGCTTTATGAAACCTTATTAATATAGATATGCTTGCAGCATTTAAATTGAAATTAACTCAAAGCCTATCACAAACTATATGTACATGGATTTCATACAGTTAGTTGGATTTCTACACAATAAAAAGAATTGCAGAGAAGGCATGAATGGATAAGGTTATTAGGAAAAAAAATGAAATGAAAATAACAAAATGAATAAGCAACATAATATGTGTTGCATCTAATTAGCATACATAGGAAAAAGTAATCGATATTATATTCTTTCGATAGAAAGTTACCTGTTGCCCATTGAAAAATGTAATTTGAGTGCCAACTTGGTCCTTTGATGTACTACTCAAAGGAGCTGTCCCGACGGTGAAAAAATTCTTGATATTTGGTAAGTGGTGCAATTTCATTACACGCAAATTTTGCAACTCTACTTTGCCACAATCATCAGCATCTACAATCCCACGCATTAACTTGCAAGAGACAACTTCAATCTCTTCTAGTTGTGAAAGTCCTCTTAGTAATGAAAGAGGAAACAAAAATTCCATCTTGTCGCAACTGTGGACTCGAATTACTTTTAATCTACTGAAGGACTTGGAGGAGGAGATATGGCTAGAGCATATCTTTGTCAAGTTCATAAGCCTAGATAGATGTAGCGACTCCAACATCTCAAAAGCACTAAAGGAATGCCATCGGAGGATGTGTTGGATAGAAAGACTATTGTAGACCAGTATATGCTTTAATTTTGGAAAGCCTTCTTGATATAATGCACAAATACTTTGCTTGCTTCTGTTCAACCCGACCAAAAACAGATCGTCTGTTTTGCTTAGGAGACTTTGCATGCATCCTTTTCGAAGAACATCACTTATTGGATCCAACTTGAGGTCCAAAATCCTCGATCCTCGGTCATTGATCCAGCGTCTTGTATTACCTATTCAGATTTTGTACTTGGTTAATTTCTTGACATCTAGGTCCTCCGGGAGCATACTTGGATCGAGAATGGAGACATGTAGAGTGCAAAGATACTTCAAGTGATTCAACTCAATCAGACTAGCATTAGTTGGTTGAGTTTGCTCCACGAAATTCCATTGATTAAAGTTGTTGTCCATATACAACTCCTCCAATTTGATCAATCTTCCAAGAACACCCGGTTCAATTATCTGAAGATGCCAACAATAGTTCAAATCCAACATCCTCAACTCTGTTAGTTGCCCAATTTCTTCCGGCAATTGTTGAAAGTTGGAATTCACACAACTGAGAACTTGTAACCTTTTTAGCTTGCCCAGAGTGGCCACATCTTCTAGTGAACAATTTTGAAGACACAGAGTAGATAAGTTCTCCAAGAATTGAAATGGCGTCGGTGAACGAGTGAGACGTACGCTAGTTAGATTTAGAACCACAAGTTTCTTCATAGAGTTGAAATACGAATCTGGAACTTCAAGAGATATATTGTTGTTGAAAAGCAAAAAAATGCGCAATTCGGGACAATCTAATTCTTTGGGAAGCTCCTTCATATCAATATAGGGAAAGCATATCGTTGTACAATTTTTGAGCCTCTCCTTAAGCAATTGTGTTGCCAACACATCTTCATCTTTCAACACAAGAAGAGGGCGATCTCTAAAAACGAACCGGGCAACAAAGTCACGAACCAAGTCATGTATCTTGAAACCATCCACGCCTCCATTATCTAATAGAAGGGAGGAGGCTTGAAGAATGCCGATGAGTGTTCTCAACCTATCTCTAGCATTTTCAATGCTGCTATCTTTTCGAAATATCCCCCAACCATAGCCGTACCTTACCAAGTTTTCAATAGAGGGCTCAGAGACACCATAAGCAACACAGAGTTGTAACAAACTTTTCGCGTCCTCATTTTTTAAATGATCATAACTCAGTCGCAACACCTTATTTATCACTCCACTTATATCTTCATTTGTAGACCATTCAATTTGATATAAGGCATCCCTCCATTCATGTGAAGGAGCGCATTTTAAATGTTTCGCCATTGCGACAATTAGCAAAGGCAAGCTTCCGCATTTGCGGAGCGCTTCATCCACCAAGGGTCTGAACTCGTCATCGTGAACTTTTTCTCTCACCATCCTTTCAAACAATGTTTTTGCCTCTTTCTCCTCCAGCACATTAAGTAGGAAGTCCTTGTCGCAACCCATTTGCTTTTGCAAAACATTTTGATCTCTCGACGTCAACAACAACTTGCATCCTATGACTTTGTTGTCATGTCCGCAAGGAATGCCGACGGATTTCAAGTCAATCCCTTCCCATAGGTTGTCCAGTATTATGAGGACCTTCTTTTCCTCATTTCCCAACCTCTCGCGCAGACGATCCGCACGCATGCTCTCATACTCATAATCCTTCATGTCCAGGCCCAACGCATGCGCAATCTCACTTTGAATTCTCTTGATGTCAGGATTTTGTGACACGTCGGCCTTAGCGACCAGATCGAACCGCTTCTCTTCTCTTATTCTGCTTACCACATTGTCCAAAAGGGTGGACTTGCCGACCCCACCCATCCCGTAAACCCCGACCACACTATTGCTGTGATCGGCAAGAGCGCCCATTATGTCCCTTATGATCGCAGTTCTGGATTCGAAGACGCCATCCTTACTAAGCTCATTTGACGTTGAGACAGAAGAAGCGGAGGCCGTTGCGGTGGTCGACTGGACGACATCTTTGCCTTTCCTGGCTGGATTCGTAGCAGTGACATTTCCCGGAGCAGGATCGCCGAACGAGATGTCGTTCAATTCCTTGAATTCCCTGCATTTTTGAGCGAGTTGCTTAATGACCTCGATCTTGCCCTCGGCCTTCCTGCTGAACTGATAGCGACATTTGGCGTCGGGAAGAGTCCCGTAGCAGCAAGTCTTGCTCGCCTCACCAATGTCGCCCAACAGTTCTCCCGCCTCCTGCAAGGCCTTGTCAACACTTTGCTGCCACTCTGCAAAGGAATCATAGAAATTCCGAAGGTTGTTTCGGGCCACTTCTGCCAAAAGGCGGACCCTCTGAGCCTCCTTCTCCAGGTTCCGGACTTCCTCCCGAAGATCGTCGGCGAAGCTCTTGGAGAAGATCACGTATCTGAATCGACGCTTGACGGGATCAACTACACAGCTTTTGAAGACATCATACGCAATAGCAACGACAGAATCGACCGACATTTTTTCTTTGATTTTTTTTTTCCCAGAAAGAAAGAGAAACACAGAGAGAGAATGATGAAAAGAAGGAGAAGATACTGAAGAAGAGGAGGAAGAGGAAGAATGATTGTGCTGAGGAGAAGAAAGAGTGAAACAGAGCGAGAGACGAACGGGGCGAAGAGATTGGAGCGCGAAAGAAGGACGAAGGAAGGGGAGCGTCGAATAGCGATGAATCGAGGAAGAAAGAGAGATGATTATCAGCTGTTCAAGTAGCAGTAAACAAATGAGTCGACTTAAACAGTGTGTCAGCACTGATATAATAAAAGGTAATGAATAAAGAAAATGAATGGACAAGGACTGGCCACACCCACGTGACTTTACAGTCTGCCATCAACTCAATTTTTAATGTGGACCATATGGCCAAGGCAGAAAAGCACAAGTGGTCCCTCGGAAATTCCAGAGTACTTCAGAAAATACATGAAAACGGCATCTATATTCTTTCTCAGAATAAGTCCTCCTAATGGTTTTTTTTTTTTTTTTTTTCCTTTTTGGGAGGATTGTCCGATGGTAATTCGGTAAGCTTTTAATGTCAGGAAAAATGCCCCGGAAAACAACTTTTTTCCGACTAATATGCAGTACAATAATACTCTCTACCTGATAATATCTCTTTGCTAAAGGATTGTAAAATCTTTTACCATGCAAGTTCTTGCTTGGACTTACCAAATCTCGCTAATAAATTATTTCGGTCATAGGTGAGACTCATAATGTTCAAAAAATGTGATTGACCAGGATAAATTGATTTACCTAGGAAAGCAATATATATATATATATATGTATATGGTAAAACTCTCTTAAGGGTTGAGCCAGCACAATCACGTGTAAGCTTTATTCAATAATTTGATATTGATAGTCATTTTAACAAATCCCAAATTCCTAAACATATGTTGTTTATTTGAATATCAGTCTATTTTGCACTTTAGCAAATTGGTTTTGAAGACCACTTTAACATATCCCCGTTAATATTTTGATTTACAAATTTTGACAAACTCTCGAAAGAGTTCAATAATGCATGGATACCCACTTTATATATATAGGATTCACTACATGACTTTAGATATTTCAAAAGTAAGATATAACTAAGTGTACAATAACTTTCGAATTTTATAATTAAATAAATGTATGGTTGCCTTTTACAGACGGACCAAAAGGAAGGAAATCGGCTTTATAGCCTGAGGGCCCCCAAAGAACATGATTGCTGGGTCGTGCTATGAAGATGCTTCGGAATCTTTTTTGATCGCTCGTTCGACGTTGGGCACCCCTTCTTCAGGTATATCATTGACAAACTTTTAGAAAAATTACGTGATGTAATAGCCAATATATATAACAAATCGACAATATAAATATTTATCATGTATGTGATAAATAAGATGCTTAATGTAGAAACATCTTTTATTCCATGATTGTCTATGTTTGACAAATATATGATATTAGAGAATTCAAAAAATTATCTATCATCATAAAAACGAAATTACAGTACATGCTTTGCAATAAATATTAAAAATTAAAAGAAACAACTGATAGCAAATCAATAGAGAAAAAACTATCCCTTGTTACAAAATTTCTATAGAATGAAAATTATAAATTTTTAGAGGGTTATATTACGCAAATATGTATTTATCATAAGTAAATATGACTAAATGCATAATTATTAATGACACTATAAATATGGTGCAGAAGTCAAGTTGCATCACAACATGCGATGCATGACAGGTCTACAACCTTCCATGACGAGAGTTTGGCTTATGTAAATATGTAAATGAACTTAGTTGTTGCAGGATACTAAGCATTTTAGTCATTATAGTAGTGAAAGTTGAGTAGCATGCAATACAAAATTGAGTCCATCACCTTGTGCTTTCACGTTGAGAATTTAGCCAATGGATATACTCATGTAAAGTTAACTTTTGAAATTGGCAACCACACAAATAAGTAGCCAGGAACATATCATTCAATGTGTAAATCCCATATGATTGGTTGTACATTTTATGTAATATGTTGTACCATAATTGTTGGAATAAAGATTGCATTTAAATCACATGATAGTCGCTTAATTAGATTTTCTTTAGCCATATGTATAATTGTTTACACCAAAAAATGATAAAGTTTTTTGTGAACGACGTAATGTTGATATAAGTGGGTATAGAGTTTGTAACAACTGATATGGTTTTTGGTAAGTTAAGGAAAATAGAAGCGCATATCAATGACAATGGACAATAATTATAGACGATTGAGAGATACCATTGTCGATGTACCACGATGACTGGTCGACAATTATCAACTAAGAAGAAAGGAGATAGTGAAAATGTCGACTAAAGATAAGGGCACCAAGCAACGGTTAACCTAGTGACACTTAAAGAGTTGTAATAGCTTGTGGATAGGATCGATGTGCAGATAGGAGTCCTAAAATCTCGGGAATGCAGTTACAATTGCATCTAGTATGGTTAAGTCTTAATAAGCGATTATGATTGGCGGAGTATAAAATGGCAACATATAATTATTGCAAGGATCATCATGATTACTAATATTTTTTTTTATGTACTTTTATAAGTTTTAATGTCATGTTGATTTCCAACATTTACTATCACCTTTTACCTTTAAATTCGTTGTTCATCTTCATTATCATGCCAATTGCAACTCATGTTTAAAATCGCCACTGAACCCCTTTCATAAAAATAAAAGATATATCTTTTGGTTGAAGATAGTTCACTACTCAAGTTGGAATCCATTTATGAGTTAAACAACGATACAATCTGTGGATGATAATTCTAACATGATTGATGATATTGGATGTAGACTGACCCTAGGATACACGGTTCATTTTATAAAATTGATATTTAAAAATACATGAGAAGCCGCAAGAGTCATTCCTTGTTATATCAATAATAAATATGAGTTCATATATCATTTTGTGAAGTAGTTTTTTACTGGGAAGGAAAACCAACTCGCAAGACTAAGCACGATCCACTAGTCACGTGGACAACAGACTTTAGATCTTAGAAAAATCTAATCTTAGTTGAGGCCATAACTAAACATCAATATATAACTTAATTATGGTAGTTGTCCGTCACGTCACAATTGTGGAGTAAATTGATTTCTTTGCATTATTTGAATTGCACGCTCATCGAAGTGGATTAAAAAAATAAAATACGAATGATTACCAACTTCTAAAGTAACAAAATGATTTGACTAAAATTATATGAATACTTTATACCCCGTCAGATTGATATAACAAAATGTAATTAAGAAAGAGCAACAAATAGCAAAATAGGTGGCGCCCACTTGATAAGGAGAGGCCACACCAACCATGCACTTGACAAATATCATCTTTAATCCGGTACACATGATAAATTAATCACAAACTAATTTTTTTACTACAAAAATCTTAAATTGGTACACATATAATAAATTTACAAAAAACTAATTTTTTGACTATAAAATACTCTAAACTAATAAATCTATGAGAAATTTACTATTTGTTAGTTTTCGTTAAATTTTTCAGTTAGATTGCTGATTTAGATGACATGTGGTAATTGACGAGTATACCAATTTGAGATTTTACTCTCTATTTGTCATAGTGTATCGGTTTTGTAATTTTTTTTTTTTTGGTATTAATATAATTTAACGGGGTTCTTACCCTTTACCAAAAAAATATATAATTTAACGGGGATATATTTGTCAGAAATGTATCAATTTATGGTTTTTTACGGTAAAAAAAAATTAGTATTGAGTAAATTTATCACATGTGTACTAGTTTGAGATTTTTCATTGTTAAAAAATTAGTTTAAAATAAATTTATCATAATTGTATCAGTTTTGGGGTTTTTGTGATAAAAAAATTAATGTGAAGTAAATTTGTCGCATGTGTATCAGTTTAAGATTTTTCCTAATATTATCCCTTAATCTTGTTCATAATATTAATATTTTCATCAATATTTGTAAGTGGGCACTTTTGTGAATCAACATGGAGTGACGATTAGAATCCGAATCGTATATAACACCTTCGATCAAAACCCAATTATTAAAATGATTGGATTTAAATCATCGCTCATGTATAATAGGTACTTTATGTAGTTTGTCATTCTTCGCTATAGCAAATATAATTAATAAAGAGAACAAAAGGACGAGGACGGATTACAACCCACGTGACATGTAGTTTCATCCAGAGGTGGCAGTATGTATCTGAAACCCATTATCAAAATTTTGGTGCGACACTTGAAATTTTTAAGCCAGTTGAAATGATATGAAAAAAGTATCACCAATTCCACGTGAGCCTACGTGGGTCTGCACCAGACTCATTTTCAATCCATTGTGAGTCTAGCAAAATAAGCAAATAAATTATTACTACTATCATGGGCGATATCTCCTTTCAGTGTCCCCCAATACTTTTAATTAAAAGTTGAATATGGTAATAGAAATGGGTTTCTTGTTTCTTAACTTGACCAATCATCATCACCAATGGGTAAGTTTCCGCATCCTTTAGCTCCACCATTAATGGACAAACATTGATCAAGTACTAGTCCTAAAGTCACTCCTTGTGCGAATCAATGAAATCATATTTAAAATACATAAGTAACATTGTAATTAAGCAAATTGTTAGATTATAATGTCAATTGTAATTGTAACCTTAGACGTAACTTGAATTGGAATTGTAAATCAAAACTTCTAAGTAAATTAAACTTTTGCCTTCTTTTTTAACATTTTAAACCAATTTATTTTCTTGAGTATTGCTACTCTTTACAAGATAAAATTAATATGGGGAACGATCCCGAGTCACCGCTAACATTATTTTGCGTCTCTCTCATTCCTATTGAAGTTTCCTCCCTTTCTTTCAAATGCTTGGGTTTGTTTGGAGTATTTTACATTTAATATTTATTTTTTCAAATATTGCAATTATCACAAATCGGTCCTAAAATATTCAAAAATATACAATTATTGACTAATAAAGTTATGTGGCTTTTGATAATTTATAACCCTAATTTTCTTTTCACTTTTATAACCTTCCACAGCAAGAGGTTAGCCTACATATATACATATATGAAATTAGTTGTTGCAGGCTACTAAGCATTTTAGTCATTATAACAGTGAAAGTCAAGTAACACACGAAACATTATGATGACCTTGTGCTTTCATGATGAGAATTTAGCCAACTGAGATACTTACATAAACTTTACTTTCTATACTAGCAACCATACAAAAAAATAGAGGGAAATATATCATTCAATGTGTAAATCCTTACTAATCGGCAGTGTTTATATAATTTGCTGTACCATAAATGTTCCAACAAAGATTGTACAAAAATAGTATTTTAATTATAGAACACGATTTTGTTCAGCCAAATGTATAATACAATTTATCGATGATAGTTTCTAACATGATTGATGATATTGGATGTCGACTAATCCTCAGACATTTGATTCATTTATAAGATTATTTTTAAAGAGATATGAGAAGCTGCAAGAGTCATCACTCGTCTTATCAATAATTAATAAGAATTTATTTGTCATTTTATGAATTAATTTTTACTGGGAAGGAATACCCAACTGCCAAGACTCTTGCATAGTCCTCTTGTCACTCAGGCAATGAACTATGAATGAAACAATCGAGCAATATAAAGAAATGGCTGAACTATTTTAAAAAAAAAAAACATTTATATAAAGAGAAATGGATGATCTTTTTAATTAATTGACCGGCCACCACACCAATGTCTATGTCTCCATCCTTTCCTCAGCCGCTCATGGACATTCAATAGGGACCATCCTTTCCTCCACGGCTAAACACAAAAATGGATTCACCGGCTGCGTTATTGATTTATATATTGAAGATCAATTTTTGATAATGTTCTACTTAGTGACATATGATTTTTCATGTGTTATCTTTCAAATTTTCATATATTTGCCGACAGAAAGCCCCTCAAATCATGTCTTAAATTTATAATAATAAAAAAAAAAAAAAAACCTCAGTTCATAGGAAAAAAATTGAAGTTGTTTAATTGTTTTGCCAACCATGACTAATTTCTAACCAAAAAAAAAAATGGTTATAACTATTTAAAATGATGAGGGACATATTCTTTGTAATTAAGTTGATAACGACCTTTTCTCATAAAAACTACCTAGTTTAGAGCCACGAAACGAGGTACTGAAACCAGGACAAAATAATGCTCCAAAATAGGACAAATTCCCAATTAGGTCGCCCATAAAAAATGCCTCCTCGCCCTATGAGGAAAATCACAGTTTCTTTCTCTCTCTTTTTTTTTTTTTTTCTTTTGATTATCCTCTGAAATAAACATGAATCCCACACTTCATGTCCAAATCCTCGTCACCACGATTAACTTTTATTAGGATTACTGTCCATAAATACTATAATAATCTCTTATAATTTTCGTTATGATACGCATGAATATCTTTATCAGTACTCAGGGCAATAAATTATCCTAACAATTTAGCCACTCTCTGTCATCATAAGTCCAATTGCCTCTTATTAAATATGGGGGCGATCCTCGAAACAACCAGTTAATTTCTATCCGATGTTGAAAGGAAGGTTCAGCTGGGGAAAAGGATAATATGTTTGAAAAGAGTATGTAGAAAAGGAAAGTAAATAGAATCATTGTCGAGTTATATAAAAAAAAAAAAAAAAATGCTTCAGAAGCACCTTCCGATGTTGAATGTACAATCATGTCCCTTTTGATCGTGGGTCTCTCCTCCTTCCCCGAAACCTCTTGCAAGTTGCTTTATTCGCAGAGAGTCTCGCCATGATTGACCCCGAAACCTCCAGCACTTTTAGTCTTCCCATGGCCTCCTTTTTGGAAACCCCCGCTAACCCAGCTTTTTGTTCCAGGGAACGAAAAAAGAATAGAAACATATTTGGCAAAAAAAAATTTCTTGGACACAAAATACCTTTTTTTTTTTTTCCCGAAAATAGATCTGGAACAGAAATAAGAACTAGAAAAAAGTAACTTGTTCCCAAGAACAACTTTTTTTTTCTCTTCTCTTTTCTCTTCTTCTCTTTCGTTTATTTTTCTTCCTTTTGGCCGATCACTGACCTCGGCTATGGCCAATGACTAGTCAACGATGTTGGAAGAAGAATTTGTTTTTATCTATTAAGATTGCAATTGATAGGGCGGATCATAGACATAGAATATTTTAGGAAAAACAATATTGTGCATATGTTATTTTTCTTCTTTTTTCTCCTCTCTTGTATTACAAATACCGACACTTCCTGTACATTTAGCAATACAGAAAATATACAGAACCTTTTTCTCCATTGTTCTCCATTTCCTTTCATAGCATCAGAGTGGCTTTTTCTAATCCACCTTCCGCACCATTCTTTCTGAATTGCCTCCAATTGTCTTTTTTTTTTTTTTTTTTTTTGCTGCAAACCTCCATCTGCAGAACAAAGACAGCACATTGAAAAGAGGAATTCAATATGCAGAACTCCAACAACTCAGAAATCCAAAATTCGGATCAACCAAGAAACACAACAGAGGAGTCGTCTGACCAATCTGCATTCGCTCCAGTCATCGGACAACTTTCTACTCTGACCACCGAGCAACTTCCTACTCCAACTTCGTGGCCATATGCGCCATGGTTCCCAGTTCAAGGACCATGGGTCGCCGGACCAAACCAACAATGGGCTAGGTACAACCCAAATGGAGAACCAGAATCCAATCCGAGTGGGTCGGGAATGAATCCCTACCCGAGCTTCTCGTCCGGGTTTGCGCCGCTCGTTCTTCCACCCATCGCCAGCCATCCAGAACCTGGAGATGCCTTGTACACATCATCAGCCGACAGCCCGGAGCTGCGACTCATCACTCTTCAACTCACTAGACTGGATCACTACTTAGCATGGGTGAGGGATTTTCGGCGAGCTCTTGTAACTAAAGATAAGGACGGATTCCTTGATGGATCCGTCCCCTTTCCGATCGATGAATGCTTGCAGCACCATTGGTGCAAATGCAATCAATTAGTACGCTTGTGGATAGGAAATTGTGTGTCGCCAGAGGTTGTAGCTGGGCTTCCTCCGACTGAAGACACGAGATTAATGTGGAATAACATAAAGGAAATGTACGCGAAGCTCGATAGGGTGAAGGTTTTCTCGCTAAGTCAAGCCCTCGCTGAGTTGAAACAGGGGAACCTCTCGGTTACCGCCTGTTTCAACCGGCTCTCGGTGCTCTAGAACGAGCTTGAGTTAGCCGAGGAGTAGCATGAAGGACCGAAGTCCACACTCAAGCAATATCGAGCAATCAAAGATCATGAGAAAGTGACAAGATTCCCACCACTTGGCCGCATCTTCCAGCTCGCTGTCCAAGAGGAGAATCAGCGAATGGCCATCGCCAGAACTGAAAAAGGGGGAGAAAGCATGGCTCTCACTACGTCGGCAAAGTTTTCCGGCCGTTCTCATGGCAACCTTCCAACGCCGCAGCGAGCCCCAAATTCGGGAGGGAACCCTAGCTCCTTCAAGGAAAATGACGATCACGAATGGAACCCTAATTTTAGGGCTTCTCGAACGGACGGCCAAGATCAGAAGACTGGATCCGATGGCTCCTATTCGTTTGGCAGAGTTGATGGTCGAGATAAGCAGGGGCGCGGATTTGACGGCCCAATTTTAATCCGACCGAACGCTGTAGATCAAAAGAGAAGTCGCAGATTTGATGGTTCTCATTTTATCTCGTATGGGCCTAAATCCGGTGGTCATTATAATGCCACGTCATCATAGAAGGGAGGAAGCCACAACTACAAATTTAAAGGTAAATATTGTGAATATTGTCGGCGTCCTCATCATACCATTGAGACATGTTATAAAAGTACATGGTAGACCCACTGACAAAAAAAAGAAAGGAAAAGAATTTTCTGCTTACCAGGTGTCAGCACAATGATATGACAAAGCTCATCAACCTATATCCCATGATCAATATCAGAGCATAATGAAGGCACTAAATCAGCTACAGACAGTTGACAAAAGTGCAAATTTCTCAGGTACTTCATCAAACAAGACTAATAATATTTCAGTTGATGCATGGATTATTGATTCAGGCGCTAATGATCACATAATTTTTCACGAATATTTGTTTTCTAGTACCTCTACAAAGCTTGATTCCATATATGTTCGACTTCCAAATGGAGATATTACTGATGTCAGAAAGATTGGCATTGTTCAGCTTAGCCCAAACATTATCCTTAAAAATGTTCTCCATATCCCAGAATTTGAATTTAATCTTATAGCTGTTTCCAAAGTCTGTGAGGACAATAATTGTTGAGCCAATTTCAATTACAAAAATTGTTCCTTTTAGGACCTTTCGACTGGGAAACTAATGGGCTTGAGTAGAATGGAACAAGGGCTATATTTCTGGATCAATTTCCCCAAAGATTTTGATCTTTCATCTTTGAATAAAGGCATTTCTTGTAATGCTGTTGCTGCAAATAAAATTCCACTTTTCCATAAATGTCTGGGTCATAGTGCCAATTTTCCCTGCTCTGATTGTAAAGTATGTCCCTTGGCAAAACAAATGAGACATCCATTCCCAACTAGTGTATCTCGAGCCACTAGTACTTTCTCATTAGTACATATGGATATTTGGGGTCATTATCATACACCACATCGTGATGGAGCTCAATTTTTTCTTACTATCATGGATGATTATTCTCGTACCACTTGGGTATTTCTCATACAGTCCAAAAGTCATGCTTTCTCCTGTCTGCCGAAATTCTTATCCATGGCTAAAAATCAATTTGATAAGCATGTTAAGAGGATTTGTACAGACAATGGAAGTGAATTCTTTTTTAATGAGTATCAATCTTTTCTATCATCACAAGGAATTCTCCATGAGAGTTCTTGTGCTTACACTCTGCAACATAATGGGATTGTCGAGCGAAAACATCGACATCTCCTAGAAGTTGCTCGTGCACTAAAATATCAAGCCTTCATTCCTGAATCTTTTTGGGGAGATTGTGTGATCACTGTGGCTTACTTGATTAATCACATGCCAACTAGAATATTAAAAGGTTGCACTCCTTTTGAGACGCTCTTTGGTAAGCAACCAGACATTAGTCATCTTCGCGTGTTTGGTTGTCTTTGCTACATGACGAATGTTCGGTATCGACATAAAATGGACCCCCGTGCTCTTCGGTGTGTCTTTATGGGATATGGCACCCTACAAAAGGGTTATCCAGTTATGGAAATATCTACCGGTCGCTTCTTTGTTAGTCGTGATGTTATATTTCACGAGGATATATTTCCCTTTCAAGAAATGGGATCTTCAAATAAGGCATCCATGACTAAATCAGGCCATCGACAATTTTTATCAGTGGAGGATATTTCTGTGCAGCCACAATACATCTTGATTAGACCAGATCAGTTGTCTCCTGACCCATGTTCTGCAGCAACATGTCTAGACTCACCTGTTCTCACCATTGGGTATTATGATTCCCCAGCACCTCAGACTAGTGATGACTCTCTAGCAGCATGTAGTGAGCTTCCTTTGTCACCGCAACAACATATTGAACAATCATCCCCAACAATTGACAGGCCTAGACGCTTAGGACGACTAGTTTGTCCCTCGACATGGACAAAGGATTATATTTGTTCTACCTTGGGAGCTTCAGGTACGCAATACCCAGTATCCTCCTATGTATCTTTTAGTCGATTATCTCGGGAACACATGTGTTGCATTAGTCGGATATCCAAAGAACAAGAACCATCTTCTTATGAGGAAGCAGTGCGTGATATCCGTTGGCAAAGGGCCATGAAAGAAGAGATTGCTGCTCTCCAAGAGAATAACACTTGGGACATCGTCCCTCTGCTTGCTCACAGAAGGCCCATTGGCTGCAAATGGGCTTATAAAATAAAATATAAGGGAGATGGTTCAATTGAACGATACAAAGCTCGGCTTGTCACAAAGGGATTCACGCAACGTGAAGGATTTGACTACCATGAGACTTTTTCCCCAGTTGCTAAAGAGATAACTGTTCGCTCCTTTCTGGCGATTGCTGCATTACGCAATTGGGAGTTACATCAAATGGATGTCAACAATGCCTTTCTTCACGGAGATCTTGATGAAGAAATTTACATGGAGGTTCCACAAGGATTACGTCGACAGGGGGAGTCTCGAGTGTGCCGTCTCCGCAAATCCTTGTACGGGCTTAAACAAGCATCTAGATTATGCATTATTCACATGGACCAAAGGTACTTCATCAATCTACCTATTGATTTATGTTGATGATATACTTATCATAGGAAATGATGATGTTGCAATTCTAAAGTTCAAAGAATACTTGCATTCAGCTTTCCATATCAAAGACTTGGGTCCTCCAAAATATTTTATCGGTATCGAAATAGCTCGATCCAGTGAGGGAATTTGTCTCAGTTGGCGAAAATTCGTCCTGGAAATCATATCAGATGCTGGATTATCGAGATGCAAACTAGCTGCTGTACCTATTGAGCAGAATATCAAATTGACAACATATGAATATAATGTAAGTTCTTCCTCTCCAAATGAAGATTCACTGCTCAAGGATCCATCCGGATACCAACGACTTGTTGGCAAATTAATCTATCTTACCATGACCAGGCCTAATATATGCTATGCTGTACAAATACTTAGTCAGTTTATGCACAACCCGAAGCAATCACATATGAATGCAGCATTGAAGGTTGTAAAGTACTTGAAGGGATGCCTAGGACTTGGAATTCTACTATCTCGAGATTGCAACATGAAGATGACAGCATATTGTGACACATATTATGCTACTTGTCCCATGACAAGAAGATCCATCACTGGCTTTTGCATCAAGCTAGGAAAATCTTTGATTTCATGGGAAACAAAGAAATAATCAACAGTTTCATTGTCATCAGCAGAATCAGAATATCGAGCCATGGCAAAGACTATTTGCAAGATAGTTTGGATACGAGGACTGCTTTCAGATCTTGGTGTGCAAGTCAATGGAGCAAGTAATGGAGCAAGTGAATTGTTTTGTGATAATGATGCTGCACTAAAATTGGCAGCGAATCCAGTTTTCCATGAGAGAACAAAGCATATTGAGGTTGATTGTCATTTTACTCGAGAAAAAATTCAACAAGGCATTGTTACAACTCGAGGAATTGGAACTGTAGAATAGCCAGCAGACATTTTCACTAAGCCATTATGCCGGAGACAGCATAGATATTTGTTGAACAAGCTTGGCGCCTTTGACATTTATAGGCCACCAGCTTGAGGGGGAGTGTTGGAAGGAGAATTTGTTTTTATCTATTAAGATTGCAATTGATGGGGCAGATCATAGACATAGAATATTTTAGGAAAAACAATATTGTGCATATATTCTTTCTCTTCTTTTTCTCCTCTCTTGTATTACAAATACCGACACTTCCTGTACATTTAGCAATACATAAAATATATAGAACATTTTTCTCCATTGTTCTGCATTTCCTTTCAGACGAGGGCCGGCGACCTCGCCGCAGCGTCGCCAGCCCCTAGCGATGCCAAGCCATGGTGAAGCCAAGCTCACCCAGCCACCGGCAAGGCCAACCTTGTGCCGCCTAGGCGAGGTCAAGCCTCACGATGGCTAGGCGAGCCTCCAGCAAGCTTGTCGGCCCTTACCTTGGCTTGGCAAGGCTCCAATGAGCTCGCTGGACCTCGCCCCAACCGGTCACCGGGTGCCGAGGATCGATCACAAAGGAGGAAGAATGAGAGAAAAGAAAAAAAAAGAAAATTATAATATTATTATTAAAAAAATTAAAAGAATCAACAAAATTATATAGTTTTATGGTTGCTCCACAAAGAGATAACTTGTTCGTGATGATGTGAAGTAGAAGTTAATTGCTACTCCTTACGTTGCCTCTAGAGATCAATTTGCTGATATGCTCACCAAAGCATTATTTCGTCCTGCTTTTATTGCTGGTTGTTCTAAGCTGAGCATTGGTGACCTTGATGCGCGATTTCTCGATTAAGTTTAGTTTCCAGCCATGGAACTCGACTTGTTGAAGGTCCGATTTCTAGTGCTTGGACAGTTTTCAATTGAAAGATGAAACATCCTCTTGATCTTTGCACTCTGCTTTCATACTTATTTAAGTGAAAATGCCAAAATCTTTAAAACCTTACCTTACTGATAGAAGTCACATTTACTCTCTAATTTTAATAAGGAATTGTACAACCGTCTAAAAAGTTTGTGGGTAACCAAATAATTGACCAAGTGCCATACATTTGATGAACCTGCCTTATGCCTTTGGCAATACTATAACAAAACAAAAGAAAAAAACATGCTTTATTTTCCACTGGAAAAAGTTGATGCCGATGTCCATTGTCACTTACTTTTGCTCCAGACTCCCATAGTCGCCACGGTAAAGAATTTCAAAAAAATAATTTGAATTGATAAAGGGGTTGGGACTTTATGTGGGCGAATCTTTAAATTAGGTTCATGGTCATTTTCAATGGATATCCTAATCTTGAAGAAGATGACTAGTTCCAATGTGGACGCTAAAGCGGTCATGTTGTGTCTAATACTTTAAGAAAAAGCAAAATAGTGTACATAGGCACAAGTTCTCGAAGTGATGAGTAATGAAATGAGGTGTCAATGTTCAATTGAGCCAATGTATGTTTTTTTTCCACCTCTTTTGCTTTCTATTTGGAATCCAATTCACACTGCTTCAAAGCAATAAAGTCAACTCATAATCCACCAAAACCCAATCTAATTGATGGATCTCTTGACCTTTTTGAGGCGATGCCAAATAGTTATGGTCCCCACTGCTTTACTTTCACCCTTAGTTATCCTTAACCTCTCTTGCTTTTTGAAAATGCAGTCGCGTCGCTTTTTCCTTTTCCAGGATCCCCATGTAAGATCGCAATATTGTCTGTCCTCCCCGCTTGGAATGACAAATACTTACACGAATCACAGCCATTGATCCTATAATACTCATCATATTTTGCAATTTACATGCCCTCAATGTAAATTCTGAGTTCTAGTCAAGATTTTTTGGAATTAGTGCATGTAAGAATATTCTCATTTGAGTAATCTATTTAGCCAATAGTGCATAATATTATCTTAGGTGGAGCCTAAGTGGCCACAATATTTATGTATTTTTTTTTTCTAGAGAACGTTGCAAATCTAATTCTTGAAACAAGGAGAAGTCCTTTCTAGCTATTAGAGTGTTGTGCATCAATCTTAGAAAAAAACTGTTATTGTATAATTTTGCAGATATGTATTCTCCAATTGATTTTGTATGTGAAGTTGGTGCATAATTTGTGTCGGAAAGTATAATCTCTGAAAAGGAAATTTTACACCCAACAAACACTGATAAGCATAATCAAATTCAGAGCATACGAAATGCGGGAAGCTTTGCTCCTCAAGCAGGGAAAGTCTTCCTTTTGGATTAATTGCTCCTTTGGGCTTTACATCGTCAAATAATGCCCAGAAGATAGGATGTTTTAGGAACGAGCTCACCTTAGCCTATGTTGAGGGCTAGACCCTACGGACCGATGTGGTGCTTGGGCTTTGGACCGATGTTTGAAACCGGACACGAGTTTAAGCCTGGTAGAAAGAGGGAGATATCTTTTTCTATAGTAAATTTCTGTTTTCATATGGACTTTAGATAGTTAGTGCTATGATGGAATGAGCCTCGAAAATTTTTCACGTAGACAGTGTGGATACTTCTCTAATATATTACTTGAGCATCTCCATACAGTAACTAAACTTATACAAATAACCCATCAAGCCAATGGATTCGTGTTAAGTAAACTTGATTATAAGGATGAATACTCACTCACATTCTCTCAAGCCCTCCTGCTAGGTCTAAAGTCAAGCGGAGAGAATGAGGAAATGATTTTGCAACAGAAAGCCTGATCTAGTCCGCCATGCATGTTGGTTGGTAAACGATTTGTGTGTGTGAGATTTTATGGATAAATAAGTAAACAATGATCTGTATCACCTGATCATGCATATATTCAATCACCTCCTCTACAACCCCATATATATAACAAAATCTCATTGGATTTACAAAAATGATAAGCAAAAATAAGCCTCGCTGGATTTGAGGGCACAAATCTACCTTTCTCTATGCACGAAGGGATCAGATAAACCCTCCTTTTAGTTCAAGGAAAGAAATTTTGCAGGCGAATACCCTTCATAATCACAAATCTCATGAATCCATCATTCTTCGTAGATAATTTTGATTGCAAAGAAATAGAATTTATGATAAATAAGATTTAAGCCATCAAAACTCTTTGAAATTGAAATAATGAAACATTATTAATCATCATCCAACAATTTTTTATTTGGTAGTAGTTCAAAAGTTTTTCTGAGTCCAGCTCCGCCATTTTCAGATAAGTGATGGAAGCTTGAACTCAAGAAAAAGAAAAGAATGGAGAACCCATTACGGAAAACAATGATTCTAAATAGCAAGGGCTTAAATCCTCAAAATAGCACCAATTTAGGTTCAAATCTCAATTCTGGCCCCAGATATTTTTTCTTTAGTATCTCATAAACAATCACCGACTTTGACTTCATATCCAAATTTGACCTCTGTTAACTTTTTGTCCGTCCAAACAACATCCTTAAACGTCTCAATTGTCAATTCCACTCATTCTTTTTTCCCAAATCAGAATTATATATAGCTTTTTCTTCTTTTAATCTTCCTTCTTCCTTTCGCTACCTAAAGGTTGTCCATCCATGGCCACCATCATCCCACCCTGTCATCCTCCACTTCCTCCTTGCGGCCGCTGATGTGAATCGTTGCGGAAAGATCGTTCTTCGAAGGCCCAGATGGTTCGAATTGCAAACCTTTACCTCCAATCAAACCTGTGATTGACAACCTCGGTATGAATGCGACCTGTTGACGAACGCGTGTCAACCAACCAACGTTATAGATGCCACGAGCAAAAGAATTTGCTATCTCGCTCGATAAGTCGAATCGACCGTCACAAGGGAACCTTGATTAGGTCAAGTCCTCAAAAGAACAGTAGAAGAGAATCTCTCAACTTTTTTCTCAAAAATAAAATATATCCGTCCCCAAAGAAATTTGGCAAATCCTTTATATAGGCTTTCTAGCAGCCACACAAACCCTAAAAACTAACCCTAAAAATCTAATGCATCATATTCTAGAATATTCCCATTCTAGAATATTCTTAAACAAGAATATATATAAATTGACTTGATCAAATATTTGGTGACCAGATAATCAAATTGCGCCAAGATTTCCAAGATTCTTCAAGATCTGATCCAAGGTCATCTCCACGCCAAAGATCATGAACCATGACACCAACAGCTTGCCTAAATTGCTTGGCCCGCGCTCGAGTGATCAAACCAGTAGGAATAGACAATGGGTCCTTAGCACCTCCTCCTCGATATGACTCGATGTCCACATCATTCCCTCCCCCGTGCAAAGGATTTGCCCTTAAATCATCACTGGCATCGAAAAGAGTCAAGTCAGAAACATGAAATGTGGCACTAACGTCATACTTACTTGGAAGATCAAGCTTGTAGGCATTATTGTTAACTCTTTCCAAAACTATGAATGGTCCATCCCCTCGCGGTAATAACTTAGAATGTCGCTGCTCAGGAAATCTCTCTTTGCGCATATGAACCCAAACCCAATCGCTGGGTTCAAACACCACTTCCTTGCGCCCTTTGTTGGCTTGCCTTGCATATTGCTCAGTCTTGCACTCAATATTTGCGCGCGTCTTCTCATGCAACGCCTTGACAAATTCAGCTTTCTTTGCTCCATCTAAATCCACACGCTCATCAACAGGTAAATGGGTTAAATCTAATGGAGTTAACGGATTAAAACCATAGACAACCTCATATGCAAATTCAACATGTGGCAGACAATCTTCTCAAGATTTTATGTTCTTTTTAATAATAGTACGCAACAATACCCCTAAAGTTCTATTAACTGCCTCGGTTTGACCGTCGGTCTGTGGATGACAAGTAGTAGAAAATAACAACCACGTTCCTAATTTTTTCCACAACCGTTTTCCAAAAGTAGCTAAGAAATTTAGAATCTCGATTTGAAACAATCGATCTAGGCATGCCATGCAAACGTACAACCTCCCTAAAGAACAAATCAGCAACATGAGATGCATCATCAGTTTTATGACAAGGTATAAAATGAGCCATCTTTGAAAACCGATCAACAACCACATAAATAGAATCTCTACCATTCTTAGGCCTAGGCAATCTTAACACAAAATCCATAGAAATATCAGTCCAAGGATGCGTTGGATTAGGTAATGGTGTATACAAGCCATGCGGTTTAGTTGTAGATTTCGATTGCTTACAAGCAATGCATCTCTCACAGACACATGTGACATCTCTCTTCATCTGTGGCCAATAAAAATGTTCATACAACACTTCATAAGTCTTATTAATGCCAAAATGCCCCATTAAACCACCACTGTGCACTTTTTGCACCAACAATTCACGCAAAGAACACTTAGGCAAACATAATTTGTTTTCACATAAAAGATAACCTTCATGCCTATAGAATTTATCAAATGCAGCGTGTCCACATGCTTCATACACTGTCCCAAAGTCATCATCATCAGTATATAAGCCCTTGATATGCTCAAAACCTAGACACTTTGCTTCTAAAATAGTTAGAATCGCATACCTTCGAGAAAGTGCATCGGCTACCACATTCTCCTTACCTTTCTTATACTTGATCACATATGGAAAAGTCTCAATGAACTCCATCCATTTGGCATGTCTTTCATTCAACTTTTGCTGCCCTTTCAAGTACTTCAAGGTCTCATGGTCGATGTGGATCACAAACTCCTTTGGCCATAAATAATGTTGCCAAGTCTCCAAATCTTGCACTAAAGCATACATCTCCTTACCGTAGGTAGGATAATTCAATGTTACTCCACTCAATTTCTCGCTGAAATAAGCTATGGGACGCCCTCCTTGCATCAACACGGCTCGAATTCCTGTACCAGAAGCACCACACTCTATCTCAAAAGTAGCACTGAAATTCGGCAAAGATAACAAAGGAGCATTAGTTAACTTATCTTTTAGCAAATTAAATGCTTCCTCTTGCTCTTCTCCCCACATGAAACCCACGTGCTTCTTGATAACCTCAGTTAAAGGTGTGGCAATGATGCTGAAATTTCTCACAAATCGTCGATAAAAACTTGCCAATCCATGAAAGTTACGTGCCTCTCCCACAGTCTTAGGCGTTGGCCATTCACAGATTACTTTGACATTTTCTTCATCAACCTGTATACCATTAGCACTAACAACAAATCCTAGAAATACTAATTTGTTGGTAACAAAAGAGCACTTCTCTATATTAACGTATAATTGCTCGGCCCTTAAAACCTGCAAGACAGCTTGCACATGCTCAATATGGTCATTAGGACTTCGGCTATAAATCAAGATGTCATCGAAATAGATAACCACAAATCAACCAATAAAAGCACACAAAACATGATTCATAAGTCGTATAAACGTGCTCGGTGCATTAGTTAATCCAAATGGCATCACTAACCACTCATATAATCCATAATTGATCTTAAATGCAGTTTTCCATTCATGACCTTCTTTCATCCTAATTTGATGAAAGCCACTTTTCAAATTGATCTTAGTGAAAATGCAAGAACCATGCAACTCATCCAACATGTCATCTAACCTAGGAATAGGATGTCGATACTTTACCGTAATGTTATTGATTGCTCGACAATCGACACACATTCACCAAGTTCCATCCTTCTTTGGCATCAACAAAACAGGGACAGTGCACGGGCTAAGACTCTCTCTCTCTCTCTCACATACGCTCACTTCAATAGTTCGCTAATTTGCCGCTAAAGTTCCTTTGTCTCCTCGGGATTGCTTCAATATGCGGGTCGGTTAGGTAATGGCGCACCAGGAATCAAGTCAATTTGATGTTCTATGCCTCGAATCGGTGGTATCCCTCTAGGAAGTTCATCAGGAAAGACATCTTCAAATTCCTGCAATAAAGACACAATAGGATTAGGCAAACTTGGGTCAAGATCGTTAGTAGAAAACAAAACCTCCTTATACAAAAGTACAAGCATCGGTTTGTCTAGAACTATAGCTCTCCTCACCTTACTCGATTTTGCATAAAAATTATTTTGCCTCTTTTGTTTCCTCTCTTCTTTTCCCTCGGTTTTTACCACAATTTCTCTCTCGGCCTCTCCTTTTCCTTGCGTCTCAGACACACCACGCAAGCCCTCGGATTTCTCACATCTTCTCTCTCTCTCTCTCTCTCGGCTTCTCGTTGTAACTTTAACTAATCTTGATACACCTCACTAGGTGTCATTGGTACCAAGGTATAAGTCTTTTGATTCATCACCAATGAATAACGATTAGTATACCCATCATGATGTACCTTTCGATCATATTGCCATGGTCTTCCAAGCAAGATATGACCCGCTTGCATAGGTACAGCATCACACTCTACCTCGTCCTTGTATCTCCCTATCTCAAATGGAATTCGAACTTGCTTCGATACTTTCACCTCACCACTATCATTTAACCATTGAAGTCTGTAAGGCCTAGGGTGCTTTGTCGTTTTCAAACCCAACTTATTCACCATAGTACAACTTGCCACATTCACACAACTACCTTAATCAATTATCATACTACAGATCTTACCATTCACCACATATCTTGTATGAAACAAGTTATCTCTTTGTTGGTGATGCACATCCTCCTTTACTTGCACACTTATAGAACGCCTAACTACCAATAAGTCTTCTTTTATAGCCACTTCTCCATCACTACAATCCTCCAACGGTGGCATCTCATCATCCTCTTCTTCCCTTTCACTTTCGGACTCAATAACACCATGTCCAGTCATGATCATCACCCTCCTATTAGGGCATTGATTCGCCATATGACCCCTGCCTAATCTCACGAGTTCTAGTGTTAGGGTTTTCGGTTTTACCTGAAGTCGAATTCGTTCCAACTTTACCGTCCCTCTCCTTCTCCTTTGAGGTTTCGGTTTTGGTGTTGTTTCCTCTCCAATTTGGCTTCTCATCTCTTTTCCAATTGGATCTCCAATTCTGATTTGAACTTCCTCCACTCTTGTGATTTCAATCCAACTTCAATTGCCGCTCAACTTTGATAGCTTTGTCCACCAATTCCTCCAATTCAACACAGTGTTGCAGCTCCACCACCCTTGCTATGTCTTGGCTCAAACCACTCAAAAATCTTGACATTGTGGCCTCACGATCCTCCACCACATTAGCACGGATAATGGTAATCTCCATCTCCTTGTGATACTCTTCCATGCTCTTATTGCCTTGTGTGAGATTTTGTAACTTTTAAAACAGATCTCGATGGTAACGACTTGGTACAAAATGCTTCCTCATCACTGCTTTCATCTCATCCCACCTCTCTATCGGTCTTTCACCATTGCGTCTCCTACTAGTCACAAGTTAATCCCACCAAATTATAGCATAATTGGTAAATTCAACAGCTGCAATTTTTACCTTTTTGAGCTCGTAGTATTGTTGGCAATCAAATTCCATCTCCATGCGTTTCTCCCATTCTAGATACACATTGGGATCATTCTTCCCTTGGAAAGAAGGAATCTTCATCTTGATATTGCCAAGTTCATTATCTTCTCGGTGTCTAAACCCTCGGGCTCCATTCCACCTTCCAAATCGAGCATCTCGATCATCCTCCATGTCGGCCTCATCATCATCATAATGCCGCTGCCTTCTATGTTGTGTTCTAGAGGTGTCTCGCTGATGTTGCGGCCTTCCCCAAGGTAGCTCTTGGTCACCATTCCCCATCATTCAACCACTAAGCTCCTCCACTACGGCCCTCAATTGCTGGATGCTTTCCACGAGCGCTTCATCCCTTTGTATTGAGTCAACCTCCCTTTTATTCACGCTTTCTGCGTGCGACATATTTTAGACATGCAAATAAACATTAATAACAAAAATCCTCACCAATCACTCCCTCATGTGTTTCTCTCAAGGTGTTTGTCATTCCTCTCGTGTTTAACTCAAGTTTAGGCTTTTCCCACCCTCAATTAAGCTTACACACTCTTGCCTTTTTCCTCTCGTATTCTCTTTTCACAAGCTCTTTATTGGACTCAAAACCTGTCTCTGAACCCCCTCACGACAATTAATCAAACTAATCAAACAAGATTAGATCACTATTGATTTTGTTTAAGCAAGTAACAATTTCAAACAAATAGTTACAACTTTTGAAATTCCGATTGAAACGCAAATCACTATTGATTTTGTTTCAATTCGGTTTACTAACAAACGAGTCGCCTTCTTGATTTTTTTTTTTTTTTTGTTTGGCTAATTTTTTTTTTTGCCAAATCTGTTTTTTTTTTTTTCTCTTGCGCACTTTTTTTTTTTTTTGTGTGCGTTTTATTTCTCTTCTTTTTTTTTCTTTTTCTTTTGACGAACTTAGATACAATTTAAGATGATAGAAAAGAAAATTTAAAACTAACAGCAAACAACTACGTATGGAAGCACAAAAGCAATCGGATCCCTAAATTAGCTAGAACCGAAACCCTAGCTCAATAAATCTCAAATTGCTGAATATCAACATAAAATTAAAGATAAATAGACCTTGTAGAAGCAAGCTCTGATACCAACTGATGTGAATCGTTGCGGAAGGATCGTTCGACGAAGGCCCAGATGGTGCGAATTGCAAACCTCGACCTCCAATCAAACCTATGATTGGCAACCTCGGTATAAACGTGACCTGTTGACGAACACGTGTCAACCAACCAACGTTATAGACGCCATGAGCGAAAGAATTCGCTATCTCGCTTGATAAGTCGAATCAACCGTCACAAGGGAACCTTGATTAGGTCAAGTTCTCCAAAGAACAGTAGAAGAGAATCTCTCACCTTTTTCCTCAAAAATAAAATATATCCGTCCCCAAAGAAATTTGGCAAATCCTTTATATAGGCTTTCTAGCAGCCACACAAACCCTAAAAACCAACCCTAAAAATCTAATGCGTCATATTCTAGAATATTCTTAAAACAAGAATATATATAAATTAACTTGGTCAAATATTTGGTGACCTAATAATCAAATTGCGCCAAGATTTCCAAGATTCTTCAAGATCTAATCCAAGGTCATCTCCACGCCAAAGATCACGAACCATGACACCAACAGCTTGCCTAAATTGCTTGGCCCGCGCTCGAGTGATCAAACCAGTAGGAATAGACAATGGGTCCTTAGCACCTCCTCCTCGATATGGCTCGATGTCCACATCAGCCGCCGTGAGCTAAATCTATATTCCAAAGACCATTTCCAATTTTTTTATTTAACTTCTTGAAGGCAAAGTGACTAATTATAGAATGCTTTGCATTTTCTTTTTCTTTTGGCTTATATTTTAAATGAAACTGGTCGTGATCTTATTCTGAACTAAAAAATCTAAACTTTATGCTGATTCACCCATTTTGAATCAAGAAACATGCAAAGACTCGGATTGAAAAGCCATGGACGGACAGATATTAACCTCCAAAAATCTAGTTGTGGCCGCCGCCGACCCTGCTCAACCTTAATCAACACAAATCTGAGGTCAAGTTGATCCCCATATCTCGAATCTAAGGCTCGCTTAGATCCAAAATTTGAGGCTCGAGAGTGCCGGCCGAGGTCGAGCTCGATGACAGCGAGGACGAGCTGCGGCCGGGCCACTTGACATCGGAAGCCAGGGGGTCATCGGCCAAGAGTAGAGGCGGTAGTGGTGGAGATATATGGCGAGAGGTTGGGGAAAACAGAAATCTCGGCGGTGGTCGAGGGCGGAAGCGAGGATGAACAGCTGGGGTTGTGGAAGGTGGCGAGGTGGTGGTGGACGGAGGGCTGGGCCGTTGATTGGATCGTGCAGCTGAGTCATGGTGGTTAGGTTGTTGTATAGTGAAAGGAAGGAGAAGAAAGAAACAGGAAAAATGAAAAAGAGAGAGAAAGAAAGAAAGACAACATATATATAAATTCCGACTTGGAAAAAGATAATGACGTAGAATTGACGCATCAAACATTTAACACCATTAGTTGATGGAAAGCTAACCGAGGTCAGATTCTGGAGATTGAAAGTAATTTGTAATCATACATAATTTGTAATTTTTTTATCTGATTAATAAATTATGTAAGTTTTTTAGTGACACTAAATTTTTAAAAGATTTAGTAATTTTCACACAAGTTAGTTACTTTTCTTTATCATCATCATGCAACATGAGTATAGGATGCCATCTAAGGCCCAACTCAATATAATTTAGATAAATTCTGCATATTTCACATTAATTGTGTTTAATGCCATTAACACCCGCAGGGGCACCCCCAAAGTTCTTTTTTCCTAGTCCAGTGATTCATTTCCCTAGTCAAGGAGGTCATGTCCTCGTATGGACCTATTTCTAGCTCATTGCTGGCTTATACAACTCTTCTTCAGTTCTATCCAATTATAATTAGAATCTATGCATTAACCACCAGAGAGCACTGAATAATTTGATTATTACAAACTTGAAGGCTTTCACATCCTTTTATTCCCTCTCTCTTTGCTTAAATGAATATAAATTTCCTTTCGCATTTTGAAATATAGAGAGCGGTTTGACGATGATGGAAATTTACTATGGAAGGAGTAAGGAAATGAAGCTGTGTGACTTGTACTGGAAGCAATCAGCTTCCTCCATCTCATGAATCATCCCCACATGATGACTGTAACACTAGGGATTGATTAAAGGTATCTTTCCATTCATTATAATAAAACTCAAGCTTTTATCCGATTTGTCGAATTTGAAGTAGATTTTAGCCAAGCAATTCTGGGCTAGAGCGATGCTTCCTCTGCTGTGTCCTATTGCATAGGATTTTTCACCTATGTCTAGCCAGTGGTCTTGAAGATGTATACTCTGAACAGTGAACACGACGTTGCCCTTTCCAATAGGGCTCGAACATGCACAAGCCTCCCGCCTTCAGAGAAGTTCCTCTTGTGAATGCGGCCCAACCGACAGATAATTTTCTATAATGTTCGTGGCTGATGCTCTTCACCGGCCATGATTTGTCCTGATATATGAGAGCCACGATCTGCAGGCTTCTCTTGAAGTGCGTCTTTGGGAATAGTCCGGGAGCTCTCTGCTCAACTGCACGTTTTGCCGTTTTGTCATCAGAAAGAAGAAAACAACCCATGATTTCTGACCAAGATAGTATGAAGATCTTTTTCAAAACATGTTTAAAAAAAAAAAAAATTAATGACCTGATGTACAATTAACCTAGAGCTAACATGGTCTAGCAACTCTGTGATTTAAATCCTAGTGTTGTTATTATCATGAGGTTGCTCTTCTTTAGCTATATTCACCTCATTGCAATTTGGTCGGGTTTAATTTTGCTGGCCGGTTTGACAATTCTGCGCAAGCCCAACTGTTCCAGTTTATCTGCAGAAGTCGCAAATTAGAATATGAAGAAAGTTTAGGCATATGCTATTCTTATTATGTGATTCATATCTACCGAGACATCAATCCTAATTCGATGGATTTGGGTCTTTCTATTGGTCTAGCTTTCAAGGTCGATATGCGCACCAATGTCATTTTCAGCACAACCAAATTCGATATGACTCATTCAGCTTGTTTCCATTGGCTTGACATTTATGAGATCCCCCAACAAATACCTATGCACACACGGGAAAGCTATATATAGATAAACACTACAAGGATGAATTAGCTTTAACGCTTCCTCTCTTAGCCTAATCACGTGGAGAGTTCCTGTATGGAATACGGAATTGGAATGAAGCACGAGAACAGAGTCAAGTGGAGATCAGCTAGTAGATTAAGATTCATACCTCCAAAATCTCGTGACGAGCCTTTCGAACTTTTGTCTCTTCCCAAACTCTGTGATAATGAATGTACATAGGAACCATCATGAACTTCGCAAACCCGATCAGATTCCATTGCCTTACGAAGTCGAGGACACTTGGGTGAATGCAATTCAATCCCCTAGACTTCAAGCTTGACTGAAACGTCACAGAAATCGCAGGCAGCTTCCACTTTCAGTGAAACAAATCCCCAATTGCTGAGGCTCGGTTCCGAATATCGGCATTCATTGGCGGGCACTCTATCTTGATTATGTGGAAAATGAAGTCCACTTAAGATTTGAAGACCAAAAATTGGCCCTCACATGTAGTGTAGTGCTCTATGATTCCACTCCATCCGTTTGAAGATCAAACTAGCTCATCACAATTTTCCAATTCCACTAGTCATTGAAAGATTCTCACCATATTTTCTCATGAACCTCTTTGGTGTTTCCCGTAGGAAAAATAAAACCCATAATTTTAACTAGGCCATGACACTTAATTTCAAATTCAAAATAAGAACAACAAAACGAGAATGCATAAGAACATCCTGAAGCACGTCCTTTCCAGTTCATTTAGGTTTGGAAAGTGGTATTAATGAGCATGTGTCTGGATTATTATGAACCTCACAAACCCAATCGAAACTGAACAGCAGCCGTCTGCTCGTGTATTCTCCCATCCCGCCACCCCACCGCTCTTACCGTGTTCCCTCCCTCCTCCCTCCCTCGATCATCTTCAGGACGGGGCCCTTTCCCTCTTTTCGCCTCGGATCCGGATTTGTGCGCCCAACTCGATTGAGCCATTAATCATGTGTGGGGCTCCAACGATTAATGACGATGATGAGAACCCCTTTGCTCATGCTTCCCCGCATCCAGATAAGAATTTGCTCTTCCTTTGTCCTCTTCAACATGTTTTCAATTCTTGTTTCGCCCTTTTCCCAGATTTTCTCGTGGGGTAATGACAACGAACCCTTTTTTAAAGAAATTATATGAGTCTTTTCATGTTGCTGGATGGATAGGAATTAGAAGAGCATGATATCTTATCACAAATTATATAGCTCTAGCTATCGAGTCTTGATATAAGTCTTTTTAACTGTTCGACTAGTAAGATGCCAGTGTTTCTGCTTTTGTCACAAGAGAAAACAACTCACCTCAAGTTGTAGGTTTGGCCGGATGAATGATACCTGTTTTAATGAAATGCGATTGGAATTTTAGATGGGTAGCAACGGATTGGTGTTGCTCCATTTGCCAAGAAAAGAAAGAAAAATAAGAAAATTACTAGCAATTCCCACAATTGTCTCACTCGCATGAGCTGATATCACAATATGCTAAGAGAAAGGGGAGAGAAAAAAGGAACCCTAGAAAAGGGAAAAACATAAAAGGGATAATACCCTAAAAAACCCCAAACCCGGTACACTTGTGACAAATTTACCCCAAACTATTTTTTTGACCACCAAAAACCCCAAACTGGTATACTTTTGACAAATTTATCCCAAACTGGTACACTTGTGACAAATTTACCCTATGTTAGTTTTCGTTAAATTTTATTCTCAAATTATTAAGTTAAATGACACATGACAGTTAACCAGTATATCAATTTAGGATTTTACATTCCGTTTGTCACAGTTTACAATTTTTATGATTTTTTTGTGGTATTAATCCAATTTAGCATATGGTATATTTGTCACAAATTTACCAGTTTAGGGTTTTTTGCAGTCAAATAAATTAGTTTGGGGTAAATTTGTCATAAATGTACCAGTTTAAGGTTTTTTATAATCAGTCGGGGTAAATTTGTCACAAGTTTACCAGTTTGGGGTTTTTCATGGTCAAAAAAATAGTTTGGGGTAAATTTGTCACAAATGTACAAGTTTGGGGTTTTTTAAGGTATTATCCCAACATAAAAAGAAGAAGCGAAACAAAACCATTCTCCAAAAACTTGTGAGGAGTCGATAATTTGCTTGAAGCTTTGTGAGGCTAATCTTTGGTATTAGCCTCAGAAAGCTTCACTCCTCCTTCGTCCTTTTTTCCTGCCGTATTATGTTTGAAAGGGTAAGCAATCATTGGCAGATTATGGACATGCTCATCTTATTACGAATTAGTAAATTAGTAATTTGCTTTTGCTATTCAATGATGGTCTTTGCCTTCATAAACTTTGATCGGCGGCCTATTGGTGCATAGCTTAACTGGTGTTCTCTAAATTGTTATTCCATTTTTGTAATGACTAACGAGGGTAATCAGTCGATGATTCAATCATGTCGAATTTGATTTGTTAATTATGTGCTGTGGTGTTCTAGGGTTTGGTGAATTACTACTTGAGTTTACTTTGCTTCATGTTTATTAGAGAGACAATATTCCTCACTAGGCTCATTCTACTATACTAAATTGTCGTAGTTCAAGAATCGCAAAGGATCAAATACACCGCACGCTTGCCATCAATGCAACCTCGTGAATCTCTCAATTTCTACGGAAGATAGATTTCGGTGTTGCAATGTTGTAGATGAAACAAACTGGAAATGAAAAAGCTATACGAATTTCTTTCATAAGATTATCTTTAGTGGGCTTTCTGTAAGGTTGATGGAGTTTTGGGGGCATTAATTTTGTCTTTTGTCTAGTACCAAAGGATAGAGTCAGGTAAGATCATGACTTGTTTGTTGGCCAAAGATGAGACGAATTTGATGGCAATAAAAAAAAAATTAAGCCATTTGTTTCGTGAAAATTTTACGTTTTGAAAAATATTTTTCTATAAATGATAACTTATATCACTTGTAAAATTAAATAAATAAAAGGATATAAGTTGTTATTGATAATAAAAAATATTTTTTATAGCTAATTATTTGAGATATAATCAATTATTTTTAAGAAAAAGGTTATTCCAAAACATTTTATGTTTTTCTTTTTCCTCTTTCAACCTGGCTAGTTGGGGACTCAGGCGCGTGTGGTGCCCACAAGAACCCATTCTTCCGAAACAAAGTGTGCAAGTGCGTAGCCTTTCATCTATAAAAAGTTGGTCCACTTGCTAGCGGAGGAGCTGTGGCCTTCGATCGGGCAGAGAACGTTTGCAGGACCTTCTTCAGCTATTGTATCCACTATTTGCTATTTTCAGAAACCTTTGCCTATCTTTATTTAATAAGACGACCTTCCTTTTATCCAATTTCTGTCATTTTTATTCGGAAAAATGTCATAAATGATCCATATACTATTACTTATAAGGGTGTGCATGGTCCGGGCGGGCGGTTCCCGACCTAGAACCGGGAACCGCCCGCTAAGGACCGGTTCCGAAAAATCGGAACCGGGATCCACCCGTTTGTTGGGTGGATCCACCCGGGAACCGGACCGCCGGTCCGGTCCGGTTCCCGGGTGGATCCATGGAACCGATTTTGACGCCAAAAATTCTGGTGAGGAAAGCAAGAGCTCTGTAGGGTTTATGGCGAGGGGGGCGGACAACAGAGGTGGAGGAGCAGCGGCTGTGGCGAGTGGTGACCGGTGCGAGGGGGCGGACAGTGGCGGAGGAGGAGCAGAGGCGGCGGCGTGAATGCTTGGTGAGGAATCGAAGACGAGGAGAAGAGATTGAGGAAGAAACAGAGAGATAATCAAAAACTAAGGAAGAAATCGGAAGAGAATCAAGAGATGAGAAGCAAATTAGGGCTTCTTACCTTGTTGAGTGACGGAAAAGGGGCTCGCCGGCTCGGTCAAGAGTTCTTGCGAGAGGCGGAGGAGAGCGGTTGGCCGCCGGCGAGTGGTGACCGGCGCGACGGGGGCGGACAGTGGCGGAGGAGGAGCAGCGGCGGCGGCGTGGATACTCGGGGTGGACCGTGGAACCGTGGAATCGAAGACGAAGAGAAGGAAAGGAACAGAGAGAGTCGGAGGTTGAAGAAGAAGAAACGCGATTAGGGCTTCGCGAATTAGGGGCGGGGGCTTCGTTCACGACTTTTTTTTTTTTTTTTTTTTTTTTTTTAAATTATAAATAGTACCGGTCCGGTCCGGGTGGGCGGGCGGGCGGATCCGCCCACGGAACCGGGAACCGGACCGGTTCCCACCGGTTCTCAACAATTGGACCGGGAACCGGACCGGTTCCCTCAAGAACCGCCGGTTCCGGGCGGTTCCGGTCCGGTTCCGGGCGGTTCGGGCGGTTCCCGGGTCCAATGCACACCCCTAATTACTTGATATGTAATTTCGTCATTGAACTTTCGATCGGCCCAATTTTGTCATTAAATTATTGATAAATGTCCGATTTAGTCCCCGAACTTTCGATTGACTCAATTTGGTCAATGAACTATTTAATAAATGTCGATTTGGTCTTTGAACTTTCGATCGGCTCAACTTAGTCCATGAATTATTGATAAATGTTCAATTTAATCATTCGTTACTATTTTTCCTTTTTATATTCATTTTTATTTTTGCTTCTTCTCTCTTCCCTCCGTCGGCTCCGGGGGAGGGAAGCCGGCGTCCGGCGAGGGTCGCCCTCGCCGGCCGAGCGAGGGGCTCCCTCGCAGATCTAGCAAGGAGCCCCTCCTCGGCGTCGGGCGAGGAGAACCCCGGCGTCGAGCGAGGGGCTCCCTCGCCAAATTTGTGAGGGAGCCCTCGCAGATCCGGCGAGGGAGCCCCTTGTTGGCGTCGAGCGAGGAGCACCCGGCGTTGGGCAAGGGAGCCCCTCGCCCAACGCCGGCTACGAGGGAGCCCAACACCGGCGAGGGCTCCCTCACCCGACACGGGGTGCTCCTCGTTGCATCGGGTGAGGGGCTCCCTCACCCGATGCTAGGGTGCTCCTCACCCAACACTGAGGAGGGGCTCCCTCGCCAGATCTGCGAGGTAGCCCATTGCTCGACACCGGTGAGGACCACCGGTGAGGGCGACCCTCGCCAGACGCGGCTTCCCTCCGCCTGGAGCCGGCGAAGGGAAGAGAGAAGAAGTTAAAAAAAAAAAAAAAATTAAAAAAATTAAAAAAAAAGAAAAAGGAAAAATAGTAACGAATGACTAAATCGAACATTTGTCAATAGTTCGAGGACCAAATGAGCCGATTGAAAGTTCAAGGACAAAATCGAGATATTTATCAAATAGTTCAGGATCAAATTGAGCCGATTGAAAGTTCAAGGATCAAATCGGACATTTAGCAATAATTCAAGAACCAAATTGAGCCAATCGAAAGTTCAAGGACCAAACTGCACATTAAGTTATAAAATAGGGACCATTTGTGACATTTTCCCTTTTTATTCCTTGATTGTTTGGATGTCCATAGTACTGCTCAATGGTTTAACCATCCAATCCGCTCTCGAAAGTAATATTTTGAGTAATTACATAATATGATGATCGTTTGGACGTCGGTATTTATCTTAGAATCCCTCTCTCCCATCCAATTTCTCACTTTGAGATGTCATAGTCTCCTCAAATGACGATCCCGTGTCGTCTAGCGATACATGTTGTTCTCGAGGGTCAGTATTGATGGGAACTACATGACAAGGAGACCGGATTCCACTTAGATCCCAAACTGGCAGGGATGGGGATCAAGATTCCATTGATTAACCCTCGTCTCCTTGTAAGAATTTATTAGGCATTTGTGTGAAAGTTTCTTAAATTGACTAGCCATGAAAAGATGTAGAGTAGACTGGAAATTGCTTTGCCATGCCTATCAAAATTCAGTTGATTTGCCCAAATAAATTCTGAATGCTCCTCACATGAGAAAAGACTTACCATAAATTATCCAAGAAGCGTGGAAACCTCAGAGAATTTTTCCCCCAAAAAGGAAGTCGCAAAGTTTCAATTTGTATTGGCCTGGTTGCAAGTGGTCTGAAGCGGCACGTTCAAATGTTCATCACAATCAAAGAAGGCTGGTACTCACCTGCAGCACCGAAAATTGAGACTTTGAACACGATATCATCACCATTGATGAGCTCGAACAGGCAGAAATCTACTACCTCGACGTGTTTCTATCGCAAACGCTTACCAACCAGCAGAGAAGAACGCCACATGCATGTGCAGAGAACTCCTAGTCTTCACCAGCCACGATCTGTCTAAATGCCTAAGAGCCACAACTTCTTTGCTTTACATGAATACATTTCTTGATGAAGCCACAAGGAGTGCCCTGCCCATCCACATTTTCAAACAGCCAGTTTGATAAAGAAAGACCCATATATACACTCTCAATCCTCGTCTTTTTGGCTAGCTTGAGGAACTTGTCCTTTTGAGACTCTAAGGCAGCCTACCATGATCTAAAGTCACAGGCGCAAGTGGAAAAACATAACAAAAAAATCGAAACATAGATAACCTCGAACGTGGAACGAATTTGAAAACAGAGCCCTAGCTGAAAGAGAAGACGACGACGATTGAGGAGGAAGGTCTTTACGAAACCAGCTTCCGACTTCAATTAATTCGCGCGCAACAAGTCACGGAAATCGGAAAAGATTCTGACAGACCGGATAAGTGATGGGCGGAGGAGCTGTGAACTGAGTTTGCCGGACACAAATGGCGGGCGAAGGAGCGAGGACGTGAAAACGGATCTGATGTGATGTTGTTCATCACAATTCCACACGCTGGACGTGTCAATTTCGGATGCCAACACGGTTATGTCTAAGCAAAATGCTTAAACACGTGGAAGGCGCCGGTTGCGAGGAGGTTTTAGACTTGCCCAACATGCGAACTCGCACCAAAATCAACAAACAACGGACCAGCAAAACCCGACTTCAGCATAGGGACGACTCATTTACGGGCAACATAAACATGAACGCCAGAAAGTTTCGGCCATCAATGAAGAACAGGAACGTGCGTTTAGCTTAAACATTTCGTCGAACATATAGGGCGCATCGGCGGAGGGGGAAACGCTAGCTCATTCGGGACTTGAATTTGCACTCGGGTTTGCAACAATCAATCATCCAAAACCACGAACGGTCGAGCACAAACCCGGCGGGGCTGAAATCGGGTGAGCCGGACCACGACGAATCTCAGCGCGGCAAGCCCAAAACGGGACAAAACAGGGCAAGGAAAAAGGGAGAGTGGACGGTGCTCCCTACCCGGCTCGGCGGCGTTGGACGGCGGACAAGCTTCGATAGATCGGGCTACTTCCGTTCGCCTCGCGTCTCTCCGCGCCGGGATCCTCGGGAAACCGACCCCAAATCGGACAAAAACGAAAACCGGCGAACCGGAACCCCACCGAAGCTTGGCGCGGGGAGAAGGTGTAGGCGGGCCTGCCGCCGGCCGGACGTCCGGCCAGCTGCTCCGGTCACGTCGCCCACCTGCTCTGCTCCTCTGCTGCGGCGTCCTCGGTTGCGTGAGGGAGAGGAGGAAGAAGTGGGGAAAGGAGGCCGGGCCGGGCCGGGGGCGAGCTGGCGAGATGGGCCCGGGCCCTAGCGGAGGGGGAAGAAAAGAAAAGGGGCTGGGGCGAAAACCCAGCCCCCGGGCCCCTTTCCGTTTATTTTTATATTTTTGAGAATCATTTTTTAAAAAAAATTATATTCATCCGGAATGATAAAATAACGGAAAATAAAAATGAAATAAAACTCAGGTGATGCAAATAATATTATTACCAGCGTGTCGCGTTACCTATTTTCAATAGGTAAGGCCGAGTTGATTCCTAATTTTTTATGATCCTCGAAATTTAGATATCAATACCTAAACGCAATACTTATGTACAATGTGTGCAATGACAAACAGTATCATGATTCAGAAGATTAAGCATGAGCTTTGGATCAAGTCTCGACTAATCTAAGGTCCAACATGCGACTTGTGGGTTAAATTACTATACTAGTGGCTCTTATGTTAACATCCAATGCTTTAGTCGCGGAGCGTGCGTCGTTGGATTGGTGCAGCCGAAATGTGTTACGGACATGAATTTGGCTGCAACCGCGAATGGAGCACCCACCAGCTATTCATCCAGAGTTTGCAAGGAATGCGTTTTGTAATAAGACGATGCTGGGCTCTGTTTCGTAGAATACCCTGTTCAAGGGAGAGAGAGTTAGCGAGCTTTATCTGGCGGTGAGAGCAAGTTCGAGTTCGAGAGCGCAAGATTGTCGGTTCTATAGACGAAAAGCCACTACCGGAGGCTCGGATGCTGTGTTGTTGTTAGAGCGGTTGCGGAAAAGTTGTGCTGCGGAGACGCAGTGACTGAATTATGGTGCAGCGGCGAAAGAGACGAGTGTGAGAGAGGCTCTAAATACAGCGCTTGTTTGCAATTTTGTACAATTGTAAGTCATCATAATATCACCTCTATCAGTTGAACCTTTTCCTTCAACTTCACATTTTGAGCCATCAACATCAATCCAACTTCTTCGTGGTGAATGGGACTTTCAAGGTGATACCGTTTGAATAAATCAACTATAATCTTCTTATAAAAGGTTAAGTATCTCTGCAGTATGTCTTTGCTGAAGGCAAAGCAATACACATCCAGGCATCAAAAGCAAATTACTCATTCTCATAGCAGGATTTACAAAATGCATGTAAAGTAAACCCAATAAAAACCAACATCATTGACACCTTCAATCAATGCCATCAGAAAGAGAAGATTGATACAATCCTTTGTTCGAAGAAAAAACGGAGAATCTATTTGTAATTAATCAATCGAAACAATGTGCATAGAATAGTCAAGAAGCCAAACCTATTTGAATTTCTTACAGAAGTTGACAATGTAGTGCCTGAACATTTCGAATTTAGGGCTTTGTCGATGGAAAAAGCCCCAAATCCCACACTCTGATGGGTCAAAGTGTCCTCCCTGCGCTAGCAATCTTCCATTTGGACTTGCTCAAGTTTGGCTCAAAAGCCAAACCTTGTCTTATGTTTTTGCTCACACTCTCGTACTCACAAGAGAAGCTTTCTCTAATACTAGTCCTTTTCAAAGAATGTTACATCTTGAGTCCCAAAATGAGAATTATTATATTCAAACTACTTTACGTGTAGAAAAGTTAGAGATGAGTTCATAAGAAGGGGGAGTAGCAAATTAACAAATTTTTCTCGATAATGCCACTATGGAATGTAAATTGAAATTTGAAACTCTAAAATCTGATTAATTTTAGAAGGGGAAAAGAGCTTTTTCTTTCCACCCTCGTCGTCATTTTTTCTTCTTTTAGAAAATATCTTCAAGGAATTTGTAATCAATGCATAATGCACTTGTCAAACAACCAATTTGTGAAAGTGTTGAGCTTCCGATGGCACTAACTTTAGTGTTATTATGTATGTTGTTGATACCTGAACTTTCGTCAACAATTCTAGTGTACGTGGTTGTAAAAGTACCAAAAAAAGAAAATAGCAAAAACAACCACTACAAGAAGAAGAGCAAAAAAAGAATAGATAGATAAATGAATTAATGAACTAATTATATAAATCGGCTCTAGCTCATTTTAATCCACCAAATAGGCTGATTCCCTTCTTCTTTTTCGCGCCCACTCCAAAGACTGGAGGCGCACGTGGAAGCTAAGGGGGAATCACGACGTCCGGCGAGCGTGCCGAGGGGAACTAGCTCAGCGTGAGAGAATTTCTTTAAAGTGTTTGGGAAGGGCTAAGCATGACATTAGAAGGCACGGCTATCTCATCCAATCATGTAAATCAAGTAAAAGTAATCCTACTCCTACAAGGATTAGGAACGCTACCTCAAGCTAGGCTCCACGCCAAGGACATCTAGGAGAGATAGGGCGATGGGATCTCGGTGGTGGCTCGACGGCAACAGGTAGATGGCAAGCGGATGGACTTTTATAGTGCTCTACATGATTTAAGTGAAATCAAAATGACCTTAATTTTTTGCTGGAAATCATCTGACGAAGGATAAAATGGATCGCACGGATATAAATTTAGAAAAAAAATTAATTATGAGATGCGATGCAGGAAGTAATGTAGCGCTAAAAATTTAAGAACTCCGGTTCAGTAAGTCCAAAAATATTGGAGCATGCGGTGCTGCAGCTGTATCAACACGGTAGAAGACGGCATTTCGATCCAGCCGAATAGGAAGAGAAAATAAAAGAGCCCCCAACTCTCTTCCCTCGGCCCGGTCCCTTTCCCCTTTCCCCTTTCCCCTTTCCTTCCTCCTTCCTCTTTCCTCCTTCTCTGCACCTCACGCGCGAGGACGACCTACCAGAGCAGAGCAGGGTAGGCCGGCGATGGAGGGGACGGCAGAGCAGGACTTCAATGCGGCCAAACTGAGGAGCAGAGCACAGCCAGACCTGCTGCAGAAGGGACGACGACTTGACGCCGGTTTGGCCAAGAGGGAGGCCTGTTCGGCATGCCCAGAACCGGCAGCCGGACCACCTCCGTCGACTAGGCTCCCCGCCTATAAATAGCTAGGCAATTAGCTCGGTTCAAGGGGGGGTGGAGAGAGGGGAAAAGGAAATCGTGAGCGAAAGGTTTGGATAGGGAGAGAGAGTCCGAGAGAGGGAGATTTTAGAGAGAGAGAGAGAGAGAGGGTTGCGAGTGGGAGTTCGGGCAAGGAAAGGGAGTTGGAGGGAAAGACCGCCAACCACCACACTCGAGGCGCAGCCAAAGACCAATCGCCGTGCCCCCTTTCCCATGCCAAAGTTCCGATGAGCCTCGACCCTGTTTTTGCCCTGTTCTGGGGCATGCCGGGCCGGAGCTCGCAGCCGTCCGATTGATGCGAATTCCGGCCCTTGTCCACCCTGTGTACGGTTGCTATGGATATCCTGGTTCATTCGTCGAGAGTACCGACTCGGGTATGAGTCTCATTTGAGCCGAGAGTCCCCCATTCGTTATCGCGCGCCGCCTGTTCGATGAAACACCTCAACAAGATCTAGTTTTCGTGTCTTCGTCCTTGGCCGAAACCGAGACGACCGTGCATGTCCCGTTCTACTGTGACGTTCCCTGATGTTTGATGACCCCGGACATCGCCCGTTTGGCTGTTCGCCACGTTTCCACCGTTGCCGTCGTTCATTTGGAGGTTTAGCCAAGGGGCGTGTGACCAAGCCAAGACAAGCATCGTTCCTCGTCGCGGCCATGCTCGTCGGCGCGAGGAGCAGGGACGCGAGGGGGAACCAGGCCGGCTGTGCTTGGAGCCGGGTCGAGTGTGAGGGTTGGGTCTTTAGGGTTTGGTATTTGGGCTGGGCTGATTTAGGTATATTGGGCTTATTTCACTTTATTGGGTCAAGCTTAGTTCATTTAGTTCTTAAAGGTCGTGACCCCCTTTTCTTAGGGAGAATTACTAAAAAAGTCCTAAACCTATTATAATTGTGCCAATTCAATCATAAACTTTTTTTTTTTGGCCAAGTTAGTCCTAAACCTTTTACTTTTGTTCCAGTTCAGTCCTTCCGGCCAAAATTAGCCAGCCAGCGCTGACGTGGCATTCGGACCGGTCTTGGCAAGCTTTTTTAGTAATATTTGATTTTTAAAATTTTTTATTAATTTTTTTCTTTTTTTTTTTTTTTTTCCTCCTCCCTTCTCCTTCCTTGGGCTCCGCGATCGGCCAGCTAGCCGGTCGCGGACTAAGGCGATCCGGTGGGGCGAGGGCTTCCCTCACCCCGCCGTCGGCGGGCGCGAGCTCGCCTCGCGGTCGCCGGCGAGGCGAGCCCTCGCTAGATCCGACGAGGGGGTTCGCCGTCGCGTCGGCGAGGGCTCGCCTCGCCGGCGACCGCGAGGCGAGCTCGCGCCCGCCGACGGCGAGGCGAGCTCGCGCCCGGCGACGGCGAGGCCCCCTCGCCGGATTTGGCGAGGGCTCGACTCGCGGTCGCGGGCGAGGCGAGCCCTCGGCGATTCGGCGAGGGGGCTTGCCGTCGCGTCGGCGAGTGCTCGCCTCGCCGGCGACCGCGAGGCGAGCTCGCGCCCCGACGGCGAGGCCTAATAAAAATTAATAATTTTTTTAAAAAATCAAATATTAAGCCGGACTGGGCCCCGCCAACCAGCTAATTTTGGCCAGTACGGCAAAAGTAAAAGGTTTAGGACTAAACGACCCGGTCAATGGACCCGGGCCGGATCTGGATATCCGATCGATACTCACTTTTAAATATAATATAATATTATTATTTTAATATAATTTTAAAAAAGACTAATAAAGAAAAATCAGAAAATCCCAAAAAGTTTTGTTTTTTTCTATAAAAAAAAATTAAAAAGTTAAAAAATTATTTTTGAGTAGTTTTCTCAAAAAATGCATGAAAAATCCTTCAAAAAAAATAATAAATCTCGAGGTTTTAAATAAAATTAGGTATTAGAAGTATTAATTGATTAACTAGTGTAATCAAGTCATTGATCTAGAATAAGTATTTCTCTCAATATTTTACTTGGATTTGCAATTGGATTTCTAATTGACCCATCACAAACCTATTAGTAGTGATTTCTAAATTAAAATGACTTGCAATTTAAAAGCTCGGTCTTGGGAGAAGAGTTCAGACCATAGGAGAGCTCAAACTAAGCTTAAACTTGGTAAATCATTAACCTTTGCGCCTAGGAGGGTTCAAAGAGGTCGCGATAGGTACTAGTGAAAAATATGGGATTGCACACAAGTTAAAATAACAGACTTTTCAACCCCAGTTAAAAGATAGAGCTCTTCTGAGTAATTTTTTGAAACAGCAAAAAGAAAAAAAACCATTTTTTTTCTATTTTGTCTTGTACCAAGAGCATCCCAAATAATAGGAGAAATTACAGCTTGCACTGAGGTTGTTTGGCTTGCCTAGATTTCACAGGACGAACTCATGCAGAACACTTGCACATGATCAACTCTTGATTTCACAGAAAAAGAATCTAATCTCTTCCTTTTGCCTGTAGCAGAAACTACGATAATTAAAGACGGATGCATGAGTAGTTCATTTCTCTGACAAACAAATTCAAAAATGACAATTACCTATGATTCGAAGCAGAAGCAGACTACGCGGTCCCATATCAAATGATTTCAGATATTTATCCCCAAAAGTTTTCAGCTCAACCTTCAAAGACCGAACCAAAATGGCCTCAAAAGAACGCATAACGGCCATTCAGCAGGTCTTCATTCGACGAAGATAGGGATAAGGTGGTGATTGCGGCTACGAGTGGCCGCTCGGTTGAAGGGGAAAAGGACAGGGATTGATGAGAATTTTGTAAAAGTTTGATCGGGTGAGGCTACGCATTCAAATTTGTTAAAGAGAACAACAGATGAGAACATCGTAGAAGACGGCGGACTTATATCCTTGCGATGTCTATCCAAAAGAACACAAATGTTACTTTTATTTATTTAAAGAATTATATAAGACTTACTAAGATTGACTTTCAAAATATAAGACCTATAAGATAAATCAACTGTGATGACTTAATTACATAGCGCATTTTTTCAATCCGATTATTGAATTTTGCTTTCAATTGTCGAATGAACTTCAGAATTTGTAACTGACCGAAACCCGACCAAAACATGGCCACTTCATGGATGTATCTAGTAATTTTTTTTAGTGGGGGCAAACTTCAGTAAATAATGATTATTTCAGTTAATAAACCAATGCTCTTGAGAGTAAAAATATGTGATAAAATTACCATTGTGTCAATTTGGTTCGTTTATGGCAACTAGATTTTTCATGATTTTGAAACCACTTATTGAGCATCATTAATTTGCGGGGGCAAATTGAATTGAAAATATTCTTTATAGACTCAGTCATATAAATATGTAGAAAATTCAATGGCCACGGAACCCAATTCCGAAAGAGACAGAGGTTTTTGACCTTGTAGTGAACGAGACTCACATGGCTTGTTGTGTCGTCGTTATAGCCTCTCCGAGGTTTTTGACCTTACTTGTAGCGAAAGAGACTCACATGGCGTGTTGTGTCGTCATTATAGCCTCTCTGATCGGATATGTTAGACTACCATGTCAATATTGCATAGAAAAATTGTTCGAAAAGTCTTCATAATGCATTGATTGCAAAAGGAAAAAGAAAGTAACGTTGGTGCATCCGGCGATTGAAATCAAAGTTTAGCAACTACATTTGAAATTTACCAGACTTATAGAAGAATTTCATTTGCACACCAATTTGGTAGACTGATTATTTATACCTAGCACTTTTGTACCATCGACCACGTCAACCATTGGGTACAATGCAACTCTAAGATATTCCCACATGTAGGAGGAGATATTATTACATTCTAGATGGATTCCATATAGAATATGAAGCTAGCTTAGCACGGAAAATATCGAGAAGTTATTTGAGTAAATGCAAAAACTTATGTTCCAAGGTTTCCTCAAGTCGAGATTTTTGTCTCTTGGAGTCCCTAAGTGATAATAAAATAATAAACAAACAATACTGTTCAATAGAATCAAGACAAAAATTAAATTTCTAAGCAAACGTCATTACACGTGAGATTGGCGAAGAAATCCACGAAGCTCAAACCCTATAGAATGTTCATTGCTGGATGTGCTTCCAAGCGATAGATCAAAGAAAGACAGAGACATGAAATCTATTATTCTCATGACTCCTTCACAGAATTAGGTACAAGAAATATTTATTTTCAGAACGATGAGGTGCTTCCTGTGAACAAAAGCGTAGAAGGGCCACGCGAGTAAAACGACAAGATTCAAGCCTCGGTCAAAACACGTAAGAATCCACAAAGCGAAAACGCGATTCGAACCGGAAGAAGAGGAGAGAGAGAGAGAGAGAGAGAAAGAGAAGATCACCGAAATTTCTAAAGACGGTGAGGGACGGAATCAGTCACGAGGCGGGTGCAGCTCGGTTTCAAGGCAGCAGGAGATAGCGAGGGTGATGGTGGAGCGACTCGGAACTCATTGAGCGGGGGAGCGCGTCGAGATGGAGGGAGAGATCCGATAAAGGTAAGTGAAGTGAAGAGACGCGACAATGGCATTGTTGATGGCGTCGTTTGGAGTTTTTGATGCCTTTTTCAAGGAAAAGAAAAAGAAAATGATGGCCGAGTTATGGGATGAATCTTCCTCGCAAGGAATTCCATCTTTTGTGCAAGTCTTCCTTTTGACGGGCTTCTCGGATCGGCAGGAGGGCCGAGACTGAACCCAAAGAATCTCATCCTTCAAATCGGCAGATCCTATCCACCAGCCGGACATCCCCTTTGCGCGCGGCATAGAGAGACGAAATGAAGGACGCGAGCGATGGCATTTGGAATCCGAAAGGAAGAGATGAAGGGAGAGAGAACAAAAGGAAGCAAGAATCGACAGAACGTATACTGGAAACGGAATGAATTGAAATTGGACTTGGAAGTTCAATCGGATAGGAAACGACCCCGATGGAGGAAGACTTGCTGAAAAATGAAGATGGACATAGGGAAGAAGGTGTTCGTTGAGTTGCAGCAAAAGAGAAATAGAGAGTGAGACGATTCTGTAACAAAAACTGGAGGAAGGAAGATCGCACCATAAGAAATATCCACAGACAGCCGGTTCCTTGCTGACATTCGGGCGATGATGATACTATCAGATCGATAGTCGTACTCACCACCAGGTCATTTCATCTCCCGTTCGACTCTAGAATTAATTTCGACATGTTCCGACTCTATTGATTCTGTTTCGTTTTGTTTTTTTTCCAATTCTCTCACCGTCTTCTGAATTCCCATTGCCATCAATTGCACTGTGGAGGAGGGATCGAGTTTGCAAGGAAGGTGTTCGATGGGATGACGAATTACATCTTTTGTGCAGGTCTTCCTTTTGACTGATTTCTCGTGGGCTCTCTATATTTTCCTTTCGTCTCTTTCTTTTTTTCCTTTCTTTTTCCTTTTTTTATTTTTTTTTTCTACACTTTACTTCCTTCTCATCCAAAGAACCACCATAGGCTTCACCTCGTTTGTCCCGTTTTCCCCACAATCCCCATGCAAAATCCGAATCATCTCCATCCGCTGCTTCGCTTCGCTCCTTTCTGTTCTTCGTTGTTTTCTCTTCGTGCTCACGGCCGCCAATCTTCACGCTTGGCATATCGTCTCGGATGATGACAACGACTCAGATTGGCCTCGGCTGCCACGGTCGATGAAGTGACACCAGACCGACAAGAGTGCCGAGAGCGAAACCCGAAGAAGCTCATCCTTCGAATCGGCGGATCGTATACAGACGGATGATGATCCATCCAACCTCAGCCTTGGCAATCGGATAAAGCTCTTGTAAACAGTGAACACACCACCCGCATCCCCTTTGCGCACGGGGTAGATGGGCGAAACGATGGAATTTGAAAGATGGCGATGAAGTGGGAGCGGAACAGAACGAAGCAAGAGTTAACAGAACGTATTCTGGAGTGAATCGGAATTTGACTCGGAAGTTCAATCGGACATGAAATGGCCCTGGTGATGGTTCAGCGGCGGCGATGGCCACGTGAGCCCGAGATGACTCGATGACAGACATGGGCAAGGACAGGAAAAGCGACAACTCGAATCAGAGTGGCCACGACTCGAATATGGAATCTGATGGTGTGCTTCACCGTGGGGATGATCTGAATCAAGGGAATCCAGAGCCAGCGAGAGAGAGAAGATGCAAAAAAATATCTAGTCGGAGAAAATCTGGAGAGAGAGTCCAACCGCGAACGGAGCACCCACCAGCGATTCATCGAGATTGAGTTCTTTAACGATTGTTGCTTCCAGCACCGACTGAAGCACAAACAGCGTCGCTACCGGTTTGAAGATGCCAGTTGCCTTGCAGCCACGACGGCGGAACTTGACCACGGTGTTTCCTTGATCAACAGTCACAATTACCGGGACGTTCCATCGCCAGGATGTTTCGCTTTTGTTTTCTCCCATCCTCTTGCTGTCTCCCGAATTTCCATTGCCGTCAGTTGTGCTTTGGAGGAGATATCGAGTTCTTGCAAGGAGAGAGAGAGAGAGAGAGAATCGGCGAGCTTTATCCGGCGGCGAGAGCGAGTTCTGAGAGCGCGGATTCTAAGACGAAAAGCCACTGCTGGAGGCTCGGATGCTGTGTCTGTCGAGAGAGTATGCGGAAGAGTCGTGCTGCAGCGGCCCAAAGACGCCAGCATATTTGCTTTGTCATGCATATCAACATTCAGCTAATATGAAAAAAAAAAAAAAAAAAATTCCGAAAGCCCTTCACATGAGAAGAAACAAACTTCAATTTGCGCCCACGTGCTAAAAGACTGATCACGAAATCTTCAAGAAATCAGAAAGAGATGATGAAAAGAATCTGATGTAAGTTCACCGGAGCTTGTAAAATCATGGTCGCACCTTGAAATTCAGACTTGGTATATGGCTCAAGGGAAGTGTATTCGATGTTACTACCATTTACAATTCTAAAGGTCAGGTTGAGCCAGAAACCTTAAAGAAGCACGTTCAGGACCATTCCATTCATTGGAACAAAACTCATGCTTTTATCTAGTTTGTCGAACTAGAAGCAGAATTCAGCCTAGCAATTCTGTATGTTTAGTTCTCACCAAAAGTGAACTAAAAGCCGATGCTTCCTCTGCTGCATCATATTGCATAGTATTGTTATTCACCCAAGTCTCATCAGTGGTTCTGAAGATGGATACTCTGAACACGAAATCGTCCCTTTCGATAAAGTTCGAACAGACAGGCGTCTTCCACCTAAAGGAGTTTCTCTCCTGAATGCAGCCCAACGAGCAGATAAGTTTCCATAATGTTCGTGGCTGATGAGCTTCAATGGGCCATGATTTGTCTTGAAATATGAAACCAATGGTCTATGGCTTTCCTTAATATGCATCTTTGGGAATTAACCAGGAACTCTCTGCTCAAGTACAGACATTTCTCAATTTTGTCATCAGAAACAAGAAAACAACCAATGATTTCTGAGGAAGATAGTGGGAGGATCCTTTTCAAAGCATGTGAAGGATAACAATAGAAACTATTGACATGATGCGCGATTAACCTAGTGCTAACATAGTCTAGTGACTGTGATTTAAACCCAAGAGTTTTCATTGTCATGAGTATCTTACCACATTGTTTTTTCAGATGTATTCATCTCACTGCAATTTTGGACAAAGGATACTCAGGTTTAAATTTGTTGGCCGGTTCAAGAGCGCTGCACAAGCCCAGCTCTCTCAGCTTACACCTGCAGCAGTCACAAGAGAACATGAAGAAAGTTATTTGCTTTCTAGGCATAGTCTATTCTAGTTATGTGAAACTCATATCTGCCGACATAGCAACCCTAAATCAATAGTTCTGAGTCTTACTAATGGTGTAGCTTCCTGAGGCCTGTTTGCATGCCAATACAATTCTCAGCACAATCAAATCCGATATGACTGGTTCAGCTTGTTTCCATTGGCTTGAATTTACGAGATCCCCCAACACATACATATGCACACATGGGAAAACTAGAGACAGAGAAACACTACGAGAATGAATTTAGCTCTAACACAGTTACTCCTAGATTAATGATGTAGAGAGTTCCAGTATGGAATTCAAATCAAAAGAGAGAACAACACAATCAAGGGGAGAATTAGCTAATATATTAAGATTCATACTTGGAAAATCTCTGATGAGCCGTTCAAACTTCTGTCCCTCCCCAAACTCCGTGCTGATGAATATGCATAGGAACTGCCATGAACTTCGCAAACCTGATCAAATTCCATCGTCATACAAAGCCAAGGACACTTGGCTTCATCCCCTAAGACTTCAAGCTCAACCAGCAACATCATGGCAATTGCAGGCATCTTCCACTTTTAGCAAGACAATTCCACAATTGCTGAGGCTCGGTTCCTCATATTGGCATTGACTGGCGGTTATTCTATCTCGGACATGCTTTTATCAAATATGATTACATGGTAAATGGAGTCCTCTTCAGATTTGAGATGAAAAATTGGCCCTCACAGATATAGCAATGCTCTGCAAATTCATTCCAACCCTTTGATAGCCAAACCATCTCATCACATTTTTCCAATTCCACAGGCCAAACCAATCTCTCAGAAATCATCCTTTTGAGAGATTCTCACCATATTCTCATGAACCTCTTTGGTATTCCCTGTGGGAAAAAATAAAATGTATAATCTTCATAAGCCTATGAGACTTGATTTCATATTCAGAATGAAGAACAATATAACAAGAATGCATAAACCAAAAAGGACATCTTGAAGCACATCCTTTTCAGTTCATTCAGATTTGGAATGTGGCATTAATGAGTGTGCATTTGGATTATTATCAACCTCATAAACACAATCGACATAGAAGTACACTTCCTTGGTCCATCAAGACTATAAGAAGCAGTTATTATTTGGAATACTGAATTCATTTTGTACCAGCCAAAGTGACCTTTCCAGAGTTCATCTCGATTGATGTAAATCTAGTCCTAAGCAGCACTAGTGGATACGTAGACTCTGAACACCACATTATCCCTATCAATGAATTTCTACATGCAGATGACTTTTCTTGCAAATGTGGGCCAACCAATAGAAAAGAACAACCCCCGCCCCAATATCGCATCTCCATAGCTCCTTAGCTTCACCGTCCATGATCTGACTAAATACCTGAAAGTCGCAATTCGCATGATTTCCTGAATATGTTGCGTGATGAATTGAATAGGAGCAGACTGCCCCTAAACATGGTTGAAAGACCAACATATGGTGAAAAACAGACCAAAATATAAGCATACCCTAATGAGAGAATCAAATCACACACAGCGTGAGTTTAAGCCATTACTTGCTAATTTCAGGAGTTTTAATATAAACCATATAATGAAAGTCATCAATCCAAAGTCAAATGTCAATATCTATGCTCCTAGAGTGCAATAGGGAAACATTCAGAAGAAGCCTTCCATGTCCTATATATATTTAAAACATACGAATTTCAGCCACACAGACCACAATCACAGGGAAAAAGCAAATACATCGATGACTGGCACATGTATGTCAAATGTCAAACTTAAGCTGTTCGATTCTTCCAAGCGCAGCTCAAATAAGGTTTTATCAAACTATTGGTTCAATTTGACAAAGTAAAATCATCTTCTTTTTTCCCCAAATTTGATTAATATAACAAAATACAACAGTATATCCTATTTGACAACAAAATTATCAGTCATTAGATCTACAACGAAATTTCAGAATCATAAAATGCCACCCCCTTATTTATTAGGTCTTTCTCTTTAGTTATGGAAGCAGCAACATTCTTTGCAATTTGCTTGTCCATATCCACATAGTTTCTTGTGCGATTTACATATACCTGATTTCTCCATTGTCAAATTTCTCCATATAAGAGAACTTGGATTCTAATTCTTAAGACACCTCAGCAATTGCTTTTGCATCACATCTATCCACAAAAAAAGAAGACGATTGCTATCTTTCCGAAACTCCAACCACTAGCTTATGTCCCAATAATTGTCCTTTCGTTCTTTTCCCTGCTTCAATTACTCCATTGTTATGATATATACCTGATTTTAAACATATACCCATGGACACTTCAAGGAATATAACATATCATATGGTTTACTATACAATTAAGTAAACTTGGAAATACACTAGAGTATAGGCAAAGATATAAATGGCATGGATATATTTGATTTTCAGACATGCCAGTCTCAGTAAATAAGCTTGGGATCTTACCAAGCCATACTTAACATAAGATGGCCTCATCACCACCTTGAAAAAGGGATGCTCCATTTGAAATTTGTTGGCTGATTTATGAGCAGTGACAAGCCTTGGGTGTGGGGGACCATAAAAAAACCAGCTCAGGATGCCTCAATCTGCTAACTGTTTGGTCCTTCCTGTGCTTGGAAAACGACAACTTTAGTGACAGTTTGTTTACACTTCATTAATTGGACTTGCCATGAAAAAATATAGCATGGGTCGGAAGTTATCCCCACATCATTACGTAATCAATCAAGATTAAAACAAGAGCTTCTTAAAAAACCTCTTCTAGAATTTGAAGAGAACAAGAGAAAGAGAGTTACGCAAGCAGAAACAAGACATGTTAAACAGCAAGTCACCCCTCCAAATTCTCATGATGATGAGCAGTCCGGAGTTTATGGAGACAGCAACATTCTTTGCAATTTGCCTGTTCATGTCATAGTCTCCTTGTGCGATTAACATATAACTCAAATTCTAATTCTTAAGACTTGCCTCGGCATTTGCTTTTCCAACACATCTATCCACAAAAAGAAGAAGACAATTGTTATCTTTCCAAACCTCTAACCACCAGCTTATGTCCCAATAACTATCCTTTCATTCTTTTCCCTGCTTTAATTACTCCATCGTTAAGATGTATACCTGGTTTTAAACATATACTCATGAACACTTCAAGGAAAAGAACATGTCATGGTTTACTACATAATGAGGTAAACTTGGAATTACATTAGAGTATGGGCAAAGATATAAACAGCATTGATATATTCGATTTTCAGTCATGCCAGTTTGAGTAAATAAGCTTGGGATCTTACCGTGCCATGCTTAACAGAAGATGGCCTCATCACCACCTTGAAAAAGGATTCTCCGTTTGAAATTTCTTGGCTAATTTAAGACCAGTCTGAGGCCTTGGGTGTGTGGGACCATAAAAAACCAGCTCCGGATGCCTCAAATCTTCTAACTGTTTGGTCCTCCCTGTACTTCAAAAACGACAACTTTAGTGATAGTTTATGTACAAATCATGACATAATCAATCAAGATTAAAACAAGAGCTTCTTAGAAACTTTTCTAGAATTTGAAAAGAACGACGGAAAGAGAGTTACACAAGCAGAAACTCGACATGTTAAACCGCAAGTCACACCTCCAAATTCTCATGACGATAAGCACTCCAGAGTTTATTAAGAACAAGGCGTATAAGCGACACCTTATATCATCTCCATCAATGAGCTCACACACGTAAGAAATCTCCTACACAGACATGATTCTATCACAAATGCTTGCGTACCGGCAGAGACGAACTAGCTCCTTATCTTCGCCAGCCATGATCTAACTAAATGCTCCATGCACATTTTCAGAGCAGCCAGTGTGATAAAGAAAGACCATGCATATACTCACGAGAGAAGCACATGAGATGTAGACGACGACGATTGAGGACCTCTATTGGTCCACGATCTGAAGCAGTGGGTTGAGAAATTTACATGGACAAGACTCGACTGTGGAACGAATTTTGAAAGCAGAGCCCTTGCTGAAGAAGACGACGACGATTGAGGAAAGGTTTTCCGCAAATCGGAAGAAAATTACGCGCAATAAGAAACGAAAATCGGAAGAAATTCTGGCGGACGGGAGAAATGATGGGTGCAGAAGCGTGAACTTACGATTCGTCAGAGAGAGAGAGTATGATCTTCTTCTTTGATGAAGTGAGTGGGGGACTGTCCATCCAGACTCGGTTATGCCATCTCCGGCGTCGCACTTTCGTCTTCTCTCCGCCGGTGGCGGCGGCGGCGGCGACGGCGACGACAGTAACACTCCATCTGGATGAATCTCTCTCTCTCTCTCTCTCTCTCCCCCCACTTCTACTTCGCTCCGCTCCGTTAAGTGCGGCTTCGCTTCTCTCAGTCCTCGCAATTCCCGACGCTTCGTTTTCGTTCCATCCTCCGTGAAGTGCAGCAGAGGTTCCCCCAGTTTCGCTCCGAGGAAGAAGAAGAAGGATCGAGAAAGCTCCACGTCTCCCGCGTCCTCTTTTCCTGCCTTCTTTTGTTCGAAAGGGTAAGCAACCATTGGCAGATTCTGGACATGCTTGTCTCTTTTCGAAGTAGTAATTTGCTTTTGCTATTCAATGACACTCCTTACCCTCGTATACTTTGATGGGTGACCTGTTGTTGCATAGCTTAACCGCTATTCTTTAAATTAGTCGATGATTCCATCTTTTCGAATTTGATTTGTTAATTATGTGCTCTGGTGTTCTAGGGTTGAATGAAATTTTATTTGGGTCTGCTTTGCTTCATGGTTATTAGTATCAATATTATGTGTTGTTTCGTTCTGTTACAAAGCGGTGTAGAGAATTGGTGAGCTCCTAAAGCTCACTCCTAAGCAATGTGTCATTGATTATACACGTGTCTTGTGACAGCGGATCAACATAAAGACTCTAGAAATACAAATCATGGAAGATCTGAAAAAGTTTCTTTGTGGATTCTATGACACCACGTGGGGAGAAGAAAAATGCACATAATTACATAGAGGTATCCGAGTCGCAAAGTAGTGATAAGCATATAGTAATGAGAAGCTGTTGCTGCAAAGAATGCAGGCCTTTAGGTGATCATCTTGGTCCATTCATTCATGGGGGATCTGATGATAGAGTTTAGTTTAGTTGTCCTGACTCTAACCTGGATAAATGACTCATCCATTTTGATATTGTTATTGTCTTCTATTGAAGTGGTAACTCTTCTTAACATTAATGAAGAAGTGGAAATTTATGAAAATATAACTACCTAGAATTCCTGCCTAAATCGTTGTGTTACAAATCGAGGCACCAAAGTCTTCATAAAATCTTTTTGAGTTTATTTTCAATTAACAAAGAAAAGGAAATTTGCTTGTCAGTGATGCAGCACGACTAAACATGGGAGTACTCATTTCATACAATGAAGTCTTCAAACACCATCATCCCTATCAACTAGCTGAAACATGCAAACTCAAAATGGAGTCTTCAAATACTATCATCCCTATCAATTAGCTCAAATAGGCAAACGTCTCCTACACGCATATGAGTTTCTCTCGGAAATGCAAGTCAATCAGAAGAAAAATATAGAGACCAAGCCCCTCTTACGAGTCTGTAACCCCCGACGAGCTTCACTATTTGCTTTTTTATGAATATGTTGCTTAATGAATTCACCCGGAATACTCTGGAAATCTACATGTTTGAACAACCAAACTATGAAATTGTTTAAGTGGAATGAGAAATCAAAGGATAAAATTGGAGGGCAAAAAACAAGAAGGTAATAATTTGAGGTCGAGGAAATTTAAGGATTAATTTATCCTTCTGAAATTGCTAAAGGATGAAAAGAAATTACTAGCTAACATCCTTTTTTAATACGTGTTATTAGTGAATATTGTTCTAGTGTTCTATTGGCTTCAATTATAAATGCTGTATAAATGGAAAAAAAAAAAACTCCAACAAGTGGACATCAATTGCTAAAGCGGTCGTCATATTGTAGGCACTAGCAATCATAATTAAGCTTTAGGTATAGGTGACGAATTAAGCTCAAGATCTTACTAGACTATTCATATAAAATGCGGGATCACCATTTTGAAAAAGGATAGTTATAAACCAAATTTGCAAGCTAATTTAAGTGTGTAATGAGAGCTCTAGGAAGTGTAGGACCATGAAAAACCAACTCAAAATGGCTCAATCTACATATAGACTACTTCCCACTAAAGCTATTCCTTCCACTCTGGGGGACTTCTTTATCTAAATCCTATGATATCATTTCATTTGGCGGCATGGCCGAGGGTAGAAAGGTGGGTGACTAGAAATCCCTTTTTCCACAGTTGAACAATGAGGAATTTTAGTAGACATTGATGTGAAAATTTCCTCAATTGACTAACATGAAAATATGCAGCATAGATTGGAAATTGCTTTGCTATACATATCATTATTCAGTTAATTTGACAGAATAAATTCTGAATGCTTTCCATATGAGAAGAAACTAACAAACTTCTCACATGCAAAAAGACTGATCACAAAATCTTGAAAAATCAAAAAGAGACAATGAACAGAATCTGATTAAGTTCATCGGAGCTTGTAAAATCATGGTTACACCTTGAAATTTAGACTTGGTATATGGCTTAGGGAAGTGTATCCGATGTTACTACCCTCTACAATTCTAAAGGTCAGGTTGAGCCACTGGAAACCTTGAAGAAGCCCAGATTTGAGAGATTGTCTCCTGAAATGGAAGTTACAGAATCAAAAGTAGTAATCAGCTTCCTCCAACTCACAACTCGTGCCCTCATGGTGATTATTGAGTCTAGGATCAAAGAAAGGCATTGTACACATTCAGGACCATTTCATTCATTGGAACAAAACTCATGCTTTTATCCATTTTGCCGAATTGGAAGCAGAATTCAGCCTAGCCATTCTGAAAGTCACATTCTCACCAAAAGTGAGCTAAGCCGAAACTTCCTCTGCTATATCATATTGCATAGTATTATCATTCAGCCAAGTCTTATCAGTGGTTCTGAAGTTGGATAGTCCGAACACGATATTGTCCTTTTCAGTAGAGCTCAAACACACACGTGTCTTCCTGCCTTTCAGAGAAGTTTCTCTCATGAATGCAGCCCTGCAGGCAAATAGCTTTCCATAATGTTCAGGGCTGGTGAGCTTCAACGCCATGCTTTGTCTTGAAATATGAGAGCCATGGTCTGCAGGCTTTTCTTAAAGTGCGTCTTTAGGAATGAACCAGGAACTCCTGCTCAAGGAGACATTTCGCAATTTTGTCATCAGAAAGAAGAAAACAACCAATGATTTCTGAGGAAGACAGTATGAATATCCTTTTCAAAGCATGTAAATGACCAAAAAAAAAAAAGTTATTGCCACGTGATTAATATCTAGATCTAACATAGTCTAGCAACTCTATGTGATTTAAATCCAAGAGTTGTCATTGTCAAGAGGATCTTACCATATTGCTTTTCTTCAAATATATTCACCTCACCGCAATTTGGAAGAAAGGATAATCGAGTATAAATTTGCTGGCCAGTTCGAGAGCTCTTCACAAGCCTGACTCTCTCAGCTTACCTACAGCAGCCGCAAACAAAACATGAAAAAAGCTTTAGCGTTTTAGGCATATTCTATTCTTGTTATGTAAAACCCATATCTACTGACATAGCAACCCTAAATCAATAAATCTGAGTCTTACTAATGGTCTAGCTTCCTGAGGCCTATATGCACACCAATCCATTCTCATCACAATGAAATCTGATATGACTGGCTCGGTTTGTTTCCATTATTTATGTGAACCCCCAACACATACATATGTACACGTGGGAGAGCTATAGACAAAGAAACATTACAAGAATGAATTAGCCCTAACACAGTTTCTCTTAGCCTAACGACGTGGAGAGTTCCTGCATGATATTTGAATCAAACACGAGAACAACACAGTCAAGGGGAGAATTTGCTAATATATTAAGATTCACACTCGGAAAATCTCGTGATGAGCAGTTTGAACTTTGTCCCTCCCCAAACTTTTTGCTAATGAATGTGCATGGGAACTGCAATGAACTTTGCAAACCTAATCAAATTCCATTGCCATACAAAGCTGAGGACACTTGACTGAATGCAATTCATCCCCCAAGACTTCAAGCTCAACAGAAACATCACAGCAATTGCCAGCACATTTAGTCTCAACACATATATATGCATACACGGGAGATCTAGAGACAGAGAAACACTAAGAGAATGAGTTAGCTCTAACACAGTTTCTCTTAGCATTAACTCTAACGCAGTTTCTCTTAGCCTAAGGAAATGGACAGTTCCTGTATGGTATTTGAATCAAACACGAGAACAACACAATCAAGGGCAGAATTAGCTAATATTAAGATTCACACCTGGAAAATCTTGTGATGAGCAGTTGGAACTTCTGTCCCTCCCAAACTCTGTTGATGAATGTGCATAGGAACCGCCATGAACTTTGCAAACCTGATCAGATTCGATTTCCATACAAAACCGAGGACACTTGGCTGAATGCAATTCATCCCCCCAGACTTCAAGCCTGACTGAAACGTCATGGCAATCGAAGGCATCTTCCACTTTCAGCAAGACAATTCCATAATTGCTGAGGCTTGGTTCCTCACATCAACATTGATTGGCGGATATTCTATCTCGGACATCCTTTCATCAATTATGGTGACACGGGAAATGGAGTCCCCTTCATATTAGAAGACCAAAAATTGAACCTCACAGACAGAGTAATGCTCTGCATATTCATTCAAACCCTTTGCTAACCAAACCATCTCATCACATTTTTCCAGTTCTACAGGCCAAACAATTGCACCATTCTCTCAAAAGCATCCTCTTGAACTTTTTAATATTCCTGTAGGAAAAATAAAACCCATAATCTTAATAAGCCTATGAGACTTGTTTTTAAATTCAAAATGAAGAATGCATAAACCAAAAAGAAGTCTTGAAGCACATACTTTTCAGTTCATTCAGATTTGGAATGAAGCATTAATGAGTGTGCATCTGGATTGTGATCAACCTCATAAAACCCAATCGGCATACAAGTACACTTCCTTGATTCCTCAAGACTATATAAAGGAGTTATTATTTGGAATACTGAATTCATCTTGGACCAGTGAAAGTGACACTTCCAGAGTTCATCTAGATCAATGTAAATCAAGTCCTAACCAGCACTAGTGAATATGTGGACTCTGAACAGAAAATCATCCCTATCAATGAGTTTCTTCATGCAGATGACCTTCTCTTGCAAATGTGGGCCGACCAGTGGAAAAGAACATACACCCCTCCCCACCACCCCCAAAAAAAAAAAAAAATCTCATCCACAACTCCTTAACTTCACCATCCATGACCTGTCTGAATACCTGAGAGTCACAATTTGCTAAATTTCCTGAATATGTTGCATGATGAATTGAACAGGAGCCAAATGCGCATGTACATGGTTGGAAAACCAACATATGGTGAAGAAAAGACCAAGACATAAGCATACCCTAATGAGAGAATTAAATCGTACACAGAGTGAGTTTAAGGCATTACTTGCTAGTTTCAGGAGTTTAATAGACAGTAAACCACATGACGAAAGTCATTCATCCAAAGTCAAGGTCAAATCCGTGCTCCCAGAATGCAATAGGGTACACATTCAGAAGAAGCCTTCCAGGTCCTATATATATTTAAAACATATCAATTTCAGCCACACAAATCACAATCACAGGGAAAAAGCAAATACATTGATGACTGGAACATGGATGGAATTGAAAATTTAAACTTAAGCTGTTTGATTCTTTCAAGCGCAGCTCAAATAAGGTTTTATCAAACTATTGGTTCAATTTGACAAAGTAAAATCTTTTTTTTTCCCCAAATCTGATTAATATAACAAAATACAACAGCATCTCCTATTTGAAAACAAAATTATCAGTCATTAGATCTACAATGAAATTTCATAATCACAACAAGCCAGCCCCTTATCGATTAGGTCTTTCTCTTTAGTTATGGAGGCAGCAACATTCTTTGCAATTTGCTTGTCCATATGAACATAGTCTCTTTGTGCGATTAACATATATATTCTACTTCTCCGACATTGAATCACATTGTCAAATTTCTCCATATAAGAGGACTTGGATTCTAATTCTAAGACGCCTTAGGAATTGCTTTTCCAACGCATCTATCCACAAAAAAAGGAGACGATTGTTATCTTTTCGAACCTCCAACCACCAGCTTATGTCCCAATAATAGTCCTTTCATTCTTTTCCCTATTTCAATTACTCCATTGTTAAGATAAAATTGCTAGTTTGAGGAACTTATGCTTTTAGACTCTAATGTGGAATGAATTTTGAAGAACAGAGGCCTTTGCTGAAGAAGAAGGCGAGGATTGAGGAAGGTCTCTACGAAACCAGCTTCCGACTTCAACCTAATTCATGCGCAATAAGACACCAAAATTGGAAGAAACGTGAACTTACGAGTTTGCCGGGTTCAAGTGCGAGAGAGAGAGAGAGAGATCTTCTTCTTTGATGATGTCAGTGGAGGACCTCTATTGGTCCATGATCTGAAGTAGTGGACTGAGAAATTTACACGGAACGAATTTAAAAAGCAGAGCCCTAGCTGAAGAAGACGACGACGATTGAGGAAAGGTCTCTACGAAAACCGGAAGAAAATTACGTGCAACAAGACACGAAAATCGGGAAGAAATTCTGGCAGACGGGAGGAATGATGTGTGCAGAAGCGTGAACTTACGATTCGTCGGATACAGATGAGAGAGAGAGAGAGAGAGAGAGAATGATCTTCTTCTTTGATGAAGTGAGTGGAGGACTGACTGTCCAGACTCGGCAGTGCCATCTTCTCTCAAGTCCTGGCAATTCCCGACGCTTCCTTTTCGCTCCGTCCTCCGTGAATGCAGCAGAGAGAGCCTCTGGCGTCAAGAAGGAGAAGGAGAGCCTTGCTTCGTTTCCTGCTGTTCAGTGAAGGAGGCGAGATCGATCGATAGATAAGGGTTGATGATGCTTTGATCCGACGGTATCAATAATAGAAAAGATACAAAAAGAAAAATTTAAAAACTTACCGTGCTACCAAAAAATAAGAAAAAGAAAAACGAATGGATGAGAGAATGACATCAATTGAATCTTTACCAATTCTATGTGCATTTGTTTATGCTGATAACTTTTGTATGGTTGTATTGAGATCATCACCCTCCTCCCAGTTCCCTTTCCCACTTGTATTTGAACAGGCTCACCGAACTACCATACCAACATAGTTGTGGTGTGCTTAGCGTACCCTTAGAAAAGGTCTTCATTTTCGGACACTCTTCCACTTTAATACTCCATAAGCATGGGAACCTGAAGGTGCAACTCGAGATGGAGGAGAAGCATTCTAGGCTTGGCAGATCTTGGAGTGTCAAATAGTGTAGATTTCCAAAAGAAATCACTTTTCCTTCTCCATTTTCATCATTGGCCACTATTTCTTTCATTCTTTCACATCCTATTATAGTCATGGTATTGAGATGCATCAAATTTGTGACCGTTGAAACTGTTACTAGATGTACCAATCCAGAGGAATTCTTCACCACTAACTCCGTCAGATTCTGGAAGGATGCCACAGTTGGAAATATTGTCGTCAAACAGGGACAATCCCAAATCTCAAATGTTTCGATGCTCTGAAGAATTTTCGACACTAAAGAGTCTTCTCTCCACACACGCTTCAGGTTGTGTAACTTGTTTAACTTAATTTCTCTTAAATTTTCAAGCACCGGATGTTTCCCCTCTTCAACAAGCCCTTCATCCGAGGAATATATCTTCAAAGGAGCTACAGAATACCTCAAGGCTTTGTAGATTCTGAAATCTCTCTAGGAGGAATATGGAAGGAAAGATGGCCTTTTCATCATGAAAGCATGCCAGTGTTAGTGCTTTTGGTTTGCTAAAGATGTCATCGGGAAAATTTCCATCTTGTATCATCTGAATATTGTTATTGACTAATAAAAGTCTCTCAAAGTTGGGAAAGTCCTGTCAAATAGCCAATACAACAAGAGAAGTAAATTCAGCAAAGTTTTGGTAATAAATCATGTGTTGTATTTGGAAGGTGGCCAAAGTAAACCTATTTAGATAATTTGCATGGAAGGTTGGTCTGGTCAAGTGGATAATGTGAATCTAAATTCAAGACCCCTACAATCACTAAATTCATCTTTTGTTAGGAATATCTTGTCAACAAAAATATATCTTCTTTGGAATCTTATGTAATGAGATGCGCTCATGATGTTACTAAAACATATGGGGTCCACAAATTTAGAAGTGTGCTTAAGATATAAGAAATACCTTATGTTGTCCGCAAACTTATAGGAAAGGGGTTCTAGTTTTCTATAGTATTATAACAAGACAACAAGACGACTATGCAATGCACTAAGGTACTAATGTTACTAATGTTACAACACGAACTATAGTGTATTAAAAAAAAAAAAAAAAATATAGTAGAAAATAGTGCACTAAGGTACTAATCTTATTTTTTGTTTAAAAAAAAAAGTTTGAATTGGTGTTTTTTTAGAGTTTGTAGAAGATGAAATAGAGAAGAAAAGTTCAAATGTGCGACACATGTCAATAATTGAGAGGACCTCTTGTCAAATTCTTATTGATGTCACCAAGGAGCACCATTAGGTTAGATTAGGAATATATTCTGTTGTCAATAGAATACTATAAATATTTTTGTAACTCTAGGTAATGGAATATCTTATGCATGTCCACAAATGAAAGTATACTTAAGATATTAGAAATATCTTAATGTTGTTGACAAACTAATAAGCAAGGGAGATCATGTTTTCTATAACATTATAACGCGACATGATATGCAATGGATATGATATTAGTGACTGCTTTAAAGAACAAAGTAGAAACTAATGGAGAGTAGCTATAATCATACCCTCTCGAATGAAGAGTGTGCTTCTTGATTTGAAAGGTCTTGTTGATCATATTTTTGAGCCCAACTGTTCATGGATGCCGTAAAGGATAACATGTTCAATTTGTCACAGTGAGTCACTCGTAACTCCTTCAATAATGGCCAATGCAAAGTGGGCAAGTTAGGATAGAAACTCTTGAGTTGTGGCATGTCATGTAACACCAAAGAGGTTAGTTCTGGGAAAAGATCTTGAGTAGTATTGGAGCTTGGAGTGTCACCCCCATTAGCGACTATTTCCTCGATCTCACAAGACTCCACTTGAAGTTTTTTAAGGTGGGTTAAACTTGTAGCCAACCAATACGGAAACAAATTTTCAAGGCCCTTACAATTCCGAACCTCCACTTTCCATAAACAATCAAAAGTAAGAGTTTCTTGAGGAGTGTTAGTCCATATTTTGCTTAAATTGTCCATGTGGGAGAGATCCATCGACCAAAGTTTAGGAAATTGTACCTGCCATAGTGAGAAAAAAAAAATGACACAATGAATGTGATTGCATTGAGTTATGACCTTAAAGAAGGAATTTCCAGACTTCCCTTGTTCTCACAAATCATGAGAACTCAAGATTTTGTTAGGGACATAAATAGGGAGGGGTTGATTGATGCTTTTATACAAGTTGACTGATGACTAAGGCCAAGGATATGGCGAACCGGATATAAAAAATGTAAATATAGTAACTTCAATTGTTCACAACCTTTTTCCTTTTTATGCATGGAAAATTTTTGTATTGAAAGAAAATAATTTCTTAATAGGCATGGGCAACATAATGGCTTGAATAAATAACATAATGTTATGATCTCAGCAAAAGCAAGTTGGGACAATTTACTAGTTTTACATTGGACCATTAATAACATCCTTGAAATAATATTTATTCAGATTTGAGGTGAAAAAATAAAAATAGAATCTTGTGGTGTACGAGTGGTCCACCCTTTGGCAAAAAGTGGGTGTGCACCCGTTGATCGCATTTTGTTTGTAGGGAGAAAATCAAGAGTGCTTTTTTTTTTCTACATCATGACCTCGACGAATTGTCCATTGAAAAGTAAGTATTCATATTTTTCATTTGGTTAAAATATAATTAATGCAATTACGACTTGTCACAAAAAAAAAAAAAAAAAAAAAAAAAAGACTTTCCACACTTCCTTAAATCTATCAATATTCTTAATTGAGGATTTTGATGAGTTTTTGAAATTATCTAATAATGTGGGAGAAATCAATTATTATATGACAGCTCATATTTGACACTAAAATGAAAACAATTCTATCACAACTTGTCACTACCAAAAGATCAGGTGACTATTTTCATACTTCCCCAAATTTATTAGTATCATTGATTGAGTGTTATAATGATTTTTAGAAATATTCTTAAAATGTGGGGCTAGGTATTATATAACAACCTATCCATGCAAATGACATTATAAATATATAATTAGTGATAATTCTTACAATTAAAAAGTAAATAGATGTGTAGATACTTGTTATAATTAAACATTCTATTCTACTAGTATAAAACGATAGAAAGAATTGCGCAAAAGTATTAGAATAAGGAAAAAAAAGGATTTCGTCTGTCAGGGAAAAAAAAACAAAACTTGTATAGAATCTGTAATAAAAAAAATGATATCGCGCATTTTCAAGTGCCTCAGTTTCGACCCAAAAAAATAAGTGCCGGAGGAGGTCGTCATTTACTGCGTTTAGTCTTCACATGAGGAGAACTTCATGAGGCGGAATGGAAGTGTTGACTGGATGATTGAGTCCCTTTATTTTTTAATTTTTTTATGTAGCTACGACATTAACTAAATATTGACTGTTTTTTTGGTCAGATGACTCAATATAAAAAATCTCAATTCCCCTCACTTTCCTTCTCCATCTACGCTTTCTCCTCCATCTCCAGCCACATTGAGCCCAACCTTCCCGCGTCCCCCAGCCATCGCCACCGGCGGAGTTGCCGGCGTCGCGTCCAAGGCGACCATTGCCGAGCGTCCAACCCTCTCCATCGTCTCTGTGGTCTACCCATTCATGACGCCTCTCGTCCATGGCCGCTCTTCCCTGACATCTATTTCTCTGTTTTCTCTTTCGCCGTTTGACCTCGCAGTCCATGGACGAAGGGATCTCAAACTCGCCATCAAGACTCATGGCCATGGACAAGCTGCGGTCGCCAGATCTGTGGAGGAGCCTCCTGGCGAGCCATGGACGAGCTAGGCTTGCGTCCATGGACGATACTAGATCTGGAGGCACGACTCCAGCCCAGATCTGGACGGGCAACGACCACGAGCCAATCGCGGGCGACGACGGAGGGGACAATGGCAGTCCATAAGCCGTCGTTGCTCGCGACGGGACTTCCAGATCTGCAACCATGTCTCTAGCGACAGCGGCTCGTCCATGGCTGCGAGCGGCGGTGGTCGACTTCCAGATCTGCAACTCCGTCGCTATGGACGGCCAGATTTCGAGATCTGTAGAACTATGAGACGGACAAAACAGAGGGAAGCCGGCCATGCTCGGCTTGGACATAGCGGGGGTCAGCCTAATCAAGGCGCCGGTGACTCCACCGTTGGCGACAGTGGAGGAGGGGCGGAGATCGGGCGGCTGTGGACGAAGGAGGAGGAAGAGAGGGCTGAAGAGAAGTTTTTTTAATTTTTCTTCGCTGAAATCAACGCCTCGACCGAATCGACGCCAAAATCGCTTCCGCATCAGAGATCCACTTTGACCCGCCATAACCAACGAGCTCCGGTTCACGTAATCACTCGGACCCATGGAAGCACGCGCACAGAGAGGAGGCGAGCTTCAGAGAAGCGATTCCGAAGCTTCAGATTCAACCATTGGAGAGACCACCCAATCAATCGCCCCAAAAAAACAGAAGGTAAGAGGATGAGGGGGAGGGGGAGGAAGAAGAGTTATTGTTACTTGACTCTCTAGATTTGGTTCACTTTCTTATATCACCTCATCGCGAAGACGAGGATCAAGGGGAAACGAAATGACTGAAAGCGAAGAGTTTTTAAGGGGGAAGAAGCTAAAACACCAAATAGACTTTGTCTAATTTCTTCCTTTTTTTTTTTTTTTTTTTTTTTTTTTTTCCTTTGTCCAGTGAGCGCACCGCAACCAACGGAGGCCGAGGCAGCGGTGTGGGAAAGAGAGAGACCTTGGAGGAAAAGAGCAGAGGGAGGGAGCAAAACCACACCATAAAAAGAGGAAAGAGCAGAGCTTTCCACTAACGGGGCGTTAATGAAGATAGAGGGGAGCAGAAATTTTGATGGTTCCACAAACAAGTGGGCCCGGCTTTGCCTCGTGTCGAACTGGGGATGATTTAATACGGATCCTACATGGTGTATTTAATGCACCTAATATATTCTCTTCAGTAGTGTTGTTGATTGGATAATTTATTTCGATTTTTTAAATTTTTATTTTAGCTAGGACATTGACTAAATATTGTCATCTAGTTATGAAATAAGACTTGCAATGTTGGTAACGGCCCCTAGAATTGCTACTATTTATTATCTAGCTGTCCTCTTCTCTCTTTTATTTTTTCCTTTTTTTCGCCATTTCTTTTTTGGAAAAAGCAATCTGCATTTTCTCTAGCCACCAAACATAGATTGTGTGCAGTATCACACTAATTATCACTCAATATAATAATTTAGAATTAATATTTATTATATAACACAGGTACCTAATTTGATAGGTTGTTGGAGTAATGATTCAAGTATGATTTACAAACAAAGAAGACGAATCGCTTCATGCATATTGACCTTTTTATTTATATTTATTTTATCATGAAGACCCAACTCAAGCATTGTTGAGTATTAAGAAATAAAAGACTTGATTGCACATATCATTATCAAAGTTTATAACACTCTAATTAAAAGAGCCGTTCTCTCTAATTCCTCCAATGCCATTGATTGGGAAGACAGTATATGGTACAATGAGCTGTAATTGCTAAGCAATTTGTGAACTGGGCTTTCACATTATGAAGTTTCTTTTCCCCTTTTCTTCATGTTTAATAGAATGATGTCTACGCAAGAAAATATGAAGTGGCGATACTACATTTTATTGCCATTTTTAGATGCTATTCTATGTTTACTGTTTAGCTCTTTATTGTTGAAATTGCAAACAGTAAATGTTTTTATATGGTTATTGTGATAACTTTTTTAAAACCTATAATCAATTAGTTCTAAAGTTTTTATAGCGCACAAAAATAATGATTTCATGAACTAACACCAACTTAACACTTCTAAAAGGATACGGAGAAGTTATATTTATTGAGTATTAGAATATTTTTAATCTTCGTATTAAATATTAAAGGATTATGTATATAAACCCGCACAAAGCACAAAATTTGTATTATACCGTGCATCATCCAATATTACGAGAATATGCTCCAAATAAAATGCCAAAAATGCATTTGTTTAAAAGGCTGACCTGGGGAGTGAAAAGTGAAGGGTTGTTGTGGACATTCTCCGTCCAAGATTGCCTAGTCAAACTTCTCATTTTGGGGCAATGGGTAATGCTTAGCACTGATAATTCGGGGCATTCCAATGTATGATTCTTTCCCAAGAGGAGACAAGTCAAATTGGGCAAGCATTCCAGTTTCATCTGCCAGAGCTTCGGGAATGTAATCTTCTCCATTGCGCTTCCCTGCCCTTCTTCCTCTATGATCACTCCTTCCATCTGACCACACTCCTTTATTTCCATTTTTTCAAGATTGGCAAGGCACTGAGCCATGGATGAAGCAAAAGCATGTCCCAAGTTGCTACAATTATAAAGGATAAGAAAACATAGAGAATCAAAGTGTATTGATTCTTGAAGATCTTTGTTCCACAGTTGCCTCAATTTTGGTAGATTGGCCAAGTTCAATTCGTACAGCTGAGGCAGCACTTGAGTGCTTTCTACAACCTCCAACCCTTCCAAATCAAATATTTCTTCAAGCAACTTGCAATCGCACACTTGCAAAAGGCTCAAATTGTCTAGAACAAGTATCAATCTGGATGGAATAGCATTAATAAATGGACATTTATCTACCACCATTGATTGTAATTGCCAATGTGACTTGATGGGATGAAGTTTGTTATGCCATTTTCCAATCAGCCCAGGGAACTCAGATAGCAACATTTTCTTACTCCAGCAAACGTACCCTGTCAAAAAAATGCATCGTTAAGCGTAAACTTCTAACAAAAAGCAATTATTCAGTTAGTGGTCAAAAACCATCCAAATACATGGAATTTGGTAACTAGTGCATACCATTTCTTCAAACATATTTTGGATGGTGATGTTGAGGTTTCCCTGCCCAAAACCACACATTTTTTTCTTTTGATACTTGTACTCTCTTTAGTTTTGGTGCCTCCATTGTTCCCTTAGAGAAAAACTTCATGTTGGGACATCTAGTCACAATGACATCTTCCAAGAGAGGGAACATCAAAGTGTATCCACCTAAGCTGAAACATCTCAACCCTATCAACCCATTAAGCTCCATATACTTCAATTGATTGAAAGCCACTACATGCCCCTCCCCACCTTCCTCATCACTAATGACTTCTGTCAATATTCTACAATTACTTATCTTCAATTTTGTGAGTGCCACCAAATTTTCAGCTATTGTCGGTGTGAACATATTTGATAACCCATGACAATGTGACACATCTAGAGTCTTCAAATGTTGAAAATAACTTGGAAAGGATGATGCTACTTTTAGCTCATGACTTGGGCCTTCTATGGCTTCCACATTGATGCTAAGCTCATCTAATCCTTCCTCTTCAATGAGTTCCACAATGTTGCATTGATTGATCTCCAACTCCTCAAGTTGGATTAGATCTCTGGCTATTGAGGTCGAAAACAAAGAGGTGAGCCTAGCGCATCCCTGAAGGGTAACCAAACGTAGACATTGGAATTTAATATGATGGTAGAGTTCCTTATCTCATACACAATTTAGCTTTGATAATTCATTTAACTTCAGCTCTTTTAATGGAGAACGAGCAACACTATTTCCATCTAGAGGAGTTAGTGGCTGGAGTTTAAAAATAACTTCAAGGGAAGCACATGCTTTTGCCTTCAAAATTTCCAGGCTCAAGAGCCGTCCTAAAATGAAAGAAGGTACAACGTGCACAAGCTTTTTGCATTCGTTTATTGAAAGCAATCTTAGCTTAGAGAAAGAATCCGTAGGAATTTGATCATCCCATATCGTCTCAATTTTATCCATGCCCTTGATATATAATTTCTCCAAGTTAGGAAACACAACGGCAATACTCAAATTGGTGATTTAGTTGATTACAAATTCATGAACTTCAAGATGTAAATTAGTGCCAAGATGTAAATTCAAATGGAATTGATAATTCCATCTTAAGTTGCACGAAAGAAAAAAAAAGAATAAAATGAAAATAATTTAAAAAAAAAAAAAAGATCTCACTACTAATGTCAATGACTCTAAAACGGGAAGGCTATTGGAGTATACTGGAGACGCAACAAAAAGTGCTAAGTATTGGCAAAATGGTAATTTGGATATGCTCATGTAACAATCATCTAATGAGTTACTGTTTCATAGATCCCAAACTCAAATAAAATCTCTCCCTTTGTGCTTTTTTAGCCATCAATTTGAAATAGCTACATACATAGCAATTGTTAAACCACTTAGAGAATGACATTTAAGTTACAATATGGATGAAATTCTTCAGTGAAATTGCACCATTTTGTAAATTAATTAAGAATGAGGAAGAATTTTTTAAAGAAACAAGAAGCAAGTCAATTGGGTAATCACTCTTAAAGAAGTCACTAAATTGATGTAGTAAAAGAAGAATGCAGCTAAGGGATTGCTTGAAGAAGAATATTAGCCATTAGAAAGAAAATGATGGAGAGACTGGGATTAAAAAGGCAATCAATCAACCATCAAACGGTACCCTACAATAGTAGGAGGTATGATTTTATCTAATACCGAATGCCTCAAATCAATATTAGATCACTCTAAAGCAATTACATAGTTAGGCTAAGAGAAAGCGATTAAAAAGGAATTGCTTGGGTCAAATGAACAAATCCTACTCACATCATTCCACACTTCAAAGGACTATATATACTTAATCGATTGAATTTTCCTTTTAAAATTGATTTTCTGTTAATGCTAGAAGGTCCAATAGTTATATGCAAACGATAGATCATATACATAAACTGGAGTCAAATTATAGAAAATGGTGTTAAATATCTCATTATAATATATTAAAAATATCTAAGAAGGTCAACGTATTAATCCCATGGGAGGGCCCATTTGTACAGCCTATTTTGACTGCATAGACAACATTTTAGGTGAACGGCCTATATTGCTTTTAGTTTAGTCAAAGTCAACTGGTCTGTACATTGCTCTATTTCATTCTCCACAGGAACATTTTTTGCTATGCGCTCGACAATTCAAATGACTCAACAAAAATGGTTGCATTTGCAAAATGTATTTTATTTCTTTAATAAAAGTTCCATAATAATGGTCTTGCCGTTCATGGAAAAAATAAGAGGGGTGATATATGAAGCCCAAGACCCGAGAGGTCTTGCTCAGTTAGGCAACGAGAAGGCTTCGATTCCCTTTGCTGGTGCAATTAAGAGAGAGTAAAGCTTCCTTCGACTAGGAAAAAAATGAGATCTTGTAAGTGCAAATGAAGTCAAGTGAGTGTCTTAAAGGCCCTTCATCTCCAGCCTCTTGAAACTTACAGCTCACTTTCCTCTCGATTGTTTTTTCAATTGCTTTCAATGTACATGCATGCAATGTCTAAGCCATACATGTGAGGTTGTTGAGAGTTTTAAGTTTCTTGGAATATTGGAAAGCTTTTAGGGATCCTATTTGGCAGTTGTATTACCCGTTCATGCTTTGTGTAGGTACCATAAGAGATGTTCAACCATCTTTATGGAAACTATTTCTAGAAAAATTAAAATTAAAAAATTGCAACTCATACATATCTCAACTTTGAACACTTAGGTTTGTATGCCACTCATTTTCTATTAAAAAAATTTAACCAAATTATAGATAACTTAGTTTTTATCTTGGCTATGCTTGTCTCCAGTATATTTAATATTTTGACATAATGTTAATCACATACCTCATGATTGAAGAGTGCAGTGGCGCGTGATCTAATGCAATCCTGACTTTGACTTTCTCGTGCACCTGTAATTGGTATTTCATTGGATGAAAAGAATATCAACATTTGTATTGCAAAGATGAATATATCTACAAGACAATCTTTAGTGATAAAAACAAAAAAAATTATCTTACACTTTCCACAAGAAAAGCACGTCAAACTTTTCAATCCTCTTAAGCATAAATCGGTTAACATCGGGAATGCCAAAATTTCTGATGTTTCCATTCCCAACCTTTCTTCCTCCATAACGATCGCCTCCGTCTTCTCACAATCCGATATAGTAAGTTCTTTCAGTTGTGTGAGAGATTTAACCATGGATGGGATAAATATAAACTCGAGGTTATCCAAGCCAATGATTTCTAATTTCTCCAATCTCTTAAAGGCAACCTGCGGAATTTACTCATGGAAATGGTAATTAATTTAAATCTTGAATTCATGAACTTTCAAGATGTAAATATAGAAGAGTGCCGAGGGAAGTGGGGGATTATTAAGTTGCACAAAAGGATAAAAAGAAGAAGAATAAAACAGAAAAATGGAGTAAAAAAATCTCCATACTAATGTTGTTTCTAATTTCAAGTCTTTCCTTCCAAAAAACAAAACTTTCAATGTTGAGCTTAATTTGATGAGTGAGCTAGTTTTATTCCATCAGAAGAATTTCTCCATCAGAAATGTATTAGCGAGTGGAGCCTTACTTATCTCTCTCTGTATAATGAAGCAAACTTGACAACACTTTCCACCTCAAATTTCGGCCCAAAAAAAGTTCAACTGATATCCATGGCTAGTGTCCAATGAGAACAATGGCGAAAGTTAAAAGCCCCAAAGACTACGGCGATTAAGAAAAAGCGAAGAACTAAAGGCTCACACACACTGCCTTATGGGACCCACAACAAATATGTCCAGGACCCTCTACTGATTGACGGGGAAATTAACGAATTGCAAGCATCCTGGGCCCCACCGTCAACTTTAGTGATGATTGCCACTATAAAAGTGCAATCCTTTCTGGTCAATGAAATATCCGCCTCAACTTTTGCTGGACAAAATTGTCGTGCACTTTTCTTAACCAGGCAATCGTTTGTCCTTAGTTTAATGTTAGTAAATCATTATCAATAACCAATTTAACAGGATATCAAACATAATTATGTGGATTTGTGTTCATGATGCCAAAAGGGCATTCAATTATATCTATACATACATTAAAGGCCATATGCAAAAACGTTTAGTTGAAAGCACTTGGCATTGAGATTTGTAGATCGCCATGTAAAGAAACAGCAATGACCACACACGATCTTGTGAGACTGGGCAACCATTGGTTTTTCTCGATAAAATATTGAAGCCACAAAAAAGTTAAAATCTAAATTGGATAGAGTCAACAATAAGAAAACTCAAATTTTGGCGCAAATTTTTTGAAGATTATAATGTGGAGCACTTGAAGCTTCGGAAATTAAACTAACACATACTGAGTAGCTGAATTGAAATACAAGACCCATTGAAACTTTTTAAGTAAGTCTCTATAAAATTATTTGGACTTCAAGATAGTGAATTTTCCATTGTGGCATCAAGTTCCATTACTAAACATTGTTACAAACTATCGCCTTATTCACGTGACCCAATCTCCCTGAAGGAGTATCTAAGGGTGATCACAAAATAAGATGATCATTTAAGGTGAATCTGCTATGGACTTATTACGGCCTTGGCCTTACTCATGAACCACTTCGCAAGACATTTTCTAGTGGACGGAGTATATGGAGCAATACAAAAGTAAAGAAATGGTAAAGATCACCATGGAACTCCAAGAGCAAGAATTCCGAATTTGCAATGAACGACTTTGTTGTGACATAATGAAAACTATACAACTATCAAGGCCTACTTTTACTATATATATATAACTACGCACAAAATTATATACTCTTACAATTATGGGACGTATGCAATAATTAAATGCTTATTTAAACACCGTACACAAAAGGCATGCATCAATTAGATTAGCATAGCTGCTTTTATTTGAAAATTTAGACCTCCTTCCCATTCTTTGTATTGGTTTCTAAGAGAGTCACCCATATTATATGTTTTATGGATAGTAACAAATTTTGATAACTAAATTTTAATGGAACACATTTCAAAAGATTATAAATTACTTATGGAATTACTTCAATGCCAACATTCCCTTCAATTTGTCCTTATGAAACCCCATAAATATAGATATACTTGTGACACGTAAATTGAGGTAACTCAGAACCCATTAACAGTTAGCTTGACGGCATATTTCTTTTGGATTGGGAAGTCCTTCGATTATCAAGGACAAGGATGGGATTGAAATCTAACGGACAAACCCATCAACAGAGCGTTTACAATTACAAAGAATGGTCAGGAAATTTACATGTGAGGCTGATGAGAGCTTTTAAGTTTTTTAGGAACATCGGAAGCATTTAGAGATCCTATTTGGCAATTGTGTTACCTATTCATGCTTCGTGCAGGTACGATAAGAGATGTTCAACCGTCTTTATGGGAACTATTTTTAGAGAAATTATAAGTGGAAAGTTGCAACTCATACATGTCGGTAACTCTGAACACTTAAGCTTGTACGACACTCGTTTTCTGTTAAATTATTTTAACCAAAATATACATTATAAGTAACTTAGTTTTTATGTTGGCTATGCCTATGTCCGATATATTTAATATTTAAACATAGTGTCAATCATGTACCTCTTGATTGAAGAGAGTAGTGCCGCGTGATCTGACGCGATCTTGATTTTGACTCTCTCGTGCACCTGTCATTGGTATTTCATTGGATGAAAAGAATATCACCATTTGTATTGTAGGGAAGAACATATCTACAGGACAATTATTACCGATAAAAACAAAAAATCAATCTTACCCTGTCCACAAGAGAAGCACGTCAAACTTTTCAATCGTTCTAAACATAAATTGGTTAACATCGGGAATGCCAAAGTTTCTGATGTTTCCATTCCCAACCCTTCTTCCTCCATAATGATTGCCTCCATTTTCTCGCAATTCGATATGGTCAGCTTTTTTAGTTGTGTGAGGGATTCAACCATGGATGGGAAAAATATAAACCCGATGTTATCCAAGCCATTGATTTCTAATGTCTCCAATCTTTGAAAGGCAACCTGCAGAATTCGCTCACGGAATTGGTACTTAATTTAAATCTCGAATTCATGAACTTTCAAGATGTAAATACAGGTGAGTGCCAAGGGGAGAGGGGGATTATTAAGTAGCCCAAAAGGAAAAGAACAAAGAGAATTTTAAAAAAATGGAGTAAAAAAATCTCCATAAATTCCAATCTTCCCTTCGCTAAAAAACTTGAAAAATTCTATAGTCTTACAATTATGGGGCCTATGCAATGATTAAGTGCTTATTTAAACACGGTACACAAAAGGCATGCATCAATTAGATTAGCATAACGGCTTTTATTTGAAAATTTAGTCCTCCTTCCCATTCTTCGTATTGGTTTCTAAGAGAGTCACCCATATTATACGTTTTGTGGATAATAACAAATTTTGATTACTAAATTTAATGGAACACATTTCAAAAGATTATAAATTACTTACGGAATTACTTCAATGCCAACATTCCCTTCAATTTGTCTTGATGAAACCCCATAAATATAGATATACTTGCGAAGAGTAAATTGAGGTAACTCAGAACCTATCACAAACTAAATTTGCAAGGATTTCATACAATTAGCTTGATGACACATATCTTTTGGATTGGGAAGTCCTTCCATTATCAAGGACAAGAATGGGATTGAAATCTAACGAACAAACCAATCAACGGAGCATTTACAATTACGAAGGATGGTCGGGAAATTTACATGTGAGGCTAATGAGAGTCTTAAGTTTTTTGGGAACATTGGAAGCATTTAGAGATCCTATTTGGCAATTGTGTTACCTATTCATGCTTAGTGTAGGTACGATAAGAGATGTTCAACCATCTTTATGGCACTATTTTTAGAGAAATTATAAGAGGGAAGTTGCAACTCATACATGTCGGTAACTCTGAACACTTAAGCTTGTACGACACTCGTTTTCTGTTAAATTATTTTAACCAAAATATACATTATAAGTAACTTAGTTTTTATCTTGGCTATGCCTATGTCCGATATATTTAATATTTAAACATAGTGTCAATCATGTACCTCTTGATTGAAGAGAGTAGTGCCGCGTGATCTCGACGCGATCTTGATTTTGACTCTCTCGTGCACTGTCATTGGTATTTCATTGGATGAAAAGAATATCACCATTTGTATTGTAGGGAAGAACATATCTACAGGACAATTATTACCGATAAAAACAAAAAATCAATCTTACCCTGTCCACAAGAGAAGCACGTCAAACTTTTCAATCGTTCTAAACATAAATTGGTTAACATCGGGAATGCTAAAGTTTCGATGTTTCCATTCCCAACCCTTCTTCCTCCATAATGATTGCCTCCATTTTCTCGCAATTCGATATGGTCAGCTTTTTTAGTTGTGTGAGGGATTCAACCATGGATGGGAAAAATATAAACCCGATGTTATCCAAGCCATTGATTTCTAATGTCTCCAATCTTTGAAAGGCAACCTGCAGAATTCGCTCACGGAATTGGTACTTAATTTAAATCTCGAATTCATGAACTTTCAAGATGTAAATACAGGTGAGTGCCAAGGGGAGAGGGGGATTATTAAGTAGCCCAAAAGGAAAAGAACAAAGAGAATTTTAAAAAATGGAGTAAAAAATCTCCATAAATTCCAATCTTCCCTTCGCTAAAAAACTTGAAAAATTCTATAGTCTTACAATTATGGGGCCTATGCAATGATTAAGTGCTTATTTAAACACGGTACACAAAAGGCATGCATCAATTAGATTAGCATAGCGGCTTTTATTTGAAAATTTAGTCCTCCTTCCCATTCTTCGTATTGGTTTCTAAGAGAGTCACCCATATTATACGTTTTGTGGATAATAACAAATTTTGATTACTAAATTTAATGGAACACATTTCAAAAGATTATAAATTACTTACGGAATTACTTCAATGCCAACATTCCCTTCAATTTGTCTTGATGAAACCCCATAAATATAGATATACTTGCGAAGAGTAAATTGAGGTAACTCAGAACCTATCACAAACTAAATTTGCAAGGATTTCATACAATTAGCTTGATGACATATATCTTTTGGATTGGGAAGTCCTTCCATTATCAAGGACAAGAATGGGATTGAAATCTAACGAACAAACCAATCAACAGAGCATTTACAATTACGAAGGATGGTCGGGAAATTTACATGTGAGGCTAATAATGAGAGTCTTAAGTTTTTTGGGAACATCGGAAGCATTTAGAGATCCTATTTGGCAATTGTGTTACCTATTCATGCTTCGTGTAGGTACGATAAGAGATGTTCAACCATCTTTATGGAACTATTTTTAGAGAAATTATAAGAGGGAAGTTGCAACTCATACATGTCGGTAACTCTGAACACTTAAGCTTGTACGACACTCGTTTTCTGTTATATTATTTTAACCAAAATATACATTATAAGTAACTTAGTTTTTATCTTGGCTATGCCTATGTCCGATATATTTAATATTTATACATAGTGTCAATCATGTACCTCTTGATTGAAGAGAGTAGTGCCGCGTGATCTCGACGCGATCTTGATTTTGACTCTCTCGTGCACTGTCATTGGTATTTCATTGGATGAAAAGAATATCACCATTTGTATTGTAGGGAAGAACATATCTACAAGGACAATTATTACCGATAAAAACAAAAAATCAATCTTACCCTGTCCACAAGAGAAGCACGTCAAACTTTTCAATCGTTCTAAACATAAATTGGTTAACATCGAGAATGCCAAAGTTTCTGATTCTTCCATTCCTAACCCTTCTTCCTCCTTTATGATCGCCTCCATATTCTTGCAATTCCATACGGTTAGTTCTCTCAGTTGTGTGAGAGATTTAATCATGGATGCGAAAAACATAAACCCGATGTTATCCAAGCCATTGATTTCTAATGTCTCCAATCTTTGAAAGGCAACCTGCAGAATTCGCTCACTTGGAATTGGTACTTAATTTAAATCTCGAATTCATGAACTTTCAAGATGTAAATACAGATGAGTGCCAAGGGGAGAGGGGGATTATTAAGTAGCCCAAAAGGAAAAGAACAAAGAGAATTTTAAAAAATGGAGTAAAAAAAATCTCCATAAATTCCAATCTTCCCTTCGCTAAAAAACTTGAAAAATTCTATAGTCTTACAATTATGGGGCCTATGCAATGATTAAGTGCTTATTTAAACACGGTACACAAAAGGCATGCATCAATTAGATTAGCATAGCGGCTTTTATTTGAAAATTTAGTCCTCCTTCCCATTCTTCGTATTGGTTTCTAAGAGAGTCACCCATATTATACGTTTTGTGGATAATAACAAATTTTGATTACTAAATTTAATGGAACACATTTCAAAAGATTATAAATTACTTACGGAATTACTTCAATGCCAACATTCCCTTCAATTTGTCTTGATGAAACCCCATAAATATAGATATACTTGCGAAGAGTAAATTGAGGTAACTCAGAACCTATCACAAACTAAATTTGCAAGGATTTCATACAATTAGCTTGATGACACATATCTTTTGGATTGGGAAATCCTTCCATTATCAAGGACAAGAATGGGATTGAAATCTAACGAACAAACCAATCAACGGAGCATTTACAATTACGAAGGATGGTCGGGAAATTTACATGTGAGGCTAATGAGAGTCTTAAGTTTTTTGGGAACATTGGAAGCATTTAGAGATCCTATTTGGCAATTGTGTTACCTATTCATGCTTCGTGTAGGTACGATAAGAGATGTTCAACCATCTTTATGGAACTATTTTTAGAGAAATTATAAGAGGGAAGTTGCAACTCATACATGTCGGTAACTCTGAACACTTAAGCTTGTACGACACTCGTTTTCTGTTAAATTATTTTAACCAAAATATACATTATAAGTAACTTAGTTTTTATCTTGGATATGCCTATGTCCGATATATTTAATATTTAAACATAGTGTCAATCATGTACCTCTTGATTGAAGAGAGTAGTGCCGCGTGATCTGACGAGATCTTGAGTTTGACTCTCTCGTGCACCTGTCATTGGTATTTCATTGGATGAAAAGAATATCACCATTTGTATTGTAGGGAAGAATATATCTACAAGAGATCTTCCGATAAAAACAAAAAATCAATCTTACACTTTCCACAAGAGAAGCACGTCAAACTTTTCAATCTTTTAAGCATAAATTGGTTAACATCGGGAATGCCAAAGTTTTTGATGTTTCCATTCCCAACCCTTTTCCTCCATAATGATCGCCTCCATTTTCTCACAATCCGATATGGTTAGTTCTTTTAGTTGTGAGAGAGATTCAACCATGGATGGGAAAAATATAAACCCGATGTTATCCAAGCCAGTGATTTCTAGTGTCTCCAATCTTTGAAAGGCAACCTGCAGAATTCATTCACGGAATTGGTAATTAATTTAAATCTCGAATTCATGAACTTTCAAAATGTAAATACATATGAGTGCCAAGGGGAGAGGGAGATTATTAAGTAGCCCCAAAGGAAAATAAAAAAGAGAATAAGAAAAACGGAGTAAAAAAATCTCTGTATTAATGTCGTTTCTAATTCCACTCTTTCCTTCGCTTAAAAACTTGCGATGCTGATTTTAATTTGATTAGTGAGCTAGTTTTATTTTGTTCGAAGAATCTCTCCATCGAAATGGATTAGCAAGTGGAGCACTACTCATCTCTCTATGCACAATAAAGCAAAACCCAACAACACTTTCGACCTCAAATTTCGGCCCAAAAAGAGTTCAACTCATATTCTTGGCCAGTGTCCACCAAGAACTATGGCGAAAGTCAAAAGCTCTAAAGACTACGATGATTAAGAAAAAGCAAAGATGTAAAGGCTCACACACACTGCCTTATGGGACCCGCAACAAATGTGTCTAGGACCCTTTAATTTACTGACTGATGGGGAAATTAACACATTGCAGGAGTCTTGGGCCCCACTATCAACTTTAGTGCTAACCACCACTATAAAAGTGCAATCTTTTTTGGTCAAAGAAATAGTCGCCTCAACTTTTGCTGGACAAAATCATCGTGCGTTTTTCTTAACCAGGCAATTGTTTGTCCTTAGTTTAATGTTAGCAAATCATTATCAATAAACAATTTAACAGGATATCAAACATAAATATGTCAATTTGTGTTCATGATGCCAAAAGTGCATTCAATTATATCTATAATACTATAAAGGCCAAATGCAAAGACACTTAGTTGAAAGGACTTGGTATTTAGATTTGTAGATCGCCATGAAGAGAAACCGCAATAACCATATATGGTCCTGCGAGACTAGGCAACCATTGGTTTTTCTTGATAAAATATTGAAGCCACATAAAATTTACAATCTAAGTCGTATGGACTCAACAATAAAAAAAAACTAAAATTTTGGCACAAATTTCTTGAAGATTATAATGTGGAAAACTTGAAGCTTCGGAAATTAAACTAAGATATAGTAAGTTGCCAAGTTGAAATTCACGGCCCTTGAAACATTTGAAGCAAGTCCATAAAATTATTTGGACTTTAAGATAGTGGAAAATCCACTAGGGCATCAAGTTCCATAATTTGATATTGTTATAGACTTGGCATTATTCACGTGACCCAATCTCCCTAGAGGAGTATCTAAGGGTGATCACAAAATAAGATAATCATTTAAGGTCAAATCTGAATCACTTCACGAGAATTATTTAGCAAGACATTAATTTCTTTTACCACAGGGGATTTCAAATTCTGCTGTGTGGAGTAAAGAAATGGTGAACATCACTTAGGAATTCCAAGAACGAGAATTCTGAATACCACTTAGGAATTCCAAGAACAAGAATTCAGAATTTGGAATGACGAGTTTGTTGTGACATAATGAAAATCATACAATTGCCAAGGCCTACTTTTACTATAAAAAAAACTATGCTCAAAATTCTGTACTCTTACAATTATGGGGTCTATGCAATGATTAAGTGCTTTATTTAAACATGATACACAAAAGGCATGCATCAATTAGATTAGCATAGCTGCTTTTATTTGAAAATTCAGTCCTCCTTCTCATTCTTCGTATCGCTTTTTAAGAGTCACCTATATTAAACATTTTGTGGATAATAACAAATTTTTATTAAATTCAAGGGAACATATTTCAAAAGATTATAAATTACTTTACTTATGGAATTACTTTAATACCAAAATTCCCTTCATTTTGTTTTGATGAAACCCTATTAATATAAATATATTGCAATGTTGAGATAATTCAAAACCTATCACAAACTAAATTTAATTTAACAATTAGTTTGATAACATATTTCTTTTGGATTGGGAAATCCTTCCATTGTCAAGGACTATAAGGATCAGATTGAAATGTAATGAACAAACCCATCAATGTTGCATTTACAATTACAAAGGACAGTCGGCAAATTTATGCAATATATTGGGAATTATAAATGATTGCCAAAGAAATTTACAAGCAAGATAATGTACAACCTTTAGGATAATTTCACATGTACGAAAATCTATGATAAACAAAATCTAATTTATGACCTTAAAAGACGGCTAATGAACTTTACATTTTATTTATCATATAACTAGGGATGCTATTACGATTGGATTTTGTGTGCATTTTACTAGCAATATCAGGAATTGCAATCATCAAGAATTCGCTCTCATTCCGCTTACTAATAACAAATAATTTCTGCATAGAATATTTTTCTAATTGTCAAATTATATCAATTATTTGACAATTAGATGGAAAGATATATAGTTTATGTCCCATTGGTCTCAGGTAAGATTGGGCCTATTATATATCATGTAGTTATGAGCCCAACTCAGAAATTAAACCTTGGGATTGCAATGGTATATGAGTGTGACTTACGGACACGGAATTGATAGCTGAATGTGACCTCATTCTCATTTAGGTCAAGAGGACTTCTCACACACTGTTATTGCCTGCTTCCTTGATAAAATCCAACAAGACGGCATTTTATTGTCTTTCCCTTTTCAAATGTCTTTGATTTCTCCAAATTTATTAGGCAAAAAAGGACTAATTTACCCGCAAACAACATGAAATTAGACACGTCAGCAATTGGGTTATCACAACAACTTAGTAGTCATTGGTCATCACCATGGGTTGAGATCCCAACTATCCTTGAAAAATAGTAAATAACTTGAGATTATTTGAACTTCTTTTTCCCTATCATTTGTAAATTACCTCGAGTATTCCTTTCAAGTCGGATGCATATGTGGCCCATCCTAATTAATTATCCCTGTTGTTGTAATTTTGTTAATCAACATGTCTGAAAGGTGAAGAGACCCATGGTCCCCATGACAATGGAAAGCTTTATTTATTCTCTTCTCTTCCTTTTTTTTTCTACGAAGAGTAACTAGTTTTTTTTCTAAAAGTTCATTGCTACAACTCTAAGAAAGCTTTCATCTGCCAAGTTACTCTCAAACTCCCATGTATCTCGCCATGACCCCTCACTCCCACCTATACAACAAGTTTAACTTTTGTTCTCGTTCATTAGTCTATTGTTATTCCTGACAAACCTTAACTATTACTTTGTATGCTACAGCCACTTTATAATGTCGGAGGAGACTTATTGCAATTTTAAGAAGTATTTCATTATAAACCCATGACTCTTTGCATATCTAGATTTTACACAAAAATAAAAATAAAAAGAAGTACTAAAGCATCAGTAACTCTTTTTTGAAGAATTAGAATCCCACAAAGTTAAAAGCCCCAAAGAATTCCGCCAAAAAAAGAAAATAAAGGCAAATCTACAAAGCAAAATTTCGCGATCTAGTTTCTATTAAAAGTAAGGGTCGATGAAAGGTCACACTTTCACATCACAACCTTGTGGGACCCGCCACTTATATCTCCATCGCTCTTTCTTACAAGGGAAACTGCGTATGGCACCAGCCTTGGGCCCGCGCTCCTATAAGGAAGCTATCTTGTCTAATCAAATAAAACCCCCTAATTGCGGTAATTTTCACCCATATAAAATATAGCCGTGAGCTTTCCTTAATAGAGGGCATTGTTTATCCTTAATTTACTAATTCTCTTTCATGTTAGTAAATTATTATCCGTATAAGTGCAAATAGGACCATAAAATATATGTACAGCGGCCTAACATCATTTTCTTTGAAAAACAAATAACAAAAGATTTTCACTTGTAATTGCTCCCATTTTTAAAATTGCATGATTTGTCATCTTCTATAAACTTGGTGTAGATATAATAGGAAAATGATCTCCTATAAAATATTATCACTAAAGCTAGTTTAACTGTTAACTATATTTCCACCTACTAGTCTAGAATTGAATATACTACAAATAATCGCCTTCAATTTCAATTGAATGCAATTATTTGTTTTTGTGCAAAACTACTTTATCAACTTTGTAATTTCTCACCCTTGTTGAGCTTGAATGATTTGTCATCTTCTTTAAGCTTGGTGTAAAGATTATACTAAGAGGATCTACTATACAATATTACGATGTAAAAAAGAAAAAGAAGCAAAAGCCATAAAGGCTTTTTGTAAAAATTTTCCGATGTAGTTCCATTATCTTTGAAAGCGTTCTCTCCATGGAAGCTCAAAGCAGGGAAAGAAGAGAAGTCACACACTAGCGTGTGGACCCACGACTTAAATTTCCACCGCTTTTTGCTGACGGGGAAACTAATCAATTTTGTGAGTCTCATGGCCAATGATCAACTTCAGTGATAATTGGGCCACTATAAAAGGGCTATCTTATCTAGTCAATTAAAAGGTCCCACTCGTAGCAATATTTTCCCTGTGTAAAATAGCCATGTGCTTTTCTTAGTTGAGCAATTGATCATCCTTAGTTTACTAACTTCTCTTTAATGTTAGCAAATCACTATCAATAACCAATTTAATAGGATATTAAATACAAATTGTGAATTTGTTTTTGTGATGCCAAAAGTATGCAAAAAGGTATCTATGTATACAATGTACATGCATGAACATGCACAAAACTCTATACTCTTATAATTATGGGATCTATACAATGACTAACTTCTTATTTAAGCACAATACATAGAAGACATGCATCAATTATATTGCTTTTATTTTTTAAAAAAAAAAAGAAGAAAAAACCTAGTCCTCCTTCCCATTTTGTGAATAATAACAAAGTTTGATAAGGAAATTCAATCAGATCCATATCAAAAGATTTAAAATTACTTATGGAATTCCTTTAGCACTGAAATTCCCTTCAGTTTTGCTTTATGAAACCCAATTAACATAGATATACTTGCAGCATTTAAATTGAAAATAACTCAAAACCTATCACAAACTAAATTTACATGGATTTCATACAATTAGTTGGATTTCTACACAATGAAGAGAAACTGAAGATTGATTTATCTAATTGCAGAGAAGGCATGAATGGATAAGGTTATTAGGAAAAAAAATAAACTAAAAATAACAAAATGAATAAGCAACATGATATGTTGTGCATCTAATTAGCAAAGGTAGGAAAAAGTAATAAATATTATATTCTTTTGACAGAAAATTACCTGTTGCCCATTGAAGAATGCAATTTGAGTTCCAACTTGGTCCTCTGATGTACTACTCGAAGGAGCTATCTCAGTGGTGAAAAAATTCTTGATATTTGGTAAGTGTTGCAATTTCATTATACGCAAATTTTGCAACTCCACCTTGCCACAATCATCAACATCTACAATCCCATGCATTAACTTGCAATAGACAACTTCAATCTCTTCTAGTTGTGGAAGTCTTCTCAGTAATGAAAGAGGAAACAAAACTTCCATCTTGCCACAATGTTTGACTTGAATTACTTTTAATTTACCGAAGGACTTGGAGGAGGAGATATGGCTGTAGCATATCTTCTTCAAGTTGATGAGCTTTTTGAGAAGTAATGACTCCAACATCTCAAAAGCACTAAGGGAAGGCCGTTGGAGGATGTGATGGATAGAGGGACTATTCTCGACCAGTAGATGCTTTAATTTTGAAAGCCTTCTTGAGATAATGCACAAATACTTTGCTTGCTTCCGTTCAACTTGGCCAAAAACAGATTGTCTATTTTGCTTAAGAGATTTTGTATGCATCCTTTTCGAAGAACATCACTCATTGGATCCAACTCGAGGTACAAAATCTTTGATCCTTGGTCCTCGCTCCAGCGCATTGCATTACCTATTTGGATTTTGTACTTGGTTAATTTTTTGACATCTAGTTCCTCTGGGAGCACACTCAGACTAGGAATGGAGACACATAGAGTGCAAAGATTCTTAAGTTGATTCAATTCAATCAGACTAGCATTAGTCGGTTGAGTTTGCTCCACAGGATTCCATTGATGAAAGCTATTCTCCATATACAACTCCTCCAATTTGATCAATCTTCCAAGCACACCTGGTTCAATTATCTGAAGATGTGAACAATAGTTCAAGTCCAACAACCTCAGCTCTACCAGTTGCCCAATTTCTTTTGGCAATCGTTCAACTCTCGAGTACACAAAGCTGAGAATTTGAAGGCCTTTCAGCTTGCCGAGAATGGCCACATCCTCTAGTGAACAACTACTAAGACATAGAGTATGTAAGTTCTCCAAGAATTGCAATGGGGTTGGTGAATGAGTGAGATGTATTCCATAAAGATCTAGGACTGTAAGTTTCCTCATAGAGTTGAAATATGAATCTTGAACCTCAAGAAATCCATTACGGGCAAAAAGCAAAAAGATGTGCAATTCAGGACAATCTAATTCTTTGGGAAGCTCCTTCATGTCAATATAGGGAAAGCATATCGCCGTACAACTTTTGAGCCTCTCCTTCTGCAATTGTGCCAACATATCTTTATCTTTCAACAAGAGAAGAGGGTGATCTCTTAAAATGAACCGGGCAACAAAGTCACGAACCAAGTCATGTATCTTGAAACCATCTCCGCCTCCATTGTCTAGCAAAAGGGAGGAGGCTTGAAGAGTGCGGATGAGTGTGAACAACCTATCTCTAGCATTTTTCATGCTGCTATCTTTTTGAAATATCCCCCAGCCAAAGCTGTACCTCACCAAGTTTTCAACGGAGGGTTCAGAGATGCCATAAGCAGCACAGAGTTGTAACAGACTTTTTGCCTCCTCGCTTTTCAAATGATCATAACTCAATTGCAACACCTTATTTATCACTGCACTTATCCCTTCGTCTGTAGACAGCTCAATTTGATTTAAAGCATCACTCAATTCAGATAAACTAGCATCTATAAAAAGTTTCGCCATTGCGCAAATTAGGAAAGGCAAACCTGCACTTATGCGGAGTGCTTCATCCGCCAGCGGTTCGAACTCTACGTGAACTTTGCCTCCCACCATCGTCTCAAACAATCTTTTTGCCTCTTCCTCCTTCAACACATCAAGGAGGAAGGCCTTATTGCAGCGCATTTCCCTTCGCAAAACATGACGATCTCTGGACGTCAACAACTTGCATCCTCTAACTTTGTTGTCATGTCCACAAGGAATGCCGACTGATTTCAAGTTGAGGTCCTCCCATAGGTTGTCCAGTATTATGAGGACCTTCTTTTTTCCTCATTTCCCAACCTCTGCGCAGACGATCCGCTCGCATGCTCTCATACTCATAATCTTTCATGTCCAGGCCCAACGCATGGGCAATCTCAATTGAATTCTCTTGATGTCAGGATTTTGTGACACGTCGGCCTTAGCGACCAGATCGAACTGCTTCTCTTCTCTTATTCTGCTTACAACATCGTCCAAAAGGGTGGACTTGCCGACCCCACCCATCCCGTAAACCCCGACCACCCTATTGCTGTTATCGGCAAGAGCACCCATTATGTCCCTTATGATCGCAGCTCTGGATTCGAAGACGCCATCCTCACTAAGCTCATTTGACGTTGAGGCAGAAGAAGCGGAGGCCGTTGCGGTGATCGACTGGACGACATCTTTGCCTTCTCTCCTGGCTGGATTCGTAGCAGTGACATTTCCCGGAGCAGGATCGCTGAAGGAGATGTCGTTCAATTCCTTGAATCCGCTGCATTTTTGAGCGAGTTGCTTAATGACCTCGATCTTGCCCTCGGCCCTCCTACTGAACTGATAGCGACATTTGGGGTCAGGAAGAGTCCCGTACCAGCACATTTTGTTTGCTTTGTCGATGTCACCCAACAGGTCTCGCGCCTCCTCCAAGGCCTTGTCAGCACTTTGCTGCCACTCCGTGAAGCAATCATAGAAATTCCGAAGATTGCTCCTGGCCACTTCTGCCAAAATGCGGACTCTCTGAGCCTCATTCTCTAGATTCCGGACTTCCTCCCGAAGGCCATCGGCGAAGCTCTTGCTGGAGATCACGTATCTAAATCCACGCTTGATGGGAACAACCACACAGCTCTTCATGACATCCCATACAATAGAAACGACAGAATCGGCCGACATTTTTCTTTGATTTTTTGTTTTTTTGAGAAAGAAAGAGCGAGAAAATAGAGAGCCAGAGAGAGAATGATGAAAAAGAGCAACAGATACTGAAGAAGAAGAGGAGGAGCACGAGGAGGAATGGTTGAGCCGAGGTGAAGAAAGATCGAAACAGAGCGAGAGACAAACAAGGCGAAGAGATTGAGCGCGAAAGCAGGTTGAAGGAAGGAGCGCGTCGAATAGCAACGAATGGAGAAAGAAGGGGATGATTATCAGCTGTTCAAGTAGCAGTAAACAAATGAGTCGACTTAAACAGTGTGTCAGCACTGATATAATAAAAGGTAATGAATAAAGAAAAGCCAGCACAATCACGTGTAAGCTTTATTCAACAATTTGATATCGATGGTCACTTTAACAAATCCCAAATTCCTAAACATGTGTTGTTTATTTGAATATCAGTTCTATTTTGTACTTTAGTAAATTGATTTTGAAGACCACTTTATCATATCCCCATTAATATTTTGATTAACAAATTTTGACAAGCTCTCAAAGGAGTTCAATAATGCATGGATATCCACTTTATATATATAGGATTCACTAGATGGCTTTAGATATTTCAAAAATAAGATGTAACTAAGTGTACAATAACTTTCGAATTTTATAATTAAATAAATATATGATTGCCTTTTACAGACGGACCAAAAGGAAGGGAATCGTCTTTATAGCCTGAGGGCCCTCGAAGAACATGATTGTTGGGTCGTGCTATGAAGATGCTTCGGAATCTTTTTGATCGCTCGTTCGACGTTGAGCACCCCTTCTTCAGGTATACCATTGACAAACTTTTAGAAAAATTACGTGATGTGATAGCCAATATATATACAACAAATTGACAATATAAATATTTATCATGTATGCGATAAATAAGATGCTTAATGTAGAAACATGCTTTATTCCATGACTGTCTACATATGACAAATATATGATATTAGAGAATTCGAAAATTATCTATCATCATAAAAACAAAATCATAGTACATGCTTTGCAATAAATATTAAAAAGTAAAAGAAACAACTGATAGTGAATCAATAGGAGAAAAAACTATCCCTTGTTATAAAATTTCTACAAAATGAAAATTATAAATTTTTAGAGGGTTATATTACACAGGTATGCATTTATCATAAGTAAATATGACTAAATGCATAATTATTAATGACACTATAAATATGGCGTAGAAGTCAAGTCGCATCACAACATACAATGCATGACAGGTCTACAACCTTCCATGACAAGAGTTTGGCTTATGTAAATATGTAAATGAACTTAGTTGTTGCGGGATACTGAGCATTTTAGTCATTATAGTTGCGAAAGTCGAGTAGCATGCAATACAAAATTGAGTCCATGACCTTGTGCTTTCATGTTGAGAATTTTCCCAACGGATATACTCACGTAAAGTTGACTTTCTAAATTGGCAACCACACAAATAAGTAGCTAGGAACATGTCATTCAATGTATAAATCCCATATGATTGGTTGTACATTTTATGTAATATGTTGTACCATAATTGTTAGAATAAAGATTGTATTTAAATCACATGATAGTTGCTTAATTAGATTTTCTTTAGCCAAATGTATAATTGTTTACACCGAAAAATGATAAAAGTTTTTGTGAACGACATAATGTTGATATAAGTGGGTATAGAGGTTGTGACAACTGATATGGTTTCTAGTAAGTTAAGGATAATAGAAGCACATATCAATGACAATGGACAGTGATTATAGACAATTGAGAGATACCGTTGTCAATGTACCACAATGATTGGTCGACAATTATCAACTAAGAAGAAAGGAGATAGTGAAAATGTCGACTAAAGATAAGGGCACCAAGCAATGATTAACCTAGTGACACTTAAAAGAGTTGTAACAGCTTGTGAATAGGATCGATGTGCAGATAGGAGTCCTAAAATCTCGGGAATGCAATTACAATTGCATCTAGTATGGTTAAGTCTTAATAAGCGGTTATGATTGGCGGAGTATAAAATGGCAACATATAATTATTGCAAGGATCATCATGATTACTGGCAACATATAATTATTGCAAGGAGCATCATGATTACTAATATTTTTTTATGTACTTTTATCAGTTTAAAAGTCATGGTAATTTCCAACATTTACCATCACCTTTTACCTTTAAATTCGTAGTTCATCTTCATTATTAGGCCAATTGTAACTCATGTTTAAAATCGCCACTGAACCCCTTTCATAAAAATAAAAGACATATCTTTTGGTTGAAGATAGTTCACTACTTAGGTTGGAATCCATTTCTGAGTTAAATAACGATACAATATTTGGATGATAATTCTAACATGATTGATGATATTTGATGTAGACTAACCCTATGATATACGGTTCATTTTATAAAGTTGATTTTTAAAAATATATGAGAAGCTGCAAAAGAAAGAGCCAGAAAACAGAGAGATAGAGAGAGAATGATGAAATGGAGTAGCAGATACTGAAGAAGAGAAAGACGAGGAAGAATGGTTGAGCCGAGGAGAAGAAAGAGCGAAACAAAGCGAGAAACGAACAAGGCGAAGAGATTTGAGCGCAAGAAAGGATGAAGGAAGGGGAGCGTGGAATTAGCATTGAACGCAGAAAGAAGGAGATGATTAGCAGCGGTTAAAGTAGTAAACAAGTATTTGACCAAAAAAAAAAAAGTAATAAACAAATACCGACCAAAAAAAAAGGGAAAGTAGTAAACAAGTAATTCGACTTAAACCATCGCCGTCACGATATAATAAAGTAATATCAACGAACCCGATTATTGCAATTGCTCAGGATACCATTTTTTAGCTTCTAGAATCTATTTCTTAGTTCAAGATCCCTCTTACTAACTGGAATCAAAGAATTAGTAGATCTGTTCCGCCCAAAATGGGAATGGGCTAGGGTTATGAACTTATAATCTATAATCTGATGATCGAGTCGATTCCATGATTATAAGTTCATTCCATACCGGACCGGCCCGGAATAGGGTTCTATACATTATCATTACGAGAAGGGGTCATTCGAGCGTATCGAAATAGATACTATGTTTACATACGGATCCCTACGTCATTTCATTCCATTTAGGATTAGGAATAGGCGTAATCGGACCCACTTTTTAAATATCTCTCCTTATTTGGGACCCTATTCAACTCTTTTAGCTTCTATTGAATCGAGAAATGGGTTTGATTGTCCATCTTTTTTATTTGATATAATGAGAATAAATGGACAAGGACACCACCGCCCGCGGTGGAAGCGTTGGTTAGGGCTTGGTACCCCAAACGCAGGGGGAAGGGTTCGAACCTCCGCAAGGCGATCTTCAATGCATAACGCGCGTCTTACCTGCGCAGGGGGTCGGCGGTGGGGCCCAAGGCCAGGGGTTTACTCTCATGACGTTCGGAGGTTCCCGCAGGCCACCAAAAAAAAAAAAAAAAAAAAAAGGACAAGGACTGGCCCCACCCACGTGACATTGTCAATTACCGTGTTTCCTTGGGGTTAAAATTCCAAGACGAGGTGACAATTGAGAGATCGTTCCCCATGTGCTGTCGGTGCCATATACCAACGCAAAAGCACGTGGGGACCCTTGGAAATTCCAGAGTACTTAAAAGAAAACACATGATTTTTATTTTATTTCATTTTTTTTTTGTTATCCAGAAAACTTCCACACGGTAATAAATTGAAAAATAAACCTTAAGGTGACATGTAAGCAGGAGGATTCATCACCCCCGGCATCACACTTAAGTCCCAAGCGAATTCGAACTCCTACTCTTCCATTAGGGGGAGAGAGCCCAAACCATCGCGATCACTGAGATAGTGATAACACATGATTTTTATTTATAAGTGATTGTGATAAATATTTTTAATGCTATCAATATTTGCATCGATATTTGTACATGATCACTAGTCTGACTCAAAAGAGTGAGTGATGATTAGAATTTGAAAAGTATATAACACCTTCACTGACTCGTTGTAATAACTAGTTTTCTTTTTTGGTCAGTATTGTAATGACTGGTTGATTAAAACCTTTCATGGCGTGATAATTTCTATTTGAAAAATAAATGACATTAGAGAATACAAACAATTATCTATCATCATTTTACCAAAAAAAAATGATCTATCATCATAAAAACAAAATTATGATAAATGCTTGGCAGATAAATAAATATTAAAAAGTAAAAAAACAATTAATAGAAAATCAATTGGATAAAAAATTAGCTATTCTTACAAAAAAAGTCTATAGAATGAAAATAATAAAATTTTAGAGGGTTATATTACATGGATTTGTATCTATCATATGTAAATGTGACTAAATGCATAATTGTTGATGACACCATACTTATGGTGTAAAGTCAAGTAGCATCACAGCATGTAGTACATGACAATTCTATAACCTTCCACGACAAGAGTTTAGCCTACATAGATACTTGAAATTAGCTGTTGTAGGATACTGAGCATTTTAGTCATTATAACAGTATAAGTCAAGTAACATGCAATACATGGTGTGTCCATGATATTGTGCTTCCATGTCGAGAATTTAGGCAATGGATATAATCACGTAAACTTAACTTTCTAAATTGGCAACCATTCAAACAAGCAGATGGGAATGTATCATTCATTGCATAAATCCTAGATGATTGATAGTACATTTTATGTACTTTATTGTACCGTAAATGTTAAAATAAAGATTTTATTTTAATCACTCGATAGTTGTTTAACTATAATATTCAATTCTGTTTTGCCAAATATATAGTACAATTTCTAACTTGATTGATGATATCGGATGTAGACTAATCTTAGGACATACGATTCATTTACTAGCAAAGAAAACCAACTCACAAGGCTTATGCATAGTACAAACTACGGATGTTATTAAAATCTAATCTTAGTCGACGCCTTAATTAAACACTAATCAATTCCTTGTGTTGTCAGTCGCATCATAATTGTGGAGTAAATTGATTTCTTTGCATTATTTAAGTTGCACCGCCTATCTAAGTGGCTTAAAAAAAATAAAATACAAATGATTACCAACTGCTAAAATCACAAAATGATTTGACTCAAATTATATGAATAATTTATACACTGTGTCACAATGATATAACAAGATATAATCAAGACAGAACGATAAATAGAAAGATAGGTGGCACCCACGTTATAAGGACATGCCAAGACCACCCATGCACGCAATAAGTAGCATCTCTAATCTTTTTCATAATATTAATATTTTCTTCGATGTTTGTGTTTGGGCACATTTGCGAATCAACATGGAGTGAAGATTGGAATCAGAAATGCATATAACACCTTCAATCAAAATGCACTTATTAAAATGATTGGACCTACAATCATTGCTCATGTATAATAGGTACCTTATGTAGTTTGTCATTCATCAATATAGCAAATGTAATTAATAAAGAGAACAAAACTCATGTGACGGGGTGGCAATATGTATCGGAAACCATTTTCAACTCAATTTAAGCGTGATGGGGTGTATATAAGACACTTTAAACTTTTAAGCCAGTTGAAATGATATTAAAAAAGCATAACCAATTCCATGGGAGTCTACGTGGGTTTGCACCGGACTCATTTTCAACCCATTGTGGATCTAGGAAAATGAGCAAATAAATTATTACTACCATCAGGGGTAGAATTCCTTTCAGTGTTCCCCAATACTTTTTAATTAAAAGTTGAATATGGTAATAGAAATGGTTTTATTGTTTCTTTATTTGACCAGTCATCATCACCAATGTGAAAATTTCCGCATCCTTACCTCCACCACTAATGAATAAACGTTGATTAGGTACTAGTCCTAAATCAGCTCATTGCGCGGATCAATGAAATCACATTTAAATATAGAAGTAACATTATAACAAAGCAAATCATTAGATTATAATGTCAATTGTAATTGCTACATTACAAGTAACTTCAATTGGAATTGTAGATTGAAACTTCTAAGTAAATTAAACTTTTGCCACTCTTTATTAACATTTTTAAACCAGTTTACTTTCTTGAGTATTGCTACTCTTTATAGGACATAGTTAATTTGAATTCGAGTCATCATTAATATTGTTTTGTAGTCTCTCATTCCAATTGGAGTTTCTCTCTTTTCTCTTAAATGCCTAGTGTGTCGCAAGTCTTTTACTTTTAACATTTCAAATATTATAGTTATCACAAAATCGTTTTTAAAAATTTTCAAAAACAAACGATTATTGCCAAGTAAAGTTATGCGGGTTTTCATAATTTATAAACCTAATTTTTCATTCGCTTTTAATTTTTTTCGAAGGACGAGGAGCATTGAAAAACAGCAACATTTTACTGGAAAAGTTTATAATGAATGGTTCGGTTTTAATGCTAGCAGCCAACGATTTAAAAATTTACGAATGACTCAAAAACCAAAGGAAGATAGAGGAGATAGGTATAACTTGGAAAGTTGAGTGGTAAGCAGACAGCCCCCACGTCGTCACTGGCCAAAAATAAAAATACGAAAAGGCCGCTATACGTTGGTCGTTCCATCAAGACAAGAACGGTGATGGACCGATGAGCGATTCGGTGATACAAATAGATAACTCAGGAAAATTGTATATATGGAAATGGACGATTTTTTGCGTTTAAATGTTCCTCGATCAGTCACCATCACTAATGTCGAAGTCTCCATGTCCTTTCTTCCACTGCTGATGGACAGCCATCCAAGTATACGAACAATTGCTTTAATTAGGGTAAGTGGGGGAGAGGGAGAGAAAGAGAAATCGAGGGTAGCTGCAGGAGACTCGACTAGTCACCATCACCTATGTCTTCCTTCACGTCCTTGTGTCTACCGCTACTGGACAAACATCTAGGTATATTCGCAAATGCATGAACTGACCGGGGGCCCTCATGTGTCTGGCCTCTTTCCTTTTACTGTTGAGAAACATTGCTTTCCCACTTCATCCCTCGTGAGGCAATGATCAATTAAGTAAAAGAGTCCCTAATTATTAATCTAAAACTGACAACTCTCTTGATGAGGACCAAAGAAGCAAGCTTTCCCTTTAGTTCAATTAAACCCTTGTTGCGTGAGGATATGTGATGTCCCATTAAAAATTGGAGAGATGAAAGATTTCAATGATTTTCCATAATAGAGATTATATATTGAATAACGGTTTTTGATAATATTCTCCTTATTGACATATTAGACTTGGGCTAACTTAAATCGTTATGTCTAACTAATATTAACCATTACTTAGAATTAAGTCTAGATTTTTCATATATAATTTTTGATAGATTTGTTGACGGAAAGCCCCTTTTGGCATCCCTTTAAGTGAAAAATAAAATAAAAACTCAGTTCGCCAAATAAAATTGAAGTTGCTTAATTTTTATGCCAACCATAATTATTAGATTAGAATGTGAAAAAGGTATCATAAAATTGCCATATGATGATATGGTTGGAATTTTGTTAATGTCTCTGTGTTCTAGCTCTTTTAAATTTACTTTTTGACATGAATTTAATGTAATTTTTCCTATTATTCTCAAATAGAAACATCAACAGACAATTTTCATTGATTTTTCTTTGAGAAAGAGAAAGCAAGTCCCACACCAATAATGGATAGCAGACTCAATAATAGAGGCCTATGGGGCATTGACCAAGACAAGACACTTTACATAGTACACACGGCGAGGTGTTTCTATTCACTCGAAGTATTCATTAAGCCGTCAAAACTTTCGTCCTTTCATCCTTCAAATTTCCTGACAAGCTGTTCCATTTCCACTCTTGAATGGTCTGTTTGGATGGATCCGCTAGAATCATATTATTGATCTTTCGAATGTACTTGATGCATTAGACTTGGGCTAACTTAGATCGTTATGTCTAATTAATATTAACCATTACTTAGAATTAAGTCTTGATTATTTCATATATAATTTTTCGCAGATTTGTTGATGGAAAGCCCCTTTCGGCATCCCTTTAAGTGAAAAATAAAATAAAAACTCAGTTTGCAAAATAAAATTAAAGTTGCTTAATTTTTATGCCAACCATAATTATTCCGAAATGTTTTGATATATGGGATGAATTTATTATTTTATTTCGATTTGTTACTTTTACTTGTTTTTTTACTAAATTGAGTTGAGTGGATTTCCATATGTATAACTTCTTTTTTATGCATACAAAAAAAATTTCATTTTATGGATGTTCCATATACGTATACTTTGGCTCGAATGAACGTTCTGAATTTTTTTTTATTAAGCTATGCTATGCTGAAGAAAGAATAGATTAATTAGAATGTGAAATAGGTATCATAAAATTGCGATATGATGATATGGTTGGAATTTTGTTAATATCTTTGTGTTCTAGCTCTTTTAAAGTTTACTTTTTGACATGAATTTAATGTAATTTTTCCTATTATTCTCTAATGGCAACATCAATAGACAATTTTCATTGATTTTTCTTTGAGAGAGAGAAAGCAAGTGCCACACCAATAATGGATAGCGGACTCAGGGTATGCATAGTAACACTTCTGTTTCTCCCAATTTTTGTTCTTTTATTCATCGGAACAAAAAAAGAACAAAAATCCGTTTGGTAAAACATTTGTTCTCGGGAACAATTTCTCTACTTTTTGTTTAGGGAATAGATTTGGAGCGAAACGAGAAACAAAAATAAGTTGCTTCTTGTTCTAATAACTTCTAGAAATAAGCCAATTTTTTTTTCTTTTATTCCTCTCTCTTGTTGTGGCCGCCTCCAACTGCCCGCCGTTGCCGCTGTTGGTCGCTGGCTACCGCCGCCGCTGCACGTCTGCCGGCCGCCGATCGTCACCACCGATTGCCACTGCATAGCCCATCGGCCGCCGGAGCGGCGGTCGGTGGTTGGCGATCGGTGATCCGTGAGCAAGATAAAAAAACGAATAAATACAAAAAAGAATTGTTGCATTACCAAACACATTTCTATTCTTTTTCTATTCTAAGAGTAGAAATTTTGTGTAGTTACCAAACAAGTGCTCTTTTACTCAAAATTGTTCTGGAATAAAAATAGAAAAGAACTATTTTTGATAAAAAAAAAAACAACTCTTCCCTAAGAAGCGTTATCATGCGCATCGTCAATAATAGAGGCCTATGGGGCATTGTGCAAGACAAGACACTTTACATAGTACACACGGTGAGGTGTTTCTATTCACTTGAAGTAATCATTAAGCTGTCAAAACTTTTGTCATTTTGTCCTTCAAATTTCCTGACAAGCTGTTCCATTTCCACTCTTGAATGGTCTGTTTGGATGGATCCACTAGAATCATATTATTGATCTTTTGAATGTACTTGATGCATTAGACTTGGGCTAACTTAGATCGTTATGTCTAATTAATATTAACCATTACTTAGAATTAAGTCTTGATTTTTAATATATAATTTTTCGTAGATTTGTTGACGGAAAGCCCCTTTCGGCATTCCTTCAAGTGAAAAATAAAATAAAAAGTCAGTTTGCAAAATAAAATTGAAGTTGCTTAATTTTTATTCCAACCATAATTATTAGATTAGAATGTTAAATAGGTATCATAAAATTGCGATATGATGATATGGTTGGAATTTTGTTAATGTCTTTGTGTTCTAGCTCTTTTAAAATTTACTTTTTGACATGAATTTAATGTAATTTTTCCTAATATTCTCAAATGGCGACATCAAGATTTTTCTTTGAGAAAGAGAAAGCAAGTCCCACCAATAATGTATAGTGGACTCAATAATAGAGGCCTATGGGGCATCATGCAAGACAAGACACTTTACATTGTACACAAGGTGAGGTGTTTCTATTCACTCGTAGTATTCATTAAGCTGTCAAAACTTTCGTCCATTCGTCCTTCAAATTTCCTGACAAGCTGTTTCATTTCCACTCTTAAATGGTCTGTTTGGATGATCCGCTAGAATCATATTATTGATCTTTCAAATGTACTCGATGCACTCATATGGTCACACCTTTTGAGGAGATGGGAACTTGATTGTAAATCAACGGAGCTCAAAGGGACATGTGTTGGCATTGGCCCACAAAAAAGTAGTTTGCGCGCATCATGCATGAATCAATAGGGCAACATGTGGAATAAAAGAATCGGTTTTCATTGATAGCATTTTCTAAAAAAATAGATGATGGCTCAGACATTTTTGGAGTTGAATTAGATACTTAATAAGGGATTTAGGCATCATAATAATTGAACCTTTTGCGAAAATTGTCAATAGGTCTTTAAACTCTTTTTTATTATTTTTTTGTCAATTATGTCCATACATAATATATATTTTTTATTCTTTCAAATCCTTTTTGTCAAACATGCAAATGGAGTTGATGATGATGTGGACTATATACACAAGATGTGGATAGTTTACTACGAAGCGCCATCAGGATGACAAAAGAAAATAAACTTTGTCATGTCCCATTAAGAGTTAAAGAGATGGGTGATCTCGATGATATGCTAATGTAGAGATTATATATTTAAATAGTAATTTTTATAATGTTCTTCTTATTGACACATTTGATTTGGGCTTAGATCCTTATATCTAATTAATATTAACCATTTGGTAAAAATAAGTCTTGACTTTTCATGTATTATTTTTTGTAGATTTGTTGATAGAAAGCTCCTCTAGGTGTCCCTTTAAGTGAAAACCCAAAAAAATCAGTTCACAAATAAAAGTGAAGTTGTTTAATTTTTATGCCAACCATAATTATTATATTAGAATGTGAAATAAGTATCATAAAATTGCCATATGATGATATGGTTGGAATTTTGTTGATGTCTCTCTGTTCTTGCTCTTTTAAACGTTACTTATTGATATGAGCTTAATGTAATTTTTCCTATTATTCTCAAAAGGCAACATTGATCGATCGACAATTTTCTTTGATTTTTCTTGCGAGAAAGAAAGACTGAGTCTCACACCGACAATGCACAGTGGACTCAATAATACAGACTCGTCGTCAACAACAATGATGATAATGTGGACTATGTACATGGGATGTAGACCATCTATAGTCAAATGTTTGCGCGTCATTTGTCTACTGCGCCGTTGGGACGATAGGAGAAGAAGGAGTGAAACGGAGCAAGAGTGAAGGGAGATGAATAAGGTGAAGAGGTTTGAGGGCAAAAAAGAACGAAGGGCGGCATCAAAACACTGCGACTCTTTGCTGGAAAAATTCGATAATGTCTGAGTAGTTCCATGCTGCATGAGGCGTGCTTGGACCTAACAATCAAAATTTCATGATATCTCTGCATATTTTGCTGCCAAAGATCTCGTTATAATCACCTTGGTTTATCATTAATCTATTGATTTGTTTCCACAATGTAGCCAAATCTTTCATCTATTTAGTTTTTCCAAAAAGCATCTTGGACTCGCGAGAGACATGAGACATCCCACTATTTGATGTCTAGTTAAATTATTGCTTCTTTTGGGCCTGAACAATGTGCAAAGCTATTTTCCAATGACAGAACTCTATCAGACAAAAGAGCACATATAGACCCCACTTTTGTATGCATGGTTCAATCATGGGGGTGATAAGGCATTGATGCCTTGTTGGACTTGGAACATGATGTCATAGAAAAAGAAAGTATAGAATAAGAGTACCGAGTGCTATCATCAAATCATTTGCCATGTACTGCTTATCGTTAATAGAGACTCATAATTTTAAGTACTTCCCATTTATAAAAGATGCAATTTAATTAAACACTGGCGAGAAAAAACATGGCATATGAAACTATAAGTTACCCTACCAAACTCTTGCGATTAGAGTTCATACTTGATAGAGAAAAAGGTAAATGCAATTTAGTCCTCATCTTTTTTAGAAGATGTGATGGATCTTCGGCTTCACCGTGCATGATTTGTCTGAATGCATAAGAGTTGCAATTTGATTATTTCCCTTAATAGATCCCATGAAAAATGCAAAGAGAATTGTCTTCCCGCATGCATATTTGAACAAGCAAATGTGGACTCGATGGGGAGTAGGGACATCCTAATATCTAATGTCTAGTTCAATTATTGCATCTTTTGGACTTGACCCACGTGCATAGCTTTTTTTCCAATGATCAACAAAAGAATACATGTAGACCCCATTTTTACATGAATGGTTCAATTATGGGATTGGGATAATAATGCATTGCTACTTTTTTTGGAAATTAATAACTTTAATAAGGATGTCATAGAAAATGAAAGTATGGACTAACAGTTCTGAGTGTTATTGTCAAATCATTTTCCTACTTAAGGAAAAAAAATGATCAAGATCCCATTATGACCAACTTGGCTTATCATTTATCTATTGATTTATTTCCACATTGTGGCCAAAATCTCTCCTGTCTGATTCTTTGTTATATGCTAAGCCTTTTTCAAATAATCAAGGCTTTTGTCTTTATTGCTTTTTTCGAAAGCACCTTTATTAAAGGTGGACTCAAGATGAAGGAAGGACTTCCACTATCTAATGTCTAGTCAAATTATTGCATCTTATGGGATCGGTTTTATCACTCCTTATCATTAACCCTTTTAAGAGTGGACGAACTCAGGCAAGCCCAAGCATCGTCATAGCTTTTTTTTTTTTTTTAACCAAAAATAGAGCTCTATCAGACAAGAAGAGTACATAAGAACCCAACTTTTGCGTGCATGTTTGAATGGGATTGTGGTAATAATGCATGACTACTTTCTTAGAGATAATAACTTTTAATAAGGATGTCATAAAAAACAAAAGTATAGACTAAGAGTTTTGAATACTAACATCATATCATTCACTGGAACTCATATTTCCAAGTACCTCCCATTTGTAAAACATGTGATCTAAATAAACACCGGTTAAAAGATCGCAATGTGAGCAAAACATGGCTTGTAATTACAAATGACACCACCATGCTCTTGTGATTGCAATTCCAACTAGGCAGAGAACTAGTAAATGTAATTTAGTCCTCATCTTTTTGATAAGACGTGATGGATCCTCAGTTTCATTGTGCAAGATCCGTTAGAATGCGTAAGAGTTGCAATTTGATTAATCCAAAGGGAATTATCTGCTCGCATACATATTTGAACAAGGAATGTATGAATATGAAAGACCACAATATAAGCAAACAAAATGAGAGAACACATAAGATGTATATTCGTGGCACTTCGCAGTATTTGCTAATTTGAAGAATTATAATCAGCAACCTTTGGTTGTATAATATGCTGTAAAATCTGAAAGAAATAAATCTTAACCTATCAAAAATTGTGCTTTTAAATTACACATAGGGTACATAATATAATCTCAAGTCATAGCCAGACGTATCAAGGATAAAGTAAACAAAGTGAAAACTCAAAAACAAACTAAAATTATGAGGCAAGCTTTTCGATTGAAGACATGCCACTAATGAGTTAAGCTTAGGACCTTTCCACAAATCTCATCATATCATATAGCTGCATCACCACTTTGGAATAAACCGACGCTCTGATTCAAATCTATTGGCTAATTGAATCCAACTAAGGGTAATACGTTTGGAAATGATTGACAAAATGATGTGATAGTCTGACCAACTAATTCACATTACTTTTATAGATCAATTTTATGAATTAATTCTTATAGTTGTGGTACTACTCTTTCTTGATAATATTCAAACTATATGTGTAAAAATATTAAAAAGCTTTTATCTTGTTTGTTGCCTGACTAGACACAAGCTTACTCTAAACTCTAGATCGAGAAGATGTTATGACTTCAAAAATAAGAGTACTCGAAAAATATGAGCTATTTCAGCTCAAACAATTGTAAATATAAGAAGAATAGAAAAGATTGGCTTGACCTTGACCATAACCATGGCTTTAGGAAAATCCATCAGTCATCAGGGAAGAATGTTCCTTGTTGCCATCGAGCCAAATTTCAAAAAACAAAATGGTTTTGAAATTGCATAAACCTAGTCCTCATGAGCCCAAATGATCTCATTCTTTGTATGACGTGATTCTCACTTAAGACTAAAATGATATGCCTTAAACCCAAATATGTCCCAAATACCACTCTATCTAGTTAATTAATAGCGTAGGTTTTTAACGTGTAAATATAATTTCATGATGAAGGCAGTGGATAACATCTGACAATCAAAATTGACAAGTGCAAATTTACTCAGCAAATACCGTCATGATTTACATGACACACAAGAATCTTCTATTCTCATCAAAGTTCGGGGTTCTAGTGTTATAGTATTGCTAGAAAATTACAGTCATTATTGAACATATTGCACAGAATTAACTCTTTGAGGAAAAGTATAATCAAGTGTTCTCGGTCAAGTTTTGCCTAATTTATCTAACGTATTAGTCCAATCATGTTCGATTGTCCTTAGTGTAAGGAAGATGGTGTAATGTGGACTAAAATAACATGAAACAATGCTGTTTGTTCTTAGATAAATAGCTTCGTGCTTGATCGAGCGGCTAAAGCCCCAAATCACTGAATCTTTAGCTCTAAAGTTCGACTTAAACAAAAGGGTCAATGGTATATATAGCAGCGAATAGAAGTAAGCCCCAACAACCCCACCACTAAGTTAGTAACACGACCCGTCTAAAACAAGACTATTACACAAATACGCCTAAACAAACTCACCACAAAAGAGGCATGGAACAAAACAGAAGTGATTTCAATGGTAAAAATGAAAATTGCCAACGGATGCCCATTTTTTCCCAACAGTGACCAACTTGGCTTATCATTAATCTATTGCTTTATTTCCACATTGTAGCAAACATCTCTTGTGTGTTGTGTCACTTGTGCTAAGCCATTTCCGAATGATCAACCCTTGGTCTTTTCAGCTTTTTTATAAAGCAACTTTATTAAAGGTGAACTCGAGAGGGAGATGGGACACCTCACTATCTAATGTCTATTCAAATTATTGCACCTTTAATTACGGGATGCTAGTGATAATGCATGGCTGCTTTCTTGGAAATAATAACTTTAATAAGGATGTCATGGAAAAGGAAGTATCGACTAACATTTGTGAATGTTAAAGGCACTTTACCTTTTCTTTCTTTAAGTTATCAAAATAATCAACACTTCCGTCTATTAAGCTTTTTTTTTTTTTATAAAGCATGTTTATTAAAGGCGGACTCAAGAGAGTGGTGGGATGAAGATAATCAACGCTTTCAGCATCTTTTTTAGCATCTTTTTTTTTTTTTTTTTTTTTTCAAGTTTGTAAAGCATCTTTATTAAAGGTGGATTAAGAGAGAGATGGGATCACGATAATCAATGCTATCATCTTTTTAGTGTTTTCATAAAGCATCTTTAGTGAAGGTGGACTTGAGAGGGAGATGGGACACCCCACTATCAAATGTCAATTCAAATAATTGCATCTTTAATGATGGGATTTTTAGTGATTAGTGCATGGTGCTTCTTTGGAAATAATAACTTTAATAATGATATCATGGAAAGTGAAGATATAGACAAAGGTCTTTGAATGTTAAGACACTTTACTTTTTCCTTTTTTCTGCCTTTTGCTTTGAGTTGCGTAAGGAACAAGCATCAAATCCAAATCTGAGCATTCACATTTTTGCTTTTTGACATACCCATGCTTTTTGATCTACCGCTGTGCTAGTAATTGCCATATAGAGACTTTGTTCATGGCGTACATGAGACATGTTTGATGTTCTTCTTCCAATGCCATAATCAATTGGAAACTTCTATGTTTATTCACTTTAAATTTCAGAGCAATATAAATTTCTAAATTAGAAATAAGTAAAACGCTCCATTAAATGTAAAACGGCTGTGTTATATATGTATATTGAATAGCAAATTTCGATAATGTGCTACCTATTGACATATTAGACTTGGGCTAACTTAAAGAATTAGAACTAATTAATGTTGACCATTAGTTAAAATTAAGTCTTGCATTTTCATGTATTATCTTTCGAATTTTCACACGTGTTGACAAAAAGCCCTTCAAATCATCCCTTTAAGTAAAAAAAAAAAAAAAAAAAAAACTCAGTTCATGAGGAAAATTTGTAATTGTTTAATTTTTCTGCAGATCAAAGTTGTAAGATTAGAATGTCAAATGACTTGTAAAACTGTATATAATATGACTATTTAAAAAGATTATGACTAATTTAAAAAAAAAAAAAAAAAAATGTTATGACAAAACAAAAATTTCCAATCTGAATAGTCTCACGTCCTCATTCTTGAAATGCATTCTTGCACATTTAAGACTAAAGGACTTTTTTAGATTGAGAACTTCCTTTAAATCGTTAATTTAAAGTCTAACCAGTGTCCTTGCATTCTTGTTAGATTGAACACTTGTCTCTTATTGATGAGCTTTTCGCGCATAGAGTCCAAGAACTTCCTTCAAATCATGACGATCACTGAATAGAGCCGAAACTAAACAGAGCCTGATTCGTGACCTGGACTGGGCCTAGCCCGTGATCGAGATATGCCCTTGTTCGTTGCCGACATGCGCCCTGGTTTGCTACTGGGCCTAACTTGATCCATATCTGAAAATTTCTTACTCGCCATTCCTCTAGTTACGACACTTTCTTCTTCTCTGTATCTTGATTAATTTTTTTCGTTTCCCTATCCGCCTAGTCCATATTGCTATGTTTTGATATACTAATATGACCTTGCAGGGAAGTAAAATTGAATGATGGGGTGCCATAATTTTGGAACCACATGTCAATCTAGGCGAATCTCACTTAATAAATTGCCAACGCCATGCCGATGTTTGATTGAATCAATGCACGTATTAAGTAGCCTTTGGAATGTTCACAATTTCATCAAAATGCAAGCTTAGTTTAAATTAGTGATTGCATTTTTGTACAATTATGCATCATCATAATATCTCCGAAGCACTCTCATTGAATAATATTAGGCAAAAAGATGAGTTCCCTTTATATTTGAAAACTATGAGGTGAACATGACCAATGTCGTAATGCTCTATGAATCCCTGACACCCTTTTTCACAACAAAAAGATGTTATTGGTTTCCTTTTCTAGTTCTATAGTCCAGGTTGAAGAAGCGGAACCTTGAGAAGCACCGAGTTCAAGAGATCCTTTCCACAGCTTCTCAAGGAACTTCTTGGAATTAATTATCTATTATAAAAAAAAAAAAAAAAAAAAAAAGATTAAGACTGCAAGTCCATGACAACAACTCATCATGGTCAAACCGAAGTGAATAAAGAAAATAAAGAAAACTAAGAAGTTTTATATTCTGCAACAAGGATGCGAAGATCAGTTTCCATAAGCAGTGCAATGGCGATATAGCGCAGCTCATGATCAATTTATCTTGATTACACGGTCAAGATGCCTTGTCATCCAACAGTTGACATCAATTTTCTTTAATTTGATGACTGAGATTGTGCACGTAACTTGAAAGGACTAGTGAGATCACATGTTGGATGCAGGACTAGTGAGATCACATGTTGGATGTTCCGAATTGATAGACTAACCAATGACTACTTTGGTCAAATGTGCTGGCTCTCGCTCAACAACAAACACTGCGATGAAGTGGCACATGGAAGTTGCTTCAGGCAAAAACTTTAGGCTGGTTTTCATACGGGAGAGCTCGTAATTAATTTGCCTATCAAATAAAATCAGTACACCACTAGTCTTGTATTCCATCTATTAATATTTCCATTTATTAGTTTAACTATAAAAATAAAACAAACAAACATGCTACCAGATATAGTTAAATCACTGACGTAAAATTCAATAAAAAAAAATGTGCAATCAAGCAATGAGTGAGTACTAACTAATTCAAACTTTCAAGTGGTACATCCAATTCCTAAATTTTGTTAAAAATAAATTATCAATTACTTCCCGTTATCTCCATTTTCAGTGAACAATCAAGCAATGAGTGAGTACAAACTAATTCAAACTTTCAAGTGGTACAGCCAATTCATAAATTTTGTTAAAAGAAATTATCAATTACTTCGTGAGAGAGATACCCTGTTATCTCCATTTTCAGTGAACAAGAATACAATGTGGCATTTCCAAAAAAAAAAAAAAAAAAAAATTATGTCATTTGAGATTGATAAGGCACCAAGTAAAAGCTAATCCAGTGCCCAAAATAGCTAAAAGAAAAAAAAAAAAAAATTCTGGCGGTGCCATCTCCACCCTTACTTCGGCATCGAGCACGGACAAGCCTTACCGGGCTATCACGAGGGTGGTGCACCAATATACACAAGGACCAGCCAACCCCTACTTGTCTGACTCTCCATCACTAGTGCGGTACCACTACATGAGGGCAAGTGGCGGCTGTCGTCAACCCTCGCCAGCGCCTAGATCTCGACAAGGGTTTGGTTACACTTTGCCTCTGTGTGCTTTGAGAATGTGATGTTGAGGGATGATCAGCGAAACAAGACAGTAATAAAAATCGATGTTTCATTAGCAAAAACATCAAAATCTTGATCTTCAAAGCTGACGCCGAGATAAAGTTAGAATCTACTATTCTTTTCAACTACAAAGAAACTCCAAAGATCCTATCAGCGAAGCAAGACGGAAATAAAAATCGATGTTTCATTAGCAAAAGCATCAAAATTCCAATGTTAAAAGCTGATGCCGAGATGAAGTTAGAATCTACCATTCTTTTTAACTACAAAGAAACTCCAAAGATCCTAATTTTTGAAAGTAGCAAAAGGAGGATAGAAGAAACTATTAATTTTGCTCTCAAGAAGATTCTGCATAAATAACTTGCCCGCCTTTTTCACATCAAAGGGCACAAATTTGAATATTCCGACGAACGTAGAAAAGCTATCAAGAGAAAGGAATTGACATTCTTTGTGCTTTCCTGTTTCTTCTTGATTCATAGCATGTACGTATATTATAATTCGATGAGTATTGCAATTTTATATCTTGCTAATTGCTTAATATAGAGGATTAAAAATTCTGGGAACTTAAAAGTTGCACAATGAAGATCACCACCAAATCGTGATAATGTGATTTCTCAACAAGAACCTCGCACTCGAATTCTGCATGGGAGAATCCTCAACTGCTTTGATGAAACATGTTGGCTCCAATTACCCGAATCTAGTGTCAACAAGGCTGGGCTTTGAGTGTCTAAACAAGTCGCCCAAGTCAAGATAGACTAACTGACAAAAAAAAGAAAAAAAAAAGTCAAGATAGACTAAAACTCCCATACTTAGTGTTTGGAACTTGATTTGAGCTCAATCAAGTATAATTTTCCTAATGGAGCTTGACTCAAATAAAAAGTTGAGGTACTATTGTATTCTATGCATATGTCTGGGCAAAAGTATACCATAAGTGCCAAATCTTGGCACGGGTGGATATTTAAGTGTCAAAACTTTCAAAAAATATACTTAAGTTCCACTTTTTTTGAAATTGAATACTTAAGTGCTAATTCCGGCAAGGCTAACTGAAAATCCAACATGGTTTTTTTATTAATAAAAGTGGTATACGTGGAACATTGGAAATGTCTATTTCAGCAATCAATGTGTAAAACAATGTTGTTTTGCCCCCAAATTTATTAATTAAATATTAATTAAATTAATTTTAAAAGAAAAAGAAGAAAGAGGAGGAGACAACATTCGATGGGGCCTCCATAGCCCTCATTGCTGCTGTTGTTGCCTTACCATTGCCGGAAAAGGGTTGGTGACGGTGGGGCAGTAGCAATGAGGGTTGTAGAGGCCCTCGTTGAATGCTGCCTCCTCCTTTTTCTTTTTCTTTTTCTTTTTAATTTTAGTTTTTCAACTTTAATTTAATTGATATTTATTAAAAATCAAATTCGAGAGCAATATGACTTGTTTTGAGCTTATAGTGCCATGTGGATAATTTTTTTAAAGAATTGCCACGCTAGTAAAAAATGTCATTGGAAAAAGCCACATTGACAATTTGGCTAGAAATTCTCGCCATTGGCACTTGAGTATTTTTTTTTCCTCCGATTTTTACACTTAAGTGTACTTTTTGAAAGTTTTGGCACTTAAGTATTTACCGTATCAAGTTTTGGCACTTGCGGTGTCTGACAGTCCATATATCTATGTGTGTGGTTACGGGTGTCTATGTCTAATTTTATAACAATAATTTTTTTTTGAATTAGACTCACAAGCTTGTTGAGCTAAGTATTAGCGACCTTGAGTTCAATTTGACAAGACACTTGAGTAGTTTGTGCCAGAGCATGACTAGAAATCAATCGAGCCCTTCTCAAATAATCATCAACCCAAGACCGGACAACTCATGAGAGCTTGATTTAGTTTCACTTCGAGTAGGTCTTTGCATATGCTCATTGTGAGAGGAACAGGGTATACATTGTGGGTAGGTAGTAATTTTCCTAACATGATTAGCATGACAAGGAATCATATCTTACCAGCACAAGTTGGCTATTATACATGAACTCTCATTTTAATATGCAAGATTCGAGAAAGTATGATCTGCAAGTACGTCAACGAACTTGTATTCTATAGTATACATGCCAAATTCACTGGTTAGACAGAGAAGCAAAAGCCTTCTGATCCAATGAAGATTCCACCAAGATCCTAAGAAAGACTCTTGACCTAATCAATTAATGACTGGGGACCCAATGAGAAATGAGCCCTTTTTATACCCAACTCAATTCCTGGGTTTTTGTATTCTAAACAAAAAGAGAAGTAGAAGGAAAGATTATCTTTATGTTTACAGCACCGACAATCGCAATCCTGCTCATAGTACGTTCACAGTGTCTTTGCATCATTAGAAATGACCCGGACATGATTTCTGCGGAAAAGGTTGGAATGGAGGGCAATACTACGAATGGGACGATTAGTCCTCCGCATGGGACAGCATCCTGGTCGATCTGAGGCACGCAGTCGTGGAAAAGGGATTTGACTACTGCAACCATGCTTCTTTCCGCCATGCCAAGTGCTTCGGCTACGGTGTGTACAATGGTGTATTGACACGTGGACTTTATTAGCTGCATGGATATCACCCACAAGGAAGTCAAGAGAGTGCCCGTATGGTATTGGTGCACAGTTTCAGCTTCGCGATTGTGGACATAGCTAGCAATATAAACTCAGGAATAACCTAAACTTATATTGGAAAATGTCCAAAATCATAATGGTGGCACGTCTATGAAAATCTATAAATTCAATAAGGTTTCATCATAGCGTGGTCTACATGTGGAATGTGAGTGGCTTTGTTAGCCCCATTGGTCTTTGTATATGTTTGAATTGATTAATTGTCTACAAGTATGGATCAATTTGATTTGACAATGTTTGAGCTTGACCCCACATGAAATTGGCAGTGTTGGATCTTGACAAGTACAAAGTTATCTCAATTGAATAGAAAATATTAAAATTGGAAGTGTATAGATATCAATCTCAGACTTTCGTTAAAAATTTCATGAAATGCTAATGTCTATCTTTAAAATGTACTATAGGATTATGGTATAAAGCAATGGATGAATTAGTCAAGATTAGGTCAACAAGCTTGTTGAGCAAAGTATTGGCAAGTTTGAACTTGAATTTGACAAGATCCTCGAGCAGCTCGAGTTTGACTTGAAATCAATCAAGTTGTTATGACTCACAAATCCTTATTAGTCAGACCTCATCTGGAATTTTTTTTTATCATTAAAGTTGAATTAGACCACTTTATCACTTTTCTTCAAACTTAAGTTTTGTTCAGTAGTCGAGGGGTGATATGGTCTTTAAAGTTATCTAATATGCAAATTGGGAGTTTTAAACTTAATCTCAAGTGTGAGCTTAGTATAGGCCTTCTCTTCTTTAATTCAAGTACCCGTCTACATCAACTTGTCCCAAACTTCAATATTCAACACTCATCTTTGTCCCTGCTCTCTTTCTCAACTGAATTATGAAGGCTATCATTGTGACTGCATTGTTACAACACAATGTTCACCTTCACCCCATGTCTCTTCAGCTAGAATGAACCATCAAGGTTGTTCGAAAGCTGCATTGGTCATGAAATTCCTCTCTTGAGATATTCACCAAATATAGATATACACTGGGAGTGGGCGACCAATTAACCATCGGTAAAGAAGGAGAAAATGATCTTATTGAACCATCTACCTCTAATTTCCCGTACAGGTCCACCTCTTGGCAACTCCTTAGAAGATGTCAAACTACTGGCTCTATAAGCCGAGGTATTGCCAGCTTTTGACTTCGAGAAAGAGGTCAAGCAGGAGGTTACCCAAGACGGACGCCAACCGAAAGGCACTAGACAAACTAATGGCAAGTGAGATAAACAAAGCAGCTAGCCTTATGGGTAAAACCTTCTGCAATCAATGCGTTTGCTTAAAACAAGCAGTCAACAAATTGGGAAATGCCTGTATATGATATCATTTATTGGAAGCACACAACAAAAGTCAATTCCTTCTCCTAGGGAGATTGCTAAGGAGCATAAGTTTGAGCTCATCAATATTTCCAGTTAAACCAACTTTCACTTAAAAATTTAAGCCTATGCATTATGGACGAATCATGATATCTTAACTACTCTAGGCGTTTTCTAACACAACTTATAGATGCATCTCAATAATGCATAATATGTTATTGAACTAGTTGTAGTTATATGCAAACTTTCATGTTACCTATCTCTTTACTCACCGCATCACATAGATCCATGCAATAATTCCTCCATTTAACTCCTTCATTTTGTAAGTGTTAAATTATATCTCGAGTTTCAGCTTGTTAGGGAATTGATTGATTGGAAGATGTAGATTCCATGTATTGTAACGATAATTAGGCGTTCAAGGCAAATGTGAGTTAATTCAGAAGTGGCCTTGAAATAAGGAAATTTGCAGATTTTGTTTTTATCTCTCGGGCACAAAGGATTTGTTCTTTCATTTTGTTGGAGAAGATAAAAATTCCCTCCTTGATTAGTTTAAGTTATATACTACATTGAACAAATTGAAAGTTTAGGAATCATATTGTATATCGGATAAAAGTTCATGGACTATTTGTGTTATTTTCCACAAAAGGAAAGAGAATAGTGCGTGGGTTTTTTCTATTTCTTTCAAGCGGCAAGTAATTGAGAGACTCATGTTGTGAGCTGTACATCCAATTAAATTATTTATTTGTAAATAATGTGAGTTTGGAATTAATCTAAGTGTGGGAAACATTTAAGCGTATGAGATATTGTAAATTTAATTTTCCAGATTATTAGTACATTATTTACTGCCAGCTCTCCCTATGAAGTAGGTACCAACACTCAAATTGAACCATGTAAATTTCTTGTCTCCTTGATTGTTTCTCATTTATTTCTCTAATTAATTTAATTTCAAGATCTTGTCAATTTCTGTGTTAATTTAACAACAGTAAAACCTAGACCAATTCAGAAGACAGTTGATATTATAGGATGGAGCATATTATTCTTGATCCTAAAGAGTATCTAGTCTATTTTATGCCTATCGAACCATATACCACAAAAGAATAGACAAGGATGAGGGAATCGAGGAAGTTGTGAATCTCTTGGCTAAGAGTGTTCAAGAGTGAAGACGATGGAATAATCAAGGATGTTGTCACCTAATTCATCTGACATCTGCACTGATGTAATGATATAAGAGGAGCAGCCCAACCTATGTAATCGACCCTCTTATATATAGTTGAAACTAGCTGGCTCTAAGCTTCTGAGAAATATATACTAAAGACATAGACAGATCGCGTATATAAACATCATGTTGAGGTTTCAAGGAATTGTAGGCATCAATGTAGGGCTTCTTTCTTTGTGCACCACGGCAAGTGGTGCCACAAACACGACCATGCTAAACAGAATTTGCGATGGGCAACAATATTACCCTTATGGTCCATATGAAAATACAGTGAATGCAGTCCTAGACGATTTAAGTGCAAACACGACGACTCATGGGTACAACTACTATGGCTCGTTTCTCAATTTGTACTTTCAATGTTGGGGGCATGGAGCATGTAACGACGTGCTTGGACAGTCAGACCATACCGCGTGCATCAATTCTGCAAGACAACAACTCTTTCAAGAGTGCAGCTACTCTGTCGGTGCTCAAATTCAACTCCAAGATTGCAGAGTTAGGTATGAGATATATTCTTTCACCAAATGATGCTCGGTGTGAGAGTCGTTCATTTTTTAAATGATTGAGTGTTGCCTCTATGTAAGAGATCATGTCTAATGTAAAATAAGATAAAAATATATATATGATGACAAGATTGTCCTTCTCAGTGAATAGAGACCGTTATACGTGCGTAACTATTTGCCTAAGTGATGATGAGGAGGAATTGAAATATTAGGAGCATAAACTCCTAAACATCAATCGCTTATCCTCTGTCAATGTAGGATATTTGATGATGACTCCTCTACTTAATTTACCCTTGTAAGACGTGTAGATAACTCTCAAGGATTTCTAAATGGTAGAATGATTGGGATCTTGTATCTTAAAGAGTGCGAATCCTTATGCTCAATTTCTAATTGGTGCTGCAATCACATTGGAGGTCACTTCACAAGCTTTAGGCCTTAGATTCAATTATTCATCGGATATGACTCCACGAAGAGAGCGAATGGATGATTCATGGAGAATACATGAAGAACTTGCTAATGCTATTAGAGCTAGATTGTTAGTTGTGGGATCCAACTACTTTAGGAGTATTTCTATAACAAAAATTAAAAGTCTTCTAGTCCTCCTCTCCTTCAACTAGTTCAATTTGTGGCTCTTCTTCTTGGAGTTTGGCAATTTGAATTGGATGCTGGTAATTATGTCGATAAGAGTTTATGAGACTTTACATGGAGGAGAGAGGTTGAAGGCAGGGAAGATAAACAGTACAGGAAGTGAAGGAAGACGAAGAGAAGATGAAAAGAACCTAAAGAAAAGCAAAAAAAAAAAAAAAAAAAAGAAAAAGAAAGAGAAAAGAAATCATAAAGACAAAAAAAATAAAAATAAGGACATCGTTTTGGCAATTGCAAGACGTTTACGTCGGCATTTTCATCCCAAAATTGCTCGAAAGGATTACATAAGAATTTTGTGCATAGATTTAGGGCCACAATGTGAAAATTAAAAATTTTGGGACAAAATTGATAGTTGTACAATAAATTTAAATCTATTTAATAAAATTCCCTATAAATAGGGATTAGTGAATTCAGGAGAGAAAATAAACCATTAATTTTACTCTTAAGAAGATTCTCATCAATAGCTTGCGCAACTTTTCTTTATCAAGTCGAAAATCTAGCTAATTTGACAAATGTAGGAAAGCTATCAAGAGAAAAGAATTTACATTCTTTGTGCTCTCAAGTTTCTTATTGATTCACAACATGCAATTATATTATGCTTGATATCTATTGCAATTCCATATCCCGAAACTACATGATGCAGTTCGGGTCCACTTTATTAAATAAAACTACATGTAAACTCTAGCGAAAATTTGATTGATATGAAAATATATATCACCATAATTTTCAGTATATTATTTCTCTAGCAAAAATTTATGTCAACACAAATATTTAGAGTAATATAACAAATATAATCTTAGACTAATGTATCTTGTTAGTTACTTAATATAGGGGACTTAATACTTGCATGATGGAGATCGCAACCAAATCGTGAGTGACGAGACTTCTCAAGGACCTCAAATTCAAGTTTTGCATGTGAGAATGCTCAACCGCTTCAATGGAGACTTTGGGTCCAATGAAGAGAACTTAGTGTCGACATGGATGGCCACTGGGCATCAAAATGAGACACAATAATGCCCAAGTCGAGATCCACTTAACTCATACTCAGTGTTCTAAACTCGATTTGCGCTCCATCACATATTAATTTCATATATATCCGCATGTGTGCATGCACGTGCATGGTTAGGGATGTCTATGCCTAATTTTATAATATTAAATTTGTTGAATTGGGTTCGAGAGTGTTGGGATATAATACGTAGAAACAACAGGATTTTACAATTTACGTCAACACGAAATCACTAAAGAAATAAACGAGAAAAATAAAGACACTAGAAATTTATGTGATTCAGTCTGAGTATCAGTATCTACATTTATAAGAAGAGCCAGTAGCAAATAATCTATTAAAATCGGAAAATTAGAGTTTACAATCGCTCAAACGTTCAAGTGTTTCCCACACCTAGATTTGACCAAAAACCTAAAGTGTTTATAAATATACAACTTACTTGAGTATAAACTCGTGGCACAAAATTATCGCGTGTACAAGCTCAAAATAAAACGCTCTACATACACCTGATTCGTGTATGTACGAAATCGCGTATCTCTTCAGAGCTTCGCACCACTTCTCTTTCTCTCGTACGGGTGCAGCGGTGCGGACGTGCAGCCTTTTATTGCTTCGCGCGGCTCCTCAGGTAAAGAAAAGAAGACCTGCATAATTCCTCTTTTTAGACGTCTGCCCAGGTCAAACTTTTGATCTGGGCCCACCTATTTTGTTTCCGTGGCCGTAAAAGTGAAATCCAGCGTGGTGTGCGTGAGTGTGTGCCCAAGCTTTGGGCCCCACTGTGAATAAGGAGACTTCGGCCATCCCGAAAACGGAACCTCCTGGAGACTTCGGCGTAGACGTCCGTGTGTGTATGTCCATAGAAGAAATTCTTCTTTTTGTATTTATCCGAGTTGAAATCTACTTGAGAAAAACTTTATCAAAAAATTCAGTTTGACAAAGAGTTTGTTGAGCTGAGTATTGGCAAGCACGAGTTTCAATTTGAAACAATCCTCGAGTAGTTCGAGCTAGAGCTTGACTAAAAACCCGTCGAGCTGTTTCAGAAGATCATCAACCCAAGCTTGAGCAACTTGTGAGATCTTGACTTAGTTTCACTGCTAGTTGGCTTTCATATACGCTCATTGTGAGAGGAAGAGGGTATATATTAAGGTGTAGGCACAAAAAAAAAAAAAAAAAAAATTCCCTATTCGACTGGCATGACAAGGGATCATATCTTGGGGTGTTGAGCATCCCAAGTACCAAAATTTGGCATGGATTGACAATTTAGTGCAAAAACTTCCAAAATGTAAATTTAAGTGTCAAAATTGGAGAAGCAATGAACACTTAAGTGTTAACATCAAGAATTTCCAACCAAACTGTTGACATGGTTTTTTCCAGTGAATTTTTTACTGACGTGGTAATTCTTTTAACGACATGGCGCTAATATAACTAAATAAGCACAAAACGACTCATTTTGGGACAAACATTGCTGAGTGGACATTCTGGCGAGCCACATAGACTAGTTTTATTATTAAAATAATATCACATCAGATTTCTAGCAAGTCTCACTAGAGTTGACACTCAAGTATCCGATTTAAAAAAAAAAAGTGACATTTGAGTATGCATTTTGGAAATTTTGGCACTAAAGTGTGGCATTAGAATGGTACGTGAGATGTACTTTTGCCTCATATCTTGTGCAAACACAAGCTGGCTATTATATATAATTCTGACTTTATAATATACAAGGATACGAGAGAGCATGGTTTGCCAAGATGTCAACAAACTTAGATTATACCGTGTGTGTGTGTGTGTGTGTGACAAATCAACCGGTTAGAACGAGGAGCAAGACCCTTCTGATCCAATGAACATTCCACCAAGATTTCTAGAAAATTTGGCAAAGGTTGTCGCCCCCAGATCACGTCTAATATTGATCATAACGAGCAAGAAAAGACTCTTAAAACCTTATGATCCAATGAACATTCCACCAAGATTTCTAGAAAATTTGGGAAAGGTTGTCGCCCCCCAGATCATATCTAATATTGATCATAATGAGTAAGAAAAGACTCTTAAAACCTAATGGACCAATGACTGAGGACCCTATGAGAAGTGAGCCCTTTTTATACCCAACTCAGTTTCGTGTTTTCTCTACATTAAACGCAAAGAGAGTTTGAGACGGAAAGTGAATGCCATCATCATGGCCACATCGCAGAAAATCGCGGTCCTGCCCACAGTACTTTCCCTTTGTCTTTGTATCATTAGAAGTGAACCAGGCGTGACTTTTATGGACGAGGTATGCAACGGAGAAGAGTACGGAATGGGAAGATTATGCCGAGGCAATGGACACCGTCCTGATCCATCTGAGTTTCGGTCCATCTGAGGTTCGACACAGCGGAAAAGGGGTTTCATGCTTCTTTCTTCCATGCCCAGTGCTTCGGCCACGGTGGGTGCAACGGTGCGCTGACGCACACCGACTGTACTAGCTACATGGATTTCGCCCACACGGAAGTCAAGAGAGTATGCCCATACAGCATTGGCGTGCAACTTCAGCTTCGTGATTGTAGGCTTAGATATGAGCAATACACATTCAGAGAATAACCTGAGCTTTCATTGCATCATAATACGTCACCTCTAAGAAAATCAATAATTAATAAGATCTCATCATAGTGTGATATGAACAAGGAATGAGTGGCATCATTGGTGTGACTTATATCTGTATTTGTTTGAATTGATTAACTGTCTACAAGAATAGTTCAATTTGATCTGACATTGTTTGAGCTTGACCACACTCAAAATTAACAATAATAGATCTTGACGAGTGCAAAGTTATCTCAATTAAATTTGAAGAGGATGGATTTCTTCTCTCTTTGTTTGTTTGTTTGTTTGTTTGTTTTTTTTTTTTTTTGGGGGGGGGGTTGGAAAAAATAATAGATTTCAAATTCACATTTCATTGATAAATGTCAAGAAAAGACTTTCTGTTGTTAAAAAGTACCATAGGAAACGGATTAGATGAGATCGGAACTTAAAAAATCAAGATTATTATAAGCTAATTGCATGGATATATGAGAAAAAGAGCATACACCCTAGATGTAAAATAAAGTCCCTAGAGTTAGTTGTCGATCTAATTTAGTCCCTCCAGTTTCACTTGCATGAATAATGACTTAAGCAAATTCAAACTTTAATTACCTTTAAAGAAAAATATTTAAGAATATAAATTAACAATTCTCATTCTTTTTAATCAACAAAACTAGTTTGATAAAGGTCTTGTTTGGTTCGGCTTTTTCAAGGAGCTTTGGGGGAAACATGAAGTGTTTGGTAAGTGTTTTTGGGATTCTATTGACCAAATGCTAGCATTGCGAAAGTTGAAAGTCCAAGGCAAATCCCCACCTATTTTGGGCTTTCAATATTTTGGGAATGCGAGTCTTTATGTTTATTTTCATCTTCCTTGATTTGCATGGAGGAGCTAGAGGCCGATGACTAACACCTAAGGGGTCTCGCATCCCCAAAACTGCTGCCTGGGGTCGTGCGACCTCAAGCATCGCTCGAGTCACCCAACCTCAGGCGGCGTCCCCTTGGTCATCCGACCTCAAGCAATGTTGCTAAGGTTCCCATGACCTAGGCGACGCTTGAGGTCACTGACCTCATGCAAGGCTGCCTAGTGTTTAGATTTGACCGCGGTAGTTGGTCAGTGGCTAAGCTCCACCGGATTTAATTTTAGACTTTGTAAATATTTAGCAAAAGTCCTTTACAAATTAGATTTTACCAAATGGTATTTAAGCCAAAATTATTTTCCAATACACTTTAAAGTTATAATTTACCAAACGCAATAGCATTTAAAAAAATCCCTTTAGCTCAAAGGTATTTGCAGTTTCCCAAAATCATTTTTCCAAAACCGAACCAAACGGGCCAAACACTTGAAATATTGAATAAGAAACTTTAGAAACCAAACATGGGACCTTCACCTTTGTTTCTAAAGAGTGGAAAATAAAAGAAGATGGCAAAGTGACATGGAAATCTCTCTTTCTTTGCAAGAATGAATTGAAGCTTCCTTTTTAAAGCTTGAATACTTGTTGTGGTTCATACGATCAATGAAGGGATGTATTTGGAAGACTTACATAAGTTACAAAGGGATAAAAATGATTAACTAGGATTAAAAGTAATGATGACTTGACGTTAAAATCATGTGTCAAAAAATAAAGGTTATGTGATCAGATTAGAAAGTCACAAATGACTTAATATAGGTGACTTCCAAGTGGATATTTTGATAGTCTAGCAAGATATATTATGCTTTGATAAATGAACAAGAAAATCAATGTCCGTTCTCAATATCAATAAGTCCAAAAAATATTTTAAACTCAGTAAAATTATGAATGAAAGACATCCGACATTTATTTCGGATCGCATCGTTCCCCGTCAATAGTAACTGTGGCAACATATAAAATTCATTGCATTTCAAGTCCTACAGACTCCGAAAATCATCCATCATACTTTTCCACGTCACCAAAATTATTGACTCACTTGACATCCTACACGTGCCATCCAAAACTCCAAGTTAATTCGTAATTAACTTTATATCCTAAAAATCTGGATGTCAAAGTGGAGCTCGTTGTTCAGCCATTAAAGAGCAATGGCAGGGAAGCTTGGTTTCAGCGGGGACCAGCTGGACATGTTGCCGGAGCTGCAGGACATCTGCCGAAGCTACTGAGGCATCGAGAAACCTGCAGGAAAAACGTTAGGTGCTGCGGAGAAGCTGTGGACAGTTGGAGGCGTGGCTATGGTGCTCTCTGGATGTGCTGGACAACCAACCAAAGCTGACGGGCTGGAAAGGCGCTGCTGCTGGTTGTACCACGAACATAAGGAGCAGATTGCAGTGGAGCGCGACGGTGAGGTGATGACAGGGAAGGACCAGTCGCAGTGACTTGGCGAGGCTCAGGCTGGTCTGGCCATGCAGAGAAGACATTATACTGGACAGAGGCCAGCAGGGAAGCTCCGGTGGCAGTGAAGGCTAGCTGGGCGTGGCATGGGCCACCAACGTTGCTGGGAAGCTAGCAGGCATGGGGCTGGACGGGAGCAACACCACTTCGCTGGAGGAGCTGCCGTCGTTGTTGGAGATCGCTGGTGGATGTTAGGCAATGGCCTGAAGCCCTGAGACTGCTGGATCTTGCCTGCAGTTGTTACTGGACAAGTCACCGAGGCTGCTGGAAGCTATTGGAACAGGCGGGGAGGCGGCAGTAAAGGAGCTGCTACAACGTCGTCTGGATAGGGGGTGTAAATGACGCGAGTGGAGGCCATGAGAGGACAGAGGCTTCGCCCTCCTTCGCTTCAACATTTCCTTCTTTGGAGCGTGTTCTTGTGTATTCTTGTCTCCCTCCCCATGAATGTCTTGATAACACGTTCATATAGACTCAAATTTAGGAGAAAATATTGGTGCCACTCATTTTTACACAACTCCATTCAGTGAGCGGCGCAAGGTGGAGAATAAATATCCTTTATTGCCTTACCTTCCTAATTTGGACCAAAAGAATATATCGTCTCCCCTTATTGTCATTCTATTAAAATTCTTAAGAGTAATTATCCTTTATTGCCTCCAAATTTGATTAAATATTGCAATATTTCTTAGTTTAGCACACCCCATGTGCTTATATCATGTGATTTTTGGCCATTAGGATTTTCAATGGGCTGGGCCGAACTTGGTTTTCCTGCGAGCTCAACCAGATAATTTTATTAAGGACATGGTTAAAGTATCAACCTGAATATGCAACTGCAGTGAATGTGGTCCTGGACAACTTAACATAGCTACTTGAAGGTACAACTACTATAGCTTGTCTCCCGAGAGAGAGTAGCGGCATGCTTGGACCCGCGGACTGTAACCCGTGCATAGGTTCAGCGAGGCAAAAACTCTTTCACGAGTGCAGCCACGCTGTTGGTGCTCGAATTCAACTCAATGATTAGAGAGTTAGGTATGAGATGTATTCTTTCGCCGAATGATGCTCGGTGGGAGAATTGTTCATTCACTAAATGATGGATTGTTGCCTCCACGTAAGAGATCGGGTCTATTATGTTGAATTAATCACCGCCTCTCTCTCTCTCGAATTCTCTCCTCACTTCGCATTTGACCAGATTTTTATTCAAGTTGGCAAGTTGCTGCACTCCACCTTTTAGGCAAGTTGCTATATAAAATAATAAATGAAATGTGTAAGAAAGATGGCAAGGTCGGTTAATGAACCGACTTCAACAGCCTATAAAAAGGAGCTAGTGTTCCATTTAATGGCATAGGGGTCTTGTGTAGTGAGTGGGGTCTTTACAGTGTGTTGTGTAGAGCGTGCTGTGTGTGCATGTGAGAAGTAAGAGTCGTGTTGAGAAAGAAGAGAGCTGAGCGTGCTGGGTAGCGTGTGGTGAGTAGTGGAGAGAGTGGTGTATAGTGTGAGGTGTAAGTGTAGAGACTCCATTTAGTGTTGGGGCATAAAGATTAGGGGTAAGTATGGTTTCATGGTAAAATTTAAAACCTGAGAACCGGACTTGTGGGAACATGTAGATTTCATATTCTAAAGTATGCATAGTAGGTTCTAAGTTCCAAAAAATGATGAATCTATTTGGACAGGTAGGTTCCAAGTTCTTAATTACAGGACTTGGAACTTGGAACTTGTAAACTAGAACCAAAACAAGTTTTAATGTCTTTCTTGGTACATGTCTTCGCGCGATCTTACGATATTCTATATCGTTTGATGATGAGTGTATAATCTGGAAGCACTAGTTTGAGCTTCTATTTTATGACTGATACTTTTACTTTATTGATGCTCATATTTTCCATGTGTCTTTATGGTCAATGAATTATAGCAGCAAATGATGGTCATTAAAGGTTTTAATTCATTACAATCGTTCAAATTAATAATATAGTGGAACTTGAGGTAGACTTTGGAACTGACCGTGAAACCTATAACAAGGTAGATTCTAGATTCTAAGGTATGTAGGGTAGATTCTAATTTCCAAAAAAAAAAAAAAATGAGGAACTTGTTCCAACGGGTAAGTTCAGGTTTTAGATGGAATTTGTATGGAATCTGGAACCGCTCACCCCTAATAAATATATGCCTATTGTGTGAGTAGTTTAAATTAAGTGTTCTTGTAATATTGAGAAAGTGCTTATTATAGTCGCGCTTTGGTGAAGTCCAACAAATGCTATTAGAGCTACACCAAGCAACTCAACATAATATATGACAAGATCAAGAATAAGTATGATAATAAAATTGTCCTTCTCAGTGAATCGGGACCATTATGCATGAGCAACTGTTTGAATCAATGATGAAGATGAGAAACCAAACTATTATAAGCATAAACTCTTAAACATCAATTAGGTTTGCTATGTCAATACAGGATATTTGATGATGACTCCTGTATTTAATTTCCCCTTGTAAGATGTGTAGATAATTAAGGATTTTTTAATGGTAGAACGATTGGGATCTTGTATTTTAAAAAGCACGAAGCCTTATGTTCAAGTCCTAATTGACGCCACAATCACTAGTGATAGGCCAAAGTCCAACATATACATGAAAGGGAATGTTAGAATAGTTAAATATTGAATTGGACATTTATATAATAATTTAAGTCTTTACAATAGTTGATAGTGGTTTCGTAAAATTTTATAATTGCTCCATGCCACGATATCATCATTTCCCCAAAGGACTGATCGAATTCCAATGAAAGTGCATCCATTTAAAAAATTAGAGATCTTACATTGATTGATCAAGAGACAGTTTTATGACCTTTGATAGTACACTAAATTTCAATGATCGCCGGTAAAACTCACCCATTCTAAAAGGAGCTTTTATTAGTAAAATGGCAGCTAGCTAGAGAGAACAAGAGTATACATTAGAAATTAACTAGTACACTTGCCCATGCGGGTTTATTTTTCCAGAATTATTGAAAAATTTTATTTGTTAAAATTGTTTTTCCAGTCTTGCACCATCGCTCTCTATAACAATAATGTATTTATAGAATTTTTTTAGAGAGTGACAGTAATCATGAAGTTGAATAAGCATAAAGAAATATCACTGAATGCAATGCATATCACTTGGTTGATAATTGAACTTTATGGATTCATTTGCCTTACTTATGAATTTACTTTACCGTTATCAAATATTTCTTCTTATTTTAAAGGATTGGATTATCATAGCCTATTTCTATCTAATTCAACTTGAGTTTTTCAGTCACTTTTTCATGTAAATATTATCTTCCAAGAAACATTACTCCGATATTGCATTTTACTACATGTTGTATTGTATGGAACCGAAATAGTTGTACTCTCTATAGTGAATGATATTATCAATTTTTTCACTCTATATTAACTACTGAATACATTATTAGATATTTTCTGTATATATACCACAATAACATGTCATGCACAACAAAGCCGATCATACGTAGATAGACACATTATTTTATGATTCTCATAAAGAAAATTCTACTAAAATAATGCACTATTTGCACTTTATACAAAGAGTATCGAATTCTTGGTTTTAGGGTTCCTATGTTGTTGCCACGTCGTCGTCGGTGCTCCAGATACACGACCTTGAATTCAATACGTACATTGCATGAAGAAAGAGAAAACCCATCAATACTCTTCCAAATGCTAAAGATATATACATAGTGGCTAAAAAATGTGCTTATAAAAATAATGCGACACAATGGACTGTCGTATAAATAGGGTATAGCAAAATCTCGAGAGAATTGGCCTTGTCACATAATGAATCGATTATTTCATAAAGGAAAAAATAGAACATAAACTGCCCATGTGTTAAAATAATTTTATGCGAGTGGTCTCATATGGCCTTAAACTACTCACTCTGTCCGATCAATTATGTGTGAAACCTCTGGCTTTTGCACCACTAGTATATACTATAATTACTCTTTCATAATTTAACATTTGAATCAATAACATTCCCTTTTTTAGGAAAGTACATCACAATATTGATGGAAGCATCTCAAATAATACAACAGGCTTAAGCATCCCAACACAGTGACATGCACTGTGCTATTTTTACTTGAAAACTAGATGCGCAGAAACTAGACTCCACACATCTACCAAACCACACTCATAATCCTCAACTCCATGGATGAGACTAGTACTTATTCATCAGTGCAAGGTCAGACCGAATCAACTCCGAAAAAAAATCCATGGCATCACGAGGAAGCCCCAGAGACACAACCAAGTTGTCGGTCTCCCCGCTTTGGGAAGCGACCAAGACGAGGTTGTGGGGGACCATGGTCGGCGCCACTTGGAACGGCCTCCCGAACCCGAAATCCGTTTCGTAGAAAGAGAGCCGACTCCACTTGCTGATGCAGCAAGTGTTACCCTCGTAGTCGACCACGACCCTGTTCAGCTCGACGTGGTCGATTGCCGACCGTATGTAACTCTCGGTGACGCATCGGAGCGCCTCTTGCACGGTCCGGACAGCGAACGAGAAGGGCTTGCGGGTCAATTCGCCCGCGCTGCACTCGGCGCACGACCAAGCAATGCCGTTCCCAAAGTAGCCGCTTGGCAACGGCTGGTCGAACTTGGGTCGACCGTCGACCGCGGTGAGAAGCTTTGTTGTCTCGTGAGGATCCATTCCGAGAACTTTGGTTCGCGCAATCCACACGAGCGCCGATATGACTTCGAAGCTCGTAGGGACTATGGAAGAGCCATCGTGGGTTGTGATTGCTGACAATTTCTTGAGTTGGATGAGAGTGTGTGGTTCGAAGTAGAATGATCTGTAAACATGAGGCTTGGTTTGGGGGTCGACTATCTTTTCAGACGGCCGATCTATCGGAGCATATTCATGGTGGGGGAGATCGACACATGGAGGTTGCCTTGGGCACAACACCGATCGATTGAGAAAGGGAAGAATCGACGGCGACCTGCCTTGAGCCACATCACTCCAGCAAGTTAGGAAGTCCGCAAGGGCTTTACCATCGACGAGGACATGATTCATCACAATGCCGACGGTTATCCCTCCGCACTTGAATGTCGTCACCTGGATTATACATACACTATAAGCGGGTGTTTACATCAGAAAACGAATCTCTGGAAACATTACCTGCACGGTGAGCAAAGATTCTTCCACTATGGTTTGGGCTCCGTCGCTATGCTTCACAAGTTTTCGCAGTGTCCCAGGATTGATGACGCTAATATCGCCTAGCATCCCAATGTCATCGTCCGACATCGCTTCGGCGAACAAGACACCTTCCCCGGTGCATGTCGCTGCCATCTTCCCATCACTGCCCATGACAAGTCTGCCTGCGAATGGATAGAAGTCGACCAATACCTCCGCCAGCGACGCTCTGATCGTCTCTGTCGCAGTGGAACAGCTTCCCCTCCCTTCGCCTTTGAAGGCGAACACGATCTCAATCATGTGAGGGTAGGTCTGGTCGAGGTTAGAAAGAACGTAGAGCCCGCCGGACGTTTCCCTCGCCGGAGAAACGATAACCGCATTCATGATATTCACGACGAGTTCTCGCGTAGCTCCGATGTTCGTTGGCTTCTCATTTCCTGCTTCTTTGCGCGAGTTAAATTTAATTATTTGTGGGCTTTGGTGAAAACAGAGGTATTTTATATATATATATATATATTATCAATTCTATATACCTTTTGGTTTGAACCAGAAGGAGATTTAGAGACAAGGCTCAAATCTGGAAAATAGTTGTTGGAATTTTCTTGTTACAATGCATCCACTTGTTGTACAATTTGCTTGTTAATGCAAACAACTTCGACAAAATCAATATCTACATGTCTCAAGCTATGGAGCTATTTGGTTATACGGATTAGTTTAAAATCTCATTTTTCTGCGTTATTTTATAAAAATGACGGCGACAATTTGCTTGTGGAGGAATCTGATGTCGATTGTTTCTAGGGTAAAAAATTTCACCTACTTCATTTGTAAAAACATGATTAGTGAATCAATGACACTTTTTGGTCAAGGAAAATATTTATACATAAAATTAAAAAAGTGAATTCATAAATCTAAGGAGAAGAAAAAACTTTTCATAATTGTTCATCTTGAATTTTCAATATTTTAATTCTTTTATTTAAAAAATCAAATTTCAAAATTTCAAAATTTTTTTCTCTTTTACTTTCTTTGTTTCTTCTTTGCCAATCATTGGGCCTTAGTAGCCAGCCACAAGTACAAGCCAGTAAGGCTAAAAATCGGAAAAGGCTTGAGCTTGCCAAGACTGGCGAGCTCAACCTCACTACAACAAGTTAGAGCACAACCTTGCCCGAAGTCAGCCAGGTCCACCCTTGTCAAGCCTCAGCAATGGTGCCAGTGGCCTGTTGTAGTTGTCATCGAGGCCTCTAGTGAGGGAGGAAGAAGGAAAGCGACATATTTAAAAAGTTGCCAAGATTGAAAACATTTTTCAAATGAGATCTAAAAATTAAAAACAACTTTGATCACATATCACCATATAAAGGAAAATCAACCATTTCCCTGAAAAATAATATTTTTAAAAGTGTTTTCCTTTTTCATGAAATTTTCTCTCAAACAAACACTCTTATTTTGAATTATATTAGTTAAGTGATGTGTTAATTGAGATTAGGGTTCGTTATCTAGACTTATCAAAAGTCAAAAATAACTTTTTAACTTTCTAGTCAAATCAAAAAAATAAAAATATTCAAATTTTAAAAGATTATGCAAAAATTATATATGAATATTCGTGTCAATAATGATCTATTTCATGTCAATAATTAACTATTATTTCTTAATTGCATACAAACTATTTTAAGTTAGAGTCATTTGTATAAGCCAAAGGCGTCAATCCACATGGCTTGCAAGTAGTCCATGGGCTTCCAAGTAATTGAAAGTGTACTCCTTGATATAACCAAAAAAAATTGTCGGTCTCTTTTGATTGTCATTGCACCCTAATAAGCATTACTTGACTTAAAATCTAATATTCATTTGTCTATATATTTACAAATTTTCACTTTCTAAGTACCTTGGCAAAAAGTGCAAAAAGTTTCTCCACAAGGAAAGTCAATATACTAACACGTATTCAAGATATAACTTTGACATGTGAATTTTCTTAAATGATGGATATTTTTCTTTCATGGCTGCAAGTATGAAAAATGTTTTACGTCAATGATGCTGGTAATTGAAACCCTACGTATATTTTCTTTTGCAATAAAGATGTCTTTCATTTTTCATTTTTGTTTTGACTGACTCATAATTTTTGCTAATTTAAAAAATCCCACTTAGCCGGGTAAAACATATGTATTCACCATCACCCATAAAAATATATTCATATTCACAAGTATCTACAAGTCAATTTGGTCATATACAAGATACACAATGCTCACACTACGTACTGTCCTTGCTTTCATGCTCAAATGTTTGTTCGAGAACTTTGGAACCCACCCTGTGGATAACATTGCAAAGAAAAAAAATCAGTAAATTATACCAAAGTCGTAAGTAAGGTTATTTTATCATAAACCTTTTCATTCTATAAGTTTAAAAAAATAACCACATGCAACTTTTACTATCTATCCATAGATTCTCTACTAATCATTTAGATATAATATTAGACGAGAAAAAAATTCATCAAATTACTTAAATCAAAATGGGAGTAAATTTCACAGATAGTTATTCAAAAGTAAATAATTTTACAAAAATTAATAATTGATTATATCGCTTTGAAAAATTAGTCAATGAAAAAAATTTCATTATTAAAAGCAATATATACATAGACATTTTCATTGATAATAAAAATATTTTTTATTTATTCATTTTTGTAATCAATAAAAGTTATCATAGTTTTCTCAACCGTGGATTTACAACAAAATACACGCAATCATAAACTTTGCAATCAAGTTGCTGAACTTTGATTCTTATTGTCAGCACTAAACTTTTTATTTATTCACAGTGGATGGCACTTTTAACGGGATCTGACCAACTTTTCAGTCAAATGCTAACTTAAGACACATAGCCATTGGATTTACTATCATTACCTTTTTCAACGATCTTTCTTTTGACCTCATTCAACCTCAGTTCAAAGCAGTGCAATGATTCATCCCACCTTTTGTCCTCCGCCATGTATACTGCTCCTCTTGAATTATCTTGTGAAAAAGGGTTTGACATTAATGAGAAAAGGAAGCTCCCCCCGAATCTTTAAGAACTAGTTTTCCCTTAGGCCGTTCGTGCTTCTCTTTTCAGTACCTTCTTGACATATTTTGCTGGGGGAATTGCATTTGGCCCCCCAAGTTCTTGGGATTGTGTTAAGTTGCCCTATGACACATCAATTTTTGCAATTCGCCCCCCAACCTGAAATTTTTTACAATATGGCCCTCAGCATTCTCTAGCTCAATTTTTCTTACATGTCTTGATTGTACGTTATCTACATATGTCAGTTCAAAAATAGGGAGTATTTATGTTTAAGAATTGTATCGATTTGCAGTATTGACTCTGGTCAAATTTTCTCAGAAACCCAAGTCACATGCTCCTACATGTAATATATTTCTGAATTATTTTTTCACTTTTTATATATATATATACTTATATAACGAATTTGTCTTCCATAATTAGGCATAGGGTAGGTATTGCAATTGATTTTTAATACCTACGGGGCTCATTGAGAAAAATTAAAATGTCCGAGGCAATTTGCTACAACAACTAAAAACTCGGGGTCAACTAGGGTTGATTTATAGTGAAGTTTGGTTTGAATAAATGTTTCTTTATCAAATATCTCTAAATAAAAACAAGAATGTACTTATCATTATTATCAATGTATTGAATGATACATGTATTGAATAAGAGACGGACATTCATTGTATATGAAGATCTACTTAGAATGTATAATACAAATGTACCATAATAAGTACATTAGCTAAAATGAATGTAATGAATATTCATTTGTGTATTTAATAACAAAAAGTTTTTTTTTTTTTTGACTTTTCAGCAAGCTTGAACAAACTAGGCCTTTCTTTAAAAAAAGAAAATAACAAAAAGGAGAAAAGGGGGCAAAAGCTTTGATCTGTACTGGAAAAAAGTTTGAAATCAAAGGTTTAACGTTCCTCAGCTCCATCCGACGTCGTCTCGTCCGTTCGCGATGCTCCCTGCCAAAAGCCTCGCCCTGCGAAAACAGCCACTGCTTTCTTCGTATTGCGCTTTTTTCAAAAGGTTTCGAAGCGAAGCAATGAACCGTCGCGGTGTCAGCAGCGATCACTGGTCTTTCCTGGTAACGCTGTCCGCTCATGAAATGTTCTGCCTTTCTCAAAACAGGGGTGTCGCCAGGGAGCTGAGGAGGGAAAGGACAGCATGCGAGCGAAGACAGAGGGGAATGTCGCGCGGTCTGAGCAGGCTGGCGGCAGCTGGCACCGTCCTTGGAGGGAGACGAGCTCAAAAGGGGGAGAGCTAGGAAGAGAACGGGGGAGAGAAGAGAGAAGAAAGAGAGATCCGGTCAGTTAAACCGGGAGAGAAAGAAGGAGCGAGATGGAGAGGGCCTCTTCTTCGGCTGAAAACAGGAGAGAAAGGGTGAGGGCTGCTTCTCGAGGGGTTCGGGCGGAAACCAGAGAGGGCGAGCGCTGCTCGAGAAGGAGACGGTGGACATCTGCTCGTGGGAGCCAGAGAGAGCGAGAGAGAAGCGACTGTGCGCGAGATCTTCGGCGGTGGCAGCGTTCCGGTGGCGGAGGAGGTGACGTTGCGGTGGTCACGGACCGGAGGTGGGGCTGGTCAAGTGCGCTCCTCTCTCGCGCGGCCGCCAGAATTGAACGAGGAAGGTTCGGAGAACAGAGGGAGATTCGAGCGAGAGTTGAGGAGGAGAGTGAAACTCGAGAGCGAGAAGGAGTTCTCCAGCAGCTCTGCCACGCCCGAACCCTCTCCGACGACCTCCGGCCGATGCCCTTGAGCACACCATCTTTCGCTCCCAAATCTTTACGTCGCCGGTGAGTTCCTTTTTCGGTTCGAACCTCCCTTGCCCGAGGATCCCGGCTCGAAGATACCAAGGCGGCATACCATATAGCCCGATTTGACACGAGCTCGCCCGCTCGTTCACCGTCTCCGAGCTGAACAACGTAAGTGCCTTCTAAGTTCCTTCAAGGAATGCCTTCTGGAATCTGAACCCATCGACATATAATGTCATTTGATTACTTTTATTTAAGAGTCTTAAGTAATGAATTATAATTCAACTAGATTTTATTAGCTGGTCAATCCCTATTTAGTCGCCCAAAGATGGAATATTGCTTGTAATATGCTCATGCATATACCTCAACATATTGCTTGTAATATGCTCACACGTATACCTCAACAGATAATTTATATCATGAAGAAAAGACAATCCATCAATACTCTTCCAAACGCTAAAAATATATAGATAGTGCTAAAAAAGGGAGTATGAAAATAATGTGATAAAATGGATGGACAAATAAATAGGGCATACTGAACACTAGAAAGAGTTGGCCTTATCATGTAATGAATCAATTATTTTATAAAAAGAAATGGAGCATAGACCACCAGTGTGTTTAGATAATTTTACACAAGTGGATACGTGATACCTTTGGCTATAATGTAATAAACATTGCCTTTTTTAGCGTATGCTGTGGTTACTTTTTCATGAATTGACACTTGTTTCTCTAACATTCCCTTTTTCATTGATGGAAGCGTATCATATAATACATTAGACATAAGCAGCCCAACAGGCTCTGCGATTCTCCTCCTTAGACTTCGGCCATGTCTGCCAAACGAACACGTACTCATTTTCATAACGAGGCTAAAAACTTGCTTTTCAGTGCGAGCTCAGACTGAATCAGTTTTGCAAAAACATCCATGGCATCGCGAGGAAGCCCCAGTGACGCGACCAACTTATCGCTCTCCGCGCTATGAGAAGAGACCTAGACGACGTTGTGGGGTACAGTAGCTGGTGCCACTTGGAACGGCCTCCCGAACCCGAAATCGTCTTGTAGAAAGGGAGCCGACTCCACTTGCTGATGCAGCAAGTGTTGCCCTCACGATCGACCACGACCGTGTTCATCTCGATGTGGTCAACGGACGACCGTATGTAACTGTCGGTGACGCATCGGAGCGCCTCGTGCACAGTCTAGACAGCAAACGAGAAGGGCTTGTGAATCAGTTCACTCGCTCTGCACTCTGCACAGGACCAAACAAGGCCAGTCCCGAAGTATCCGCTCGGCAACGGCGTGTTGAACTTGGACCGACTGTTGACTGCAATGAGAAGCTTTGCTGTTTCATGAGGATCTATTCTGAGGGCTTTAATTCACAAAATCCACACGAGCGCCGATATGACTTCGAAGCTCGTAGGGACTACAGAGGAGCCATCGTTGGTTGTGATTGTGGACGCTTTCTTGAGTTTTACGAGAATGAGTGGCTCAAAGCAGAATGATTTGTGAACAAGGGGCTTAGTTTGGAGGTTGACTATGCATTCGGGACGCCGATCCATCGGAGCATACTCGTGGTGGGGGAAATCGACGTGTAAAGGTCACCTCAGGCGCAATACCAATCGATCGAGAAAGGGACGAATCGAAAGCGGCTTGGCTCGAGCCACATCAGTCCAACAAGTTATGAAGTCCGTGAGGGCTTTACCATCGACGACGACGTGATTTATGAGTTTTCGCACTATCAGCAAAGGTTTTTTCCAATATGGTTTGGGCTCCATCGCTGTTGTTCATGAGTTTTCGCAGCATTGGCGGATCGATGATGCTGATGTCGCCCAGCATTCCGATGTCGTCCTCCGACATCGCTTCGACGAACGGGACACCTTCTCCCGTGCATCTCACTGCCATCTTCCTGTCACTCCCGCGACGAGTCTCCCTGTGAATGGATAGAACTCGACCAATATCTCGCCCAGCGATTCTCTGAGCATCTCGGTCGCAGTGAAATGAAGACGAGCAGACGCTGGGAGGAAGACGAAGTGACCGGATCTGGCCATGGCGGAAGACGAAGACGAACAGACGCTGGGAGGAAGATGAAGCCATGAATACTTTCTTCCCGAGCGGTGAGGTGGTCGGGGAGAAAACTAAAAAAGGAAAAAGTAATATTTTCTCCCCAAGCTACCATGGTGACGGCAGGAAGATGAAGCAACCAGATCTGGCCGGTGACCCGAAGATGAAGACGAACAGACGCTGGGAGAAAGACGAATTGAGGAAGATGACGGAGAGGGTGACTCGGTTTGGATGTGCAGTTGGCCTGGACACGGTGTTGACGCCGGGACGGCCGGAGGTGCAGAGGTCAAGCTGGTGGTGCGTACAAGGGAGGAACAAAGGAGGAAGAGAGAGAAAGTGGTGGAATGAGATAATTTCTATTTTTTCATTTAATTTCATATCAGCAAATGTGTCAAGCTGTAATTGGATGGAAGAAAAATGATGCTCGCCACGTCATCTGATGACGTGGCAAGAGCAAACCACTGAATATTTCTCGAGCTCGGAGAGAATCAGAGGAGAGGAGAGAAGAGAGAGAGATCCGGTGAGTGAGACCGGGAGAGAAAGAGGGAGTGAGCTCGAGAGGGCTTCTCGATCGGCTGAAAACAGATGGAGAGAAAGGACGAGGGATACTTCTCGAGGGGTTCGGCTGAAAACCAGAGACGACGAGCGCTGCTCGAGAAGGAGACGGTGAGAGCTGCCCGTGGGAGCCACACAGAGAGAAAGAGCCAGCTCGAGAGAGGGTGAGCCAGAGGGAGGCTGATTCTTGGAGAAAGAAAGAGCGAGAGAGAACCGACTGTGCTTTCGACATCTTCGGCGGTGGTAGCGTTCCGGTGGCGGAGGAGGTGACGTCGCGGCGGTGAAGGACCGGAGGTGGGGCTGGTCAAGAGCACTCCTCTCTCGCGCGGCCGCGAGAATCGAACGAAGAAGGTTCGGAGAACAGAGGGAGATCTGAGCGAGAGCTGAGGAGGAGAGTGAAACTCGAGAGCGAGAAGGAGTTCTCCGGCTGCTCTGCCTCACCCAAACCCTCTCCGACGGCCTCTGGCCAACGCCCTTGAGCGCACCATCTTTCGCTCCCAAATCTCTGCCTCGCCGGTGAGTTTCTTTTTCGGTTTGAACCTCCCTTGCCCGAGGATCCCAGCTCGAAGATGCCAAGGCGGCATACCATATAGCCCGATTTGTCACGAGCTCGCCCGCTCGTTCGCGGTCTCCGAGCCGGACGATGAGGACCTGAACAACGTAAGAGAAGGGAACATTGGAGAGGGGCGTGGAGGGCAGAATGACTGAGGAAGGAAAATCAGAGATTTTGGGCTGACTTCTAGGCGATGGGATTAGTGGGCGTTGTACTCAAGTTGAAGCTTGGCAAATGTGGGCTGGTTTTGGTATTTAGTTGAACTTGGGCTAAGTATAATTATTTCAAGAGGTGGGCTTAGATCAGTTTGAAATTGAGCTTGTTGAAAGCCTGGTTCGCCAAACCCACGAGGTATCAGACGGCAGCCTGCCATTTACCGGGCCTTGGGGCCCAGCCAGAGTCCCTGTTTCAGAATAAAAATTATTTTTATTAAAGATTCGAAAATATAGAAAAACGATATAAAAATTAGAAGAATTAAAAATTTTAAAATTTCCGAAATATTATAAAAAAGCTTCTGAAAAATAGAATTCCTTGGAAAAAGCTTTAAAATAGTCTTTTGGGAAGTCTTCTCTTAAAATTGTGGAAAATCATTGATAAAAAAATCATGCCCAATATTTAAACAAACTCTTTGGCCTTTGCCATAGGATTTCAATGTTTCCTTTTTTGACGTGAATTATCACTTGATTATGCACTTTTCAATATATATATTTTAGGAAAATATTTTCCAAATTTTCTAGCATTCGTTTTATAAAAATGAACTAGATGGTGAAAATATTTTTATCAATGAAAAAAGTCTTCTAAAAGAAAGGAAAATATTTTTCACTTTTTAAGTTTGGGAAAATATTTTCCTCACTCATTCTCTTATCTCATACTCTTACCATCCTTCCTATCTCTCTTTTTTATTTTATTTTATTTTATTTTTAAATTGAATTTTTAATTGTTTTTTTTTTTCTTTTCTTTTTCCTTGTGTCTTGGCCAATTGTCGGCAATCAGCCATAGGCGAGCTTAGGGCTTGCCAGATTGGCAAGCTGTGCTCACCACTCAATGATCAAGCAAAGCCTTTGCTAAACAGCAAGCTCGTCGCCGATCTAGCAAGGCCCAAGGCCTTGAGCTTGAGCCTCTCTAGGTTGGTGAGCGTGAGCCTTTGGCTCGCTGGCTTGTTGATTTGGTGAGGCTGAAGGCCTCAAGCTTTTTGGCCATCATTGTGGCCATGATGATCAACTAAAGAAGAAGGAGAAGGAAAAGAAAAAAAAAAATACAATGAAATTTTTTTAAAAGTAAAAAGAAAAAAATGAAAAATGAAAAAAAAAAATTGATTTTTTGAAAGATAAAAAATTTGTTAAATGAGTGCACAAAGGGAAATCAAATTGAATTTTCCAAACTGAATGGTGGAAAATATTTTCTAATTCATTTTTAAGTTTCAAACAAACACCGGAAAATATTATCATTTTCCCAGAAAATGATTTCCTAAAAAATATTTTCCAAAAATGCAATATTTTTAGGAAACGAACGAAGCCTTAGTAGATGTTGGTGTAAAAAATTGTTTAATTGACTAACCATGAATAGATATTTGCTTTGCCATGCATGTTGTATGAATGCTCTTTGCAGACAATTGTGGCCATAAGGAAGGAGAATTCAAGAGAAATAAGATCCTAAAGCATTGAAGCTCTTCAAAATTGAAATAACGAAAGATACAATAATCATCATATGATAATTTTTCTTGTGATAATAGTCCAAAAGTTTTGCTAAGTCAAAGTTGCCGAGAAGTCTTCCTGCAAATCTTTCAAGTCCAGCTTCTCCCTTTTCATCTAGCAAGCTTCCTTTATGGAGAAAAGGAAAAGTATTGATTTTTCTCTATAAGTTAGGGCAAAAAGTGGCCAAACTAGCCTCAAATTAGGGTTTAAGCTTGTGTGCTGGCCATCGGCTGACATTTTCCGACAACTTAAATAAGGCTAATTTTGTCCAAAGTTCATATTTTGGTAGTATTCATGTATCAGACTGGAAGGTAAGACAATACAAAGGTGCAACTAAAATTCCCAACTAAATTGGGATTAGGTTTTCCCTTCTGATTTTCCGTTTTCTAGTCCATCCAATCACACTACTTGGAAACTCCTCCATTTCTTCCTCTCCTCCCTCCCTTGCCAAGGTCATTGCTACTGCCCTCAACAACACCGTTGCTGCCATTGGGAAGTCTGATCTCTAATGTATCCGAGGATCGGGGGCCACCCTGGCAATGCCACCGTAGTCCCACCAGCAGGCCGTTCCTCCTCTTTTCACCACATGGCTCCTCCACTCTCCTCCTCTTCCCTTCAGTTTTCTTAAGCCACTTTTGATGCGAAATTGAGGTCTTGGAATTTGACATTTCTCGATCCACTTTTGATCGATGCTAGATTCAATGGTGATGATGTTGCCACAGAATTCGACATCAGGGTTGCTGCAAAACCGAAGATTAGATCAGATCGGTTGAATGAGAATCGTTATATAGCTCATTCCAATGGCTTCACAAGCGAACCATAGTGGTTCTCGATCTTATGTCTAGGGCTGGATTATTTTATTCGATTCAATGCAGAATTTGTCACTCTTGCATTATTATGCTACCCACCAAGGAACGTATTGTATCCATAGTGGAAATGAAATCTAGTAGGATTTACAGTTATGGCTTTTAACCAGCTCATTTCTCATTGTCCTGATTTGGGCTTCTAGCTACAACATTTTCATCATCAGTTCTCAATATGTAAATTCGGTATATTTAGAAATATTAAGAGATGCAATCACTTATGGAGCTTGCTTTAGAACGAATCATGTGATGCTTTTGCTATGATGCTTCTGCCTTTCAAATTTCTGGTTAAGCCCTTTCTAGGTCAACTTAGCAATCATTGATTTGGCTTATGCACTAACTAATCTTAATATATGTCCACGAGTGCTAAGTTTCATTGCAACTATAGAGGAAAATAATGATTAGACTCCACTTAAACAAGCTTTCACTACGCACTCTCTCTCGTCCCCATGCCCAATTTTTGTCCTGGTTTTCGTGAAAGTAAGTAATCAGACCATTAATGTTTAAGGAGTTTCATACGTTAGTTACTGTTTAGTTTCAAACTACTTCGCGGGTTTCAAAGCTAAAGATGAGTTCGTAAGAAGATGGGGGAGTAACAATTTAACAAAAACTTTTCGGTAATGCTAATATAGAATGTAATTTTGATTCCTATACTATTAAGTTTGACTAATTTTAAGAGGGGAGGGGCTTTTTCTTTTTATCCTTATTATTATTTTTGATTTTGTGGAACATATTTACGAGGAATGTGTTAGTCAATGCATAATACACTTGTTAAACAACTAATTTATAATACTACCATTTTTTCCATGGCACTAACTTTAGTGTTATCACATATGTTGTCTACACCTGAATTTTTATGAACAATTCAAGCGTCCGTCCTTGTAAAATTACAAAAATAGAAAATAGCAAAAACAACAAAAAGCAGTGAAAAAGAATGGATAAACAAATAAATAATAAACTAATAAAAAAATAAGGACTCTTAGAAATTGGTGGGTGTTAAAAAAGGGGCTCTTCTGGTTCGTGGCCCAACCCTATTAAGGCCACAACCCATTCCTAGTCAAAGATCGCTTAAAATCAGAATCCCATCATTTCCGATGCCATTAGTCGTCCTACGCCATTAACCGGAAATGACAATGGGTCAATTTTCCAATAATAGGAAATTTAAATAGAAATCTCAAGCCAGTAGACAAGTGAAAATTAAATATATTTCTTCAGAATTGAAGTTACGAGAAAGAAAAGTGGAATTTTCCTTTCACAAGTGATATTAAAGCACTATTTATTCAAGCTAAAATAAGTCATGGACAGCATATTCCTATAATTTATGAAAGCGAATTTTAAGCCGCAAATTCCTTATATGAGTAATCAAAAGTGCCTTCCTAACAATAAAGGGGACAAGAACAACCGACATAATCACCACCAAGGACATCTAGGAGGGATGGGGTGATGGAAGCTCGGCGATGGCCGATAGGCGACAAGCAAAGAGAGATCGATGCATTCTCGGTTTTGAGTTGTGATTAATTATTGATGAAGTTGAGAGAAAAAAGGAGGAAAACCACTAAAAATCCTAAAATATGCCCACTACGACACATCCATCTTAATTTTTTTTTTTATGCGACCAAAGATTCCAAATTATATTTATATGATACATTTATCCTCTGTCAATGAGTATCGTTAAAAAAAAACTATCTATATGAACGATGAAATCTAAACGGTGTTGACGTCAAATGAAATAAGAACAACTTCATCCAATATATATATATATATATAATCCTTCGGATGAAATCTTGACAAAAGGTAAATATGTCATATTTGTACAAATTTAGGATTTTTGATGTCATGAGAACTAGAGTAAATATGCCATATACATAATTTTGAGCTTTTGCGTAACAAAAAGAAAAATAAATGCAACAAAAATAAATATAATTTGGAGTTTTTTGCCGGCTTTTTCGGGAAACGACGGTGGGTTCATTTTTCCTTTTTATTCTCTTTTATTTTCAAATTCAATTCCTTTTTCATCCAAAGAACAACCACTGGCTTCACCTGTTTGCCCCGTTTTCCCACACAAAATCCGAATCATCTCCATCCACCCCCTCCCTTCGCTTCGCGCCTTTTTTTTTAAAAAAAAATTCTCCATCGTTTTTCTCTTCATACTCGCCTCTGCCAATCTTCACGCTCGGCATATCGTCTCGAATGATGACCACACAAAATCCTCGGCTGTGCGGTTGAAGGAGCGACACCGGACCGGTGGAGGTGCCGAGAGCGAAACCCAAAGAATCTCATCCTTCGAATCGGCAGGATCTTATCCAGATGATGATGACGATCCATCCAACCTCAGCCTTGGCAATTGGATAAAAGGCTCTTGTAAACAGTTAACACAGTTGAACAATGAGCAATTTAGTAGACATTGGTGTAAAAATTTCCTTAATTTACTAACCAATGAAAAGATGTAACATAGATTGGAAATTGCTTTGCCATGTGTATCACAATTTAGTTAATTTGACAAAATAAATTGCAAATGCTCTTCGCATGGGAAGAAACTAAAAAACTTCAATTTGCGCCCACATGTGAGAAGACTTATCACAAAATCTTGAAAAAATCGAAAAGAGACAATGAAAATAATCTGATGTAAGTTCACAGGAGCTTGTACATCATGGTTGCGCTGGCTTAAGGGAAGTGTATTCTATGTTACTACCCTTTATAATTATAAAGGCCAGGTTAAGTCACCAGAAACCTTAAAGAAGCACCTAATTTGAGAGATTGTCTCCTGAGATGGAAGTTACAGAATCGACATTAGTTATCAGCTCTCTTCGACTTACGACTCCTGCCCACATGGTGATTATTAAGTCTAGGATTAAGGAAAGGTATTGAACACACTCAGGACCATTCCATTCATTGGAACAAAACTCATGCCTTTATCCATTTTGCCGAATTCAGCCTAGCAACTCTGCTGTATAGTATTTGGATATATTAATTGGCCAACTCTTTTCAGTGATTCTGAAGATGCATACTCTGAACATGATTTCGTCCCTTTCAATAAAGCTTGAACACACACACACGTCTTTTACCTTCAAAGAAGTTTCTCTCGTGAATGCGGCCCAACCAGCAGATGACTTTCCATAATTTTCATGGTTGATGAGCTTCAACAGCCATGCTTTGTGTGGAAATATGAGAGCCACGGTGTGCGGGCTTTTCTTAATGTGCTTCTTCGGGAATGAACTGATAACTCTCTGTATAAGTAGACGTTTCGCAATTTTGTCATCAGAGAGGAGAAAACAAACAATGAAATCTTAGGAAGACAGTATGAGGGTTTTTTTTTTAAAACCATGTAAAGGATTAAAAAAAAAATTATCGCCACATGATTAAATAGTTAGAGCTTGTTGACACCTCAATTTTAATTAGGTTAATTTTATTTTATTAAGTTTTTATTTTATTTTGTCATTTCGGATAAATAAGATAATTAAAAAAACCAAAAACAAACAAAGCAAAGCAAAAGCAAAAAAATTGGCAGCCCCCTCTTTTTCTCCCTTTCGCTGGCCCAAGCCTAGTATTTCTTTTTTCTCTGGCCCGGCCCCTCTCTTCCTTCTTCTTCCTTCTTCTTCTTCCTTGCGCCTTCCTTCTCCGCCTTTGTACTTCACGCGCACAGAAGACGACGACGAACGCGAAGGACGGCCTACGGCCGAGGGGAGTAGGCCGACGTCGGCTGAAGAAGATAAGATCGCGAATGCCATCATTGCCGAACATGCTTCGCTGGATGAGCTCGGATGGGACGCCGGTTCGGCCGCAGGGGTCCGGTCGGCAAGCCAAAGACCGGCGGCCGAGCCTCTCCGTCGACCGGACCTCCTCGCCTATAAATAGCGGAGCATTTCCGTCGTTGAAGGGCACGCCAGAAGATCGCGAGCTTGGAAACTCCCCCTGAGAGACTTCGGAGGAGGTTGAAGAGCGAGCGAGAGGAAGGCGAGTGAGAGAGAAATCGGGTCGCGAGCTAGGCCGACCTCCCACTGAGAGACTTCAGGGGAGGCCGCCGGCGAGCGAGTCCGTGGAGGTCAGATCCGGCCGATGGAGGCTCGGATCTGACCGGAGTGAGGGAGAAACGAGGTCGAAGGAGGTGAAGAAGTTTACGGATCCGCGAAGAGGAGCGAAAGAAGAGGTCCCCCCGACGCCGCTGCTGTGCCGAATCCCGCCGCAACATCGCCCCGACGCCGTCTAGATCTAAGGGCTGCCGTCGTCCCCACAGCCGCCTTGCCGTACCCTCGTCACGAACAGGTAACAGCCGCGCTCATCCGTATCGTCGTTGTTGCTCTGCCTCCCTCCCAAGAATCCAGTAGCCGCTCGTCGTCGCCGAAACCCTAGCCGCCGTCGCCATCTCCCCCTCCATAGTCCAATCGTTGCTACGCGCCATTTTGTCACGACCAACCACCGCCGTCCTCCGCGTAGGCGTCGCCGACGATGCGAGCCGCCGCCCGGTCTCTTCACTAGCGCGCGAACGAACGAAAGGGAAAGGATGCTGGAAACCGGGTCAATTCGCGGGTTCGTCCGACCCGGTTTCCCTGTCTCCGGTAGGGTTTCCCAGTCGGACGCACCCGTCGGGCCGGTTTATGAGCTTGGCTTTGGATATCCTCTTTTTATTCAAAATAGGCCCAATTCCAATGTGGGCTGCATTTATTAAAAAAAAAAAAAAAAGAAAAAAGAAAAAAAAAACGTCCGCGTTCGGGTTCGGTCGGACCCGGGTCAGTTTTTATATTATTTTAATATAAAATAATATTTTAAATAAATAATAAATAATAAATAAATAATTTATTTCAAAAAAATTAAAAAATGTTTTAATTTCCAGAAAATCGAAAAATATTTAAAAAATGTTGAAAAATGTTTTATTTTCTAAAAAAATAAAAAAAAAAAAAAAAATTATTTTCCAAAAATATTATAAATTAAAAAATATTTTATTTTCTGAAAAATCAAAAAAATCAAAAATATTTCATATTTTCCAAAAAATGTCAAAAATCCAAAAAAAGACAAAAATTCATGAAAAAGCCAAAAAGACTTGTATTTTTCCAAAAAAAATACCAAAAATCCCAAAAAAATCCCTTTTGTGTCCAAAAAAATTAGAAAATGACTCAAAAATGTTTTTCCTCTAAAAAATGCATGAAAAATCCCTCAAACATCCAAAAAACCTCAAAGTTTAAACAAAGATTAGGTACCGAAAGGGAATTAGTGATTAACTAATGTAATCAAGTCCCCGATCCTAATTTCTCTGCTTGCGCAGGAGCGAATATTTCTCCCGATACTTCGCTTGAGTTTCTAATCAACCTACCCCAAATCGATTAGTGGCGACTCCATTTTAAAAATTGATTTACAAGTTAAAAACTTGAACCATTAAATCGTGAATTGGTAGACTTGGGAGAGTCCGGGCATAATTAAATTCAGCCGAGCCATTAGCCTCCTTAGGCGCCCATACCCGATCACGGGCGCTTGAAAAAAAGAGGTCGCGATAGCTTGGCGACTCGCTGGGGACTTTGAGGACTTAGGCCATTTTATCTTTGTTTAAATGCTTTTTGACTTGGGTTTTTTTTTTTTTTTTTTTTTTTTTTTTGTGTGCGGGGTAATAGCTTAAAGTTTTTTTTTTTCTGTCAAAATAAAATGTTTTGTGATTATAAACCGCTGTGCATGCTTTACTGTTTTAAACACTACACATGGCACACATAACCCGGCCGCCGGACCTGGGCCACCATAGGATTTCTAGGATGGTGTTAAGAAAGATACGACCTCAAACGCGAGACTGCGATGTAGAGGTTGCCTTTCTTTTCCCCGAATTTCTTAGCCGAGGTTAGGAGGGTATGCGCTAACGCGAGACTGCGATGGGCGGATACCTTTTTAATTTCATCAAGCCTTCTGAGTTAGAAATCGAGCCGCACGTCCCATGCGCATGTCTTTGTGCTTGCCATTTTTCTTTAAAAGCAAAGTGATTTCTTTACTTTTACTCAGTCTTTTTATTTGGCCCATGGCAATGTAGGATAAACTTTTCAAGTCCCGTTTATATGTGATGGGGAAAGACGATATCCAGTTCATTCCTGCTCCCAAGGCGGAGCTCTTTAGATGGTGGGGTCAATTAGATCGGTTGCCCGGGAGGGCGTGAAGGCCAAAATTGGTCATCTCCTATCATTGATCCAAATCACTGTTCGTTCTGAAGTCATACAAGCCATGTCACATTTTTGGTGCCCAAAGACAATTACTTTTATATTCGGTAGGTTTGAGCTAACCCCAACCTTGGAAGAATACAAAGCATCATCTTTGGAATGCCTCTTGAGAAAAAGCTTGTCAAGCCATCAATAGGCGCCCTCCCATGGCGCAGGTTAGCACGACTTTTAGGAACTGAAATCCATGTCATGAGACAAATTCTTGAAGGCAACCATAATACCTGCCCATTAGAATTTATGAATGCCTGTTTCCAAAATCAGCCTATGACCCAGAAAAGTGAGATTTTCCTCCTAGCCTTTTTCGGACTCATCATTTTCCCCCATCAAAGAAATGCCATAACTCCCAAGATGGCATGGATAGTTGATCGAGATCTTAAGAGGGGGAATTATGTCAACATGATTTTAACTGAAACATTCTTGTCTTTTAATCGTTTTAAAGACAACTCGGAGAAAAATCATGCGAGCCTCTCCTGAAATTTCACAAGTCTGGTTCTTTTCTCACCTAAGCGAATTTCGAGACTTCATGCGATCGCCGAAACAAATGCTTTTGAAAATCCATTACAAAAATTTATGGTTTTAGGACCGTACATTCCCAATCAAAGCTGTTTAAATTGGGTAAGCTTCCTAAGAAACCCAGCTCCTGAGGCATTCCAATGGTATGCTGGTTGGTTCCATGAAAAAAGGGCCCGCTTTGCTTACATGCGCACCCGCCCAATTCCGTTGCTCGGTCTCACCGGCACCATTCCTTACTACCCGTATCGGGTAGCACGACAATATGGAGCCCTTCAGGAGATCCCACCGCCTTTCAAGATGATGGTCCCTCCAGTTCTTTTCAACACAAGCCGTGACTATGAATTTGAAATTTCTACTGTTGAGGAAACCTGGGACAAGTGCCATCGTAAAAGGATTGTGATACCTGAAAGGTTTGAGGGAGAAGAAAAAGCCCACCACGCCTCCATGTCCTACATCCACAACCATTGTATCCCGACAAGATGGAAGCCATTAGTCCCTCACTCAGTCAGCGAGAGCAGCCAGCACGTTCAAGCGGAGCTCATGGAGAGAGATTTGGGAATGGACTGGATGCACACCTCATAACCAGTTCAAGGAAGTAGGCGTCCTCACAAGAACAAGGCTCCCCGTCACATATAAATTAGCAATCATGTGCCCCTTAGTGTAAATAGTGTGAAAGTTTTGTCCCATTGTTTAAGGACTCTTGTTTAATATCTAGTATTTCATCCTGTCTTTTAGTTTCAAGTTCTAGATGTCAGAAGTCTGCAGTCTATGAAATCCTCTTTTGATGAATAAAAAAGCAGTTAGACCATTGCCATGGGTCATTTTTTGTTTACTTTCATACTCATTCATTGTTTTCGCAAACGGCGGGTAATTATGAATCGCCGGCCACCGCAGCTCGTGCATGGCCTTATGCGCTAGGGCCTAATCAGAATGATGTACAAAATCGCCTTATTAACATTGAAGACGGCGTAGGACAAATGTCCATTGTCCTTCAACAGCTCTCAAGACAAATGGAACCCACTCAAGTCAAACCCAACTCTATAGTTGCCTTAAACGCCATCATGACACCCGCAAATTCGCCAAAAAATAGCCAGTACCATAGACAATTTGAAAGGATCATGAAAAAGTTAAACCAGTTGCAGGAGCAGAGCCCCATGGACCTGTCCAATTACGCTAGCATTGAGATCCCCTGAAAAACTCAAAGCACCCGAATGCGAAAGGTATGCGATACCTCCCGTCCGAGACCTACTTGCAGGCTTACCTGGTTCGAAGGATGATTCAATCATACCAATCGAACTTGATTGGCCCTGCCTTGCGATGGTACATTGTTAGGAAGATTAGTCCCCTTAAAACCTGGAGGGAATTACTTCATGTTTTCCATCAAGAATACGATATTGACATCACCCCTGACATCACCTTGCCCTACGAGGAGCCAATGATCACATAGCACAAGGAGCTGTTAGCCACTGAGATAGGAGAGGAGCATGTCAATGAAGCCTTGCATGATAAATGGGCAGTTGAGCAACATCCTATTACTGGAAAATTTCCCACTAGGAAAGGCAAGGAGTCTTTGTACGAGGTCAAAGACACAGAGTCTATTCAAGAGTGGGGCACAACTGGACAACTCCCTAAGCTTACTCCAAGAGCTAGGGTCCAAAGAATACCAACCCCTATCAACCTAGAAAGTGAATCAGACAGTGAAACTCTAATGTCTCTCACTTCCCCTGACAGAATCAAGTTAGCAAAACGAAGGGCCTTACTCAAAAGGTCTGGACTAGAAGCCAAGAAAAGAAAGCCTAAGCAGATAGATTCAGCATCTACCGACGAGCCACCACACCAAAGCTTTGAACATTCCCAAGAATACAACTTTGAGGGCCACCATCCTCTAGAGTACAATCCTAAAGACTTCCCGGCCCTAGAATACAATCCCAAAGACTTCCAGCGTTATTTCAACAATGGCGACGATTCATCGTATAATCTGTTTCCTACTCTCATCCGGAGATGAAGGCCCTTCAGAAGAAGAAGCATACGTCTTTATCCGCTATGATCCTAATGAAGTACTAAGCTTGTCCTCTGACCATGAGGATAGCTTCAATACTTTATCCTCATTCGGAAATTTTGACCAAGAAGAAAGCAATGGGGTAATCTCGGTAGAATCCAAGTTCCCTGAAACAGAAAAATTCACCACTACAACAGATATGCAGTGGGAAAATCAGTGGCCTAACCAAGATACATCAAGCTCGTCTTGCCCTCATAGGATCATGACCCCCATAGAAATGTGGATACCCGATCTCTGCAAGTATAACGGCACAACTTGTCCTGTGGCCCACTTGCAATATCTCCATGCGGAAATGAGTCGGTACCATGGCCCGATGTCGTTCACAACTCAGGCATTCCAAGAAACTCTTACGGGTTCTGCATTGCAATGGTTCATCACGGCAAATATTTATCTCTTAAAGGATTGGAATGAGCGACTTCCACATTCTTGCATCGGTACCAAAACCAGATTGGAACCGAATTGCCTTGTGAAAGTTTAGCTCACTTCACAAGAAGACCAATGGAGGATTTCTAAGCATACGCAGGAGGTGGAGAGCTTTCATGATGCAAACCTGCCCTCAAGCGGGCTGAAGAGGAGTTAATGAAGCGGTTCATAGAAGCTTTGTCCTGCAAGCATCGCTGTTGGCTGCATGAGTTACACTTCCATAGCTTCAGCGAGGTAGTCATCGCATGCGAATACTTCGAGTCTACTGAAGGCGAGGAATTCAAACACCCTTAGCTTCAAGACCAGCACTATCAAAAGCACTCCTTTACACAGGAGTTTTCATGGGTTTTACTCGTTTTTGTAATTTCATGTTTCTTATCTTATCTGGTGTGCTATTGTTGTATTTTCCATTCACAGTATTCTATTGTATAGTTCTAATGTTTTGTTTTAAGAGCATGAGGCGGTACTCCAAACTAGCCCGGTGATGTTATCCAACCATAAAGAAAAATAGCATCCAAGGAGAATACTGAGGGCTGGGCTTCCTTATGCTTTTTCTCCCCCAAAGACGTATTTTGAAAATAAAAAATATTTCATCACCCAAAAGCTTTTGTTAAAAGAAGATGATAAATTTAACCATGTTTGTCTTTCTGACTCATTCACTTCATGTATTAGAAGATCATTCCCATCCCCTTTGACTTAGTGTGACATGGGGCATTTGAAGCAAGCGCATTAGGCGAACTCACCAAATTCAAAGACACCCTGCCAAGAAAACAGGGGCAAATAGAAAGAATCATCCTACACCAAAAGAGGGTAAGTCTTATCCTCTCGAATATAATTTGGAAATGATGTCTTCTCTCTTCTATTTACAGGATACAAAAGATGAGACGTAATAGGTACAGGCATAGAGTTGAGATCGAAGCATCAATGACATACCTCACTCCCGCCTAGCTCCATCCTAAGCTAAAAGACTATCTTGTCGCACGACGCGCCCAAACGGCTAGATGTTACAAGTATCAACTTCAACATAAGGAAGGAGTTCCTCCTCTTCCTTTTAAGTGATTACCGTCAACTTGGGGGAGAAAATCTAGACAGTCAAGGCGATCTATAGCCCCACACCCTGGACAATGACTTTGGAATTTAGAAGCTTCACTCCATACGCATATTCTCGCAAGAAGTAATTGCCATAAGAGAATTCGAGGTTTTGATTGTCCATCTCAGATTCCATATAAGCTTGAAGTACATGACTTTGCTCAATGCTGCTAATGGTCATATAGTCAAAGACATAAGAAAATCCCACAGAAGGAAGACATTGAAGATAAATCAACAACCATCAATCATGCATACATGGTCACGAATGAGGAAGGCCAACTAAAGGAAACATTGAACTATGCCAAGATAAAAGGGCCATCATCGACATTCAAATATCTTTAGGAGCTAGCACATACAAACTCTGGAGAAGGGGAGCATCACAACTCAAGAACCAAACTCAATGATTAGATTTGACAAATCAATACTGGCCAAGCTAGTATACAGAAATGGCTTGCATCGAATTCACTTGACTTCGTGTAAAGGGACATGCCATCCATAAGAGAATAATTGACTTGATAAAGTGGAAGACACGAGACTTCATGTCCTCTTTGTACTTCAGGTTCACCCAATCATCTGCAAACCAGTAAAGGGTAAAGTTGTATCGATTCCAGTTATTCAACTCTTGAAAGAGTTCATGACTAACACATTCCCTCTTGTTTGTTGCAGGATCACTTGACTGTCAAAAGCAAAGATAACAAATCAATGAGAGGCATGACGGACTCTCCTAAACAAAATGGCGTCTCAAGTATTGCCAAAGCAAATGACAGAGATCCTTCAGGCCTTAATTCACCTTTAATTTTGGCCTTGTTGATTGATCAATTTTCAGCTTCTTCTCTGGAAAAAGCAAGAGTAGAAATTCTTGATCAGATTCCCAATCCCTGGTTTATCCTTCATATGTCATGTCCCTAACTAATATGGGCAATCTATTGACACTCATTTGTGAATCACCCTTTTGTAAATAGCTCTTTTAATGTTCAAGTTTCAACACATTTGTGAATACCGTTCCACCAAGTAAACACTCCTATAGCTGTTAATAAGTTCTTCTTGAGTAAAAAGCCTTTCATTTATTTTGAGAGTACAAACCCCATCACATCATGCACTGCATGCATTTTTCTAGGTGAATTCTGCATGATGATTTTGTCTGTTTAAATCACTGATTCCATTGAGAATTATTAGAATAGACAGCTGATTGAAGAATACAAGATTGATTGAGCATGTTGGATGAGGCACGCCAGAATGATGAAAGGCAAGCCATATCCTACACACATTCCCCCATCTATACACTTGTGAGATGAGTACAGAAAATTCCATGACTACAGGGTAAAGAGTTCTCTCGCGAATAGTACGATGATCAAAGCAATAAGAGGCATTCCATCGCTCACTTTGAGCCCCATACATTGACAAATTTCTGCTATACTCCCGACAAAGAACCACCCCACACTGGGACAAGTCGAAAGCAAATCAACATCACAAGGTGAGAAAGGGGATAGAAATTTTCTTGCTTGCACTTGCATCGATCTTCGAGTGTCTTTATTGCATATGAACACTCGCGTTAATTTAAGTGCCCTAGAGTCGTGAAGAGCAATTCTTTATTTAACGCACTTGTATCCATTGTACAACTCAATTGAGTCTGAAAATTCACCCTCACATGGAGGCAAAGCAGAAGCCATTATCGTTTGAACAGCATAATCGAAAGTGCCAACAAAAGATGAAGACTCCATAGTCTAACAAAGGCGTTTGCTTGAACTTGCCAAGATCAATTCCTCAAGCAAACAAGAATAAAAACTGGGGCATAAAAAAGCAGTGTACCTGGTAAAAGCAAGGTCAATGCCCATGAATGAAAAATTGAGATGAGAAATAGGGGCATGAAAAAAGTAGTGTGCCTGGTAAAAGCAAGGCCGATGCCCCAAACAAAAATACAGCCATTTGTATTCCCAAGAGAAATTGTTGTTCAATTGATACAACCTCCATCTGACCGTGAAGAAAGACTAGTGACAAATGCCAAGACAATCACCAACTCTCACCCTCTTACATGTGAGCCAAGACTACGTTTACATTCCCATTGTAAAAGTCTCTTCAGACTAGGGGCACTTCAATTAACGTAGGATTTCATGTGTACATAAGCATCGCTAAAAGAAGTACGAGCAGGATTACTCTATCTCTTTTCGCAGGGTTCTTGACTTGTAAATCCGGAGATGATCGTGCAGCATTTTTATCCATCGGCTTCGACCTCGATGGTCCCACTTGATGAGCCGTTGACCAAGTCTTCATCAAAATTTCAACAAAGACCTCTCACATTGGTAAAGTTGTACCGTTTGCGAGAATACTTGAACCCCTGCTGACATGATGACAGTGAGATAGTGTGGTCCTTATAAATCCTACATCAATGGTCAGGATAGCCTTCTCCATAAGAGCGAGTGAAAAGTCCTTTCAGACTGAAAGTCCCTCATCTGGCATGCTCAAGATATCTACATTCTAAATGAAGGTTGTCTTTCAAAATCTTCCCCGGTGGAAATCAGATGATGCAAAACTAACAAAATTATCATGCATAAATCACATCTTGAATTTATGAATTTACAGTATATACAAGCATGTGTGCATATTGTGCAAATAGCAAACATACTCTCAGAGATCAGAGATATTGCCAGGTAAGCATGTCTCTGTTTGTCTTAAAGTACCTATCACTGTCTAGGTACTCTCTGTTGATGCTCGACCAATTCGAGTTGTCCCTTGAGTTTGCATGATTACAACTGTCTTAGCATCCCATTGTCTTTGAGTTTCGACCACCGTTCGGATACTCCCTTTTCTTGACATTCGACCTGTTCGAGTTGTCCTTAGAGTATTAATGCTCGTGATTGACCAAGTATCCCTTTATCGTTGAATACCTACTGCTGTTTAGGTATCCCTATATCGTCAAGTACCCACCGTTGTCCAGGTACTTCATTTTCATGACACTCAACCTACCCGAGTTGTCCCCAAAATAATATAGCAAGTGTTCAAGCATTCCATTGCTTTATTTGGCACTGCCGTCTAGGTATGCTTTCTAGCACTTGGACCAGCCTGAGTGGTCCCAGATCATATCATTAAATATTTGTGTTCATCCGAGTATTCCAGTGCTTTGTACACCTGCAGCTACCTAGGTGCTCTAGCCCTTTTGAGTGCCTGCAGCCATCCAGGTAAGCCTCGTGCCATATTCAAGCTTATAATACCAGGAGGTGAGAGACCTTCATGAATATCCAAGGCACGTCCTCGATATTCCCCATACTAGGAGGTGAGAGACCTTCATGAATATCTCAGGTACGTCCTCGATATTCCCAATTGTCAGGAGGTGAGAAACCTTCACGAATATCTCAGGTATGTCCTCGATATTCCCCTTTATCAGGAGGTGAGAGACCTTCATGAATATGCAAGGTACGTCCTCGATATTCCCAATTACCAGGAGGTGAGAGACCTTCATGAATATCTCGGGTACGTCCTCGATATTCCCAATTACCAGGAGGTGAGAGACCTTCATGAATATCCCAGGTACGCCCTCGATATTCCCAATTACCAGGAGGTGAGAGACCTTCATGAATATCCCAGGTACGTCCTCGATATTCCCAACTACCAAGAGGTGAGAGACCTTCACGAATATGCGGGGCACGCCCTCGATATTCCTAATTACCAGGAGGTAAGAGACCTCCATGAATATCTCAGGTACGTCATCGATATTCCCATTTACCAGGAGGTGAGAGACCTTCACGAATATCCAAGGTACATCCTTGATATTCCCAACTACCAGGAGGTGAGAGACCTTCACGAATATGCGGGGCACGCCCTCGATATTCCCAATTACCAGGAGGTAAGAGACCTCCACGAATATCTCAGGTTCACCCTCGATATTCCCAACTACCAGGAGGTGAGAGACCTTCACGAATATGCGGGGCACGCCCTCGATATTCCAATTACCAGGAGGTGAGAGACCTTCACGAATATGCGGGGCACGCTCTCGATATTCCCATTTACCAGGAGGTGAGAAACCTTCATGAATATGCGAGGCACGTCCTCAATATTTCCAATTATCAGGAGGTGAGAGACCTTCACGAATATGCAGGGCACGCCCTCGATATTCCCATTTACCAAGAGGTGAGAAACCTTCATGAATATGCGAGGCACGTCCTCAATATTCCCAACTACCAGGAGGTGAGAGACCTTCACGAATATCCCAAGTACGTCCTCGATATTCCCCTTTACTAGGAGGTGAGAGACCTTCATGAATATCCAAGGTACGTCCTCGATATTCTCATTGCTAGAAGGTGGGAGACCTTTACGAATATGCGGGGCACGCCCTCGATATTCCCATTACTAGGAGGTGAGAGACATTCACGAATATATGAGGCACGTCCTCAATATTCCAACTACCAGGAGGTGAGAGACCTTCACGAATATGCGAGATCCATCCTTAATATTCTCACTACCAGGAGGTGAGAGACCTTCTCGAATATCCCAGGTATGCCCTCGATATTTCCCAATTGCCAGGAGGTGGGACACATTCACAAATATCCAAGGTATGTTATTAGTATTTTCAATTATCAAGTACCCCTTTGATACTTGTGATCATCCAAGTATCCCCAAAGAGTGTGCACCTGTGGTCGTCCAGGTACCCCTTCAATACTTGTGATCATCCAGGTATCTCCAAGGGGTTTGTACTTGTGATCGTCCAGGTACCCCTTCGATACTTGTGATCATCCAAGTATCCCCAAAGAGTTTGTACCTGTGATCGTCCAGGTACCCTTTCGATGCTTGTGATCATCCAGGTATCCTCCAAGAGTTTGTACTTGTGATCATCCAAGTACTATCTCCCAACAAGCAGATGCCCTGAGAAAGGTCGGCGCATCTCCCGTCAAGGCGACTGAAGAAAGATTCGGATCCTAGACAAAACCAACTTATTGCTCTAACAGGCGACCGAAGAAAGGTTCGGGTCCTGAAAAAGCAATTCCCCGTCAAGGCGACCGAAGAAAGGTTCGGGTCCTAGACAAAACCAACTTATTGCTCTAACAAGTGACCGAAGAAAGGTTCGGGTCCTGGAAAAGCAATTCCCTATCAAGGCGACCGAAGAAAGGTTCGGGTCCTAGACAAAAACAACTTATTGCTCTAACAGGCGACCGAATAAAGGTTCGGGTCCTGGAAAAGCAATTCCTCGTCAAGGCGACCAAAGAAAGGTTCGGGTCCTAGACAAACTATTGATTGTTTTAACAGGCGACCGAAGAATGGTTCGGGTCCTAGAAAAGCAGTCTCCCGTCAAGGCGACCAAAGAAAGGTTCGGGTCCTAGACAAACCATTGATTGTTTTAACAGGCGACCAAAGAATGGTTCGGGTCCTGGAGAAGCAATTTCCCGTCACGGCGACCGAAGAAAGGTTCGGGTCCTAGACAAATCATTGATTGTTTTAACAGGCGACCGAAGAATGGTTCGAGCCCTGGAAAAACAACCTCCTCATATCACCAGGTAAGATGGTGCCTTGATACTTGCCAAAACTCAGGGTTCACACCCTATCTCACTCATTCCCGGTAAGTAACTACAGGTATCTTCTTATCTGTCTTAGTATATTGCTCTTTATCCGCATAGAATAATAGGTCCCAAATAAAATATAAGCTACTACTATGCATGGATAAAATTGAGCCGTCAGTCTGTCTTTGAACGCAACCTTTGCAAGCTCACCTTCAAAGAGGGGCAGCTGTTGACACCTCAATTTTAATTAGGTTAATTTTATTTTATTAAGTTTTTATTTTATTTTGTATTTCGGATAAATAAGATAATTAAAAAAACCAAAAACAAACAAAGCAAAGCAAAAGCAAAAAAATTGGCAGCCCCCCTCTTTTCTCCCTTTCTGGCCCAAGCCCGGTATTTCTTTTTCTTTGGCCCGGCCCCTCTCTTCCTTCTTCTTCCTTCTTCTTCTTCCTTGCGCCTTCCTTCTCCACCTCTCGTACTTCACGCGCACGAAGACAACGACGAACGCGAAGGACGGCCTACGGCCGAGGGGAGTAGGCCGACGTCGGCTGAAAAGATAAGATCGCAAATGCCATCATTACCAAACATGCTTCGCTGGATGAGCTCGGATGGGACGCCGGTTCGGCCGCGGGGGTCTGGTCGGCAAGCCAAAGATCGGCGGCCGAGCCTCTCCGTCGACCGGACCTCCTCGCCTATAAATAGCGGAGCATTTCCGTCGTTGAAGGGCACGCTAGAAGATCGCGAGCTTGGAAACTCCCTCCTGAGAGACTTCGGAGGAGGTTGAAGAGCGAGCGAGAGGAAGGCGAGTGAGAGAGAAATCGGGTTGCGAGCTAGGCCGACCTCCCACTGAGAGACTTCGGGGGAGGCCGTCGGCGAGCGAGTCCGTGGAGGTCAGATCCGGCCGGTGGAGGCTCGGATCTGACCGGAGTGAGGGAGAAACTAGGTCGAAGGAGGTGAAGAAGTTCTGGATCCGCGAAGAGGGGCGAAAGAAGAGGTCCCCCCGACGTCGCTGCTGTGCCGAATCCCGCCGCAACATCACCCCGACGCCGTCCAGATCTAAGGGCTGCCGTCGTCCCCACAGCCACCTTGCCGTACCCTCGTCACGAACAGGTAACAGCCGCGCTCATCCGTATCGTCGTTGTTGCTCTGCCTCCCTCCCGAGAATCCAGTAGCCGCCCGTTGTCGCCGAAACCCTAGCCGCCGTCGCCATCTCCCCCTCCATAGTCCAATCATTGCTACCGTCGCTGTCGCGACCGACCACCACCGTCCTCCGCGTAGCTGTCGTCGACGATGCGAGCTGCCGCCCCGATCTCTTCACCAACGCCGCGAACGAACGAAAGGGAAAGGAGGCTGGAAACCGGGTCTATTCGCGGGTCCGTCCGACTCGGTTTCCCTGTCTCCGGGTAGGGTTTCCCTAGGTCGGACCTGCACCCGTTGGGCCGGTTTATGAGCTTGGGCTGGATATCCTCTTTTTATTCAAAATAGGCCCAATTCTAGTGTGGGCTGCGTTTATTAAAAAGAAAAAAAAAAAAAAAAAACGTCCGCGTTCGGGTCACCGACTGGTTCGGGTTTTTTATATTATTTTAATATAAAATAATATTTTAAATAATAAATAAATAATAAATAAATAATTTATTTCAAAAAAATTAAAAAATGTTTTAATTTCCAAAAAATCAAAAAATATTTAAAAAATGTTGAAAAATGTTTTATTTTCTAAAAAATAAAAAAAATTCAAAAAAATTATTTTCCAAAAATATTATAAATTAAAAAATATTTTATTTTCTGAAAAATCAAAAAAATCAAAAATATTTCATATTTTCCAAAAAATGTCAAAAATCCAAAAAAGCCAAAAATTCATGAAAAAGCTAAAAAAGACTTGTATTTTTCCAAAAAATACCAAAAATCCCAAAAAAATCCCTTTTGTGTCAAAAAAAAAAATAGAAAATGACTCAAAAATGTTTTTCCTCTAAAAATGCATGAAAAATCCCTCAAACATCCAAAAAACCTCAAAGTTTAAACAAAGATTAGGTACCGAAAGGGCATTAGTGATTAACTAGTGTAATCAAGTCCCCGATCCTAATTTCTCTGGTTGCGCAGAGTGAGTATTTCTCCCGATACTTCACTTGGGTTTCTAATCAACCTACTCCAAATCGATTAGTGGCGACTCCATTTTAAAAATTGATTTACAGGTTAAAAACTTGAACCATTAAGTCGTGAATTAGTGGACTTGGGAGAGTCCGGGCTTAACTAAATTCAGCCGAGCCATTAGCCTCCTTAGGCGCCCGTACCCGATCACGGGTGCTCGAAAAAAAGAGGTCGCGACAGAGCTAACATAGTCTAGCGACTCTCTGATTTAAATCCAAGAGTTGTCATTGTCATGAGGATCTTACTATATTGCTTTTCTTCAGATATGTTCACCTCGCTGCAATATGGAAGAAAGGATAATCGAGTATAAATTTGCTGGCTGGCTCAAGCTCTTCACAAGCCCGACTCTCTCAGCTTACCTGCAATAGTTGCAAATAGAACATGAATAAAGCTTTAGCTTTTTAGGCGTATTCTGTTCTTGTAATGTAAAACTCATATCTACCAACATAGCAACCCTAAATCAATAGATCTAAGTCTTAATAATGGTCTAGCTTCCTGAGGCCTATATGTACACCAATACAATTCTCAGCACAATCAAATTTGATATGACCAGCTTGGCTTGTTTCCATTATTTTTGAGATCTCCCAACACATACATATGTTCACGCAGGAGAACTATAGAGAAACATCACAAGAATGAATTTACTCCACGTGGGAGAACTATAGAGAAATATCACAAGAATGAATTAACTCTAACACAGTTTCTCTTAGCCTAACGACAGGGAGAGTTCCTGTACAGAATTCAAATCAAACACAAGAACAACATAGTCAAGGGGAGAATTAGCTAATAAATTAAGATTCACACCTTGAAAATCTTGTGATGAGCAGTTCAAACTTCTATGACTCCGCAAACTTTGCTTATGAATGTGCATAAGAGCTGCCATGAACTTCGCAAACCTGATTAAATTCCTTTTCCATACAAAACCGAGGACACTTGGCTGAATGCAATTCATCCCGCCAGACTTCAAGCTCAACTGAAACATCACGGCAATCAAAAGCACCTTCCACTTTCAGCAAGGCAATTCTACAATTGCTGAGGCTCAGTTCCTCACATCGACATTGATTGGTAGATATTCTATCTCGGACATCCTTTCATCAATTATGGTGACATGGAAAATGGAGTCCCCTTCAGATTAGAAGATCAAAAATTGACCCTCACAGATAGAGTGATGCTCTGCTAATTCATTCCAACCCTTTGCTAGCCAAATCATCTCATCACATTTTTCCAATTCCAAAAGCCAAATAATTGCACCATTCTCTCAAAAGGATTTTCTTGAACCTTTTTGGTATTCCCTGTAGGTAAAATAAAACCCATAATCTTAACAAGCCTATGAGACTTGATTTCAAATTCAAAATGAAGAACAACATAACAAGAATGCATAAACCAAAAAGGACATCTTGAAGCACATACTGTTCAGTTCATTCAGATTAGGAATGTGGCATTAATGAATGTGCATCTGGATTATGATCAACCTCATAAAACCCAATCAGCATAGAAGTACACTTCCTTGATTCCTCAAGACTATATAAAGGAGTTATTATTTGGAATACTTAATTCATTTTGGACTAGCGAAAGTGACGCTTCCAGAGTTCATCTCAATCAATGTAAATCAAGTCCTAACCAGCGCTAGTGAATATGTAGACTCTGAATACAAAATCATCCCTATCAATGAGTTTCTACATGCAGATGACTTTCTCTTGTCAAAAGTGGGCACCACCCCCAAAAAAAAAAAAAAAAAAATCTCGTCCTCAACTCCTTAGTTTCACCATCCATGACCTGTCCGAATACCTTATAGTCAAAATTTGCTTAATTTCCTGAATACGTTAAGTGATGAATTGAACAGGAGCAAACTACCCATCTACATGGTGGAAAAAACCAACATATGGTGAAGAACAGACCAAGACATAAGCAAACCCTAATGAGAGAATCAAATTGTACACAGTGTGAGTTTTAAGCATAACTTGCTAGTTTCAGGAGTTTAACAGACAGTAAACCATATAACGAAAAAGTCATCAATCCAAAGTCAAGGTCAAATCTATGCTCCCGGAATGCAATAGGGTACACATTTGGAAGAAGCTTTCCAAGTCCTATTAAATATTTAAAACATATGAATTTCAGCCACACAGACCACAATCACAGGGGAAAAAGCATTCACACTGATGACTGGAACATGGATGGAATTGAAAATTTTTAAGCTGTTTGATTCTTTCAAGCACAGCTCAAAAAAGGTTTTATCAATCTATTGGTTCAATTTGACAAAGTAAAATCATCTTTTTCCCCCCAAATCTGATTAATATAACAAAAGACAACAGTATCTCCAATTTGACAACAAAATTATCAGTCATTAGATCTAGAATGAAATTTCAAAATCATAACAAGTCACCCCCTTATCTTTTAGGTCTTTCTCTTTAGTTACGGAGGCAGCAACATTTTTTGCAATTTGCTTGTCCATTTTAACAGTCTCCTAGTGCGATTTGCATATATATTCTACCTCTACAACATTGCATAACATTGTCGAATTTCTCCATATAAGAGGACTTGGATTCTAATTCTCAAGACTTGCCTCAGCAATTGCTTTTCCAACGCATCTATCCACTAAAAAAAAAAAAAAAAAGGAGATGATTGTTATCTTTTCGAACCATCAACCACCAGCTTATGTTCCATCGTTAAGATATATACCTGGTTTTAGGCATATATCCATGAACACTTCAAGGAAAATAACATATAATGTGGTTTACTACACAATGCAGTAAACTTGGAAATACACTAGAGTATAAGCAAAGATATAAACAGCATCAATATATTTGATTTCCAGACATGCCAGTTTGAGTAAATAAGCTTGGGATCATATCAAGCCATACTTAACATGAGATGGCCTCATCACCACCTTGAAAAAGAATGCTCCGTCAGAATATTTGCCGGCCGATTCAAGAGTAGTGAGAGCCCTTGGGTGCATTGGACCTAAGAAAACCAGCTCAGGATGGCTTAATCTGCTAACTGTTTGGTCCTCCCTGTACCTGAAAAGCGACAACTTCAGTGACAGTTTATGTACACTTCACTAATTTGACTTGCCATGAAAAAATTTAGCATAGATCAGAAGTTAATAGTATCCCCACATCATTTCATAATCAATCAAGATCAAAACAAGAGCTTCTTAGAAACTATTCTAGAATTCGAAGAGAACGACGGAAAGAGAGTTACGCGAGCCACCCCCTCCAAATTCTCGTGATGATGAGCACTCCGGAGTTTATGGAGAACAAGGCATAAAAGTGACTCCTCATATTTTGACAAGGCATAAGATTCTCTGAATATTTTCAAGTTCCACCATATCATCACCATCCATGAGCTCAAACACGTAAGAAATCTCCTACTCCGACGCAGATGTGTTTTTATCACAAATTCTTGCCAACTGGAAGAGAAGAACTCTGCCCATCCACATTTTCAAAGCAGCCAATGTGATAAAGAGAGACGACCATACATATATACTCACAAGATGTAGAATTAGGGGCAATGAATTGCTAGGTTGAGGACCTCTCTTGGTTCGTGATCTGAAGCAGTGGGCTGAGAAATTTACATGGATAAAAATCAACTGTGGAACGAATTTTGAAAGCAGAGCCCTAGCTGAACAAGACGATGGCAATTGAGGAAGGTTTAACGCAATTCAGAAGAAAATTGTGTGCAACAAGACACAAAAATTGGATAAAATTCTGGCACACGGTTAAAATAATGTGTGCAGAAGCGTGAACTTACGATTCATCGGATACAGATGTGGAGAGAGAGAGAGAGAGAGAGAGAGAGAGAGAGAGAGAGAGAGAGAGAGAGAGAGAGAGAGAGAGAGAGAGAGTATGCCTACACGGAATGCTAATTAGACTCTTAACATTGTTCTCCTCAAGAAACTCAAATCACATTTTTTCAAATTATTATCCCATATGATGTTCTCACATTTCATCACGTATACACAAGAAAATATTCATGTTCTGCTTTTTCTGATGCTTGTAATGAACGACAGAGATTTCACAGGGTCATTAGCTGAAAAGTATTGCACACAAAAGTGACCCAACTAATGCAGTCCAACCAACAAAAATGCAGTTTCAAGAGAGCTAAAGCAAAAAAGAAGAGGCCGGCAGCTTAGACTGAACCTACACAGCAGCTTTCTCTCCATCAACTTTAAGGACTTGCCCACGTCTAGTCGTTCCATCTCCTGAGCGGATATTTACTATCTCTTGAAACTTTGGTCCTTGACATACAATAAAAGTAATCCAACATGTCAATATAGGAGTTCACTGAACCTCGTAAAATTATAACCAGTGAAATTTACCTTGACTTTGTCGAGTATAACCAACGGCCCAAGAACACCATAGACGGTCCTACACTCTGCAAGTAGCAAAGCAATTGTCTGAACAACCGATAACTAAGACCCAGCGGCTAAGGCATGCTAAAAATTTGACTCAGACAAGAGCTAAATGATTCCTCACCTCTTAAACAATACGTGTAAAATGATAGAGATTGTGTAGATCTACATGTATTAACTGTTGTCAAAACAAGGGTAGCATAAACTTTTCACAAACGAGAAAGCTACATGGAAAGCCTCGACAACAATATCCCATGATTAAAGTTATGATTCCAAGCGCAGTGAAATTTAGATGGCGAAAGACATAATAAGCCATAAACAATGACACAAAGCTACTCCCCACAATACAGACAAAGCTTAATTACGAGATTCAAGCATCCCAACAGATTTCTATCGCCCGTAGCTCAAAAAAAATTCATAAAGCGGAGAGGGCCAAAAGCTTACCCATGCCGATCTCCAGCATCCCCTCTTCCATGTCATAACTCATTGGTGCCACTCCCATCTCCAAGTCCCAAGCCGCTCAGAAATCTACACAGAGAAAAGCTTTAATCGAAGGACCGATCAGGAATGGCTAGCGAGTCACCCTCGCACCACAACTGAATCCAGAAGCGACTATAGGGTGCCAAAAAATAGAGGAAAACCGAACCACTGTTCGACCGAGCTTAACTCTGCACAACTCTCGCTCGCTGTGGCGATTTCTCATGATGTTTTTAGTTCAATCTTCGCTCGTTTCCAAGTGGTCTTGGATTCACGATTGGAAACAAGGAAAAAAGGAAAAAAATTCCGGACATGAACCCTTTGATGAGCAAAACGACAAGAGCATTAAACATCGCTCTGTCAAAACACATAAGAATGCACAAAACGAAAACGCGATTCGAACCGGAAGAAGGAAAAGAAGAGAGAAAGAGAGAAGATCACCGAAGTTTCTAAAGACGGCGAGCGACAGAATCAATCATGAGGCGAGTGCAGCTCGGTTTCAAAGCAGCAGTAGATAGCGAGGGTGATGGTGGAGCGACTCGGAACTCACTGAGCGGGGGAGTGTGTCAAGATGGAGGGAGAGATCCGAAAAAGGTACCTGAAGCCAAGAAACGCTGCAATGGCGTCGTTTGGAGTTCTTTCTATGCCTATTTAAAGGAAAAGAAAAGGAAAATGATGGCTGAGTTATGAGATGAATCTTCCTCTCGAGGTATTCCATCTTTTATGCAAGTCTTCCTTTTGACGGGCTTCTCAAGCCGGCGGGAGGGCCGAGAGTGAACTCGAAGATTTCATCCCTCGAAATGGCGGATCCTATACACCAGCCTGACATCCCCTTCATGCGCGGCGTAGGAGAGCGAAACGAAGGACGCAAGCGACCGCATTTGGAATCCAAAAGGCGGCAATGAAGTGGAAGGGAAAAGAAGGAAGCAAGAATCGACAGAATTTATACTGGAATGAATCGAAATTGGACTCAGAAGTTTAATCGGATAGGAAACAATCCTGATAGAGGAAGACCTGGTGAAAAAATGAAGATAGACATAGAGAAAACGATGCATGGCGAAGAACTTGACCCCCGTAGTTTCCTGGTCGTTGAATGTGGTGCGTCCTCTGAGCAGAAGGTGTTCGTTGAATTGCGCAAAGAGAGAAACAGAGGGTGAGACGACTCTGTAACAAAAAGCGGAGGAAAGAAGATCGCTCCATAAGAAATATCCGCGGACAGCCGGTTCCTTACTGACATTCGGGTAATTATGATATCTATCAGATGGACAGTCGCACTTCCCACCAGGTCATTTCATCTCCGATTCGACTCTAGGATTAATTTCGATACATTCTAACTTCGGCCGTTGATATCTATTTCATTTTGATTTTCTCCAATTCTCTCACCACCTTCGGAATTCCCATTGCCGTCGATTGCACTGTGGAGGAGGGATTGAGTTTGCAAGGAAAGTGTTCGATGGTGTGACGAATTACATCTCTTGTGCAAGTCTTCCATTTGACTGATTTCTCGTGTGCTCTCTATATTTTCCTTTCGTGTCTCTCTCTTTTTTTTTTATTACTTTCTTTTTCCCTTTTTATCTTTTTTTTTCCTACACTTTACTTCCTTCTCATCCAAAGAGCCACCACCAGCTTCACCTTGTTTGCCCTGTTTTGCCCAAAATTCCCACGCAAAATCTGAATCACCTCCATCCACCCCTTTGCATTGCACCTTTTTATTCTAGATTGTTTGCTCGCGGCTGCCAATCTTCACGCTCGGTGTATCGTCTTGAAGGATGATGACTCAGATTGGCCTTGGCTACCACGGTTGATGAAGTGACGTCGGACTGGCAAGAGTGCCAAGAGCGAAACCAAAGAATCTCATCCTTTGTATCCGCGAATGGTATCCATATGATGATCCATCCGACCTCAGCCTTGGCAAGAGTTGACAGAACGTATTCTGGAGTGAATCGAAATTTGACTCGGCAGTTCGATTGCACATGAAACGGGCGTAACAATGGGTCAGTGGTGATGGCGACATGAGCTCGAGATGGCCAGGCGACAGGTGAATGTGGTCCAGACATATGTAAGGACAGGAAAGTGACGACTCAAATCAGAGAGGAATTAGTGTGGCCGCACCTTGAATGCGGAATCTGATAGTGTCGTTCACTGTTAGGGTGATCTGAATTGGCGGAGAGAGTCGGAGAAGCCTTCGATTGCAGCTTGGAGGAACAATTGAATGAAGGGGGATTGATCTCTAGCTGATGATTTGTTGCAACCGCGATTGGAGCTCCACCAGCGATTTATTGAGGTCGAGCTCTTTGACGATTGTTGCTTCCAGCACTGACCGAAGCACAAAAAGCGTCACTACCAGTTCGAAGATGCCACTCGCCGCCACAACGGCAGAACTCGACCAGATAGTTTCCTTGATCGACGGTCACAATTACCAGGACGTTCCGTCTCCAATTTAACTCTAGAATTGTCTTCGATTCATTGCAAATTTTGTCCGTTGATTTCCGTTTCACTTTTGTTTTCTCCCATCCTCTCACCATCTCCCAAATTTCAATTGCCGTAGGTTAACAGAGGATGTATCGAGTTCTCGCATGGAAGAAAGACACAGAGAAAGAGAGAGAATCGGTGAGAGCAAGTTCAAGTTCGAGAGCGCTGGGATTATCGCTGATTCTAAAGGTGCAAAGCCACTGTTGGAGGCTCGGCTGCTGTGTTTGTTGAGAGAGAGAGAGGCTGCGGAAGAGACGTGCCACAGCGACGCAAAGACGCAGCATATTTACTTCGTCATGCATATCAACATTCATTTAATATGAAAAGAAATAAAAACAAATTTCGATTGTTTTTCACATGAGAAGAAACTGACAAACTTCAATTTGCGACATACGAAAAGACTGATCACAAAATCTTCAAGAAATCGAAAAGAGATTGCAAAGAATCTGATGTAAGTTCACCAGAGCTTGCAAAATCTTGGTATGGCTTAAGGGAAGCGTAATCGACATAACTGTGCTTTATAGTTCTAAAGGTCACGTCGAGTCACTGGAAACCTTAAAGAAGCACCCAATTTGAAAGAGAGATTGTCTCTTGAATTACAGAATCGACATTTGTAATCAGCTTCCTCCGACTCACAACTCACGACTCTTGCCCACATTGTGATTGCCACGTCTAGGATCAAGGAAAGGTATCGTACACATTCAGGACCATTCCATCCATTGGAACGAAACTAATGCTTTTATCCACTTTGCTGAACCGAAAGCAGAATTCAGCTTAGCAATTCTGTAAATTCTGTTCTCACCAAAAGCGAGCTAACGCGATGCTTCCTCTGCTGTATCGCATTGCACATATTATTATACACCCAAATCTTATCAGTGGTTCTGAAGATGGATACTCTGAACATGATATCGTCCCTTTTAGAGGTGTGCATGGTCCGGGCGGGCGGTTCCCGACCTAGAACCGGGAACCGCCCGCTAAGGACCGGTTCCGAAAAATTGGAACCGGGATCCACCCGTTTGTTGCGTGGATCCACCCGGGAACCGGACCGCTGGTCCGGTCCGGTTCCCGGGTGGATCCATGGAACCGATATTGACACGAAATTTTTTGGTTTTCAACAAAAAACCAATTACGTGACATCAAAGCAAGCCAAAGAAAGAAAAATCAAATTTAAGTACGTGGAACAAATATTTATTTGTTGTAATTATAAATGTATCTCATAGATTAAAAAAAACGCGAACATATGGAATGCAACATTCTCCCATTTCCTACTTGCAAATAACCATAGATAGTTAAATTTTCTTTGACCAAAGGTAAAGGTTCCCTAGAGAGTGAGATGAGGGTTTCTCTTACTAATTTTTTTTTTTTAATATTAAAAATGTTCCGGTCCGGTCCGGGTGGGCGGATCCGCCCACGGAACCGAGAACCGGACCGGTACCCACCGGTTCCAATAAATTGGAACCGGGAACAGGACCGGTTCCCTCAAGACCCGCCGGTTCCGGGTGGTTCCGGTCCGGTTCCGGGCGGTCCGGGCGGATCCCGGGTATTTTGCACACCCCTAGTCCCTTTCAATAAAGCTCGAACACACAAGTCTTCCACCTTTAGAAAAGTTTCTCTTGTGATGCGGCCCAAAGGGCAGATGACTTTCCATAATGTTCGTGGTTGATGAGCTTCAACGGCCATGATTTGTCTTGAAATATGAGAGCCATGGTCTACGGGCTTTTCTTAACATGTGTCTTTGTGAATGAAGCAGGAACTCTCTGCTCAAGTAGACATTTTGCAATTTTGTCATCACAAAGAAGAGAACAACCAATGATATCTGAGGAAGACAGTATGAGGATGCCTTAGGTGATTTAAATCCCAGAGTTGTCAGTATCACGAGGATCTTACCACATTGTTTTTCTTCAGATGTATTAACCTCACCGCAATTTCGGAGAATGAATAATCGAATATTAATTTGCTGGCCAGTTCAAGAGCTCTGCACAAGCCCCTCAGCTTACCTGCAGCAGTCGCAAACAGAACATGAAGAAAGCATTTGCTTTTTAGTCGTATTCTATTCTTATTATGTAAAACTCATATCTGCCGACATAGCAACCCTAAATCAATTGATCTGAGTCTTACTAATGGTCTAGCTTCCCAAGGCCTATATGCACACCAATACGATTCTCAGCGCAATCAAAACTGATATGATTGGCTCGGCTTGTTTCCATTATTTATGAGATCCCCTAACACAAGCATATTCACACACGGGAGAACTATAGACAGAGAAACACTACGAGAGTGAATTAGCTCTAACACAGTTTCTCTTACCCTAATGATGTGGAGAGTTCCTGATGGAATTCAAATCATACTCAAAAAGAACACAGTCAAGGGGAGAATTTGCTAATATATTAAGATTCACACCGAAAATGTCGTGATGAGCAGTTTGAACTTTTGTCCCTCCCCAAACTTTTTGCCAATGAATGTGCATGGGAACTGCAATGAATTTTGCAAACCTAATCAAATTCCATTGCCATACAAAGCTAAGGATACTTGGCTGATGCAATTCATTCCCCAAGACTTCAAGCAAAATTGAAACATCACGGCAATTGCTGGCACATTTAGTCCCAACACATACATATGCACATGCACATGGGAGATCTAGAGGACAGAGAAACACTAATAGAATGAATTAGCTCTTAACACTTTCTCTTAACATCAACTCTAATGCAGTTTCTCTTAGCCTAATACATGGATAGTTCCTCTACGGTATTTGAATCAAACACGAGAACAACACAATCAAGGGAGAATTAGCTAATATATTAAGATTCACACCTGGAAAATCTTGTGATGAGCAGTTTGAACTTCTGTTCCTCCCAAACTCTGCTGATGAATGTGCATAGGAAACCATGAACTTTGCAAACCTGATCAGATTCCATTTCTATACAAGACTGAGGACACTTGGCTGAATGCAATCCATCCCCCAGACTTCAAGCTTGGCTGAAACATCACAAATCGAGGGCATCTTCCAATTTCAGCAAGACAAATCCATAATTGCTGAGGCTCGGTTCCTCACATCAACATTGATTGGTAGATATTCTATCTCAAACATCCTTTCATCGATTATGGTGACATGGAAAATGGAGTCCCCTTCAGATTAGAAGACCAAAAATTGGCCCTCACAAAAGAGTAATGCTCTGCATATTTATTCAAACCCTTTGCTAGCCAAACCATCTTATCACATTTTTCCATTTCCACAACCCAAAAAATTGCACCATTCTCTCAAAAGCATCCTCTTGAACCTTTTTGATATTCCTGTAGGAAAAATAAAACCCATAATCTTAATAAGCCCATGAGACCAGATTTTAAATTCAAAACGAAGAAAAATAACAAGAATGCATAAACCAAAAAGGACATCTTGTTTTCAGTTCATTCAGATTTGGAATGTGGCATTTGAGTCTGCATTTAGATTGTGATCAACCTCATAAAACCCAGTTGGCATAGAAATACACTTCCTTAATTCCTCAAGACTATATAAAGGAGTTATTATTTGGAATACCAAATTCATTTTGGACCAGTGAAAGTGACAATTCCAGAGTTCATCTAGATCAATGTAAATCAAGTCCTAACCAGCACTAGTGAATATGTAGACTCTAAACAGAAAATCATCCCTATCAATGAGTTTTCTACTTGCAGATGACTTTCTCTTGCAAATGTGGGTCACCCATTGGAAAAGAAGAACACCCCCCCCACCGCACCCAAAATAATAATAATAATAATAATAATAATAATAATAATAATAAAATAATAATAAAATAATCATCTCCAACTCCTTAGCTTCACCATCCATGACTTGTCCGAATACCTGAGAGTAGCAATTTGCTTAATTTCCTGAATATGTCGCATGACGAATTGAACAGGAGCAGACTACCCGTCTCCATGGTTGAAAAACCAACATATGGTAAAGAACAGATCAAGACATAAGCATACCCTAATGAGAGAATCAAATCATACACAACGTGAGTTTAAGGCATTACTTGCTACTTTCAGGAGTTTAATAGACAGTAAACCATATAACGAAAGCCATTAATCCAAAGTCAAGGTCAAATCTATGCTCCAAGAATGCAGTAGGGTACACGTTCAGAAGAAGCCTTCCAGGTCCTATATATATATTTTAAAAAAATCAATTTCAGCCACACAAATCACAATCACAGGGAAAAAAGAAAATACATTGATAACTGGAACATGGATAGAATTGAAAATTTAAACTTAAGCTATTTGATTCTTTCGAGCACAGCTCAAATAAGTTTTTATCAAACTATTGGTTCAATTTGACAAAGTAAAATCTTTTTTTTCCCTAAATCTGATTAATATAACAAAATACAATAGCATCTCCTATTTGAAAACAAAATTATCAGTCATTAGATCTACAATGAAATTTCATAATCACAACAAGCCAGCCCCTTATCGATTAGGTCTTTCTCTTTAGTTATGGAGGCAGCAACATTCTTTGCAATTTGCTTGTCCATATGAACATAGTCTCTTTGTGTGATTAACATATATATTCTACTTCTTCGACATTGAATCACATTGTCAAATTTCTCTATATAAGAGAACCTGGATTCTAATTCTAAGACGCCTTAGGAATTGCCTTTCCAACGCATCTATCCACGAAAAAAGGAGACGATTGTTATCTTTTCGAACCTCCAACCACCAGCTTATGTCCCAAGAATAGTCCTTTCATTCTTTTCCCTATTTCAATTACTCCATTGTTAAGATAAAATTGCTAGTTTGAGGAACTTATGCTTTTAGACTCTAATGTGGAACGAATTTTGAAGAACAGAGCCCTTTACTAAAGAAGGAGGCGAGGATTGAGGAAGGTCTCTACGAAACCAGCTTCCGACTTCAACCTAATTCGTGCGCAATAAGACACCAAGATCGGAAGAAACGTGAACTTACAAGTTTGCCGGGTTCAAGTGCGAGGGAGAGCGAGAGAACGAGAGAGAGAGAGAGAGAGAGAGAGATCTTCTTCTTTGATGATGTCAGTGGAGGACCTCTACTGGTCCATGATCTGAAGTAGTGGACTGAGAAATTTACACGGAATGAATTTAAAAAGCAGAGCCCTAGCTGAAGAAGACGACGATGGTTGAGGAAAGATCTCTATGAAAACCGGAAGAAAATTACGCGCAACAAGACACGAAAATCGGGAAGAAATTCCGGCAGACGAGATGAATGATGCGTGCAGAAGCGTGAACCTACGATTAGTCGGATACAAATGTGGAGAGAGAGAAAGAGAGAGAATGATCTTCTTCTTTGACGAAGTGAGTGGAGGACTGACTGTCCAGACTCAGCAGTGCCATCTTCTCTCAAGTCCTGGCAATTCCTGACGCTTCCTTTTCGCTCCGTCCTTCGTGAATGCAGCTGAGACAGCCTCTGGCATCAAAAAGGAGAAGGAGAAGGAGAAGAGCCCTGCTTCGCTTCCTACTGTTCAGTGAAGTAGGAGGCAAGATCGATCGATAGATAGGGCTGATGATGATGCTGATCGGACGTCATCAATAATAGAAAAGTTACAAAAAAAATGAAAAATTAAAAACTTACGGTGCTGCCAAAAAATAAAAAGGAAATGAGAATAAATAAGAGAATGACGTCAATCGAATCTTTACCAATATTATATGCATTTGTTCATGCTGATAACTTTTGTATAGTTGCATTGAGATCATCACCCTCTTTCCAGTTCTCTTCCAACTTGTATCTGAACAGTGTCGCAAAAAATAGTCTTGGTGTGCTTATTGTACCCTTAGAAAAGGTCTTCATTTTTGGACATTCTTCCAATTCAATTATATTCAAGGATAGGAACTGAAGCTGCAACTTGGGATGGAGGAGAAGCATTCTAGGCTTGGCAGATGTTGGAGTATCAAATGTTGTAGATTTCCAAAAGAAATCACTTGTCCTTTTCCGTTTTCTTCATTTGCCACTACTTCTTTCATTCTTTCACATCCTATTATAGTCATCTTAGTGAGATCAAATTTGTGACAGCTGAAACTGTTACTGGGTGTACAAATCTAGAGGAATTCTTCACTACTAATGTTGTCAGATTCTGGAAGGATGCCACAATTGGAAATATTGTCATCAAACGGGGACAATCCCAAACCTCCAATGTGTCAATGCTTTGAAGAATTTTTGACACTAAAAGAGTCTTTCTTTACACACTTTAGGTTGTGTAGCTTGCTTAACTTAAGTTCTTTTAAATTTTCAAGCACAAAATGTTTCCCCTCTTCAACAAGCCCTTCATTTGGGAATATATCTTCAAAGGAGCTACAGAATACCTCAAGCCTTTATAGATTCTGAAATCTCTCTAGGAGGAATATGGAAGGAAAGATGGTCTTTTCATCATGAAAGCATGCTAGTGTTAGTGTTTTGGGTTTGCTAAAGATGTCATTAGGAAAATTTCCATCTTGTATCATCTGAATATTGTTACTGACTAATAAAAGTCTCTCAAAGTTAGGAAAGTCTTGTCAAACAGCCAATACAACAAGAGAAGTAAATTCAATGAAGTTTTTGGCAATAAATCATGTGTTGTTAAAAGTAAACCTATTTAGATGATTTGCATGGAAGGTGGCCATCTTCTTAAAGTTCATTATATCTCAAGAACCTTGTATTCAAGACTCAAGCTTTTAAAAGTCTCATGTAGAAGTTGGTCTGGTCAAGTGGATAGAGTGAATCTAAATTCAAGATCCTTGCACTCACTAAATTCATCTTTCATTAGGAATATCTTATCTTGTCAACAAAAATTTATCATCTTTAGAATCTTATGTAACGGGATGCACTCATGATGTTACTAAAACATATGGGGTCCACAAATTTAGAAGTGTGCTTAAGATATAAGAAATACCTTATGTTGTCTGCAAACATATAGGATAGGGGTTCTAGTTTTCTATAGTATTATAATAGGACAACACGACGACTATGAAGTGCACCGGTGTATTAAAAAATACAGTAGAAAATGGTGCACCAAGGAACTAATGTTATTTTTTTTTTTTAAAAAAAAAATTGAATTGATTTTTTTAGAGTTTGTTGAAGATGAAATAGAGAAGAAAAGTTCAATTGTGTGACACGTGTCAATAATGGAGAGGACCTCTTGTCAAATTCTTATTGATGTTGCCAAGGAGTAGCATTAGGTTAGATTATGAATATATTTTGCTGTCAATAGGGTACTGTAAATATTTTTGTAACTCTAGGTAATAGCATATCTTTATGCATATCCACAAATGAAAGTATACGTAAGATATTAGGAATATCTTAATGTTGTTGACAAACTAATAGGTAAGGGAGATCATGTTTTCTATAACATTATAACATGACATGATATACAATGGATATGATATTAGTGACTACTTTAAAGAACAAAGTAGAAACTAAGGGAGAACAGCTATAATCATACCCTCCCAAATGAAGAGTGTGCTTCTTGATTTGGGAGGTCGTGTTGATCATCTCTTTGAGCCCAACTATTCATGGATGCCGCAAAGGATAACATGTTCAGTTTCTCACAGTGAGTCACTCATAATTCCTTTAGTAATGGCCAATTCAAAGTGGGCAAGTTAAGACAGAAGCTCTTGAGTTGTGGCATGTCATGTAACACCAAAGAGGTTAGTTTTGGGAAAAGATCTTGAGTAGTATTGGAGTGAGGAGTGTCATCCCCACTAGCGACTATTTCCTCGATCTCACAAGACTCCACTTGAAGTTTTTCAAGTTGGGTTAAACTTGTAGCCACCCAATATGGAAACAAATTTTCAAGGCTCTTACAATTCCAAACCTCTACTATCCATAAACAATCAAAAGTCAAAGTTTCTTGAGGACCGTCGGTCCATATTTTGTTTAAATTGTCCATGTGGGAGAGATCCATTGACCTAAGCTTAGGAAATTGTACTTGCCATATTGAGAAAAAAATGACATAATGAATGTGATTGCATTGAGTTATGACCTTAAAGAAGGAATTTCCAGACTTCCCTTGTTCTCACAAATCATGAGAAGTCAAGATTTTGTTAGTGACATAAATAGGGAAGGGTTGATTGATGCTTTTATACAAATTGACTGATGACTAAGGCAAGGATATTGCATTGCAGCAAGCATGGAATTATAAATGCATTTATAAATTAATAGTACGTTCAGCATCGACTTTTGAGTGGCTTAATTGACAATTAAGGGTATGTAGATTTTGCAGTAACAAGACAATGTTGACTTTTCTTGATTACTCGACAAATCATAAGAATAACTTTAAAGTCCAGAAATTAGTCAGACAAGCCCTATGCACGTGGAACTTGGGCTTGTTCAAATTGTTGCTAAGCAAGTCTCCCGAATTCCGATTTTGTACCTTTCAACTTCATCTTAATCCCCCCCCTCTCGAGTCCTCATTTTTTATTTTTTATTTTATAGTAGCTCTTGCATCACAATCAGAGAGAGAGAGAGAGAGAAGGGCTATTTCCAATTGGATGCAAAAGCATCTAAAGCATAAGAAAACCTACAATGCAAAAGTGAGAGAGAGAGAGAGAGAGAGATGACAGCCCTCCTATTTATGTTGATGCATGAATGGAGCCATTGACTAAATATCAATGACTACGCAATTAAGTGAGGACAAAGGTGAAGAAGAACAGAATTTGAATCCCGCAAAACAATGTTGATGCCATGGAGGAGTGACAAGTTGTATTTTTGTAATGAATAAGCACGAAGACCAGCAAAAAGTTTTGGGAGATTGCTAGGCAGTCCGATAGAACTATTGAAAAGAGCAACATTTAGATTCATCGATACAAACTGAAAATTTCCGTTATGTAAATTTCGTCGGCAAAGATTGGTTATGTTTTAGATTTGTTTGCTTCAAGGTGAACATGCATAACAATTAGAGAAAAAGCAAGAGCATGGTGATGATGAGCCAGTCAACTAAGGATATGAATAGATGAAACTAATGCTTGGCTCAACATTATTTCTTTTATTTACTATGGGAATTGCTACTTATTTATACTAAATTGTGAACAGTACTTATGAATCTTCTAATTAATATAGTTCACTAAAGAGAAGAGTCATGAAATTTATATGGTGAACTAGATATAAAAAAATATAGTAACTTCAATTGTTCAGAAACTTCTTCTTTTTTATGTATGGAAAATTTTTGTATTGGAATTTTTTTTTAATAGGCATGGGCAACATAACGACTTGAATAAATAACATAACGTTATGATCTCAGCAAAAGCAAGTTGGGTCAATTTACTAGTTTTACATTGGACCATTAATAACATCCTTGAAATAATATTTATTCAAATTTGAGGTGGAAAAATAAAAATAGAATCTTGCGGTGTACCAAGTGATACACCCCTTGGCAAAAAGTAGGTGTGCACTCGCTAATCACATTTTGTTTGTATGGAGAAAATCAAGAGTGTTTTTTTTTTTTTTTTCACTACATCATGACCTCTGAGGAATTGTCCATTGAAAAGCAAGTATTGATATTTTTCATTTGGTTATAATATAAATAATACAATTATGACTTGTCAAAAAAAAAAAAAAAGACTTTCCACACTTCCTTAAATCTATCAATATTCTTAATTGAAGATTTTGATGAGTTTTTGAAAGTATCTAATAATGTGGGAGAAATCAATTATTATATGATAGCTCATATTTGACACTAAAATGAAATTAGTGCTATCACAATTTGTCACTACCAAAAGATTAAATGACTATTTTCATACTTCCCTAAATTTATTAGTATTGTTGATTGAGTGTTATAATGACTTTTTGAAATATTCTTAGAATGCAGGGCTAGGTATTATATAACAACTTATACATGCAAATGACATTATAAATAAATAATTAGTGATAACTCTTACAATTAAAAAGTAAACAAATGTGTAGATACTTGTTATAATTAAACATTATATTTGCATAAAACAATAGAAAGAATTGCGGAAAAGTATTAGAATAAGAAAAAAAAAAAAAGCATTTAATCAAAAAAAAAAAACCCAAAATTTAATGGAATCTGTAATAAAAAAAATGATATCGCGCATTTTCAAGTGCCTTGGGTTCCAAGTGCCGGAGGAGTTCGTCATTTACTGCGTTTAATCTTCACATGAGGAGAACTTCCTGAGACAGAATGGAGGTGTTGACTGGATGATTGATTCCTATTATTTTTTAATTTTTTATGTGGTTACGACATTGATTAAATATTGTTCTTTTTTTGTTTAGATGACTAAATATAAAAAATCTCAATCCACCTCACTTTCCTTCTCCATCTACGCTTTCTCCTCCATCTCCAGCCACATTGAGCCCAACCTTCTCGCCTCCCTCCACTGTCGCCACCAGCTGAATTGCCGACTCCGCGTCCAAGGCAACCATTGCTGGGCGTCCAACCCTCTCCGTCGTCTTTGTGGTTTGCCCGTTCATGACGCTGCTCGTCCATGGCTGCGTTCAAGCTCCGACCGTCTCGTCCATGGCCACTCTTCCCTGACATCTATTCCTCTGTTTTTTCTTTAACGGTTTGACCTCATAGTCCATGGCTATCGGGATCTCAAACTAGCCATCAAGGCTCATGGCTATGGACAAGCTGCGGTCGCCAAATCTGTGGAGGAGCCTCCTCGCGAGCCATGGACGATCTAGGCTTGTGTCCACGGACGATACTAGATCTGGAGGCATGACTCCATTTTAGATTTGGACTGGCAATGACCACGAGCGGCTGTGACGATGGAGGGGTGGCCCGGCCATGGATGGGGCTGACCATGAGCTGCTTGCGGGCGACGACGGAGGGGACAATGGCAGTCCATAAGCCATCGTTGCTCCTGACAGGACTTCTAGATCTGCAGCCATGGCTTTAGTGACATCGGCTTGTCCATGGCTGCGAGTGATGGTGATCGACTTCCAGATCTACAACTCCGACGCTGTGAACGACCAAATTTCGAGATCTATGGAATGATGAGATAGAAAAAATAGAGGAAGTCGATCGTGCTCGTCTTGGACATAGCAGGGGTCAGCCTAATCAAGGCGCCAGTGACTCCGCCATTGGCAATAGCGGAGAAGGGGCAAAGGTTGAGCGGCTGTGGACAAAGTAAGAGGAAGAGAGGGCTGAAGATAAGATTTTTTTTTCTTTGCCGGAATCAATGCCTCGATCAAATCGACGCGGAAATCACTTCAACATCAGAGATCCACTTCGACCCACCATAAACAACAAGCTCCGGTTCGCATAATCACTCGGAACCCATGGAAGCACGCGCACAGAGAGGAGGCAAGCTTTAGAGAAGCGATTCCGAAGCTTCAGATTCAACCATCGGACAGATGACCCAATCAATCGCCCCAAAAAAACAAAAGGTAAGAGGATGAGGGGGATGGGGAGGAAGAAGTGTTATTGTTACTTGACTCTGTAGATTTGGTTCACTTTCTTTTTTCCCCTTGTCGTAAAGAGGAGGATCAAGGTGAAACAAAATGATTGAGAGCGAACATTTCTTAGAGGGGGAGAAGTTAAATCATCAAATAGACTTTGTCTAATTTCTTCCTTTTTCTGTTTTCTTTTTCTTTTTCCTTTGTCTAGTGGGCACACCACAACAGCACTGCAACAGACGGAGGCCAAGGCCACCGAGGAAGGAAAGAAAGAGAGAGAGAGGGAGGGAGCAAAGCCACACTAGAAAGAGGAAAGAAAGCTTTCCAGTAACGGGGCATTATTGAAGGGAGGGGGAGCAAATATTTTGATCGCTCAACTGATAAATGGGGTTGGCTTTAGCACATGTCGATTTGCACACTTATCAGTTGAACGATCAAAATATTTGCTCCGCCTCCCTTCAATAACGTCCCGTTACTAGAAAGCTCTCTTACCTCTTTCTAGTTTGGCTTTGCTCCCCCTCTCTCTCTCTCTCTCTCTCTCTCTCTCTCTCTCTCTCTCTCTCTCTCTCTTTCCTTCCTTAGTGGCCTTGGCCTCCGTCTGTTGCAGTGCTGTTGCGGTGCGCTCACTAGACAAAAGAAAAAAATAAAAGAAAACAAAAAAATGAAGAAATTAGACAAAGTCTATTTGATGATTTAGCTTCTCCCCCTCTAAGAAATGTTCGCTCTCAGTCATTTCGTTTCACCTTGATCCTCCTCTTCGTGACGATGGAAAAAAAGAAAGTGAACCAAATCTACCTTCTTCCTCCCCTTCCCACTCATCCTCTTACCTTTGTTTTTTTTTTTTTTTTTTTTTGGGTGATTGATTGGGTGGTCTATCCAATGGTTGAATCGGAAGTTTTGGAATCTCTTCTTTGAAGCTTGCCTCCTCTCTATGCGTGTGCTTCCATGGGTTTCAAGTGATTATGCGAACCGAAGCTTGTTGGTTATGGTGGGTCGAAGTGGATCTCCCATGTGGAAGGGATTTCGGTGTCGATTTGATCGAGGCATTGATTCCAACGAAGAAAAATTAAAAACTCTTCTCTTCAGCCCTCTCTTCCTCCACCTTCATCCACAGTCGCCCGACCTTTGCCCCTCCTTTGCTGTCACCAACGGTGAAGTTACCGGTACCTTGATTAGACTAATCCTTACTATGTCCAAGCCGAGCATGGCAAGCTTCCCTGATTTGTCTGTCTCATTTTTTTTTTTTTTTATGGATCTCGAAATTTGGCCATCCATAGCGACAGAGTTGCAAATCTAGAAGTCGACCATCGTCGCTCGCGGCCATGTATGAGCCGTTGTCGTTGGAGCCATGGTTTCCAGATCTGGAAGTCCAGTCATGAGCAACGATGACTTATGGACTACCATTGTCCCCTCCGTCATTGCTCACGGTTGGCTCATGGTCGGCCCCGTCCATGGTCGAGCCACCCCTCCATTGTCACAACTGCTCGTGGTCGTTACTTGTCCGAATCTGGACTAGAGTCGTGCCTCCAGATTTGGTTTCATCAATGCACGCAAGCCTAGCTCGTCCATGGCTCACGAGGAGGCTCCTCCATTGATTTGGCGAGCGCAGCTTGTACATGGCCACAAGCCTTGATGACGAGTTTGAGATCGCGACAGCCATGGACTGTGAGGTCAAACGGCGAAAGAAAAAACAGAGGAATTGATGTCAGGGAAGAGTGGCCATGGACGAGACGGCTGGAGCTTGAACGCTGCCATGGACGAGCAGCGTCATGAATGGAGACCACAAAGATGACGAAGAGGGTTGGATGCCCGGCAATGGTTGACTTGGATGTGGCGGCAACTCCGCCGGTGGCGACGGCGGAGGGAGGCGGAAGGTTAGGTTCAATATGGCTAGAGATGGAGGAGAAAGCGTAGATGGAGGAGGAAAGTGAGGTGGACTAAGATTTTTTATATTTAGTCATCTAACAAAAAAAAAAAAAGCCCAATATTTAGTCAATGTCCTATCTACATAAAAAATTAAAAATATTAGGACTCAATCGTCCAGTCAATACTTCCATTCCGTCTCATGAAGTTCTCCTAATGTGAACAGTGAAGGCAACAAAAAACGACCTCCTCCGGCACTTCTTTTTCTGGGTCGAATCCTAATGCACTTGAAAATGCGCGATACCAACCCAAATATGATTTTTTGGCCTTTTCTACTATAGATTCCATGCGAGTTTCAGTTATTGCTTCTCTTTTTTGGTGACGGAGGAAATGCTTGTGTTTTTTCTTATTCTAATACTTTTGCGTAATTCTTTCTATTGTTGCGTAGAATGTTTAATCATGAGGAATATCTATACATTTATTTACTTTTTTATTGTAAGAGTTATTGCTAATTATTTATTTACTTCTAATGTCATTTGTATGTATAAGTTGTCATGTAATAATAGATATCCTCACATTTAGAGGATATTTCAAGAAGTCATCATAACACTGAAGCATGAATACTAATGAATTTGGGGAAGCATAAAATTATTCATAAGATTTTTTGGTAGTGACAAGTTGTGATAGCATTAATTTCTTTTTTATGTCAAATATGAGCTCTCCATAATAATAGGTTTCTCCCACATTGTTAAATAATTTCAAATACTCATCAAAATCCTCAATTAAGAGTATTAATAGATTAAGGGAAGTGTGGAAAGTCATTTTTTTTTTTGGCTACGACAAGTCATAGTTGCATTAATTTTATTGTAACCAAATAAAAATTATCAGTACTTTGCTTCTTGGACAATCCATCAGAGGTCATAACATAGTAAACAAAAAAATAAAACATAGTTGATTTTCTTACCTCCGTACAAATAAACATCAATGTACATGCTACCTATTGCACTTTTGTTAATAATTTTTGGATTTTTCTAAATATACTAGAGATGAAAATGGGAAGTCAATTTCTTTTAATTGATAAGATATATATGTAGAACCAGCTTATACCCATCGTTGGAGCATCATAATCTTGCACCCATCAGCGCGGCATTGAAGCCAAAGTAAGGAAGAGCGAAGGATGATATGTATGTATATCCTAATCGGATTGCAATATGAAGCACGTGCATCAAAGCTTCTTTGAACTGTGCTTCAGCTACATTCATTCCTTGAACCAAATAATTTTAAGAAATTCTTACCTTATCTAATGTTGCATTATCAAAAGATCAGTGCAAGCAATTTTGATAATCATCAATGTGAACAAATTTGAAAGTTCAAGAATCCAAGTATTCATCATTGAACTTTCCAAAAATTAAAGGGATAAGGCATTGCTAGCATAAAATGTCAATTGAGGCACTTAAAAGTCGATGCTCAACATATTATTGATTATAAATGCATTTATAATTTCATGCTCATTGCAATGCAATATACTTGGCCTTAGTCATTAGTAAGCTTAAATGAAAGCATCAATCAGCCACTCCCTTTTTTTGGTCACTAACAAGCTCTCGCATTCTCATGATTTGTGAGAGTAAGGGAAGTTTATAAATTCTTTCTTTGAGGTCATAACTCAATATAATCACATTCATTACGTCATTTTTCTCAATATGCCAGGTACAATGTCCCCAGCTTAGGCAGATGGTTCTCTCCCATATGGACAATTTAAGCAAAATATGGAGTGACGGTATACTCCAACAACCTATCAAATTACCTACCCGTATTAAACAACAAATATTAACTCAGAATTATCATATTGAATGATAATTAGTGTGATACTGTGCACAATCTATGTTTGGCAAGAGAAAATGCATATTTGATTTTTCCATAAAAGAAATGGAAAAAAAAGGAAAATAAAAGAGAGAATAGGACAGCTGGACAATAAATAATAGCAATTCCATGGGTGGTTGCCGGCATTGTGAGTCTAATTTCATTACTAGATCACAATATTTAATCAATGTCCTAGCTAAAATAAAAATTTTAAAAATCAGAATAAATTATCCAATCAACAACACCACTAAAGAGAAAATATTAGGTGCATTAAATATACCATGCATTAAATACACCATGTATTAGTGTTGTTCATTGGATAATTTATTCCGATTTTTAAAATTTTATTTTAGCTAGGACATTGATTAAATATTGTGATCTAGTAATGAAATTAGACTCGCAATGCCAGCAACCACCCACGGAATCGCTACTATTTATTGTCCAGCTATCCTATTCTCTCTTTTATTTTTTTCCTTTTTTTTGCCATTTCTTTTATGGAAAAAGCAATCTACATTTTCTCTTGCCAAACATAGATTGTGCGTAGTATCACACTAATTATCACTCAATATGATAATTCATAGTTAATATTTGTTGCTTAATACTGGTAGGTAATTTGATAGGTTGTTGGAGTATAGCAATTCAAGTGTGATTTAGAAAACAAAGAAGACGAACAACTTCATGCATATTGGCCTTTTTATTTTTACTTATTCTATCATCAAGACGCAATCAAGCATTGGTGATTATTAAGATATAAAAAAGATAATAAAAAAGTTGATTGTATTGATCATTATTGAAGTTTAGAGCACTCCGATTAAAAGAGCAATTCTCTCTAATTCCTTCAATTTCGTTGATTGGGAAGACGATTATGGTACAAAGAGTTGTAATAGTTATGCAATTTGTGAACTAGGCTTTTCTAATTATGAAGTTTTCTTTTCCCTTCTCTTCATGTTTAATGGAACGATGCCAGTTTGCTTCTATGCAAGAAAATATGAAGTGGGTGATACTTCATTTTTTCTGCCATTTTTAAATGCTATTCTATGTTTATTGTTTTGTTCTTTATAGTTGAAATTGCAAAAAAGTAAATGTTTTCATATGGTTATTGTCATAACTTTTTTAAAATCCCTCTATAATCAATTTTGAGGTATCACACAATATGATTTTATGAGCTCACAGAAATAACACTTCTAAAAATATATGGAGATGGACAATTAATACTTATATTTGTTGAGGATTAGAAAACTTTTGATCTTTTAAGTAAATATTAATAGATTATGTACATAAATCCGTATAATTAAATGATTTTAAAACCACACATGATTATCAATGTCTGAATTGTTTTGCATTAATACTTTATGGATGTGATCCTGGATTATTGTGGGAAGGCATATATTCTAGTCATCTTTGTTTAGGTATGAAACACAGAGTCCCGGTCAAATTTGAGCAAAGCATTGATGATTGATATTACAAACAATTATATCTAGTACTTTTGTCTGCATACCATGCATTGTCCAATTATAAACGAACGAATATGTTCAAATGAAATGCCAAAAATGCATATATTTGAGAGACTAACCTGTGGAGTGAAAAGTGAAGGAGTGCCATTGTAAATCTCCATTGAAGATTGCCAAGTTAGACTTCTCATCTCGGGGCGGTGGGCAATGCTTAGCTTTAACAAAATAGGGCATTATAGCGTATGATTCTTCCACAAGAGGAAACTAGTGAAATTGGGCAAGCATTCCTAAGTTATCCACCAAAGTTTTGGGAATGTAATCTCCTCCATTGTGCTTCCTTGCCCTTCTTCATCTGCGATCATTCCTTCCATTTGATCACACTCCTTTATTTCCATCTTCCATAGATTGGGAAGGCACCGAGCCATTGATGGAACAAAAGCATGTCTCAAGTTGTTGCATTTATAAAGGCTAAGATAGTGTAGAGATCTTTGTTCCATAGTTGCCTCAACTTTGGTAGATTGACCAAGTATAGATATTGTAGCTGAGGTAGCGCCTAAGTGCAATCCATAGCTTCAAGCCCTTCAAGATCGAATATTTCTTCTAGAGCCTCGCAACCATGCACTTGCAAGCTTGTCATTCTCTCTAAAACAAGCATCAAGCTGGACGGAATAGCATTAATAAATGATGTACATTTATCCACCACTAGTGATTCTAATAGCCAAGTTGACATGATGGGATTAAGTTCATTGTGCCATTTTCCAATCAGCTTTGGGAACTCAAACAACCACATAAACTTAGTCCCAACAAATGCAGCCTATCAGAAAATGCATCATTAAACAGAAAATTCTAGTTAGCAAAAAGAAAAAAACAATTACTTTTTTGGTGATAAGAAAAAATCAAATTGCAAAGAATTTAGTAACTAAAGCATACCATTTCTTCAAACATATTTTGGATCATCATGTTGAGGTTTCCCTTCCAAAAATATGGGTACTTTGTTGCTTTATACCTTTCATTCAAACCTACACATACTCTCTCCAGATTTGGCGCCTCCATTGGTCCCTTGAAGAAGAACTCCATCTTGGGACATCTATTCACAATGACATCTTTCAAGAGAGGGAACATCAAAATGTATCCACCTGAGCTGAAACACCTCAATGTAGTCAACCCATCAAGCTCCACACACTTCAATTGATTGAAAGCCACTACATGCCCCTCCTTTCCTCCCTCATCGCTAATGACTTCTATCAATATTTTACATTTACTAATCCTCAATTTTGTGAGTTCCACCAAATTTGTAGCCATTGTCGATGTGAACATATTTGACAGCCCATGACAATGTGACACATCTAGAGTCTTCATATGCTGAAAATAACTTGGAAAGGATGATACTACTTTTAACTCATGACTTGGGCCTTCTATGGCTTCCACATTAACGCTAAGCTCATCTAGTCCTTCCTTTCCGATGAGTTCCACAGTGCCACATTGATTGATCTCCAACTCCTCAAGTTGGATTAGATCTCTGGCTATTGAGGCCGAAAACAAAGAGGTGAGCCTAGTGCATCTTCGAAGGGTAATCAAATGTAGACATTGGAATTTAATATGACGGTAGAGTTCCTTATCCCATACACAGTTTAGCTTTGATAAGTCATTTAACTTCAGCTCTTTTAATGGAGAATGAGCAACAATATTTCCATCTAGAGGATTGAGTGGTTGGAGTTTAAAAACAACTTCAAGTAAAGCACATGCTTTTGCGTCAAAGTTTCCAGGCTCAAGAGCTGTCCTAGAATGAAAGAAGGTACAATGTTCACGAGCTTTTTGCATTCATTCACTAAAAGCAATTTTAGCTTAGAGAAAGAATTCGCAGGAATTTGATCATCCCATATCATCTTGATTTCATCCATGCCCTCGATATATAAATTCTCCAAGTTAGGAAACGCAACCTGTGGTACTCACATAATTGGTGATTAAGTTAAATTATGAATTCATGAACTTCCAAGATGTAAATAAAGAAGAATGCCAAGATGTGAATTATGAATTCACGGAATTGGTAATTCTATCTTAAGTCACACAAAAGAAAAAAAAAAGAATGAAATGAAAATAGTTAAAAAAAAAAAATTCTCCATTCTAATGTAGATGACTCCAGAACAAGAAGGCTATTGGAATATATTGGAGACAAAACAAAAAGTGCTAAGTAGGAATTTTGACCAAAAATGTGTTAAATATGGGCAAAATGGTAATTTGGATATGCTCATATAACAATCATCTAATGACATTAGTGTTTCCTAGATCCCAAACTCAAATAAAATCTCTCCCTTTGTGCCTTTTTGGCTAGCCCAAGAGTGAATTAACTACTATACATAGCAATTATTAAATCACTTAGAGAAGGTCATTTAAGTTACAACATGGATGAAATTCTTTAGTGAAATCGCACCATTTCGTAAATTAATTAAGAATGGGGAAGAATTTATTTAAAGAAACAGAAAGCAAGTCAAATGGGTAATCACCGTTAGAGAAGTCACTGAATTGATGTAGTAAAAGAAGAATGCAGCTAAGGGATCACTTGAGGAAGAATATTAGCCATTAGAAAGAAACTGATGGAGAGATTGAGATTGAAAAGGCAATAGATCAACCATCAAATGGTGCATTACAATAAGAGATATAATTTTACCTAATACCGAATGCCTCAAATCAATATTAGATCACACTAAAGCAATTGCATAGTTAGGCTAAGAGAGAGCGATTAAAAAGAAATCGCTTGGGTCAAATGAACAAATCCTACTCACATCATTCCACTCTTCAAACCACTATGTATACTTAATCGAACGAATTTTCCTTTCAAAATTCATTTTCTATTAATGCTAGAAGGTCCATTAGTTATGTGTGAACGAAAAATCATATACATAAACAATGCTAAATATCTCATTATAATAGATTAAAAATATCTAAGAAGGTCAACGTATTAATCCCATGGGAGGGCCCATTTGTGCAGCCCATTTTGGATGCATAAATAACATTTTAGGTGAATGGCCTATATTGCTTTTAGTTTAGTCAAGGTCAACCCATATGTACATTGCTCTCTTTTATTTTCCACGGAAACAGTCTTCTGCTATGCGCTTGACAATTCAAATGACTCAATTGAAATGGCTGATTTGCATAATGTATTTTATTTCTTTAATAAAGTTTCACAAGAATGGTCTAGCAGTTCATGTAAAAATTGAAAGGGGTGATATCTAAAGCCCAAGACCTAAGAGGTCTTGCTCAGTTAGGTGTCGGAGAAGGCTTCGATTCCCTTTGCGGGTGTGGTTAAAAGAGTAAAGCTTCCTTCGACTAGGAAAATATATGAGATCTTGTAAGGGCAAATGAAGTCAAGTGAGCGTCTTAAAGGCCCTTCATCTCTAGCCTCTTGAACCTTACAGCTCACTTTCCTCTCGATTGCTTTTTCAATTGCTTTCAATGTACATGCGTGCAATGTCTAAGCCATACATGTGAGGTTGTTGAGAGTTTTAAGTTACTTGTGAATATTGGAAAGCTTTTAGAGATCCTATTCAGCAATTGTATTACCCATTCATGCTATGTGCAGGTACCATAAGAGATGTTCAACCATCTTTATGGAAATTATTTTTAGAGAAATTGAAAGTGAGAAATTGCAAATCATACATGTTGGCAACTCTAAACACTTATGCTTGTCCGCCACTCATCGTCTGTTAAAATTTTTTAACGAACATATATATTATAAATGACTTAGTTTTTATCTTGGCTATACTTGTCTCCAGTATAATTAATAATTTGACTAATGTTAATTACATACCCCTTGATTGAACAATGTAGTGGAGCGTGATCTGACGCAATCCTGACTTTGACTTTCTCGTACACCTGTCATTATCACCATTTGTATTGTAGGGATGAATATATCTACAAGACAATTTTTAGCAATAAAAAAAAAAATCAATCTTACACTTTCCATGAGAGAAGCATGTCAAACTTTTCAATTGTTTTAATTGTTAAATGGTTAATATCTGGAATGCCAAAAAATCTGATGTTTCCATTCCCAACCCTTCTTCCTCCATAAAGATTGCCTCCATCTACTCACAATTTGATATGGTTACTTTTTTTAGTTGTGCGAGAGATTTAACCATGGATGGCAAAAATAAAAACTTGAGATTATCCAAGCCGCTGATTTCTAATATCCCCAATCTCTGAAAGCCAACCTACAGAATTTGCTCATGGAATAAGTGATTAATCAAATCTCAAATTCATAAACTTCCAAGATGTAAATATACACGAGTGCCAAGGGGAGAGGAGAATTATTAAGTTGCACAAAAGGGAAAAAAAGAGAATAAAATAATAAAACGGAGTAAAAGAAATCTCCATCTAATGTTGTGACATCCTGAAATTCAACCCCGTTTCGATAAAGTGAAATGAGCATTTTGTCGACGTGCCTATGGTCCTTTTTCTCTGAGCTGATCACTCACGAGTTAACTAACCTATTGGGTAAAGCCGTTAAGGGATGTATTTGCAGTAAAATCCCTAAAAGCTACTCAATTTGTTGGATTGGACTAAAATCATGTACGATCGATTTTTAACCACGAAATTAAACTCGATTGAATCGAATTTTAAGCGCGTCATAATTCTTATTTTTAGGATCTTGTCTCACCGTTCATCAATTTATTGACGAGTCCAAAATTTAAATAAAGAAATTATCGGAAGAAAAATTGGAGCCCGAAAGAAAATAAAAAGGAAAAAAAAAGAAAATAAAGTAAGAATAATTGTATTCTTTTTACTTTATTTTTCCTCTCTCCCTCTCTCTTCTTTCCTCTCTTTTTTCTCTCTTTTCTTTCTCTTTCCTCTCTCCTCTCCCCTCTCCCTTTCCCCCTCGTGCAATTCCCCCACCGCCTGCCTTCTCTCTCTCCTTTTACTTTTGACGGTCAATCCTCATCTTCTTCTTCTCTCTCTCTCTCTCTCTCTCTCTCTCTCTCTCTCTCTCTCTTTCTTCTTCTTTTTCTCCTCCGCACGCTCGAGCAAGCGAACCAGAACCAGAAGCTCGGACCAGAGGCTGCAGCTCGCCGTCGCCGCTCGTCCCGCCGCCGCACCGCATGCCCGCGCCTGCGCCCGTGCGTGCGCCGCTTGTCGCCGTGCGCCACCAGCCCCGTCCCTCGCGCCAAGCGTTTCCCCCGAGCGAAATCGCCTCTGCCAGCCCCGTTTCGCCCTCGCCTAGCCGCCTCTAGCCGCCGCTCGCCGCTGTCCCGACTCCCCGGCGTCCCCCTTGCTGTCCGCCAGCCTCCCGTCACCGCCCTAGCCGCCGGATTAGCTCCGGCAAGCCTTGAACCGCAACCCACGAAATGGGTTTCGAGCCCTGTTCAAGGCTCGTTTTAGGCCGTTTCCGGGCCCCGAACCCGAGCCGTGCTTTGGGAAGTTTTGTTTCTCGTGTCGCCCCCGTCGGATTGATCCGATTTGCGCGTGATTTGGTGAGTAATCTCACTAATCCCTGATTAGTTGGCTAATTATGCTTAAGGTTGGTTTAGTTTTAATTAATTATGTTTAGGTTGTTAGATTAGAATAAATTAGCAATTATTAGTCAATTGTGATGCGATTTGGATAAATTGATTGCGCAATTAGCAAGTAGACGTGGTCTACTAATTATTGGAAGCATCTCGGGAATTTTCCGACCCCTAATCGGGCTTCAATTTGGCGATTCGGGCCTAAGTGGGATTATTGGCATTTAAATATTATTTTTCGGAATTAAATTAATTAATTATTTATTTTCCGAAAATTCAACTGGGATGGCTAGTGACTGGAATATTATGCTGATGACTGTAGTGAAGTCCGTTTATTTAATCGGGCTTTATTTTGAGCTAAATTGAATTTTTAATATTAATTATTTATTTTTCGGAATTAAATTAATTAATTATTTATTTTCCGAAAATTCAACTGGGATGGCCTGTGACCGGAAATTTATGCTGATGACCGTGGTGCAGTCCGTTTATTTAATTGGGCCTTATTTTGAGCTAAATGGAATTTTTAATATTTAATAATTAAGTTTCGAAATTAATTAATTAATTAATTATTTTTTGGAAATTAAGTTTGAGATGGTCGACGACCGAAATCTCGTGTTGATTGTCATGGCGTAGTCCGTTTATTTATTTGAGCTTTGAATTGTGTTGAATTGATTTAATTGTGGATATTTAGGATATGTTCCTAAATTGATTATTTGGGTAAATTGAGTACGAATTAAGGTTGTGGATAATTACTTTAGAAATGGGATGAATCATCATGAAAGGCACAGGGCTTGATGATTAGATATGTCACCTCGGAGAATGCACATGGCTCGGTGACGAAGTATGTCGCCTTGGAGAATGCATGTGGCTCGGTGACTAAATGTATATATATCACCTCGGAGAATGCACATGGCTCGGTGACGAAGTATGTCGCCTCGGAGAATGCATGTGGTTCGGTGATTAAGTGTGGCATCTTGAAAGAGACACGTGGGCTCGGTAATTTGATGCATTAACTCGGAGAATGCACATGATCTCAATGAGTACATTTGGCATCTTACAGAGACACATGGGCTCGGTGACTTGATGCATTGCCTTAGAGAATGCACGTGGGCTCGCTGATTCAAAATGACATCTTAAAAAGCACGTGGCTCGATAATCGATTCCATCACCTTGGGGATTGCATGTGACTCGATGATAAAGAATATCGCCTCGGAGAATACACGTGGCTCAGTGATTGGTTTTATCAGTTGAGACTGTATAGCAATGACTAGAATGACCTAAAGATGGTCCGGCTGACATGTAATTGACTAAGTCGATTGATCATTGCCTTGAGTCTGATGTTGTAAATTGATTGACTAAATGGAAATGACCGTGAGTGGTCTTATTGGCTTGTAATCGACTAAGTCGATTTGATCGATGCTTCGATCGGTGATATGATTGCTTGAGTGCCTATTGTGAATTGTACTGACTTGCAGGTGGGATCTAAGGCCAAGGTACGTCTTTTGCCCTGTGCGTGTATAGGCAGCCTATAGTATAATGGTTTACTAATCGGGCTTAGTGGGGTAGAACTCGTTGAGACGTAGTCTCATCCCAGTTTGGGGAAAACATTTCAGGACCCCGATGAGGAGCTGATGAGGAGGAGTCTAAGAAGGAGAACTCGGAGGTGAAACTTGAGGAGAATGATTTTTGGAAGAAGAAGAAGATAATCCCGAGAGGGGCCTTAAGTATGGCTTGGATGGACTGAGAGTCTATTTTCTTTTGAGAATTCCTTTTGAAGTGAATAGTTATGAAGCGATTTGTGGTTTGTATAAAAATTTGGTTATAAATTTCAATATGAAAACTATGGCTCTGCTTTTCTATCCCATCGTTTTATTGTCTGGAGATTTTAACTGCTTCCGCATGTGCTTAATAAATTAAGGGTCGGCGATACATAGTCCTGGGATATCGCATTATAAAATCGACCAAGTGAGAAGGATGTGTGCGTGCCCGAGAATTGGGGCGTGACAAACATCGTTTCTAATTTCCAATCTTTCCTTAGCTAAAAAAAACTTGCAATGCTGAGCTTAATTTAATGAGTGAGCTAGTTTTATTCCATATGAATAATTTCTCCTTCATAAATGGATTAGCGAGTGAAGCATTACTTATCTCTCTCTGTCTGATAAAGCAAACTTGACAACACTTTCAACCTCAAATTTCGGCCCAAAAAAAGTTCAACCGATATCTATTGCTAGTGTCCAATGAGAACAATGGTGAAAATTAAAAGCCCCAAAGAGGCGGTTAAGAAAAAGCGAAAACCCAAAGGCGCAAACACACAGCCTTGTGGGACCCACAACAAATATGTCTTGGACCCAAAGGAAAAATTAACATATTGAGGGAGTCTTGCACCCCGCCCCACCATCAACTTTAGTGCCGCGTCAACTTTCGTTGGACAAAATAGTCGTGCGTTTTTCTTATCCAAGCAATTGTTTGTCCTTAGCTTACTAACTTTTCTTTAATGTTAGTAAATCACTATCAATAACAAATTTAATAGGATATCCAGTAGCCATTGTGGATTTGTGTTTGTGATGCCAAAAATATGTACAAATATCTCTATACATGCTACATGCATGCATGAACGTATACAAAATTCCGTGCTCTTATAATTATGAGGCCTATGTAATGATTAATTACTTGTTTAAACATGATATACAAAAGGCGTGCATCAATTAGATTAGCATAGTAGCTTTTATTTAAAAACATGATCCTCCTTTCCATTCTTCATGTTGGTTTTTAAGAGAGTTGCCTATATTATACATTTTGTGGATAATAACAATAATGTCAACAACAATGTCCCATCTTTCCGTTTTTAGCATAATTCTTACGATTCAAATGAGACAATACACTTGTACCATGATAAGATCACAACATATGCCACGCTTTTTCAATCTTAGTGGCATTTAGGAGAGAGAACCATTGAAATGAGCCTAAATGTTTTTTGAAAGGGGTTCAACGAGTATTCATTCAGTACGTTAGACATTGAGAAGAATTTTCGGTCAACACTTGAAGAGCATATGATGTTTCAATGTTGAATATTTTTATGGATTCAAGGAGAGTCTTACATTTTACATCTTTGCATGTAAGAGCTACTTGAATGAGATGCTTGGCTATGACGCTAATCATTACTTCAAATATTCACCATTGAAGCAAACACAAATAATTTCAGGTCATACCTTTTCTATCAGGAAGAGAGGTCATTTATGAAATAGCATCTCATTCTCAGGTTGCAAAGCAAAGATCTCCAATTTGTTACAGCGATAGACCTGCAAGGTCTTCAATGTCGACCAATGTAAAGCATGTGTTTCGGTGTAGATGCACTTCATCTCTGTCAAATGCTTAAGCTTGAGGGAGGTTAACTTTGGGAAATCAAACTTGGGAACTAGTCCTTATTCCTTCTCAATGAGTTCCACAATGCCACATCCATTGATCTCTAACTCCTCAAGTTGGACTAGATCTTTGGCTATTGAGGCTGGAAATAGAGAGGTGAGGCTCTTGCATTCGGAAATGCTAATAGAATGTAGGCATTGGAATTTAACTTGATGGTGGAGTTCCTTTTTCCATACACACTTTAGCTTTGGTAGTCTTGATACCATCAGTTTTTTTAATGGAAGAGCAACTTGAGGTCCATCTATAGGATTTAGTGGCCGAATTTCGAAAACAACTTCCAATGAACCACATGTGTTTGCCTTTAAACTTTCTAGGCTCAAGAGTCGTCCTAGAATGCAAGAAGGAACAACGTTCACTAGCTTATTGCATCTATCCACACAAAGCGATTTTAGCTTAGGGAAAGAATTTGCAGCAACTTGATTGTCCCATATCATCTCGATGTTATCCAAGCTAGTGATATTTAATGCCTCCAAGCTAGGAAATGCAACCTGCAATATTTGTTCATAGAATTGGTAATTCGGTTAATCATGAACTTCCAAGATGTAAATATAGATGAGGGTGAAGATGTAAATTATGAATTCATGGAATTGTCGATTCTGTCTAAGTTCCACAAAAGGAAAAAAAAAAGTTAGTAAAAGAAAAATCCATACCATTGTTGATGACTCTAGGATGAGAAGGCTATTGGAATTACTGGAGACAAATCAAAAAGTACGAATTCTATTCTGACCAGATTCTATTGACAAAGGAGAAAATTGTAATTTGGATATGCTCATAAAACAATTTTAGAATCACAATAGTCTCCCATAGAACCCGAATTTAAATAAAATCTCTCCCTCTTCAATTTAGTTACTTCCCTAATATAATGAAATAGCTAGTATACGTAGCAATAGTTAAATCACTTGAGACGAGGAAGAATCTATTTAAAGAAACAAGAACCACGCCAAAAGGGTAATTAACATTGGAACTTAGAAGTCACTACATTGATGTAGTAAAGAAAAATGCAGCTGAGGATAGCTTGAGTAAGAATATTAGCAATCAGAAAGAAAATGATGGAGAGATTGAGATTAAAAAGCTGAGCAATCATCCATCAAAAGGTGCAGTATAGTAGCAGGTGTGATTTTATCTAATACAGAATGGCTTAAATCAATGTTACATCGCTTTAAATCAATTAAAAAGTGAGGCTAAGAAAAAACAATTGAAAAGGGAATTGCTTGGGTCAGACGAACAAATCTTACTCACATCATTTCCCACTTGAAAGAACTCAGTATACTTAATTGATTGAATTTTCCTTTTAAAATTCAGTGATCTTTTATCCATGCTGGAGGATCCAATAGTTAGATGCCAATGACAGATTCTACATGTACTCGAATCAAATAGTTGAAAGTTTTCCTGAATATCTCATTATAGAAAATTAAAATTATTTAAGAAAGTCGATGTATTAATCTTGTGGGAGTGCCCATTTTTGAAGCCTCTTTGGCGGCATAAACAACATTTTAGGTGAACAACCTAAATTGCTTTTAGTTTAGTCAAAGGGAACTTGCTTGTAAATTAGTCTATTTCATTTTCCACTCAAATTTTCTTCCCATATTCACATTTTTTTTTTTTTTTGGGGTCAGATTCCCATATTCACTTTACAAGTCAGATGGTTCAATTGAAATGGATGATTTGTGAAGTGTATTTTATTTCTTTAGCAAGAGTTTCATAAAATTGGTCTTGTGGTTCATGTAAGAACTAAAAGTGTGATTTCTGAAGCCTTGGACCTTAGAGATCTTTGCTCAGTTTAGCAACTGAGAGGGCTTAGATTCCTTATGCTGGTGCAATTGAAAGAGAGTAAAGCTTCCTTCGACCAGAAAGGAGAGAGAGAGGGAGAGAGAGGGGGAGAGAGAGAGAGAGAGAGAGAGAGAGAGAGAGAGAGAGAGAGAGAGAGAGATCTTGTAAGTGCAAATGAAGTCAAGTAAGCATCTCAAAGGTCCTTCATCTCTAGTCTCTCGAACCTTACTGCTCACTTTCACTGTAGATGTGTGCGATGTGCATCTCAAAGGTCCTTCGTCTCCAATCTCTCGAACCTTACTGCTCACTTTCACTGTAGAGGTGTGCGATGCCTATCCCATACATGTGAGGCTGATGAGAGTTTTGAGTTTTTTTTTTTTTTTTGGGAACATTAGAAAGCTTTTAGAGATCCTATTTGGCAGTCATATTACCATTCATGCTTTTTACAAGTATGATAAAAGATGTTCAACCATCTTTATGGAAACTATTTATAGAGAAATTAATAGTAAGAAATTGCAACTCATACATGTTAGCAACTTTGAACACTTATACTTGTACGACACTCATTTTCTATTAAAATATTTTAACCAAAATATACATTATAAGTAACTAAGTTTCTATCTTGGCTATGCTTGTCTCCAGTATATTTAATATTTTGACATAATGTTAATCGTGTACCTCTTGATTGAAGAGTGTAGTGGCGCGTGATCTGACGCAATCTTGACTTTGACTTTCTCGTGCACCTGTCATTGGTATTTCATTGGATGAAAAGAATATCACCAATTGCATTGTAGAGATGAATATATTTACAAGACAATCTTCAATGATAAAACCAAAAAACCAATCTTACACTTTCCATGAGAGAAGCACGTCAATTGGTTAACATCGAGAATGCCAAATTTTTTATTTTTCCATTCCCAATCCTTCTTCCTCCATAATGATCAACTCCGTCTTCTTACAATTCGATATAGTCAGCTTTTTCAGTTGTGTGAGAGATTTAACCATGAATGGGAAAAATATAAACCTGATGTTTTCCAAGCCACTGATTTCTAATGTCTCCAATCTTTGAAAGGCAACCCGCAGAATTTGCTCATGGAATTAGTGATTAATTTAAATCTCAAATCCGTAAATATATACGAGTGCCAGGGGGAGAGGGGGATTAATTAAGTTTCACAAAAGGAAAAAAAATAGAATAAAACAAAAAAATGAAGTAAAAAAAATCTCCATACTAGCATTGTTTCCAATTTCAAGTCCTTTCTTCGCTAAAAAACTTGCAATGCTAAGCTTAATTTGATGGGTGAGCTAGTTTTATTCCATCGAAGAATTTATCCATCAGAAATGTATTAGCGAGTGCAGCATTACTTATCTCTCTCTATATAATAAAGCAAATCCAATAATACTTTTAACCTCAAATTTTGGCCCAAAAAAAGTTTTACTGATATCCATGGTCGGCGTCCAGGAGAACTATGGCGAAAGTTAAAAGCTCCAAAGACTGCGACGATTAAGAAAAAGCAAAGACGTAAAGACTCACACACATTGCCTTATGGGACCCGTAAAATATATGTCCAAGACCCTTAACTGACCGACGGGAAAATTAACGCATTGCAAGAGTCTTGAGCCCCACCATCAACTTTAGTGCTAATTGCCACTATAAAAGTGCAATCTTTTCTGGTCAACGAAATAGCCGCCTCAACTTTTCCTGGACAAAATCGTTGTGCGCTTTTCTTAACCAAGCAATCGTTTGTCCTTAGTTTAATGTTAGTAAATCATTATTAATAACCAATTTAATAGGATATCAAACATAAATATGTGGATTTTTGTTCGTGATGCCAAAAGTGCATTCAATTATATCTATACATAACTATAAAAGGCCAAATGCAAAAACACTTAGTTGAAAGGACTTGATATTTAGATTTGTAGATCGCCATGGAGAGAAACGGCGCAATGACCACATATGATTCTATGAGACTGGGCAACCATCGGTTTTTCTTAATTTGGATGGTGAAAATTGGCTAAGAAAAACTACATAAAGTGTTACAATCTAAATCGGATGGACTCAACAACAGAAAAACTCATATTTCAGCACAAATTTCTTGAAGATTATAATGTGGAGCACTTGAAGCTTCAGAAACTAAACTAACACATACTAAGTAGCTGAGTTGAAATACAAGACACGTCAAAACATTTGAAGTAAGTCTTTGTAAAATTATTTGCACTTTAAGATAGTGAATTTTCCATTATGGCATCAAGTTCCATTTTTGGATATTGTTACTTTGGCCTTATTCACATGACCCAATCTCCCCCATAGGAATATCTAAGGGTGATCACAAAATAAGATGATCATTTAAGGTGAATCTGTTAGAGACTTGTTACAGACTTGGCCTTACTCATGAACCACATGGTGAGACATTCTCTAGTTGATGGAGGATATGGAGCTATACAAAAGTAATTTATTTCATCATAGGGGATTTCAAATTCTGCTGTATGGAGTAAAGAAATGGTAAAGATCACTTTGGAACTCCAAGAGCAAGAATTCCGAATTTGCAATGAATGACTTTGTTGTGACATAATGAAAACCATATAATTGCCAAGGCCTACTTTTACTATAAAAGTAAAAAAAAAAAAAAAAAACTGTGCACAAAATTATGTACTCTTACAATTATGGGGACTAAGCAATGATTAAGTGCCTATTTAAACACGATATACAAAAGGCATGCATCAATTAGATTAGCATAGCTGCTTTTATTTGAAAATTCAGTCCTCTTTCCCATTCTTCGTATTGGTTTCTAAGAGAGTCACCTATATTATACATTTTGAGGATGATAACATATTTTGATAACTAAATTTAATGGAACACATTTCAAAAGATTATAAATTACTTTGATTATGGAATTACTTCAATGCCAACATTCCCTTCAATTTGTCTTGACGAAACCCCATTAATATAAATATACTTGTAACCAGTAAATTGAGATAACTCAGAACCGATCACAAACTAAATTTGCAAGGGTTTCATACAATTAGTTTGACAACATATTTCTTTTGGATCGAGAAGTCCTTCCATTATCAAGGACTACAAGGATGGGATTGAAATGTGATGGACAAACCCATCAACATAGCATTTACAATTACAAAGGACCTTCAAGAAATTATGTGATATAGCGGGTATTATAAATGGTTGCCGAAGAAATTTATAGGCAAGATAATGTACATCCTTTAGAATAATTTCACACATATGAAAATCTATGACAAATAAAAGCTAATTTATGACCTTAAAAGACAACTAATGTACTTTACCTTTTATTTATGATATAACAAGGGCTGCTATTACGAATGGATTCTGTTTGCATTTTTCTAGCAATATCAGGAATTGCAATCATCAAGAATTCGCACTCATTTTGGTTACTAATGACAATCAATTTATGCATGAAATATTTGTCTAATTGCCAAATTATATCAATTAGATGGAGATATATACAGCATATATCCCATTAGTCTCGGGCGAGATTGTGCGTTATATATATCTCATCTAGTAACGAGCCCAACTCAAAAAATTAAACCTTAGGCAAACAATGATATATGAATATGACTTATGGACATAGGGAGTTGATAGCTGAACGTGACGTCATTCTCATCCATTTAGGTAGAGAGGACCTTTCACACTCTGCTATTACCTGCTTCCTTGATAAAATCCAATAAAATAGGCATTTTATTGTCTTTTTCTTCTTGGATGTCTCCAATTTCTCCAAATTTATTAGGCATATAGGGACTAATTTACCCGCAAAACAACATAAAATTAGACACGTCAGCAATTGGGATATTGGAATAACTAAGTAGTCACTAGTCATGGCTACCGGTTGAGATCACAACTATCTTTGAAAAATAGTGAATTACTTGGGATTATTTGGACTTCTTTTTACTTATCATTTGTAAATTACCTCGAGTATTCCTTTCAAGTCGGACGTGTATGTAGCCTATCCTAATTATTCATCCTTGTCGTCATAATTTCCTTAACCAACATGTCTCAAAAGGTGAAGAGACATATGGTCCCCATGACAATGAAAAGCTTTATTTACATTTTTTTGGCAAGTTTAACTTTTTTGTGTTTTGTTCATTAGTCTATTGTTATCCCGGACAAGCCAATCTTAGACTACTCCTTTGTAGGCTGCCAGCGCTTTATAATGTCTGAGGATATTTATTACAGTTTGAAGAAACATTTGATTATAAGCCCATGGAACATAAAAAAGGTACTAAGGCAACATTAATTCTTTAACGAAGATTTAGAATCCTAGAAAGTTAAAAGCTGCAAACACTATGACAAAAAAAAAAAAAAAAAAAAAAGAAGGAGAAGGAGAAGAAGAAGAAGAAGCAGCAGCAAAGCCACAAAGGCTCTATGCAAAATTTCCCTATCTAGTTCCGCTATTTTTTTTTTAAGCAAGCTCTCTCCATGGAAGAAGAAGAAGAAGAAGAAATCACTCTGACATCAAAAACTTGTGGGACCCACCACTTACATCTCCCAACAGGGAAACTAACGTATGGCATGAGCCTTGGGCCTGCGCCACAGTGCAACCTTATCTAGTCAAATAAAACCCTCTACCTGCAACGTTTCCCCCCATTTAACATACAGCTGGGAGCTTTCCTTGATTGGGGCATTGTTTATCCTTGGTTTACTAATTTTCTTTCATGTTAGTAAATTTCTATCTGTAGAAGTGTAGATAGGACCATAAAATATATCTATAGCGGCATAACATCATTTTCATTGATAAAAATAAATAACAAAGGATTTTTCACCTATAATTGCTTCTGTTTTTTAGTTTGCATGATTTGTCATCTTCTTCAAACTAGGAGTAGATATTATGCCAAAAGGATCTCCTATAAAATCTTATCAGTAAAGCTAGCTAAAGTGTTAACTACATTTCCACCTACTAGTCTAGAATTCAATAGATTACAAATAATCGCCCTCAATTTCAATTGAATGACATTAATTGTTGCTGTGACAATCTAATTTATCAACTTTGTAATTGTTGCCCTTTTTTAACTTGAAAAGTTGTCATCTTCTTTAAACTTGGTGTAAAGGATGCAAAAATGATCTAATACACAAGATTACGATGTTATAAAAAAAAGGCAAGGTCACAAAAGCTTTTGGCAAAATTTCCTTGATCTGGCTCCATTATCTTTGAAAGCGAGCTTTGTTCATGGAAGCTCAAAACATGGGAAAAAGATAAGTTGTACACAAGCACACTAGCTCTTTTGATATAAAGTTACCTGCTGCCCATTGAAGAATGCAATTTGAGTGCCAACCTGGTCGTCTAATGTACTACTTCCAACAGCAAAAAAGTTCTTGGTATTTGGCAAGTTATGAAACTTCAATACAAGCAAATTATGCAACTCTACTTTGCCACAATCATTAGTTTCTATAATCCCGCGCATTACTTTGCAACCGACAACTTCAATCTTCTCTATCTTTGAAAGTTCTCTCACCACTGAAAGAGGAAATAGAACTTCCATCGTGTTGCAACTTTCAACTCGTAGTACTTTTAATGCACTAAAGGACTTCAAGGTGATATTGTTTTTGGATATCTTCTCCAAGTTGATGAGATTCTCAAGAATTAATGACTCCAACATCTTGAACTTTGTGTGGGATGGCAATTGGAGGATGTAATGGACGGAGGGACTATTCTTGATCTATAAATGCTTTAATTCTAGAAAATGCTTCGTGGGTATCAAAGCTAAAGATGAGTTCGCAAGAAGATGGGGGAGTAACAATTTAACAAAAAAATTTCGGTAATGCCTATATAGAATGTAATTTTGATTCCTATACTATTAAATTTGACTAATCTTAAGGAGGGGAGGGGCTTTTTCTTTTTATCCTTATTATTATTTTTGGTTTTGTGGAAAATATTTACAAGGAATGTGTTAATCAATGCATAATACACTTGTTAAACAACAATTTTACAATAGCACTGAGTTTTCCATGGCACTAACTTTAGTGTTATCACATATGTTGTCTACACCTGAATTTTTATCAACAATTCAAGCGTCCGTCCTTGTAAAATTACAAAAATGGAAAATAGCAAAAACAACAAAAAGTAGTTAAAAAGAATGGATAAAAAAATAAATGATAAACTAATTAAAAAATAAGAACTCTTAGAAAATGATGGGTGTTAAAAAGGGGGCCTCTTCTGGTTCATGGCCCAACTCACTTAGCTCTCCCTAGATGAAATTTCATCGTAAGTGCATCAAGCTTGGTTGGCTGCAGTTCCTCTGGCCCACCCTATTTGCTAATAAGGCCACAACCCATTCCTAGCCGAAGATCACTTAAAATTAGAATCCCATCATTTCCGATGCCATTAGTTGTCCTACGCCATTAATCGGAAATGACAATGGCTCAATTTTCCAATAATAGGAAATTTAATTTGAAATCTCAAGCCAATAGACCTGTGGAAATTAAATATATTTCTTTGGAATTGAAATTATGAGAAAGAAAAGTGGAATTTTCCTTTCACAAGTGATATTAAAGTACGGTTCATTCAAGCTAGAACAAGTCACAAGAAGCATACTCTTATAATTTATGAAAGCGAATTTTAAGCTGCAAATTCATTATACGAGCAATCAAAAGTGCCTTCCTAACAATAAAGGGGACAAGAACATCCGACATAATCACCACCAAGGACATGTAGGAGGGACAGGGTGATGGAAGCTCGGCGATGACCGATAGGGGACAAGCAAAGAGAGATCGATGCATTCTCGATTTTGAGTTGTGATTGATTATTGATGAAGTTGAGAAAAAAAGGAGGAAAATCACTAAAAATCCTAAAATATGCCCACTGCGACACATCCATCTTTATTTTTTTTTTATGCCACCAAAGATTCCAAACTATATTTATATGATACATTTATCCTCTGTCAATGGGTATCGTTAAAAAAAAAAAAAACTACCTAAATGAACAACGAAATATAAATGGTGTTGACGTCAATGAAATAAGAACAACTTTGACCAAAAAAATAAAAATATAGAATTCATAAGACAAAATCTTGACATAAGATAAATATATCATATTTGTACAAATTAAGGATTTTTGACATCATAAGAACTAGAGTAAATATGCCATATACATCATTTTGAGCTTTTGCGTAACAAAAACAAAAATAAATGCGACAAAAATAAATATAATTTGGAGTTTTTTGCCGACTTTTTCGGAAACGACGGTGGGTTCATTTTTCCTTTTTATTCTCTTTTATTTTCAAATTCAATTCCTTCTTCATCTAAAGAACAACCACTAGCTTCACTCGTTTGCCTCGTTTTCCCACACAAAATCTGAAACATCTCCATCCACCCCCTCGCTTCGCTTCGCGCCTTTTCTTTTTATTCTCCGTCGTTTTTTCTTTGTATTCGCCGCTGCCAATCTTCACGCTTGGCATATCGTCTCGGATGATGACGACTCAGATCGGCCTCGACTGCTTCGGTTGAAGGAGCGACATTGGACCGGTGGAGGTGCCAAGAGCGAAACCCAAAGTATCTCATCCTTCGAATTGGCGAATCGTCTCCAGATGATGATGATGATGATCCATCCAACCTCAGCCTTGGCAATTGGAAAAAAGGCTCTTGTAAACAATGAACACCACCCGGCGTCCCCCTTTCCGCGTGGCATAGATGGGCGAAATAATGGAATTCCGAAAGGCGGCAATGAAGTGGGAGCGAGCAGAACGAAGCAAAGAGTCGATAGGACGTATTCTGGAGTGAATTGGAATTTGACTCGGAAGTTCAATCAGACATGAAATGGTCCTATTGATGGTTCAACGGCGATGGTTGCGTAAGCCCGAGATGGCCCGGCCACAGATAAATCTGGTCCAAACATTGGCAAGGACAGGAAAGCGAGGACTTGAATCAGAGTGGCCGCAATCGAATGTGGAATCTAATGGTGTGGTTTACTGTGGGGATGATCTAAATTGCTAGAGATGAATCAGGGGAATCCAAAGCTAGAGAGAGATGTGAAATAAAAAAATTGGTTGGAGAAAAAATCCGTTGAGTTTGCAAGGAAGGTGTTTGATGGAATGACCAAGCTGGACTCTGTTTCCAAGGATACTCGTTCGAGAGAGAGAGAGAGAGAATTAGTGAGCTTTATCTGGCAGTGGGGATGTCACGCCCCGAACCCCGAGCACGAGCACATTCCACTGCGGTCGATCAAATATGCGACATCTCAGGAGACGTCGCCAACCCATTCATTTCTTTACGCATGCGGAAGCGAAACAAATCCCCTGACAACATTTAACTTGGGATAAAAAAAGCAGACGATCAATCACAATAGCAAACACTCATTTACAAACACATAGGTTTAAATACAATACTGGACTGTCTACAAAATAGACCAACTTGACAAAAGGGGAACTATCTAGAAACCAACAAGTCGGACACGCTCTCCAATCCTTATGGCTTCACCTCTGCAACTCCTTAAGGCCAACCAAAGCTATCTAGCCGATCTGTCTACCAGGGACCTGAAATTGTAATCCCCAAACCGAGATGAGACAATATCTCAGCAAGTTCAACCCCCTAAACCCCATTAGAAAGAAAATACGCCTAAGGGTGGCCTAGCCACATCACACAGAGAACTTACCTTGTTTCAATTCATTCCTGCAGGTTAGCACAATTTGTATAATTCAACCACGTACAATTATGATAACCAAACAACTGCGGTACAATCACATCATCAGAACAATTCAACCACTTAGATCGTCTCAGCGATCAATCGACTCGGCCGATTATATGTCATTCTAGCAAATCAATCATTGCTCTCAATCATGGCTCCACTCAGCAAAATTAGAATTAGTGGCATCACCGCCCCACTCAGCACAACCTTTAAAAGGTGGTAGATCCCAGCTCGATGGGCACGACCTCTAATAGGTGATAATTCACAGCTTGGTTGGGCGTGACCTTTATCAGGTGGCAATTCACGGCCCCACTGGGCGCAACCTTTATCAGGTGGCAATTCACAGCCCCACTGAGCGTGACCTTTATCAGGTGGCGAATCACGACCTCACTGGGCACAAACTCTAATAAGTGGTTAATCACGGCCCCACTAGGCACGACCTCTAATAGGTGGTTAATCACGGCCAATCTCCCATCAATTTCGACACTTGGGATTTATCAAGAATCCCTATATATCGCAATCACACTCAATTTGCCATAACCAATAATCAATTTCAAATTCTAAATGCACAGCAGCGATCGGCACGAAATTCTGAGCAACCGGGGTCAAAAATAATTTTTCCGTTTTTTTTAAATAAGCAATTAAATAATTCAAAATTAAAACCCTATTATGTCCCATCAAGGTTTATTATTAAATAAACTCTCTTAGCCTTTAATTAAACATGCTTTAAATTAAACAAACATCTTAATCTAATTCACAATTAAATAAACTAAACTAATCACCCAAGCTTACTTAACTTAGGCTAAGCACACTTAAGGCATCATTAACCGTCTAATTAAGGTTTAGTGAGCTAAACTCACCCAATTAGCGAGCCAAGTGAACCAAAACGATGGGGACGACACGAGGATTGACTTTCCTCAAGGCGGGCCGAGCATCTGGGCTCAGGAAGACGGCCAAAACGGGCCAAACACAAGCTGCCATACCCATTTTTTGCAACTGCTGTTCACGGGCGGAGGAGGGCCAAATGGCGGCTGGTTCGGGTTGGAATAGGCGGAGGAACGACGGAGGAAGGAGGCAGTAGCTCGGGCGGGCGAGGCGACGGCCTGGCGAGGCCTCACGGTGGCTTGGACGAGCTCCAGCAGCTCTTGGAACTCATAGACAGAGGTAGACACGGTTGGGCGTCGGCCAAGCGCGGGAGAGCACGGGCAGCGGCGAAGTGTGAGACGGAGAGCGGCAACGGGCGACGCAAGGCCAGGACGGCGTGCGGCAAGCGACGGCTCCTGGCAACGTCGGCTGCTGCTTATGCCCGGCGTCCTACCAGATCTAAGATCTCGAGCAGCAGATAGAGGGGCTGAGCGGAGGGAGAGACGGTCGCGGGGCTAGCGGGCGCGGGACGACACGGCGACAACAGCGGCTCGGCACAACGACGATGACGGACGGCGGGGGAAGCGGCACTCGGCTGGCTGGTCGACGGGCGAGCTCCCCTTCGCCAGTTCTCTCTCCCCCTCTCCTCTATCTCCTTCCCAAGGTTGAAGATGATGGTGATGGCCTCCTTTTTGGAGATTAAATCCCCACCCTCCACTTGTCAAGCCCTTAATCCTTGGCTTCAATCAGAATGACATCACTCGCATGATGTCATCTTCCACTATCTCCTCTCCCACAACATTCTTCAATGGGTGCAATATCATTTCCGCCGGGGTCTAAATCCTTATACATCAAATTTCTTCAATTTTTCTTTCAATTGAACCAAATTGAAATCCATAAAATTAATCAAATATCAACACATTTCAATTTACGTAATTACTTGACCATAGAACCAACTTGAGTCCCAAAAGTACGACCAAAAGCGGGCCTACTAATTTCTCGAGCCAAATTAACCATTCTCTGATTATTTTGCTGAAAAACTCGACTTGCATGAAAAATCTTCCGAAAATTAGTCAATATTCCTAAAATGATTTGTGACACACCTAGCCTCCCAATTTCTGAATTCGATCTCAATTCCACGGTTAATTTCACTTTGGCACGATACTAGCGTGGCCTAACCTACCGGGTAGTCTTTAGAAATTTTCCTGCATTTGACCTGTGGTTGATCATCTTAAGCCACAATGTACATCTTTAAAAAATTGGCGACTTTCGATTGTTGAGGTAATCTTAAGGTTTCAAATACGAACACAGGGTACCCAATCGATAGAAAAGTCGGTCTAGTACCGATCGACAAGAATTGTGCGATATGGTGGAATCACCCACACCTAATCACATGCCTCTGTCGAGTCAACCTATCTCCGATCTCTAATCGATTTTTAATTGTGCCGTAATGACTATTGCAGATTAGCTCGGTTGAAAGATCGCTTCCTGGTCAAATTCTCGAGTCTGATGCATTAGAATTTCTTAACGGCTTCATCCGATAGACTAGTTTTCACATGAATGGCCGACTCAAGGAAAGGAACTATATGCGTGCCAACGAAATGCCCGTCTCAATTTATTGAAAATAGAATTGGAAAATCAGGATGTCACAAGTGAGAGCAAGTTCGAGTTCAAGAGGGCATGATGTTGTCGATTCTAATACGAAAAGCCACTGCTAGAGGCTTGGAAGCTGTGTTGTCAAGAGAAAGGCTGTGGAAGAGTTGTGCCACAGAAATGCCATTACGTAGTAATGCTACTGCAGGCAAATAGATGATTGTGAGAGAGGCTATGAATGCTGTGTTTGATGAGGAAATGTCTGCAGATCCTAGAGTCTTTCAATGTGTCTAAAGGTTCTTTTCTTTGGCAGAAGTATGGACCTGAGAGGGTTGTTGATCTTTGTTATCACAGAGGCTGGCTTCTCTTGAGTTAAAGTCGGCATTGCTTTCTATGGTCTCAGGCCTGTCGTGGATTTTATGACCTTCAATTTCGCTATGCAGGCGATTGAACACATTATAAATTCTGCTATAAAGATGAACTGCATGTCAACTGGTGATATATCAGTCTCTATAATTTCAAGAGGAGCTGCAGCAAGAGTCGATGCCCAACTCTCCCAAGCTCTACGAAGATGTCGCAATCCCAACTGGAGGAAGCTTTGCCGGATCCAGCCTCATGAGATTACTCATCACCCTTAGGGTCTATGGAACGTGAGAATTGTCCATGCCATGTGACATGAGAGTTGCTCATGAGTGGTGTGACATCTCCGGTATGTCCCTCTAACCGGAGTTCTTCCTCTTCCTCTACTTTTTCCAGATTTGCAGTCACCAATTTCTTAATGGTGTGTGTTAGTTGCATTATTTGAAGGCCTTCTCGTCAAGGAGTGGATAGGTTACGTGGTTGCAAATCTAACTGACGTTTACTCAAGTCTCCTTTTCAGTTGAGAATATGATGGTACCATCATGACCCCTATGCTCAATATAATAATGTAGGCCATTGTTATTACACTGATCAACTCAGCTTGTAATGTTTGGTATTAGCCTCAGGAGGCTTCATGTCTCCTTCATCCTTTTCCTGCCTTCTTTTGTTTGACAGCGTAAGCAATCATTTGCAAATTTTGGACATGCTTGTCTTGTTCCAAAGTAGTAATTGCTTTTGCTATTCAATGACACTCTTTGCCCTCATAAACTTTGATCGGTGACCTATTGTTGAACCGCTATTCTTTAAATTAGTCCATGATTCAGTCATGTCAAATTCGATTTATTAATTACATGCGCTAGGGATTGAATGAATTTTTATTTGGGTCTGCTTTGCTTCATGGTTATTAGTATTAATACTATGTGTTGCTTCTTTCTGTAATAATGTAGTGTATGAAAGTGGCGAACTCCTCAAGTTCACTCCTAGGCAGCATTGTCATTGATGATAGGCCATTTTGGGCATTTGTTTCTCTTGTATACATGTATCTAGTGACATCAGATTAACATAAAGGCTCTCTAGAAATACAGATCATGGAGATTCAAGGAAGTATCTTTGTGGATTTTTGAGCTGCTTCTGATGTGAAATTGAGGTCTCGAAATTTGACATTTGTTGATTTACTTTCGATCGAGGCTAGATTCAATGCATTTATCATTTTTTTCCTACTACTTTTACATGGTGATAATGTTGCTGCAGGATTCGCCATTAGGGTTGCTGCAAAACCGGAGTATCAAATCAGATCAGTTGTGCGAGAATTGTTTTGTAGCTCATTTTAGTGGCTTCACACGCAAACCATAGTGGTTCCTGATCTTATGTCTAGGCTTGGATTATTTTATCCAATTTGATGCAGAATCTGTAACTCTTGAATTATTCTGCCACCCACCAAGGAATGTATCCATTGTGGAAATGAAATATCATAGGATTTTCACTTTTTAGCTTTAACCAGCTTGTGTTTCATTGTCTTGATCTGGGCTTCTAGCGAAATGAAATCTAGTAGGATTTTCACTTTTTAGCTTTAACCAGCTTGTGTTTCATTGTCTTGATCTAGGCTTCTAGCTACACATTTTCATCATCATTTCTCGATATGTAAATTGTGTATATTTAGAAATGTTAAGTGATGCAATTACTTTTGGAGCTAGCTTTAGAACGAATCATGTGATACTTTAGCCTTTCAAATTCCTGGTTAAGCTCTTTCCAGTTCGACTTGGTGACCATTGAGTTGTCTTCCACATTGACTGGTTTTAATATATATATCTTCAAGTGCTAAGTTCCACAACAACTGTAGAGAAAAATAACAATCAAAGGACTCCACTTAAACAAGCTTTTGCTACACATTTCTCTCGTCATTATGCCCCATTTTTGGCCCATTCTTTGTGGTAGTAAGTAATCTGATGATTAAGTATGTAGTTTCATTCATTTGTTAACTAGTTAACGGAGCATCTATTATTTTAGCGGATTTTGATTGAACTTCTTTGTTCGTGGCTTTTCAAGTGTATGATGGAAATAGATTGTTTGTGTGCTTTAGTAATGTATATCGTTTAAATTTGATACCTTGTCTTTTCTGGTTCTAATGGAATAGTATGGTAGTTTCACTTTTCTTGTACTGGCTTCCCCTCAACAGTATCCATAGTTGTTGTATTTGGTGGGAATGTAGTTACCATTTTCATGATTGCCATGCTAGGCATTACAAATAGGAACAAACCAAGAACTTGTGGGGTATGTTTTGGTTCTCCATGAGTCTTTTCAACCAAGAGGTTGTATCATATAACATTGTTTATGTATATGCTGTTGTGGGTTTGATTGCTAATGTAGTCAGATCAGAATCATGACAAATAGGGAGGTTCACCGATCCACCAAACATTTTAAGTGTGTGCATTAGGCATATAGCTCATGTGCCTATATGGGTTCTTTACCTTCCTAACATGGCATTGTGGAAGTTATTAATGTCTTTTGACCAACTTGATAGGAACCAAATCATAGGCGAGGCATGTTCTACTCAACTAAGCTAATCATTCATCTTTGTTGTCCATCTGAGGCATGTTCGGGAAAGCAGTTTTCTATGTGCTTCCAATCCTCTAAGCAAAGTCTCTCATTTCTTGATATAGCTTTCCTGCTGAACGCTACATATTACGAAGGCTTGATTATGTTTCCTTCATGGCTTTTCAGATTTTCTCGGTTTGCAGTCTAGGTAAGTTTGCAGTCTACATATTGTGCTTTCTTCTATATTTTAAGGATGTCTCTTTCATGTGTAGTTTTTTGATTGCTTCTTGAGGAAGTACTGAGAATACTAACAATGTAGGTATGATGAGGATTATACAAATATCACCAGCAAGAGTGACCACCCCAAGGGCTATGATTTTCTTCATGCTCATAAGTCTATTCTTGCTCAGTTTCAAACACTCTTAAATTAGAAACTGATATAAATAGGAAGAAAAGCAAAGAACGGGGTGGGATTCCACAAGGAGAATGATACATTGGGTGGGAGCTAACGAAATAAAGGAGGGTGCATCACTTTTGTTCATGCAAAGAAAAAATGCACCAATAGTAGCAGCCACCCACGCATACAAGAACCATGGAAAGAGAGAATGAAGTACTGTAAGTTTTCTTAAGCCGCTTCGATGCAAGATTGAGGTCTTGGAATTTGACATTTGTCGATTCACTTTTGATCGATGCTAAATTCAATGCATTTATCATTTTTTTCCTTCTCTTCTTTTAAGTGGTGATGACGTTGCCACATGATTTGACATTAGGGTTGCTGCGAAACCGAAGTATCAAATCGGATTAGTTGAATAAGAATCGTTTTGTAGCTCATTCCAGTGGCTTCACATGCGAGCCATAGTGATTCTTAATCTTATGTATAGGGCTGGATTATATTATTCAATTTGATGTGGAATCTGTAACTCTTGAACTATTATGTTGTCACGCCCCGATCCTCCGAGCGCGCACACATCCCACTCTGGTCGATACAAATGCGACTTCCCAGGACACGTCGCCAACCCATTCAATTTTATTATGCATGTAGAAGAGAAACAAATCCCCTGACAACATTTAACTTGGGATAGAAAAGCAGGCAATCAATCACAATCAAACAAGCTTTCTTATAAACACATAGGTTTATATACAACACTGGATTGTCTACAAAATAGACAGGCTCAACAACTAGGGAACTGTCCTATGACCAACTTGTCAGACACGTTCGCCGATTCTTCAGTCTCCACCTTCCGAACTCCAGGACTTCCGATCCTCCACAACCGTCATCTAGAGACCTGAAATATTATCTCACAACCGGGATGAGACTACGTCTCAGCGAGTCCTACCCTCTAAAACTCAATTAGGAAGAAAATACGCCTCAGGGCGCTCTAGCCACACAAATAGGATAGAGGACTTACCTCGCCTCAGTCCCTTTCCTGCACGTCAATAAAATTCATTTTCAAACAATGCTCGCACAAGCTGAAACTACCGACATATCCATCGGTCTATCAATTTAGTCAATCCAATTGATATCATACGATCCACATATCTATCAATTCATACCATCTATTAAACCATACCATCTATTCATCCATCAATACATTCACGGCTCACACAAGCTGAAATGGATGCAATGCTCTCACAAGCTGATATAGATGGTAGCTCGCACAAGCTGATATATACATAGATGGTAGCTCACACAAGCTGATAGATAGATCGTGCTCGCACAAGCTGATAAACGATCATTGCTCTCATAAGCTGATAAATGATCATTGCTCTCACAAGCCGACATACGGTGCTCACACAAGGCGACAATGATGCTCACACAAGCTTATACATATATAAACCAATTGCTCGCCAAAGCTGATAATTCAATAATAAACCAACTCATACCTCAACTCAATCAATCAATCAATCAATCCAATCGATTCAAACTAGTCATACAAATCAATTACGGTGCTAAAAGCCAACACCGGGTATTTTCAAGTTAAATACCACAACTTCATCAATATCACTCAATTCCACATTTTTGGAATAATTAACCATAATCATCAATCACTCAATTTCTCAATTTAAACATACAATTAACACAAACCGACCGCACTGCTGCGATCAGCGCGAAATTCTAACAACCGGCCATCCCGACATAATTTTCGAAATTATTAAATAATTAAATTAATTCCGAAAATTAAATAATTAAATATTATATTATAATAATATAATTTAATAAAATAATATTTATAAATTCGAAATAATTAGTTAATTGAAAATAATTAATTATGGCTTAAACAAGATTACACTAATTTAATCATACAATTAGCCCTAATTAAACATCCATTAAACTAATCATACAACTAATCTAATTTACATTAAAATAATCTAATTTAATCACATAAACCTAATTAGACTAATCTAAACACCCCTTAAGCGTCATTAACTCACTAAGCAAGAATTAGAGGATAAACTCACCCGATTAACATTCCGGCGAGTCCAAGGCGAAGGCGACGCCAAGGCGGGTGATAAACCTCAAGGCGGCGAAACCAACCAAGGCCGGGAAGGGCTTAAAAACGGGCCACGAAGGTTCCAAAACCTTGCTGTCTTCTGCTTCTGATCTGGACTGAATTGCAGAGAGGAAACCAGCAACTTCAACGGCGAAAACGGGCCGATCGGAGCTCCGGTGAGCGGGTGGTTAGTAACCGGCGGCTCCCGGGGGTCTTGGGGATCTTATAGGAGGTTGGGACGGGCAAAGGAACGGTCGGAATGGGGCGAAACAGCAAGAAAACCCGAAACAGGCGGAACCAGGCGAGTCCAGACGGTCCAGCGAGCGGCAGCTTCTCTCAGGATTTCGGGACGGCCGGAGAATCGTTCTAGCGAGCGGCAAGGTGCTCCGGAACGTCTGGATGTCGTCTTCTCGGCGATGGGTGGCTCGTTCGCTGATTCAACCGGGAAGTTAACTTTTTACTCGGATATTTGGCGAAAGGTCAGCTGGAGCAGAAACTGGAACAAGGAGAAAACAGGGGAGGAAAATGGCCGACGATGGCCTTCCGGGTGTGCGACGATGGAGGGGCTGGTGCTGCTCGGTTCCTCTGGTTTTTGCTGAGCTTCTCTCTCTCAACAACAATGGAGAAAGCCACAAATTAAGGGAGAAGAAGGCTGCTGAGCAAGGGGGGTCTCCTTGGGCTCTTTAGAGCTTAACACTTGCCATTCTCTCATTGGCTTTGCCCCCACCATGACATCACATGACCTCAGCCACTCTCTCTCCTCAAGCTTCCTCCACAACCTTGCCAATAGGTGCAAAATAGCTCTCCCCCATGGCATACGAATTTGTTACATTTCCCTCTTCAATCTCAATCAATTTCATCCAATTCTCAACTAAACACATCCAATTGAAGCCCAATTAAATCCATCAAGGTATCCTCGTCCGTCTCATGACATTTCCCCGTCAAATGATCCAACTTGCATCCCGAAGATTCGATTAAAAACGACCCTCTGACAATCCCGAACAAAAACGGCACTACTTTGCTTTTCCGCCAAAAATCTCGGTTTGTAGAAAAATCTTCTGGAGATGAGTCGACATTCCTAAAATGAATTGTGACTTGACAAAACTTCCAATTTTTGTAATCGAGTTCAATTTCACGGTTAAATTCAATCTGGCGCGACTTTAGCGCGTCCTAATCTACCGGGTAGCTTTTAGGAATTTTCTGTGCAATTGACTTGTGGTTGATTATTTTCAAGCCACAAAGTGCATCTTCGACACCTTGGCGACTCTTGATTGTCGTAGAATTCTCGAGGTTTCGATTACAGACACGGGGTACCCAAAACGACAGAAGATGGTCGATGAGGATATTGCGATTAGGTGGAATCACCCACACTCTAATCACATATCTCAGTCGAATCGACCTATTACTGATCTCTGTTCAATTCTGACAGTGTCGTAATGATCCTTGCAGATTAATACGGTCGAGTAGCCGATTCATGGTCGAATTCTCAAGTCTATTGCGTTTAGATTCCTTAACGGCTTCACGATAGACTAGTTATCTCGTGAGTGGCCAACTCGAGAGAAGAAAGTTATAGACGCGAAGATGAAATGCCCGACTTATTTAATTGAAACTAGAATTGGAAAATCGGGATGTCACATATGCTATCCACCAAGGAACGTGTCGTATCCATAGTCGAAATGAAATCTCTTAGGATTTTCACTTTCTAGCTTTTAACCAGCTTGTGTCTCATTGTATTGATCTGTCCTTCTAGCTACATATTTTCTCATCATTTCTTGATATGTAAATTTTGTATATTTAGAAATTTAAGTGATGCAATCACTTTTGGAGCTAGCTTTAGGGCCAATCATGTGATGCTTTCGCCTTTCAAATTTATAGTTAAGCCCTTTCTAGTTCAACTTGGCGATCATTGAGTTGGCTCCCACACTTACTAGCCTTAATATATATCCAAAAGTGCTCAGTTTCACTATAGAGAAAAATAATGACCAAGTTCACACTTCTCTTCATCCCTGTGCCCCATATTTGGTCCAATCTTTGTGGAAGTTAATAATTTGATTAGTAATGTTCATGTAGTTTCATTCTTTATTTAACTAGTTAATGGAGCATCTATTGTATTAGTAGATTTTGATTGAACATCTCTGTTTTTACGGCTTTTCAAGTGTAGGATTGAAATAGATTGTCCGAGTTTGTTATATATCCTTCAAAATTCAGTACCTTGTCTTTTCTAGTTCAAATGGAATAGTATGGTAGTTCCACTTTTCTTGGATTGGCTTCTTCTTAACGGTGTCCTTAGTTTTGGCATTTGGTGGGAATGTAGTCACGAGTTCATGATTGCCATGCTAGGCATTACAAACAGGAACAAATCGATAACTTGGAGGGTATGTTTTGGTTCTCCATGAATCACTTCAACCAAGAGGTTGTATCATATAATGCTAGTTACTAATATGTTGATCTGTGCTCGGCTACTGATGAAGTCATATTAGAATTATGACAAATAGGGAGGTTCACCAATCTGCTAAACTTTTAAGTGTGTGCATTGGAGATCTAACTCCTGTACATGCACGAGTTCTTTATCCTCCTAATTAACATTGCATTGTGGAAGTTATAAATGTGTTTTGATCACTTTTGATTAGAATCGAATTGTAGAAGCATGTTCTACTAAGAAAAGCTGATCATTTAGCTTTGCTGGCCATCCAATGCATGTTTGAAAAAGCGGTCTTTTATGTGCTTCCAATGCTTGGAGCAAAGTCTCTCATTTCTATATATTGCTTTCCTGCTGAAAGCTTCATATTATGGAGGCTTGGTTACAGATCATTCATGGCTTGTCAGACGTTCTAGGCTTGTAGTCTAGGTGAGCTTCTTAGCTATGTTGGTTTTACCTCATTGAATATTGCAACATTTCCTAGATATGCCTTTTATAGTTCTCTTCCTTCTGCTTTGTTGTATATTTTAAGTATGTCTCTTTTATATGCAGTTTTTTGACTGCTCCAAGAGGAAGTACTGAGTGTACTAACAATGTAGGTATGAAGTGAATTAGGCAAATATCACCAGCAAGAGTGACCACCCCAAGGGCTATCACTTCTTCGTGCTCTAAGGTCTGTTCTCTGTTAGCTTCAAATACTCTCAATAGAGAAACTGATATAAATAGGAAGAAAAGCAAAGAAGGGGGTGGGAGTGCGGAGGGAGAAGGATACTTCGGGTGGGATCTAATCAAAGTAAATGTGTATAACTTCTGTCTATGCAAAGATAAAGGCACCAAAACCAGCAGCCATCCACACATACGAGAACCAAATAAAGAGAGATTGAAGTACTAGCACATACAGTCCGCGTGTTGCAACAAAATTAACATTTACTAAAATGATAGGTATGAATAGTAGATACCCACCAACAAAGCGCTTAATTTGATACAATGCAAGAAGTGAAGTGACACTAAAAATTGAAGAACGCGGCTGTATCAACACGGTAGATGTATCAACACGGTAGAAGACAGCATTTTGATCCAGCCAAATAGGAAGAGAAAACAAAAAGAGTTCGTCCATGACAGTTCAAGTAACATTTAAAGAGACATTGATCAGAAACAAGGAGACAAACATAATCACAGAAAACAATAAAATAAAAAAATGAAGGATTTAAAATGATATAGAAAGAAAAAGAATGCTAGCGAATCTCCATTCATGTTCTACTTTAGCTTGATAGATGTCAAAATGAGAACATGCTATGACACCTTTGAGGAGCCACCGCATCCTGTATCTTGTTTCTTGTAAAAAAGTAGCAATTGGAGCACCTATAAGAATATCATGATGGCATTTCAAGGAATTGTATGTATCACTAGCTCTTTCCTCTTACGCACCACAATAAGTTGAGCAGTAAACACTACACGACCATGTCAAAGATAATCTATAGTGGGCAATAGTATTTCCTGCACCACAATAAGTTGTGTGGTAAACACTACATGACCATGTCGAAGATAATCTATAGTGGGCAATAGTATTTCCCATTGGGTCCATATGCAACTATAGTGAACATCATCCTAAATCTTGAGTGCTAAGATGACGAGTCATGAATACACTTGCTATACCATGCATATATTGAATCCACTACAGCGTTTTGCACCGATAGAGCATGCAAAGGTATACTTCAACACCCAGGCTATGCATTGCTAGAAAATCAACTTAAGCACAAGTTCAGAGACGTTATTGGTGCTCAAATTCAACTCAAGGATTGTAGAGTTAGGTACGAGGACTATTATTTCACTGAATGACGTCGCAGTATTGCGTAAATAAAGGATTGTAGTAGAGTTCGAGGGTAAAGTAATTCATTGGTGAGATGATGGAATGTTGTCCCTGTTGACAATTGATTTTTTGCTAGCAAGTCAAACACGCATTATGGTAAAAAGAAAAAGAAAAATATGATATAAAAATGTTTAAAAATAAATAAAAACCCAAATAAAAAAGAGAACTAAAAAGAGGGAAAAAAGAAGAAGAAAGTAATGAAAAAAGCTCCAATTGAGTCATAATCGAAAGAGCCAGGTCCGGTCTGTTGGGCCTAATCCACAAGTGCGGCCCAGACCATTCGAAGCCCATGGGAGTAAACCTTGGCCGGTCAACCCATTCGCGCCAGACCACATCAAGCACAAGCCCATACACAATTGTTGGGTCCTTGCCGTTGCCATTTTCGCTTTGCTGTCAATTGAAAATTAGAAGCCTCAATGAAGGGAAGCCGACCAGCGCACTTTTTTAATGAAAGGCGCATATATATGTACGTAGGACACAACCGCAGTGAAATTATGTAATACGTAGTACAATACGCATTCAGAGGCCAACAGAAAGGACAAAAAGAAAATAGACGAGATGTAAAGTATTCACTTTCTCTTTTGTTGCATTGTTGTTTTTCAATATGATGAGAACCCAGAATCATGTGAATATGATAATTGATTTATTGGAATATAAGGAGATGTTCAAGTCAATAATTGAATCATTTGTGAATATGCTACATAAGGAAGAGATGCAAAAAGGAAAAAAGATTATGAATTGCAAATTAAATGACATAGTTGAATTATACGAATCCAACAAATCAAAGGACATAATTGCATAAATTGCAATTATGTTCAATAATGGAGTAATCTATCTCCTTTTGTATCCTTCTAGGGAACATTGGTAAGGCAGATATGAAGTGGAGGACCTCTAATTTTTTGTCTTCATTCTTTCGATGTCTTTGTCAAATTGCGAGCACGTCGGCGAAATTAACTTTGTGAGAGAGTTTCAGGGGGTTTAAGATCATGTATCAATCTCTGATGGGAGAGAGATGAGCAAAATGGGCAAATTAATCTTTACCGCAACCAAGAGATTGATTGAAATAAATGTGGCACCGATGTATCGAACTTTACAAAGAGGCTAGTCTAGATAGAATGAATATCCAAAAAAAAGAACCTCGACTCAAGATGAAATGAGGCGTGATGTGATGAAAATGCTAATCTTGATAATGGTGTCATATGATCCATTTAGCCAAACGTAAAATACAACCAATATCTTTACACGAGCTCGTAAAGGAAGAAGGGAATGGAGGCTTGTGATGAATTCATCTCTAGATATCGACGGAATCCCCCCCCCTCTCTCTCTCTCTCTACAGAATCAGTTTCATCTTTGCACGCATCACATATAGGCATTCTAGAGGCTTCTTCATCGGTTTTCCCTTCTCCATCGTCCTCCAGACACCGTTAGCCACCACTGTAGCTCTGCCATCGCCAAGTTTGTTGCAGCAAGGCCTCCTTTCGTTCTGCTCTATTTTCCGGTTAGGACGCCCGAAAGTGCAAGGACCCTTGGTCGTTCCCCCTTCACTGACCTCGATCATCGACGTCATTGCCTTCGTGAACTTCTTCTCTGATTTGATCACTGACCGAGGTCAAAAATTCACTTTAATCAAGGTAAATTCCACACGCTTTGTTTCTGCCGCTTATGAATGAAACAGAGCCGGTGAGCTTCAACTGCTAATGTTTGTTACTATATCAATTGCCGTTGAAACTCGATTAACAACTCGGACCTGTACTGTTATTGTCATGATGATGTGAAAGTGAATCATTGGTTTGTATTCTAAAAGTGATAATTGTCGCAATCACCTAATTAGTCGAGATAAGACAAGTAACCTCAGGTTTACTGATATGTTTTAACATAAATTGCGGGACGGTCTTGATGCAATAGGTGCAATTATTCAAGAGCATCATCAAGAATGAGCTTGCACCTGAGTTTCATGGCTATCAATCATGGGCTCAGCTTGACATATGTTTGGAGGACAGATTCACAATCTCGAACTTTCAAGAGTAGAATTGCATTCTTCAATGGCAGAGTCACAAGAGCGATCACAGCAACTCATAACATCACAGCAACTTATTAGATTTACTAAAAATCTAAAAATGATAAGATTGCAACTAGCTCTAAAAAGAGAACAAAGACAAAATGACATGCGGCATATTGGTTTGAACTAATATGAGGCATAAAGCAATGCTTTCAGTGTTCATCTCAATTCATGGGGGTAAGAGTAGAAAAAGATCACATGCCGGTCACGAGAATGAAGAAAGTCAAGGCGCACAAGGATATTCAACTAAATGTCGATGAGCCTATGAACGAAAATATATGGTTCGGCGGTGAAGGAAGAAACTATCGTGCGTCCAAATATCAGAATGTGCAGTTATTCCTTTGCCGGCAAGTTGAATATGCTTTTTGTAAAGATAAATAAAAAAAGAAATAAAAAAGGAGCTCCAACTCAGAATTGGAAGGGCTTGGTCGATCTGTTGGGCCTGATGCACAAGCGTAGCCCAGATCACACCAAGCCCATCAGATTAAGCCTTGGCCTAGACAATTTCTCTCACTAATCGACACCAGAAATCTACCGTTGCCGTCTCCAATCACCAAAACAGCCACCGTCGACCACCATGGACGGCCGCCACAAGTTCAGTGATAACACAACAGAACGCATACGCTGAAGTTGACGAAGCAATTCTCTTTCTCAGGAATTCTAGAGGCTTCTTCATCGGTTCTCCTTCTCCGTCATCCTCCAGACACTGTTAGCTGCCACCGTAGTTGCTCCTATCGCCGTTTTCACTGTAGCAAGGCCAACTCTTGTTCTGCTCTGTTTTCTGGTCAGGACGCTCGCAAGTTCACGAACCTCGGTTGTTCCACTTTCGCCGGCCCCGATCATCGACGTCGACACCACCAGGAGCTTTGTTAGTGATATTATCACAGTCCGAGGTCAAAAACTTAAATGTCATCAAGCTAAATTCCACACACTCTATTTCTACCGCTTATGAACGAAACAGAGCCCGTGAGCTTTAGGTAATAATGTTTGTGAGTAAATCAGTTGAGATTGAAGCTCAATTAAAAACTCGGACTCGTACTGTTGTTGTGAGGATCTGAAAGTAAATCGTCGGTTTGTATTTGCGTATGAACTCCTTGATCAAAATGCGTATCAGGTGTTCGGTGAAATGCTCGAACTAGATCGGTATGTAAATTCGATTCAATCCTCGAACTATAAAATCATATTACATAACTTCGATTTGTTCTCAACTTATCGAAGCCTTATTATGGCCGACTTTGTCGGAGTAGGATGCTCATTTGTCAAATGGTGTTATGATTCTCGTCTCGTATGCTCGAATAATGACCTGAAAATTGCTGTCTCATGGCATGCTGATCTCTCTGGTTTGAGTTAAAAGTGTTCTGTATGAACAGAATCGAGTTTTGAATGTGTAATCTATTGTAAAGGAGCACGAGATCTGCGTGTGCGCATGCAAAGAATAGAGCGTCAGAATCGCCATTGCCCCAAACTTGGACTGGATTTTAATCCTTTGGCGATGACCTTTTCTGATGTTGTGGTTTTCATTTCTTATCTCAAAATTTGGACGACATTTGTTTTGTCGTCCAGAATGGACTTGCAGACTTGCTGATAGAGTGGGCCCCATAGTGCCACTTGTCGTCCACTGAATCAACAAATGTATTGATGACGTGGCTATCATTAGTTTACTGAATATTTTCTCGCAAAGACATTAGTGAGACTAGTTCCAGCCTTTGATCCGTTAAGTCTCAGTCGCCACCTTAACCGAGCCACCTCAATTGTACCAACTTCCCTCCCTCCCTCTGGTCTCATTTCCATCCCATATGCATACGCAACCCTCCTCCTACGTTATCGAACGCTCCAGTTTCCCCCATTCTCCTTCGTGCGAATTCCTATTCTTGTCGATCCTTCATTCTCATCTTGCCAAGCGATTGTGGTGCCCCTCTTCAGTTCGATAGGGGATCGATTTCGGCTGAAGCCAATTCCCGTCGATTCGTTCCCTGTGGTTGGCGATGGGAGAACTTACGCTCACGGACCTATTGAAGAAGGCAACGTCGGATTTCCCCAACAAGAGAGCCGTCTCCACCTGCGAGGAGCTCGACCTGACGCACATGCGGCTGCAAGAGCTTGTCAACCACGCCACCGCGCTCATCACTGCCTCACACCAACACCGTTGCGCTCACTTTCCTCAACAACATCGAGGTATGTCTGTGTCATCTCGGTCTGGTCGCGAGTACAGATGATGCCGTTTAAATTCGAGAACACAATATCTGGAAGATTGCAGTGACGATGAATTTCTAATGATGAGATTGATGACTTGCGAAACATCGACTGGTAAATAGCTTGGAAAAGAAAGAGGTAGATGTTTCTTGGAGTTTTACAGTACTTCCAGAACAGAGAGACAGAAATGGCATCTATTTCTACTGAAAAAAAATTGCATTTGAGGCATGAAATTTCTGCGAGCGCGTGGTGCAAATTGAACAGGAACAAATTGAAATGGGAAAAGCATGAAGAGAATTTTCTGTCAGTTCCAAGGGTTGTTTTCTGGGACGTACAAGCACCGATTCATCGTAAAACAAAGTCAACGCTTATCAAAAGGAGATGGATGGTTTTAATGAAATTAAACGTTGACAAACTAGTTGTCTGCATATCCTGCATATGTGTGTGTATCTCCAATCCGCAGGGACTGGTGTGATAGTTTTCTTATTGGAAAATGTGTTCGTTTTGCAGTTTGTGATCCTGTTTCCAGCGGTAATCCATTGCCGAGCCACCGCAGCTCCGCTCAATCCCTTCTACACAGCTAACGTGCTCGAGTTCTACCTTTCCGACTCAGAACCGAAGCTCCTATTGACAATGCAAGAAGGAAACCGACGGGCTCAATCCGCTACTTCCAAGCTCAACATCCCCCACCTAACCACCAATCTTCACTCTGCCGATACCAAAATCACTCTCTCTTTGACCGACGTAGAGCCGAGCCGAGCCTCGACTCGATGTCCACAGTTGTCAATGATCCCTCGGATGTAGCTATGTTCTTGCACACCTCCGGCGCTATGGGTCACCCCTCCCCAATCGCATGCTGCTAACTCAGCGCAATTTGGCATCATCAGGTGGGGTACAAACTAACGGAATCAGACTCTACCGTGATTGTGCTTCCGCTGTTCCATGTGCACAATTTAGTTGCTAGATTATTCAGTTGTTTCTTATGGAGTTCTGCCTCAGCTTGCAGCTTCTGTTTTCCTCTTGCAAGCTCAGAGCTTTCTCCTTCTCATTCCTCAGGTCCCTATCGATCTTCTGAATATCCAACTCAACTAGGTCAACAATTGACCTTAGATTGTGCTGGAGCTTGCGCATAGGAACATCCCTCTCCCTCACCTTCTCTTCCACGTTCAGATTCTCCAGGCTTGCTAATACCCTAACCTGAGGTCCACGCATGTCGTGTACGTTTTGCACAACTTCAACACCCTGTTCCTGCTTCTTCGCCAACAGCTCTTCTGCTGTAATTTGTTTCGCTTTGTTTTTCAGCATCGTCTTGTTCGCTTGCTTAGACAAAAGCTTCTCCTTACCAGGCACATCAGGTGATGGCTTCTTTTCCTCTAGCTCCAACGAGGCAGCAGGCGCCTTTGCAGGGGTTTCTTTGGTAGTCGTTGAAACCCATACCCATATTCTTAGGACACAACTTTGCTTCGATGGGTGTCACAAGCCCCTGCTGGCTCTTCCCAAGACCCCCAAGCCCCGCCTATCCTCATCCATAGTGGATATAATTTTGAGATTCTGACATCACAAAAAATAAAATAAAAAAATCACTATAGATGTGTCACATTCTTAAGCCAAATACTCAGCAGTTGTGACCGCCACTCGTGGAGTGATGATGCATTCAACAGTTGGATCATTGGCCTAAAGAAAATAGCAAACTTCGTAAAATGAAATACTGGCATCTGTACAACCCTTTAATCAGCAAGGATATATGTCACGAACTGAATCTACGAACTTGCAAAAATTGCCAGAAAGAAACAATCTGCGAGACAATTAACTACTAGCTCATTAGATATTACCAGATTAAGGAAAAAGGACCACTCTCTCCATTGACCCATTTTCCTCCAAGTCACGTTTGAGATATTGTGCAGTTTCCATGTACACTCCCATAGCAGCAAATACTATGGCAACATTGTTGGCAAAATTGTCCTCTTCATCATCCTACATAAATTTGCAGCACATTTTCATAAATGATATTGAAAGAGAGTGTTTGGAATAGAAAGATGAAGACTCATAACATCGAATTCTCAAAAAAACAACAAATAAAATAAGATCAAAAATCTTCACAAAGAATGCATTTAGCAATTGAGAAGTCTAGCATATAATAGTGGAGCTAGTTAGTCAAAGGATAAAATACAGTGTAGGTGAATTCTGAACCTGCACTCCAAAACCGTAGGAAAATTCTGTAAAACTAATGGTAGTTCCTTAAATTATCGAGGCAATAAAACTCATAGAGCAGGGTATTATAACATTGGTATACAACAAAGATGCAACATATATCTTGGTAATACCATCAGCCTTCTCCAATCGCTTCACAAGACTAGCCTGGTGGAAATCCGAGTAGCTATTTTGTTATGAGGAAGACCAGCAGCAAAGAAAGGTGGGATCTTTTGTCCACGAGCTATGGAATTCGTTACATCAATGGAGGAAATTCCTGTTTGTATCATCTCTTCCAGGTAGGTTCTTTCACTGGGATTTATAGAACTTCCTAAAAAAGAGGGAGTTTATCTATTATATAAGACACCACAAGAAAGTTCTTGGGATTGCCATAGGTGCCATGGAGTATAAATGGATTCATGGCCAATCAAAATTACTATCACAATGACACAACTCACCAGAAATATCCCGGTGAGCCTCTGGCAGAATTTTTTTTTTTTGGTCAGTCTCTGGCAGAATTGGAGAGCCATTATCAATGGGCTTTCTAGAACCATTAAATAAGAACCCAAGCGTATCCAAGGACACAAGTGTTTTCAGAACCTGCATTAAAAGAAAAATGTGATAACTCCACAATAAATTTCTAAAGGTTCTTTTATTTATCCAAGATTAAAGAGAGTAAATGCTGACACAGCTGAAGAGATTTGTAAAGGTAGGAAAACAATGCACTATTGACAGCCTTTCATGAGGCCAAGGCTAAGACATATGCCAAATTATTTCTCATGCTACAAGTGAAATCTTGTTGCCAACATGTAGGAGCATTTAGTTCCCAAATATGGAAAAAACAAATCTAACTCTTTCTTTCTACAGAATGATGAAACATTGTTTTATTAGGAAAACAAAAACAAACAGCATGCATAATTACCTCGCCAATGAATTGCACAATGGTGTATTTGTTTTCAATCCCAGAAGTACCTTCATAAACCTAGCAACAAGAGAGTGAAACATGGATGACCAGAAAGCTTTATGTACTGGAAGTCTAAGATGAACAACCACCGATCGCACAAGCATGAGTAGAATACTTATATTTAAATTTTACTGACAAAGAAACTAGTGAATAACAGAACCTACAGAAGTTTGACAACAATTAGAGACATATAGGAAAGATTATTAGCCTTTTGCAGAGCCAAAATAACCCACACCATGACTAGACTTCCGTCACTCGAGAGCAAAGAGGATCTATAATTGCCTAAACGGAATGCTAATTAGACTCTTAACATTGTTCTCAAGAAATTCAATCACATTTCAATTATCATCCCATATGATGTTCTCACATTTCATCACATATACCTAAGATAATACTCTTCATGTTCTGCTTTTTCTAATGCTTGCAATGAATGACAGAGAATTCACTGGGTCATTAGCTGAAAAGTATTGCACACAAAGTTGACCCAAGTATTGCAGTCCAAACAACAAAAATGCAGTATCAAGAGAGCTAAAGGAAAAAAGAAGAGGCTGGCAACTAAGACTGAACCTGCACAGCAACTTTCTCTCCATCAACTTCAAGGACTTGCCCACGTCTAGTCGTTCCATCACCCAAGCGGATATTTACTATCTCTTGATACTTTGGTCCCTGATATACAATAAAATTAATCCAACATGTTAGTATAGGAGTCCACTGAACCTCATAAAATTATAAACAGCGAAATTTACCTTGACTTTGTCGAGCGTAACCAACGGCCCAGCAACACCAGAGACGGTCCTATCCTCTGCAAGCAGCAAAGCAATTGTCTGAACAACTGATAACTAAGACCCAGCGACTAAGGCATGCTAAACATTTGACTCGGACAAGAGCTAAATCATTCCTCACCTCTCAGCCAATGTATATGAAATGATAGAGATTGTGCAGATCTAAGTAATAAATGTATTAATCGTTGTCATAACAGGGGCAGCATAAACTTTTCAGAAACGAGAAAGCTATATGGAAAGCCTCGAAAACAACAATATCCCATGACTAAAATTCTGATTCCAAGCACGGTGAAATTTAGATGGCGAAAGACATAATAAGCCACGAACAAGGAGACAAAGCTACTCCCCACAATACAGACAAAACTTAATTACGAGATTTAAGCATCCCAGCAGATTTTTATCGTCCGTAGCTCAAAAAAAAAAAAAAAAATTGTAAGGCGGAGAGGGCCGAAAGCTCCCCCATGCTGATCTCCAGCGTCCCCTCTTCCATGTCATAACTCATCGATGCTACTCCCATCTCCAAGTCCCAAGCCGCTCGGAAATCTATACAGAGAAAAGCGTTAACCGAAGGACCGGTCAGGAACGGCTAGCGAGTCACCCTCGCACCACAACTGAATCCATAAGTGACTATATATAATGCCAAAAAATAGAGGAAAACCGAACCACTGTTCGACCGAGCTTAACTCTGCACAACTTTCACTCACTGCGGCGATTTCTCAGGACATTTTCAGTTCAATCATCGCTCGTTTCCAAGTGGTCTCGGATTCACGGTCCGAAACAAGGAAAAAAAAGAAAAAAATCCGACATGAACTCCATTGATGAGCAAAACGACAATAGCATTAAACATCACTCAAGGACACCAGATTCAAACCTCCGTCAAAATACCTAAGAATCCACAAAACGAATGCATGATTAGAACCGGAAGAAGGACAGAAAAAAAAAGAGAGAGAGAGAGAGAGAGAGAGAGAGAGAGAGGATCACCGAAGTTTCTAAAGAGAGCGAGCGACGGAATCGATCACGAGGCGAGTAGATAGCGAGAGTGATGGTGGAGCGACTCGGAACTCACTGAGCCGGGGAGTGCGTCGGGATGGAGGGAGAGATCCAATAAAGGTACTTGAAGCGAAGAGACGCAATGGGCGTCCTTGATGGCGTCGTTTGGAGTTTTCGATGCCTTCTTCAAGGAAAAGAAAAAGAAAATGATGGCTGAGTTATGGGATGAATCTTGCTCTCAAGAATTCCATCTTTTGTGCAAGTCTTTGCTGCTTCTTGAAGCGGCGGGAGGGCCGAGAGTGAACCCAAAGAATCTCATCCTTCGAATCGGCAGATCCTATCCACCAGCCAGACATCCCCATTATGTGCAGCATAGAGAGACGAAACGAAGGACGCGAGCAACGGCATTTGGAATCCGAAAGGCGGAGATGAAGGAAAGCAAGAATCGACAGAACGTATACTGGAATGAATCGAAATTGGACTCGGAAGTTCAATCGGATAGGAAACGACCCTGATGGAGGAAGACTTGCTAAAAAATGAAGATGGACATAGGGAAGGTGTTTGTTGAGTTGCCCCAAAGAGAAATAGAGAGTGAGACAATTCTGTAACAAAAAGCGGAGGTAGGAAGATTGACCCATAAGAAATATCCATGGAAAGCCGGTTCCTCGCTGACATTTGGACAATGATGATATCTGTTAGGTCAATATTCATACTCACCACCATTGTCATTTCATCTCCCATTTGACTCTAGAATTAATTTCAATACATACTTACTACGTCTATTGATATCTATTTTATTTCGTTTTTCTCCAATTATCTCGCCGTCTTCCGAATTCCCATTGCCGTCGATTGCACTGTGGAGGAGGGATCGAGTTTGCAATGAAGGTGCTCGATATAATGACGAATTACATTTTTTCGTGCAAGTCTTCCTTTTGACCGATTTCTCATGGGCTCTCTATATTTTCCTTTCGTCTTTTATTTCTTTTTCTTTTTTTTTTTTAAAAAATTTCAACACTTTACTTCCTTCTCATCCATAGAACCACCGCCGGCTTCACCTTGTTTGCCCCGTTTTCCCCACAATCCCCACGTAAAATCCGAATCATCTCCATCCACTGCTTCGCGACTTTTTATTCTTCCTTGTTTTCTCTTCGTGATCACCACCGCCAATCTTCATGCTTGGCGCAACTTTTCGGATGATTTTGATGACTCAGATTGCCCTCCGTTGCGGTTGGTTGATGAAACTACGTTGGACCGGCAGGAGTGCCGAGAGTGAACCCAAAGAATCTCGGTTGGTTGATGAAACTACGTTGGACCGGCAGGAGTGCTGAGAGTGAACCCAAAGAATCTCATCCTTCGAATCGGCGGATCCTGTCCAGATGATGATGATCCATCCAACCTCACCCTTGGCAATCAGATAAAGCTCTTTTAAGCAGTGAACACACCCCGCTCTCCCTTTGCGCAAGGCATAAATGGGCAAAACAAAGGAATTCGAAATATGGCCATGAAGTGGGAGCCAACAGAAAGAAGCAAGAATCAAGAATCGACAGAACATTTTCTGGAGTGAATCGAAATTTTGACTCGGAAGTTCAATTGGATATGAAACACCCTTGACGATGGTTTGGCAGCGATGGCGGCATGAGCTCGAGATGGCCCGGCCACATATAAATCTGGTCCAGACACGCGCAAGGACACGAAAGCGATGACACAAAATCAGAGTGGAATTAGTATGGCCACGACTCAAATGTGGAATCTGATGGTGTCGTTCACTGTGCGAATCTGAAGCGAGATAGATCTGAATTGGTGGAGATGAATAAGGAGAATCCGGAGTGAGAGAGAGAAAAGATGCAAAAGAACATCTGGCCGGAGAAAATCTGGAGAGAGAGAGAGAGACCAACCGCGAATGGAGTACCCACCAACTACTCATCGAGACTGAGCTCTCTGACGATTGTTGCTTCCAGCACTGACCGAAGCACAAAAAGTGTCGCTACCGGTTTGAAGATGCCGCTCGCCTCGCTGCCGTGGCAGCAGAACTCGACCACGGAGTTTCCTTAATCAACAGTCAACAAATACCGAGACGTTCCATCTCCGATTGAACTCTAGAATTGTCTTTGATTCATTCCAAATTTCGTCTGTTTGATTTCCGTTTTGCTTTCATTTTCTCCCATCCTCTCGCCATCTTCCAAATTTTCATTGCCGTTGATTACATTTTGGATGAGGTATCGAGCTCTCGCAAGGAAGAGAGATAAAAAGAGAGAATCAGCGAGCTTTATCCAGCGGGGAGAGCAAGTTTGAGTTCAAGAGCGCCGGGATGTTGCCGATTCTAAGACGAAAAGCCACTGCCGGAGGCTCGGTTGCTGTGTTTATCGAGAGAGAGACTGCGGAAGAGTCATGCCACAGCTGCGCAAAGATGACAGCATACTTGCTTTTGTCATGCATATCAACATTCACTTAATATGAAAATAAATAAATGAATGAATTCCAAATGCCCTTCACTTGAAAAGAAACTGACAAACTTGAACTTGCGCCCACATGTGAGAAGACCGATCACAAAATCTTCAAGAAATCGAAGCATTGGCTCCGCATTCCTTACGTCCCAAGTGTCAATGCCTGATATTCACACAGCAGGCAAGACAACTTCTGAAACCAACTGGGTGTAAGGGGATCCCAAATCCCATATATCAAGACATTCCTGTCCTTGCAATAGAGCTTTCCACTGCGAAACAACTTCCAACCCATGTGAGGGATTCCGAAGAAGATCGCATCCCTGAAATACTCTGATAAACAGAGGGAGTGCGCAAACGAGCAAGCAATGCAGGATAAGTTACAAAGTTTATAATCATCAGGAAACCTTCTTTGCATGTCACCAAAAGACTTGGCTAGCGAGTCTAATGTCATTCTCTCCTTCACATCATTCAGTTGTTTCTTCTGGTGTTCTGCCTCAGCTTGCAACTTCTCCTTCTCATTCCTCAGGTCCCTATCGATCTTCTGAATATCCAACTCAGCCAGGTCCACAATCGACCTTATATCGTGCTGGACCTCGGGCAAAGAAACATCAATCTCCCTCGCCTTCTCTTCCGCGTTCAGATTCTCCAAGTTCTCGCTAATACCCTAAACTGAAAGTCCACGCATGTCGAGTACCTTTTGCACAACTTCAAAGCCCTGTTCCTGCTTCTTCGTCAACAGCTCTTCCGCTGTAATATATTTCGCATTGTTTTTCAGCGCCGCCTTCTTCGCTTGCTTAGACCAAAAGCTTCTCCTTACCGGGCACGTCAGGTAATGGCTTCTTTTCCTCTGGCTCCAACGAGGCAACAGGCGCCTTGGCAGGAGTTTCTTTGTAGTCGTTGAAACCCATACCCATATTCTTAGGATGCAACCTGCTGGTTCTTCCCAAGACCTCCAAGCCCGGCCAACCCTCATCCACGGCAGCGGACTCGTCATCCTCATTCTCTCTCTTCGAATTCTTATCACTCTCTCTTTTCGGCATGATCGTGCCGGTGGACACGAAATTCACGGGCTTTGACAGATCGACCTTACCTAGGAGGTCCCTGTTCTTCTTCCGCTTCCTCTTGGAGGAGTCGTCGTCGTAGTCCGAATCCGAGTCCCCCAACGCAAAGACGCCGCAGAGCACGTCGTCCTTGGTCTGGCGCGCTTCTCTCTCCGATGCCGGTAGTAGAACTCCTCGTCAATCTACTGCCCGTCGTCGTAATCGTTGTCCATCTCCTGGTCCTCGTCCATCTTCGAAGCGAGAGACCTAGGGTATTGGGGGGTGGGGTTTCGGAGGAGGCGGAGAGGGGCAGCACTGCTGCCGAACGCCGAGGTGGCCCGGCGGCGTGGATGCGGCGGCCGTGGTCGGAGGCCGCGAAACGGTGGTGCAGCTCGGCTCGAGGGTTGAGAGAGAGAGAGAGAGAGAGAGAGGAGTGAGATCGAGAAGAAGCAGAGAGCGACCGAATGCTCGAAACGCAATAAAATGGAAACCTAACGCATATTCTCCTTTCTAATTTCTCAGATGTTAACAATTGTTGATTTTTTATTATTATTCCCTATTTACTTTTAGGAGAGGAAATTCATTTATCATGATTTTTTAGCTTATGTTGATGATATATATATATTCATAATTTTTCAATTATAGACCTAAGAAAATTGAAAAAAGAAGAAGTATTTCTCAGGAATTTAAACTGCAAGAAATAAAAATGGAACTTTCCTTTAACAACAGGAAGCATATGTTAAATATTGTAAAGGACAATGTATTAATTTCATGTTGGGGTTTGATTTGAACAAAAAATTGATATACTTTATGAACTTGTGTGAGGATGAGGATGTCTATGTATAATTTTATGACAATTAAATTTTTTTTAATTAAGTTTACAAAGTTTATTGAGCTGAGTATTGATGAGCTCAAGCTTTCAATTTGCAAGATACTTAAGTAGCTCGAGTTAGAGCTTGATTGGATATTATTTCTCAAATAATAATAAACCCAACCTCGAATTACCTCATGAATAATTTGACTTAATTTCACTCTTAGTGGGCCTTCATATATGCTCGCAATGAGAGGATTAGAGTATGCACTTAGTCTAGGTAATAATTCTCCCCACTTGATTAGCATTCCACATAAATTTTCATATGAACACAAGGGTATTAGAGAATATGGTTTGTAAAATAACATTATCAAATTCATAAATTCTTTAAGGGAGAGGTTCCTTTTTTGATTTCTCAATCTAAATTACCTTTATACCAAATTATGATTATAAGTTGGATTAGATTTTAGAAGAATTCAGGGGCAATTTTCGTCATTTAGCACTTAGAAGTGTAAATTGTCATTACCGGCCACTATCCACTACTCTCCACTAACCAAATGTAACTAATAAAGCATTAATTAAAAATAATCATGAAAAGGATAATTGCATCTTTTAAACGACAAACTATCTATCATTTGAAATTTAAAATAAAAAATTCAAATATCATGTACGAAAATCAAAGACATCCAAATAGGCTAGTAAGAACTTGCTTTCTATAGGTAGAGAGTGAGTGTGTGTGAGGGAGACCAAGATGCGAACAAGCGTAAGAAGAGCTACCAGAGTAAACGAGATTTATTGGACAGAGGGCATATGGCGAGTGGTGGGGCTCGATGGCCACATAAGTGGGGCTCGACAACGGTGGGATGGCGGCTTAGCAGTGGTTGGATCTCAGCCCGCATGAGAGATGGGAGAATGAGAGAGGTTGAGCCCTCAACTGGCGTGAGAGGGAATTAGATAAGAGGCTACACACTATATAATGTGTGTGTGTCTATATATATAATTTCCGATTTATGAATCAGGCCTGTTTAGTAAACATTTGGGTCCCAAGCTCAAGGATAGTTTGAGGCCTAGTGGGCCGGCCCAATACTATTTGAGCCCAAAATTATGGGGCTAGTTTGGGTGGATCAATGTAGGTTTTTGGGCTTTTTTTTTCTTTTGGATACTATCCAAGTTATATAACTCGGGTTATATAACTATCATGAACTTCATTAATTACATGACATAAAGTTTACAATGTTACATTTAGAAATATATTGAAGACTCCTATGTGATGCAGATATGTGTGTGCAAAGTAGGAAGAGAAAGAGGATAAAAAAAAAGAGAAGTACGTCATTTATGATAATGTGAATTTATTTCGTAAGCTTAGAGGATCCCAATTTAAAATTTTTCATGCATAGTGAAGGGAAAATTTTCATTAAGGATGGCAAAAATATATTACAGTGATGGGCGAATAATTCACAGAAATAACTGTGGAAGTTATCAAAAAGAACAATCCATGCGACGTCATAAATGACTAAAATCGAGACTAACTTAGCCTAAGAACAAGGAATAACTGACGGAGTGCGCTGCGAAGACGAACCCTTTCTATAGCCAAACTCAATCGTGTGTTTCCTTGTAGCAACCAAAGAGAACCAAAGGGGAGGAAAAGGGGCTCTAAAATGATGACCATGTCTAGATCACATACACTCCCACCTATGTTCATGGGGCTTCTATGGGCTCTGAGTCTCGTAAGAAGTGACTCGGACATGACACTTATGTACAAGATATGCAATGGCGTGCGGTACATGGACAATTACGCACAAGCTTTGGATCAAGTCTTGACCGATTTGAGGTCCAACACTATTAAGGGTAATCGGTTCCTGGTTCGGTCCGATTCCAAGGTGGAACCGGGAACCGAACCTAGAGAACCGGTTCCCAATTTTGGGAATCGGACTGGAAGATCCTAGGATCGGGAACTGGATCGGACTATCGGTTTCAGTCCGATTTAGTCCAGTCCAAAAAATGCCAGGCATTTGGAACCATGAAAATGCCGCGCAAGAAGTCTCCCTGGACATTTACATCGTTTTTCCTCACCTGCCTAAAAGAAAAAGATGGTTCTGATAGATGTAACTAGGTCAAATAAGAGAAGCCAAGCCAAAAGTAATTAAGGTTCTTACTAGCAATATCCAAATGGAGACTTTGACAAAATATTGTCGCTATCAATGAGCTCAAACGCATGGAAACCCCTTCATTTAGATAAGCTTCTCTCATAGATGGGGGCCAACCACCATAGATGTTTGCTGGATAATAGATGTCTTGAGTTGCACCAACCATGATTTGTTTAGGTACCTAAGTCACAATTTGATGGTTCTTCTAAATGTATCTCTTTATGAATTCGCAAGGAACACTCTTGCCGAAGTAGATATTTGTGAACCAATATATGATGAGGAAAAGAACAAATACAAATGAACAATAAAGATAAAAGACAAACAAAATGTAATTAAATGCTTGTATTTACTTGCTTCAGGAGTTTCGATCAACAGTCTTAATTGATCCTCAACCGGCAATCTGAAATCAAAATGTCATGGGATAGTGCTCATAGACTCTACAGTGGTGTACACTTTTTGAACTCTCATGGTAACACTTCAGGAGTCGCTACAACTGGTCCTCTCAACGACATCCTCTTAGCCTATGAATAATAGTGATCTTCTTTACACTTAATTAGTATTAAAAAAATACAATCTTTTATTTTAAAATTGGTAATCTTATGAATCCATAAATTAACAAAATGAAATTTCAAAACTAAAATTTTACACATGTAGCCTTTTAACACTTAAAGGAAAATAACATCCATGTGATTCCAATGGACTATAGGGCAAGATGCATATGGAATTCACTCTCTGGGTTTTCAATTTCATCACTGCTTGGGGATAATGTATCTATATAAGCACTTTTATCAAATATAATTACGTGAGTAATAAGTCTGTCTCTCCCATATTTGAAAACTATCAGGTGAACATGAGTGATGGTATGCTGCATAAATTTCCACATCCGGTCTAGAACTAAAACACCTCACTTTTGACATTCTTTGTAAAACAAAACCAGGTTCAGTAACTTGGAACCAGGGGGAGTGCTGAACTAGAGATCCTTTCCAAAAAGGCAATGATAAAAGCGCGACAAGCTCAAGAGAGATGCCCAAAGTAGGAAATGTGTGTAGGCCTAGAAATGATAAGATTGTAACTAGATTAAAAAAAAGCATGATTACAAATATAAGTGCATTTTTATCTGGTATCATCACAAAAGAATAATGACAGAAATTGCTTTCATCTAGTATAAGGCCTAAAGTGACTTCCAATATAAATCCCAGTCAACCTAAACATTGTCCCTATCAATGAGCTCAAACACGCAAAGTCCCCTTCACTCAAGGCAAGTTTAGCTCACAAACTTGGACCAACCAACACAGAAGTTCACTACAGCATCAGTAGGTCCTGATGGTCACCGGCCACAATGTGTCCCAAGTACCCAAGAGTCACAATTTGCTGGTTTTCTTGAATGCATGTATTTATGAATTCATAAGGAACACTCTGCCCATGAAGACATTTGACCAGCCGATATATGATCAGACATAGGAATGTAAGCACACACTAAAGCGAAAAGGCAATGCACATTTATGCTAGTAGTTGTTAGTTTCCAAAGTCCATATTAGCAGTCTAAAGGGCTTGATGAGATGGCCTTTAATCACAACTTGCAATATGAAATCAAAATATCACAATCCTGTGCTCTCAGACTCTACATTAAGTACATGTAATTAATGTAGAGACATGCTGAATCTGGTGAATGAGTCACCAATCTTGCATTGCAATATGCATCGAATAAAAACATGAAAAGCTGCACATAGGGTCCTAAATGGACACAAATACACAAAAAGTAAGTGTTCTTTTGCCCGGCCAAAAAGAAGTGATCTTCTTTTCTTCTTTTTATACCATCGAGTTGGTGGCACTAATTTTTGAGGTCTAGACCGCACTACCTTCCCTTCCTTTCTGATTGCAACTTTGAACCTGTTTGCTATAGTAGCTCTTGTAAACCATTTGTTGCTAGGGAGCAATATCCGACTAGTGTTGCCGTGCTGTTGCAGTGAGCTTAGTCATGCCAAGCCTAGGCTTGTTGCAGTAGATATGGCTTAAGCTGGACATTTCGTGTCGCAAGCCTAGGCAACGAGAGAAAGGACCAAGTAGTCATCTTTCGGGGGAATATATACTTCAATTAGAAACCATTAAATTCCTAACTTATGGTTGTTATTGCCTTTCTCAAGCCTCTGATCTTGTCTTTGCACCCACCTGTCACTAGGTTATTTTCTGATTACTGTCCCGACTTATTGTTTTTCCCTAATCCCTTTACTCAGTTGTTAAGATGCCCGTTTTAAAAATATAACCATGATCACTTCAAGGAAGATAACATATCCTGTGTTTCTGTAAAACCCAAATTAGCATGGGAAAAAATTGCGCAGTGGGGTGCATATATAGAATAGGTGGCATGCATAATTGAGATATGCCAGTTATGAAAGGAGATCTGGGCCTTACCGCCACTTCTTTCTTAAGAAAAGATGGCCACATCACTGTCTGGAAAAATGGATACTCTGATTTGAATTCTCTAGCTTTCTCAAGGGCAGTGAGGGGCCTCAGACACTTGGAATCATGAAAAACTGCTCAGGAGGACTCACTGGACATTCAGACTTGTCTGTTCTGACCTAGACAAAAGAAAAAAGAGAATTATGATAAGACTGTAAGTAGGTCAAGAAAGAGAAGCAAAGTCAAAAGTGAGTGCACTTTCAATTGATTTGTTGCAACTGAATAAAGGAGGTAGAAATTGCTTCACTAATATACAATCTCAAGTGACACTTCCAATGTTCATCTCAATCGACCTAAATGAGGTCCTTACAAGCATAATTGGAGATGGAGACTTTGACTAGAAAATCATCCATATCAATGAGCTCATACATGCAGACATCCCCTTCATCCAGATAAGCTTCTCTCACAAACATGAGCCAACCACAGAGATGTTTGCTGGATAATGTTGTTGATAGGTCTTGAGCTGCAACGGCCGTGATTTGTTCAAATACCTAAGAGTAGCAATTTGCTAGTTCTTTTGAATGTACTTCTTTATGAATTCACAAGGAACACTCTGCCAATGTAGTATGATGAGGAAAAGATTAAATACAAACAAACAATAAAGAGAAAAGGCAAACAAAAAAGATTAAATGCATGCTAGTATTTACTATTTCAGGAAATTCAATTAACAGTGTTAACTAGCTAATAGAATTCTTCGATCCCAACCTGCACTTTGAAGTTAAAATGTCACAATACAATGCTTATAGACTCTACAATAGTGTACACAATTTTTGAACTCTCATGGTAATGCTTCAGGAGTTTATAACACTGATCATCTCCACCACATTCTATTAGTCTATGAATAAAAGCAATCTTCTTTACACTTGATTAGTGAGAAAAGTACAATCTATTATTTAAGAATCTGTAATCTTCTGAATCCATAATTTGAAAAAAAGAAAGAAGAGAAATTCAAAATCAAAACTGCCCCGATTTTACACATAAAGCCATAAACATTTCAAAGAAAATAACATCTCCAATAAAAACCAGAACAACTTGGAAAAACATTAGATTATAGGGCAAGATGTAGATGGCATCATGGTTGAGATATGCCAATTATGAAAGGACATAGGCCCTTACTGCAGTTCTCTTCTTAATAAAAATGGCCACATCACCAATTTCAAAAGTGGATACTCCAATTCAAATTCTCTAGTTTTATCAAGAGCAATGGGAGGCCACAGACATGTGGAACCATGCAAAACTTACTCAGGAGGGCTACTTGACATTTAGACTGTTTGGTTCGATGTGCACAAAACAAAAAGGAGAATTCTCATAGGTACCACTGTCAACCTTGTATTGAGTTACAATGATCTACACATCGGTACTTGTGATCATGGTACTAATGTCTACATGTTCTTCATGTTAGACATAACTCATTACTACACTTAGCACCTCCTAAATCATAATGCCACCGAATCAATATACAAAAAGCTTATTAGGAGAACTTCACAGATTTGGAGAGAGACTAAGAAAAAGAATGCGATGTTGTACACATAAGCATAACTTAGAAACCAACAAGTCATGCCTTTGAATTCTCATGATGAGCATTTCAGGTTTTAACTTTCGCTCTAATCTTGAATCGCATCTTTTTTGGTTCATTTAGATTTGGGATGCTGCATTAATGAGTGAACATCTGGATTATTGCAAACCTCACAAACACAATGGGAATGGAAGAAGTATACTTCATTGATTCACCAAGACTAACCAAAGGAGATATAACTATGAATATAGGATTTATTTAGGATGAGCCAAAGTGACACTTCTAGAGTTCATTTCAATCAATGTAAACCAAGTCCTTACCAGCTTTAGTGGAAATGTAGACTATGAACACACATCCTCCCTATTAATGAGCTCAAACACACAACATCTCCTACATGCAGATAAGCTTCTTTATCAAATGTGGGCCAACCAGCAGAAAAAAAATGCCCCCTGTCCATGTCCACAGCTCCTGAGCTTCAACATACACGACCTTTTTGAATACCCGAGAGTAGCAATTTTCTTGTTTTCCTGATTATGTTGCCTGATGAATTGAACAGGAGCAGTGTCCCTATTTACATGGTTGAAAACCAACTTATGGTGAAGAAAGACCCAAACATAAGCATACACTGATGAGAGAATCTAATCACACAACATGAATTAAGGGTAGTAGTTGCTAGTTTCAGGAGTTTTAATTGACAATAAACCATATAATGCTAGTAAACAATCTCAACTTGCAACCAAAGTCAAGTGTCAAGATATATGCTCTTGGAGTGCAATAGGGTACACAACCAGAAAAAGCCTTCCATGTCCTATATATATATTTGAGACCATGAATTTCAGCCACATGGACCACAAGTGCAGGGGAAAATGCAAAGACATTGATGACCGAAACATGGATGGAAGTGAAAATTTTAATCTAAGCTATTCAATTCTGTCAACTGTAGCTCAAATTTTATCAAACTACCAATTCAATTTGACAAAGTAAACTCATCTTCTTCTTTTTTCTCAAATATCTTATTAATGTAACAAAATAAAACAGTATCTCCTGCTTGACATTAAAATTATGAGTCATCAAGATCTACAATGTAACTTCATAATCAAAACTAGCGAATCCTTTATCTTTCAGGTCTTTCCCTTGAGTCACGAGGGAAGCAACATTCTTCGCAATTTGCTTGTCCATATCAACTAGTCTCCTTGTGTGATTTACATATATATTCTACTTTTACAGCATTAAATAACATTGTCAAAGTTTCTCCATATAAGTGTACTTGGATTCTAATTCTTAACACTTGCCTCAGCAATTGCTTTCCAGAACATCTATCCACATAAAAGGAGACAACTATCATCTTCTCGAACCTCGACCACCAGCTTATGTCCTAATAACTGTCTGTTCATTCTTTTCCCTGCTTCAACTACTTCATTGTTAAGATATATACCTGGTTTTAACATATACCCATGAATAGTTCAACGAAATAACATGTCATGTGGTTTACTACATTAAGTCAACTTGGATATAAACTACAGTATACGCAAGGATATAAACAGCATCCATATGTTTGATTTTCAGACATGTGAGCTCAACTCAATAAGCGTGGGATCATACCAAGCCAAACTTAACATAAGAGGGCCTCATCACCACCTTTGAAAAAGGGATGCTCCATTTGAATTTTGTTGGCCGATGTAAGAGCAGTGAGAGGCCTTGGGCGCGTGGGACCATAGAAAACCAGCTCAGGATGCCTCAATCTGCTCGAATGTTTGGACCTGCCTGTACTTAAAAAATGACAACTTTAGAGATAGTTTAAGTACACTTCATTAGTTTAACTTGCTATGAAAAGATTTTAGCATAAATTGAAAATAAATTTTATCCTCCCAGCAACACGTAAACCACTCAAGATTACAAGTGATTCCTCAGACAGTCCAGACTATATTGCGAACAGGGCGTAAAATTGACTTTTTATATGTTTGATAAGGCATGGAATTCTCATAATATTTTCAAATTCCGCGATTTCTCCCTTTTTCCCTATAGAAATTTGTACCTGATGTTACAGAGATATCTCTCCCTAAAGAAATTTCAACACGAGACCTTGAACACAACACATCATCTTCATCAATGAGAGCTCAAACATGCAGAAATCTCGCCAATGCTCGCGAGGGAAGCACATAAGGTGTAGATTTAAGGGCAATAAATTGCTAGTTTGAGGAACTCCTACTTTTAGACTCGAATGTGGAACGAATTTGAAGAACAGAGCCCTAATTCACGCGCAATAAGACAAAAATCGGAAGAAACGTGAACTTACCATTTGTCAGATACAGATGCGGAGAGAGGGTGTGATCTTCTTCCTCTTTGATGAAGCAAGTGTACGACCAACTGTCCAGACTCGGCGGTGCCATCTTCAGTTTCCCACTTTTGTCTTCTCTCCGGCGATGACGACGATGATGTCTGGTTGAATCTACTTGGCTCCGCTCCGCTAAGTGCAGCTTCGCTTCTCTCAGTCCTTGCAATTCCCAACGCTTCGTTTTCGCTCCGTCCTTCGTAAATGCAGCAGAGTTTCCCCATTTTCGAGAAGGAGAAGGAGTCCTGCTTTGCTTCCTGCTATTTAGTGAAGGGAGGAGGCGAGACCGATCGATTGAGAGGGTTGATGATGCGCTGATCAGACGTAATCAATAATAGAAAAGTTACAAAAAGAAAAAGGGTTAATACCCTAAAAAACCCAAAACTGGTACACCTGTGACAAATTTACCCCAAATTATTTTTTTGACCACCAAAAACCCCAAACTGGTACATACGTGATGATCTACCCTCCGTTAGCTTCCGTTCGATTTTTCCGTTAATTTTCGACGTGGTTCGACGACGTGGCAAACAATGTGGAAATTCATAAGTTTAATACCATTAAAAACCCCAAACTGGTATATTTATGACAAATGTACCCCAAACTGGTATATTTATGACAAATTTACCCCAAGCTGATATATTTACGACAAATTTACTCTAATTAATTTTTTTTATCATAAAAAACCTAAATTGGTACACGTGCGGCACATTTACCATCTTTCAATTCTTCCTGGCACAAGAATGAAGTGCACATTTGGTAGCCTTTGAATAGTTTTCTAATAATGATTCCAATAAAAAAAATCAAGTATTAATGATATGAAGGCAATGTTAGAGTAATCTAGAAAATAAAATTAATTGGACATCACAACTTAGTCAAATTTGGGAAAATTGAAAGATGGTAAATGTGCCGCATGTGTACCAATTTAGGTTTTTTATGATCAAAAAAATTAATTTAGAGTAAATTTGTCGTAAATATATCAGCTTGGGGTAAATTTGTCATAAATATACCGTTTGGGGTAAATTTGTCATAAATATACCGGTTTGGGGTTTTAACGGTATTAAACTTATGAATTTCCACATGGTTTGCCACGTCGGCAACCACGTCAAGCAAAATTAACGGAAAAATCAAACGGAAGCTAACGGAGGGTAGATCTCGTCACATATGTACCTAGTTTGGGGTTTTGGTGGTCAAAAAAATAGTTTGGGGTAAATTTGTCAAAGTGTACCGGTTTGTTTGGGGTTTTTTAAGGTATTAACCCAAAGAAAAATTTAAAAACTTATGATGCTGCCAAAATTTGAAAAAAGAAAAAAGAAAAAAGAATGAATGAGAGAATGAAATCAGTTGGATCTTTACCGGTTTTATATGTATTGTCTATGCTGATAACTTTTGTATGATTGTATTGAGATCACGACCCTCCCAAGTCCTTACCAACTCGTATCTGAATAGTGTCACACGATATAGCTTTGGTGTGCTTAGTATACCTTTAGAAAAGGTCTTCATTTTCGGGCAATCTTCTACTTTAATTTCAAATAAGGATGGGAGACTGAATATACAACTTGGGATGGAGGAGAAGCATTCTAGACTTGGCAGGTGTTGGAGTGTCAAATATCGTAGATTTCCAAAAGAAATCGCTTTTCGTTCTCCGTTTCCATCGTTGGCCACTACTTCTTCCATTCTTTCACATCCTATTATAGTCATCCTATTCAGATGCATCAAATTTGTGACCGCCAAAGCTGTTACTAGACGTAACAATCCAGAGCAATTCTTCACCACTAACTCTGTCAGATTTTGGAAGGATGTCACGGCCGGAAATATCGTCGTCAAACAGGGACAATCCCAAACCTTAAATGTTTTGATGCTCTGAAGAGTTTTCGACACTAAGAAGTCTTCTCTCCACACACTCTTTAGGTTGTGTAGCTTGTTTAACTTAAGTTCTCTTAAATTTTCAAGCACCGGATGTTTTTCCTCATCAATAAGCCCTTCGTCTGGGAATATATCTTCAAAGGAGTTACAGAAGATCTCAAGGCTTCGTAGATTCTGAAGTCTCTCTAGGACAAATTTGGGAGGAAAGACTGCCTTTTTATCATGAAAGCATGCCAATGTTAGTGCTTTTAACTTACCAAAGATGTCCTCGAGAAATTTTCCATCTTGCATCATCTGAATATTTTTATAAACCAACGAAAGTCTATCTAACTTGGGAAAGTCCTGTCAAATTGCCAATACAATAAGAGAAGTAAATTCAACAAAGTTTCGGCAATAAATCATGTGTTGTAAAAAGTAAACCTATTTAGATGATTTGCATGGAAGGTGGACATCTTCTTAAAGTTCATTATATCTCATGAACCTTGTATTCTCTCAAGCTTTTAAAAGTCTCAAGTAGAGGTTGGTCTAGTTAAGTTGGTAAAGTGAATCTAAATTCAAGATCTCTATGGCTCACCAAATTCACCTTTTGTTAGGAATATCTTATCTTGTCAACAAAAATTGTCATCTTTGGAATCTTATGTAATAGGATGCACTCATGATGTTACTAGAACATGTGGGGTCCACAAATTTAAAAATGTGTGCTTAAGATATAAGAAAAATCTTATGTTGTCCACAAAATTATAGGAAAGGAGTTCTAGTTTTCTATAGTATTATAATAGGACAACAAGATGACCATGCAGTGCGTCAGTGTATTAAAAATAACAGTAGACAATAGTGCATTAAGGTACTAATATTATTTTTGTTTTAAAAAAATGTTTGAATTGTTTTTTTAGAGTTTGTAAAAGATGAAAATAGAGAAGAAAAGTTAAAATGTGCAACACGTGTCAATAATGGAGAGGACCTCTTGTCAAATTCTTATTGATGTCCCCAGGGAGCACCATTAGGCTAGATTTGGAATATATTGGGTTGTCAACAAAAGTTTATAAATATTTTTGTAATTCTAGGTAATGGAATATCTTATCCATGTCCACAACTGAAAGTACACATAAGATATTAAAAATATCTTAATGTTGTTGACAAACTAATAAGCAAGGGAGATCATGTTTTCTATAGAATTATAACGCGACGAGATTATACAATGGATATGAGATTACTGAGTGCTTTAAAGAATAAAGTAAAAATTGAGGGAGAGCAGCTATAATCATACCCTCTCGAATGAAGAGTGTGCTTCTTGGTCTGAAAGGTCTTGCTGATCATCTCTTTGAGCCCAACTGTTCATGGATGCCGCGAAGGATAACATGTTTAGCTTGTCACAATGAGTCACTCGTAATTTCTCCAAGAATTGCCAATTCAAAAAGGGCAAGTTAGGACTAAAGCTTTGGAGTCGAGGCATATCACGCAACACCAAAGAGGTTAGTTTTGGGAAAAGAATTTGAGTAGCATTGGAGTGTGGAGTGTCATCTCCACTAGCGACTATTTCCTCAATCCCACAAGACTCCACTCGAAGTTTCTCAAGTTGGGTTAGGCTCGTAGCCACCCAATGTGGAAATAGATTTTCAAGGCTCTTACAATTCTGAACCTTCACTTTCCTTAAATAGTCAAAAGTGAGAGTCTCTTGAGGAACGTTAGTCCATATTTTGCTTAAATTATCCATATGGGAAAACACCATCGACTCAAGCTGAGGAAATTGTACCTGCCATATTGAAAAAAAGAAAATGAAACTATAAATGTGATTACATCGAGTTATTACCTTAAAGAAGAAATTTCTAAATTTCTCTCGCTCTCACAAATCATGAAAGAATGCAAGAAATTGTTAGTGACATAAATGGGAAGGGGCTGGCTAATGCTTTCATTTTAGTTGATAGATGACTAAGGCCAAGTATATGCATTGCAACAAGCATAAAATGATAACTGCATTTATAATCAATAGTAAATTGAGCATCGGCTTTTGAGTGGTTTAATTGACGTTTAGACTAGCAATGCCTTACCCAGGAAAGTTGCAACAATGAATTTTCAATTTCCCATCGTTCATGTTTTCCGATCACAAATAGAAGAATGCCATTTTACTTGAGTTCATAGGTGAATGTTAAGAAGTAGAAAACTTTTTGCACTAATCATTATCAAATTTAGAGACTCGAGGTGAAAATGCAATTTGTCAGATTTGTTTGCACCGATCATTATCAAAGTTGCTTGCACTGATCTTTTGATAATGAAACATTAAATGAGGTAAGAATTTCTTAGATTTATTTGCTTCAAGGAATGAATGAAGTTGAAGCATGGTTTAAAGCAGCTTTGACGCATGTGTTCAATCGGTTGGGATATATATACATATTCTTCTTCTCTCTTCCTTATATCGGCTCCATTGCCGCGCTAGTGAGTGAAAGATTATGGTGCTCCAATGATAGGTATAAGCTGGTTCCACATATTTTTCTTATCAATTCAAAGAAATTAACTCCCATTTTCATCTCCAATGAATTTAGAAAAATCTAAAACTATTAGCAAAATCAAATCAGTAAGATTATCTTAGTATCATAGAGGTACGGAGGTAAAATCACTTGGTACTATGGTGTTTATTTGCTTGTTATAGCATGGACTTGGAAGATGATTATATAACCTTGTCCATGTATACATGGAAAGGATGGAGATCCACTACCCCTGTTTCTTCACCATATGGTGCCTCAATCATCATCAATCATTGATACATTGAGTGATAAATTCCAGAACTAACTTTTTTATATAGATCAGTGGCTGAGACCAATAAGCCACAAAATGGGAGCACAAGTGAGAGTTGTGCATCTTCACTTACAATTAATTGGCAAATTGAGTCTGACACCATTCAATGTGTCTTCTTGTGATAGGATTATTTCCTCTATTTACTGTGAGCACCACTAATTATTCGACACTAATACTAATTGCAAACATTACTTATGAATCTTCTAATTAGTAAAGTTCACTAATGAGAAGCGTCATAAAAATTTGATGGTGAACTAGATAAAAAAATAATAACTTCAGTTGTTTACTAGTTTTTTTTCTTTTTAATGTATAGAAAACTTTTGCATTGAAAGAAAATAAATTCATAGCAGTCATGGGCAACATAATGACTTGAATAAATAACGTATGTTATGATCTCAGAAAAAAGTAAATTGGGTCAATTTACAAGTTCTATATTGAAAAGATTCGGATCTAAATCAAGACCCAATGGACCATTAATAACTTGCTTAAAATAATATTTATTTAGTCTTGAGGTGGAGAAGGGAAAATAGAATTTTGGGGTGGGCCAGTGATTCGACCACTAGCAAAAACTAGTAACCAATCTCTTATCCTTGATTGATGCCTTGTGTTGCGGATCTTGGAGTTTTGTTTGGGTGTGGAGGCAAAAATAAAAGAAAAAAGAAAACTAAAGTGGATGACTACATTGTGTTTGTTCGGAGAAAATCAACTACGTTTTTTTACCGTGTTATGAACTTATGACCTCTAACGTATTGTCCAATTGAGAAGCAAGTATTGATATTTTTCATTTGGTTACAATAAAATTAACGCAAGTACAACTTGTTACAACTAAAAAACAAAGTGACTTTCCACACTTCCTTAAATCTACTAATATTCTTAATTGAAGATTTCGATAAGTTTTTGAATTCATCTAACAATGTGAGAAAAACCTATCATCACACGATAGCTCATATTTGACACTAAAATGAAATTAATATTATCACAACTTGTTACTACCAAAAAATCATATGACTATTTTCATACTTCCCTACATTTATTGATATTCTTGATTGAGTGTTATAATGACTTTTTGAAATATCCCCAAAATGTGGGGATACCTATTATTACATGGCAACTTATACATGCAAATGACATTATAAGTAAATAAATAATTAGTGATAACTCTTACAATTAAAAAGTAAACAAATGTGTAGATACTCATTTAATCCTACTCGCAGGTAATAATAGAAAGAATTGCGCAAAAGTATTAGAATAAGAAAAAACACAAGCATTTCCTCCTTCGAGGAAAAAAAAAAAGCAATAATTGAAACTTGCATGGAATCTGTAATTAAAAAAAAGGCCAAAAAATCAAATTTGGGTCCATATCGCGCATTTTCAAGTGCCTCAGGATTCGACCCAAAAAAAGAAGGTGCATGAGATCGAATGGAAGTGTTGACCGAATGATTTATTCCTATTATTTTTAATTTTTTCGGCTAGGACATTAACTAAGTATTGACTTTTTTTCTGGCCAGATGACTAAATAGAAAAAATCTCAATCCACCTCGCTTTCCTTCTCCATCTACGCTTTCTCCTCCATCTCTAGCCACATTGAGCCCAACCTTCCTGCCTCCCTCCGTCGCCACCAGCGGAGTTGCCGGTGCCGCGTCCAAGGCGACCATTGCCAAGCATCCAACCCTCTACCGTCTTTGTGGTCTGCCCGTTCATGACGCCGCTCGTCCATGTCCTTGTTCAAGCTCCGGCCCTCTCGTCCATGGCCACTCTTCCTTAACATCTATTCCTCAAACTCGCTGTCAAGGCTCATGGCCATGGATAAGTTGCGGTTGCCAGATCTGTGGAGGAGCCTACTCGCGAGCCATGGACGATACCAAATCTGGAGGCATGGCTCCAGTCCAGATTTGGATGGGCAACGACCACGAGCAGCTGTGACGATGGAAGGGTGGCTCGGCCATGGACGGGGCCGACCACGAGCCAATCGCGGGCGGAAGTGACATTGGTAGTCTAGAAGCCGTCGTTGCTCGCGACGGGACTTCCAGATCTGCAACCATGGCTCCAATGTTAGCGGCTCGTCCATGGCTGCGAGCAACGATGGCCAACTTCCAGATCTGCAACTCCGTCGCTATGGATGGCCAGATTTCGAGATCTGTAGAACAATGAGACGAACAAAAAGGAAGCCGGCCATGCTCGGCTTGGACATAGCGGGGGTCAGCCTAATCAAGGCGCCGATGACTCCGCCGTTGGCGACAACGGAGGAGGGTGGAGGTCGGGCGGCTGAGGACGACGGAGGAGGAGAAGAGGGCTGAAGAGAAGATTTTTTTAATTTTTATTCGCCAGAATCAACGCCCCGACCGAATCGACACTGAAATCGCTTCCACATCGGAGATCCACCTCGATCCACCATAACCAACAAGCTCCGATTCACGTAATTGCTCGGAACCTACGCATGCATGCACGCAGAGAGGAGGCGAGCTTTAGAGAAGCGATTCCGAAGCTTCCGATTCAACCATTGGACAGACCACCCAATCAATCGCCCCAAATAAAGAAAGTAGAGGAAGGGGGGCGAGGGGAAGAAAGAAGAGTTATTGTTACTTAACTCCGTGGATTTGGTTCACTTTTTTTTTCCTCGTTGTGAAAAGGAGGATCAAGGTGAACCGAAATGGCTGAGAGAGAACAATTCTTAAGGGGGGAGAAGTCTAAAATACCAAATAGACTTCGTCTGGTTTCTTCCTTTTTCAATTTTTTTTTTCCTTCGTCCAATGAGCGCACCGCAACTAATGGAGGCCAAGGCGGTGGCGTGGTTCGTGTATAGAGATGCACCTTCGCGGAGGAAAGAGAGAGGGGAGTAGAGCCATAACAGGAAGAGGAGAGCAGAGCTTTCTAGTGATGGGCCGCTATTGAAGAGAAAGGGGGAGCAAAAATTTTAATGGTTCAACTGACAAGTGGGTCCGGCATTGCCACGTGTCAGTCTGCGGATAATTCAATACGAATCCTAGGTAGTGTATTTAACGCACCTAAATTTTCGGAAGTGGTGTTGTTGGTTGGATAATTTATTTCGATTTTTAAAATTTTTATTTTAGCTAGGACATTGAGTAACTATTGTCATCTAGTTATGAAATAAGACTTGCCATGTCGGCAATCGCCCTCGGAATTGCTACTATTTATTATCCAGCTGTCCTTTTTTCTCTTCTATTTTTTCCTTTTTCTAGCCATTTCTTTTTCTGGAAAAAGTAATATGCATTTTCTCCTACCAAACATAGATTGTGAGCAGTATCACACTAATTATCACTCTATGTAAACCAAAGTTAATATTGTAAAATACAAGTGATACTCTTAGTAAGTGATAACTTCCAGTTTATGGTTTCCTATGCATCAATCCCACCACCAGAGTTCAATGCTCCTCTCTCTGTATCACCAAATCCACCATCATCACCTCCTCCATCTGCCCCTCAGAAAAAACCAGCTATTTCTCCGTTTTATAAGCCAATTGTAAAGTGGGCAAAGAAACATTCCTACCTGCTTGAGGTTGCTTGAGGTTGTTGGAGTATAGCGATTCAAATATGATTTACGAACAAGGAAGGTGAACCACTTCATGCATATTGATCTTTTTTATTTTTATTTTTTTTTTATTATCAAGACCTAGCTCAAGCATAGATGATTATTAAGAAATAAAAAAGTTGGCTCCACTGATTATGGTATAATGAGCTATAATAGTTAAGCAATTTGTGAAATTGGCTTTTACAATTATGAAGTTTTCTTTTTCCCTTTTCTTCATGTTTAATAGAATGACGCTAGTTTGCTTCCATGCAAATAAATATGAAGGGGTGATACTTAATATTTTTTCTGCCATTTTTAGATGCTATTCTATGTTTTCTGTTTTAGTTCTTTATAATTGAAATTGCAAAAAGTAAATGTTTTTATATGGTTATTGTGATAACTTTTTTAGGAACCTCGCTGATTAATTCTAAAGTACTACGTATGATATGATTTCATAAACTTACACCAACTTAACACTTCTAATAGGATATGGAGATGTACATATAATAGTAATATTTATTGAGGATTATAATATTTTAATCTCATCTTAAATATTAGAAAATTATTTATATAAATTGGCACAAGCACAAAATTTGCATCATACCGTGCATTGTCCAATACTACGAGAACAAGTCCCAATGAAACACCAAAGACGCATTTGTTTGAAAGACTGACCTGGGAAGTGAAAAATGAAGGGGTGCCATGGTCATCCTCCATCCGAGATTGCCCAATCAAACTTTCCATCTTGGGGCAATGGGCAATTATCATCATTTCTAATTTGGGGCATTCTAGCATATGATTTTTTTCCCGAAAGGAAACAAGTCAAATTGGGCAAGCATTCCAATTTCATCTTCCAGAGCTTCGAGAATGTAATCTTCTCCACTGCGCTTCCTTGCCCTTCTTCCTCTACGATCACTTCTTCCATTTGACCACACTCCTTTATTTCCATCTCTTCAAGATTAGCAAGGCACCGAGCCATTGATGAAGCAAAAGCATGTCCTAAGTTACCACAATTATAAAGGATGAGAGTAGTTAGAGAGTTGAAGCATATTGATTCTTGAAGATCTCTGTTCCACAGTCGCCTTAATTTTGGTAGATTGGCCAAGTTCATTTTCCATAGCTTAGGCAGTACTCGAGTGCTTTCCACAGCCTCCAACCCTTCCAAATCAAATATTTCTTCAAGCAACTCACAATCACGCACTTGCAAATAGCCCAAATTGTTTAAGACAAGCATCAATCTGGATGGAATAGCGTTAATAAATGATGGACATTTATCTACCACCACTGATATTAATTGCCAATGCGACTTGATGGGATTAAGTTTGTTATGCCATTTTCCAATCAGCCCAGGGAACTCGGATAGCAGCATTTTCTCTATTCTGGCAAGCGTACCCTATCAAAAGAAAAAGAAAAAATGCATCATTAATCATAAACTCCTAGCTAGCAAAAAGCTATTATTCATTTAGTGGTCAAAACCATCCAAATACATGGAATTTGGTAACTAGTGCGTACCATTTCTTCAAACATATTCTGGATGGTGATGTTGAGGTTTCCTGCCCAAAACCACGCTTCCTTTGATACTTTAACTCTCTTTAACTTTGACGCCTCTATTGGTCCTTGAGAGAAAAACTTCATGTTGGGACATATAGTCACAATGACATCTTCCAAGAGAGGGAACATCAAAGTGTATTCACCTAAACTAAAACTTCTCAACCCTATCAACCCATTGAGCTCCATATACTTCAGTTGATTGAAAGCCACCACACATTCATACCCACCTTTCTCATCACTAATGACTTCTGTCAATATTCTACAATTACTTATCCTCAATTTTGTGAGTGCCACCAAATTTTTAGCCATTGTCGGTGTGAACATATTTGATAACCCATCACAATGTGACACATCTAGAGTTTGCAGATGTTGAATATATCTTGAATCCTGCATATCGAGCACAATAACTGCATTTTAAAATGTCGAGTCTCGTGATTCAATGGAAAGAAATGTGCCCTCATGAAACAAACATTATCGCTGATCTTTTATATTTGACTTGTATCCATATTTGAACTTGATTAACTCCTTAAATTCACATTTCTAAAGATATATGCCTTGTGAAAATAACTCCTGCATCAATTATAGTCACAATTGCACTAATTTCAATCGTTAATGTCAACAATAATGTCCATCTTTTCTTTGTTAGCATAAGATCAACACTTTTTATAGGGTTCAAATTAGACAACACACTTGTGCCATGGTAAGATCACACCACGTACCACGTGTTTTTTTATATTTGTGGTACTTAAAAGAGAGCTAAATGATTGGAATTAGCCTCTTTTTTAAGGGGGTCAATGAGTATGCATTTGTCACATCAAACATTGACAAGAATGTTCAATCAATACTCGAAGAACATATGATGTTTCAATGTTGCAATATGTCTATGGATTCAAGGAGAGGTGTACAGTTTATATCTTCGCTTGTAAAAGCATCTTGTATGAGATGCTTGGTTTAACCATCAATTTAAATATTCACCATCAAAGCAAAACAAATAATAATGGATTGTACCTTTAAATCACTTACAAACAAGGAAGAATTGATTTAAAGAAACAAGAACCATGTCAAAAGGGTGATCAACGTTAGAAGTTACGGAATTGATGTAGTAAAAGAAAATTGCAATGGATCGCTCGAGGAAGAATATTAGCAATTAGAAAGAAAATGATGGAGAGATTGAGATTAAAAAGCCAACCAATCATCCATCAAAAGGTGCAATACAATAGGGCGTGTAATTTTTTCCAATACCAAATGCCTCCAATCAATATTATATCACTCTAAAGCAATTAAAGAGTGAGGCTAAGAGAAAGCCATTAAAAAAGGAATTGAATGGGCCAAACGAACAAATCTCACTTACTTCATTCCCCACTTGAAAGAACTAAATATACTTAATCGATTGAATTTTCCTTTTAAAATTCAATGATTTTTATCCATGCTGGAGGATCCAATAGTTAGATATCAAGGATAGATCATACTTATACCCAAGTCAAATAATCGAAGGTTTTCCTGAATATCCCATTATAGGAATTAAAATTGTTTAAGAAATTCGATGTATTTATTTTGTGGGAGGGCCCGTTGCCACAGCCTCTTTGGGTGCATAAACAACGATTTAGGTAAAAGGCCTATATTGCTTTTAGTTTAGTCAAGGTGAACTCGCCTGTGAATCACTCTATTTCATTTTCCTTTGAAACATTCTTTTGCTATCCACTCGACAAGACATATGACTCAACTAAAATATCTTATCTGCGAATTGTATTTTATTTCTTTAGCAAGAGTTTCATAAGAATGGCCTTGTAGTTCACGTGAAAACTAAACAGGGTGATTCGAAGCCCTAGACCCTAGATATCTTGCTCAGTTAGGGGACGAAGAGTGCTTAAATTCCTTTTACTGGTGCAATTAAGAGAGAGAGCAAAGCTTCCTTCGATCAGGAAAATAAATGAGATCTTGCAAGTGCAAATGATGTCAAGTGAGCGTATTGAAGGCCCTTCATCTCCGGCCACTTGAACTTTGCTGCTCACTTTCCTCTCGATTGTTTTTTCAATTTCTTTCAATGTACATGCGTGCAATGTCTATGCCATACATGTGAGGTTGATGAGAGTTTTAAGTCTTTTTGGAACATCAAAAAGCTTTTAGAGATCCTATTTGGCAGTCGTATTACCCATTCATGCTTTGTGTAGGTATGATAAGAGATGTTCAACCATATTTATGGAAACTATTTGTAGAGAAATTGAAAGTAAGAAATTGCAACTCATACATGTCAGCAACTCTGAACATTTATGTTTGTGCGACACTCATTTTCTATAAAAATATTTTAACCAAAATATACATTATAAGTAACTTAGTTTTTATCTTGGCCATGCTTGTCTCTAGCGTCTTTAATATTTTAACATAATGTTAATCACGTACCTCTTGATTGAAGAGTACAGTGGCACGTGATGTGACATGATCTTGACTTCGACTTTCTCGTACACCTGTAATTGGTATTCATAGGATGAAAAGAATATTACCATTTGTCTACAAGACAATCTTCAATGATAAAAACAAAAAATCAATCTTACACTTTCCATGAGAGAAGCACGTCAAACTTTTCAATTGTTCTAAGTGTAAATCGGTTAACATCGGGAATGCCAAAATTTCTGATGTTTCCATTCCCAACCCTTCTTCCTCCATAATGATTGCCTCCGTCTTCCCACAATCCGATATAGTCAGTTTTTTTAGTTGTGTGAGAGATTTAATCATGTATGAGAAAAATATAAACTCGAGGCTATCCAAGCCAATGATTTCTAATGTCTCCAATCTTTGAAAGGCAACCTGCAAAATTTGCTCATGAAATTGGTGATTAACTTAAATCTAGAATTCATGAACTTTCAAAGAGTAAATATAGATGAGTGCCAAGTGGAGAGGGGATTATTAAATTGCACAAAAGGGAAACAAAAAAGAAGAAGAATAAAACAGAAAAATGGAGTAAAAAAATCTCCACACTAACATCATTTCTAATTGCCAGTATTTCCTTCGCTAAAAAAACTTGCAATGCTAAGCTTAATTTGATGAGTGAGCTAGTTTTATTCCATTCGAAGAATTTCTCCTTTGGAAATGGATTAGCAAGTGGAGCATTACTTGTCTCTTTTTATTTAATAAAGCAAACTTATACTTTCCACCTCAAAATTCCGCCCAAAAATAGTTCGACTGGTATCCATGGCCAATGTCCAATGAGAACAATGGCGAAAGTTAAAAGCCCCAAAACTACGGCGATTAAGAAAAGGCGAAGTTGTAAAGCCTGACACACTGCCTTGCGGGACCCATAACAAACATGTTCAGGACCCTCTATTGACGGGGAAATTAACATATTGCAAGAGTCTTGGGTCGTGCGTATGGCATGGGCCTCGGGCCTACGACGCTATAAGGGAGCAATCTTGTCTAATAAAAAAACCCCAGTTTTCACCCATATAAAATACAGTCGTGGGCTTTTCCTTAATTGAGGGCATTGTTTATCCTTAGTTTACTAATTCTCTTTCATGTTAGTAAATTATTATCCATAGAAGTGCAAATAGGACCATAAAATATATCTACAGCGGCCTAACATCATTTTCATTGATAAAATCAAATAACAAAAGATTTTCACCTGTAATTGCTCCCATTTTTAAACTTGCATGATTTGTCATCTTCTATAAACTTGGTGTAGATATTATATGAAAAGGATCTCCTATAAAATATTATCACTAAAGCTAGTTAAACTGTTGACTATATTTCCACCTACTAGTCTAGAATTGAATATACTACAAATAATTGCCGTCAATTTCAATTGAATGCAATTAATTGTTTTTGTGCAGAGCTACTTTATCAACTTTGTAATTGCTCACCCTTGTTGAACTTGAATGATTTGTCATCTTCTTTAAACTTGGTGTAAAGATTATACTAAGAGGATCTACTATACAAGATTACAATGTAAAAAAAGAAAAAAAGAAAAAAGCAAAGCCATAAAGGCTTTTTGTAAAATTTCTCCGATGTAGTTCCATTATCTTTGAAAGCGCTCTCTCCATGGAAGCCCAAAGCAAGGGAAGAAGACAAGTCACACACTAGCGTGTGGACCCACAACTTAGATTTCTAGCACTTTTTTCTGACGGGGAAGCTAATCTATTTTGTGAGTCTCATGCCCAATGATCAACTTCAGTGATAATTGGGCCACTATAAAAGGGTTATCTTATCTAGTCAATTAAAAGGCTCTACTCGTAGCAATATTTTCCCCTTGTAAAATAGCCACGTGCTTTTCTTAGTTGGGAAATTAATCATCCTTAGTTTACTACCTTCTCTTTAATGTTAGTAAATCACTATCAATAACCAATTTAATAGGATATTAAACACAGATTGTGGATTTGTTTTTGTGATGCCAAAAGTATATATATATATATGTATTTATACAATATGCATGCATGAACATGCACAAAACTCTGTACTCTCATAATTATGGGGTTTATATAATGACTAACTGCCTATTTAAACAAGATATACAGAAGACATGCATCAATTTCATTAGCCTAGTTGCTTTTATTTAAAAAAAAAAAAAAAAACCTGGTCCTCCTTCCCATTTTTCATATTGATTTTTAAGAGTCACCTATATTATACATTTTGTGGATAATAACAAATTTTGATAAGTAAATTCAATCGAATCCATATCAAAAGATTTAAAATTACTTATGGAATTACTTTAGTGCCAAAATTCTCTTTAGTTTTGCTTTATAAAACCCTATTAATATAGATATACTAGTAGCATTTAAATTGAAAATAACTCAGAACCTACCACAAACTAAATTTACATGGATTTCATACAATTAGTTGGATCTCTACACAATGAAGAGAAACTAAAGATTGATTTATCTAATCGCAGAGAAGGCATGAATGGATAAGGTTATTAGGAAAAAAAATGAATTGAAAATAACAATTTGAATAAGCAACATGATATGCTGTGCATCTAATTAGCAAAGGTAGGAAAAAGTATGATAGAAAGTTACCTGTTGCCCATTGAAGAATGCAATTTGAGTGCCAATTGGGTCCTCTGATGTACTACTCGAAAGAGTTGTTTCAGCAGTGAAAAAATTCTTGATAATCGGTAAGTAGTACAATCTTATTATACGCAAATTTTGCAACTCCACTTTGCCACAATCATCAACATCTACAATCCCATGCAGTAACTTGCAACTGACAACTTTAATCTCTTCTAGTTGTGGAAGTCCTCTTAGTAATGAAAGAGGAAACAAAACTTCCATCTTGTCACAATTTTCAACTTGAATTACTTTTAATTTACCAAAGGACTTGGAGGAGGAAATATGGTTGTAGCATATCTTCGTCAAGTTGTTGAGCTTTAAGAGAAGTAATGACTCCAACATCTCAAAAGCACTAAGGGAACGACATTGGAGGATGTATTGGATAGAGGAACTATCCTTGACCAGTAGATGCTTTAATTCTGGAAAGCCTTCTTGAGATAATGCGCAAATACTTTGCTCGCTTCCGTTCAACTTGGCCAAAAACAAATCGTCAGTTTTACTTAAGATACTTTGTATGCATCCTTTTTGAAGAACATCAATTATTGGACCCAACTTAAGGTTCAAAATCCTCGATCCTAGGTCCAATCTCCAATGTCCTACATTACCCATTTGGATTTTATACTTGGTTAATTTCTTGACATCTAGGTCCTCTGGGAGCACACTTGGATTGGGAATGGAGACATGTAGAGTGCAAAGATTCTTCAGGTGATTCAACTCAATCAGACTCGCATTAGTTGGTTGAGTTTGCTCCATAGGATTCCATCGATCAAAACTATCCTCCATATACAACTCCTCCAATTTGATTAATCTTCCAAGCACACCTGGTTCAATTATCTGAAGATGTGAACAATAGTTCAAGTCCAACAACCTCAGCTCTGTTAGTTGCCCAATTTCTTTCGGCAATCGTTGAAAGTTGGAGTTCACACAGCTGAGAACTTGTAACCCTTTTAGATTGCCAAGAATGGCCACATCCTCTAGTGAACAACGTTGAAGACACAGAGTATGTAAGTTCTCCAAGAACTGAAATGGCATCGGTGAATGAGTGATACGTACGCTAGTTAGATGTAGAACCGCAAGTTTCTTCATAGAGTTGAAAAATGAATCTGGAATCGCAAGCAATATCTTGTTGTTGAAAAGCAAAAAGATGTGCAATTCGGGACAATCTAATTCTTTGGGAAGCTCCTTTATGTCGATATAGGGAAAGCATAGCGCCGAACAACTTTTGAGCCTCTCATTCTGCACTTGTATTGTTGACATGTCTTTATCTTTCAGCACGAGAAGAGGGTGATCTCTTAAAACGGACTGGGCAACAAAGTCATGAACCAAGTCATGTATCTTCAATCCATCCGTGCCTTCATTTTCCAACAGAAGGGAGGAGGCTTGAAGAGTGTGGATGAGTGTGCTCAACCTATTTCTAGCTTCTTCCATTCTGCTATCTTTATGAAATATCCCCAACCCATAGCCATACCTCACCAAGTTTTCAATAGAGGGTTTAGAGATGCCATAAGCAACACAAAGTTGTAACAAACTTTTTGCATCCTCGCTTTCTAAATGATCATAACTCAGTTGTAACACCTTATTTATCACCGCACTTATTCCTTCGTTTGTAGACCACTCAATTTGTTTCAAAACATCCCTCCATTCACGTAGAGAAGCGAGTTCTAATCGTTTCGCCATTGCGTCTAGTAGCCAAGGCAAACCTTCACATCTGTGGAGCGCTTCATCCACCAAGGGTCTGAACTCGTCATTATGAACTTTTTCTCCCACTATCCTCTCAAACAATATCTTTGCCTCTTTCTCCTCCAGTCCATTTAGGGCGAAGGCCTTGTCGCAGCTCATTTCATTTTGTAAAACTTTTCGAAATCTCGATGTCAACAGTAACTTGCATCCTATAACTTTATTGTCACGTCCGCAAGGAATGCCGACTGATTCTAACTTGAGCCCCTTCCACAGGTTGTCCAGTATTATGAGCACCTTCTTGTTCTTCTTCTCCTCGTCTTTCAACCTCTCGTGTAGAAGTTCCGCTCGCCCGTTGGTAGTCTCTTTGTTCTTTATTTCAGTAAGGCCCAAGGCGTCCGCAAGCTCTCCTTGAATTGTTTTGATGTCTGGATTTTCCGACACGTCAGCCTTAGCGACCAGATCAAACGACTTCTTTTTCTGTATTATCCTTTCGACATCCACCAAAAGGGTGGACTTGCCGACCCCACCCATCCCGTAGACCCCGACCACACTATTGATGTTATTGGCAAGAGCGTCCATGATGTTCTGTATCATCATAGCTCTGGACTCGAAAACGCCGTCGTCCCCAAGCACAAACGACGTCGAGGCAGAAAAAGGAGGGGCCGTTGTGGTGGTCGACTGGACAACATCTTTGCATTCTCTGTTGGCCGAATTCGTAGCAGGGACATTTCCCGGAGTAGGTTCCCTGAAGGAGATGTCGTCCAATTCTTTGAATCCGCTGCATTTTTGAGCCAGTTCCTGAATGACCTTGATCTTGCCCTCGGCCTTCCTGCTGAACTGATAGCGACATTTGGGGTCAGGAAGAGTCCCGTAGCAGCAAGTCTTGGTCGCATTTTCAAAGTTGCCCAACAGGTCTCGCACCTCCTTCAAAGCATCGTCAGATTTTTTCTCCCACCTCGTGAAGACATCATGGAACTTCCGAACATTGTTTCTGGCACGTTCCACAAGAACGTTGACCCTCCGAACCTCGTTATCTAGATTCTGGACTTCCTCCTGAAGACTGTCGGCGAAGCTCTTGGAGGACATCACGTATCTTATTGGACGCTTGATCGCAGTAACTGCCCCCTTCAAGAGATCCCATGCAATAGAAACGGCAGAGTCGGCCGACATTTTTTTTGCTTTTTTTTTTTTTGCTGAGAAACAAAGAGCAAGAAAATAGAGAGATGGAGAGAGAATGATGATATAGAGTAGCAGATACCGAAGAAGAAGAGAAGGGGGAGAAAGAATGATTGAGCCGAGGAGAAGAAAGAGAACAGAGCGAGACACGAACCAGGCGAAAAGACTTGAGCGCAAGAAAGTATGAAGGAAGAGGAGCGTAAAATAGCAGTGAATTGTAGAAAGAAAGAGATGATTGGCGGTGGTTAAATCAGTAAACAAGTGATTCGACTTAAACCTTCGCCCTCGGAATATGTACTTTACACAGTGTGTCAGCACCAATATAATAAAATGTAATTAATAATGAGAATAAATGGACAAGGACGGGCCCACCCACGTGACATTGTCACTTACCGTGATTTCCTTTCCTTAGGGTTAAAATTCCAAAGAAGAGCTGACAAATGGGAGAACGTTCACACGGTGCTGTCGGTGCCACATACCAAGGCAAAAGCGCGTGGGGACCCTTGGAAATTCAAGAGTGCTTGAAGAAAATTCGTGATTTTTTTATATGTAACTAATACATGATTGTGATAAATAGCATCTTTAATATTTTTTCATGCAATCAATATTTTCATCGATATTTGTACGCAACCGCTGGTTTGACTCAAAAGAGGGTGACGATTATAAATTGAAATGTATATAACCCCTTGGCTAACTCATTGTAATACCTAGTTGATTAGAAATCTTTTATGACATGATAATCTTTATTTGACAAATAAATTACATTAGAGAATTCAAAGAATTATCTATCATCATAAAACCAAAATTATGGTACATGCTTTGCAGATAAATAAATATTAAAAGTTAAAAAAACAATGGATAGAAAATCAATAGGATAAAAAATTATTTATTATTACAAAAAGTCTATAGAACGAAAAATAAAAAATAAAAAATAGAGGGTTATATTACATGGATATGCATCTATCATTTGTCAATATGACTAAATGTATGATTGTCATTGACATCTTACCAACGGTGTAAAGTCAAGTAGCACCACAGCATGCACCGCATGACAGTTTTAGGGAGAATTACCAAAAAAAGTCTTAAATCTATTGTAATTGTCCAATTCAGTCCTAAACTTTTTTTTGTCAATTTAATCATAAACCTTTTACTTTTGTTCAGTTTAGTCCATCCGGCCAAAATTGGTCGGCCAACGCCGACGCAAGAAGGGCGGTGCCGGCGTGATTTTTTAATAATATTTTATTTTCAACATTTTTTATTAATTTTTTCCTTTTTCCTTTTTTTTTTTTTTTTTTTTGCCTCCTCTTTCTTCCTCCTTCCTTGGGCTCGGCGACCGCCGCCCCGGCTCTGGCCGCCGGATCGAGGCGATCCGGGGGGCGAGCCCTCGCCGGATCGGCAAGGAGGCCTCGCGGACGCGAGGGCGAGCCCCCTCGCCGGATCCGCAAGGGGGCTTCGCCGTCGGCGGAAGCGAGCTCGCCTCGCGGTCACCGAGCGAGGCGAGCCCCCTCGCCGGATCCGGGCGAGGGCTTGCCTCGCCCGGCAACCACGAGTCGAGCCCTCGCCGGATCCGGCTAGGGGGCCTCGCCGTCCCCGGGCGCAAGCTCGCCTCGCGGTCGCCGGCGAGGCGAGCCCTCGCGCACACGACGGCGAGCCCCCTCGCCGGATCGGCGAGGGCTCGCCGCGCGGCAAGCTCGCACCCGCCGACGGCGGGTGAGGCAAGCCCTCCACAGACGCGACGGCGAGCCCCCTCGCCGTCGGCGGGCGCGAGCTCGCCTAGCGCGTTTGGCGAGGCCTCCTCGCCCGTCGTCTGAGCCCAAGGAAGGAGGAGGGAGGAGGGAAAAAAAAAAGAAAAAAAGAAAAAAAAATTAATAAAAATAATAAAATATTATTAAAAAACTCGTCAAAGACCGGCCAACCGCCATGTCAGCGCCGGCCGACTAATTTTGGCCGGATGGACTAAATTGGAACAAAAGTAAAAGGTTTAGGACTAAATTGGCAAAAAAAAAGTTTAGGACTGAATTGGCACAATTACAATAAGTTTAGGACTTTTTAGGTAATTCTCCCGACGTTTTATAACCTTTCACGACAAGAGTTTACCCTAGATAGATATGTAAATGAAATTAGCCATTGCGCGATCATTATAAAGTATAAATTAAATAGCACGCAATACATGATGAGTCTATGACATTGTGCTTTCATGGCGAGAAATTAGGCAATGGATATAATCAAGTAAACTTAACCTTCTAAATTGGCAACTATACGAACAAGTAGATGGGAATGTACCATTCAATGTGTAAATCCTAGATGATCGATAGTACATTTATTTAATTTGTTGTACCATAAATGTTAAAACAAAGATTTTATCATAATCACAAGATAGTTGTTTAATTATAATATATGATTTTTTTTTGCCAAATATTTAGTATAATTTCTAACTTGATTAATGATCTCAAGACATGCGATTCGCTTATAAATTTGATTTTTCAAGAGATATGAGAAGCTACTACAATCGTCACTCGATATAAATAAGAGATAATGTATCATATCATGAATTAATATTTTACTTAGAAGGAAAACCCAACTCGCAAGGCTCATGTATGGTCTACTACTCACGTGGACAACAAACCATAGATCTTATTAAAATCTAATCTTAGCTGAGGCCTTAATTAAAAACCAATCAATTTTTTAATTAAGATAGTTGTCTGTCGCGTCATAATTGTGAAGTTGATTTCTTTGCATTATATAAGTTGCACGCTCATCAAAGAGGCTTACAAAAATAAAATACAAATGATTACCAACTACTAAAATAACAAAATGATTTTACTTGAATTATATGAATACTTTAAACACTCCGTCACATTGATATAACAAAATGTAATTAAGAAAGGGCAACAAATAGAAAGATAGGTGCGCCCCGTGATAAGGACAGGCCAAGACCACCATGCACGTGATAAGTAGCATCTTTAATCTTTAATCTTTTTCATAATATTAATACTTTTATCGAATATTTGTATGTAGGCACTTTTGTGAATCAACATGGAGTGATGATTAGAATCTGAAATGTATATAACGCCTTCAATTAAAACGAAATTATTAATATGATTGGACTTAAATCATCACTCGTGCATAAGATGTACCTTATGGAGTTTGTCATTCTTCGGTATCGCAAATGTAATTAATAAAGAGAACAAAAGGAAGATGACTGATCAAAACCCGCGTGACTTGTAATTCCATCTAGACGTGGCGATATGTATAAGAAACCCATTTTCAACTCAATTTTGGTGCGACCAGGTGTATATAAGACACTCAAAATTTTTAAGCCAGTTGAACTTGAAATGATATTAAAAAAGCATAACCAATTCCATGCAAGTCCTTGTGGATTTGGGCTGAGTGATTTTCAACCCATTGTGAGTCTAGCAAAATCAGTAAATAAATTATTAGTTCTATCGTGGGGTGTCTCCCAGTACTTTTTAATTAAAAGTTGAACATGGTAATAGAAATGGTTTTCTTGTCTCTTTACTCCACCGTTAGTAGACAAACACTGACTAGGTACTAGTCCTAAACTCACTCCTTGTGCGGATCAATGAAATCATATATAAAATGCAGAAGTAACATTATAAATAAGCAAATTTTTATATTACAATTCAATTTACATTAGATGTAACTTCAATTGGAATTGTTAAATCAAAACTTCAAATAAATTAAAATTTTGCCATTCTTTATTAACATTTTAAATCAGTTTATTTTCTTGAGTTTTGCTACTCTTTACTAGACAAAATTAATATGGGAAATAATTCTGAGTCACCACTAATATTGTTTCATGTCTCACGTTCCTATTGGAGTTTCCCCATTTTCTTTCAAATGCTTGGGTCTATTTGGAGTATTTTACTTTTAATACTCATTTTTCAAATATTGTACTTAGCACAAAGGTTCAGTGTGCTGGAAAAGTTTATAATAAACGACTGAGTTTAATACTAGCTATCCAGCGATTTAAAAATTTAAGAATGACTCAAAAACCCCCGAGAAGAAAGAGGATAGGGTATGGATGGAACTCCATTAGGGAAGTTGAGTGGTAAGCAGACTGCTCCCACGTCATCACTGCCCAAAAAAATAAGAATTCAAAAAGGCCGCTGTATATCGGTCACTCATCAAGACAAGAATGATAAAAGACTGATAAAAAGCATAGATATGGAAATAGATTTTTTTTTTTTCTTGCATTTTACAGTTCCTTGGTCAGTCACCGTCACTAATGTCCAAGTCTCCACATCCTTTCTTCCACCACTTATGGACAACCATCTAAATATATGGGAGATCGCTTTAATTGGGGTAAAAGTAGTGGGAGAGGGAGAGAGGGAGAGAGAGAGAGAGAGAGAGAGAGTAATTGAGGGTAGTTGCAGGAGCTGAGATGGCTTTCTGCATTTTACTTCCTTTACTCGACTAGTCACCGTCACCCATGTCTACCTCCGTGTCCTTTCGTCCACCACTATTGGACAAACATCCAAGTATTCGTAAATGCATGAACTGACCGGATGCCCTCGCTTGTCTCGCCTCTTTCCTTTTACTGTCAAGAAACATTGCTTTCCCACTTCACTCCTTCCGAGACAATGATCAATTATGCAAAGGAGTCGCTGCTTATTAAGCTAAAACTGACGAATGTCTTGATGAGGCCCAAATAAGCATGCTTTCCCTCCACTTCAATTAACCATTGTTACGTGAGGATATTAAGAATTCAAGAGATGAGTGATCTCAATGATTTGCTATTGTGGTGATTGTACATCAAATAGCAATTTTTTTATTTATGATGTTCTTCTTATTAACACATTAGACTTGGGCCAGCCTAGATCCTTATATCTAACTAATATTAACCATTAGTTAGAAATAAGTCTTGACTTTTCATGTATTATCTTTTGCAGATTTGTTGACAGAAAGCCCCTCTCTAGGCATCCATTTAAGTGAAAAGAAACTCAGTTCACAAAATAAAATTGAAATTGCTTAATTTTTATGCCAAGCATAATTATTAGATTAGAATGTGAAATAAGTATCATAAAATTGCCATATGATGATATGGTTGGAATTTTGTTAATGTCCCTTTGTTGTAGCTCTTTAAAAGTTACTTATTAATATGAGTTTAATGTAATTTTTCCTATTATTCTCAAACGGCAACATCAATCGACAATTTTATTGATTTTTCTTCTGAGAAAGAGAGAGCGAGTCCCACACCAATAATGCATAGTGGACTCAATAATACAGGCCTGTGAGGCATCGTGTAAGACAAGATGCCTTACATGGTACACATAGGTGTTTCTGGTCACTCAAAGTATTCATTGAGCTGTCAAAACTTTCGTCCTTTTCTCTTTCAAATTTCCTGATGAGCTGTTCCATTTCCCACTCTTCAATAGTCTGTCCTGATGGATCTACTAAAATCATATTATTGATCTTTTAAATGTACTCGATGCATTGGGATGGTCGCACCTTTTGAGGAGTCTTGGACAAACGCATCTTCTTCGGTGAAGATTGATAGGAACTTGACGGTACATCAATGGAGCTCAAAGGGACATGTGTTGGCATTGGCCCACAAAGTAGAACTCGTTTGCATACTCTACACACCATGCACGAATCAACAAGGCAACCTATGAAATAAAGCTGTTCTAGACACTTCATCACCAAAACGTGTGTACCTCAAATGATACTCGGTAATATCTTGTGAGCCGCGATACATGTTTTAGCAAAGACCAATAAAAGAAATAAAAATAAAATAAAATAAACAGTTTACCACCCACCTAGGTAACACGTTTCCTGGTTTACCTCCCGTTATCTTTTTTGTCAGGTGTTTTTTGGCCAAAAAAAATAATAAATAAAAGAAACGGTTTTCATTCACTGCATTTTTCCAAAAAAAAAAAAAAAAAAAATGATGGCTCGAACTAGTTTTGGCGTGGGATTTGATAATTAATAAGGGATTTAGGCATCCTAGTAATTGAATTTTTTGCGAAAATTATCAGTAGGTCTTTGAACTTTTTTTTTTTTGCCAACTACATACGTACATTATATATATATATAATTATTCAAATCCTTTTTGTCAAACATGCAAAGGAGTTGATGATGATGTGGACCATATACATGGGATGTAGATTGTCTAGTGTGAAATGTGCCCACGTTGTATGTCTACCCGTGCCATTAGGATGATAGGAGGAAGGAGGAGCAGATGCTGAAGAAAAAGAAGGAAGGAGGAGGAAGAATGGTTGTGCTGAGAAGAAGAAAGGGTGAAACAGGGCAAGAACAGAGAGAGACGAAGAAGGGAGGGTGCCGTCAAAATATGGTAGCTTTTTACTGGAAAAAGTCGATAAGATCTGAGTGATGTCGATAAAGTCTGAGTGGTTGCTTGCTGCATGAGGCGTGCTTGGACCTAACAATCAAACTTTCATGATTCCTCTGCAAATTTTGCTGCCAAAGATTCCATTATAACCATCTTGGCTTATCATTAATCTATTAATTTATTTCCACATTGTAGCCAAAATCTTGTATTTGATGCTCCGGTTTCTTCTATTTAGCTTTTTCCAAAAAGCATCTTGGACGAGAGAGGGATGGGACATCCCACTATTTAATGTCTAGTTAAATTATTGCTTCTTCTGGCCTTAGCAACGCGCAAAGCTATTTTCCAATGACACAACTCTATCAGACAAGAGTAAATATAGACCCCACTTTTGCATGCATGGTTCAATCATGGCCTTCTTGGAAACAATAACTTTAATAATGATGTCTTAGAAAAGGATAATATAGAGTAGGAAAATTGAATACTATCATCAAATCATTCCTTGTAATGTAGGAACTCTATCAGACAAAAGAGTACATATATAGACTTCACTTTTGCATGCATGGTTCACTCATGACCTTCTTGGAAATAATAACTTTAATAATGATGTCATAGAAAAGAAAAGTATACAGTAAGAGAATTGAATGCTATCATCAAATCATTCACCGTGTAATGCTTATTGTTAATAGAGACTCATTTTTTTAAGTACCCACCATTTGTAAGAGATGCCAATTAAAAACTAGTTAAAAGATGGCAATATGAGAAAAAAAAACATGGCTTATAAAACTACAAGTGACATTACCTAGCTCTTGTAATTGCAGTGGGGACTTGACAGAGAATAAGGTAAATGCAAAATGTAATGGATTTTCAACTTTACCACGCTCGATCTGTCTGAATGCCTAAGAGTTGTGATTCATTTATTTCCCTCGATATATCCCTTGAAAAATGCAACGAGAATTGTATGCCTACATGCATATATGAACAAGCAATGTTTTTGAATATGAAAGCCCATAATATGAGCACAGAGAATGGGAATAATTATATAATATAGAAAAGATGAGCGATTTCGACTTAAACAATTGTGAAAATAAGAAAAATAGAAAATATCATTTTGACCTTAATGGATGAGTGAAGGATGTTCCTTATTGCCATCGGAGCCAAATTTTGCATAAACAAAATGGTTTTTCAATTGCATGAACTCTATCCTCATGAGCCCATATGATCTCACTCTTTGTATTACGTGATTTTCACTTGGATGAAGTAGAAACCCAAATATCTTCGAAGCATCACTCTATCTAGTTACTTTAATGACGTGGAGTTTTTAACATATGGAAATAGAGTTTCACAACAAAGGGAAGACATCAAATTAGACCATCAAATTGACAAGAGCAAATTATCATTTGTTTGAGAAATTACGGAATCTACAAGGTTAAGATTGTGCCATGATCAATATGGAGACATACCCGAGAATCTTTTATTTTCATCAAAGTTCGAGGTACTGGTGTTTTAGTATAGTCAGGAAAATTGCATAATCGGTATTAAAAATATTATACATAATGTAATCAAGTTCTAAACCTTTTAATTAATTTAATGTAGTCTTAATTGTTTGAGGAATAGTGTAATCAAATTATCTCAGCCCAGTTTTGCCTCATTTATTTGACATGTCAGTCTAATCATGACCGATTATCCTATATGTAAGGGTGATGGTGTGATATGAACTAAAATTACATGAAATGATGTTGTTTGACCTTAGATAAACCTTTTGTTTGGTCAAGTAGCTAAAGCCCCAAATTATCAATGGACAAAGTAGTAATAGCTCCAGCCGCCTCTTTATCAAATGTGGACTTGACAGGGAGTGAGGACACCCCAATATTTGATGTCCAGTCAAATTATTGCTTCTTCTAGACCTGAGCCACAACCATAGCTTTTTTCCAATGAGATGAAAGAATACCTGTGGACCCCACTTTTGCATGCATGATTCAATCATGGGAATGGGGTAATAATGCATGGCTGCCTTCTTAGAAATTAACAACTCGAATAAGGATGTCATAGAAAATGATAGTATAGACTAAGAGTACTGAATTCTATAATAAAATCATTCACCATGTAATGCTTATCGTTAATAGAAACTCATATTTTTAAGTACCTACTATTTGTAAAATATGTCCTTTAATTAAACACTAGTTAAAACATTGGATGTGAAAAAGAAAATGGCTTATAAAACTACAAATGGCACCACCAAACTCTTGTGATTGTAATTTGAACTCGGCAGAGAACAAAGGTAAATGTAATGTAGTCCTTGTCTTTTGGACAAGAAGTGATGGATCCTCGGTTTCACCGTGCACGATCTGGTTGAATACCTAAGATTTGCGATTCTATTATTTCCTCAATATATCCCTTCAAGAATGCAAAGAGAATTGTCTTCCCACAATGCATATTTGCACAAGCAATGTATGAATATGAAAGACCATAATATAAGCATATAGAATGATAAAACATAATAATATGTATATTCACGACACTTGATAGTATTTGCTAGATTCAGGAGTTATAATCTGCAGTCTTAACGATGTGATAGGTTGCATCATCCAAAATCATCTGTCTTAACTTGTCAAAGTTTGTACTTTTAGACTATACACTGCGTACATAATATAATATCAAGTATTATTCGTAGGTATAAGGGATACAACAAACGAAGTTAAAACTCAAGCTAACAACAAACTAAAATTAGAGGCAAGCTTTCAAATTTGAAAACATACCACTAATGTATTATGCTTGGGATCTTCCCATGAATATCTTCACTCCACACGGCCGCATCATCACTTTGAAAAATGGACGCTCAAATTCAAATTTGTTGGCCAATTGAATCATACTAAGAAAAATGCGTTTGGAGATGATTGACCAGACAATGTGATAGGCTGACCAACTTATTCACATCACTTTTATAAATTAGTTTTATAAATTAATTCTTATAACTGTAGTATTATTTTTTCTTGAGAATATTCAAACAATTAAAAACTCTAGATTAGTGCGTGGTCAGACATAAGCTTACTCGAAACTCTAGAGCGAGAAGACATTACAATTTCAAAAATAGGAGTATTTGAAAAAATGAGCTATTTCGACTTGAACAATTGTAAAAATAAGAAAAATAGAAAGGATCAGCTTGACCTCGACTATAGGCGAGGCTTAAGAAAATCCATCGCACGTGGGTGAAGGTTGTTCGTTGTTGCCATCAGAACCAAATTTTGAAGAAACAAAATAGTTTTTTAATTGTATGAACCCAGTCCTTAGGAGCGCAAATGATCTCCCTCTTTGTATCACGCGATGTTCACTAGAAACCCAAGTTATAAGAAATGAAACCCAAATATCTTGTATATATCGCTTTATCTAATTATTTTTAACAGTGTGAAGTTTTGACATGTGGAAATAGAGTTTCATGATGAAGGGAGGACAAAAATTAGACAATCAAAATTGACAAGAGAAAATTATTAATTTACTTGAGAAATTATGAAATGTACGAGGTTAAGATTGTGTCATGATCAATATGGAGACACACACATGAATCTTATACTTTCATCAAAGTTCGAGGAACTGGTATTTAGTATTGCTCAGGAAATTGCACAATCGATATTAGACATATTATACATAATGTAATTGAGTCATAAATCTTTCAATTCAATAAATTAAGTGCTAACTTTTTGAGGAAAATGTAATCAAGTCCACTCAGTCAAGTTTACTCTTATTTATATGATGAGTTAGCCATGGATGATTGTCCTACCTGTAAAGGCGATGGTGTGATTTGAACTAAAATCACATGAAACGATGCTGTTTATATTTAGATAAATGGCATTGTTGCTTGGTGTGAGTGGCTAAAGCCTCAAATTACAAATGAACGAGGTAGTAGTAGATCCAGCCACATCTTTATCAAATGTGGGCTCGAGTGGTTGATAATTAGTCTAAGTGGTTGCACGCTACATGAGACATGGTGGACATAACAATCAAACTCCAGTGATTCCTTGCATATTTTGCTGCTAAAGATCTTGAAAAAACACATCACGAGTGTTGTAATTTTTGTACGGTATTAATTTAAATGTCATAATTTTTTTTTCTGATTACTTAAATGTCATAAGTTTTTAAAAATGTTCATCCCAAGTATAATGCCATGTTGGATTTCGGGCAGGCAGAATAAATATTTTAAATAATTTAATTGAAAGTTATGATCTTGAAATGAATATTTTAAGATGTAAACACTAATCTATGGATATAGAAATGGATGATTTTCTAGCAAAGACCCTAACTATGGTGGAAAAAAGAAGAGACCGGAATAGACTATGGAGCTCGTTAACCTAACCTTAGTTAGGCCTTAACTAAGCACCAATCAATTCCTTGAGCATATCAGTGTACGATTTTCTGCATTATTGTTCCTTTACTGACCAGTCACCATCACTAATGTGCATGTCTCCATTCTTTCCTCCATAATTAGTGGACAGATATTGATGAGTTATCGATGCTTCCATCCTTCGCCACCGCAAATGGTCCTTTCATCCTTTTCCACCGCTAATGTGCTAGTCCTAGTCCATGCTTTCATCTTTTCCTCCACCGTTAATTGACAAACACCGATTAAGTACTAGTCTTAAACCCACTCCTTGCACGAATCAATACGATCATATTTAAAATATAGAAATAACATTATAATTAAGCAAATTGTTAGATTATAATGTCAATTATAGTTGTTACGTTAGACGTAACGTCAATTAGAATTGTTAGATCAAAACTTCTAAATAAATTAAACTTTTGCCATTCTTTATTAACAGTTTAAACCAATTTACTTTCTTGAGCACTACTACTCTATACAGGACAATATTAATATGAGAGTCGATTCTAAGTCACCACTACCTTTGTTTCATGGTCTCTCATTACCATTGGAGTTTCGCCATTTTCTTTCAAATGCTTGGGTCTCTTTGGAGTATTTTAATTTTAAGATTTATTTTAAAACATTGTATTTATCACGAGTCAGTTTCAATTTTTTTAAAAAATATACAAATTTTGACTAGTAAAATTATGTGGCTTTTGATAATTTATAACCCTAATTTTCTTTCACTTTTAATTTTTTTGAAGGACAGGGAGCATAAAAAAAACAGCAACATTTTGCTGGAAAAATTTAGGGAAAATGTCACAAATAGTCATATATTTTCACTCGATGTCCAATTTCGTCCCCGAACTTTCGATCGGCTCAATTTGGTCGAACTATTGATAAAATGCCCGTCTAGTCGCGAACTTTCGAATGGCTCGATTTGGTCCCCGAACTATTAATAAAATATCCGTCTAGTCTTGAACTTTCGATCTGCTTTCGAGTTGGTCCTAAACTATGATGAAATGTCCGATCTAATCCTTCGTTACTATTTTTCTTTTTCTTTTTCCTTTTTTTCCTTTTTTTCCTTTTTTTTTTTTTTTTTTCGCTTTCCCTCCGCCGGAGCGGCGAGAGGGCCGGCGTCCGGCGAGGAGCCCCTCGCGGCGTCGCTGCAAGGGCAAGGGCAAGGGGCCGTCCTTGTCGGCGTGGGAGAGCCCCGCGCAGACGCCAGCGAGGGTGAGGGCGAGGGGCTCCCTCGCCGGCGTCCCTCGCAAGTGGGCGAGGGGCTCTCCCTCTAGCGAGGGAGAGCCCCGCGTAGACGCCGGCGAGGACGGCCCCTCATCAGATCTGCGAGGGAGAGCCCCTTGCCAAATCTGCGAGGGAGAGCCCCTCGCCCGCTTGCGAGGGACGCCGGCGAGGGGCTCCTTGCCGAGCCGCCGCCCTCCACCGGCTCCAGAGAGGGAAAGCGAAAAAAAAAAAAAAAGGAAAAAAAAAGAAAAATAGTAACGAACGGGCGACTAGATCGGACATTTCATCATGGTTCGAGGGACTAACTGAGCCGATCGAAAGTTCAAGTGACTAGATCGGACATTTTATTAATAGTTCGGGAATCAAATCGAGCCATTCGAAAGTTCAAAGCACTCAGATCGACATTTTATCAATAGTTTGACCAAATTAAGCCCAATCGAAAGTTCGGGACGAAATCGACATCGAAATAAAATATAGCGACTATTTGTGACATTTTCTCAAAAATTTATAATAAACAGCTGATTTTTAATACTAGCTATCCAGCGATTTAAAAATTTGAGAATGACTCAAAAACCCATGGAAGAAAGAGGAGATGGGTATGGATGGAGCTCCACTTGGAGGGTTGAGTGGCAAGGAGACTGCCCCCACGTCATCACTGGCCAAAAGTAAAGATACAAAAGGGGCGCTATATGTCCGTCACTCCATCAAGATAAGAACAATAATAGATTGACAAACGATTCAGCGACCATCACTAATGTCCAAGAAAAATGTCCTTATCATAATATGGAAATGGACGATTTTTAACTAGGGTAAGTGGTGGGAGAGGGATGGAGGAACGGAGGAACGGAGATGGTTTTCTGCATTTTAATGTTCGTTTACTTACCATCACCATTGTCTACCTCTGTCCTTTTTTTTTTTTTTGGTGAAAGTCTACCTCTGTCCTTTCATCCACTGCTTTTGGACAAATATCTAAGCATTCGTAAACGTACGACGACCGACCAGGTGCCTCACTTGTTTGTCCTCTTTCCTTTTACTACCCGAGAAATATTGCTTTCCCACTTCACCCTTCCCGAGGCAATGATCAATTAAGCAAAAGATCTCGCCAATTATTAAGCTAAAACTTACAACTCTCTTGATAAGACCCAAATAAACAACCTTTACCTTCACTTCAATTAACCCTTATTGCGTAAGGATATGTGATGTCCCATTAAGAGAGGTAGAAGGATGGGTAATCTCGATGATATGCTAATGTAGATATTATATATTGAATAGAAGTTTTTGATAATGTTCTTCTTGTTGACACATTAAATTTGGGCTAACCTAGACCCTTATAACTAATTAATATTAACCATGAGATGAAATAAGCCTTGATTTTTCATATAATATCTTTCCTTGATTAGTTAACAAAAAGCCCCTCTAGGCGTCCCATTAAGTGAAAAAAAAAAACTCAGTTCATAAAATAAATTAAAAGTTCTTTAATTATTATGCCAACCATAAATATTAGATTAGAATGTAAAATTGCTCCTAAATCTGTATATCTATGATGACCAATTGAAAATATTGTGACTACTTTCTAAATGTTATGACAAATTAAAGTTACGAGAGACATTCTCTTTGTAATTAAGTTGATAAGGATAATTTGCGTAATAATAACCTAGTCTATGATGAATTAGTGCATATAAAAAAATTATCATGTAAAATTCATGTGATTAAAGTCTTAGAAATGACAAAGAGATTGCTCGGTGACCGAGGCAAAGATGCTTGACCGTGTCACCGAAGCAAAGTGACAAAAGTTGCGATAAGATGTTCAAGGAACGTGCAAAGCTATTTTCCAACCACTGAGCCCTATCAGACAAACGAGTCGCTTTTGCAGGCATAGTACAATCATGGGATTGTCGTACTACTACATAGCTACTTTCTTATAAATAATAACTTTAATGATCAAATAGTCCGCCGTGTAATGTTTACTGTTAATAAGAACCATATTTTCAAGTTTTTATTTGTAAAAGACGTAATTTAATTAAACACTAGTTAAAAGATCGTGATGCGAGAAAAAACAAGTCTTAACAAAACTGAAAGTGATACTATCAAACTCTTATGACTATAGTTTGGACTTGGCAGAGATTATGACAAATGTAGTTTAGTCTTCATCCTTTTGATAAGATGTAATGGATCTTAGGGTGCGTTTGTTTCACGGAAAACATAACGTTTTTGGAAAATGTTTTCTAGGAAACCATTTTCCAGGAAAACGGTTAGTTCTCCTTTGTTTGGTAATACGTGACTGAAAGTATTTTCTGGTGTTTGGATCGCATTTGAAAAATGATCTAACAATTGACAATAGTGTGCCTCTTACTTCTAAATTAATTTGTTGAGTTCATGTTACTTTATAAACGAATTTTTTTCGATCAATTTAGTAAATTTAGAATTTGAACCTGCAAAATGAAAAGGAAACTTGAATTTATACACACACACACACACACACACACATATATATATATAATTTTTCTGAAAATGAACATGATTTCTGGTTACAAGAGCAGGTCAAAACGATCTCATTAATCGCTTCAATACATTTGGCTCTCTTCATATGGATGCGCCTCTCATGCGGCTCTTTGCAAGTTATCCTGAATTGTGCATGGACACCACGAAGGACCATACCCAGAATTTATGTCCTGTAGATAAGGAAATTGATCAATTCTCCATGGACAAACATAGCTCATGAGTTTTTCTATTCTCCCACAGGATACTTTGATATCAGAGCTTGAAGCAGAGAGTTCAATAACGAGCTTAAGCTTATGGTAAGAGAAGCTCAGCTCTAAAGAGCTAAGAGTTGTGCAACGCCAAGCCATAACTTGCAATAGCAGTAAGAAGCACTGATATTGTCAAACACAATGTTCAAAATGCACTAGACGATCTTTCTTGTGTCGCCCACAACTTGAAAGGACTTGGAACTTCAAATATTCCATACTCTTTGAAGACAACCTGTTTAAATGATAAAGATGTCCCATGCAGTACATGAGCTAAACATTTCATAGTTTAATACTAATGTCTCTATCTTCCCATGACACATTAGGATAAATTGTGCCACAAAAGCTACTTGTATAGCTACTACAACAAGTAATCAAATAACATTGTGCCACAAAAAGCGACTTGGATAGCTACTACAAGTTACCAAAGGTCCAATATTCAGACAATATCAAGAACAAACATTCAAAGTCTGATGTTTAGCTACTTGAATAGCTACTACAAGTAACGAAAGAACAAGTCTAATGTTAAGAAAGTATCAAGAACAAACATTCAAAGTCAGATGCTTGTCAATATCCACTTTCTCTTCTATTTAAGAAATCTTCGAGCCATAACTTCTTCAGCTTAACACTCTTGACAATGAATGCTTTCACAGAAACCTATTCGTTTGTATGAATGACTTAGAGTTGTAATTCGAGTATTATATGTGTCGGTTGCCTCCATCAAGACAAGAATGGTAATAGTCTTACAAACAATCCAGTGAAAAAACTAAAAATAGATGAAACATAAAAAGGATATATGTGGAAATGGATGATTCTTTTTTTGGCAATTTACTGTTTCCTGATCAGTCACCGTCACTAATGTACAAGCCTGCACGTCCTTTCTTCCATAGCTCATGGACAACCATCTACATATAGGAAATATTGCTTTCATTAGGGTACTTGTGAGAGAGGGAGGGATGGTGTAATTGAGGATAGTTATGAGAGCAAAGATGGCCTTTAATGCGACGAGTCCTCCTTTTAGAATTGAATAGTTTTCTGCATTGTACTGTTCCTTCACTTGACCATTCACTGTCAACGAAGTCTATCTCTGTGTCCTTTCTCCGCTGCTACTGCACAAACATATAAGTATACGTAAGATTGCTTTAATTAGGGCAGTTGAGAGAGACTGGGAGATTAATTGAGAATAGTTGGGGGAAGCTGAGACGGCAACAACTTCCTTTTCCTGCATCCTCATAAAGGAACAACAACTGATTGGATGCCCTCATATTCGTCTAGCTTTTAGGCGCGATGACAAAATTTCTATTCCAGAAATTGATTTACCGAAATTGATTTCTTGATTTTATTCCCTGACAAGTTTCGAAAGAAAGAAACTGGTTTGATAATGACTTAAAATTTCTATTTCTCGGGAACAAAAATCCGTTTGATAAAAGAATAAAATTTTAATTTCTAGGAATAGAAATTGATTAGATGACAACATAGGAAATCCTCAAATACAAAATAATAGTCAAAATAATACTAAAATAACATAGGAAATCCTCAAATACAAAATAATAGTCGAAATAATACTAATACATTACAAAAGTTGAAAATACAATTTCATGGAATTTCCTATTACATGTGTTTACGTTTCGTATTACGTAATATTTTCTTTCGAAAAATAAACGACGTGGCAAAAAAAAAAAAATCAATTGAAATTCAATTGTAGTGAATATGTCGTTATGTTTTTGCCGAAATTAATTTCACATTAATCAAATAAGTCTAATGATAGCCATGATTATAATAGTCTAATCTCCTAAAAAGTCCTAACTTCAAGTCTAATTCCAATTTCTTTCCAAATTTTGTTAAAAAAATCCTCACCATGTTCAAAAATCGTCACCAATTTTTTTCAAAATTATCAACACTAGGATTATTTAAAAATTTATTATCAAAATCTGTATTTTCATCAATACTCTTACAAGAACAACAGATTCCTTATTAGATCTATTTTCCTTATAAAAGAAAAATCGGATGAAACCCTAATGATTTGACCCTTTTTACCGTCTCAATATGAAGTTTATGAATAAAAAAATAGTTAGCTAGATAGAGCCGTTGTCAGCGTACTACGGAAAGTAGGTGAAGAAAGACTCGTTAGATATGAATGTGGCAAGTTGACTATTACCATGCGTGAAATCTCTTGCGTGCAACAAATGAAGCCTTGTCCATTCAATTCCCACCATTTGGCCCAATGGTTAAGATTTTCAATCAATATTGATTGAAATGATTATATTAAAAAATTATTAAAATATTTTGGACTAAATTAACTATTTCTATTTCTATTTCTATTTCAATATTAGTGATCTAAAATATTTTGGACTAAATTGAAAAGTTGAGAAAAAAATTTCTATTTGTTTTAAACCGAGAAGCTAAAAATTTCGGCTTCGATTTTTCGATTTCTCTATTTACGGAATAGAAATTTGTTTCGAAATAGAGAAATCAGATTGCGTTACCAAACGGTTTGTTCCAAACTGTTAGGAAACAGAGAAACAGAGAAATCGAGAAACAGAAATTTTATCATGTGCACCCTTAGGCTGTGCATGATAACATTTCTATTTCTTGATTTCTCTATTTCTCTGTTATTCGAAACAGATTTAGAACAGAAATCTGTTTGATAACGCAAATTGATTTTTCTATTTCTGAAACAGATTTCTATTTGAGAAATTATTTTGGAGGAGAAATCAGAAGTTAAAAATGGTAGCTTTTCTATTTCTACTTTAGAAATATAAATTATTTCTTCTGGGCATCTTTTCATTCGCGGGCTTTTCTTTTATCTGGGCATTCTTTCTCTTTCTCCTCTCAACGCTTCCAACCAAAAACCCTAGCTGTCCATCCTCGCCGTCGACTACGTCGCCGTCCTCTTGGGGCGCGCATGATAAAATTTCGGATCTCAATTTCTTGTTTCTCGTTCCCGGAACAGGTTTGGAATGTAAATCCGTTTGGTAACGCAATTTGATTTCTCTATTTCGAAACAGATTTCTATTCCGAAATAGAGAAATCAAGAAATCGAAGCTGAAATTTTTAACTTTCGTTTCGAAATAGAAATAGAAATAGAAAATTTTTTTCTCAACTTTTCAATTTAGTCCAAAATATTTTAGATCACTAATATTGAAATAGAAATAGAAATAGTTAATTTAGTCCAAAATATTTTAATGATTTTTTAATATAATCATTCTAATCAATATTGATTGAAAATCTTAACCATTGGGCTAGATGGTGACAATTGAATGAACAAGGCTTCATTTGTTGCACATAAGAGATTTTATGCATGGTAATAGTCAATTGGTCATATTCATATCTAATGAGTCTTTCTTCACCTACTCTTCCGTGTAAGCCAGCCAACGACTCTATTTGGCTAACTATTTTTTAATCATAAACTTCATATTAAGGCGGTAAAAAGGGGTCAAATCATTAGGGTTTCATCCGATTTTTCTTTTATAAGGAAAAGAGATCTAATAAGAAATACGTTGTTCTTGTAAGAGTGTTGATGAAAATATAGATTTTGATAATAAATTTTTAAATAATCCTAGTGTTGATAATTTTGAAAAAAATTGGTGACGATTTTTGAACACGGTGAGGATATTTTTAACAAAATTTGGAAAGAAATTGGAATTAGACTTGAAGTTAGGATTTTTTTAGGAGATTAGACTATTATAATCATGGCTATCATTAGACTTGTTTGATTAATGTGAAATCAATTTCGGCAAAAACATAACGACATATTCACTACAATTGAATTTCAAATTTTTTTTTTGCCACGTTGTTTATTTTTCGAAAGAAAATATTACGTAATAGGAAACATAAGCACATGTAATATAAATTCCATGAAATTGTATTTTCAACTTTTCTAATGTATTAGTATTATTTTGACTATTTTTTGTATTTGAGGATTTTCTATATTGTTTTAGTATTATTTCGGCTATTATTTTATATTTGAGAATTTCCTATGTTGTTATCTAATCAATTTCTATTCCTAGAAATAGAAATTTTATTTCGTTATCAAACGGATTTCTATTCCAGAAATAGAAATTTTGAGTTGTTATCAAACGGGTTTTCTTTGCTTAAACTGTCCAGGGAATAGAAATTGAGAAATCAATTTCTGGCCAGAAATCAATTTTCGGAATAGAAATTTTGTCATGCACGCCCTTGCTGTCCTCAAAGCTTCAACCAAAAACCCTAGCGCCGGCGACTCCGAAACCATCCTCGCCGTCGATGCCGTCGCAGGTTTTTGCTCCAGTCGTGCCGTCGACTCCGAAGCTGTCCATCCTCACCGTCGACTCTGTCGCCGTCGTCTTGGCGTCCTCAAAGCTTCAACCAAAAACCCTAGCGCCGTCGACTCTGAATCCATCCTCGCCGTCGACGCCGTCGCAGGTTTTTGCTTCGGTCGTGCCGTCGGACCCGCTTCCTCCATCCGCGTCCCCGTTATCGCTCTCGATTCCGCAACTCCGGTCGTCGTCGCCGTCCTCTTGGCGGTCAGATTGTCGCTCATTTCACCCTCACACTTTTTCATCACTTCAAGTTACAATCTCTCTTTATTTCCGCGATACCGATATAATATGCAGTACAAGACAAAAGAACGAAGAGATCTTGTGGGCTCTGTCATGGTGCTAATTATCATTCTACCTTTGAATCTGCTGATTTGAGAAGGCAGGGTGCTAACTTCTAGCTTGTTTTTAATTAAGTATTATGCTTGCTCTTGATTTATTTAAGAGTTTCTATTTTGTCTATGTCCAAAGCTTCGAATTACAATGCCGGTGATAAATTTTTAATCGGTGTCCATTGAAATAGTAAGTTGAAAAGCTATATGTTCCGTGCATATATGGCTAGGCGATTGATGTGTCATCGAATTGAGATTTGATCCTGGGTTTATTTGTCTTTCATGGTTTCAGAGAACGGAGCTACTGCTGGAGGGGGTTGTGTGTGCGACCAGTGTTTTGCCATTCAAAAGCTTGCTTCTTCAACAAAAAGACTTTTCTTGGATTCTTTCACTACTTGACCTTCTCTGGAACTTCCCCCCGCAATTCCTCACGAGGTTCGATCAATCCTTCCCTTCTCGCCTCTCTTTTCATGTTTCGGCTTTCGTCTGCATCCTCTCTTTTCCCCTAATTAAGTTTCTGCTTACACTAGAACTTTGTTTGATGGCGTTTGATGCGTGATGTGGAATGGTCGTGTGTGAGTCGAGGGTTGACTGGATATGCAGATTGTGGATCTGTTTCGGAGTCGAGGACTGTCGTGCTTGATCTTGGAAATGGTGTTTTGGAAGCAATGGTTGGTGTTTAGCTTTGTGATTGCTTTAGCACTCTGTGAGAGAACCTATCTTCTTTTTTGGCATCTGTTGTTGAGAGATATCTGTGCTGCAGAGAGTGTGGCTCAAGGGTTCGGGTTCTTTTTAGGCGTTGTACCTTCATAACTCCGTCGGGTGACTTTGATGGGGTTACGGAACGAGAGCTGTTTATTGCTTTTCATCGGATATCTGTCATGCTTTGTCTACAAATCTTGTCATGCGATCTGCTCATCGAGATCTTATATTGCTTTCCATGCATAAGGATGTTTGTGCATTCTTTCATGTCATTGGAAAAACTCACTTAATGCTCTTATTTTTTTGCACTTTTTCAACTAAAAGACTGAACTATACTCAACCTTTTCCTTGCGTTTCCTGATTCTTTTCTCAGTCTTATGGTGGTATTCAAGCTCTCCTCTAGTCTATTATGTAAGACTAACATTCTGCTGTTATGTTGGTGAAGCCATTCTATATCAAGGGGGCATATTGCTAGATGCTGTCTTCAGTAGCTCTAGGTCCTTGGTGGAAATGATCACATGTTTTGACATGTATGGTAACTTGCGGCTTTAAGGCAAGAACTGGAGCATTATGTTTTCATACGCCCCAGGGGACAATCACCTCATGGCACACTTCAACACACTATATCGACAGCTTTAGATGGGGACTTTGGCAGTAGCTGAAAATCAAGCTGCGCATGACTCTGAACTCCTGGGCTAGTTAATTGTATCAATGCATGTTTTTGACTTAGTCCACTTATTTATAGCAAACAATTGTATGCGGGATTCACCTCCAGCTTTCATAATTTACAATATTCAAAGCCCGGTTTGTTATCTTCTTCTTTTGCACTTCCATTTGATGCAGCCATTTGCAGAGCGCCCCCTTCAAATTAAAAGGCTTGGGAGAGTTCTTTTCGGATTGTGGAATGTTTGGGTAAGGTTGATGGTTGTGTAAGGTGCTGATTTGAATGCCTTTACTTCTAAGTTGTACAATATGGAAAAGACTATGGAGAATAGGGCATGTCCCCTGTCTAGCCAAAACAACATTGCTGACATTTAAAGTCCCCACCAGAAACTCACAGAGGACGACAAACGGTTGACAAGGACCAGCCTTGTCCTGCATATAGTTAATCTCACATTCCAAGAGATGAGAATGAACCTCGTGTCATCTAAGTGTCATCAAAGAATCAGTTTTCACGCCAAACTGAGGGTCCTCCACTCCCCATAAGGTTCATATGAAATATGGTAAAGGTGCCTGGACTTTGTTCATAGATGATTCAACAAACTATCCCTTTTAGTTAGAACATCCAATTGTGATCTTACAACCTATACAACGGCTTCTGTTAGCAATCTCGATCGAACATCCGATTGATGTCATGTCAATGCACATTCACCGTCGTAAGCATGACCTGATCTTACCGATCTTATCGATCTTTTCAATTATAAAGGAAAATGAAGATAACTAGTCTTTTTTCCAACTAGTCATTGACCATTGCACTGTCAAATACAAACGTGGCCAGAAAATGTAAACGGGAATACCTAAAAGAAAAAAATAAAATAAAATAAAGAAAGAAAAAGGAATGGGGGAAGGCGTAAAGCAAAACTTGGATCTTCGAGAGCCTAGACTAGTGAGAAATGTCGCTCTTATCTTTTATAGTTTGCATATTAGCATTTGAAAATACCAAATCTTTTATAGTTTGCATATTAGCATTTTTATACTAATTACTAGCTTTTATTTACATAAATTGCAATTTTTGAAGTTCCTAACTACTCTATCGAATTACCAATCTAAATTAAAGTGATTTACCAAATTTTATCAAATTAAATTACCATCACAAGCACCAAGAAGAGTGAGGTAAAAGATGGGGACAACATGATTCAAAGAAATAGAAATTTTATTTTGTTATCAAACGGATTTTTGTTTGAAATAGAAATTTTGAGTCGTTATCAAACGGGTTTCTTGCTCGAAACTTGTCAGGGGAATAGAAATTGAGAAATCAATTTCTGGCCGAAAATTAATTTTGTTTTGAAATTTTATCATATGCAGCCTTAGCTTTTACCATTGAGAAACATTACTTTCCCACAACGCCACTATTGAGGCAATGATTAATTAAGCAAAGGGCCACCAATTATTAAGCTAAAACTGACGACTCTCTTGATGAGGCCCAAATGAACCGCACACTTAGGGTGCGCATGATAAAATTTCTGTTTATCGATTTCTCGTTTCTCTGTTCCCCGTACAGGGTTTGGAATGTAAATCCGTTTTTAACGCATCCGATTTCTCTATTTTCGAAACAGATTTTATTCCGTAAATAGAGAAATCGAAGAAATTTTTGAAATTTTTAGCTTATCGGTTTCGAAACAGAAATAGAAATTTTTTTTTCTCAACTTTTCAATTTAGTCCAAAATATTTTAGATCACTAATATTGAAATAGAAATAGAAATAGTTAATTTAGTCCAAAATAATTTTAATAATTTTTTAATATAATCATTTCAATCAATATTGATTGAAAATCTTAACCATTGGGCCAAATGGTGGGAATTGAATGGACAAGGCTTCATTTGTTGCACGCAAGAGATTTCACGCATGGTAATAGTCAACTTGCCACATTCATATCTAACAAGTCTTTATTCACCTACTCTTCCGTAGTACGCCAGACAACGGCTCTATCTAGCTAACTATTTTTTTATTCATAAACTTCATATTAAGACGGTAAAAAGGGGTCAAATCATTAGGGTTTCATCCGATTTTTCTTTTATAAGGAAAAGAGATTTAATAAGGAATCTGTTGTTCTTGTAAGAGTGTTGATGAAAATACAGATTTTGATAATAAATTTTTAAATAATCCTAGTGTTGATAATTTTGAAAAAAAATTGGTGACGATTTTTGAACATGGTGAGGATTTTTTTAACAAATTTTGGAAAGAAATTGGAATTAGACTTGAAGTTAGGACTTTTTAGGAGATTAGACTATTATAATCATGGCTATCATTAGACTTATTTGATTAATGTGAAATCAATTTCGGCAAAAACATAACGACATATTCACTACAATTGAATTTCAATTGATTTTTTTTTTTTTGCCACGTCGTTTATTTTTCGAAAGAAAATATTACGTAATACGAAACGTAAACACATGTAATAGGAAATTCCATGAAATTGTATTTTCAACTTTTGTAATGTATTAGTATTATTTCGACTATTATTTTGTATTTGAGGATTTCCTATGTTGTCATCTAATCAATTTCTATTCCTAGAAATTAAAATTTTATTCTCGTTATCAAACGGATTTTTTGTTTCAGAAATAGAAATTTTGAGTCGTTATCAAACGGGTTTCTTTGCTCAGAAACTTGTCCGGGGAATAGAAATTGAGAAATTGATTTTTGTTTAAATTAATGATCACATTGTCCTGTCATGACAACTGAAGCGCTCTCGTTGAATAATGTTAGGTGAAAAGAAGTTTCCTTTATATTTGGGAAAAATGGGGTGAACATGACCAATAGAGTAATGTTCCGTTAATCCTCGACACCCTTTCCACGAAGAAAAGATGTTATTGTTTTGCTTTTCTAGTTCTATAGTCCAAGTTGAACCAGCCAAAGCCTTAAGAAGCATCGAGGGGAGATCCTTTCCACAACTTCTCAAGAAACGTTTTGGGATTAATTCTTTATTATACAACAACTCATCATAGTAAACCGAAGTGCAGAAAGAAAAGGAAGGAAACTATGAAGTTTTAAATTCTACAGCATGGCTGCAGGATCTATCCATGAGCAGTGCGCTGCGCATTGAATTGTAGTGATAGTTGCTTCATTTCACAGGGGTATAAGCTAGAGAATTCAAACTACGGTTTACACAATGATTGGTGCAATGGTGATGCAGCACGGCTTACTACTGGCGTGAGACATGGGACGGTGGGGTTTGGCAGGACAAAATGGTCATGCTAAATCCAACAGTTGACATCCATTTTCTTTTATCTGATGGCTGGGATCATGTCCGTAACTTTGAGCCCGCTACTTTGTTACATCAATTTTTATCGGTTAAATTTGTGTATCCACGCAACTGCTCTTTTTTAAGAAAAGTACATAATGGTAAGTGTGTTTCGGAAACCTGAACATCACGTGCAGCACCACCGTACAATTTATCACGATTGGTTCACTACAATCGATGAGGGGTCCTTTGAAGATATTATCATAGTCTAAACAAGGACAAATAGATTTACTGTTGAGAAACATTGCCTTCCCATTTCACCCATCCCGAGGCAATGATCAATTAAGCAAAGAGCCACCGATTATTAAGCAAAAACTAACGACTCACTTGATGAGCCCAAATGGCCAAGCTTTCCCTTCACTTCAATAAACCCTTGTTTTGCGATGATAAGGAAAAAAATATCAAAAAAATTGTAAATTTATCACATGGCTCCTAATTCAATTTTTTTTTTTTTTTTTTTTTACATTTTACCAATTTACTTATAAACATTTTCATATTTTGTCAATTAAATGACTAACGTGGATGCTAACTTTCCTATGTAATATTGTTGGTGATGATGTAGACATTTTTAAATAATATTTAAATTTTATAATTTTTTCTTTTTAGTTTTCTTTTTTTTTTTGGCTAAGGGTCCTCTTTGCGACTGATGAGGCCTGGGCAATCCTCATTCACGAGAAAAAGTAAAGAAAATAAAAGAAAAGTAAATAACCAACAAAATTATAAAAAATTAAAAAATTATTATAATATTATTTAAAATTATCCATGTAAGTGCTAATGGCGTCATGTAAGACTACTAACATCCATGTTATAATTGTCTGAATAAACTTAGTAGAAGAAATGTGAAAATAATTATAACTAAATTTGTACAATTAAAATGTTAAGACAATAGGTTCATGAGAAGAGAAAAAGGGAGAATTAATTTTGCATGGTTTAAGCAAACAAACACACACTTTTTAGATACTTTTCCCTGAGGATATGTGATGTCCCAGTAAGAGTTAAAAAGATTTGTGTTCTTGATTATTTGCCATGTAAAGATTATATATTGAATAACAACTTTTGATAATGTTCTCCTTATTGACACGTTAGACTTGGGCTAACTCATACCCTTATATCTAATTAATATTAACAATTAGTTGAAAATAAATCTTGATTTTTCACGTATTACATTTCGTGTATTTATTGACAAAAAGCCCCTCAAGGCATCCCTTTAAGTGATAAAAGAAAACTCAATTCACAAAATAAAGTTGAAGATGTTTAATTCTTATTATTAGATAAAAATGTGAAATTGCTCCTAGATCCATATATCTATTATGATTATTTGAAAATGTTGTGACTAATTTCTAACAAAAAAAATGTTATGGATAATTAAAGTCGTGAGGGACACTCTATTTTGTAATTAAGTTTATTAGGATCTTTTGCATAATAACTACCTAGTTTATGATGAGTAAGCGCATATAAAAGAATATCACGTAAAGTTAGCCTCGTCCTAAATAAACTTATAAGATTAATAAAAAAAATGAAAAAATGAAGCCATCTTGATATTTTTAATAAGGGTGAAGTGAGGCCTATCTTGTGAGTTCACTAAGACTTCTCTAAATTTGAAGTAGTCTGAGGAGTTCATTATTTTCTCATAGAGGGTGTGGAAAGAGTTATAAAGGTGGGTTAGGTTAAGATAACTATAAACTCATTTAACACCCATATATTTTTGGATTTTGATATTCTAAACCTATTTATAATTCATTTTATGAATATAACTAACTCATATAATGATTCACTCATCAAATATGAGTTCATTTTAATAGATCTAGTGAATTGCATGCTAAGTTTATTTTAGTGGTTGCATTTTTGTACAACTATACGTCATTATAATGTCTCCCTAGCACTCTCATCGAATAATATTAGGCAAAAAGAGGATTTCTCTTGATATTTGAAAACTATGATATGAACATGACCAATGGACTAAAGCTCCGTGATTTCTCGCTACCCTTTCTATAGCGAAAACTTGCCATCGTTTCACATTTCTAGTTCTATAGTTTGAGCTGAACCAGCCAGAGCCTTGAGAAGCACTGAGCTCTTGAGATCCTTTCCACATCTTCTTAAGGAAATTTTTGGAATTAATACTCTTATAAAAAAAAAATTAAAGCAACATGTCCATGACAACAAGTTATCGTAGTCAAACCGAAGTGCAAAAAGGAAAGGAAGAAAACTATTAAGTTTCAAATTCTGCAAATTGGATGCAAGATCAGTTTCCATAAGAGCGTGCTTCAGTATATGTTGAATTTTAGTCATAATTGCTTCAAGTCAAAAGTGTAAAGCTAGAGAATGCTTTAATCAGTGCAATGATGATATGGCTCAGCTTATTTATTTTTGGCGCGTATGGGACAGTGGGGTTTGGCAGGACAAAATTGTCTCCAAATCCAACGGTTGACATCAATTTTCTTTTATTCGACAGCTGAGATCGCGCACGTAACTTTGAGTTTAAAGGAGGAGGGGACTACAGAAAATCTGTGAATCCGTGCACCTGCTCTTCTTTCCAGAAGAGTAAATAATTGTTGTAAGGATGCTGCGCAAATCTGAATCATGTATAGTACATTTCATTGCGATTGGTTCATGACAATCGATAGGGAATCCTATGAAGATACTTACTTTCATTGCAGTCTGAAGAAGGACGAATTAATTGCTCGGTGACCGAGGCCAAAATGCTTGACAGTAAGACACGAAAGCGATGTGAGAAAAGGAGCAACGAGGGTCTCGAGGAAACAGTAAGACACCAGCAATGTTACACGATGGATGCTCCATATTGATAGATCGACCCGAGACTGGTTTGGCCGAATGAAGCGACCAGCGGAAGTTGCTTCCCAGGACGACTTTAGGCCGGCACTTATCCGGGAGATATATAGTCCAATTTGCTTTGTCGATTCCCCTTGGATGAGCTAAAGACCAAAAAATTATATGTAGTATTAAATTTCGAAATTGCATGAATTTTATGAAACATCTAGTGTAACCATGGCCAATCTCATGTGCTCCCAAATGAATTAATTTAGTGCATCCACGTTATTGTGTCCTTTTTGTGTTGTATCAATTATTTAGATTTCCAAGTGCAGTGTATCCAAATTTATATTAAGTTAGCATACATTTCATGAGTGAGTTAAAATGTAATCCCAGCGGACTCTTGCCAATTCTTTGGCTCTTCAAAGAATACGTGGCTTGGGATATTCTAGTCCGAGGAGCTGGCCCAAACTGAAACCATGCCATGAGGCCTAGACCCAATATGATTGGGCATGGCCCGAAATCTGAAAAATGCGTGTATTTTTGTTTCTCTTAACTTTCCATCAGAGATTCAAATAGCACGTCCTAAAACTAAAAACCTTGAAGAAATTAGAATAGGCTAGTAAGAACTTGTTTTGCTACTTGCTGGAGAGTGGGGGAACGTGAGGGAGACCATGACACAAGCGAGCATGTGGTGAGTGGTGGGGCTCAGCGGTCACACAGTAGGGGTTCGACGGTACCACGGTGGCTGCTTAGTGGGAACTGGATGACTCAATGAACATGAGAGGAGAGATTAAGAGGTTGAGACCATAGTATTCGTGAAAAGGTAAGATGGCGGAGCCTTGGGGAGAAGGAAAATGAGACATTATTTCTAGTTTAAGAACAGGGCGGGTATGGGAGCTTTAATTAAAATCCAAATTGCTTATATCAGGCCGAACTGAAAGATTTTTTTGAGGCATGGTGGCCTGGCTTGGGACTATTTTAGCCCAAAAAAAATGGGTTCAGCCTTGATTTTCTTGCCCTTTTTTTTTTTTGGGCACACCTCTAGTTGTAATATTAATAGTAGTGGTATAGTGTTATGACGATTATATGACTCAAGTTTACAATATTACGTTATAAAAATGGATATAGAGAAAGTATTGAGTAGTTAGAATGTACCACATCTTATGCTGACGTGGCATGCATTTTGGAGGTCCAATCATAAAATGCCACGTGTTGATGATGTGGAATAAATAAAAAATTAAAAATCTCACTTTTTTTTTTTTTTTTTTCTCTTTATTCTACGCTGTCCCCAGCCATCCGCAGCCATGGTCCTCTGTTTTCCATATCTCTGCGAGCGTCGGCGACTCCGCCGGTGGCCAGAGACCTCGTGTTTCCACCGTGAGCTATGATGACTCCCGCCAGTGGCCATGGACATTGGATTTTCATGTTTTTGCGAGGGCCCAGAATTCCAGATCTGGACGAACGACATCAATGATGGCCATGGACGAGCGTCGACATCGCTTGCTGGTTTCATATAATCATATAAAGAGTTGTTAGACAGATTTATAGAAGCTCCCATTTCAAATTTGTACAGAGACATATTTGATGGCCCTTTAAAGATATCAACCTTGAGTCTTTTTAATATGATGGACCTTCACTCCAGTGTCGTATGCTTCAATGGTTACGCCATTGATGGTCTCAAAGTGAGGGGAAGCAAAGGGACGAGCTGCGAGTTATTGTGGGTTGCTGGCTCGACCATGAACGGGCAACAAATCTGGGCCGATGCGATGATAGTGTGGGTGGCTCGACCATAGACAATCGCCCTGGATGTGGATCCAGCGACTCTGCTGATGACTGTAGATGGAGGAGCTGGCTATGGACAGCGGAGGGAGAATAGAGAGAGAGAGAGAGAGAGAGAGAGTGAGAGTTTTAATTTTTTTATTTATGTCCACATCATCGACGCATGGCATTTTTTGATTTGACTTCAACAAAAATGCCACGTCCGCCTATGACATGGTGCATTTTAACTACCGAGTACTTTCTCACGAGGAAGAAACGTATGTTTAAAGTAGGAGGGGAAAGAGGCCAAATATTTGCAGTGTGTCATTTATCATAATGTGAATTTATTTCCTAAAATTAGAGGATCCCACCTTTCGACTAAATTTTTTATGCATACATACATACATACATATATATATATTATATATAGAGAGAGAGAGAGAGAGAGAGAGAGAGATTTCATACAAAAATTGATTTAAAAAACATCTATATGACATCATATAGGATTAAGAGCGGGATTTACTTAGCCTAAAAACAAAAAATGAATGATGAAGTGCACCATAGAAAGGACCAAATAAGAACCAAAACGGAGGACCAAAGGACTATAGGATGACAGAAGTATGCATCACATAGAATCACACTTATTTTCATGAGAATTCTATAGGGTCCAATTCTCATGAGAAGTGACCTAGACATGATGCTTATGTACAAGGTGTGCAATTGGCAATCAGTATTGTGAATTGGAAGATTAGGCATGAGCTTTGAATCAAGTACTAGCTGATCTAAGGTCCAACATCACGACTCGAGACTACTATGCTAGTGCTTCTTATAGTGATGCCCGATGCTTTGATTGTAGAGCATGCATTGTTAAGTTGGTATAGTCAGAATGTGTTACAAATATGATTTTTTGTTTATGCTCAAATTAAAGAATTAAGTTAGTCCAGCGTCGGATCACGGCTTCGATGCAATATGAAGTCACTAAACAATCAATCAGTTCATTTAAATTTCAGACGAGATTGTGAGTCCATTTTTAAGGATAAAGGTATCCATGCGTTTTTCCTCCCTTTCGTTGGTTCAATAAGGAGGAAAGAGGCCATGAAGCATTAAGTTTACAAAAAGCTGACAATTAATGATTAAATGAGGGCACATAACATTGACTGATATGTAAGTAAAGGAGGGGCTTTAGAGTTTCATGTCGTTGACACGTGGATTTTTACTGGCAATAAATATTTAAGTAACAAAAATACAGATGAAAGAAAAGAAAAGAGAGGAGAAAATAATAAAAATTCTCAGCTCCTTCGTCGGTCTCTCTCTCCCGATTGCTCCGTCTCGATTCTCTCTCTCTCTCCTTGATCTAATCTCCACTCCAGCGATGCACATTGAGCAGAGAATAATCTCCTTCTCGAAACCTCTATCGAAACCATTGTATCCAAAGGCCCAAAGGGAGTGAAGCTGATCAATTCAAGAGGAAGATAGATCTTCCAAAGAACAAGGTTTTTTTCGAATAAGCCAATTCATTTGAGACCTGCAGATCCACTCTTTTTCCTATTCAAAGACGCTTAGTCACTATGTTTTCCATCGAGAATGGACTTCCCAAACAGATTCCCCTCCCATCTATATATAAAGCTATTCAAGAATATCCAGATTAAAAAACATCGGTTGCAATGTGGAGGAGGGAACCGAGTCTGCAAGGAAGGTCTTCTGTGGAATGACGAAGCTGGGCTTCGTTTTGAAGAATACCTTTTTCAAGAGGGAGAATTAGTGAGCTTTATCTGGCGGTGAGAGCCAAGTTCGAGTTCGAGAGCACAAGATGTGGTCGATTGTAAGACGAAAAGCCACTGCTGAAGGCTTGGATGCTCTGTTGTCGAGAGAGAGGTTGTGGAAGAGTCGTGCTGCGGAGATGCGGGTTGCAGAATTATGGTACTGTGGCGAAAGAGATGAGTGTGAGAGAGGCTCTGAATACAGCGCTTGATTGCATTTTTGTACAATTGTACATCATCATAATGGGACTTTCAAGATCATACCGTTCGAATAAATCAATAATCATCTTCCTATGCAACGTTAAGTATCTTTGCAGTAGGTCTTTGCTGGATGCAAAGCAATACACAATCAGGTCATCAAAAGCAAATTACTCATTCTCATAGTAGGATTTACAATATGCATATAAAACAAACCCAATGAAAACCAACATCACTAACACCTTCAATTGTTTCCACCAGAAAGAGAAGATTGATAAAATCCTTTGTTTGAAGGAAAAATAGGGAATCTATTTATACTTAATCAATAGAAACAACATGCATAGAATAGTAGGAAGCCAAATCTCTTCGAATTTCCCACACAAATTGACAGTGTAGTGCCCATTTTGAATTTAGGGCTTTGTTGACGGAAAAAGCTCCAAATCCCAAACTCTAATGGGTTAAAGTGTCTTCCCTACGCTACAAATCTTCCATTTGGACTTCCTCGCTTTTGGCTCAAAAGTGAAACCCTATCTCATGTTTTTGCTTACGCTCTTGTGCTCGCAAGAGAAGCTTTCTTTGATATTCGTCCTTTTGAAAGAATGGTAGACCTTAAGTTCCAAAATGAGAATTATTATATTCAAACTGCTTCACATATATTAGAATTCGCAAGGAGAAGGGGGAGTGCCAATTTAACAAATTTTTGTCGGTAATGCCAACATAGAATTTAAATTGGAATTTTAGACTCTAAAATTTGATTAATTTTAGAAAGGGAAGAGCCTTTTCTTTCCGCCCTCCTCATCATTTTTTGCTTTTTTAGAAAATATTTCCAAAGAATGCAATTATTAATGAATGCACTTGTCAAACAACCAAATTACGAATGTGTTGAGCTTTCGATGGCACTAATTTTAGTGTTATCATGTACGTTGTCGACACATGAGCTTTGTCAACAACTCAAGCTTATGTAGTTGCAAAAGTACCAAAAGAAAAAGGAAAATAGCAAAAAAAAACACAAAAAAAAAAGAAGGGCGAAAAAAGAATAGATAAATAAATAAATAAATAATGAACTAATTATATAAATCGGCTCCAGCCCATTTCATCCACCAAGTAGGCATTCCCTTCTTTTCCCTGCCCTCTCCGAAGACTAGAGGCGCATGTGGAAGCCGAGGGGGAATCACGAGATTCGCCGAGTGGAGAGCGCAGTGAGGGGAACGAGTTCAACGTGAGAGAATTTCATGAAGGTGTTCAGGAATAGCTAAGCATGACATTAGAAGGCGCGGTTTATCTCATCCAATCATGTGTATCAATTAAAAATAATCCCACTCCTACAAGGACTAGGAATGCTACCTAGGCCGGGCTCCATGCCAAGGACATCTAGGAGGGATAGGGCGATGGGACCCTAGTGGTGGCTCAATGGTGGCTGGTAGACGGCAAGCAAATAGACACTACACGTGGTTTAACTGAAATCAAAACGACCTAATTTTTTGCTAGAAAGTGACTTATTTTTTTGCTGGAAAATTATCTGACAAAGAAAATACAAATTTAGAAAAATTTAATTATGAAATTTCAACATCACAAATAAAATTTCACTATAAATATATCCCAATAAATCTACTTTGAGTTTTTGATGGCTCTTTCAAGAATAAGAAAAAGTAAAAGGAAATGATCACGAGATATTGGATGAATCTTCCTCTCAACGAATTCCATCTTTTGAGCAAGTCTTCCTTTGGAGGGGCTTCTTGGACTGGGAAATCCAAGAGTGGAATCGAAAAATCTCATCCTTTGAATAGGCGGATCCTATCCAGATGATGATGATCCATCTAACCTCAGCTCGGCGATTGGATAAAGCTCTTGTCAAACAACCACCTTGACATCCCCAAAACGAAGGACGTGAGCGACGGCATTGGAATCTAAAAGGCGGCGATGAAGTGGGAGAGAACAGAATGAGGCAAGAATCGATGGAACGTATTTGGAACGAATCGAAATTTGACTTGGAAGTTGAATCGGATATGAAACGACCCTGATGGGGGAAGACTTGGTGAAAAATGGAAGATGAACAGAGAGAAAACAATGCTTGGCTGAAGATAGAACGTGTTGCATTCCTCTAAGCAGAAGGTGTTCGATGAATTGCACTAGAGAGAAATAGAGAGCAAGACGATTCTGAAACAATAGGTGGAGGAAGGAAGATCATGCCATAAGAAATTTCCACAGAAAGCCAATTCCTAGTGACATTCAGACGATGATGATGTCCATTGATCGACAATTGTACTTACCATTGGGTCATTTTCATCTCCGATTTGACTCTAGAATTAATTTCAATATGTCCCGACTTCGTCCATTGATATTTGTTTCATTTTGTTTTTCTCCAATTCTCTTGTTGTCTTCCAAATTTCCAGTGGGTCAGTGGTCCAAATGCTCACAAAAAGTGTTAATGCTTGATATTCTCACAGCAGGCAAGACAACTTCTAGAAACCAATTGGGTCTAAGGGGATCCCAAATCCCATATATTAAGACATTCCTGTCCTTGCAATAGAGATTTTCACTGCGAAACAACTTCCAGCCCATTTGAGGGATTCCAAAGAGGATCCCATCCCTGAAATACTCTGATAAACAAAGGGAGTGCAAATGAGCAAGCAACGCAGGATAAGTTACAAAGTTTATAATCATCAGGAAACCTTCTTTGCATGTCACCAAAAGAATTGACTAGTGTATTCATTATGATTTTTGGTTTTGCGGAAAATATTTTGGGGAATGTGTTAGTTAATGCATAATGCACTTGTTAACCAACCAATTCACAAAAGTATCAGGCTTCCCATAGCACTAACTTTAGTGTTATCACCTATGTCGTTGACACCTGAATTTTTATCAACAATTCAAGTGTCTGTCTCTATGAAAGAAAATAATAGAAGATAGCAAAAACAACAAAAGAGAGCGAAAAAGAATAGATAAACAAACAAATACTAAACTAATTAAAAAATTAAAACGTTTAGAAAATGATGGGTGTTCAAAAGGGGGGCTTTTTCTGGTTTGTGGCCCAATTCACATGGCACTGACAAGATGAAATTTCGTCTTAAGTCCATCAAGCCTAATCGGCTGCAGCCCTCTATAGCCCACCCTACATGCTAATAAAGCCACGACCCATTCCCAGCTGAAGGTCGCTTGAAATCTTGGAATCCCTCATTTCCGACGCCATTCATCGTCGTACGCCATTAGCCGGAAATGATATTGGGTCAATTTTCCAATAAGAGGAAATTTAAATAGAAATATGAAGTCGAAAGACATGTGGAAATTAAAAATATTTCTACGGAATTGAAGTGCGACGGGATAAAAGTGGAATTTTCCTTTCACAAATGACATCAAAACACCATTCATTTAAGTAAGAACGAGTCATGGGTGATAAATTTGCATGATTTATGAAAGCAAATTTCAAGCCGCGAATTCAACATTTGAGCAATCTAGAGATGAAAGCACTTTCCTAATACTAAAAGGGACAAGAACAACTGACATAATCACCACCAAGGACATCTAAGAGGGAAAGGGCGATGGGAGCCAGGTGATGGCCGATAAGCAACAAGCAGATGGACTTGCTTCCATGAGAGAGATCAACATATTCTCAATTATGAGTTGTGATTGATTATTGATGAAGCCAAGAAAAAAAGGGGGAAAACCATAAAAAAAATTCTAAATTTTACCTACTATGACACATTTACCTTAATTTTTTTTAACATATTTACCCTCTGTCAATAAGTATGGTTAAAAAATTTGCTTATATGGATGACGGAAAGTGAACGATGTTGATGTCAAATGAAATAAGAACAACTTCAATCGAAAAAAATATAAAATCATCAAATGAAATCTTAATAAAAGGTGAATGTCATACTGGTACAAACTTAGGATTTTTTATGTCATAAGAAAAATTTAGGATAAATATGCCATGGACATAATTTTAACAGAAAGAAAAATAAATGCAACAAAAATGAATATAATTTGGAGTTTTTTACCGGCTTTTTTGAAAACGACGGTGGGTTCTTTTTTTACCTTTTTTATATATATATATTTATTTTCAAACTCAATTCCTTTCTCATCCAGAACAACCCCAGGCTTTTCCCGTTTGTGCCGTTTTCCCCACAACATCCGAATCATCTCCATCCCCGCTTCGCTCCTTTTTCATTCTCGTTTGTTTTTTCTCTTCATGCTCGCCGCCGCCAATCTTCACACTCGGCGTATCGTCTCGGATGATGATGACAGACTCAGATTGGCCTCGGCTGCCGCGGTTGACGAAGCGACGCCGGACCGGCGGGAGTGCCGAGAGTGGAACCGAAGAATCTCGTCCTTCGAATCGGCGGATCGTATCCGGATGATGATGATGATGATCCATCCGACCTTAGCCTTGGCAATCGGATAAAGCTCTTGTAAACAGTCAACGCCACCGGGCATCCCCATTTGCGCGCGGCGTGGATGGGCGAAATAATGGAATCGGAAAGACGGCGGTGAAGTGGGAGTGAACGGAACGAAGCAAGAATAGATAGCACATATCCTGGAATGAATCGAAATTTGTCTTGGAAATGAAACGGGCCTGGCGATGGTTCAGTGGCGATCGCAGCGTGAGCCTGAGATGGCCCGGCCACAGATAAATTTGATCCAGACATGGATAAGGACAAGAAAGCGACGACTTGAATCAGAGTGGCTGCGACTCAAGTGTGGAGTCTGATGGTGTGTTCACTGTGGGGATGATCTGAATTGCTGGAGATGGATCAGGGGAATCCAGAGCCACAGGGAAGAGAGAGAGAGAGAGAGAGAGATGCGAAAGAAAAAACCTGGTCGGAGAAAAATCTGGAGTTTGCAAGGAAGGTGTTTGATGGAATGATCAAGCTGGACTTTGTTTCCAAGTATATCCGTGAGAGAGAGAGAGAGAGAGAGAGAATTAGCGGGCTTTATCTGGCGGTGAGAGCAAGTTCGAGTTCGAGAGCGCATGATGTTGTTGATTCTAATAGGAAAAGTCAGTGCCAGAGGCTTGGATGCTGTGATGTTGAGAGAAAGGCTGCAGAAAAGTTGTGACGCAGAAACACCGTTACATAGTTATGCCACTGCAGCAAAAGAGATGACTGTGAGAGAGGCTTTGAATACTGCATTTGACGATGAAATATTTGCAGATCCTAGAGTCTTTCTAATGGGTGAGGAGGTCGGAGAATGACGAGTTTTTTTTTTTTTTTTTTTTTTTTTTTTTTGGGGCAGAAGCATGGACCTGAGAGGGTTGTTGATACTACAATCACAGAGGCTGGTTTTGCTGGAGTTGAAGTCGGCGCTGCTTTCTATGGTCTCAGGCCTGTTGTGGAGTTTATGAAGTTCAATTTCGCTATGCAGGCGATTGACTACGTTATAAATTCTGCTGCAAATGTGAACTACATGTCAGCTGGCAATACATCAGTCCCTATAGTTTCAAGAGGAGCTGCAGCAGGAGTCGGTGCCCATCATTCCCAAGCCTCGTGAAGACATAGCCATCCCACCTGGAGAAAGCTTTTCCGGATCCAGCCTCATTAGATCATTCGTCACCCTCAGGATCTATCGAATGCGAGAATGGCTCATGGCATGTGAAATGAGAGTTGCTCATGAACGGTGTAACATCTCTGGTATGTCCCTCCAACAAAGTGCTTCCTCATCCTCTGGTTTTTTCAGATTGGCAGTCACTAATTTATTAATGCAATGTGTTTAGTTGCATTATTTGAATGCGTAGTTGTCAAGGAGTGAATATTTTGCGTGGTCACAAATTTAATCGGTGTTTTCTCAAAGTCTCCTTTTCAGTTGATATTAATATTATGAAGGGATCAACATAAGGACAGAAAAATGAGAATACTCAGCAGATGTGCCCATTACAAGATCGTTGACGCAGGATGGGACCATTGTAATTACTCAACTCAGCTTGTAATTTTTGGTTTTAGCCTCAGAAAGTTTCATGTCTTCTTTTGTTTGAAAGGGTAAGCAACCATTCGCAAATTCTGGACATGCTTGTCCTGTTCCCAAGTAGTTATTGCTTTTGCCATTTGATGTCTCTTTGCCCTCATAAACTCTGATGGGTGACCTATTGTTGCATAGCTTAACTGCTGTTCTCTAAATTGTTGTTCCATCTGGTAACGAGGGTAACTGGTCGATGATTCAGTCTCGTCGAATTCTATTTGTTAATTACCTGCTCTGCTGTCCTAGGGGTTGAATTAATTTATTTTGGGTCTGCTTTGCTTCATGGTTATTAGTGTCAATATTATGTGTAGTTTCATTCTGATACAACACGGGGCATGAAATTGGTGAGCCCCGAAAACTCACTCCTAGGCAAGTTCTTTGTTGATGATAGGCCATTTGCTGCATTTGTTTTTGTATACATGTATCTTATGACGGCAGATTAGCATAAAGACTCTGGAAATACAATCATGGAGATCTGAGGTAGTGTCTTTGTGGATTTTTGACACTAAATGTGGGGAAGAAAAAGCACATAGTTTTATGGAGGTACCGAGTCACGAGTAGTGATAAGCACATAGTATCGAGAAGCTACTGTTGCAAAGAATGCAGGCCTTCAGGTGATAATCTTTGTTCATCCATTCATGCAGAAATTTCCTACAGGTAGATGAGTTTCTCTATGAAATGCACATCAACCAGAAGAAAAGGAGACAAACAGAGCCCCTCTTATGAGTCTATGGCTCCCGATGAACTTCGTTATTGGAATACCTAAGAGTTGCTCTTTGCTTCTCCTGAATATGTTGCTTAATGAATCCATCCAGAATACTCTGCACATTTACATGTTTGAACGACTAAGCTATGAAATTATAAGTGAAATGAGAAATCTAAAGATAAAATTGGAGGGCAAAGAGTAGGAAGGTAATGATTTGAAGTTGAAGAAATCCAAGGATAAATTTATCCATTTGAAAGTGCTCGAAAATGAAAGAAATTAAATAGTTAACATCATTTTTTCAATACATGTTATTAATGGATATTGTTCTAGGATTCTATTGGCTTTAACCATAGGCACTGTATAAATGGAAAAAAAAAAAAAAACTCCAACAAGTAGACATCAACTGCTAAAATAGTCGCCATATCACCGGTGCTAGCAATTATAACTGAGCTCTAGGTATACCAGTGACAAATTAAGCTCAAGATCTTATCAAACTACTCATATAAGATGCGGAATCACCATTTTGAAAAAGGATAGTTATAAATCGAATTTGTGAGCTAATTTAGGAGTAATGAGAGGTCTGGGAAGTGTAGGACCATGAAAAACCAACTCAGAAATGCCTATATCTATCGTTAAAATTTAACGTGGGAAAGCGATATAACAAAAAGAACGAAATCATAACTTAAAAAATCTAAACAACTATCAACTAATCGCACAAACATATCGAAAAATAGTGCACACACCACTCTCAAATTAATAGTGTATGAGACATCCATGCATAACTTTTTTTTACACAAATGGTATATATGATATAATTACGTCAAATATGTTACTTTTAAATTTGTGCTATCACAACCATTTCAATTCTCTTTTCGCAAATGTGCAAACGTGTGTGCTCCTTCGCTAGTATAGTACAAAGGAAAATCCCCAAATGATAAAGCCAACTAGATTTCTTATTAAATAGTTTTATTTCATTATAATTAAGAGAATTTCATATTTAGTGATGGTTTGCGGTTTATGAACAACAGCTTTGGATGGTTCTCTCTCTAGAGCACGAAACTGCCAGTCCAATTAAGTCAATAATCACATCTAAAATGTTAATATTTTAAAAGAAATAAAAAGAGAATTTATAATACTTGATATAGAACTACTAGCTTAGGTCGACGAAGGCATACACAAGGAGGAATGAAGATCGTCTGCTACGAACTGTGCTACATGAAGAAGATCCTCACTTGGTTTCTGACCGTAAATGAGCAAAATATATCAGAAATCCTCTCTTTCTCTCGTCGCAACTTTCCTCGCATGCCTAGACCAACCACGATAGCCTCTGAAACCAGCCACCGTCATCAGGGTCACAGAAACTCCATCGCTCTTTCCCTATCTTTGTCGGCCCTCGATCTTCTCTCTCTCCTCGACGCGCTGACCATGAACTTGTGGCAGTGCTGTGTTTGCGGATCCCGACGGGACTCTATGCCGCGCATCAAGCTCCGCGTCCCCGCTGTCAACGTCTTAGTTGTTAATTGCGATGAGATTTGAATGCCCTTCTTCCAGATCTGTTCTTCATCCTCGTCGAATCTCGGACAATGTCAACTGAGATGGCTAGATGCGATGAGATGTCAACGGTGGTGCAGAACTGAGTAAGCGATAGTGCGAGCTAGACAGAGCCCCGAGCTGATGGCATGACGCGAACCCAAACCGTGGCAAAGGATCTTTATCGCTTAGTGCGCACATAGAAATTTCCTAGGTTGCATAATAGTTGCATGAATTCGATTAACGTAAAAGTTTCCTTAGAAAGAAAATAAAAACTATATAGCTTGCATGAATCCCGATTAGTCACACATCATCCAGAATTCTTTATTGTTCAGTAGAGTTTAAATTAGACTACGTTTTCACTTTTTTTTAAAGAAATGCTCCTTCACTTTTCTGGCGCCAACTTAAGTTTTGTTCACCATTGAATGGTGATTCGGTCTTTTAAGTTAATCTAAGATGCAAACTGGAAATTTCAAACGTCTACCATGTTAAGTGGTGTGCGAACTGCGAACCAATCGTGAAGGTATTGGAAAATTTTATATGAATTAAATTTAAGGCAAAAATAATATTTGATTCAATTATACATTGTGTGAATTTTAGGAAATAAGCAAATAGAAATAAGACATATATATATATATATATTCTACTTTATACAAGGTTGTGAGATGAGGGGTTGCATTATAGGGATGTCAAGAAATTTTGTCTTGTATGACAAACCTTGAAGTAATGAAAACAACGAAGATTCGCCTTTAGTCAAGATTCCAAGACTGATGGAGAATCACTGAGTTATTTTTGCCTATATCATAACAATGGCTGGACGATTAGTTGGAATTGCTCTAAAGTTTGATTAAAGCAAAGATCCATTTGACGTCATTAATGACTAAGAAATCAGCTACTTAACCCAAATAATAATAATAATAATAATAATAATAATAATAAATGAGGGAGTGCCCTATTAGAACGAGTCCTTTTTATGGCTGGATTCCAATCTTGTGTTTCTAAACAAAAGTGAATGAGAGAACCATATATGCTAGATGTCTACATCACAAAGAATCACACTTATGTTTGTGGGGATTTTGTATAGCTTAAACACTGTAAGTGATCCGACATCTCGTTTATCTAAAATATTTGTAGTGGGAGAGAAGCGCCATGAATTGAAAGCTTACGTGGGCGTTTTGGACTATTTCTCGATTGATACGAGGCTTATTACCGAAACTGAGGGGTTCACTACCCCAGCTAAGCCATTTGGTGATGTGGACTCCTCCGGCCATGGAGTGTGCAGTCGGGCATTGACCCAATCGAATTGTGCCGGCTGCATGAATATTGCCCAAAAGCAAACAACAAAAGTTTGTCCACATACCGCCGGAGCACAATTGAAGATTGTAGAATCATGTATAAGTACTTCGATTTCACCGAGTAACTTAGGACTTGTAAACAAAAGATCAATTCATAATTCAAAGGGGGCAAAATTTTGCCAATCCCTTGCTTTCCGAGTTAGCTCCTTTTCATACCAACTCTCTAAAACTCTCATGGGCACTAATGTCAAATGCTCATTGCAATTCCACACGCTGGATGCGAACTCATTGTGGTTATACCCAACCTTGATATGTTGCCCACATGTTATATTAATCACGTGACATCAATCCATATAACTACGCTTTTACTTTATAAGGCTTGGATGGATCCACAAGATAATTGATACTATAAGAATAAAGTAGCAGTCTTCAAAATACACAGATCACCTATATGAATATCATGATGGTGTTACGAGGAATCATACGCATCACTAGCTCTTTACTTTTGTGCACCGCAATGAGCTATGCAGTAGACATGACTATGTCAAAGACAATCTATAGCAAGCGATGGTATTTCCCTTAGGTTCCATACGCAACTATAGTGAAAATCACCCTAAAGGACTTGGGCACTAAGATGGCGAGCATGGGTACAACTACTATAGCATGTATAATGATTCCACCGCAGTGTACTGCATGGATGGAGCATGTAACGGTGTGCTTCAAGGCCCAGGCTATACACCATGCATCAATTCTATGAGAAATCAACTCAAGCACGAGCGCAGCGACGTTGTCACGCTGAAATTCAACTCAAGGATTGTAGAGTTAAGTACGAGAACTGTTTCTTCATTGAATGACGTCTCAATATTGCACAAATAAAGGATTGTAATAGAGTTTAGTGTAAAGTAATTCTTTGGTCAAATGATGGAATATTGCCTCTATTGACACTTGAATTTTTTCCAGCAAGTTGAACACGCATTGTGGTAAAAATAAATATAAAAATATGATATGAAAAATAGTAAAAAGTAAATAAAAACCCAAACAAAAAACGAGGAAAAAGAGAGAAAAAAAAAGGTCCCAATCAGTCAGAATTGACAGGGCCAGGTCCGGTCTGTTGTGCCTGATCCACAAGCGCTGCCCAGAGCGTTCCAAGCCCATCAGATTAAGCCTCGGCCCGTCAACCCATTCGTGCCAGACCACATATAATATGCAGTCAATTGAAAATTACAAGCATCAATGAAAGGACCCGATTAGTGCACTTTTTTCATGAAAGGCATATATTATACGTACGTAGGACACAACCAAAACGAAATTATGTAATATGTAGTACAATACGCATTCAGAGGCCAACAAAAAAGGACAAAAAGAAAATAGACGAGATACAAATTATTCAATGTCTTTTTTGTCATGTTGTTGATTTTTGATACAATGAGAACCCAAAATCATGCGAGTACGATAATTGATTTGTTGGAGTATGCAGGGATTTTTGAGTTGATAACCAAATCAACTGTGAATATGCTATGTAAGGAAGAGATGCAAACAAGAAAAAGATTATGAATTGCACGAATCCAACAAATTAAGGGTCATATAATTGAATAATACGAATCCAACAAATCAAAGGACATAATTGTGTACATTGCAATTATGTTCCATAGGAGTAAATCCATCTCGTTTTGTATCTAGCCAGGGAACATTTGCAAGGCAGATGTAAAATGGGAGACCTAATATATTGTCTTCATTTTTCAATATGTCTTTTCCAGTCAGTGAGCAAATCGATGAAATTAAATAGCAATGAGCCATGTGAGAGAGTTTTTGGCATTTAAGATCACATGACGATCTCTAATGAGAGGAGGATGAGCAACTGAGGCAAATTAATCTTTAACGTAATTACAAGATTGATTGAAATAAATGCGACACCGTGGATTGAACTTTACAAAGAGGCCAGTCTAAATAGAATGAATATCCGGAAGAAAGGACCTCAACTCGTATGAAAATGCTAACCTGGACAGTGGTATCATCTCATCCATTAAGCCAAACATTAAATGCAACCAGTATCTTTACGAGCGGTCGTGAAGGAAGAAGGGAATCGAGGCCCGCAACGAATTCATCCGCAACGATTTCATCTTTGTGCACATCACATATAGGCATTCTAGAGGCTTCTTCATCAGTTTTCGCTTCTCCATCATCCTCCAGACGCTGTTAGCCGCCACTGTAGCCACTCCGCCATTGCTGATTTCGCTGCAGCAAGGCCTCCTCTCGTTCTGCTCTGTTTCTGGTCAGGACGGTCGAAAGAGCACGGACCCTTGGTCGCTCCCCCTTCGCTGGCCTCGATCGTTGATGTCGACACCTCTAGGGACTTCGGTCAAAACCTCACTCTCATCAAGGTAAATTCCACACACTCTATTTCTGCCGCCTATGAACTAAAAACAGAGCCCGTGAGCTTTAGCTAATAATGTTCGTGAGTCAAATAGTTGGAGTGGATATATTTGGGGCACATTTGTGTCCGGATAAATTCTCCTATTTTGTTTTCACTATTTAAAAATAAAATAAAAATAAAAATAGTAGAAAAACGCAAGTCTCAGTTGGGCGATTACGTTTTAAGAATGATTTTATTTGAATTTCATATTATTCATGTTCTTCGGGTTTAGGGAGGTCATATCTCTTGAATATTGAAATAAATTGAAATTTTACATTGTGTTTTTCTCAGATGAAATAGATCAAGAAAATAATAAATGAAAATAACGGATATAAAAAAAATCCCATTTGCTTTAATATTAGGATTACATTCTAGGGTCACTGTGACATATGTCTTCATTAGGCTTAGTTTTAATTTCTGGACTTAACTTATGAGATTTTTTTGTCCCAAGGCTTGATAATGAGGCAATATGTATTCTTTACCCAACATTGTATCGAGTTGAATTCTCGGACTTTAATTTCTGTATTTACTTACTTTCGATCCCTTGATTATGAGCTTGGTTTATTAGGTGATGTTTTCATTTACTATGTTTCGATTATGTGATTTAAATCCAAGAGCAGTTAGTGCCATAAGGATTTGACCACATTGTTTTTCTTAGATATTTATGTCTCACTGCAAATTGCAAGATAGAATACCTGGATTTAAATTGCTTGCCGGTTTGAGGCCTATGCACGCACCTTGCTCTTTCAGCTCTACCTGCGTCGATTGCAAACAAAACAAGAGAAGAAAGCTTTCAGTCTCTAGGCATACCTCGTTATGTGTGACTGGTGTGTACCGACATAGTGGCCTAAAAACAATAGATCCAGTCTTTCTAATGGTCTAGCTTTCGAGACCTATAGGCACAACACCAACGTCATTTTCCAGCACAATCATATCCTATATGACCGATTCAGTTTGTTTCCATTAGCTTGACATTTCCGAGATCCCCCCAACACATACAAATTCTGTACGGGATTTGAATCAAACAAGAGAACAACACAGTCGCATGGGAAGGTTTAGCTCGCAGATTATGACTCCCACCTCGAAGATCTTGTGACAAGCAGTTCGAGCATCTGTCTCTCCCCAAACTCTCTGCTAAAATTAACGCGAATGGGAACTGCCATGAACTTCGCAAACTCACAAAGCTGAGGATGCTTAGGTGAATGCAATTCATCCCCCAAGACTTCAAGCTTAGACCGAAACGTCATGGCCATCGCCGACGTCTTCCACTTTCATTGAGACAAATCCCCAATGGCCATGGCTCTGTTCCTTGCCATTGGCATTCGGTGTCTTCCACTTTCTCACTTTTATGGCGAGACTGTACTCTTCTAAAGTCGGAGTCAGTTCAAATTTGCCGAACATGAAGGTGGATGCTTCAGGGCACCAGAAATGTGGTAGTGCTTGCATGACCCCAGAGTGGATATTGATTTGGAGCAATGGGAGGAAATGACCGATTCTTGTTTTGACGCACTCTTGGCCGAGCTGATCTAACTGCTTCCACCATCTGAGAAGCTCTCCCTTTGGGGTAGGAATGAACTAGATATCAAATCTTCCCATCGCATATAAGAAAGGGAAATACACAACCTGACTCTATTTTGCCATGAGCCAGAAAAGACTGAGTAAAAGTAAATAAATTATTTTGCCTTTAAAGAAAATGGCAAGCACAGAGACATGCGAATGGGACGTGCGGCTCGATTTCTAACTGAGAAGGATTGTTGAAATTAAAAGGGTATCCGTCCATTGCAGTCTCGCGTTAGCAGCATACCCTCCTAACCTCGGCTAAGAAATTCGGGGAAAAGAAAGGCAACCTCTACATCGCAGTCTTGCGTTCGAGGTCGTATCTTTCTTAACACCATCTTAAAAATTCCTATGGTGGCCCAGATCCAGCGGCCGGGTTGTGTGTGCCATGTGTAGTGTTAAAATAATAAAGCATGCACAATAGTTTATAATTACAAGACATTTTATTTTAACGAAAATTAAGATAAACTTCTAAGCTACTAACCTGCATAAAGAAAATAAAAACAAGTCAAGAAAGTGCTTAAACAAGATAAAACGGCCTAAGTCCTCAAATTTCCCCCAATGAGTCGTCAAGTCGTCACGACCTCTTCTTTTTTTTGGCACCCACCTCGGGGGCGGGCGCCTGCGGAGGCTAATGGCTCCCTACTGAAATCGTTAGGCCCGGACTCTCCCAAGTCCACCAATTCGCAACCTAATGGTTCAAGTTTTTAATCTATAAGTTAATTTTTAAAATGAAGTCGCCACTAATCAATTTGGGGTGGGTTGATTAGAAACCCATGCTAAATATCGGAGAAATACCCGCTCCGCGCAACCAAAAAAATTAGGATCGGAGACTTGATTACACTAGTTAATCACTAATGCCCTTTTGGTACCTAATCTTGTTTAAACCCTAAGGCTTTTGGATTTTTGAGGAATTTTCCATGCATTTTTTGGAGGAAAAACATTTTTGAGTCTTTTTCTAATTTTTTGGACATAAAATGGAATTTTTTGGATTTTTTTTTTTTTTGGTATTTTTGGAAAAATACAAGTCATTTTGGCTTTTTCATGAATTTTTGGCTTTTTTTTGGAAAATATGGAATATTTTTTATTTTTCTGATTTTTTGGAAAATAAAATATTTTTTAATATTTTTTCGAAAATAAATTATTATTGATTTTTTTATTATTAAAATATTATATAAAATAAAATTTAAAAGCTGACCCGGGTTGGGTCCGCGGGTTGGGGTCCGACCCAGGCCAGCCCAAAATGCAGACGGGCCCGCTACGCGGGCCCGACTTTTTATTATTATCTAAAAAAAAAAAAAATAAAAGAAATTAAGACCTAATTAATAACCTAATCAAAATTTTAGGTATCAACACTCACCGGGCACATTAGGTGATGGCTTCTTTTCCTCTGGCCCCAACGAGGCAACAGGTGCATTTGCAAGAGTTTCCTCATAAGTTGTTGAAACCCACGCCCATATTCCTAGGACGCAACTTTGCTTCATTGATTGTCACAATCCCCTGTTGGTTCTTCTCAAGACCCCCAAGCCCGGCCTATCCTCATCCACGACAGCGGATTCTTCATCCTCATTCTCTGTCTCCGAGTTCTCATCAATCTCTCTGTTCGGCATGACCGTGTCGATGGACAGATCGGCCTTACCTAGGCGGTCCCTCTTCTTCCTCCGCTTCCTCTTGGAGGAGTTGTCGTAGTCCGAATCGGAGTCCCCCGACGCGAAGACGCCGTAGAGCGCGTCGTCCTTGGTCTGCGTGCGCTTCTCCCTCCGCTGCTGGTAGTAGAACTCCCCGTTGACCCACTGCCCGTCGTCGTAATCGTTGTCCATCCCGAACCTCTCCGTCTCCTGGTCCTCGTCTATCTTTGAGCAATCTCGGAGAACCGAAGCGAGAGACCTAGGGTTTGGGGGGTTTTTTCGAAGGAGGCGGAGAAAGGGGCGGCGCTGCTGCCGAACGCCGAGGTGGCCCGGTGGCGTGGATGCGGCGGCCGTGGTCAGAGGCCGCGAAACGGTGGTGCAGCTCGGCTCGAGGGTTGACACCCAGAGAGAGAGAGAGAGAGAGAGAGAGAGAGAGAGAGAAGGAGTGAGATTGAGAAGAAGCAGAGAGCGACCAAATGCTCGAAATGCAATAACTGGAAAACCTAACGGATATTCTCCTTCTTCTTCCTCCCTTTCTAATTTCTCAGATGTTAATAATTGTTGATTATTTTTTATTATTCCCTATTTACTTTTAGGAGAGGAAATTCAGTTATCATGATTTTTTTAGCTTATGTTGATGATATATATTCATAATCAGGAATGAAATTGGGTGAATTTTTCAATTATAGACTTAAGAAAATTGAAAAAAGAAGTATTTCTCAGGAATTTAAACTGCGAGAAATAAAAATGGAACTTTCCTTTAACAATAGGAAGAATATGTTAAATATTATAAAGGACAATGTATTAATTTCATGCTGGAGCTTGATTCGAGCAAAAAATTGATATACTTTATGAACTTGTGTGAGGATGAGGATGTGTATAATTTTATGACAATTAAATTTTTTGAATTAGGTTTACAAAGTTTATTGAGTTGAGTATTGGCGAGCTCAAGCTTTCAATTTGCAAGATACTCAAGTAGCTCGAGTTAGAGCCTAACTGGATATTATTTCACAAATAATAATCAACCCAACCTCGAACTACCTCATGAATAATTTGACTTAGTTTCACTCTTAGTAGGCCTTCATATATGCTCGTAGTGAGAGGAGTAGAGTATGCACTCAGTCTAGGTAATAATTCTCCCAACTCGATTAGCATTCTATATAAATTTTCATCCGAACATAAGGGTATTAGAGGATATGGTTTGTAAAATAACATTACCAAATTCGTAAATTCTTTAAGGGAGAGGTTCCTGTTTTGATTTCTCAATCTAAATTACCTTTAAACCAAATTATGATTATAAGTTGGATTAGATTTTAGAAGAATTTAGGGGTAATTTTTGTCGTTTAGCACTTAAAAGTGTAAATTGTCATTACTGGCCACTCTCCACTACTCTCCACTAACTAAATGTAACTAATAAAGCGTTAATTAAAAATAATCATGAAAAGGGTAATTGCATCTTTTTAACGATAGACTATCTATCATTTGAAATTTAAAATAAAAAATTCAAATAGCATGTACGAAAATCAAAGACATCAAAATAGGCTAGTAAGAACTTGCTTTCTATAGGTAGAGAGTGAGTGCGCGTGAGGGAGACCAAGATGCGAACAAGCGTAAGAAGAACTAACGGAGTAAACGAGATTTATTGGAAGGAGGGCATATGGTGAGTGGTGGGGCTCGATGGTCACATAAGTGTGGCTCGACAACGGTGGGACGGCGGCTCCGCGGTGGTCGGATCTCAGCACGCATGAGAGATGGGAGACTCAGAGAGGTTGAGCCCTCAACTGGCGTGAAAGGGAATTGACATGCGAGGCTACACACAATATATATATATATAATTTCCGATTTATGAATCGGGCCTGTTTAGTAAACATTTGGGTCCCAAGCTCAAGAATAGTTTGAGGCCTAGTGGGCCAGCCCAATACTATTTGAGCCCAAAATTATGGGGCTAGTTTGGGTGGATCAATTTGGGTTTTTGGGCTTCTTTTTTTTTTTTTTTTTTGATACTATCCAAGTTATATCACTCAGGTTATATAACTATCATGAACTCCATTAATTACATGACCTAAAGTTTACAATGTTACATTTAGAAATATATTCAAGACTTGTATGTGAGGTGGATACATGTGTGCAAAGTAGGAGGAGAAAGAGGATAAAAAAAAAAAAAGCGAAGTGCGTCATTTATGATAATGTGAATTTATTTCGTAAGCTTAGAGGATCCCAATTTTAAATTTTTCATGCATAGTGAGAGAGAGGGAAAATTTTCTTTAAAAATTATGAGATTAGGTTATGCAAGGACAATAAAAATATATTACACTGACAGACAAATAATTCACGGAAACAGCTGTGGAAGTTATCAAAAAAACAATCCATGTGACGTCGTAAATGACTAAAATCGGGACAAACTCAGCCTAAGAACAAGGAATAACTGACGGAGTGCGCTGTGAAGACGAACCCTTTCTATAGCCAAACTCAATCGTGTGTTTCCTTGTAGCACACCAAAGAGAAAAGGGCCTCTAGGATGATGACCATGTCCAGACCACATACACTCCCACCTATGTTTCATGGGGCTTCTATGGGCTCCGAGTCTCGTAAGAAGTGACCCGGACGTGACGCTTATGTACAAGATATGCAACAGCGTGCGGTACATGGACAATTATGCACAAGCTTTGGATCAAGTCATGACCGATTTGAGGTCCAACACGCAACCCGAGGATTCAGCTACTACACCGGTGTTTCATACGGTGACGCCAAATGCTTCGGCCGAGGAGCGTGCGTCGTTGAGCTGGCACAGTCGGACTACGCTACTTGTATGGATTTCGTTTGTGGTCAAATTAAAGAGTTGTGCACACTAAGTGTCAGAGCATAGCCTCAGCTTTTTGACCGTAGAATTAGATATGAGCAATAAGAATTCACTAAGTGATTGATTGATTCCTTCGTATTTTGACAAGACCGCGAGTTCATCTTTAGGGAAAAAGGTCTGATATGCTGTATCAAGTCCGCAAAGTTGACAAGTAATGAATGGATGAGAGCATACAAGAATCTTGTAATTATATAACAGAAGTTGCATTGCGTTGACCCTTGTTCACGATTAGGTTAGGTTTGGCATGGCAAAGAGTTATTACCTTTTATTTTTATTCTTTTGCTTTCTTGTCTTTCCTTGTTCTTTTCTATTCCTTAATAATAATAATAATAATAATAATAATAATAATAATAGAAGATATTTCGTTCTCACCAAATTACCAGAATATATATAGGTTTTGAACCTTTCCTGAAGATGAAACTTTTCTCAAGAACAATGCGGTTTCGTACCTTGAATTGCAAGACAAACTTCACTATTTAGAGAAAAATGTGATAGTTTATAATTTCATCATTTTTTATTTTTTATTTACTCTACGTATTATCATGCAAGTAGCTAACTGTTTCGTCAGTTTCTTTTTCTTTATTTCATTATTGGATATTATACATTTGGGGAAGTCTCGTAGATTGGTTAGGGGTCACTAGGCAATCAAGAGACCTAGGGACGTTGAATAAAGAAAAACAAATTTCACATTCCCGGTTTAATTGTAAACAATTCCCTTACTGGATTTAGTATCTCATTCTTTTATTATAGTGATTGCTCTCGGGAAGATCAATGCAAAAATGAAAATTTATGAAAGAATAAGACGAGAAAATGAATTACACTTAAATTTTTTGATACTCATAAAAGTTGAGAAAAGTCTACTTTCGGAGATAATACTCATTGGAGCCAATGCATCTATCCTTGATCCTAAAATTCTTCCCAATATATTTTAGGAACCACGTGTCAAACAAAGGTCGGGTTTACTTTGGATGATCACAAAATACTCAAAGTGGATTAAATTGGATTCGAGAATTTTGTGCTTGAATGACTACTAGAATGACTACTAGATCACTACACCGAAAACTATCAAAATCCCAAGAGATCATATGGGATCTATGGGAATTCATTTTAATTCCAAGTTACATGCTCACCTGGGAGCTTCAACTAACAGTCTGCTTTTTATGGTCACTTTAATGAATGCCATAACCTAGTTGAACTAGTTGTTGCAAGGGAGCAACAGTGAGCTCAGTCATCCCAAGCCTAGGCATGATGCAGTATTTAAGCTGGAGATATTGTGTCGCCTCTTCTTCCCAAGCTTAGGCAGCCATAGAAAGCACCAAGTAGTCACCGTTTGGAAAAAGGGATGCCTCCAATTTGAATCCCTAGCTTTCTCAAGCGCAGGGAGAGGCCTTGGGCACTTGGAACCATGAAAATGCCGCGCAGGAAGTCTCCCTGGACATTTACATCGTTTTCCGTGACCTGCCTAAAAGAAAAAAAAATGATTCTAATAAGAATGTAACTAGGTTAATTAGGAGAAGCAAAGCCAAAAGTAAGTGAGGCTCTTACTAGCAGTATCTCGATGGAGACTATGACAATAAAATTGTCGCTATCAATGAGCTCAAACGCACAGAAACTTCTTCATTCAAACAAGCTTCTCTCACAAATGTTGGCCAACCACCATAGATGTTTGCTGGATAACAGATGTCTTGAGTTGCACCAACCATGATTTGTCTAAGTACCTAAGTCACAATTTGCTGGTTCTTCTAAATGTATCTCTATGAATTCGAAGGAACACTCTTGCCGAGGTAGATATTTGTGAACCAATATATGATGAGGAAAAGAATAAATACAAATGAACAATAAAGAGAAAAGGCAAACAAAATGTAAATAAATGCTTGTATTTACTAGCTTCAGGAGTTTCGATCAACACTTTTAACTGACCCTCAACCGGCAATCTAAAGTCAAAATGTCATGGGACAGTGCTCATAGACTCTACAGTGGTGTACACTATTTTTGAACTCTCATGGTAACACTTCAGGAGTTGCTAACACTAATCCTCTCAACCACATCCTCTTAGCCTATGAATAATAGTGATCTTCTTTACACCTGATTAGTATTAAAAATAATAAAATAAAATATTTTATTTTAAAATTGGTAATCTTATGAATCCATAAATTAACAAAATGAAATTTCAAAACCAAAATCTTACACATGTAGACCTTAACACTTAAAAGGAAAATAACATCCATGTGATTCCAATCGACTATAGGGCAAGACATATATGGAATTCACTCTCTGAGTTTTCAATTTCATCATTGCTTGGGGATAATATATCTATATAAGCACTTTTATCAAATATAATAACGTGAGTATAAAGTCTGTCTCTCCCATATTTGAAAATTATCCGGTGACCATGAGTGATGGTATGCTGCATAAATTTCCACATCCCTTCTAGAACTAAAACACATCACTTTTGACATTCTTTGTAAAACAAAACCAGGTTCAGCAACCTGGAACTAGGGCGAGTGCTGAACCAGAGATCCTTTCCAAAAAGGCAATGATAAAAGCGCGACAAGCTCAAGAGAGATACCCAAACTAGGAAATGTGTGTAGGCCTAGAAATGATAAGATTGTGACTAGATTAAAAAAAAAAAAAAAGACACGGTTACAAATAGAAGTGCATTTTTATCTGGTTTCATCACAAAAGAATAATGACAGAAATTGCTTTCATCTAGTATAAGGCCTAAAGTGACTTCCAATATAAATCCCAGTTCAACCTAAACATTGTCCCTATCAGTGAGCTCAAACACGCAGTCCCCTTGACCTATCAGTGAGCTCAAACACGCAGTCCCCTTCACTCAAGGCAAGTTTGTCTCACAAACTTGGACCAACCAACACAGAAGTTCATTACAGCATCAATAGGTCCTGACGGTCACCGGCCACAATGTGTCCCAAGTATCCAAGAGTTGCAATTTGCTGGTTTTCTTGAATGCGTGTATTTATGAATTCATAAGGAACACTCTACCCATGAAGACATTTGACCAGCCAATATATGATAAGACATAGGAATTTAAGCATACACTAAAGCGACAGGGCAAACAAGATGTACATTTATGCTAGTAGTTGTTAGTTTCCAAAGTCCATATTAGTAGTCTAAAGGGCTTTGATGAGATGGCCTTTAATCACAACTTGCAATCTGAAATCAAAATATCACAATCCTGTGCTCTTAGACTCTACAAAGTACATGTAATCAATATAGGGATAAGCTGAATCTGGTGAATATCTGAGTCACAAATCTTGCATTGCGATATGCATTGAACAAACATTAAAAGCTGCACATAGGGTCCTAAATGGACACAAATACACAAAAAGTAAGAATCTTTTTGCCCGGACAAAAAGAAGTGATCTTTTCTTCTTTTTATACCATCGAGTTGGTGGCACTAATTTTTTAGGTCTAGGCCGCACTACCTTCCCTTCCTTTCCGATCGCAAGTTTGAACCCGCTTGCTATAGTAGCTCTTGTAAACCATTTGTTACCAGAGAGCACTATCCTTGCCGAGCTGTCGCAGTGAGCTTAGTCATGCCAAGCTTAGGCCTGTTGCAGTAGATATGGCTTAAGCTGGACATTTTGTATCACAAGCCTAGGCAACGAGAGTACCAAGTAGTCATCTTTGGGAGGAATTTATACTTCAATTAGAAACCATTAAATTCCTAACTTATGGTTGTTATTGCCTTTCTCAAGCCTCTGATCTTGTCTCTGCACCCACCTGTCGCTAGGTTATTTTCTAATTACTGTCCCAACTTATTGTTTTTCCCTAGTCCCTTTACTCAGTTGTTAAGATATGTTTTAAAAATATAACCATGATCACTTCAAGGAAGATAACATATTCTGTGTTTCTATAAAAACCAAATTAACGTGGGAAAAAATTGCACAGTGGGGCGCATATATAGAATAGGTGGCATGCATAATTGAGATATGCCAGTTATGAAAGGAGATCTGGGCCTTACCGCCACTTCTTTCTTAAGAAAAGATGACCACATCACTGTCTGGAAAAAGGGATACTCTGATTTGAAATCTCTAGCTTTCTCAAGGGCAGTGAGAGGCCTTGGACACTTGGAATCATGAAAAAACTGCTCAGGAGGACTCACTAGACATTCAGACTTGTCTGTTCTGACCTAGACAAAAGAAAAAAGAGAATTATGACAAGACTGTAAGTAGGTCAAGAAAGAGAAGCAAAGCCAAAAGTGAGTGCACTTTCAATTGATTTGTTGCAACTGAATAAATGAGGCAAAAATTGCTTCACTAATATACAGTCTCAAGTAACGCTTCCAATGTTCATCTCAATCGACCTAAATGAGGTCCTTACAAGCATAATTGGAGATGGAGACTTTGACCAGAAAATCATCCATATTAATGAGCTCAAACATGCAGACATTCCCTTCATCCAGATAAGCTTCTCTCGCAAACATGAGCCAACCACAGAGATGTTTGTTGGATAATGGTGTTGATAGGTCTTGAGCTGCAACGGCCGTGATTTGTTCAAATACCTAAGAGTAGCAATTTGCTGGTTCTTTTGGATGTACTTCTTTATGAATTCACAAGTAACACTCTGCCAATGTAGCATGATGAGGAAAAGATTAAATACAAACAAACAATAAAGAGAAAAGGCAAACAAAATGTTAATACATGGTAGTATTTACTAGTTTCAGGAAATTCAATTAACAGTGTTAACTGGCTAATAGAAGTCTTCAATCCCAACCTGCACTTTGAAGTTAAAATGTCACAGAACAGTGCTTATAGACTCTACAATAGTGAACATAATTTTTGAACTCTCATGGTAACGCTTCAGGAGTTGCTAACACTGATCGTCTCCACCACATCCTCTTAGTCTATGAATAAAAGCAATCTTCTTTACACCTGATTAATGAGAAAATTACAATCTATTATTAAAGAATCTATAATCTTCTGAATCCATAATTTGAAAAAAAAAAAGGAAAGGAAAGAAGTTTCAAAATCAAAACTGCCCCGATTTTACACATAAAGCCATAAACATTTCAAAGAAAATAACATCTCCAACAAAAACCAAAACAACTAGGGAAAACATTAGATTATAGGGCAAGATGTAGATGGCATCATGGTTGAGATATGCCAATTATGAAAGGACATAGGCCCTTACTGCAATTCTCTTCTTAATAAAAGTGGCCACATCACAAGTTTCAAAAGTGGACACTCCAATTCAAATTCTCTAGTTTTATCAAGAGCAATGGGAGGCCACAGACATGTGGAACCATTCAAAACTTACTCAGGAGGGCTACTTGACATTTAGACTGTTTGGTTCAACGTGCACAAAACAAAAAGGAGAATTCTCATAGGTACCACTGTCAACCTTGTATTGAGTTACAATGATCTACACATCAGTACTTGTGATCATGGTACTAATGTCTACATGTTCTTCACGTTAGACATAACTCATTACTACACTTAGCACCTCCTAAATCGTAATGCCACCAAATCAATATACAAAAAGCTTATTAGGAGAATTTCACAAATTTGGAGAGAGACTAAGAAAAAGAATGTGATGTTGTACACATAAGCATAACTTAGAAACCACCAAGTCACACCTTTGAATTCTCATGATGAGCATTTCAGGTTTTAACTTTTGCCCTAATCTTGAATCACATCTTTTTTGGTTCATTTAGATTTGAGATGCTGCATTAGTGAGTGAGCATCTGGATTATTGCAAACCTCACAAACACAATGGGAATGGAAGAAGTATGCTTCATTGATTCACCAAGACTAACCAAAGGAGGTGTAACTATGAAGATAGGATTTATTTCGGATGAACTAAAGTGACACTTCCAGAGTTCATTTCAATCAATGTAAACCAAGTCCTTACCAACTCTAGTGGAAATGTAGACTCTGAACACACATCCTCCTTATTAATGAGCTCAAACACACAACAACTCCTACATGTAGATAAGCTTCTTTATCAAATGTGGGCCAACCAGCAGAAAAAAAAAAGCCCCCCGTTTACATCCATAGCTCTTGAGCTTCAACATACACGACCTTTCTGAATACCTGAGAGTAGCAATTTTCTTGTTTTCTTGATTATGTTGCCTGATGAATTGAACAGAAGCAGTGTACCCATTTACATTCTTGAAAACCAACTTATGGTGAAGAAACACCCAAACATAAGCATACACTAATGAGAGAATCTAATCACACAGCATGAATTTAAGGCAGTAGTTGCTAGTTTCAGGAGTTTTAATTGACAATAAACCATATAATGCTAGTAAACAATCTCAACTTGCAACCAAAGTTAAGTGTCAAGATATATGCTCCTGGAGTGCAATAGGGTACACAACCAGAAAAAGCCTTCCATGTCCTATATATATTTGAGACCATGAACTTCAGCCACACGGACCACAAGTGCAGGGGAAAAGGCAAATACATCGATGACCGGAACATGGATGGAAATGAAAATTTTAATCTAAGCTATTCAATTCTTTCAACTGTAGCTCAAATTTTATCAAAATACCGATTCAATTTGACAAAGTAGACTCATCTTTTTTTTTTTCTCAAATATCTTATTAATGTAACAGAATAAAACAGTATCTCCTGTTTGACATTAAAATTACGAGTCATCAAGATCTACAATGTAACTTCATAATCAAAACTAGCCAACCCTTTATCTTTCAGGTCTTTTCCTTTAGTCACGAGGGAAGCAACATTCTTTGCAATTTGCTTGTCCGTATCAACTAGTCTTCTTGTGTGATTTACATATATATATATATTCTACTTTTACAGCATTAAATAACATTGTCAAATTTCTCCACATAAGAGTCCTTGGATTCTAATTCTTAACACTTGCCTCAGCAATTGCTTTCCAAAACATCTATCCACATAAAAGGAGACAACTGTCATCTTTTTGAACCTCGACCACCAGCTTATGTCCTAATAAATGTCCGTTCATTCTTTTCCCTGCTTCAACTACTTCATTGTTAAGATATATACCTGGTTTTAAACATATACCCATGAACAGTTCAACGAAAATAACATGTCATGTGGTTTACTACATTAAGTCAACTTGGATATAAACTAGAGTATAAGCAAAGATATAAACAGCATCCATATGTTTGATTTTCAGACATGCGAGCTCAACTCAATAAGCGTGGGATCATACCAAGCCAAACTAAACATAAGAGGGCCTCATCACCACCTTTGAAAAAGGGATGCTCCATTTGAAATTTGTTGGCCGATGTAAAACCAGTGAGAGGCCTTGGGTGCATGGGACCATAAAAAACCAGCTCAGGATGCCTCAATCTGCTCGGATGTTTGGACACGCCTGTACTTAAAAAATGACAACTTTAGAGAGAGTTTAAGTACACTTCATTAGTTTGACTTGCTATGAAAATATTTTAGCATAAATTGAAAATAAATTTATCCTCCCAGCAACACATAACCAATCAAGATTACAAGTGATTCCTCAGACAGTCCAGACTATATTGTGAACAAGGCGTAAAAGTGACATTTCATATCTTTGACAAGGCATGGAATTCTCAGAATATTTTCAAGTTCCATGATTTCTCCCTTTTTCCTGGTAGAAATTTGTACCTAATGTTACAGAGATATCTCTACCTAAAGAAATTTCAACATGACACCTTGAACACAATATATCATTGAGGAACTCCTGTTTTTAGACTCGAATGTGTAACGAATTTGAAGAATAGAGCCCTAATTCACGCGCAATAAGACACCAAAATCGGAAGAAACATGAACTTATGATTTGTCGGATGCACATGTGGAAAGAGAGTGTGATCTTCTTCTTCTTTGATGAAGTGAGTGGACGACTAACTGTCCAGACTCGGTTGTGCCACCTCCGGCAGCGACGACGGCGGTGACAACAGCCTGGTTGAATCTACTTGGCTCCGCTCCTCTAAGTGCAGCTTCGCTTCTCGAAGTCCTGGCAATTCCTGATGCTTCATTTTCGCTCCGTCCTCCGGAAGGCAGCAGAGGTTCCCCCTAGTTTCGCTCCACCGAGGAGGAAGAAGAGAAGAAGAAGAAAGATGGAGAGAGCCTCTGGCGTCAAGAAGGAGAAGGAGAGCCCTGCTTTGCTTCCTGTTGTTCACTGAAGAAGGAAGCGAGATCCATCGATAGGGTTGATGATGATGCTGATCTGACGGAATCAACACTAGAAAAGTTACAAAAAAAGAAAATTTTAAAAAGTTACCCTACTGCCAAAAAAATAAGAAAAAAGAAAAAAAAGAATGGATGAGAGAATGACATCGGTTGAATCCTTACCAATTCTATGTGCATTTGTTTATGCTGATAACTTTTGTATAGTTGTATTGAGATCCTCACCACCGTCCCCCCAACTCCCTTCCAACCACTTGCACCTAAATAGTGACACGTAGAACGGTCCTTTTGGGATTGACCTTTCTATTCTTGACGTACCATTAGAAAAGGTCTTCATTTTCGGACACTCTTCCACTGTAATGTTCACCAAGGATGGGAACATAAATCGGCAACCCGGGAGGGAGGAGAAGCATTCTAGGCTTGGCAGATATAGGAGTTCCAAACTTTCTAAATTTCCAAAAGAAATCACTTTATCTTCTCCGTTTCTATCGTCAGCCACTACTTCTTTCATTCTTTCACATCCTATTATAATCATTTTTTTGAGATGTACCAAATTTATGACTGCTGAAGCCGTTACTAGATGTACCAATCCAGAGGAATCCTTCACCATTAACTTCTCTAGATTTTGGAAGGATGTCACGGTGGGAAATATTGTCGTCAAATGGGGACAATCCCAAACCTCAAACTTTTTGATGCTCTGAAGAATTTTCGACACTAAAGAGTCTTCTCTCCACACATGCTTTAGGTTGTGTAGCTTGTTTAACTTGAGTTTTCTTAAATTTTCAAGCACCGAATGTTTTCCCTTGTCAACAAGCCCTTCGTCCGGGAATAAATCTTCAAAGGAGCTACAAAAGATCTCAAGGCTTTGTAGATTCTGAAATCTCTCTAGGAGGAGTCTAGGAGGAAAGACTGCCTTTTTATCATGAAAGCATGCCAATGTTAATGCTTTTAGCTTGCGAAAGATGTCCTTGGGAAATTTTCCATCTTGTATCATATGAATATTTATATCCTCTAATGAAAGTCTATCTAACACGGGAAAGTCCTGTCAAATTGCCAATACAACAAGAGAAATAAATTTAACAAAGTTCTGACAACAAATCATGTGTTGTAAAAAGTAAACCTATTTAGATGATTCACATGGAAGGTGGCCATCTTCTTAAAATTCATTATATCTCAGGAACCCTATATTCTAGTCTCAAGCTTTTAAAAGTCTCAAGTAGAGGTTGGTTTGGTCAAGTTGGTAGAGTGAATCTAAATTCAAGATCTCCGCAACTCACCGAATTCATCTTTTGTTAGGAATATCTTTTCTTTTCAACAAAAAATTGTCATCTTTGGAATCTTATGTAACATGATGCACTCATGATATTGCTAGAACATATGGGGTCCACCAACTTAAAAGTGTGCTTAAGATATAAGAAGTATCTTATGTTGTTTGCAAACTTATAGAAAAGGGGTTCTAGTTTTCTATAGTATTATAACAGGACAACAAGATGACTATGCAGTGCACCGATGTAATAAAAAAATACAGTAGAAAATAGTGCATTAAGGTATTAGTGTTTTTTATTTTGTTTTAAAAAAATTGAATTGATTTTTTTAGAATTTGTCAAAGATGAAGTAGACAAGAAAAGTTCAAATGTGCAACATGTGTCAATAACGGAGAGGACCTCTGGTCAAATTCTTATTGATGTCCCCAAGGAGCACCATTAGGTTAGATTAGGAATATATTGTGTTGTCAATAGAAATTTGTAAATATTTTTGTAATTCTAGGTAATGGAATATCTAATGCATGTCCACAAATAAAAGTATACATAAGATATTAGAAATATCTTAATGTTGTTGACAAACTAATAAGCAAGGGAGATCATGTTTTCTATAGCATTATAATGTAATGTGATTATACAATGGATATGAGATTACTAAGTGCTTTAAATAACAAAGTAGAAATTGAGGGAGAGTAGCAATAATCATACCTTCTCAAATGAAGAGTGTGCTTCTTGGTTTGAAAGGTCTTGCCAATAATCTCTTTGAGCCCAATTGTTCATGGATGCCGCAAAGGACAAGATGTTTAGTTTGTCACAGTGAGTCACTCGTAATTCCTCCAAGGATTGCCAATTCAAAGAGGGAAAGTTAAGACTACAGCTTTGGAGTCGTGGCATATCATGTAACACCAAGGAGGTTAGTTTCGAGAAAAGAATTTGAGCAGCATTGGAGTGTGGATTGTCATCTCCACTAGCGACTATTTTCTCGATCCCACAAGACTCCACTTGAAGTTCCTTAAGTTGGGTTAAACTTGTAACCACCCAATATGGAAACAAATTTTTAAGCCTCTTACAGTTATGAACCTCTACTTTCGATAAATAGTTAAAAGTGACAGTTTCTTGAGGACCATTGGTCCATAGTTTGCTTAAATTGTCCATATGGGAGAAAACCATTGACTTAAGCTGAGGAAATTGTACCTGCCATATTGAAAAAAATGAAACAATAAATGTGATTACACCAAGTTATTACCTCAAAGAAGGAACTTCCAAACTTCCCTCACTCTCACAAATCATGAAAAAATGCAAGAAATTGTTAGTGACATAATTTAGGAGGGCTGGTTGATGCTTTCATTTTAGTGGATAGATGACTAAGGGCAAGTATATTGCATTGCAACAAGCTTGAAATGATAGATGCATTTATAATCAATAGTAAATTTAGCATCGGTGGCTTAATTGACATTTAGTACTAGCAATGCCTTATCCCTTTAATTTTTGGAAAGTTGCAAGATGAATTTTCGGATTCCCAACTTTCATGTTTGCCGATCACAAATAGAAGAAGGCCATTTCACTTGAATGTTAAGAAGTAGAAAGTTTCTTGCACTAATCATCATCAAATTTAGAGCACTCAAGGTGAAAATGCAATTTTCAGATTTGTGTACACCGATCATTATTGAAGTTGCTTGCATTGATCTTTTGATAGATTAGGTAAGAATTTCTTAGATTTATTTGCTTCAAGGAAAGAATGAAGCTGAAGCATGTCTCAAAGCAGCTTTGAGGCATGTGTTCAATCCTGTTGAGATATATATACATATTCTTCTTCTCTCTTCCTTATGTCGGCTCCATTGCCGCACTTGGTGAGTGCAAGATTATGATGCTTCAGTGATAGGTATAAGCTGGTTCTACATATTTTTCTTACCAATTGAAAGAAATTAACTCCCATTTTCATCTCCAGTAGATTTAGAAAAATCCAAAAATTATTAGCAAAATTGAATCAGTAAGATTATCTTAGTATCATATAGGTACAGTGGTAAAATTACTTTGTACTATGGTGTTTATTTGCTTGTTATAGCATGGACTTGGAAGATAATTATAAAACCATGTCCATGTATATATGGAAAGGATGGAGATCCATTACCCCCGTTTCTTCACCATATAGTGCCTCAATCATCATCAATCATTGATGCGTTGAGTGATAAATTCCATAACTAACTTTTTTATATGGATCAATGGCTGAGATCAACAAGCCACAAAATGGGAGCACAAGTGAGAGTTGTGCATCTTCACTCACAATTAATTGGCAACTTGAGTCTCACAGACTTACACTATTCAATGTGTCTTCTTATGACACAGATTATTTCTTCTATTTACTGTGAACACTGCTAATTATTTGACACTAATACTAATTGCGAACATTACTTATGAATCTTCTAATTAGTAAAGTTCACTAATGAAAAGCATCATAAAAATTTGATGGTGAACTACATAAAAAATAATAATAACTTCAATTATTTACAAGTTTTTTTCTTTTTTATGTACGGAATATTTTTGTATTGAAAGAAAATAAATTCGTAACAGGCATGAGTAACCTAACGATTTGAATAAATAACGCATGTTATGACCTCTGAAAAAGCAAATTGGGTCAATTTACTAGTTCTACATTGAAAAGATTCGAATCTAAATCAAGACCCAGTGGACCATTGATAACTTGCTAAAAATAATATTTACTTAGTCTTGAGGTGGAAAATGGAAAATAGAATTTTGCGGTGGGCCACTGATCCGACCGTTGGCAAAAACTGGTAACCAATTTCTTATCCTTAATTGATGCCTTGTGTCGAGGATCTTGGAGTCTGTTTGGGTGTGGAGACAACAATAAAAGAAAAAAACAATGAAAGTAGATAACTACATTATGTTTGTTTGGAGAAAATCAATTATGTTTTTTCTTTTTTACCGTGTTATGACCTCTTTCGTATTGTCCATTGAGAAGCAAATATTGATATTTTTCATTTGGTTACAATAAAATTAATTATGACTGGTTACAACCAAAAAATAGAGTGACTTTCCACATTTCCTTAAATCTATTAATATTCTTAATTGAGGATTTTGATGATTTTTGAATTCATCTAATAATGTGGGAAAAACCTATTATTTCATGATAGTTCATATTCAACACTAAAATGAAATTAACACTATTATGACTTGTTACTATCAAAAAATCATATGACTACTTTCATACTTCCCCAAATTCATTAGTATTTTTTATTGTGTTATAATGACTTTTTGAAATATCCTTAGAACATGAGGATACCTATTATTACATGACAACTTGTACATACAAATGACATCAATAGTAAATAAATAAGCGATAACACTAATGATTAAAAAGTAAACAAATGCGTAGATACTCCTTATGATTAAACATTTTACTCGCAAGTAATAATAGAAAGAATTGCGCAAAAGTATTAGAATGAGAAAAAAACACAAGTATTTCCTTCGTCAAGGTAAAAAATTAAAAAAAAAAAAACAATAACCAAACTTGTATGGAATCTATAATAGAAAAAGGTCAAAAAAATCAAATTTGGGTCAATATCGCGCATTTTCAAGTGCCTGGGATTCGACCCAAAAAAATAAGTACCGGAGGAGGTTGTCATTTATTGCGTTTGGTCTTCACATAAGGAGAACTTCATGAGACGGAATGGAAGTGTTGACTGGATGATTGATTCCTATTATTTTTAATTTTTTATGTAGCTAGGACATTACTAATATTGACTCTTTTTTTTTTTTTTTTTTTGGTCAGATGACTATATATAAAAAATCTCAATCCACCTCACTTTTCTTCTCCATCTACACTTTCTCGTCCATCTCCAGCCACATTGAACCCCACCCTCCCGCCTCCCTCCGCCGTCGCCACCGGCGGAGTTGCCGACGCGTCGTCCAAAGCGACCATTGCCGGGCGTCCAACCCTCTCCGTCGTCTTTATGGCTGCCCGTTCATGACGCCGCTTGTCCATGGCCGCGCTCAAGCTCCGACCGTCTCGTCCTTGGCTACTCTTTCCTGACATCTATTCCTCTATTTTTTCTTTCGCTGTTTGACCTCGCAGTCCATGGCCGTCGGGATCTCAAACTCGCCGTCAAGGCTTATGGCCATGTTAAGCTGTGGTCGCCAGATCTGTGGAGCCTCCTCGCGAGCTGTGGACGAGCTAGGCTTGCGTCCATGGACGATACCAGATCTGGAGGCACGACGTCAGTCCAGATCTGGACGGGCAACGACCACGAGAAACTGCGACGATAGAGGGGTGGCTCGGCCATGGAAGGGACCGACCACGAGCCGACCGCGGGCGACAACGGAGGGGACAATGGCAGTCCATAAGCCGTCATTGCTCGTGATGGGACTTCCAGACCTCCGACCATGGCTCCAGCGACAGCGGCTTGTTCATGGCTACGAGCGACGGTGGTCAACTTCCAGATCTGCAACTCCGTCGCTATGGATTGCTATGGACGGCCGGATTTCGAGATCTCCATGCTCGGCTTGGACATAACGGGGGTCAGCCTAGTGAAGGCGCTGGTGACTCCGCCGTTGGCGACAGCGGAGGAGGGGCGGAGGTCGGGCGGTTGTGGACGAAGGAGGGGGAAAAGAGGGCTGTGGAGAAGATTTTTTAATTTTTTTTCCTTAAATTCCACGTCGACATGGAATGTCCACTATTAATTATCCAGCTGTCTTTGGACAAACAATAATTATCCAGCTATCTCCTTCTTTCTTTTATTTTTTCCTACTCTTTTCTTGGAAAAAAAGAATCTGCCTTTTTCTCTTTCCAAACATAGCTAGGAGGCATTATCACACTAATGATCACTATATACAATAATACATAATTATTATTTATTGCCAAACATAGGTTTGTAATCCGATAGGCCGTTCGAATACAGCGATTCAAGTAATTTTTATTAACAAAGAAGACTAATCGGTTCATACATATCAACCTTTTACTTTAATTATATTAATCTTAAGAACCAACTCAAGCATTGGTGAATAATTAAAAAATTAAAAGTTGATTGCACCGATCATTATAAAAGTTTAGAGCACTCCAATTAAAAGGAGCCGCTCTCTTTAATTCCTGCAATTCCATCGATTGGGAAGATGATTATGGTCCAATGATGCGAGCTTCCTTCTATGCAAGAGAAATATGAAGTGGCAATGCGGATCTCTTTTTTTACTATTATCCTATTCTATAACTACTATTTTGTACTTTATAGTTCAAATTGTAAAAAGTAAATGTTGTTATATGGTTACTTTGACAAATTTTTTAAGAACCTTGCTAATTAATTCTAAAGTACTGTGTATGATATGATTACATGAGCTAACACCAAAATTACACTCCTAAAAGAGGATTAGAAATTTTGTAATCTTCGTATTAAATAATAGAATATTATGTACATAAATCCATACAAAGCACTGCAATGCTTCTACCTATGGGAAATTTACATACAATTAGATGATTTTGAATCTACACGTATTTATCAATGTTTGAATTGTTTTGAATTAATAATTTATGGATGTGATCATCAACTACTGTAGATAGGTCGATATTATGTTGTCATTATTTAGTTATGAGTTGCCAATTAAATTTGAGCCAAGCATTAATGATTGATATTACAAACATTTATATCTAGCACTTTGTCCACACATGGCATATATCGTGCATTGTCCAATATTATGAGAATATGTTCCAAATTAAATGTCAAATATGCATTTGTTTGAAAAGACTAACCTGTGGAGTGAAAAGAGAAGGGGCATCACGGTCAATCTCCATCAGGGATTTTCCCATCAAAGTTCTCATCTTGGGGCAGTGGCTAATGGTCAACTCCATTAAGACGGGGCATTCCAACGCATGATTGTTCCTCGAGAGGAAACAAGTCAAATTGGGCAAGCATTCCAATGTCACAAAATAAAGCTTTGGGAAAGTAATCTTCTCCACAGGGCTTTCCTGCCCTTCTTCCTCTGAGATCACTTCTTCCATCTGAACACACTCCGTTATTTCTATGCTTCTTAGATCGGCAAGGCACCGAACCATTGATGGAGTGAAAGTGTGTCTCAAATTGCTACATTTATGAAGGGTTATATTAGATAGAAACTCATAGGGCAAGGATCCTTGAAGATCTTTGTTCCATAGTCGCCTCAACTTTGGTAGATTGACCAAGTACAATCTCCCAAAGGAAGGCAACACTCGAGCGCTCTCCATAGCCTCTAGCCCTTCCAGATTGAATATTTCTTCTAGCGACTTGCAATCACGCACTTGCAATGTGTGCATATTGTCTAAAACAAGCATCAATCTGGATGGAATAACATTAGAAAATGGACACTTTTCCACCATTAGCGATTCCAATTGCCAAGATGACTTGATGGGATTAAGCTCGCTATGCCATTTTCCAATCAACTCAGGGAACTCGGATAGATGCATAGACTTTGCTCCAACAATTGTACCCTATAAAAAATGCATCATTAAAAGTAAACTCCTAGTTAGCAAAAAGCAATTGCTCAATGATCAAAACCATCTGGTTGCATAGAATTTGGTAACTGATGCATACCATTTCTTCAAACATATTTTGGATGGTGATGTTAAGGTTTTCTTTCCAAAACCATGCTTTTGCTGATGCTTTTACTCTCTTTAGCTTTGACGTTTGTATTTGTCCCTTAGAGAAAAACTTCATGTTGGGACATCCACTAACAATGACATCTTTCAAGAGAGGGAATGTCAAAGTGTATCCACTTGAGCTAAAACATCTCAACCTTCTCAAACCATCAAGCTTCATACACTCCAAATGACTGAAAGCCACTACATGCCCCTCCTCACTTCCCTCATCACTAATGACTTCTGTCAACATTTTACAATTAGTTATCCTCAATTTTGTGAGTGCTACAACATTTCCAGCTATACGTGACACGTTGGGCTTGGGGAAAGAATCCACAGTAGCTTGGTTGTCCCATATAATCTCAATATTATCCATGCCATCGATATACAAGGTCTCCAAGATAGGAAAAGCAACCTGCAAGTATTCACTCATGAAATTGGTGATTAAGTTAAAATATGAAATCATGAACTTTCAATATGTAAATAAAATATGAGTGCCAAGATGTAAATTACGAATGCACGGAGTTGATGATTCTATCTTAATTTGCACAAAGGGAAAAAAAGAACAAAATCAAAAAAGTAAGTAAGAAAATTTCCCTACTGATATCGATGATTATAGGGCAAGAAGCCTGTTGGAATTACAGGAAACAAATCGGAAAGTATGAATTCTATTATGATGAGATTTTATTGACGATGGACAAAATAGTAATTTGGATATGCTCACATAAAAATCATATAATCACATTAGTCTCCCATATATCACAAATTTAAACAAAATCTCCCCCTCTCTTCAATATAGTTACTTCCCTAAAATAATGAATTAGCAAGTATACTTATGGAACTTGGAACTCACTGAATTGATGTAGTAAAAGAAAAGCTGAGGATAGCGAGGAAGAATATTAGCAATTAGAAAGAAAATAATTGAGAGATTGAGATCAAAAAGCCAACCAATCATCCATCAAAAGGTGCAATACAGAAGGAGGTGTGATTTTATCTAAATACCAAATGCCTCAAATTAATATTATATCACCCTAAAGCAATGAAAAAGTGAGGCTAAGAAAAAGCAATTGAAAAAGGAATTGCTTGGGTCAAACAACCAAATCTTACCTACATCACTTGCCACTTGAAAGAACTAAGTACACTTAATCCATTGAATTTTCCTTTTAAAATTCATTGATATTTTATCAGCACTAGAGGATCCAACATTAGATACCAACGACAGATTATGCATATACTTGAGTCAAATGGTTGAAGATTTTCATGAATACCTCGTTATAGAATATTAAAATAATCTAAGAAAGTCGGCGAATTAATCACGTGGAAGGGCCCATATGTACAGCCTATTTTGGCTGCTTGAACAACATTTTAGGTGAACGGCCTATATCGCTTTTAGTTTAGTCAAAGTCAACCCACCCGTATATTGCTCTATTTCATTTTTCACGGAAACATTCTTCTACTATGCACTCGACCATTTAGATTGCTCAACTGAAATGGCTGATTTGCCAAATGTATTTTATTTCTTTAACAAACATTTCATAAGAATGTGTAAAAGCTAAGAGGGATGATATCTAAAGCCCAAGACCCGAGAGGTCTTGCTTAGTTAGGCGACGGAGAAGGCTTCAATTCCCTTTGCTGGTGCAGTTAAGAGAGAGTAAAGCTTCCTTCGACTAGAAAAAAAAAAAAAAAAAAAACGAAAAAGAGAGAGAGAGAGAGATCTTGTAAGTCCAAATGAAGTCAAGTGAGCGAATTAAAGGCCCTTCATCTCCAACCTCTCGAACCTTACGGCTTACTTTCCTCTCAATTGTTTTCTCAATTGCTTTCAATGTACATTCGTGCAATTTCTAAGCCATACATGTGAGGTTGTTGAGAGTTTTAAGTTTGTTGTAAATATTGGAACGCTTCCTATTTGGCAATTGTATTACCTGTTCATGTTTTGTTTAGGTACCATAATAGATGTTGAACCATCTTTATGGAAACTATTTCTAGAGAAATTAAAAGTGAGAAATTGCAACTCATACATGTCAGCAACTCTAAACATTCATACTTGTACACCACTCATTTTCTATTTAAATTTTTTAACCCAAATATACATTATAAGTAACTTACTTGGTTTTTATTTTGGCTATGCATGTCTCCGGAATATTTAATAATTTGACTAATGTTAATTACACACCTCTTGATTGAAGAGTGCAGTGGCACGTGATTTGACGCGATCTTGACTTTGACTTTCTTGTGCACCTGTCACTGTTATCTCATTAGATGAAAAGAATAACATCATTTGTATTGCAGATATGAATATATCTACAAGACAAATCTCCAGTGATAAAAACAAAAAATTATCTTACACTTTCCACAAGAAAAGCACGTCAAATTTTTCAATCCTTTTAACAATAAATTGGTTAACATCGGGAATGCCAAAATTTCCAATGTTTCCATTACCAACCCTTCTTCCTCCATAATGATTGCCTCCATCTTCTCACAATCCACTATAGTCAGTTCTTTCAGTTGTGTAAGAGATTTAACCATAGATGGGAAAGTTATAAACTCGAGGCTATCCAAGCCAATGATTTCTAATTTCTCCAATCTTTGAAAGGCAACCTGCAAAATTTGCTCATGGAATTGGTGATTAACTTAAATCTCGAATTCATGAACTTTCAAAGAGTAAATATACATGAGTGCCAAGTAGAGAGGGGGATTACTAAATTGCACAAAAGGAAAAAAAAAAGAATAAAACAGAAAAACAGAGTAAAAAATTCTCCATACTAACGTCAATTCTAATTGCCAGGCTTTCCTTCGCTAAAAAAACTTGCAATGCTAAGCTTAATTTAATGAGTGAGCTAGTTTTATTCCATCCAAAGAATTTCTCCTTCAGAAATGGATTGGCCAGTGGAGCATTACTCTTATTTCTCTGTATAATAAAGCAAACTTGACAACACTTTCCGCCCAAAAATAGTTCAACTGATATCCCATGGCCAGTGTCCAATGAGAACGATGGCGAAAGTCAAAAGCCCGAACACTACAGTGGTTAAGAAAAAGCGAAGATGTAAAGGCTCACACACTGCCTTGTGGGATCCACAACACTGACAGGAAATTAACATATTGCAGGAGTCTTGGGCGCCACCATCAACTTTAGTGCTTATGGCCATTATGAAAATACACTAGTCAAAGAAATAGTCGCCTCAACTTTCGTTGGACAAAATGGTCGTGCGCTTTTCTTAACTAGGCAATTGTTTGTCCTCAGTTTACTGCCTTCTCTCTTTAATGTTAGTAAAACACTATCAATAACCAATTTAACAGGATATCAAACAAACATTAAAAGTAACTTAGTTTTTATCTTGTCTATGCATGTCTCCGGTATATTTAATATTTTGATGTAATGTTAATCACGTACCTCATGAATGAAGAGTACAGTGGTGCATGATCTAACATGATCCTGACTTCGACTTTCTCGTGCACCTGTAATTAGCATTTCATTGGATGAAAAGACTATCACCATTTGTATTGTAGAGATGAATATATCCACAAGACAATCTTTAGTGATAAAAACAAAAATTATCTTACCCTTTCTATGAGAAAAGCACGTTAAACTTTTCAATAGTTTTAAGCGTAAATGGGTTAACATCGGGAATGCCAAAATTTTCGATGTATCCATTCCCAACCCTTCTTCCTCCATAATGATTGCCTCTGTCTTTTCACAATCCGATACTATCAGTTTTTTTAGTTGTGTGAGAGATTCAACCATGGATGGGAAAAATATAAACCCGATGTTATCCAAGCCGCTGATTTCTAATGTCTCCAATCTCTGAAAGGCAATCTGCGAAATATGCTCATGGAATTGGTGATTAATTCAAATCTCGAATACGTAAATATACACGAGTGCCAGGGGGAGAGGGGGATTAATTAAGTTGCACAAAAAGAAAAAAAAAAGAATAAAACAGAAAAACGGAGTAAAAAGACCTCCATGCTAGCATCATTTCTAATTTCAAGTCTTTCCTTCGCAAAAAACTTGCAATGCTAAGCTTAATCTGATGGGCAAGCTAGTTTTATTCCGTCTGAAGAATTTCTTTGTCAGGAATGTATTAGCGAGTGGAGCATTACTTATCTCTCTCTGTATAATAAAGCAAACCCAACGATACTTTCAACCTCAAATTTTGGCCCAAAAAAATTTCAACTGATATCCATGGCCAATGTTCCAATGAGAACAATGGCGAAAGTTAAAAGCCCCAAAGACTACGGCCATTAAGGAAAAAGCGAGGATGACACACACTGCCTTGTGGGACCCATAACAAATATGTCCAGGATCCTCTATTGACAAGGAAATTAACATATTGCAAAGGCCCCACCATCAACTTAAGTGCTTGTCACCATTATGAAAATGCACCAGTCAATGAAACAGCCGGCTCAACTTCTATTGGACGACCGACCGAAAAAAAAAACTTCTATTGGACAAAATAGTCATGCGCTTTTCTTAACCAGGAAATCATTCGTCCTTAGTTTACTAACTTCTCTTTAATGTTAGTAAATCACTATCAATAACCAATTTAACCAGATATCAAACACCAATTATGAAGGAGCGTACAAATATACGTACAAATATATCTATACATACTATATGAGTGCATGGACATGCACAGAATTTTGTACTCTTACAGTAATGAGGCTTGAACAATGACTAAGTGCTTATTTAAACACGATACGCAAAAGATGTGCATCAATTAGATTAGCATAATTACTTTTATATAAAAACCCGGTCCTCCATTCCATTCCTCATGTTGATTTTTAAGAGAGTTGCCTATATTATACAATTTGTGGATTATAACCAAGTTTGATGACTAAATTTAATGGAATCCATTTTAAAAAATTAAAAATTACTTTACTAATGGACTTACTTTAGTGCCAAAATTCCCTTTGATTTTGCTTATGAATGCCCATGAATATAGATGGACTTGCAGCATGTAAGTTGAAAATAACTCAGAATCTATCACAAACTAATTTACATGGATTTCGTACAATTATTTGGATTTCTATGCACTGAAGAGAAACGGAAGATTGCTTTCTCTAATTACAAAGAAGGAATGCACAGATAAAGCGATTAGGAAGAAAACAGAGTAAAAATAATGAACCGAATAAGCACCACAATCTGCGTTACATCTCATAATCAAATGAAGAAAAAATTAATAAATAATTACATTCTTTTGATAGAAAGTTACCTGTTGTCCACTGAAGAATGCAATTTGAGTTCCAACCGGGTTGTTTGATGTACTACTCAAAGGAGCCGACTTGGAAGTGAAAAAGTTCTTGATATGTGGCAAGGAATGCAATTTCAGTACATGCATATTACGCATCTCAAATTTGCCACTCTCATCAGCTTCTACAATTCCCTGCATTAACTTGCAATAGACAACTTCGATCTCTTTTAGCTGTGGAAGTTCCCTCACCGATGAAAGAGGAAATAGAACTTCCATCTTGTGACAACACATGACTCGTACTACTTTTAATGCACTAAAGGACTTGAAGGAGATATTGTTGGTGCATATCTTCTTCAAGTTAGTGAGATTTTCTAGAAATAATGACTCCAACATCTTAAAATCAGTATGGGATGGTGAATGGAGAATGTAATGGACGGAGGGACTATTTTGGATGTGTAGATACTTTAATTCTGGAAAAGCTTTTTGAAATAATGCGCAAATACTTTGCTCAATTTCATCCAATCCGTCTAAAAAAGATCGTTGGTTTTGTCTAAGATACTTTGTATGAATCCTTTCCAAAAAATATCACTTTTTCGATCCAACTTGAGCTCCAATGTGTTCAATCCTTGGTGACTTGACCAACGGCATACTCCACCGATCCGAATTCTAAACTTGGTTAATTTCTTGACATTTAGATCCTCTGGGATCTTACTTGGATTAAAAATGGACACATGCAAAGTGCAGAGATTCTTCATATTATTCAACTCAATAAGATTGGCATTTGTTGGTGGAGTTTGGTCCATGGCATTCCAATGTCGAAAGCTACCCCCTATGTACAACTCCTCCAATTTGATTAAGCTTCCAAGCACACCTCGTTCAATTAACCGAAGATTTGAACAATAATTCAAGTCCAGTAACCTCAACTCTACCAATTGCCCAATTTCTTTCGACAATCGCCAAATTTTGGAGCTCTTAAGGCTGAGAATTTGTAACCTTTTTAGCTCACCAAGAATGGCCACATCCTCTAACGAAGAATCATTAAGACATAGAGTGCGTAAGTTCTCCAAGAACTGAAACGGCGAAGGTGAACAATTGAGACGTATCCCAATAAGATCTAAAACCATGAGATTTCTCATAGATTTGAAATATGAATTTGAGACCTCAAGAGATTTATCATTTGTGAACAATATAAAGATTTGCAATTCAGGGCAATCTAATTCTTTGGGAAGCTCCTCCAAATCAATGTAGGAAAAGCATATCGCCTTACAACTTTTGAGCTTATCCTTCGACAACTCTGTTACTAACTCTACTTTATCTTTCAAAACAATAAGAGGGTGATCTCTTGAAGCGACCGAGGTAACAAACCCACGAACCAAGTCATGTATCTTGAAACCATCATTTTCTCCATCGTGTAACAACAGGGAGGACGCTTGAAGAGTATGGATAAGTGAGCTCAATCTATTTCTAGTGTCTTTTATGCTGCTATTTTTTCCAAATAAACCCAAACCCACACTGCACCTCACCAAGTTTTCAAGAGAGGGTTTAGAGACACCATAAATGGCACAGAGTTGTAACAATGTCTTCGCCTCCTCACATTTTATACGATCGTAGCTTACTCGCAACGTCTTATTTATCACCTCACCGGTTTCTTCGTTCCAGATTTGTTTCAAAGCATCCTTACAATCAGAGTAACTAGTGTCTATAAAAAGTTTCGATATTGCGAGAATTAGGAAAGGCAAACCTTCACATATGCGGAGTGCGTCCTCCACCAAGGGTTCTAATTCAACTTGAACTTTACCTCCTACCATCGCCTCAAACAATCTTTTTGCCTCTTCGTCTTCCAGCCTACCAAGGAAAAAGGCATTGTCACAGCGCATTTCCCTTCGCAAAACACGTTCATCTCTCGCCGTCAACAACAGCTTACATCCTATAACTTTGTTGTCAAGTCCACAAGGAATGCCGACGTCCTTCAAGTCGAGCCGCTCCCACAGATTGTCCAATATTATGAGGACCTTGTTTTCTTCCTCTCCAGATCTTCCAACCTCTCGCGCAGAAGCTTCGCTCGCAAACTGACATTCTCTTCGTTCTTTATGTCACTAAGGCCCAACCAGTGCGCAATCTCTTCTTGAATCTTCTTGACGTCTGGATTTTGCGACACGTCAGCCTTAGCAACCCAATCGAACGAATTTTCTCCCCTTATTCTTTTCTCAACATCCACCAAAAGGGTGGACTTGCCGACCCCGCCCATCCCGTGAATCCCAACCACGCTATAGCGGTTATCCACAAGAGCATCCATGATGTTCCGTATCATCAAAGCTCTGGATTCGAAGACGACAGAAGAAGCGGAGGCCGCTGTGGTGGTCGACTGGACGACATCTTTGCCTTCTCTCCTAGCTGGAATTAGAGCAGCGACATTACCAGGAGCAGGACCGCTGGAGGAGATCTCCCTGTTACTGTTTTCTAGAATGAGATTCTTAATGTCATCGGTCTTGTGCTTGGCCTTCCTGCTGAACTGATAGCGACAATTGGGGTCGGGAAGGGTCCCGTGGCAACAAGTCTTGCTCGCCCTTTCGAATTCGCCCAACAGGTCTTCCGCCTCTATCAAGGCCTTCTCAGCACTTGCCAGAAACTCCGGGACCCATCCGTGGATCCTTCGTCGATTGTTTTCGGCCACTCCCGCGGCACTGCGCACCCTCTCAGCCTCGTACTGCAGATTCCCGACTTCCTTCCGAAGATTGTTGGCGTAGCTCTCGGAGGACATGACGTAGCTAAATCCACGCTTGATGGGAGCAACCAAGCACTTCAAAACATCCCATGCAATTGAAACAGCAGAATCGGTCGACATTTTTCTTTGATTCTTTTGTCCGAGAAATAAAGAGCGAGAAAACAGAGAGACAGATAAAGAGAACGATGAAAAAGAGAAGCAGATGACGAAGGAGAAGAAGAAGAGGAGAAGGAAGAAAGGTTGTGCCGAGGAGAAGAAAGGGCGAGACAGAGCAAGAACGATGAGAGACGAAGAAGGCAAAGAGATTTGAGTGCAGAAAAGGATGATGGAAGGCAATGTCGAAGAGCAATCAATACAAGCAGGGAAGAGCTCGGTAGCCTTAACTAGACACCAGTCAGTTCCTTTATAAGTTGGGTAGCATCTAATACAGACAAGAATAGAATGGGGGACTTGTAGGCGATGACCAACAGAAATGGGTGATTTTCTTCATTTTATTATTCCTTCAGTTGACCGGTCACCGCTAATGCACAAACATTGATTAGGTGCGGGAAAATAATAGAAGTAACGAAAGCTAAGCCCACGTAGTCACATTATTGGATACAGTCTGTTCGCTTGATTTTTTTTCCAAAATTTAAATTGCACGCGCATCGTGGGGCTTCAAAATAAAAAACAATAAAAATATAATTACCAGCTGTCAAAATAACAAAAATGACTCGACTTATATCATCGCCCGTGGAATGAGTGCTTTATACAGTGTTAGCATCAATATAACAAAATGTAATTAATAAAGAGAACAAACAGACAAGGATAGGCCACACTCACGACGTAGTTCTTAAAGAAGCAGCAATATGGGTTACAAATCCAATTTTCAACTCAATTTTAGTGCGTTAGGTTGTATATGAGTCAATTAAAATTTTAAAACCCAATTAAGATAAATTTAAAACATCAAAGCTCAGCTCTATTTGGATTTTTGTAGGTTTGCAACAGACTCGTATGCAACATGTAATTACATGAAAAAAAATCATTAAAATCGATAAAAACGGCATCATTTTGTTGAAAAAATCCACATCACACCTCGGCATTATATGTAAGATTGTCGGTGATGATTGCACTATCACGTTGAATAAATCAACTATGACTTGGTCAGAATGACTGGATTATATTTTCCTTCAAAGGTTTACGACTACATTAGTTCAATTATAAAAAATTTAAGACTCGATTAGTTTCGATATAATAAGTTTGAAACTAATTGTGTCAATAATTTTTCTGGTTAGTAGTGCATAATATTATTTGATGTGAAGCTTAGATGGCCACAATTTTTTTGGATAGAGAATGCAATTCAATTCTTAAAGGCAGCTCTTCAGGTAGAGGGTTTAATTACAAAATTATATAGAGGAGATTTTCACATTGATTTTATTTGTGAAGTTAGTGCATAATTTTATATCAAAGAGTATAATTTCCCAAAAAGAAAATTCACACCGAACGTAATCAAATTCAGAGCACTTTCCCCAGAGAGATACCGTAGGCGAAAATGGAAATACGAAAAAAAGGCATGGTAAAAGTAACCACAAGCCAAAAATGTGAACGTGGGAAGTTAACCACCGTAGAACAGGTATTCTAGCATTTTGTCCGTTTTGGTCTCTTAAGGAAATATTACATAGGGACAAATTTGGGAACAACCCTAACAGAGTATCACATGCGAAATTAAACTTTCTCATGGCGTCGAGATAAAGCGAGACCCTTTTATGATTGGTCCGTACATACACTTTTTTTTTTTTTTGCATTTTTTTTTTTTTTGCATTTTTGCATTTTTAAGAGGGGTATCTGACTTAATGTTAAAGTTATATGTTTTGCCATTGAAAAATATTACAAGGAATCCACATAGATAATTTTTTAACATATTGATAAGATTGCATGTTACTCTTAATAAAAACTACTTATACTCGGTAAATGTACCTATTATAGGCTGAAATATTTTTATATATGGCAAAATATTCCATATGTTGTAAAAATTCTCGTGAATAGCAAAAACGTGTTCTTTTTAAGTTATGTTTCCTTTTCATCAGTGTAATATCAACAAAAATCAATCAACAGAAAAAAATAATGATTAACCAAAAGAAAAGCCACAAACAAGATTATAAAATATATATTTACTTAGAATAAGAACACATTTTGGGCAGTTTTAACTTATGTGAAGACGGACACTCTCCGAAAGCGCCGTGTCGTGTCCGACACTCCGACACGTGTCGACGTGCCGACACATCCCAACACGCTCCGACATGCGAGTCAACGAGTGTCGAAAAATTCGACGCATGGTCAACTCTCTCCGACACGCTTCGACACGCGAGTCCAGAATTCCGACACGCGATTCCGACAAGCACAAGGTCAATTTTAAAAATTTATAATACTTGAGGGGTCAAAATATAAATATACACAAAAGAAGTAATAAAAGAAGTAATAAAATTGCTATAAATATACATGCACATGGTCAATTTTTTTTTTTTTTTGCAGTTTTTGTTTAGAATTGTTTTTTTTTTTAAAAGTCTTTTACTATGAAATATATATGATAAATAAATAAATTTAAAAATATCATTTCAGCATTTTTCTTTAAACAATGTTTTTTTCCTCTAACTTTTGTGTATTATTGTAACAAATTAAAATAATGAATGATATTATTTAATATTTTTCGTGTAAATTAATTATAGGCTATTTTTATTATTATAAAAAATTTATTTAATATATAACGTGTCGGAACGTGTCGAAATTTTTTATTTTTAAGAAATAACGTGTCAGCGTGTCGTGTCGTGTCGTGTCGTGTCGTGTTACGTGTCGCGTCTCTGTGTCAGTGCTACATAGGTTTTAACTGTCAAACAAACCAATGAAGGTAGGTAGTGGTTAAATTCCATTTCTCTGCAATTAAAATTCAAAAGGAAAAATACTATTGAAATCCAAAATAATTTAGTGAAATGCCTGGGGCGTGTGAAATAGCTATGGCCTTTGATGTCAGAAATCTGACTCTAGATTAGAACCCACATGTCCCAAGTTCTGTCTCCATGATATGCTACACTTTAGTTAGCCGTATCTATTTACTATTTCGAGCTCTTCGCAACTTTTTTCTTCATATTGCTGTACAGTGCACGCGAGCCCTCTTCGCCGAAACTTGCATGAAGTGAATTTCTTTGACAGCTGCCCTTTTTGCAGGATAAAAAGTTGATTTTTCTTTTATTGACAGCCCTCTCTCTCTCTCTCTCTCTCTCTCTCTCTCTCTCTCCCCCTTCTTTCCTCCCTTGTATGAGGGAGATGCTGCTTTTCTTGAACCATTTTTTCACAATGACAAAGCGTGGTAATGGTAAGTGAAGATGGAAACGCTGATATGCAGGACAACTTGGCCCTTGGTGTGCGAGGCCAGTTGGACTAGCGGTGACTTGAAGTCCTTTTCCCACTCTTCCTCTTCAGTGAATTCCTTAGGAAGCTGAAAACTTGTAGGACACTGCTCCAAGTCATCACTGGTCAAAACTTTACAAAAAAAGAAAAAGGAAAAAAAGACTGCTTTCAGTCGCCTTGATCAAAACAACAATGTGGACTTATAAACAATCGACCAATATAAACATCAATCCGGGACTAATGCTAATTTCAAAGTCACCATCTTTTAATACCTATGCATATTGAGATGGATGACTTTTTGCATTTTGTTGTTCCTTGACTGGTCACCATCACGAATGTTTGAGTTCCATCCTTTCCTCCACCATTTATAGACTGAAATATTATCCAAAAAGTTATAAACTTATTATCGGCAACCAATTCAATTTTAAACTTTTCAATTTTGCCAATTTAATTATAAATTTTTTAACAATGGAAATAGCTTACGTAAATACCGATCGTTGTAAGTGATTTCTAATCAAAATTAGTTGGACTGTCTATCTTTGGAAAATTGTCAAAATTTTTAGAATTAAATTAACAAAATTGAAAAATTTAGGACTAAATTGATTATTGTACAATAAGTTTGGGACTTTCTAGATAATTATTCTTGGAATTATTCTAGAATAAAAATTAATTTTGGAACAAAATGATAATCATTTATACCCTTAATGTCTAGTTACATTATTACTTCTGAGCTTGAGCAACTTGCGAAGCTATTTTCCAACAAGAGAGCTCTATCAAACAAAAAAGTACTTATGGACCCCATTTTTGCATGCATGGTTCAATCATGGGATTGCGGTAATATATGCATGGCTGGCTTCTAGGAAATAATAACTTTAATAATGATGCCATGGAAAACAGGATGGGAAAAGTACTGGCCTGGACCCCAAAAAGTATAGACTAAGAGTACTAAATGCTATCATCTTTTACCATTTGTAAAAGGTGTGATTTAATTAAACACTAATTAATAGATCGCGACGCGAGAAAATGCATGGCTTATAAAACTACAAGCAAACCCACTAAACTTTTGTGATTGTAGTTTGGACTTAGCAAAGAATAAGGTAAACACAATTTAGTCCTCAATTTTTTTTGACAAGATGTGATGAATCCATGGCTTCATCTTGCATGATCTATTTAAATGCCTAAGAGTTGCAATTCCATTATTTCCCTCAATATATCCCTTGAAAAAAACAAAGAGAATTGTATGCCTACATGCATATTTGAACAAGCAATGTATGAATATGAAAGCCCATAATATAAGCACATAGAATGAGAGAACACAACAATATATATATTCACCACACTTGACAGTATTTGCTAGTTTCAAGAGTTATAACTTGCAGCCTTAACTATATTATATGGTGCATAATTCGAAAGTCATATATATTAGCCTATCAAAATATGTGCTCTTAGACTATACATTTGGCACATAATATAATCTCAAGTCAAATTACTAATGAATGAGGTAGTAGTAAATTCAGCCACATCTTTATTAAATGGGGACATGAGAGGGAATGGGGACACCCCCACTTGCTTAATGTCCGGGCAAATTATTGCATCTCCTAGACTTAAGTAACATGTATGGCTTTTTTCCAATGACAGAGTCCAACTGACAAAAGAATACATGTGGACTCCATTTTTGCATGAATGGTTCAATCATGGGATTGGATTAATAATGCATGGCTAGTTTCTTGGAAATAATAACTTAAAAAGAATATTATAGGAAACGAAAGTATAGAGTAGAGTTTCAAATGCTATCTTCATATCATTCCCTATGTAAGGAACAAGCATCATCAAATCCCTATCTTAGTTTTCACTTGTATGCCTTTTTGCAAGCCAAGCCTTTTGATTCGCTACTTAGCCGATTAGTTTCTCTCATGTATTATATAGGGGGAAATTATCAAAAAAGTTATAAACCTATTGCAATTGTGTCAATTCAATCATAAATATTTTTTTAGCTAATTCGGTCTCAAACCTTTTTGCATTTATGTAAATTTAGTCCATCCAGCCAATTTTGGTCGAACAATGCTAACATGACATTGCTGGCGGTGACTTATACTTTTTTTAAATAATATTTAATAATTTTTGAATATTTTATCATTTTTTTCTTTAATCTTTCTCCCTTTCACTTGGCCAGCAAGGGTCAGTAGGCAAGGGTTGAGATGCCCTCACCAGCATTGGGCAAGGGCATCCTGACCCTCACCCAATATGGGTGAGCAAGGTCGTCGCAGCCCTAAGGGAAATGGGGAGATTTAAGAAAAGAAAATATAAAAGAAAAATATTAAAATGTTGTTTAAGAAAGTTCATGTCAACACTAGCAGTGCAACCAAAATCTCTCGGATATTTTAAATTGACATAAATACAAAAGGTTTGTGATTGAATTTGCCAAGTGATATAATTGCAATAAATTAAGACTTTTTTGGTAATTGTCCCACCATATAGAGATTTCCTTCATGTCATAAATCATACATTGCTTGATATTCTTCTTCTAATGCTATAACCAATTGGAAACTTCTATCATTAGAATTCTTATTTCAAAAGAAGAAAATAATTTAAATTAAAATAAAGAAAACACTCAATAAAACATAAAATGGACATGTTATATATATATACATACATATATTCTATTTTTATTAAATTTCGATAACATTCTACCTATTGACACATTAGACTTGGACTAACTTAGACCCTTATATCTAATTAATGTTGATTATATCGGGAAATAAGTCTTGACTTTTCATGTCCCACCTCTCCAATTTTCACACATTTGGTGGAGAACCCCTCAAATCATCCTTTTAAATAAAAGAAAAACTTGGTTTATAAGGAAAATTTGAAGTTGTTTCTTTTTTTTTTTTGCCAACAATAGTTGTAAGAATAAACTCAAAATTTCAAGCAAGAATTTTAAGTCATCATGGTACGGATTAATGTGGAATCACAACGGCAAGGAATCATACCATACTTGGGCACTATTCCTTGCTTAAGCAGAGTTCGAATCATGGCATTTGTGGAACGTGGGGATGCTGAAATTGACAAAGGAAAGGGGTAAGTTTCATGCAATTGACAAAGGGAAGAATGAGTAAGAGGTTTGACTGAAATTGAAGGGAGAGCCAGGGATCTCTGGCAAAAAGAAAAAAAAGGAATGAGGCCTTCATGTTTTCTCGAAGCAAAAATAAAAAAAAACTGTGTTTAGCGGACTATCCTGATTTTCCATTAATTATTAACGATACGCGGAACGTACTTATTGGCAATTGTAAGAAGCACCATTCAGCTTCGCGTGCAAGGATTCAAAAGATCTCCCGTCCATTTCGAGGAAATGAAGGCAGAGATCCTGGCATGAATAGACTTAATCAGCCTCTTCACTCAGGGAGACGCGACCGGCCTTATGCAGACACCGAAATAGAAAGGGAATCCGAGAAAAGCCGAGGGGGAAAAGACACATCGAGAGGAAAAAGGGACCCGCGCAATCGATCTGAGGAGGATTTGGAGCCTTTTCGCGTCTTATTCTAGATGATATCTTCAGATCAGTCGTTCGTTCTAGATAAATTATTGTTTAAATCTTTCAAATCATCATTAACTTAAAGTCTAACTTTCGACCAAAAATAAAATTTAAAGTCTAACTCATGTTTTCGCATCCTTTGGAGATCGAAGACTTATCTTTTATCGATTAGTTTTTGCGCGTAGAGATTAAGAACTTCCTTCATATCATGGACATCACTAGACTAGATGAGTCACTGGACAGAGCCTGATCCGTGACCAGGACAAGGCTAATTGTTACAACACTTTTTTGTTCTTCATATTTCAATTAATTTTTTTCATATCATTATGTGACTAGTCCATATTGCTATTTTTTATATACTAATATGACCTTGCAGAAAGTGAAATTGAATGATGGGGTGCCATAATTTTGGAGCTACATGTCAATCTATGCTAATCTCATTTAATAAATAGCCAAAGCCATGCTGATGTTTGATTGAACTCATGCACGTATTAAGTAGCCATGGGAATGTTCACAATTTCATGAATTGCACATGCTTAGTTTAAATTAGTTGCGTTTTTGTGCAGCTGTATATCATCATAATATCTCTACACACTCTTGTTGAATAATATTAGGTGAAAAGAGGAGTTCCCTTTATATTTGAAAACTATGAGATGGACATGACCAATGGAGTAATGCTCTGTAAATCCCGGACACCTTTCCACAATAAGAAGATGTTATTGTTTCGCTTTTCTAGTTTTACAGTCCTGGTTGAACTGACCGGAGCCTTGAGAAGCATTGAGTTGGAGAGATCATTTCCACAGCTTCTCAAGAAACTTTTTGCAATTAATTCTTTATTATACAATAACTCATAGTCAAACCGAAGTGCAGAAAAAAAAGGAAGAAAACTACGGAGTTTTAAATTCTGCAACTTGATAATATCAGTTTCCATAAGCAGTGTGCTGCGCATTGAATTTTAGTTGTAGTTGCCTCATTTCAGAAGGTTAAAGCTAGAGAACCCAAACTATGGTTCACAAATTGAATTAGCGCAATGGTGATATAACACAGCTTACTACTTTTGGCATCAGATACGTGTGGCGGGGTTTGGTAGGACAAAATGGTCATGCCAAAACCAACAATCGACGTCAATTTTCTTTCATTCAATGGCTGAGATCATACAAGTAACTTTGAGCCCATTACTTTGTTGCATTAATTTTTGTGGTTTAAATCTTTGTATCCATGTGACTGCTCTTCTTTTCAAGAATAGTAGATAATGGTTGAAAGGATGTTGTGGAAACTTGAATCATGTATAGTACACTTCATTACGATTGGTTCAGGACAATCAATTGCGAATCCTTTGGAGATATTTTTTATTTTTTTTTGGTAAAAGGTAAGAGAATCCTTTGGAGATATTCATATCATTAAAGTCCAAGAAAGGACAAACAGATTGCTCGGTGACCGAGGCAAAGATGCTTGACTGTGCGTCACTAAAGCAAAGTGACAAAAGGAGTGATGAGGGGTTCGAGGAACGAGCAAAGCTATTTTCCAACCACAAAGCTCTATTAGACAAAAGAGTACGTATGGACCTCACTTTTGCAAGCATGGTACAGTCATGGGACGGTGGTAATAATGCATCGCTGCCTTCTTGAAAACAATAACTTTAATAATCAAATCATTCACCATGCAATGCTTATTGTTGATAGGAATTAATATTTTCAAGTACTTGCCATTTATTAAAAGATGTGATTTAATTAAACAACAATTAAAAGATGGCAATATGAAGAAAAAAAAGGGCTTATAAAACTACAAGCAACGTTACCAAACTCTTGTGATTGCAGTTGAATGTGACAAAGAAAAATGAAAATGTAATTTAGTCCTTATCTTTTTGATAAGATGGGATGGATCCTCAATTTCATCGTGCATGATGTCTAAATGACTCAAAGTTGTGATTCAATTATTTCCCTCAATATATCCCTTGAAGAATACAAAGAGAATTGTCCATCCACATGCATATTTGAACAAGTAATATATGAGTATGAAAGACCATAATATAAGCACATAGAATGAGAGAACACAATAATATGTACATTCACAGCCTTAACTATATGAATGTGGACTTGAGAGGGAGTAGGGACACCCCATATATCTAATGTCTAGTCAAATTATTGCATCTTGTGGACCTGAGCAACACGCATGGCTTTTTTTTCCAATAATAGAGCCTTATTGATTGGGAATCCTATGAAGATATTCAGAACATTAGAGTCTGAAAAAGGACAAATAGATTGCTCGGTGATCGAGGCAAAGATGCTTGACAATAAAACCCTAAAGGGAAGCGAAAAAATGATTGTCAGTGGTTCCAGGAACACAGGCCACCAAGAAGCGACATGTGGAAGTTGCTTCCCAAGAGAACTTAAGGCCGATTTTCATCCAGGAGATATAGTCTAATTCACTTTGTCGATTCTTGTTGAATGAGCTAAAGACATAATAAAGTTATGTAGTATTAAATTATGAAATTATATGGATCTTATGAAACATTTAGTGTAATTGATATGACTAACTATGTGGCAAATCTCATGTGCTCCCAAACAAAGTCAAGTGGTTTTAGTGCATCTACTTTGTTATCAGATCTTTTTTTAGCAATAATTCGTGAGTGCAGTGTATCCAAATTTATGTTGAGTCAGCATACATTTCATGGATGAATTTAGCCTATTCATTATATTTGTAATGCTCAATTATGCATGTACACTTGAATATTATGATTTGTCCAATACAATATAATTTAAAGTAATATCTATGATAAAACATTTTTTTAAATGCTAATGAATATTTAGTGCTAAGATAATAAAGGAATGCGTAGAAGTTCCTTTACATTAGATTAGACTCTTCCATTTTTTCTGAGTATTCATGATTTTTTTGCTCAAATCATGTCCAGACTTCTAAATGACTAAACTAAAGTGCTCATTTCATGCCAGCATTTAAAAAAAATAAAAAAATTCCTTTGCTCCAAGGGCCTGGCCCTTTGGGCCATTTTTATTTATTCTGGGGCAACCAAATGGCTAGTGACCCATGTGAGGGCCATGTCGTGCTCAAGCCGAGCCAACCCATTTGCCAAGCCTAGAGCAAAGCTGTAAAACACCACCTAACCAGTAAGCAATCAACACAAGACCTTTCAAACAATTGATAATAATTAGAATTTCCCAATTGTATGATTATGGCCTACCAGTTATGATCATAGTTCTATGTTTGGAAAGGAATTTCAAATATTTAGTGATTGTCAAGCAACTTTTTATTTTTACTTCAACACTTAGGATTGTTAGTATAAACGTCACAAGTAAAACTATCTTTCCAACACGAGTCCTCTCCTTTGCTTCTCTCTTTGACATCTCCAACTCAAACCAAATTCCAATCACGTAGTCATTCCATCCCCGACTCATGTTGATAAACTTTATTCTTCCAAATCTTCTCTTCAAGATTTGTTATCCTCTCAAGATCTCACTTTTTCTCTAGTCTCTATCAGTCAAACCTTCTCCTTCTATTTGAATAAATCCACAATCATCTCTCTATAAAACATTAAGTATCTTTGCATTAGGTCTTTTTGGGAAGCAATGCATAATCAAGCATCAAAAGCAAATTACTCATTCTCATAGCAAGATTTACAATATGCATTGACAACAAACCCATTGAAAACCAACCTCATTGACACCTCTAGTTGTTACCATTAGAAAGAGAAGATTGATAAAATCCTTTATTTGAAGAAAAATTGGAGAATCTATCTATACTTAATTAGTTGAAGCAAGATAGAATAGTCAAGAAGCCTTATCTCTTCAAATTTCCCCATAAATTGACAGTGCAGTGCTTGAACATTTTGAGTTTAGGGCTTTGTTGACGGAAGAAGCTCCATGCTACCGATCTTCAACTTGGACTTGCTGGCCAACCCTCTTTTGGCTCAGAAGTGAAGCCCTATCTCATGATTTTGCTCACATTTTTGCACTAGCAAGAGAAGCTTTCTCTGATGCTCCTCCATTTCAAATAATGGTAGATCTTGGGTCCAAAAATAAGAATTATCACATTCAAACTACTTCACATGTATTAGAGATAGAGTTGAGTTCACAAGGAGCTGGGGGAGTAACAATTTAATAAAATTATTGGTAATGCCAATATAGAACTTAATTTTGATACCTATACTCTTAAATTTGGCTAATTTTAAGAGGGAGGAGCTTCTTCTTCCCGCCCTCTTTAAGATTTTTGGTTTTGCAGAAAATATTTTTGGGGAATGTGCTAGTCAATACAAAAGACACTTGTTAATCAATTCAATTTACGAAAATACCGAGCTTTCCATGGCACTAACCTTAGTGTCATCACGCATGTCGTTAGCACCTGAATTTTTGTCAACAATTCAAGCAATTGTCTCTATGAAAGTACAAAAATAGAAAATAGCAAAAACAACAAAAGAGAGCAAAAAAAGAATAGATAAAAAACAAATAAAGAATAAACAAATTTAGAAACCAAAAAAACATTTAGAATATGATGGGGTTTCAAAATGGAGGCTTTTCTGGTTCGTGGCCCAATTCACATAGCTCTCACGAGATAAAATTTCGTCAGGTCCATCAAGCCCAGTCGGTTTCTCTAGCCCACCCTATATGGTAATAAAGCCACGATCCATTCCCAGCCGAAGATTGCTTGAAATCTTGGAATCCAATCATTTCCGACGCCATTCGTCGTCGTCCGCCCTTAACCAGCAATGACATTGGGTCAATTTTTCAATAAGAGGAAATTTAAATAGAAATCTCAAGTCGAATTAGCTGTCGACATTAAATATATTTCTACTAAATTGAAGTTACAAGAGATAAAAGTGGAATTTTCCTTTCACAAGTGACATTAAAACACTGTTTATTCAAGTGAGAATGAGTTGCGGTTGATAAATTTACGCGATTTACACAAGCAGATTTTAAGCCACAAATTCAACGTATGAGCAAATCTAAAGAAAAAAATGCCTTCCTAACGGTAAAAGGGACAAGAACAACTTGCTGGGCCAACAAGTAGATGCTTGCTTTCATGAGAGAGATTGATGTTTTCTTGATTCTGAGTTGTGATTGATTGTTCATGAAGCTAAGAAAAAAAGGGCAAAAGCCATCAAATATCCAAAATTATGCTCACTCTAACACATCTATCTCATTTTTTTTTTTTTTTTTTTTGTCATCAAAGATTTCAAATTATACTTATATGACACGTTTGTTCTCTATCAATAAGTATTGTTAGAAAATTGAAGGTAAACGATATTGACGTAAAATGAAATAAGAACAACTTCGACAAAAAAAATAAAATTATCAAACAAAATCTTGATAGAAGTTTAATGCATCACATTAATATAAATTTAGGATTTTTGACACCAAGAAAAAAATTTAGAGGGATATAATTTTGAGCTTTTGACGTAACAAAAAGAAAAATAAACACGACGAAAACTGAATATAATTTGACATTTTTTGCCGGCTTTCCCGAAAAGGACGGTGGGTTCTTTTTGCCCTTTTATTTTATTTTATTTTATTTTATTTTCAAACTCAATTCCTTAATCATCCAAAGAACAACCACCAGCTTCACCTGTTTGCCCCGTTTTCCCACACAAAATCCGAATTATCTCCATCCACTCCTTCGCTTCGCTTGGCGTCTTTTTTATTCTCCTTTGATTTTCTGTTCATGCTCGCCGCCGCCAATCTTCAAGCTCGGCGTATCGTCTCGGATGACGACGACGACTCGGATTGGCCTCGGCTGCCGTGGTCGACGAAGCGACGCGGGACCGTTGGATTTGCCGAGAGCGAAACCCAAAGAATCTCATCCTTCGAATCGGCGGATCGTATCCAGATGATGATGATGATGATGATGATGATCCATCCAACCTCAGCCTTGGCAATCGGATAAAAGGCTCTTGTAAACAGCGAACGCCACCCCGCATCCCCATTTGCGCGTGGCGTGCACGGGCGAAACGGTGGAATCCGGCGATGAAGTGGGAGCGAACGGAACGAAGCAAGAGTTGACAGCACATGTTCTGGAGTGAATCGAAATTCTTCTTGGAAATGAAACGGCCCTGATAATGGTTCAGTGGCGACGGCGGCGTGAGCCCGGGATGGCCCGGCCAAAGATAAATCTGGTCCAGACATGGACAAGGATAGGAAAGCGACGGCTTGAATCAGAGTGGCCGCGACTCGAGTATGGAATCTGATGGTGTTGTTCACTGTGGGGATGATATACATATACATATACACATATATAGATATATGTATATGTATAGAGAGAGAGACAAATGGAAAAGAAATCTGGTCGGAGAAAAATCTGTCGAGTTTGCAAGGAAGGTGTTTGATGGAATGACAAAGCTGGACTCTGTTTCCAAGGATACCCATTCGAGAGAGAGAGAGAGAGAGAGAGAGAGAGAGAGAGAGAGAGAGAGAGAGAGAATCAGCGAGCTCTATCTGGCGTGCGAGCAAGTTCGAGTTTGAGAGTGCATGATGTTGTCGATTCTAATACGAAAAACCATTGCCAGAGGCTTGGATGCTGTGTTGTCGAGAGAGGCTGAGGAAGAGTTGTGCCGCAGAAATGCCTTTAGGTAGTAATGCTACTATGCAGGGAAAGAGATGACTGTGAGAGAGGCTCTGAATGCTGCGTTTGATGAGGAAATGTCTACAGATTCTAGAGCACTCTTTGATGTGTCTATGCTGCGTTTGATGAGGTTCTTCTAGAGTCTTTTTTTTTTTTTTTTTGGCAGAAGTATGGACCTGAGAGGGTTGTTGATCACAGAGGCTGGTTTCGCTGGAGTTGAAGTCGGCGCTGCTTTCTATGGTCTCAGGCCTGTTGTGGAGTTTATGACATTCGATTTAGCTATGCAGGCGATTGAACAAGTTATAAATTCTGCTGAAAAGATGAACTACATGTCGGCTGGCAAAACATCAGTCCCTATAGTTTCAAGAGGAGCTGCAGCAGGAGTCAGTGCCCATCACTTCCAAGCCTCATGAAGATGTTGCCATCCCACCTGGAGGAAGCTTTACCGGATCTGGCCTCGTTAGATCACTTGTCACTCTCAGGATCTATCAGACGTGAGAATGGCCCAGGGCGTGCAAAATGAGAGTTGCTCATGATCCGTGCAACATTTCTGGTATGTCCCTCCAACCAAAGTGCTTCCTCATCCTCTGGTTTTTTCAGATTGGCAGTCACTAATTTCTTAACACAGATTGTTTAGTTGCATTATTTGAATGCCTTGTTGTTAAGGCTTGAATATTTTGCATGGTTGCAAATTTAATCGGTGTTTACTCAAAGTCTCCTTTTCAGTTGATATTAGTATTATGATGGGATCAACATAAGCACAGAAAAATGAGATAATACATGGTGCATATGCCCATGATAACATCGTTGATGCAGGATGGGACCATTGTTATTGCTCTGATTAACTCAGCTTGTAATTTTTGGTTTTAGCCTCAGAAATTTTCATGTCTCCTTCTTTTGTTCAAAAGGGTAAGCAACCATTCACACATTCTGGACATGCTCGTCCTGTTCTGAAGTAGTAATTGCTTTTGCTATTCGATGTCTCTTTGCCCTCATAACTTTGATGGGTGACCTATTGTTGCATAGCTTAATTGCTGTTCTCTAAATTGTTGTTCCATTTGATAATGAGGGTAATTAGTCGATGATTCAGTCTTGTCGAATTCAATTTGTTGATTATGTGCTCAGCTATTCTAAGGGTTGAATTAATTTATTTTGAGTCTCTGTTGCTTCATGGTTATTAGTATCAATATTATGAGTTGTTTCATTTTGTCCTAAAAAAGGGGTTGGGAGTTAGGAAATTAGTAAGCTCCAAAAGCTCATTCCTAGGCGACTTCTTTGTTGATGATAGGCCAATTGCTGCATTTGTTTTTGTATACATGTATCTTATGATGGCAGATTAGCATAAAGACTCTGTGGAAATACAAAACATGGAGATCTGAGGAAGTGTCTTTATGGATTTTCAATAAATGTGGGGAAGAAAAAGCACATTGTTACGTGGAGGTACCCAAGTAACAAGTAATGATAAGCATATGGTATTGAGAAGCTATTGCACAAAGAATGCAGGCTTTGGGGTGATTATCTTTGTTCATTCATTCATGCAGACATTGCCTACATGCAAATGAGTTTCTCTTTGAAATGCACATCAACCGGAAGAAAAGGACAGAGACAGAGCCCCTCTGACAATTCTATAGCTCTTGATGAACTTCACTGTTGGAACCCTAAGAGTTGCTCTTTGCTTTTCTGAATATGTTGCTTAATAAATCCATCCGGAATATTTTGCACATTTACATGTTTGAACGACCAAGCTATGAAATTATATAAGTGAAATGAGAAATCCAAAGATAAAATCAGAGGGCAAAGAGCAAGAAGGTAATGATTTGAAGTCAAAGAAATCCAAGGATAAATTTATCTGTTTGAAAGTGCTCAAGGATGAAAGATATTAATAGCTAACATCATTTTCTAATACATGTTATTATGAGTATCATTTTAGTTTTCTATTGGATTATATATAAACACAATATAAATGAAAAAAATCTCCAATGAGTGGACATCTACTACTAAAGCGGTCATGGTATTGTTAGTCCTAGCAATCATAGTTGAGCTCTAGGTATACCGATGACGATTTAAGCTCAAGATCTTATCAGACAACTCATCAAAGATGTGGGATCACCATTTTGAAAAAAAGGATAGTTATAAATCGAATTTGTGGGCTAATTTAGGAGTAATGAGAGGTCTTGGAAGTGTAAGACCATGAAAAACTAACTCAGAATGGCTCAATAAGCTGCTCTTCCACGTTGGGGACTTTCTTATGATATGATATCATTTGGCAGCATGGCCGAGGGTAAGGGGGCTGACTTGAAATCCATTTTCCACAATGGAACAATGAGGAATTTAAGTTTTGTTTATTTCGTTAAAAACAACTTCTTCTTTTTTTGAATTTTCTAACGTTCATTTCACAAAAATGAACTAAATGGAAAACATTTTTCATCAACAAAAAAAGTCTTCTATAATAGGGGAAAATATTTTTTACTTTTTAAGTTTGGAAAAGATTTTTCTCACTCACTCTCTCTTATCTCACACCCATGTTATTCTTGCTATCTTTCTTCTTCTTCTTCTTTTCTAAATTATTTTTCTTTTTCTTTTTTTTTCTTTTGTACCAGCCATAGGCAAGTCCCTAGTTTGCCAACCTTGGGCTTGCCAGATCGACGAGCTAGGCTCACCGCTCGCCAATCGAGCAAGCCTATGGTGAGCAGTTCGCTTGCTCGCTGATTTAGTGAGACCCAAGCCCTCAAGCTCGGGCCTTGCTAGGTCAGCGAGCATGAGCCTTTGGCTTGTTGACTTAGCAAGGCTCAAGGCCTTGAGCTGCCAACCATCGCCATGGCCACAACGATGGACTCAAGAAAAAGGAGGAGGAAAAGAAAAATAAAAGGAAAAAAATAAAATAAAAAAAAAAAAGTAGAAAGAAAAACAAAAATCAAAAAATAAAAATTTGATTTTTAAAAAAAATGAAAAATTGTTAAAATGAATGCACAAAGGGAAATCAAATTAAATTTTCCAAACCAAATGGAAAATATTTTTAGTTCATTATCAAATTTCAAACAAATAAAAAAAGTCATTTTCAAAAAATCCTTTCTTGGATTAAACACAAAAAAATCATAAAAATTGTTCGTAAAACAAACAAAGATTGTAAAATCCCAAATTAGTATACTAGTCAATTGTCACGTGTCATTTAACTTAATAATTTGACAAAAAAATTTAAGGGAAAACTGAAAGGAAAAATTGTCAAGTGTACTAGTTTGGGGTAAATTTAAGGGTGTGTTTATATCGTTTAGGATTTTTGGTTTCAAAAAAATAGTTTGGGGTAAATTTTCACAAATTGTTATTTTTGGGGTTTTTTGTTCTTAACCCTAAAAAATAAAAAATAAAAAATTAATTTTTTTAAAATAAAGAAATTGTTAAAATGAATGCACAAAGGGAAATCAAATTGAATTTTCCAAACCAAACAACAGAAAATATTTTCTACTTCATTATCAAGTTTCAAACAAATACAAAAATATAGTCATTTTTCTAAAAATGGTTTCTTGAAAATACACTTTTTGGAAATGTAATATTTTCCGTGAAACGAACGCATTCTTAGTAGACATTGTGTAAAAAATTGTTTAATTGACTAACCATGAATAAATGTAGCATTGATTGGTAATTGCTTTTTGCCATGCATATCATATGAATGCTCTTTGCAAACAATTGTGGTTGTAAAGAAGAAGAACTCAAGAGAAACAAGACCCTAAAGCATCGATGCTCTTCAAAATTGAAATAATGAAAGATCAATAATCATCATCTAATAAATATTTTCTTGTGATAATAGTCCAAAAGTTTTTCTAAGTCAAAGTCGAGAAATCTTTTTGCAAATCATTCAAGTCTAGTTCCTCCATTTTCATATAGAGGAAGCTAAAAACAAGAAAAAGAAAAGTGTCGATTTTGCTTTATAAGTTAGGATATAAAGTTGCCAAATTATCCTCAAATAAAAGTCTAAGCTTGTGGGCCCAATTTCACGTTTTTTGATCCCTCCATTTCTTCCCCTCCTCCCATTCCGCCAAGTCATTGCTATCGCCCTTGACACTAGTGTTGCCACTGTTGAAAAGTCCGATCTCCGATGTACCCAAGGATTGGCAGCCATACGGCAACACAAGCGTAGCCCCAACGGCAGGCCGTTCCTCCCCTTTTCACCACACAGCTCCTCCCCCTCCTCTTGTTGGATTTGAGGGGACGAATGGATTGCATTAACCCTCCTTTTGATTCAAAGGCAAGAAATTAACCCTTTTTTGAAATTATGATTTTATGCAGATAATTCTGATTGAAAAGAAGAAGACTTCAAGATAAATAAGATTATAAAGTATCGAAACCCTTCCAAATGAAAATAACAAAAGATCAATAATCATCATCCAACAATTTTTTCTTTGATAATAGTCCAAAAGCTTTTCCAAGTCGAAGTCCACGAGTCTTTGTGCAAACTAGCTCCTCCATTTTCCAAGGAAGTTTAAAATCAAGAAAAAGAAATGTACGGAGATTTTCACCTCATGTGGATTAGACAATAATGATGGGGCCCACCATCAGAACCCTCCTCATCCATTTTATATTTCCAGGGACCGCAGAGAGCGCCCTTGCACAAGGGCAGGATTACCATGCCAGCATTTTCCGCTGCTAAAAATAGCCATTACGCAATTCAAGAAAAATTCCAAATAGAGAGCTGAAATCAAGTCATTTATTTATCAAAAAATGCAAAATAGATTTCATTTTAAATAAAAACATGAAATGATCCAATTAATATCAAACAAAGACCTTTAACAAAAAGAAATTATCAAATACAGATTCGAGTTCGTCCATGGTCCAAATCTTCATTGTGATGCGATCGACATTCTCACTATTTAAATGAGGCAAGTTTGTTTGAAATTTATAATACAACAAAATTAAAGAAAATTCCAGGATTAAGTCTTCTTTCCAGTTTCCTCTTCCCGGTCCCTTCCATTGCACTCCTTAGAAACTCCTCCATCGCTTCATCTCCTTCCTCTCACGCCGAGCCATCAAAAATTGAAATAATGAAAGATCAATAACCATCACCCAACAAGCGTTTATGCAAATCTTTGAAGTCCAGCTCCTCCATTTTTATACCACCATCATAACCCCCCTCACCCTTTCCATTTTCATGTTTGAGGACTGCGTGAGTTAGTATTTCTTGCTAAAACAGCCATTACATAATTTAAGAAAAATTTCAAATAAAAATCTAAAACAAGATCATCGTTTGTTTTTTTTTTCAAAAAACTAGTTTAGAGTGGATTTCGTTGTAAATAAGAGTGTGAAATGATCACGTCAATATCAAATAAGAATTTGAACTTACGAACTGGTCAATATTCATTGCAATGGGACATTTTCTAGCAATTTAAATTGAAGCAATTTTGTTTGAAATTTGTTATTGGGTAAAAAAAAAAAAAAATCCCAAATGAATCGGGATTACATTTTTCCTTTTCAATTTCATGTTTTCCGATCCCTTCTGCTGCACTTCTTGGAAACTCCTCCATTTCTTCCCTCCTCCGTCTCACACCAAGCCGTCACCGTCGTTGGGATGTCCGATCTCCGATGTATTCGAGGATCGAGAGCCACCACAGCATCGCTGCTGTAGTCCCTACGGCAGGCCGTTCCTCCTCTTTACACCATGCGGCTCCTCCCCCTTCCCCTTCCCGTAGGTTTTTTTTTTTTTTTTTTTTTTGAAGTTGCTTCTGAGGCAAAATTGAGATCTTGGAATTTGACGTTTTTTGATTTTATGATGGAGATTTCCATTATATTGATATCATTTTGTCCTTTGATTGGTGATGACATTGCAGCGAGTTTCCGCATTGGGGTTACTGCCAAATCGGAGTATTGGAAAACTCTTCCGGTAAGATCGGTTGAATGAGTTGCTCATCCGATCGCTTTACTCGCAAACCATAGTGGTTTTGATGAATCACTTTCGCCTTACGCTTGTGGTGTTTATGATCTTTTGTCATTGTCTTGATCGGGGCTTCTATCTACATATTTTCATCGATGAATCTTTTCTCGGTATGTAATTTCTGTATCTTTAGATATGTGTCGGATGCAATGACTTTTGATGCTAAATTTAGAACGGATCACGTGATGCTCTTGCCTTTCAAATTTTTGGTTAAGGCCTTTTAGTTCAACTCGGCCGATTGGGCTGTCTCTCACACTAACTGGTTTTAATATATATCCATAAGTGCTAAGTTCCAATACAACTGTAGAGAAAAATAATGATCACAAGACTCCACTTAAACAAGCTTTCACCGCACACTTCTCTCTTGTCCCTATGGCCCATTCTCTATGGAAGTAAGTAATATGATGATTAATGTTTAAGTAGTTTCATTCATTCGTTAATAGTTGATGGAGCATCTGTTGTTCCAGGAAATTTTGATTGAGCAGCTCCATTGGTGGCTTTTCAAGTGTAGGATGGAAATAGATTTTTTGAGTGCTTTAGTAATATATGTCATTTAAATTTGATACCTTGTCTTTTCTGTTTCAAATGGAATAGTATGGCAGTTTCACTATTCTTGGATTGGCTTCTCCTTAATAAGACCAATGTGATCTCTATAAGTGTAAGTGACCAACGAGATAGAAGTAGAGGTCCTTTTACACTCTGTTTCAATTGACATAGATATTTTCCACGCATATCGCCATTACAAGATTTGGACATTGCGGTACCTTTGTGTTCTGCATGACACGAAGCTGGGGTAGCACTTGAAAACAGACTTCAAGATAAACACAAAAGGCCCAGCAAATCCTGTTAATGATATGATGGTGTGTTGAGGGTGAATCACTAGAGACAGCACAACACATGGAATCACCTCCATTAAATGCAAAAGGGGAAAATTCAACAAATGTAAATATACCAATAACAAATAAAATTTAATGGATACAATTAGAACCTGGTTCTCACAACTCTATGTTCAAATTCTACGATTTAGATGCCTCGGAGTATATTACCAGCTCAAGTTAATGATCAACAGAATTGGAAAAGGCAAAAAGGGAGTAAATCATAATTATTTGGTCAAGTTCAAGCTCAAATAACTAGCAGGCTATAACCCTTATAGGCATTACAAATAGGAACAGAGAGAGAAGTTGGAGGGAATGTTTTGGTTCTACATGAATCTCTTCAACCAAGAGGTTGTAATGCTGTTTACTTGTATGTTGATGTGTGTTCATTGCTGATGTAGTCAAGTTTGAATCATGAAAAACAGGGTGGTTCACAAGGTCCACTAAGCGTTTTAAATGTATGCATTATAAATCTAACTCCTATGCATGCATGGGTTCTTTACCCTCCTAACATTGCATTGTTGAAGTTATTAACGTGTTTTGACCAGTTTTGATTGGAATCAAATCACAGAGGTGTGTTCAACTGAGCTAATCATTCAAGATGATGTCCATCCGAGGCGTGTTTGAAAAAGCACTTTTCTATGTGCTTCCAATCCTCATAGCAAAGTCTCTTATTTCTAGACATAGCTTTCCTGCTGAACGCTACATATTACGGAGGTTTGGTTATGTTTCCTTTATGGTTTCTCAGATTTTCTAGGTTTGCAGTTTGGGTGAGCTTCTTAGCCACATTGGGTTTACCTCATTGAATATTGCAGCATTTCCTAGATATATCCTCCATAATTCTCTTCCTTCTGCTTTGCAGGCATAATGATACCAGCCTCGAAGTGCCCTTGTGGTTTCTTTTATATTTTAAGGAAGTCTCTTTCATATGTAGCTTTTTGACTGCTTCATGAGGAAGTACTGAGTGTACTAACAATGTAGGTATGACGTGGATTATACAAATATCACCAGCAAGAGTGACCACCCCATGGGCTATCATTTTGTTCATGCTCACAGGTCTGTTCTTGCTCAGTGTCAAATACTCTTACTTGAGAAACTGATATAAATTGAAAGAAAAATGAAGCAAAGAACAGGGTGGAAGTCCGACCTCCAATGTACCTGAGGATTGAGTACCACCACGGCAATGCCACTGTAGTCCCTACAGCGGGCTGTTCCTCCTCTTTTCACCACACAGCTCCTCCCTCCTCTTCCTGTAAGTTTTCTTAGCTGCTTCTGAGGTGAAATTGAGGTCGTGGAATTGGACATTTGTTGATTGACTTTCGATTGATGCTAGATTCAATCCATTATATTAATATCATTTTTCCTTTCTTTTAAATGGTGATGATATTGCAGCAAGATTTTGCATCAAGATTGCTGCCAAACTGAAGTATCGGATAATTCTCCAGTAAGATCAGTTGAACGAGAATTGTTTTGTAGCTCATTCCACATGCAGATCATATTAAAAAAAAAAAAAGATCAGAATCATGACAAATGGGGAGGTTCACCGGTCCACTAAATGTTTTAAGTGTATGGGCATATAACTTCTGTGCATGCATGGGTTCTTTACCCTCCTAACATGGCATTGTGCAAGTTATTAAATCACATAGGCATGTTCTGCTCAACTAAGCAATCATTCAGCTTTGCTGTCCATCTAAGGCATGTTCATTAAAGCAGTTTTCTACGTGCTTCTCATTTGTAGACATAGCTTTCCTTGCTGAATGCTACATATTACAGAGGCTGGATTACGTATATCATTCATGGCTTTTCAGATGTTCTAGGTTTGCAGTCTGGGTGAACTTCTTAGCTATGTTGGTTTTACCTCATTGAATATTGGAACATTTCCTAGATATACCTTCTATAGTTCTCTTCCTTCTGCTGTGCAGGCACTAATGATACTGGCCTTGAAGTGCCCTTGTGGTTCCTTCTTTAATAAGGATGTCCCTTTTATATGCTGTTTTTGGTTGCTTCATGATGAAGTACTGAGCATACTAATAATGTAGGTACGACATGGATTAGACAAAATATCACCATCAAGAGGGACCACAGGTTTATTCTGGCTCAGTTTCAAATACTCTTAATTGAGAAACTGATATAAATAGGAAGATAAGCAAAGAACAGGGTGGGAGTGCAGAGGGAGAAGGATACTTCAGGTGGGAGCTAATCGAAGTAAGTAAGCGTGTATCCCTTTTGTTTATGCAAAGTAAAAGGCACCAATAGTAGCAGCCACCCATACCTACAAGAACCAAAGAAAGAGAGAATGAAGTACTAGCATACATAGTACGCATCTTGTGACAAAATTGACATTTACTAAATTGATAGTTATGAATAGTAGATACCCACCATCAAAGCACCTAATTTGATGCAATGCAAGAAGTGAAGCGACGCTATAAATTGAAGAACTACCGTTCAGCAAGTCCGAAAATATTGGAGCATGCAACACTGCAGCTGTATCAACACAGTAGAAGACTTTTCGATCCAGCCAAAATAGGAAGAGAAAACAAAAAGAATCTGTTCACAGCAGTTCATTTAACATAAAAAGAGACATTAATCAGAAACTGGGAGACAAACATAATCACAGAAAACAATCATAAACGAATGAGTTTGAAATGTTATAGAAAGAAAGAAAAAGAAAACTGTAGATACGCTAGTGAATATCCATTCATCACATTCTACTTTAGCTTGATAAATGTCAAAATGAGAACACAAAGAAGTGCTACAACACCTTCTTTGAGTGCCACCACATCCTGTATTTTTGCACTAGTTAAAAATCTGGGATTGCGCACAGGTTAAAACAACAGATTTTTAGCCACCGGTCAAAAGATAGAGAGTAATTTCTCGGAACGCCCAAAAGGAAAAATATATATATTTTACGCTATCATTTCTTCTATTTTCTCCTAGACCTATAATAGGAGAAATTACAGCTTACAATGAGGTTGTTTGGTTTCCCTAGATTTCACATGAGAAAACCCAGGCAGAACACTTGCACGTAATCAAGTCTTGATTTCACCTTTGCCTACAGCAGAAACTTCAACAGTTGAAGATGGATACATGAGTAGCTCATCTCTCTGACATACAAATTCAAAAACTAACACTTACCTACGATTCCAAAGCAGAAGCAGACTGTGTAGTCCTATATCAAATGATTTCAGATATTTATTCCCCAAAAGTTTTCAGCTCAACCTTCAAAGACTGAGCCAAAATGGCGGCAAAAGATCGCATAACGCTCATTCAGCAGGTTTTCATTCAACTGAAGATGGGGAGAAGGCGGTGATTGCGGCTACGAGTGGCCCCTCGGTTGAAGAGGAAAAGGAGATTGATTGATGGGAATTTTGCGAAAGTTTGATCGGATGAGGCTAGGCCAGAAGTTAAAGTGTGGACTTGTGTTGGAATTGCGTTATATATCCAAAAGAACACAAATATTACTATTACTTACTTAAAGAACAATATTAAACGCACTAAGACTGACCTTCAAAATATAAGACCTACTTATTTAGGGTAAATCAATTGTGATGACTGAATTATATAGCGCATTTTTGCAATCAATCATTAAATTTTCATTTCAATCGCGGAATGAACTTCAGAATTTGTAACTAATGAAACCCGACCAAATTATGGCCGATCCATGGATGCATCTAAAATTTTTCTTAGTGGGGGCAAACTTCAATAAGTAATGATTATTTTAGTAAATAAACCAATGCCCTTGAGCGTAAAAATATGTGATGAAATTACCATTGTGTCAGTAAAAAAAACGAAGTTACCTTGTGTTGGTTTGGTTCGAAATTGGCCTAGTTGTGTTGGTTTGGCTTGCTTATGGCAACTAGATTTTTCATGACTAGATAAAATAGCTTTATTAGATTACGCTTTGAGAACCTTCATCAATTTGCTTAATTGCTGGGTTCCAAATTGAAATGATTCAGTCTCGTCAAAATATTTCCTGCTCTGCTGTTCATTATGGACTCAGTTTCAAGAAATCTTTAGAAAATGGTGATGGGAATAAAAACTTCTTCGTTGATGGATTTAGATACTTAGCATGATCACTTTAGCTTCTCCCAATTATATAAGTGAAATGAGAAATCCAAAGATAAAATTGGAGGGCAAAGAGTAAGAAGGTAATGATTTGAAGTTGAAGAAATCCAAGGATAAATTTATTCATTTGAAAGTGCTCGAGGATGAAAAATTAATAGCTAACATCATTTTGTTAATACATGTTATTAATGGGTATTGTTCTAGGATTATATTGGCTTCAACTATAGACACTGTATAAATGAAAAAAAAAAAAAATCTCCAACAAGTAGACATCGACTGCTAAAACGGTCGCCGTATCACCGGTGCTAGCAATTATAACTGAGCTCTAGGTATACCGGTGACAAATTAAGCTCAAGATCTTATCAAACTACTCATATAAGATGCGGAATCACCATTTTGAAAAAGGATAGTTATAAATCGAATTTGTGGGCTAATTTAGGAGTAATGAGAGGTCAGGAAGTGTAGGACCATGAAAAACCAACTCAGAAATGCCTATATCTATTGTTAAAATTTAACATGGGACAATAGTATAACAAAAAGAATGAAATCATAACTTAAAAATCTAAACAACAATCAACTGATCGCATAAACATATCAAAAAAATAGTGCACAAGCCACTTTCAAATTATTAGTGTATGAGACATCCTTGCACAACTTTTTTTGTTACATAGATGGTGTATATGATATAATTGCGTCAAATATGTTATTTTTAAATTTGTGCTATCACAAACATTTCAATTCTTTTTTCGCAAATGCGCAGACGTGCATGCTCCTTCGCTAGTACATAGTACAAAGGAAAATCCCCAAATGATAAAGCCAACTAGATTTCTTATTAAATTGTTTTATTTCATTATGATTGAGAGAATTTCATATTTAGTGATGGATTGCGGTTTATGAACAGCTTTGGATGGTTTTCTCCCTAGAGCACGAAACTGCCAGTCCATTTAAGTCAATAATCACATCTAAAATGTTAATATTTTAAAAGAAATAAAAAGAGAATTTATAATACTTGATATAGAATTACTAGTTTAGGTCGACGAAAATGGCATACACAAGGAAGAATGAAGATCGTCTGCTACGAACTGTGCTACATGAAGAAGATCCTCACTTGGTTTCTGACCGTAAATGAGCAAAATATATGAGAAATCCTCTCTCTTTATCTCGTCGCAACTTTCCTCGCATGCCTAGCCCAACCATGATAGCCTCTGAAGCCAGCCACCGTCATCAGGGACACAGAAACTCCATCGCTCCTTCCCTATCTTTGTTGGCCCTCGATCTTCTCTCTCTCCTCGACGCGCTGACCATGAACTTGTGGCAGTGCTGTGTTTGTGGATCCCGACGGGACTCTACGCCGCGCATCAAGCTCTGCGTCCCCGCTGTCAACGTCTTAGTTTTAATTGCGATGAGATTTTGTATGCCCTTCTTCCAGATCTGTTCTTCATCCTCGTCGAATCTCGGAAAATCAAAACTGAGATGGCTAGATGCGATGAGATGTCGACGGTGGTGGTGTGGAGAGAGGGAAGGAGAGAGAACTGAGTAAGCGATAGAGCGAGCTACACGGAGCCCCGAGCTGATGGCGTGACGCGAACAAAAACCGTGGCAAAGGATCTTTATCGCTTAGTGCGCACATAGAAATTTCCTAGGTTGGATAACAGTTGCATGAATTCGATTAACATAAAAGTTTCCTCAGAAAGAAAATAAAAACAATATAGCTTGCATGAATCCCGATTAGTCACACATCATCCAGAATTTTTTATTGTTCAGTAGAGTTTAAATTAGACTATGTTTTCAGTTTTTTTTTTTAAAATGCTCCTTCACTTTTCCGACGCCAACTTAAGTTTTGTTCACCACTGAATGGTGATTCAGTCTTTCAAGTTAATCTAAGATGCAAATTGGGAATTTCAAACGTCTACCATGTAAAGTGGTGTGGGAACTATGAACCAACCGTGAAGGTATTGGAAAGTTTTATATGGACTAAATTTAAGGCAAATATAATATTTGATTCAATTATACCTTGTGTGAATTTTAGGAAATAAGCAAATAGAAATAAGACATTCATATATATATAATTCTACTTTATACAAGGTTGTGAGATGAAGGGTTGCATTATAGGGATGTCAAGAATATTTGTCTTGTATGACAAACCTTGAAGTAATGAAAACAATGAAGATTCGCATTTAGTCAAGATTCCAAGACTGATGGAGAATCACTAAGTTATTTTTGCCTATGTCATAATAATGGCTGGACGATTAGTTGGAATTGCTCTAAAGTTTGATTAAAGCAAAGATTCATTTGACATGATTAATGACTAAGAGATCGGCTACCTAACCCAAAAAATAATAATAAAAAATGAGGCAGTGCCCTATTAGAACGAGTCCTTTCTATGGTCAGATTCCAATCTTGCGTTTCTAAACATAAGTGAATGAAAGAACCACATATGCTAGATGGCACCAAGAATTGACAGCTTACGTGGGCGTTTCGGAGTATGTCTCGATTGATACGAGGCTTACTACCGAAACTGAGGGGTCCAACTATCCTGGCTAAGCCATTTGGTGATGTGGACTCCTTTGGCCATGGAGTGTGCAGTCGGTTGTTGACCTAATGGACCATTGCCGGCCGCATGAATATCGCCCCGAAGCAAATAACAAAAGTTCGTCCACATGCCGCCGGAGCACAATTCAAGATTGCAGAATCATGTATAAGTACTACGATTTCACCGAGTAACTTAGGACTTGTAAACAAAAGATCAATTCATATTTCAAAGGGGGGAAAAAGTTTGCCACTCCCTGGCTTTCCGAGTCAGCCCCTTTTCATAGCAACTCTCTAAAACTCTCACCAGCACTAATGTCAAATGCTCATCACAATTCCACATGCTAGACGCAAACTCATTGTGGTTATACCCAACCCTCATATGTTGCCTACATGTTATATTAACTCGTGACATCGATCCATGCAATAACACCTTTACTTTGTAAGACCTAGATGGATCCACAAGATAATTGATACTATAGGAATAAAGTAGCAGTCTTGAAAATACACAGATCACCTATATGAATATCATGATGGTGTTTCAAGGAATCATACGCATCACTAGCTCTTTCCTTTTGTGCACCACAATGAGCTATGCAGTAGATACAACCTGTCAAAGATAATCTATAGCAAGCAACGGTATTTCCCTTTGGTTCCATGCGCAACTATAGTGAAAATCATCCTAGAGGACTTGGGCACTAAGATGGCGAGGATTAGTACAACTACTATAGCATGTATAATGATTCCACCACAGTGTGTTGCATGGATGGAGCATGTAATGGTGCGCTTCAAGGCCCAGGCTATACACCATGCATCAATTCTATGAGAAATCAACTCAAGTACGAGCACAGTGATATTATCATGCTGAAATTCAACTCAAGGATTGTAGAGTTAAGAAGGATGCCTATTCTTTCACTGAATGACGTCTCAATATTAAGCAAATAAATGATTGTAGTAGAGTTCAATGTGAAATAATTTTTTGGCCAGATAATGGAATGTTGCCTCTGTTGACACTTGAATTTTTGCCAACAAGTTGAACATGCACTGTGGTAAAAATAAATATAAAAATAGTAAATAAAATAAATAAAAACCCAAACAAAAAAAGAGGAAAAAAAAGAGAAAGTAATGAAAAACTGTCCAATTCAGTCAGAATTGACAGGGCCAGGTCCGGTCTGTTGTGCCTGATCCACAAGCGCAGCCCAGACCGTACCAAGCCCATCAGAATAAGCCTCGGCCCGTCAACCCATTCGCGCCAGACCCCATATAATTTGCAGTCAATTGAAAATTAAAAGCATCAATGAAAGGACCCGATTAGCGCACTTTTATCCATGAATGGCATGTATATACGTACGTAGGAGACAACCACAACGAAATTATGTAATACGTAGTACGATAGGCATTCAGAGGCTAACAAAAAGGATAAAAAAAAAAAAGAGGAGATACAAATTATTCCCCATCTTTTTTGTCACATTGTTGTTTTTCAATATGATGAGAAATGTAATAATTAATTTGTTGGAGTATGTGGGGATTTTCGAGTCGATTACTGAATCATCTGTGAATACGCTATGTAAGGAAGAGATGCAAACGGGGAAAAGATTATGAATTGCACGAATCCAACAAATTCAAGGATATAATTTAATAATACAAACCCAACAAATCAAAGGTTATAATTGCATAATGTTCAATAGGAGTAAATCCATCTTCATTTCGTACCCGTGTAGGGAACATTTGTAAGGCAGATATAAAGTGGAGAACCTCTAATTTTTTGTCTTCATTTTTTTCAATGTCTTTCACGGATCATGAGCACGGCAATGAAATTAATTATCGACCAGCCGTGTGAGAGAGTTTTAGACGTTTAAGATCACACATCGATCTTTAATGGGAAAAGGATGAGCAACATGGGCAAATTAATCTTTAGGGCAATGGCAAGATTGATTGAAATAAATGCGACATTGATGGATCGAACTTTATAAAGAGGCTGGCCTAAATAGAATGAATATCTAGAATAAAGGATCTTGACTTGGCTGAAAATGCTAACCTTGACAATGGTGTCATCTAATCCATTTAGCCAAATGTTAAATGCAACCAACATCTTTACGCGCTCGTAAAGGAAGAAGGGAATCAAGGCCTGCCACGAATTCATCTACAACAATTTCATCTCTGCGCACATCACATATAGGCATTCTAGAGGCTTCTTCATCAGTTTTCCCTTCTCCATCGTCCTCCAGACATCGTTAGCCGCCACCGTAGCCACTCCGCCATCGCCAACTTCACTGCAGCAAGGCCTCCTCTCATTCTGCTCTTTTTTCTGATCAAGACAGCCGAAAGAGCATGGACCCTTGGTCGCTCCCCCTTCGCGGCCTCAATCGTCGATGTCGACACCTCCAGGGACTTCGTCTCCGATCTGATCACCGATCGACGTCAAAACCTCACTCTCATCAAGGTAAATTCCACACACTCTGTTTCTGCCGCTTATGAAAAAAACAGAGCCCATGAGCTTTAGCTAAGAATGTTCGTGAGTCAAATAGCTGGAGTGGATATATTTGGGGTACATTTGTTTCCGGATAAATTCTCCTATTTTGTTTTCACTAAAATTAAAAAAAAAAAAGATAAAAATGGTAGACAAAGGCAAGTCTCAGTTGGGCGATTACATTTTAAGAATGATTTTATTTGAATTTCATTTTATTCATGTTCTTCGGGTTTAGGGAGGTCATATCTCTTGAATCTTGAAATAAATTGAAATTTTACATTGTGTTTTTCTTAGATGAAATGGATAAAGAAAAAAAAATGAAAATAAATGATTTTAAAAAAATCCCGTTTGCTTTAATATTAGGATTACATTATAGGGTCACTTTGACGTATATCTTCATTAGGCTTGGTTTTAATTTCCGGACTTAACTTATGAGATTTTTTGTCTTGAGGCTTGATAATGAGACAATATATATTCTATACCCAAAATTGTATCGAGTTGAATTCTCGGACTTTAATTTTCGTATTTGCTTACTTTCGATCCCTTGATTATGAGCTTGGTTTATTAGGTGATGTTTTCATTTACTATGTTTTGATTATGTGATTTAAATCCAAGGGCAGTCATTGCCATGAGGATTTGACCACATTGTTTTTTTTTTTCCAGATATATTTGCCTCACCGCAAGTTGCAAGATAGAATACCTGGATTTAAATTGCTTGCTAGTTTGAGGGCTATGCACACACCTTGCTCTTTCAGCTTTACCTAGCGTCGATTGCAAACAAAAGAAGAGAAGAAAGCTTTCAATCTCTAGGCATACCTTGTTATGGGCGACTAGTGTCTACCGGCATAGAGACCTAAAAACAATAGATCGAGTCTTTCTAATGGTCTAGCTTTTGAGACCTATAGGCACAACACCAACGTCATTTTCCAGCACAATCATATCCTATATGACCGATTCAGTTTGTTTCCATTAGCTTGACATTTCCGAGATCCCCCAACACATACAGATTCTGTACGGAATTTGAATCAAACAAGAGAACAACACAGTCGCATGGGGAGGTTTAGCTCGTAGATTATGACTCACACCTCGAAAATCTTGTGACGAGCAATTTGAGCATCTGTCTCTCCCCAAACTCTCTGCTAAAATTAACGCGAATGGGAACTGCCATGAACTTCGCAAACTCACAAAGCTGAGGATGCTTAGGTGAAAGCAATTCATCCCCCAAGACTCCAAGCTCAGACCGAAACATCATGGCTGTCGCGGACGTCTTCCACTTTCATTGAGACAAATCCACAATAGCCATGGCTCTGTTCCTCGCCATTGGCATTCGGGGTCGATGGTGGATATTCTATCTCGGACGAGCTTTTATCAAGTACGATTTCATGGATTCATTCTAACCCTACCAAACCATTTCATCACAATTTTCCCAATTCCATAGGCCAAATAATTGCACCATTGGATGCTCTCAGAAATTCTCATCATATTTTCTCATGAACCTCTTTGAAGTTCCCCATGGGAAAAAATAAAACCCATGATTTTAATAAGCCTACGGAACTTGATTTCGAATTTAAAACGAAGAATGACATAACAGAATGCAGAAAATAAATTTTCAGCATTCGGGAGATAATGCTGAGAATTTCTTTCTCCTCCCAGTAGAACAAATTGTACAGTTTATGGAACATTACTCCAAGAAACCGCCAAAGAGAGCAACCTACACTTGGCGATCTCAAAGTAACATAGATGTAGACGGAATCATCTTTGCAAGACAATTTGCAGGAAGAACTAAACAAGTATCGACCATCTAACAGACAAACATGCATTGCAGTGAATGTTGATTTGTGATTCAGATTGTTATTGTGAACACTTCACGGTGAGCACTTCAGTGACGATCTTACAAAGCACTTGTAGCGTGCATATTGACACGCCAGCAGTGAATTTGACAATAAAAATCACACAAAAATGCCTGAGTCTCTCTTCATGAAACTAAGAACGAAGAAGAAGATTATAGTGTTTATTTTATCCGATGCACGAAGGACTATCGGATGAGAGGAAGAGGTTGTCTGAGACGATGATGCTGAGGATCGGAGCCAGCGAAGGAGAAACGAACAAGTTCAGAGCAGTCCGAGCAAACTCACTGGAAAACAGGTGCTAACAGAGCTACGGTCTGCCGGTGGAGCAATGATCGGAGACGATGCTAACGGTGCCGGGAGGTTTGTTGAAGGTCACCATACGAAGCAAGAAGCCGAGAGAGATAACTCTCTGGACGTTCAGAAACCTCTGAGCCTCCCCACCGTGTGTGATTTGTGCTGAGTGCATAAGAGTTCTGGCTGGCGATGGAGGATGAGCGACGGTGGCAACCGGTGGACTGAGGCGACGGAGAGAGAGCGAAGATGGAGTAGCGTCTGGAAATGGGGTTGATCCGATAGAGAATTTTCTGCTGAGGCTCCCGTTCGTGTGTTCCTCTTCCCGAATGCACGCGCCTCGTGAGCGTCGATGCTCTGCTACTCGGACGCTTGACTTTTGTGGACGAGGTAATGCAGTGGAGAGCAGTACTCTGATCGGGACGATTATGCTGTGGCGTTCTACACCATCCCGTGCGATCTGAGGTCCGCTGTCGCGGAAAAGGGGTTCGACTACTACGCATGCTTCTTTCCACCGTGGCCGAGTGCTTCGGCCACGGTGCGTGCTGTGGTGTGCGGACGCATGCCAACCGTGCGCGGACATGAGGAGAGTATGAAGAAGAAGGAAAATTTTTTAAATAATAATTAAAATTTGAATTTTTTATAAAATAAAATAATAAAAATAAAAGGAAAATGTGTTTGGTGAAAAAAGTGTTTGGTTTAGAAGTGAAAGAAAGAGGATGGAAAAAAACAGAAAACATTTTCCCACTTTTGAAGAAGTTTTTTCTGTTGACGGAAAATGTATTCCCCAATCAATTAATTTTTCATGAAACGAACGTCGGAAAATCGGAAAACATTTTCTCAAAACTTGTTTTCCGCGAAACAAATGTAGTGTTAATGTGCACATAGAAATTTCTTAAGTTTAGAACCGTAGGAAACTCACATGAATCAGTTTTTTCACACCAACAGTTGCGGGTCATCTTTTGCAGTATCTCTCACTGCTGAGAGAAAGAATGATGATGATTCTCAAAAATAAGAAATGCTTTTTCATCTTTTCCTGATGTTGCTTGGGCTATTTACCATTGTTTGAATCTACCAAATCTGATGAGCATCATTCCATGAACTAATTAATACCCAGCAGCAAAATTAACAAAAATTGGCTGCACTTACAGAGCACTAATTCCTTATAGCAAGTCAATCTACTTTATCAGCAGCAAAGGTCACAAAGTAGCCAACTAAAGAAATACTCTGTTCTGAATATCTATGATGAAATATCGTTCGAGTTAATCCAGTGCAAAGATCAAGTTCATACCAACCACTCTTTCAAACACGAAATTCTAATTAAAAAAAACTGAGGCTGATGGAGCTTAATATTTGAAATTTTTTACAACAGGCAACTTTTGGCAAACATATTGAGAAATGAATCAAAAAGACTGTATCACATCACCTAGTACTCAAATTACAATGAGGACTCGTATACTGAAAGTGGACCATAACTGGGGCCAAAGTCATTTGCAGAAAGAGGAATTAATCAACCAAGAAGTTCACGGCACTGGTTACCAGTAGAGAGCGGAGCAAATACCAAACGTTCAAAAGAGAGATAAAGATACCAAATGTTCACAAAGATAATCCAGCAATCAGCATCATTGCTCAAAAGCACATTAGTTATTCTAATTCGCTTCCATTTCCAGCAGAATAGAAATTCAGCAATTGTTGCTTGTTTCTTTTTCACAACAAACCGTAGCCTGCGTCACTCTCTTCCTTATTAAGCTGACAATTCAAGCAAACGTATTCTTTCATTTAGAACAACTGAGGCCAACGTTTCACAGTGGAACCTCCCCAGCCACCAAATTCACATTGCAGACAATCGAAACTCACCTTGGATTGTTACTTGGATTCATCAAACACACAATCAATATAAAAGAAATCATAATAATCTCAATGGTCAGGTGATCCAATGTAAAAAAACATGAGAATAAATTTTAAGCAAGCGGGAGATAATGCTGAGAATTTCTTTCTCCTCCCAGTAGAAGAGATTGTACAGTTTACGGAACATTAATCCAGAAACCGCCAAAGTAACATAGATGTAGACGGAATCATCTTTGCAAGATTTTTGGCAGGGAGAACTAAACAAGTATCGACCATCTAACAGACAAACATGCATTGCAGTGAACGTTGATTTGTGATTCAGATTATTAATATGAACATGTCACAGTGAGCACTTCACGCGATGATCATACAAAGCACTTATAGCACGCACATTGACACGCCAGCAGTGAATTTGAACAACAAAAATCACACAAATATGCCTGGGTCTCTTCTCATGAAGCTAAGAACGAAGAAGGAAGATTATAGTGTTTATTTTATCCGATGCACGAAGGACGATCGGATCAGAGGAAGAGGTTGTCCGAGACAATGACGTTGAGGATTGGAGCCAGCGAAGGAGAAACGAACAAATTCAGAGCAGCCAAAGCAAACTGACCGGAGAATGGTGCTAACAGAGCTACGGCCTGCTGGTGGAGCGTTCCGGGAGGTCAGTTGGAGGTCACCAGACGAAGCAAGAAGCCAAGAGAGATAATTCTCTGGATGTTTAGAAATCTTTGAGCCTCCCCATCCGGTGTGATCTGTGCTGAGTGCATGAGTGTTGTCGTGGCCGGCGATGGAGGACGAGCGGCAGTGGCTGCCGGGGGGACGAAGGCGACGGAGAGGCAGTGAAAATGGAGACGCTTCTAGAAATGGGTTGACCCGATAGAGAAATTCTCTCTTGCTGAGCTCTCGTTCGTGGATTCCTCTTCCCGAATGCGCGCGCCAGGCCCATCAGAGTAAGCCTTGGCCCAGACAATTTCCCTCACCGCAGCCTACAATCCACATCTCTCTCAATCAATCGGCCGTGTTGCAGAAGATTCTCCACCGCTAATTGTCACCAAAAATCCGCCGGCCGCCATCTCTTTCTCGGGAATTCTCGAGGCTTCTTCATCAGTTCTCCTTCTCCGTCGTCCTTGAGACACCGTTAGCCGCCACCGTAGCTGCTCCGCCATTGCCGGTTTCGCTGTAGCAAGGCCAGCTCTCGTTCTGCTCTGTTTTCTGGTCAGGACACCCGTAAGTGCACGTAGCCTTGGTCGTTCCCCGTTCACCGGCCCCGATTATCGACGTGGACACCGCCGAGAACTTTGTCACTGAATGAAAGAGAGCCAGTGAGCTTTAGCTAATGTTTGTGACTTAATAAATTGCGATTGAAGCTCGATTAGCAATTCGGACTCAAATGTTATTTTTGTGATTATCTGAAAGTGAATCTTTACCTTGTATTTGCGTACGAGCACCTTGATCGAAATGCCTATCACTTGTTGGATGAAATTTTCGAACTAGATCAGTATGTAACTTTGATTCAATCCTTGAAATGCAAAATCATATTGCATCAATTCAATTTGTTCTCGACTTATCGAACCCTTATTATGGCCGAATTCGTTCGTATGCTCAACAAATGATGTGAAAATTGCTGTGTCGTGGCTTGAGGATCTCTCTGGTTCGAGTTAAAGTGTGAATTCTGTGGTGAAAGAGTGCGAGATCTGCATGGTCATCTGCAAAGAATGGAGCGTCAGAATTGCCATCCATCTTTCTTGGGTGGTATTCTCTTCCTCATTGTCTGCTGATGCGTGCACAAGAGGTGGAAAATTTTTGGAAATGTGACTTTTCTAATGCTGTGGTTTTGATTTCGTATCCCATACTTGGATGACTCGTTGACGGAGTCAGATAGCTTGGAATAGATATTTAATGCATATTCTACAATTTCGTGAATCCATATTTGTTGTTAAGCCTTATTCAAACAGAATATAAAAGTATCAGGTGGCAAACCATTCACGGGATCAATTCCCGACATTTCAGGGTTTAGCATGGTGAGTTGAGAATTGAGAATAAGGAATCACGGGAATTATTTCTCTTTTTAACTAATTTGGATCGAATTATCATTATTGATAGTTATGTTAACATTGTATTTAATGTTGTGGTTATGTTAACAAGGTAATTTCCAGTCAAAGCAAGGTAAACGTGAATAATATATCAAAATAAAAATTTGATATAGTAAATGCTCATATATATATATATATATTGGATTGGTTAATTAAATGCTTATGTTTTAAGTTTTAAAATCAACAAGATCACAATCACCTAGTAGCTGAGATAAAATGAGTAATCTCAGGCTTACAGAGTATATTTAAACATAAATTGCAGCGGACGGTCTTGCTGCAGCTGCAGCAATTATTCGACATCATCAACAAGAATGAGCTTGCACCTGAGCTTCATGGCTATATAAATTACAGACTTGGCTTGACATATGTTTGAAGAACGAATCCTCGATCTCAAACAATTAGAGCAGAATTGCATTCTTCAATTGTAGAGGCACAGGAGTGATCTTAGCAACTGACATCACGGCAACTAGTTATGTTTACAGACAATCTAAAAATGATAAGATTGCAACTAGCTCCAAAAAGAGGACAAAGACAAAATGACATATGCGGTATGTTGGTTTGAACTAATATACGGCATAAAGCGATGCTTCCTTTGTTCATCTCAATCCAACCTGAATCGGGTCCTTACCAACATTGCTAAAGATGGAGACTTTGAACACTGCATTGCTCCCTTTCAATGAGCTCAAACAAATATCTCCTTTATTAGAGTTTCTCTCGCAGACGTTGACCAACCACCGGAGAAGTTCAGGGGGCGTTATTGTTGATAGGTGCTGAGCTGCTTCGGCCCCAATTTGTTTGAATTCTAAGAGCCGGAATTCGTCAATTTTTGACACGTGCCTCTCTATGAATTCGTCAACGAACAATCTGCCCATCGAAATAATTTTCCAGCTTAGTGGGTAGTTTGGATAATTTTCCATTGGCATGTATCAGTTCAATTCAGTCCAATGGTTTCAAATTAATCACCTGAATCATTGCATGTGCAAACATAAGGTTATATTACCATTACTATTCTGATTACCTTTTGATTAATTTCCTTACTATAGCATGTTGTGTGATTTCATATTTGAAATATGCCAGTGATGAATGGAGATTGGGGTGGTATATCTTTTTTCTTTCATAACAAGAGATTGTCAAATCGCCGTTTGAAAAAAGACACTCCAATTCAAATTTTGTAGTCTTTTCAAGGGCAGTGAGAGGCCTTAGATGAGTAGAACAATGAAAAAGTAGCTCAGTAGGACTCACATGACATTTAGGCTATTTGGTCTGATTGACGAGAAATATCATGAGCACATATGTGAAATTTTTTGAGTTACTACAAAATGATTTAGCTCACTCTTTGTGTTAGACATAAGTATTAACTACAATTTAGGCCACCCTTATCAATGCCATCAATAAATGTGCCAAAAGCTTATTATCAAATTCTTGAGAATTTGAAAAGTGACTAGGAAAAGCATGTCATCTACACATACAAAACTCATAAAAATGACAAGTCACGCCTCCCAATTATCCTAGGGAGCAACTCGGAACTTCTGTTAATCTTTGACGTTCGAAGCTTAGTCCTTTTTGATTTCAAGCATATTTATTTAAAAGGTCACATCAATGAGTGTGCAAATTAATTACTATGAAACTCAGAAATTGTAAAGGGAATTCAACATCTTGGAAGGCTGGTAAGAAGGTAAACGCAATTTAGCCTCTAGTTTCCTACATGGCGATGAACCTTCTGAATCTTCAAGGTCCATGACATCTTCAGAATCTTCCCATTTTCTCTTAGAGGAATTCGCTCTCTGGATTTAATATCTCATCATTGCTTCAAGAATAGTCTAATCATATTCCATCACCCGCCACAATGTGTCTGAATACTTAAGAGTTGCAATTCTCTGGTTTTCTTGACCGTATGTCAAAATGAATTCCCAAGTGACGTTCTGTCCATGAAAACATTTGACCAGCCAATACATATGATAAGACATGGGAATGCAAGCATACACTAACACCACAAATTTTTCAAATTTGCGCACAATGTCAACCTTGCGTTTACTACATTATTAAAATTATGGATGTACCACTAACACTGTTGAAAAACCGTTAAATATGTTAACGTGGCGCTTACGAGGAAAACTTTTTTCAAGTGGCAGTAAAACCACTGCGGAATCCATCTCCGTCTCTCTCTTGAAACATCATGCCATCACCTTTGCCCACCAGTACGGCCACCACTGTCCACCGCCACTGCAATCACAACCGACACCCAAAACCTTCAACAGCCATTAGCAAACACGACCACCACAACCACCAACACCACCACCGACCTCAAACTCATTGTTCGTCATCTCTCGCTGGGGCTAGCTGAGGCGTACATCTCAGATCGGGGTCTCATAACCTTGAATCAGAGGACGCGACCTTGGATTCGAGGTTGTGAGACCTCAGACTCAAGGCAGCAACCTCAAGCGGAGGTCTCCGGAGGTTCGGGATAGTGAGAGAGATGGTTGCAAGCCCCATTGCAATGGACGACAACAACGGCACGGTGATGGCCTTATAGCAAATGCACAAGCGGCAACGATGGCGCTGTACAGTGTGGATGACGGTTGAGCATGGAAGAGGACAAAAGGGAACATAAATCCTCAAGCACGCCCTTTTTCAGTTCATTTAAGTTTGGAATGGGGCATTAATGAGCGCGCGTCTCGATTATTATGAACCTCACAAATCCAATCGGAATTGCATAGGATTGTGTACTCTCGTGCCCTTCCACCCCACCCTCTTACTGTGTTCCCTCCCTCCTCCACCGCTCGATCATCTTCGGGACGGGGCCCTTTCCCTCTTTTCGCCTCGGATCCGGATTCGTGTGCCTGATTTGATCGAGCCATTAATCACGTACGGGGCTCCAATGACTAACGATGATGACGAGAACCCCTTTGCTCATGATTCCCCGCATCCAGATAAGAATTTGCTCTTCCTTTGTTCCCTTCACGTTTTCAATTCTTGTTTCGCCCTTTGCCTAGATTTTATCATAGGGTAATAACAAAGAACCTTTTGTTTCGGAAATTATATTAGTCATTTCATGTCGCTCGATCGATAGGAAATTGAAAAACACGATATCTTATCACGAATTATATAGCTCCGGCTATCGTATATTGATGTAAGTCTTTTTAACTTTTGACTAGGAAGACGCAGTGTTCCTGCTTCTGTCACAACAGAAAACAACTCACCTCAAGTTGTAGGTTTGGCCGGATGAATGATACCCGTTTTAATGAAATGCAATTGGAACTTTAGATGGGTTGCGATGGATTGATGTTCCTCCATTTGCCAAGAAAAGAAAGAAAAACAAGAAAATTACAAGCAATTCCCACAATTGGCTCGCTTGCATGACTGATATCACACAATGCCGAGAGAAAGGGGAGAGAAAAAACGAACCCCATAAAAGGGAAAAACGTGAAGAGAAGAGGCGAAACCAAACCGGTCTCCGAAAACTTGTGAGGTTGGCTGATAGAGAAGAATAGCGTTCCCTATATATCTCCAACGGCTAAGCGGTCATTCGCTGGACCATCTATTAGCTGTGGAAGCCGATGAAGGCGTCGTGGCCAAGGACAGGAGTGAAACTTTTTTTTTTTTTTTTGGAGGGGGGGAATACGTGACTGAGGGCCTGGCCCGAACTGAAGCCATGCCATTTGGCCCAGACCCAATAGGATCTGGCACGGCCCGAATTTTTTTTTAAAACAAAAGTATTTATTTCATTTTTATTTTTACTCTCCATGAGAAATTCAAATAGCACGTACTAAAACCAAAAACCTTGAAGACATCAGAACAGGCTAGTAAAAACCTATTTTGCTACTTGCTGGAGAAAGGGGGAGCGGGAGGGAGACCATGACACGAGCAAAAGAATGGCTCCATCCCATCACTTGCTTTGTAACTCGTTGGCGTGAGTGTGAGACACGAGAAGAAAGATTGCAAAAGCAAGCATAGAGAGAGAGAGAGAGAGAGAGAGAGAGAGAGAGAGCATACGGTGATTGACGGGGCTTGATGGCGGCTTGGTGGGGATTGGACTACTTGATAATGATGAGATAAGAGAGAATGAGAGAGGTCGGGACCTCAATATGAGTGATGGGGAAAATGAAAGAGGCCTGCAGAGAAGGATAATGAGACATTTTTTCAAAATTACAAATCGAGCAGATATAGATCATTCCAGCTTCAACTAAAATCTAAATGGCCTAGATTGGGCCGAACTAAAAGATATTTGGAAACTCCGACATTGGAACCTGAGGATTAGACCACTACACCGGTAGTTCTTTTGTGATGCCCAATGCTTCAATTACAGAGCATGTGTTGTTGGACCGGTGCAATCGGGACGTGCTACTTACATGAATTTCGTTTATGATCAAATTAAAGAGTGATGCCCATCTAGTACCGGAGCATAGCTTCAACTTTTTGACTATAGCATTAATTTTCTTGGCAAATTAAAGATGTATAAAAGAAAAAATAAATAACAAAAATACAAATAAAAGAAAAGAGAGGGGATAAAATATTAAAATTCAGTTCCTTCATTGAAGAGCTGAATTTTATTTGTACTTCTGTTATTTATAAAATACAAATCAAAGACATTTAAAATAAAATAAAAAGAAATAACAAAAGTACAAATAAAAGAAAGGAGAGAGAGGAGAAAAGAAGTGTCTAAAGTTCAGAGAAGAATCTCTCTCTCTCTCTCTCTACGAAGACATGAAGGAGTGAAGCTGTTGACTGGAATCTCTAACGATCGTTGCTTCAAGATATCTCCAGAGACAGCCGGTTCCTCGTGATATTGAAGCGATGACGAAATTCGTCATCTCCCGTTGAATTGTAGGATTAATTTCAATTCGTTCCAGATTTGTCTGTTGATTTCTGTTTCGATTTTGTTTTTCTCCCAATTCTCTCGCTGTCTCCTAGAATTCAATTGCCGTCGGTTGTGCTGTGGAGGAGGGAATCGAGTTTGCAAGGAAGGTGTTTGATGGAATGACGAAACTGGACTTTGTTTCCAAGGATACCCGTTCCAGAGAGAGAGAGAGAGAGAGAGAGAGAGAGAGAGAGAGAGAGCAAGTTCGAGTTTGACAGCACATGATGTCGTCGATTATAATACGAAAAGCCACTGCCAGAGGCTTGGATGCTATGATGTTGAGAGAAAGGCTGCGAGAGAGTTGCGCCGCAGAAACACCGTTATGTAGTTATGCTACTGCGGGAAAGAGATGACTGTGAGAGAGGCTCTGAATGCTACTTCGGGATTCTTTTGTTTTTGGCAGAAGCATGAACCTGAGAGGGTTGTTGATACTGCAATCACAGAGGCTAGTTTCGTTGGAGTTGAAGTCGACGGTGCTTTCTATGGTCTCAGGCCTGTCGTGGAGTTTTCGACATTCAATTTCGCTATGTAGGCGACCGAACAAGTTATAAATTCTGTTGAAAAGATGAAGTACATGTCAGCTGATGATATGTCAGCCCCTATAGTTTTAAGAGGAGTTGCAGCAGGAGTCAGTGCCCATCACTCCCCAGCCCTGCGGAGAAGTCACCATCCCACGTAGAGGAAGCTTTACTAGATCTGGCCTCTTTAGATCAGCCATCACCCTCAAGATCTATTGGACAAGAGAATTGTCCGTGGCGTGCGAAATGAGATTGCTCATGAACCGTGTAACATCTCCTGTACGTTACTCCAACCAAAGTTCTTCCTTGAACTCTGCCTTTTCAGATTTGCAGTCACCGATTTCTGATTCAGTGTGTTGCATTATTTTTATGTGTGGCGCAGGATGGGACCATTGTTATTACACTAATTTCATCAGCTTGTAATGTTTGGTATTAGCATCAGAAAGCTTCATGTCTCCTTTGTCTTCTTTTCCTGTCTTCTTTTGTTTGAAAGGGTGAGCAATCATTCGCAAATTCTGGACATGCTCATCTCATTTCAAAGTAGTAATTTGCTTATGCTATTCAATGACGCTCTTTGCTCTCATAAACATTGATCCGGGACCTATTGTTGCATAGCTTAATCGCTATTCTTTAAATTAGTTGATGATTCGGTCGGGTTGAATTCGATTTGTTAATTATGTGCTTTGGTGTTCTAGTAGTTGAATGAATTTTTATATGGATTTGCTTTCCTTCATGGTTGTTAGCATCAATATTAAATGTTGTTTCATTATGTTATAATGCGGTGTAGGAAATTGGTGAACTCCTCAAGCTCCCACCCAGGCAACGTCCTAGTTGATTATAGGCCATTTGCAGCATTTGTATCTCTTGTATACATGTATCTAGCGACAGCAGGTTAGCATAAAAACTCTCTGGAACTACAGATCATGGAGATCCAAGGAAGTATCATTGTGCATTTGTCGACGCGACATGGGGGAGGAAGAAAAAGCACAGTCACCGGAATATCTAAGAGTTGCTCTTTGCTTTTCCTTAATATGGTGCTTGATAAATTCGCTCAGAATAATTTGCATGGGTACATGTTTGAACGACCGGGCTATGAAATTGTTGAAGTGGAATGAGAAATCCAAGGATAAATTTGGAGGGCAAAGAGCAAGGAGGTAATGATTTGAAGTTGTAGAAATCCAATGATAAATTTATCCTTTTGAAAGTGTTTGAGGATGAAAAAACTTGCTATAGCTAAAATCTTGTTTTTAATACATGTCATTAAATGAGTATTGTTCTAGTATTCCATTAGCCACGGCAACTGAGTGAAGAAGAAGGAGGAGGAAAAGAAAAATAGAAGGAAAAAATAAAATAAAAAGTAGAAAGAAAAATAAAATTTTAAAATTATATATATTTTTTAAAATAAGAAAATTGTTAAAAGGAGTGCACGAAAGGAAATCGAATTAAATTTTCCAAACAGAACAGCAGAATTTTTTTTTGTTTATTTTCAAATTTCAAGTAAATATCGAAAAATATTGTCATTTTCCTAGAAAATGACTTATTGAAATTTTCTTTCCTAAAAATGTAATATTTCCATGAAACGAATAGAGCGCTTAGTAAACATTAATGTAAAAATTTATTTAATTGAGTAACCACGAAGAGATGTAGCATATATGGATAATTGCTTTGCCATGCATATCATGAATGCTCTTTGCAAGATAATTGTGGTCGAAAAGAAGAAAGAATTCAAGAGAAAAAGATCTTAAAGCATCGAAGCTCTTCAAAATTGAAATGACGAAAGATCAACAATCATAATCTAACAAATTTTCCTATGATAGTACTCCAAAAGTTTTTCTAAGTCAAAGTCCAGAAGTCTTCATGCAAATCGTTCAAGTCCAGCTCCATCATTTTCATATAGCAAGTTCTTCCATGGAGAAAAAGAAAAGTATGGATTTTGCTATAGGTTAGAGCATAAAATGGCCAAAATAGGCTCAAATAAAGGTCTAAGCCGGCGACTTAAACAAGGATATTTTTGTCCCAAATTTGTAATTTGGCAAAAAATAAGAATAAATTTCCCAAAGGAATTGGGATTAGGTTTTCTTTTCCAATTTCACGTTTTTTGTTCCCTCCCATCATCCTACTTGGAAACTCCATTTCTTTCTCTCCTCTCTCCTGTCACATTCTTACTGGCCAGCCAAACAAGAATATGAAATTGGTATTAAATAAAAATTCGATCTCATTGGCCAGCCAAATATTTACACCACATTTTTCGGCCATTTAAATTGAGGCAATTATTTTCGAAATTTGTGATTGGCCAAAAATAAAGAAAATTCCCAAACGAATAGGATTAGGTTTCCCCTTTCAATTTCACGGTTTTCTAGTCCCTTCCATTGCAATTCTTGGAAACACCTCCGTTGCTTCATCTCCTTCCTCTCGCGCCAAGCCATCACCGCCGCCCTCGACGCCACCGTCGCCGCCGTCGGGAAGTCCGATCTCCGACAAACCCGAGGATCGGGAGCCACCCCGGCAACGCCACCGCAGTCCCAACATCAGGCCGTTTCTCCTCTTTTCACCCCACGGCTTCTCCCCCCTCCTCCTCTTCCCGTAAGTTTTCTTAAGCCGCTTCCGAGGCGAAGTTGAGGTCTTGGAATTTGACACTTGTCGATTTGCTTTCGATCGATGCTAGATTCAATGGTGATGATGTTGTTGCCGCAGGATTCGACATTAGGGTTGCTGCGAAACCGAAGTGTCAGATCATATCAGTTGGATGAGAATCGTTCTGTAGCTCGTTCCAGTGGCTTCACGCGCGAACCATAGTGGTTCCTGATCTTATGTCTAGGGCTGGATTATTTAATTCTATTTGACGTCTTGAATTTTTCTGCTACCCACCAAGGAACGAATCGTGTCCATAGTGGAAATGAAATCTCGTAGGATTTTCACTTTTTGGCCTTTGACCAGCTTGTGTCTCATTGTCTTGATCTGGGCTTCTAGCTACATATATTCATCGTCAGTTCTCGATACGTAAATTCTGTATATTTAGAAATGTTTGGTGATGCAATCGCTTTTTTGGAGCTAGCTTTAGAACGAATCATGTGATGGTTTTGCCTTTCAAGTTTCTGGTTAAGCCCTTTCTAGTTCAAGTTGGGGATCATTATGTTGTCTTTCCTGCTGATTGGTTTTGATATATCTCGACGAGTGCCTAAGTTCCACTACAACTGTAGAGAAAATTAATGATCAAGGGGCTCCACTTAAACGAGCTTTCACTACACACTTCTCTCTCATCCCTATGCCCCATTTTGGGCCCAATCTTCATGGAAATAAGTAATCTAATGAGTAATGTTTACGTAGTTTCATTCGTTCGTTAACTAGTTAACGGATCATCTGTTGTTTTAGGGGATTTTGATTGAGCATCTCTGTTTGTGGTTTTGCAATTGCAGGATGGAAATAAATTGTCTGAGTTCCTTAGTAATATGTCCTTTAAATTTGATACATTGTCTTTTTTGGTATAAATGGAATAGTATGGTAGTTTCACTTTTCTTGGATTTGCTTCTCCTTAATGATGTCCGCACTTGTGGCATTTGGCGGGAATGTAGTCACCATTCTAATGATTGCACTGCTAGGTATTACAAACAGGAACAGATAGAGAACTTGGATGGTATGTTTTGGTTCTACATGAATCACTTCAACCAAGAGTTTGTTTCACACAATGTTGTTTACTTATACATTGATGTGTGTTCAACTGCTGATGTAGTCAGATTGGAATCATGATAGAGAGGGAGGTTCACCAATCCACTAAACATTTTAAGTGTATGCGTTGGGCATCTAACTCCTGTGCATGCATGAGTTTTTTACCCTCCTAACATGGCATTGTGGAAGTTATAAATGTGTTTTGATCACTTTGATCGGAATCAAATCATAGAAGCATGTTCTGCTAAGCTAAGGTAATCATTCAGCTTTGCTGTCAATTCAAGGCATGTTTGAAAAAGCAGTTTTCTACGTGATTCCAATCCTTGGAGCAAAGTCTCTCATCTCTAGACATGGCTTTTGTGCTGAACACTACATTTTACGAAGGCTTGGTTACATATCATTCATGGCATTTTAGATGTTCTAGGTTTGCAATCTGGGTGAGCTTCTTAGCCAGATTGGTTTTACCTCATTGAATATTGCAACATTTCCTAGATATATCTTCTATAGTCTCTTCCTTCTGCTTTGCAGGCACTGAAGATCCTGGCCTTGAAGTGCTTTTGTGCTTCCTTCCTTAGTGAGAAAGTCCCTTTTATATGCAGTTTTTGATTGCTTCGTAAGGAAGTATTGAGTGTACTAACAATGTGGGTATGACATGGATTAGACAAAATATCATCATCAAGAGAGCCCACCCCAAGCGCTATCATTTCCTTCATGCTCCCAGGTCTGTTCTTGCTCAGTTTCAAATACTCTTAATTGAGAAACTGATGTGAATTGAAAGAAACATGAAGCAAAGAATGGGGTGGGAGTGCGGAGGGGGAAGGATACTTCAAGTGGGAGCTAATGGAAGTAAGTGTGTATCACTTTCGTCTATGCAAAGAAAAAGGCACCAATACTAGCAGCCATCCACACATACAAAAACCAAATAAAGAGAGAATGAAGTACTAGCATATATGGTCCTTGTGTTGTGACAAAATTAAAATTTACTAAATTGATAGGCATGAACAGTAGATACCTGTACCTATAGTTTTCATTTCTTTCTATATCATTTTAGACTCCTTCATCATGATTGTTTTCTGCGATTATGTTTGTATCCCTGTTTCTGATCAATGTCCCTTTTATGTTGCATGAACTGTTATGGACGGACTCATTTTGTTTTCTCATCCTATTTCGGCTGGATCAGAATGCCGTCTTCTGCTGTGTTGATACAGTTGCAATGTTGCATGCTTAAATATTTTTGGACTTGCTGAACGGTTGCTCTTTATTTTTAGTCGCTTCACTTCTTGCACTGTATCAAATTAGCGAATCTCCACTCCTCACGTTCTTCTTTAGCTTGATAGATGTCAAAATGAGGACATCAAGAAGTGCTGCAACTCCTTTGAGAAGCAACCGCATCCTATATCTTGGTACTAGTAGAAAATCTGTGATTGCACACAAGTTAAAATAACGGACTTTCAACCCCCAGTTAAAAGATAGAGCTTTTCCGAGTAATGTCTCAAAACGCTCAAAAAAAAAAAAAAAAAACCATTTTATACGGTCATTTATTCTATTTTCTCTTATAACAAGAGCATCCCAAATGATAGGAGAAATTACAGCTAACACTAAGGTTGTTTGGCTTGCCTGGATTTCACATGCGTGCTCATGCATAACACTTGCACATAATTAACTCTTGATTCCACTTTATAATAATAATAATAATAATAATAATAATAATAATAATAATAATAGATGATCATCATCACCATCACCATCACCATCACCAGCACCAGCACCACCATCATCATCATCCACCACCACCACCACCACCACCACCACCACCGCCCCCGCCACCACCACCGCCATCACCACCGCCATCACCATCATCATCATCATCATCATCATCATCACCATCAGCATCATCATCATCATCACCATCAGCATCATCATCATCACCATCACCACCACCATCATCATCCACCACCACCACCACCACCACCATCATCATCATCATCATCATCATCACCATCACCACCATCATCATCATCCACCAGCACCACCAACACCACCACCAGCATCACCAGCACCACCACCGCCGCCACCGCCACCCACCGCCACCGCCACCGCCACCACCACCACCACCACCACCACCATCATCATCATCATCCACCACCACCACCACCACCACCACCGCCCCCGCCACCACCACCATCACCATCATCATCATCATCATCATCATCACCACCACCTCACCACCACCACCACCACCGCACCGCCACCGCCACCGCCACCGCCACCACCACCACCACCACCACCACCACCACCACCACCACCACCACATCATCATCATCATCATCATCATCTAGTCTCTTCCCTTTCGCCTATAGCAGAAACTATAATATTTAAAAATGGATACATGAGGAGCTCATCTCTCCGGCGAACAAATTCGAAAACTAACAGTTGCCTACGATTCCTAAGTAGAAGCAGACCGGATAGTCCTATATCAAATGATTTCGGATATTTATTTCCGAAAGTTTTCAGCTCCACCTTCAAAGACCGAGCCAAAATGGCCTCTAAAGATCGCATAACGCCATTCAGCAGGTTTTCATTATGAAGATTGCGGCTACGAGTGGCCGCTCGGTTGAAGGGAAAAAGGAGATGGATTGATGGAATTTTGTGGATGTTTGATCGGGTGAGGCTAGGCATTCAAATTCGTTGAAGGGAACGATAGATGATAAATCAGTAACGATGACTTAATTATATGGCACATTTTTGCAATTGGATCATTGAATTTTTTTATTTCAATTGGTGAATGGGCTCCAGAATTTGTAACTAATCGAAATCCGACCAAATTATGGCCAATCCATGAATGTATCTAGAAATTTTTCTTAGTGGGGGCAAGCTTCAATAAATAATGATTATTTCAGCAAGTAAAACAACGCTTTTGAGCGTAAAAATATGTAATGAAATTACCATTAGGTCAGTTTGGTTCATTTATGGCAATTGGATTTTTCATGATTCTACAATTGCTTTTTTTTTTTTTTTTTTTTTGTCATTCCTACTCTATTCCTCTGCTACACTCACTGCAGACTTGCGCCCGCTCTTGCGGGACGTGGGAGTCGCAACCCACTCTCGAAACTTACACGTCCCTATCCCCATCCCCCTCGGAAGGTGGGGATTTGAACCCCTCACCTCCCCTTCCAAAGGTGGCGGGTGGGGGCGAAATTTGTGAGGAAAAATAGAATTGAAAAGTCAATACATACTCGATTATATAGATTTTTAGAAAAAATCCAATGGGGATAAAAAAAGATTTAGATACTCATGATCACTTTAGCTTCCTGCCAATCCAGTTATGTCATGAGAACCTCTCCTCATTACACAAGGGCCACGTAACCCTCTCTCTCTGTTTTTTTTTTTTTAAACTCTTTTATTTTTTGCTTTTTCTTAATTTAGACTAGCGTGGCATCCTATGATCGTTACGACATCTCCAATTAGACATATAAGACTACCATGTCAATATTGCCTAAAAAAAATATTCGAAAAAGTCTTCATAATGCATTGATTGCATATGGGAAAAGAAAATAGCATTAGTGCATCGATCGATTGAAATTAAATTAAAGTTTAGTGACTTGACTATACAAAATAACTCCATATGATATTTACCCGACTTATAGAAAAATCTCATTTGCACACTAATTTGGTAGACTAGTTGTTTATACCTATCACTTTTCGTATCATCCACCACATTGACCATCTAGTACAATACAACTCTAAGATATTCCCATATATAGTAAGAGAGATTATTAAATTTTAGATGGATTCCATATTGAACGTGAAACTAGCTTAGCGCCGAAAATGTCAAGACAAACTACTGAAGTTACTTGACGAAATGCAAAACCTCATGTTCCGAGGACTCTTGAAGTGTAGATCTTTGTCTCTTGGAGTCCTCGAGTGAAAATAAAATAATAAACAAATAATATTGTTCAATAGAATCAAAACAAAAATTAAGTCTTTAAGCAAACGTCATCATACGTGAGATTGGCGAAGAAATCCACGAAGCTCAAACTCTATAGAATGCACATTGCTGGATGGGCTTCCCAACGTTAAGTCCGAAGACGGCAGATGTCGTACGTTACTTAGACAACTACTCGGTCTGCGTAGAATCTGGATCATCCACGAGAAGGCTTGGACTCTGAGTCACGCACGCATCTCAGTTTGGAATAAGCCAATCATGCTCACAGGCATGCGCCTCGAGGAGCTTGTCTACTTCAAACCAAACTCTGCGCGGACCAAGTTCGCAAGGCAGCAGAAAGGGAGCATGAGCATGCATCGCGAAGGCGACCTCCACGATTCACCAGACTGATCCACGTAACACGGCCTCTAGATCACAGCACAAAAGCCGGAAGAGGCTTTTAGCGATGAAAAACATATTTTGTCTTGGCGTATTTGATTGGTCCTCGAGCCTTATTACTAATTTAATGACGGAATAGTTGCATTAGAATAGGTAATCGACACTTGGGATTGAGAGAAGTAAACATGTTTCGGCTCATTCTCACGAAGAAGATGGAGTTCAGAGAAGTAGTTCATGGTGCGTGACAAGACTTGTATAATGGCGATCGGTTTCGAGTTAGGGTTCCTCTGAACCAACCCAACCTTGACCACTTTCTTCCTTTCTTGATGGGTCAGTTTGACAAACTTCGCTTCGCTTGAGAATTGTAACATGCTCACTGAAGATGTTAATGGGAGGCCTAGGCCCAAACAAAATTGTTAGTGGCAGGCCCATCTTTCGCGGCAAAGACCACCAGAGAAGCCGGGACGGTAAAGATTCTTTTGCTGGCAACTTACCAATGAACGACCGCCTATTTCAACGCCGACACTCCAACAATGGCCGACCGACCAGGTCACGAGGCACGGTCTTTAAGTAGGTTAATCTTTCTTTTTTTAGACTAGACATCTAGACATAAATAGAATTTGTAACTAATCAATATGAGCAACGAAAACAATAAGATACCAATGATTTGAGATTGAGTCGAATTTGAGAAGGATACTCAACAAGCAAAGCCTCAACGTGAAATAATAGCACGAAAATGGCTCATCGTGACATTAGAAGGCATGGCAACACGATTATCTCATCCAATCACGTGTATCAATAAAAGTAATACTATTCCTACAAGGATTAGGAATACTACCTCAAATGGGGCTCCATGCCAAGGACATCTATGAGGGATAGGGCCGCAGGAGCATGGTGGTGGCTCGACGGCACCCATAGATAGCAAGCAGATAGACTATACTTTTGATTAAATCTACCTACGTAGTCAATGGAAAGGACAAATGGTGTTGATATGGTGACCCCATGTGACTTAAGTGAAACCAAAATGACCTAATTTTGGGTCGGAAAATCATCCGATGGAATTTTGACAAAGGATAAATGTTCTGCATGGATATAAATTTGGCGTTCTTGATATCTCAAGAAAAATTAAAGTCATAGTGGACATAATTTTGAGAATCTGACATCACCCAAAAACAAAAAAAAAAAAAAATCACTATAGTTGTGTCACATTCATAAGCCAAATACTTAGCAATTGTAAGGGCAATTCGTGGAGTGATGATGTGTTCAATAGTTGGATCATTGACCTAAACAAAAGAGCAAACTTCGTAAAATGAAATACAGGCACCCGTACAACCCTTTAATGAGCAAGGGTATCTATATCACAACTCAATCTACAAACTTGCAAAAATTGCTGAAAAGAAAAAATCTGCGAGACAATTAACTATCAGCTCATTAGAAATTACCGGATTAAGGAAAAGGATCACTCTCTCCATTGACCCATTTTCCTCAAAGTCGCGTTTGAAAAGTTGTGTAGTTTCCATGTTCACTTCCCATAGCCACAAATACTCTGGAAAATTTGTCCTCTTTGTCATTAATAAATTTGCAGCACATCTTTGGAAATGATATTGAAAGAGAGTGTTTGGAATAGTAGAGCAAGATGAAGACTTAGAGCATCGAATTCTCAAAGAAAAGCAACAAATAAAATAAAATAAAATCGGAAGTGTTCACAAAGAATGCATTTAGAAATTGAGAAGTCTAGCATATAGTTGTAAAGCTAGTCAGTCAAAAAATAAAATACATTTTAGGTGAATTATGAACCTTCACTCCAAAACCATAGGAAAATTTTGTGAAACTAACGGTAGTTCATCAAATTATTTTCACAAGTAGTTCATCAAAATATTGAGACAATAAAACTTGTAGAGCAGGGTATTACAACATTGGTAATAGCAAAAATGCCACAAATACCTTGATAATACCGTTAGCCTTCTCCAATTGCTTCACAAGACCAACTTGGCAGCAAATCTGAGCAGCTATTTTGTTATAAGGAAGACCGGCAGAGAGAAAGGTGGGATCTTTTGTCCACGGGCTATGAAATTTATTACATCAATGGTGGAAATTCCTATTTGTATCATCTCTTTCGGTTAGGTTCTATCATTGGGATTTATAGAATTTAATAAGAAAGAGAGAGTTTATCTATTCTATAAGACACCACAAGAAAGTTCTTGGGATTGCCACAGGTGCCATGGAATATAAATGGCTTCATGGCCAATCAAAATTATTGTCACATTGACACAACTCACCAAAAACCAGAAATATCTAAGTAAGACTCCAGCAGAATTGGAGGGCCATTATCAATAGGCTTCCTAGAACCATCAAATATGCGCCCAAGCATATCTAGGGATACAGGTATTTTCAGAACTTGCATCAAAAGAAAAATGTGATAACTCCACAATAAATTTCTAAAGGTTATTTTGTTTATCCAAGATCAAAGAGAGTAAATGTTGATACAACTGAAGGGATTTGTGAAGGCAGAAAAACAATGCACTTTTGAAAGCCTTTTATGAGGCCAAGGCCATGACATATCCCAAATTATTTATCATGCTACAAGTGAAATCTTGCTGCCAACATGTAGGAGTATTATACGGAAAAAGAAATCTAACTCTTTCGTTCTACAAGATGATGAAACATTGTTTTATTAGGAAAACAAAAACAAATAGCATGCATAATTACATCGCCAATGAATTGCATAGTGGTGTATCTATTCTCAATCCCAAAAGTCCCTTCAGAAACCTAGTGACAAGGGAGTGAAACATGGATGACCAGAAAGCTTTACATACTGGAAATCTAAGATGAATGACCCCTAGTCAAACAAGCATGACTAGAATACTCATATCTAAATTTTATTGATAGAAAAAATAGTGAATAACTGAACCAACAAAAGTTTGAGAACAATAAGAGACATATAGGAAAGATTATTAGCCTTTTTTAGAGCCAAAATAACCCACACTGTGACTGGACTTTTTATCACTCGAAAGTGGAGAGGATCTATAATTGGCTAAATGGAATGCTGATTAGACTCTTAACATTGTTCTCCTCAAGAATCACAATTTTTTGAATTATTATCCCATATGCTTTTCTCACATTTCATCACATATACCCAAGAAAATATTCTTTATGTTCTACTTTTTCTGATGCTAAGAAGAAGAAGAAAATGCAGTATCAAGAGAATTGCACAATGGTGTATTTATTATCAATCCCGGAAGTCCCTTCACAAACCTAGCAACAAGGAAGTGAAAGATGGATGACTAGAAAGCTTTACATATTGGAAATCTAAGATGAATGACCCCTAGTCACACAAGCATGAGTAGAATACTCATATCTAAATTTTATTGACAGAAAAACTAGTGAATAACAGAACCGACAAAAGTTTGAGAACAATAAGAGACATAGAAAGATTATTAGCCTTTTTCAAAGCCAAAATACACACTGTGACTAGATTTCTATCACTCGAGAGCGGAGGGGATCTATAATTGCCTACATGAATGCTGATTAGACTCTTAACATTGTTCTTCTCAAGAATTACAATTTTTTGAATTATTATCCCATATGATTTTCTCACATTTCATCACATATACCCAAATTAATATTCTTCATGTTCTGCTTCTTCTTTTTTGATGCTTGCAATGGACGATAGAGATTTCACTTTGTCATTAGCTGAAAAGTATTGCACACAAAAGTGACCCAATTAATGTAGTCCAACCAAAAAATACAGAGTATCAAGAGAATTAAAGGAAAAAAGAAGAGGCTAGCAATTTAGACTGAACCTACACAATAGCTTTCTCTCCATCAACTTCAAGGACTTGCCCAAATCTAGTCGTTCCATCTCCCAAGCGGATATCTGGTATCTCTTGATACTTTGGTCCCTGATATGCAATAAAATTAATCGAACATGTCAGTTGAACCTCGTAAAATTATAACCAGTGAAATTTTCCTCGACTTTGTCGGGTATAACCAACGGTCTAGCTCCACCAGAGACGGTCCTATACTTTGCAAGTAGCGAAGCAATTGTCTGAACAACCAATAACTAAGACCCAGCAACTAAGACATGCTAAAAATTTGACTTGGACAAGAGCTGACTGATTCCTCACCTCTCAACCAATACATGTGAAACGATAGAGATTGTGTAGATCTAAGTAATAAGTGTCTTAACCGTGGTCATAATAGGGGCAACATAAACTTTTTAGAGACGAGAAAGCTACATGGAAAGCCTAGAAAACAACAATACTCCATGATTAAAGTTCTGATTCCAAGCACACTGAAATTTAGATGGCGAAAGACACAATAAGCCCCCACAGTATAATCAAAGCTTAATTACGAGATTCAAGCATCCCAGCAGATTTCTATTGTCCGTAGCTAAAAAAAAAAAAATCAGAAAGCAGAGAAAAGCTTACCCATGCCGACCTCCAGAGTCCCCTCTTCCATGTCATAACTCATCGGTGCCACTCCCATCTCCAAGTCCCAAGCCGCTCGGAAATCTATACAGAAAGAAATTGTTAATCGAAGCGACCGATCAAGAATGGTTGGCGAGTCACCCTCGCACCACAACTGAATCCAGAAGCGACTAGAGAATGCCAAAAAAGAGGAAAACCGAACCACTGTTCGACCAAGCTTAACTCTGTACAACTCTCTTTTGCTGCGGCCATTTCTCACGACGTTTTCACTTCGATCTTCGCTCGTTTCCAAGTGGTCTCGGATTCACGATTGGAAACAAGGAAAAAAAAAAAAAAATCTGACATGAACTCCATTGATGAGCAAAACGACAAGAGCATTAAACATCGCTCGAGGCCACCAGATTCAAGCCTCTGTCAAAACACGTAAGAATCCACAATACGAAAACGCGATTTAAACCGGAAGAAGGAAAAAAAAAAATTATCACCGAAAGTTTCTAAAGACGGCGAGGGACGGAATCAATCACGAGGCTCGCACTGGAAACAGGTGAGTGCAACTCGGTTTCAAGGCAGCAGTAGACAGTGAGGGTGATGGTGGAGCGACTCGGAATTCACTGAGCGGGGGAGTGCATCGAGATGGAGGGAGAGATCCGATAAAGGTATGTGAAGCGAAGAGACGCGGCAATGGCGTCGTTGATGGCGTCGTCTGGAGTTTTTAATGCCTTTTTCAAGGAAAAGAAAAAGAAAATGATGGCTGAGTTATGGGATGAATCTTCTTCTCAAGGAATTCCATCTTTTGTGCAAGTCTTCCTTTTGACGGGCTTCTCGGACCGGCAGGAGGGCCGAGAGTGAAGCCGAAGAATCTCATCCTTCGAAATCGGCGGATCCTATACACCAGCCCGACATCCCCTTTGTGCGCGGCGTAGACGGGCTAAACGAAGGATGTGAGCGACGGCATTTGGAATCCGAAAGGCAGCGATGAAGTGGGAGAGAACAGAACGAAGCAAGAATCGACGAAACGTATTCTGGAATGAATCGAAATTGGACTCGGAAGTTCAATCGGATAGGAAAGGATCCCGATGGAGGAAGACTTGGTGAAAAATGAAGATGGACATAGAGAAAACGATGCATGGTGAAGAACTTGACCCTGGTCGTTGAATGTGCTGCATCCTCTTAGCAGAACCTGTTTGTTGAATTGCGCAATAGAGAAACACAGAGTGAGACGATTCTGTAACAAAAAGCAGAGGAAGGAAGTTCATGCCATAAGAAATATCCACGGACAGCCCTGTTCCTCGCTGACATTCGGGGGATGATGATCTCTATCAAATCGACAGTCAGTATTTACCACCAGGTCATTTCCATCTCTGATTTGACTCTAGAATTGATTTCCATACGTTCCGACTTCGTCTGTCGATATCCGTTTGGTCTCTTGTTTCTCCAATTCTCTCACCGTCTTCTGAATTCCCATTGCCGCCAATTGCACTATGTTCGATGGAATGATGAATTACATCTTTTGGACAAGTCTTCCTTTTGACCGACTTCTCGTGGGCTCTCTATATTTTCCTTTTGTCTCTTTTTTTCCTTTCTTTTTCCTTTATTATTATTATTTTTTTTTTACACTCGTCCAAAGAACCACCATCGGCTTCACCTCGTTTGTTCTCATCCATCAATCATCTCCATCCGGCTTCACCTTCGCTTCGTGTCTTTTCATTCTTCGTTGTTTTCTCTTCATTCTAGCCGCCGCCAATCGTCACGCTTGGCATATCGTCTCAGATGATGACAACGACTCAGATTGGCCTTGGCTGCCGCTGTTGCTGAAGCAACGCCGGACAGGCGAGAGTGCCAAGAGCAAAACTTGAAGAATCTCATCCTTCGAATCAGCGGATTGTATCCAGATGATAATGATCCATCCGACCTCAGCCTTGGCAATCGGATAAAGCTCTTGTAAACAGTGAACGCACCACCCCGCATCCCCTTTGCGCAGTGTGGATAGGCAAAACGATGGAATTTGAAAGATGGCGATGAAGTGGGAGCGGAACAGAACGAAGCAAGAGTCAACAGAACGTATTCTAGAATGAATTGGAAATTGACTCGGAAGTTCAATCGGACATGCAACGGTCCTAATGATGGTTCGGCAGTGATGACTTGATGACAGACATGGGTAAGGACAGGAAAAGCGACGACTCGAATCAGAGTGGCCACCACTCGATATGGAATCTGATGGTGTGCTTCATCGTGGACATGATCTGAATTGGTGGAGATGGATCAGGGGAATCCAGAGAGAGAGAGAGAAGATGCAAAAGAATATCTAGTCGGAGAAAATCTGGGGAGAGAGGGTCCAACCGCGAACGGAGCACCCATTGAGATTGAGTTCTCTGACGATTGTTGCTTCCAGCACCGACCGAATCACAAACAGCGTCGCTACCGGTTTGAAGATGCCAGTTGCCTTGCAGCCACGACGGCAGGACTTGACCACGGTGTTCCATTGATCAACAGTCACAATTACTGGGACGTTCCATCTCCTGAGACGTTGCGCTTTTGTTTTCTCCCATCCTCTTGTCGTCTCCCGAATTTCCATTGCCGTAGGTTGCACTTTGGAGGAGGTATTGAGCTCTTGCAAGGAAGAGAGAGAGAGAGAGAGAGAGAGAGAGAGAGAATTGGCTAGCCCTATCCGGTGGCGAGAGCAAGTTCGAGAGTGCGGAGCCATTGCTGATTCTAAGACAAAAAGCCACTGTTGGAGGCTCGGATGCTGTGTTGAGAGAGAGAGCCTCCGGAAGAGTCGTGCCGCAGCGACGCAAAGACGCCAGCATATTTGCTTTGTCATGCATGTCAACATCCAGTTAATATGAAAAAAAAAAAGACAAAATTCCGAAAGGCCTTCACATGAGAAGAAACTGACAAACTTCAATTTGCGCCCACATGTGAAAAGAATGATCATGAAATCTTCAAAAAATCGAAAAGAGACGATGAAAAGAATTTGATGTAAGTTCACCGGAGCTTGTAAAATCATCATTACTTCCATTTACAATTTTAAAGGTCAGGTTGAGCTGCCGGAAACATTAAAGAAGCACCAAATTTGAGAGATCATCTCTAGAAATGGAAGTTACAGAACCAACATTAGTTATCAGCTCCCTCCAACTCACGACTCTTGCCCTCATGGTGATGACTAAGTCCAGGATCGAGGAAAGGTATCGTACACGTTCGGGACCATTCCATCCATTGGAACAAATCTCATGCTTTCATCCATTTTGCCGAACCGGATGCAGAATTCAGCCTAGCAATTCTGTAAGTTCTGTTCTCACCCAAAGTGAGCTAAAGTGATGCTTCCTCTGCTTTATCGTATTGCATAGTATTATTATATACCCAAGTCTTATCAGTGGTTCTGAAGATGGATTCTCTGAACATGATATTTGTCCCTTTCAATAAAGCTTGAACACACACACATCTTCCACCTTCACAGGAGTTTCTCTCGTGAATGCAGCACAATGGGCAGATGACTTTCCATAATGCTCGTGCCTGATGAGCTTCAACGGCCATGATTTATCTCGAAATATGAGAGCCATGGTCTGCGGGCTTTTCTTAACGTGTGTCTTTGGGGATGAAGCAGGAACTCTCTGCTCAAGTAAACATTGCGCAATTTTGTCATTACAAAGAAGAAAACAACTGATGATTTCTGAGGAAGACGGTATGAGGTTGCTTTATGTGATTTAAATCCAAGGGTTGATTATTACAAGGATCTTACCACATTGTTTTTCTTCAGATGTATTAACCTCACCGCAATTTCAGAGAAAGGATAATCGAGTATAAATTTGCTGGCCGGTTTGAGAGCTCTGCATAAGCACTACTTTTTCAGCTTACCTGCAGTAGTCACAAACAGAACGTGAAGAAAGCTTTTGCTTTTTAGGTGTATTCTATTATTGTTATGTAAAACTCATATCTGCCAACACAGCAACCCCAAATCGATAGCTCATATCTGCCAACACAGCAACCCCAAATCGATCTGAGGCTTACTAATGGTCTAGCTTCCCAAGGCCTATATGCACAACAATACGATTCACAGCACAATCAAATTTGATATGACCGGCTCGGCTTGTTTCCATTATTTATGAGATCCCCCAACACATGCATATTCACACACAGGAGAACTATAGACAGAGAAACACTACGAGAGTGAATTAGCTCTAACACAGTTTCTCTTAGTCTAACGATGTGGAGAGTTACTGATGGAATTCGAATCAAACACAAGAACAACACAGTCGAGGGGAGAATATGCTAATATATTCATATTCACACTCGGAAAATCTCATGATGAACAATTTGAACTTCTATCCCTCCCCAAACTTTTTGGTAACGAATGTGCATGGGAACTGCATTGAACTTTGCAAATCTGATCAAATTCCATTGGCATACAAAGCTGAGGACACTTGGCTGAATGCAATTCATCCCCCAAGGCTTCAAGCTAAACCAAACATCAAGGCAATCGCCAGCACTTTTAGTCCCAACACATACATATGCACACACGGGAGATCTAGAGACAGAGAAACACTAAGAGAATGAATTAGCTCTAACACAGTTTCTCTTAGCATTAATTCTAACGCAGTTTCTCTTAGCCTAACGACATGGACAGTTCCTGTACAGTATTTGAATCAAACACGAGAACAACACAGTCAAGGGAGAATTAGCTAATAAATTAAGATTCACACCTGGAAAATCTTGTGATGAGCAGTTCAAACTTTTGTCCCTCCGCAAACTCTGCTGATGAATGTGCATAGGAATTGCCATGAACTTTGCAAACCTGATCAAATTCCATTTCCATACAAAACTGAGGACACTTGGCTGAATCCAATTCATCCCCCCAGACTTGAAGCTAGACTGAAACATCACAGCAAGCAAAGGCATCTTCCACTTTCAGCAAGACAATTCCACAATTGCTGAGGCTCGGCTCCTCACATTGACATTGATTGACGGATATTCTATCTCAGACATCCTTTCATCAATTATGGTGACATGGAAAATGGAGTCTTCTTCAGATTAGAAGACCAAAAATTGGCCCTCATAGATAGAGTAATGCTTTGCAAATTCATTCCAACCCATTGCCAGCTAAACCATCTCATCTCATTTTTCCAATTCCACAAGCCAAATAATTGCACCATTCTCTCAAAACCATCCTCTCGAACCTTTTTGGTATTCCCTGTGGGAAAAATAAAACACATAATCTTAATAAGCCTATGAGTCCTGATTTCAAATTCAAAACGAAGAACAAAATAACAAGAATGCATAAACCAAAAAGGACATCTTGAAGCAAATACTTTTCGGTTCATTCAGATTTGGAATGTGGCATTAATGAGTGTGCATTTGGATTATGATCAATCTTATAAAACCCAATCAGCATAGAAGTACACTTCCTTGATTCCTCAAGACTATATAAAGGAGTTATTATTTGGACTACTGAATTCATTTTGGATCAGCAAAAGAGACAATTCCAGAGTTCATCTCGATCAATGTAAATCAAGTCCTAACCAGCACTAGTGAATATGTAGACTTTGAACACAAAATCATCCCTATTGATGAGTTTCTACATGCAGATGACTTTCTCTTGCAAATGTGGGCCAACCAGTGGAAAAGAACTGAACCCATCCCCCCCCCAAAAAAAAAAAAAAGAAAAAAAAAAAAAAAAAAAATTCTCATCTACAACTCCTTACTTTCACCATCCATGACCTGTCCGAATACCTGAGAGTTGCACTTTGCTTAATGTCCTGAATATGTCGCGTGATGGATTGAACAGGAGCACACTGCCCATCTACATGCTTGAAAAACCAACATATAGTGAAGAACAGACCAAGACATAAGCATACCCTAATGAGAGAATCAAATTGTACATGCCGTGAGTTTAAGGCATTACTTGCTAGTTTTGGGAGTTTAATAGACAGTAAACCATATAATGAAAGCCATCAATCCAAAGTTAAGGTCAATTCTATGCTCCGAGAAAGCAATAGGGTATACATTCAGAAGAAGCCTTCCAGGTCCTATATATATTTAAAACATATCAATTTCAGCCACACAAATCATAATCACAGGGGAAAAAGAAAATACATTGATGACTGGAACATGGATGGAATTGAAAATTTAAGCTTAAGCTATTTGATTCTTTCAAGCGCAGCTCAAATAAGGTTTTATCAAACTATTAGTTCAATTTGACAAAGTAAAATCTTTTTTTTCCCCAAATCTGATTAATATAACAAAATACAACAGCATCTCCTATTTGAAAACAAAATTATCAGTCATTAGATCTACAATGAAATTTCATAATCACAACAAGCCAGCCCCTTATCGATTGGGTCTTTCTCTTTAGTTATGGAGGCAGCAACATTATTTGCAATTCGCTTGTCCATATGAACATAGTCTCTTTGTGCGATTAACATATATATTCTACTTCTCCGACATTGAATCACATTGTCAAATTTCTCCATATAAGAGGACTTGGATTCTAATTCTAAGACGCCTTAGGAATTGCTTTTCCAACGCATCCATCCACAAAAAAAAGGAGACGATTGTTATCTTTCCGAACCTCCAAGGCTCCAACCACCAACTTATGTCCCAATAATAGTCCTTTCATTCTTTTCCCTATTTCAATTACTCCATCGTTAAGATAAAATTGCTATCCTTTTAGACTCTAATGTGGAATGAATTTTGAAGAACAGAGCCCTTTGCTGAAGCAGAAGGCGAAGATTAAGGAAGGTCTCTACGAAACCAGCTTCTGACTTCAACCTAATTGATGCGCAATAAGACAACAAAATTGGGAGAAAAGTGAACTTACGAGTTTGCCGGGTTCAAGTGCGAGAGAGAGAGAGACTGATCTTCTTCTTTGATGATGTCAGTGAAGGACCTCTATTGGTCCATGATCTGAAGTACCGGACTGAGAAATTTACACGGAACGAATTTAAAAAGCAGAGCCCTAGCTGAAGAAGACGACGACGATTGAGGAAAGGTCTCTACGAAAACCGGAAGAAAATTACGTGCAATAAGACACGAAAATCGGGAAGAAATTCTGGCAGATGGGAGGAATGATGTGTGCAGAAGCGTGAAATTACAATTCGTCGGATACAGATGCGGAGAGAGAGGGAGAGAGAATGATCTTCTTCTTTGATGAAGTGAGTGGAGGACTGACTGTCCAGACTCGGCAGTGCCATCTTCTCTCGGTCCTGGCAATTCCCGATGCTTCCTTTTCGCTCCGTCCTCCGTCAATGCAGCAGAGAGAGCCTCTGGCGTTAAGAAGGACAAGGAGAGCCCTGCTTCGCTACCTGCTGTTCAGTGGAGAAGGAGACGAGATCGATCGATAGATCAGGGTTGATGATGCGCTGATTAGACGTAATGGATAACAGAAAAGTTACAAAAAGAAAATTTAAAAGACTTACCTTGCTGCCAAAAAATTAAGAAAAAAGGAAAAAGAATGGATGAGAGAATTGTTCATGCCGATAACTTTCGTATAGTTGTATTGAGATCATCACCCTCCTCCCACTTCCCCGTCCAGTGGTCCCACTGGTATCTGAATAGTCTTACTATACCAATGGGCGAACATAGTTCTGGTGTACTTAGCGTACCCTTAGAAAAGGTCTTCATTTTCGGGCACTTTTCCACTTCAATACTTCGTAAGCTTGGGAACCTGAAGGTGCAACTCGAGATGGAGGAGAAGCATTCTAGGCTTGGCAGATCTTGAAGTACCAAAAAGTGTAGATTTCCAAAAGATATCACTTTTCTTTCTCCGTTTCCATCATTGGCCACTACTTCTTTCATTCTTTCACATCCTATTAGAGTCATCCTTTTGAGATGCATCAAATTTGTGACCGTTGAAACTGTTACTAGATGTACCAATCCAGAGGAATTCTTCACCACTAACTCCGTTAGATTCTGGAAGGATGCCACCGTTGGAAATATTGTCGTCAAACAGGGACAATCCCAAATCTCAAATGTTTCGATGCTCTGAAGAATTTTCGACATTAAAGAGTCTTCTCTCCACACACGCTTCAAGTTGCGTAACTTGTTTAACTTAATTTCTCTTAAACTTTCAAGCTTCAGATGTTTCCCCTCTTCAACAAGCCCTTCGTTCGGGAATATATCTTCAAAGGAGCTACAGAATACCTCAAGACTTTGTAGATTTCGAAATCTCTCTAGGAGGAATATGGAAGGAAAGATGGCCTTTTTATCATGAAAGCATGCCAGTGTTAGTGCTATTGGTTTGCTAAAGATGTCATCGGGAAAATTTCCATCCTGTATCATCTGAATATTGTTATTGACTAATAAAAGTCTCTCAAAGTTGGTAAAGTCCTGTCAAATAGCCAATACAACAAGAGAAGTAAATTCAGCAAAGTTTTGGTACTAAATCATGTGTTGTATAAAGTAAACCTATTTCGATAATTTGCATGGAAGGTTGGTCTGGTCAAGTGGATAGTGTGAATCTAAAATCAAGACCCCTACAATCATTGAATTCATCTTTTGTTAGGAATATCTTGTCAACAAAAATATATCTTCTTTGGAATCTTACGTAATGAGATGCGCTCATGATGTTACTAAAACATATGGGGTCCACAAATTTAGAAGTGGGCTTAAGATATAAGAAATACCTTATGTTGTCCACAAACTTATAGGAAATGGGTTCTAGTTTTATATAGTATTATAACAAGACAACAAGATGACTATGCAATGCACTAAGGTACTAATGTTACTAATGTTACAACACGACGACTATGCAATGTATTAAAAAAAAAATACATTAGAAAATGGTGCACTAAGATACTGATGTTATTTTTGTTTTTAAAAAAAGTTTGAATTGGTTTTTTTTAGAGTTTGTAGAAGATGAAATAGAGAAGAAAAGTTCAAATGTGCGACACATGTCAATAATTGAGAGGACCTCTTGTCAAATTCTTATTGATGTCACCAAGGAGCACCGTTCAGTTACATATGAATATATTATGTTGTCAATAGAATGCTATAAATATTTTTGTAACTCTAGGTAATGGAATATCTTATGCATGTCCACAAATGAAAATATACTTAAGATATTAGAAATATCTTAATGTTGTCGACAAACTAATAAGTAAGGGAGATCATGTTTTCTATAACATTATAACGCGACATGATATGCCATGGATATGATATTAGTGACTGCTTTAAAGAACAAAGTAGAAACTAATGGAGAGTAGCTATAATCATACCCTCTCGAATGAAAAGTGTGCTTCTTGATTTGAAAGGTCTTGTTGACCATATTTTTGAGCCCAACTGTTCATGGATGCCGTAAAGGATATCATGTTCAGTTTGTCACAGTGAGTCACTCGTAATTCCTCCAATAATGGCCAGTGCAAAGTGGGCAAGTTAGGATAGAAACTCTTGAGTCGCGGCATGTCACGTAACACCAAAGAGGTTAGTTCTGGGAAAAGATCTTGAGTAGTATTGGAGCGTGGAGTGTCACCCCCATTAGCGACTATTTCCTCGATCTCACAAGACTCCACTTTAAGTTTTCCAAGTTGGTTTAAACTTGTAGCCACCCAATGCGGAAACAAATTTTCAAGGCTCTTACAATTCCTAATCTCCATTTTCTGTAAACAATCAAAAGTCAAAGTTTCTTGAGGAGTGTCAGTCCATATTTTGCTTAAATCGTCCATGTGGGAGAGATCCATCCACCAAAGTTTAGGAAATTGTACCTGCCAAATTGAAAAAAAAATGACACAATGAATGTGATTGCATTGAGTTATGACCTTAAAGAAGGAATTTCCAGACTTCCCTTGTTCTCACAACTCATGAGAACTCAAGATTTTGTTAGGGACATAAATAGGGAGGGGTTGATTGATGCTTTTATACAAGTTGACTGATGACTAAGGCCAAGGATATGGCGAACCGGATATAAAATATATATATATATATATAGTAACTTCAATTGTTCACAACCTTTTTCTTTTTTATGCATGGAAAATTTTTGTATTGAAAGAAAATAATTTCTTAATAGGCATGGGCAACATAACAACTTGAATAAATAACATAATGTTATGATCTCAGCAAAAGCAAGTTGGGACAATTTACTAGTTTTACATTGGACCATTAATAACAACCTTGAAATAATATTTATTCAGATTTGAAGTGAAAAAATAAAAATAGAATCTTGTGGTGTACGAGTGGTCCACCCTTTGGTAAAAAGTGGGTGTGCACCCCACTGATCGCATTTTGTTTGTATGGAGGAAATCAAGAGTGCTTTTTTTTTTTTTTTTTGCTACATCATGACCTTGACGAATTGTCCATTGAAAAGTAAGTATTGATATTTTTCATTTGGTTACAATATAATTAATGCAATTACGACTTGTCACCAAAAAAAAAAAAAAGACTTTCCACACTTCCTTAAATCTATCAATATTCTTAATTGAGGATTTTGATGAGTTTTTTAAATTATCTAATAATGTGGGAGAAATCAATTACTATATGACAGCTCATACTTGACACTAAAATGAAAACAATTCTATCACAACTTGTCACTACCAAAAGATCATGTGACTATTTTCATACTTCCCCAAATTTATTAGTATCGTTGATTAAGTGTTATAATGAATTTTTGAAATATTCTTAGAATGTGGGGCTAGGTATTATATAACAACTTATCCATGCAAATGACATTATAAATAAATAATTAGTGATAATTCTTACAATTAAAAAGTAAACAAATGTGTAGATACTTGTTATAATTAAACATTCTATTCTACTAGTATAAAACGATAGAAAGAATTGCGCGAAAGTATTAGAATAAGGAAAAAAAAAAAGGATTTCGTTTGTCAAGGGAAATAAAAACAAAACTTGTATAGAGTCTGTAATGAAAAAATGATATCGCACATTTTCAAGTGCCTCAGTTTCGACCCAAAAAAGGAAGTGCAGGAGGAGGTCGTCATTTACTGTGTTTTAGTCTTCACATGAGGAGAACTTCATGAGACGGAATGGAAGTGTTGACTGGATGATTGAGTCCATTTATTTTTAATTTTTTTTTATGTAGCTACTACATTAACTAAATATTGACTGTTTTTTGGTCAGATGACTCAATATAAAAAATCTCAATTCCCCTCACTTTCCTTCTCCATCTACGCTTTCTCCTCCATCTCCAGCCACATTGAGCCCAACCTTCCCGCGTCCCCCAGCCATCGCCACCGGCGGAGTTGCCGGCGTCGCGTCCAAGGCGACCATTGCCGAGCGTCCAACCCTCTCCGTCGTCTCTGTGGTCTGCCCATTCATGACGCCTCTCGTCCATGGCCGCTCTTCCCTGACATCTATTTCTCTGTTTTCTCTTTCGCCGTTTGACCTCGCAGTCCATGGACGAAGGGATCTCAAACTCGCCGTCAAGACTCATGGCCATGGACAAGTTGCGGTCGCCAGATCTGTGGAGGAGCCTCCTGGCGAGCCATGGACGAGCTAGGCTTGCGTCCATGGACAATACTAGATCTGGAGGCACGACTCCAGCCCAGATCTGGAAGGGCAACGACCACGAGCCAATCACGAGCGACGACGGAGGGGACAATGGCAGTCTATAAGCCGTCGTTGCTCGCGACGGGACTTCCAGATTTGCAACCATGTCTCTAGCTATAGCAGCTCGTCCATGGCTGCGAGTGGCGGTGGTCGACTTCTAGATCTGCAACTCCGTCGCTATGGACGGCCAGATTTCGAGATCTGTAGAACTATGAGACAAACAAAACAAAGGGAAGCCGACCATGCTCGGCTTGGACATAGCGGGGGTCAGCTTAATCAAGGCGCCGGTGACTCCGGCGTTAGTGACAGCGGAGGAGGGGCGGAGGTCGGGTGGCTGTGGACGAAGGAGAAAGAGAGGGCTGAAGAGAAGATTTTTTTAATTTTTCTTCGCCGGGAATCAACGCCCCAACCGAATCGATGCCAAAATCGCTTCCGCATCAAAGATCCACTTCGACCCACCATAACCATAACCAACAAGCTCCGGTTCGCATAATCACTTCGGAACCCATGGAAGCATGCGCACAGAGAGGAGGCGAGCTTCAGAGAAGCGATTCTGAAGCTTCCGATTCAATCATCGGACAGACCACCCAATCAATCGCCCCCAAAAAAACAGAAGGTAAGAGGATGAGGGGGAGGGAGAGGAAGAAGAGTTATTGTTACTTGACTGTATAGATTTGGTTCGATTTCTTTTTTTCCCCTCGTTGTGAAGAGGAGGATCCAGGTGAAACGAAATGACTCAGTGAACATTTCTTAAGAGGGGGAGAAGCTTAAATCATCAAATAGACTTTGTCTAATTTCTTCCTTTTTTCTGTTTTTTTTCTTTTTTTTCCTTTGTGTAGTGAGCGCACCAGAACAGCACTGCAACAGATGGAGGCCAAGGCCACCGAGGAAGGAAAGAGAGAGAGAGGGAGGGAGGGAGCAAAGCCACACCAGAAAAGAGGAAAGAGAGCTTTCCAGTAAGGGTAGTGTTGTTGACTAGATAATTTATTCTGTTTTTTAAAAAATTTATTTTAGCTAGGACATTGACTAAATATTGTCATCTAGTAAATATTATCATCTAGTTATGAAATAAGACTCACAATGCCGGCAACCACCCACGGAATTGCTACTATTTATTGTCCAGCTGTCCTATTATCTCTTTTATTTTTTCCTTTTTTTAGCCATTTCTTTTCTGAAAAAATCAATCTGCATTTTCTCTTGCCAAACATAGATTGTGCGCAGTATCACACTAATTATCACTCAATATGATAATTCAGAGTTAATATTTATTGTTTAATACGGGTAGGTAATTTGATAGGTTTGGAGTATAGCAATTCAAGTGTGATTTACAAACAAAGAAGATGAACAACTTCATGCATATTGGCCTTTTTTTGTACTTATTTTATCATCAAGACGTAGTCAAGTATCGGTGATTATTAAGATATGAAAAAAAAAAGATAATAAAATTGTTGATTGATTATTAAGATATAAAAAGATAATAAAAAGTTATTGAAGTTTAGAGAACATTCTAATTAAAAGAGCAATTCTCTCTAATTCCTTCAATTTCGTTGATTGGAAAGATGATTATGGTACAAAGAGCTGTAATAGTTAAGCAATTTGTGAACTAGGTTTTATAATTATGAAGTTTTCTTTTCCCTTCTCTTCATGTTTAATGGAACGACGCTAGTTTGCTTCTGTGCAAGAAAATATGAAGTGAGCGATACTTCATTTTTTTTTTGCCATTTTTAAATGATATTATATGTTTACTGTTTTGTTCTTTATAGTTGAAATTTCAAAAAGTAAATTTTTTCATATGGTTATTATCATAACTTATTTAAAATCCCTTTGTAATCAATTTTGAGGTACCGCACACAATATGAATTTATGAGCTCATAGAAATAATACTTCTAAAAATATATGGAGATGGACAATTAATACTTATATTTGCTGAAGATTAGAAAACTTTTAATCTTGTAAGTAAATATTAATAGATTATGTACATAGATTTGTATAATTAAATGATTTTAAAACCGCACATGATTATCAATGTTTGAATTGTTTTGCATTAATACTTTATGGATGTGATCATGGATTATTGTGGGAAGGCAAATATTCTAGTTATCTTTGTTTAGGTATGAAACATAGAGTCCTGATCAAATTTGAGCAAAGCATTGGTGATTGATATTACAAACAATTATATCTAGCACTTTTGTCTACATGCCATGCATTGTCCAATTATACACGAACGAATATGTTCAAATGAAATGCCCAAAATACATTTGTTTGAGAGACTAACCTATGGAGTGAAAAGTGAAGGGGTGCCATTGTCAATCTCCATTGAAGATTGCCAAGTTAGACTTCTTATCTTGGGGCAATGGGCAATACTCAAATTTGACAAAAAAGGGCATTCTAGCGTATGATTCTTCCACGAGATGAAACTAGTCAAATTGGGCAAGCGTTCTAGAGTTATCTGCTCAAGATTTGGGAATGTAATCTCCTCCACTGCGCTTCCTTGCCCTTCTTCATCTATGATCACTCCTTTCATTTGATCACACTCCTTTATTTCTATCTCCACTAGATTGGGAAGGCACCGAGCCATTGATGGAACAAAAGCATGTCGCAAGTTGCTGCATTTATAAAGGCTAAGATGCCCTAGACAATCGAAGCACATTGTTCCTTGGAGATCTCTATTCCATAGTTGCCTCAACTTTGGTAGATTGACCAAGTGCAGATACTCTAGCTGAGGCAACACCTGAGTGCAATCCACAGCCTCAAGCCCTTCAAGATCAAATATTTCTTCCAGAGGCTCACAATCGCACACTTGCAAGCTTGTCATTCTTTTTAAAACAAGCATCATATTGGATGGAATAGCATTAATAAATTATGGACATTTATCCACCACTAATGATTCTAATTGCCAAGATGACATGATGGGATTAAGTTTGTCATGCCATTTTCCAATTAGCTCCGGGTACTCAAACAACCGCATACACTTAGTCCCAACAAATGTAGCCTATCAAAAAATGCATCATTAAACGTAAAATTCTCGTTAAAAAAAAAAACAATTACTTTATTGGTGATAAGAAAAAAGTCAAATTCTACGGAATTTAGCAATCAAAGCGTACCATTTCTTCCAACATATTTTGGATGGTCATGTTGAGGTTTCCCTTCCAAAAATATTGGCACTTTGTTGCTTCATACCCTTCATTCAAACCTACTTTTACTCCCTTTAGCTTTGGCACCTCTATTTGTCCCTTGTGGAAGAACTTCATCTGGGGACATCCATTCACAATGATATCTTCCAAGAGAGGGAACATCAAAGTGTATCCATTTGAGCTAAAACACCTCAACCTGGTCAACCCATTAAGCTCCATATACTTCAATTGCTTGAAAGTCATTACATGCCCCTCCTTTCCTCCCTCATCACTTATGACTTCTGTCAATATTTTACAATTACTAATCCTCAATTTTGTGAGTCCCACGAAATTTATAGCCATTGTCGGTGTGAACATATTTGATAGCCCATGACAATAAAACACATCTAGAGTCTTCCTTCTCAATGAGTTCCACAATGCCACATTCATTGATCTCCAACTCCTCAAGTTGGATTAGATCTCTAGCCACTAAGGCTGGAAACAAAGAGGTGAGCCTAGCTCATCATTCGGAAAAGGGTAACCAAACGTAGACATTGAAATTTAATATGATGGTGAGTTCCTTATCCCATACACTTTAGCTTTGAAAGTCTTTAATTTCAGCTCTTTTAATGGAGAAAGAGCAACATGATGTCCATCTAGAGGATTTAGTGGCTGAGTTTGAAAACAACTTCAAAGGGAAGCACATCTTTTACCGTCAAAGTTTCCAAGCTCAAGAGCCGTCCTAGAATGAAAGAAGGTGCAATTCACAAGCTTTTGCATTTATCCACAAAAAGCAATTTTAGCTTAGAGAAAGAATCTGCACATGAATTTGATTGTCCCATATCATCTCGATGTTATCCATGTCATTGATATGTAAGGTCTCCAAGCTGGGAAAAGCAACCTGCAGGTATTTGCTCATGAAATTGGCGATTAAGTTAAATTACAAATTCATGAATTTTCAAGATGTACATATAGATGAGTGCCAAGATATAAATTAGGAATTCACAGAATTGATAATTCTATCTTAAGTTGCACAAAAGGAAAAAAAGAATGAAGTAAAAAAAAAGTTAGTAAAAAAATCTCCATACTAATGCTGATGACTCTAGGATGAGAAGGCCATTGGAATTATTGGAGAAAAATAAAAATAAAAAATAAGAATTCTGGTCTAGCCAGATTCTATTGACAATGGACAAAATAGTAATTTGGATATGTTCATATAATAATCATCAATGACACATGTTTCATAGATCCCAAAATCAAATAAAATCTCCCTCTTTCAATTTAATTACTTAACCCTAAAGAATGAAATAGCTACTATACTAGCAATTGTTAAATCACTTAGAGAAGGAGGAAAATTATATTTAAATGAAACAAGAAATACCACGTAAATTAATTAAAAGAGGAAGAATTTATTTAAAGAAACAAAAAGCAAGTCAAACGGGTAATTGATGTGGTAAAAGAAAAATGCAGCTGAGGATGGATTGAGGAAGAATATTAGCAATTAGAAAGAAAATGATGGAGAGATTGAGATTAAAAAGCCAAACTGTAGGAGGTGTGATTTTATCTAATACCGAATGCCTTAAATCGATATTTTATCACTCTAAAGCAATTAAAAAGTGAGGCTAAGACTAAAACAATTAAAAAAGGAATTTCTTGGGTCGAACGAACAAATCTTACTCACATCATTCCCCACTTCAAAGAATCCAATATACTTAATCGATTGAATTTTCCTTTTAAAATTCAGTGATTTTTATCCATGCTAAGGATCCAATAGTTAGATGCAAACGACAGATCATATACATATACTCAAGTCAAATAATAGAAATTTGCTAAATATCTATTATAAAGATTAAAATATCTAAGAAAGTCAACATATTAATCTTGGGGAGGGTCCATTTTACAACCTATCTTGACTACATGAACAACATTTTGGGTAAACGTCCTATATTACTTTTAGTTTAGTCAAAGCGGACCCGCCCATAAATTACTCTTTCATTTTCCACTCAAATGTTCTTCCAATATTCACTCGACAAGTCAGATAGCTAAGCTGAAATGGTTGATTTGCGAAATGTATTTTATTTCTTTAACAAAAATGGTCTTGCAATTCGTGTAAAAACTAAAAAGGAGTGATTTCTGAAGCCCTGGACCCAGAGGCCTTGCTCAATTTGGCGGTGGAGAGCTCAAGTTCCTTTTGCTGGTACAATGAAGAGAGAGTAAAGCTTCATTTGACCAGGAAAAAGAAGACAGAGAGATCTTGTGAGTGCAGATGAAGTCAAGTGAGCGTCTCAAAGGCCCTTTGTCTCCAGCCTCTTGAACCTCATTGCTCACTTTCCTCTCAATTGTTTTTTCAATCTTTTTCAATGTACATGCGTGCAATGTCTAGGCTGTACATGTGAGGCTCATGAGTGTTCTAAGTTTCTTGTGAATATTAGAAAGCTTTTAAGGATCCTGCTTAGCAGTTGTACTACCCATTCATGCTTTGTGCACGTAACATAAGAGATGTTCAACCATCTTTATAAAAACTATTTCCAGAGAAATTAAAAGTAAAACATTGCAACTCATACATGTTGGCAACTTTGAACACTTAATGCTTGCATGCTACTCATTTTCTTTTAAAATATTTTGGCTATGCTTTATCTCATGCATATTTGATGCTTCTATTAATATTTGATATTTTGACATAATGTTAATCATGTACCTGTCGAGCGAAGAGTGCATTGGAGCTTGATTTGATGCGGTCCTGACTTTGAGTTTCTCGTGAATCTGTCATCGATTTTTCATTGGATGAAAAGAATGTCACCATTTGCATTTCAAGGATGAATCTATGTACAAGAAGATCTTTAGTGAGGAGAACAAAATAAATCAATCTTACGCTTTCCACAAAAGAAGCACATCAAACTTTCCAAACATTGTAAGTTTAAGTTGGTTAACATTGGGAATGCTAAAGTTTTTGATGTTTCCAATCCCAACCCTTCTTCCTCCATAATGATTGCTTCCATTTTCTTGCAACGTTTACTGTTAGATCTCTCAAGTGTTCAAGAGATTTAACCATGGTTGGGAAAAACATAAACCTAAGGTTGGGACAGTCATGCACCTCCAACTTCTTTAAATTATGGAAACTCACTATTCCACAAGAATTCTTGTTCCATATGCACCTCAAGCTCCCCAATCCTCTTAAATCAAAGGTGGTCAACTCAGACAGAGTCTCAACATCTCCACTAGCACTTGGTCTGTCAAGATTGAAAATTTCTTGCACCGAATGGCAATTATATATGCTTAAAGTGTGTAATTTTTTAGTTTTACCAGTGACTCAAAGCTAATAACCTTTGAAAAGATTTGCGCTGCACCACTTTAAGAGATTGAAGATTGCTCAGCCCCTAATAGAGATTGATCGCTCCATATTTCTTTTAGATTGGGAAGTTCTTCCATTGTCAAGGACTCCAAGGATGGGATTGAAATCTAATGAACAAATCCATCAACAATAGCATTTACACATATAAAGGACAGTCGGAAATTTACGCAATATAACAAGTATTATAAATGGAAGTCAAAGGAAATTCACAAGCAAGATATGTACAACCTTTAGGATAATTTTTGCATGTACGGAAATCTATAACAAATGAAGGCTAATTTCCAATCCAAAAAGAATTTTATGACCCTAAAAGAGAACAAATGAACTTTATCTTTTATTTACAATATAACAAGGAATGCTACTATGATTAGATTTTGTTTGCATTTTACTAGCAATATCAGGAATTGCAACAATCAAGAATTAGCACTCGTTCCGTTTAAAAATGACAATCAATTAATAAATGAAATATCTATCTAATTGGCAAATTATATTGATTAGATGGAGATATATACAGCTCATGTCCCATTAGTCAAGGCAATATTGGGCCTTCTATATCTCTATGTCATCTTGTTATGAGCCCAACTTAAAAAATTAAACCTTGGGCAAATGATGGTATATGAAAAAGACTTATGGCTAGAGAGAGTTGATAGCCGAACATGACATCATTCCTCATCCATCTAGGTTGGGAGGATTTTTTTTTTTTTTTTTGGGTCATAAGGTCAAGAGGACTTGTCACACACTGAAATTGTCTGCTTCTTGTATAATCCTACAAGACGGGCATTTCTTTGTCTTTTCCTTCTTAGATGTCTTCAATTTCTTCAAATTTATTAGACAAAACACGATTAATTTCCCCACAAAATAACCTGAAAATGGACATGTTAGTAGTTGTGATATTGCAATAACTGAGTACTGGACTTCTTTTTCCTTATTTTTCATAAATTATCTCAATTGTCCCTTTAAATTCAGAGGCAGATGTAACCTATCCTAATTAATTATCCTTGTTGCCATAATTTCCTTAAGGTGAGTCTAAATCCACAGTCAAAATGTTTGAAACCATAACATTTGAGGTGAAGGGATCCAGCTGTCCCTAATGGCAATGGAAAGCTTTATTTTCTTTTTCTTCTTTTTTCTCCCAAAAGTTCCATTGCTATATAACTCTAGAAAATCCTTCATCTACCAAGTTGCTCGGAATCTCCCATTTATATTGCCATCACCCTCACTCCCACCCATACAACCAGTTTTTTTTTTTTTTTTTTAACTTTTTTGTGTTTCGTTCATTATACTATTGTCATCCTCGACAAACCAACCTTAGACTACTACTTTTGTAGGCTGCCACTGCTTTATAATGTCGGAGGTGATTTATTATAGGTTTAAGAAGCATTTTATAAACCCATAGATCTTAGCATACGTAGGTTTTATAGAAAAAATAAAAATATTAAGAAGTACTAAAGCAGGAATAACTCTTTCATAAAGATTTAGAATCCTAGAAAGTTAAGAGCCCCAAAGACTACCGAAAACAAGAAAAAAAAAAAAAAAAAGAAAAAGCAAAGCCACAAAGGCTTCCCCATCTAGTTCCATTATTATTTGAAAGCTAGCTCTCTCCACAGGAGCTCAGGGCATGGGTTGAAGAAAAGTCACACTCTGATATCACAAACTTGTGGGACCCACCACTTATATCTCCACCGCTCTTTATTAACTTAGAAACTAACGTATAACATGAGCCTTGGCCCGCGCCACTGTAAAAGAGCAATCTTGTCTAGCCAAATAAAACCCTCCACTTGCAGCAATTTTCCCCCATATAAAATACAGCCGTGAGCTTTCCCGAATTAGGGGCATTGTTTATCCTTAGTTTACTAATTCTCTTTCATGTTAGTAAATTGCTATCAATGACCAATTTAACAAGAGGAAAGTTTTTCTTGTTTTAAATTCAATGACTGAGGTTGCATATGGGATTAGTCTCGTAGAAGTGTAGATAGAGGCCATATAATTTAGCTATGACGGCGTAACATCACTTTCATTGATAATAACAAATAACAAATCATGTTTCACATGTAATTGCTCCCCTTTTTGAACTTGAATGATTTGTTATCTTCTTTAAGGTTGTTGTAAAGATTATACCAAAAGGATCTCCTATTAAATGTTATCGCTAAAGCTAGTTAAAAGTTAACTACGTTTCTGCCTATTGGTCTAGAATTTAATATACTATAAATAATTGCCCTCAATTTCAATTGAATGCCATTAATTGTATTGTGATGAGTTAATTTATTAAATTTCATTAAATTTTTTTTTCAATTACATAGCGCTTGAGACTCTTCTAAGTTGGATTTTAGATGAAAAAGTTTATCAATCAAAATGATTAATTTTTCATATTATGAATGTTACAATCTATTGTATCTCAATTGCCATTTCACATGCTTGAGTATCAACAACATCTTGGCATGATGCTTCTAACTACGGGTTGAGATTTTGCTGTGCTTTGTCTCCTACGTATTTAATACTTTCATTATATTTGATAGTTTAATGTAAAAGTCAATCACATACCTCTTGATTGAAGAGTGCGGCAGAGTTTGATTTGACACGATCCTGAGTCCGAGTTTCTCGTGAACCTGTCATTAATTTTTTATTAGATTTAAAGAATGTTATAGGGATGAATCTATCTACAAGAAGATCTTCAAAATTGAAAAAAAAAAAAAAAAAAATCAATCTTACACTTTTCGAGAGAGAAGCACTTCAAACTTTCCAAATAAGTTAAGGTTAAGTTGGTTAACATGGGGAATGTCGGAGTTTCTAATGCTTCCAATCCCAACCCTTCTTCCTCCATAATGATTGCCTCCATCTTCTTGACATGTTGTACCCTTAGATCTCTCAATTGTACAAGAGATTTAACCATGGATGGGAAAAACATAAACCTGAGATTGTTGCAGCGATCCACCTCTAACTTATTTAAATTATGGAAACTCACTATTCCATAAGGGTTCTTGTTCCATATGCACCTCAAGCTCCGCAAATTGACTAATTTCAAGGTGGTTAACTCATACAAAGTCTTAACATTTCCATTGGTGCTTGGTTCCGTCAAGGTCAAAAATTTCTTGCACTGAATTGCAATCTCTTATACATAAATTGTGCAACTTGTGTAGTTCTACCAACAACTTGGAGTTGATAACCTTCGAGAGAGATTTGCATTGCACCACTTCAACAAATTGCAGATTGCTAAGCTCCAGTGGAGATTCATCGCTCCATATCTCTTTCATATTGGGAAGTCCTTCCATTTTCAAGGACTCCAAGGATGGGATTGAAATCTGATGAACAAACCCATCAAAAATAGCATTTAAAATTACAAAGGACCTTCTATATAGCAGGTATTATAAATGGTTGACGAAAGAAATTTACAAGCAAGATAATGTACAACATTTAGGATAGTTTTTGCATGTACGGAAATCTATGATAAACAAAAGCTAATTTACAACCTCAAAAGACAACTAATCAACTTTACCTTTTATTTACGATATAACAAGGGATGCTATCACGATTAGATTTTGTTTGAATTTTACTAGCAAAATCAGGAATTTGCAATGATCAAGAATTAGCACTCATTCTGGTTACTAATGACAATCTGTTGATACAGAAATATTTATCTAATTGACAAATTATATCAATTAGATGGAGATGTATACAGCTCATGTCCCATGAGTCCCGACGAGATCGGGCCTTCTATATCTATATATCATCTTGTTAGGAGCCCAACTCAAAAAATAAACATTGGGCAAACAGTGGCATATGAAAAAGATTTATGGCCAGAGAGTTGATAGCCGAACATGACATCATTCCTTGTTCACTTAGGTCAGGAGGACTTTTTTTTTTTTTTTTTTTTTCAGTCGTAAGGTCAAGAGGACTGGTCACACACTGAAATCGTCTCCTTCTTGATATAATCCTACAAGATGGGCATTTCTTTGTCTTTTCCGACTTAGATGTCTTCAATTTCTCTGAATTTATTAGGCACAATGGGACTAATTTCCCCACAAAATAACCTGAAATTGGACATTTCAGCAGTTGCGATATTGCAATAACTGAGTACTAGACTTCTTTTTCCCTATTCTTCATAAATTATCTTGAGTGTCCCTTTAAATTCAGAGGCATATGTAGCCTATCTTAATTAATCATACTTGTTGTCATAATTTCCTTGCGGTGAGTCTAAATCCACAATCAACATGTCTGAAACCATAACATTAGAGGTGAGGGGATCCGGTGTCCCTAATGATGATGGAAAGCTTTATTTTCTTTTTGTTCTTTTTTCCCCCAAATGTTCATTGTTATACGACTCTAGAGAATCCTTCTTCTGCCAAGTTGCTCATAGTCTCCCATTTATCTCGCCGTCACCCTCGCTCCAACCCATACAACAAGTTTTTAACTTTTTGCATTTCATTCATTAGACTATTCTCATCCCCAACAAGCTAACCCTAGATTACTACTTTTGGAGGCTGCCAGTGCTTTATAATATCGGAGGAGATTTATTATAGGTTTAAGAAGCATTTCATTATAACCCCATAGATCTTTGCATATGTAGGTTTTACACAAAAAATAAAAATAAAAAGAAGTACTAAGGCAAGAGTAACTCTTTTATGAAGAATTAGAATCCTAGAAAGATAAAAGCCCCAAAACTACAGAAATAAAAAAAAAAAAAAGCAAAGGGTCAAAGGGCTGTTGCAAAATTTCCGATCTAGCTCCATTATTTTAAAGCAAGCTCTTTCCATGGGAGCTCAAAACATGGGTTGAAGAAAAATCACACTTTGACATCGCGACCTTGTGGGACCCTCCACTTATATTTCCACCGCTCTTCATTAATAGGGAAACTAACATATGGCATGAGCCTTGGGCCCACGCCATTATAAAAGAGCAATCTTGTATGGTCAAATAAAACTCTATTTACAGCAGATTTCCTCCTTATAAATTATAGCCATTGGCTTTCTTTAATTGGGCAATTGTTTATCTTTAGTTTACTGTTTCTCTTTCATCATAATAAATTACTATCCGTAGAAGTCCAGATAGGACCATCAAATATATCTACAATAGACTAACATCATTTTCATTGATAAAAACAAATAACAAAGGATTTTTCACCTGTAATTGCTCCTCTTTTTGAACTTGCAGGATTTATCATCTTCTCTAAACTTGGTGTATATATTATACCAAAAGGATCTCCTATAAGATGTTACCACTAAAGCTAGTTAACTATTAACTACATTTCCACCTACTAGTCTAGAATTTAATATACTACAAATAATCACCCTCAATTTCAATTGAACGCAATTAATTGCTGTTGTAGTGAGCTACTTTATCAACTTTGTAATTGCTCCCTCTTGTTGAACTTGAATGATTTGTCATCTTCTTTAAACTTGGCATAAAGATTATACCAAAAGGATATAATATACAAGATTACGATGTTAGGGAAAAAAAGAAAAAGGAGGAGGAGGAGGAGGAGCAAAGCTGCAAAGGCTTTTTGTAAAATTTCCCCAATGTGGTTCCAGTATCTTTGAAAGTGCTCTCTCCATGGACGCTCAAAGCATGGGAAGAAGGTAAGTTAGACACTAGCGTGTGGGACCCATAACTTAAATTTCCGAAACTTTTTTGCTGACGGGAATGCTAATCTTTTGTGTGAGTCTTGGGCTCTACGATCAACTCTAGTGATAATTGCGCCACTATGAGAGGGCAATCTTTTCTAGTCAACTAAAAGGCTCCACTTGGCGGCAATTTTCTTAGTTGGGCAATTGATCATTCTTAGTTTACTAACTTCTCTTTAACGTTAGTAAATCATTATCAACAACCAATTTAACAGTATATTAAACACAAATTATGGATTTGCGTTTGTGATGTCCAAAGTACATAAAAAGATATCTATGTATATAATATGCATGCATGAACATGCAAAAAACTCTGTACTTTTATAATTATGGGTTCTATGTAATGACTAACTGCTTATTTAAACATGATACACAAAACACATGCATCAATTAGATTAGCATAGTTGCTTTTATTTAAAAACCCAGTCCTCCTTCCCATTCTTCTTATTGGTTTTTAAGAGTCTCCTATATCATACATTTTGTGGTTAATAACAAAGTCTAATGAGTAAATTCAATAGAATCCACATCAAAAGGATAAGAATTACTTATGGAATTACTTTAGTGCTAAAATTCTCTTCAGTTTTGCTTTATGAAACCCTATTGATATAGATATACTTGCAACATGTAAATCGAAAATAACTTAGAATTGATCACAAAACTAAATTTACATGGATTTCATACAATTAGTTGGATTTGAATAAAATGAAGAGAACAAAAGATTGCTTTATCTAATTGCAGAGAAGTCATGAACGAATAAGGTAATTAGGAAAAAAATAATTGAAAATAACAAAATAAATAAGCATCATAATATGCGCAGCATCTAATTAGCAAAGGTAGGAAAAAGTAATACATATAATATTCTTTTGATAGAAAGTTACCTGTTGCCCATTGAAGAATGCAACTTGAGTGCCAACTTGATCATCTAATGTACTACTCAAAGGAGTTGTCCCAGCGGTGAAAAAGTTCTTGATATTTGGCAAGTGACGCAATTCCAATGCATGCAAATTACACAACTCCACTTTGCCACAATCATCAGCTTCTACAATACTGTGCATTAACTTGCAACCTACAACTTTGATCTCTTCTAGTTGTGGAAGTCCTCTTAGTAATGAAAGAGGAAACAAAACTTCCATCTTGTCACAACTTTTGACTTGAATTACTTTTAATGTACTAAAGGACTTGGAGGAGGAAATATGGCTATAGCATATCTTCTTCAAGTTGAAAAGATTCTCAAGAAGTAATGACTCCAACATCTCAAAAAAACTAAGGGAACACCATCGAAGGATGTAATGGACAAAGTGACTGTTTTGGACCAATAAATGCTTTAATTTTGGAAAAGCTTCCCGAGATAATGCGCAAATACTTTGCTCACCTTTGCTCAACTTGTCCAAAAACAAATCATCGGTTTTGCTTAAGATACTTTGTATGCATCCTTTTCGAAGAACATCATTTATTAGATCCAACTTGAGGTCCAAAACCCTTGATCCTTTGTGCTTTCTCAGGCGCATTGCATTACCTATTCGGATTTTGTACTTGGTCAATTTCTCGACATCTAGGTCCTCTGGGAGCATACTTGGATCGGGAATGGAGACATGTAGAGTGCAAAGATTTTTCAAGCAATTCAACTCAATCAGACTAGCATTAGTTGGTTGAGTTTGCTCAATGGCATTCCATTGATCAAAGCTATTCCCCATATACAATTCCTCCAATTTGATCAATCTTTCAAGCACACCTGGTTCAATTATCTGAATATGTGAACAATGGTTCAAGTCCAACAACCTCAGCTCCGTTAGTTGCCCAATTTCTTTCGGTAATCGTTGAAAATTGGAGTTCACAAAGCTGAGAACTTGTAATCCTTTTAACTTGCTAAGAATGACCACATCCTCTAGGAAACAACTCTGAAGACACAAAGTATGTAAGTTCTCGAGAGCTGAAATGACGTCAATGAACGAGTGAGACGAATGCTAGTAAGATTTAAGACCGCAAGTTTCTTCATAGAGTTGAAAAATGAATCTGGAATCTCGAGAGATTCGTTGTTGGTGAAAAGCAAAAACATGCGCAATTCGGGGCAATCTAACTCTTTGGGAAGCTCCTTTATGTCTATATAGGGAAAGCATATTGCCGAACAACTTTTGAGCCTCTCATTTTGCAATTGTGTTGCCAAGATATCTTTATCTTTCAACACAAGAAGAGGGCGATCTCTTAAAATGAACTGGGCAACAAAGTCATGAACCAAGTCATGTATCTTGAACCCATTTGCGCCTCCATTGTCTAACAAAAGGGATGAAGCTTGAAGAGTGTGGATATGTGTGCTCAACCTATCCCTAGCTTCATTCATGCTGCTATCTTTTGAAATATCCCCAAACCATAGCCATACCTCACCAAGTTTTCAAGAGAGGGCTTAGAGACGCCATAAGCAACGCAGAGTTGTAACAAACTTTTTGCCTCCTCACTTTCTAAATGATCATAACTTAATTGCAACATCTTATTTATCACTGCACTTATTCCTTCGTTTGAACACCGCTCAATTTGATTTAAAGCATCCCTCCATTCAGATAAACCAGCATATTTGAAATGTTTCGCCACTGTGACAATTAGCAAAGGCAAACGTCCGCACTTGCGGAGTGCCTCATCCACCAAGGGTCTGAACTCGTTCTTGTGAACTTTGTCTCCCACCATGCTCTCAAACAATGTTCTTGCCTCATTCTCCTCCAGCCTATCAAGTGGGAACTCCTTGTCGCAGCCCATTTCCCTTTGCAAAACATTTCGATCTCTCGACGTCAATAACAACTTGCATCCTACGACTTTGTTGTCATGTCCGCAAGGAATGCCGACTGATTTCAAGTCGAGCCGTTCCCATAGGTCGTCCAGTATTATGAGGACATTTTTTTCCTTCCCACCAGCTTCCAACCTCTTGCATAGAAGCTTCGCTCGCACGCTGACAAACTCTTCGTTCTTGAAATCTAGGCTCAACTCGTGCGCAATCTCTCCTTGAATCCTCTTGATGTCTGGATTTGCCGACACGTCGGCCTTGGCGACCAAATCGAACAAGGTCTTTTCCCTTATTCTCTTTTCAGCATCCACCAAAAGGGTGGACTTGCCGACCCCGCCCATCCCGTGAACTCCGACCACACTATTGCTGTTATTGGCAAGAGCGTCTATGATGTCCTGTATGATCGAAGCTCTAGATTCAAAGATGCCATCATCCCTCAGCTTAATTGACGGCGAGGCACAAGAAGCGGAGGCCATCGTAGTGGTCGACTGGACGGCATCTCTGCCTTCTCTCGTAGCCGGAGTTGGGGCAGCGACATTTCCCGGAGCAGGATCGCTGAAGGAGATGTCCCTGAACTCACTGCCTTCTTGAGCGAGTTGCTGAATGTCCTTGATCTTGTCCTTGGCCTTCCTGCTGAACTGATAGTGGCAACAGGGGTCGGGAAGAGTCCCGTGGCAGCAAGTCTTGCTCGACTCTTCAAAGTCGCCCAACAGATCTCGTGCCTCCTTCAAGCCCTGCTCAGCACTTGCCTCCCACTCCATGACCCGACTGTAGACATTTTGAAGATTGTTTCTGGCCACTTCAGCAGCATTGTGGATCCTCTCAGCCTCGTACGCCAGCTTCCCGACTTCCTTCTGAAGATTCTGAGCGTAGCTCTTGGAGGATATCACGTATCCGAATTGACGCTTGATGGGAACAACTACCATCTTCAAGACATCCCATACAACTGCAACAGCGGGATCGATCAACATTTTTCTTTGATTTTTCTTTTCCGAGAAACAAAAAGCAAGAAGACGATAGGAAGAGATTTGAATGCAAAGAAGATCGCCGAAGAGCAATCAATGGAGAAAAAACACAAGTGACTTTTTACTGGAAGATTTGATCATCAATGGTCGAGATTCAGAACAAGCAATCTAACAAACTATGGAGTTCGCCTGAACTAAATCCCAATCTATTCCTCAGAGATCCGACAGCTTAAAGTCATCACTAGGCAAAAATAACAATAGAAAATGACCGCTGTGGACCTTTTAAACAATCGAGTCATAAAAATAGGTGGCGTGCACATATGTATCTATATTATAATACAGAAGGGTTAACACTATGAAAAACATCAAATTGATATATTTGTGATAATTTTATCAAAAACTAATTTTTAAACTTCAAATTGATACACCTCTGATAAATTTACCCAAAATTAATACACCTATGATGAATTTACCCTATGTTAATTTCTGTTAAATTTTGCTGTCAAATTACTAAGTTGAATGACATGTGACAGTTGATTAGTGTATTAATTTGTGATTTTACTCTTCGTTTTCATAGTTTTATATTTTTTGTGATTTTTTGTGATATTAATCTAATCTAACAGATAGTATATTTGTTACAAATATATTAATTTAGAGTTTTTGACAAATTAAATAAATTAATTTATTATAAATTTATCATAAGTATGTTATTTGTAATTTTTATAATCAATGAGATAAATTTATTATAAATATATTAATTTAAAATTTTTATAATTAAAAAATTAATTTAAAGTGTTTTTATCATACATCTATTAAATTAGAGTTTTTCAAAAGTATTACCCCAATATAGGAATGGATGATTTCCTGCATTTTGCTTGATATAAACTGTAACCCCGGACAAGAGGACAAATAAGGACGGCTCCACCCACGTGACATGTACTTTATACACTCTGCCATCAACTCAACTCAATTTTAATGTGGACCACATACCAAGGCAGAAACACATGTGGACGCTTGGAATTCGCAGAGTACTTAAGAAAATACGTGGAAAGACACTTTATTATTTCTTATTATAATAATATTTTCATCGACCCTGCACGTGAACGCTTGGGTGAATCGACACGGTGACAATTAGAATTTGAAATGCGTATACCACCGTTCCAATACCTAGTTGATTAGACAATGTTAGCATTCAGCAATAGAAGTTCTAATTGGTGCCCGATGGATATTACCCTGACTTCGGTCGAACTAAAGTCCAGATTGTTTCAAATGTATTCGTGCAACGCATGGTAAACTAGGAGGACTTGGAAAAAGTATTAAAAAATCATAAATCTATTTCATTTGTATTAATTTACTTTTAAACATTTTAATTAGATCAATTTTAGTTCTAGACATTTTCACATTGATATTAATTTAGTTAATTCGGTTAATTTATGTTAAAAATTCCGATATAAATAAGTCGTCATACATTAAGACGATCGAAAGAGATATAAACATTTTATATAATTTTGATTATTTTTTCACATTTTTTTATTAATTTTTTATCTTTCATTTTCTTTTTCCCTTCTCTTTTCCTTTGTTTCTTTTTTGCCTTTCTTATTTTTCTTTCTTCCCTATCTTCCTCCCCCCACCTTCGATCGGTGGAGGTTGTTGGCTATTGGTGAGGCCAAGGGTTGGGACGCCCTCGCTGGCCATAGGCGAGATCGGTTGCCACCAACCTTTGGTGAGGGCCATCGATGGCTGGGCAAGGCAGCCCTTTGCTAGATTCATCAAGGGGACCCTCACCCAACCCTTGCCCAAGGCTGGTGAGCGAAAGGAAGCCCTCATGCAAGCTTGCTTGGACAACGCCGCCCTTACCGCTAGGTCCCCTCTCTAGCTGGTGAGGGGGCTCATCTAGGTGAGGCTGGCGAGGGCTTCCTAGTGCTTGCCAGCCCTCGCCAAAGGCCAATGATGATCAATCTTTGCTTGTGACCTGCGAGGGCATCCCAGTACTCACCCTCACTCGCAACCAAGTGACCTCCGCCGATGGAGGCGGGGGAGGAACATAAGGAAGAAAGGAAAAAAAAAAAAGGGGGGGGGGGGAAGGAAAATAAGGAAAAGAAAAAAAAAAAAAAAAAATTAATGAAACATTCAACAAAATAATTTAAAATATATAAAAATATCCGCATTAGTGCCACTCATGCCATATAGGATGACTGGGATCCAAATTAGAATTTCCATCATTAATTGGCCGAATGGACTCAATTAGTACCAATGTCAAAAGGTTTAGAATTTAATTGATACAATTAAAATGTTTAAGATTGAATTGACACCAATATAATAAGTTTATGATTAGTACTTTTCCCATGAGGACTTCTTATGCTACTAAATGTCATATATCAAAACACTTGAATAAGATAAAGCCGCGATTAATATGGATGGCTCCACATATTGTTTCTGTGTAAATTCTCCGAGGCCAACAGTTGCCCTTTAAGAGCACGCACACTACAATAAAAGTGAGTCCTGTAGAGTTTTTAGGAAAATTCTCCGATTGATTATGTCGATTGTGTTTTTAGTGATAAAAAGAGATGGATTACCGACTCTTTCCGGAAAATGCAGTGCAGTAACATTCTCTACTCGAAAAAAAATAAAGAAGAAAATAATATATATATATATATCAAATGTACTGTAAGATCTTTTACTAGGCGAGTTTCTTGCTTATATTGAGAGCACCTCACAATTTGATTTATTTATTTTTTTTTATCTCACGTAAGACTCACCATGTCAAAATTTGTGATTGACCCTGATACATAAGATGTTTTTGCTATTGAGCATCCTCATTGTATTTAGATGATAGACAAGCTAAGTCATTTAATTAAATTCATTTAATTAGGAAAACATCTATACATATGGTAAAACTCTCTTGAGGTTTGTCGTGACCTTCCCAAGTGTAGTCTTCCTGAAGGGAGCAGGTTTAGTGGATTGTTGAGTGGGAGGTAGCATTACCACTAGTCGAGGTTTACTTGATCTCACACTGCATAGATTTTCCCAAACTCTTATCCATGCGACGTTGGAAAATTGAAATTCAATTGATCGAGAGATGGGATTGTATCATGTAAGAGAGTAGCCATAAACATGTTGGGATTGGCTAAGAGCCAAGAGCTTAGTAGAACGTGAAAGAAGGTTCTATTTTCTGTGAATCAAAGACTTTAAGGACTGGATCATACTAATCATCTAATTATTGCCATTTCCATACCTAAACTTAATTTGTTTGCCTATAAGTTGGTTCATGTGTCAAATTATGGAATCCTAAGATTCTTTCCACTAAGTGTTCTTGCACAATTATTCAATTTCATTTGTTCCTAAAGTGGGTCATACTCACTGAAAGAAGCTAAAACAACACATCAAAAGGATAATGAAAGACAAGTAAGAGTAAAGTAAGGAAAAGTAAACCCAATATGAGTTGCACAAAGAATATTACATGATCTTGTTATTAAGTCCCCAGACAGGAACCTCTGTAATGTAAAATTAAAGCCTCATGTCACTCAAACATGATAAAATAACAAGAGTATAAAATGTGGTAAAGTAACCCAATACGAATTAGGTAGAGAATATATACTATCTTGTTATTAAGCCTCGGGACATGAATCTTTGTGAGATAAAAATTAAAGGCAAAGTCTAATTTCGGCTAAAGAGAATTCCCTACTAAAAAAATTGTATAATGATATTAAAGACAAAGACATCCATATATATATAAACCTAAAAGTAATCCTATTATAAACGCAAATTAGATTTATTTATCTTTTTATTTTTATTTTTCATCCTATTATCTATTTATCTAAAAGAAAAAACAATCTAAAAGCATATTGATTCTGATAGTCACTTTAACAAGTCCCTAATTCTTAAGCATATATTGTTTATGAATTCTATTTTGCACTTTAGAATGTCTCTTATTGTTAAGCATATATTGTTTGTTTGTATACAATTCTATTTTGCACTTTAGCAAATCAGTTTTGAAGATCACTTTAACATAACTCTATATATAGTTCTTAGAAGAGCTTAATAATGCCTAAGGAAATTGTCCGATCAATCCCGATCTTATTGATCAGATGCTAATCTAGTCCTAAACTTTCATAATTTGTCAATTTAGTTATAAATTTTTGCCCAAAATTCCAATCAAGTCTTTTAAGCCAACTTTATTAGGAAACCATTGATGTACAATGTGCCATAAATGATGGCCAACAATAACTAGACTACCATGTGAGTGATTTCTAATGAAAATTGACAGGAGAACTACCTTGGAACTTGGCATAAAGCTTTTGGACTAAATTGGAAAAAAATTAAAAGTTTATGATTAAATTGACAGTTGCACAATAAGTTTGAGATTGATTAGGTAATATCTCCTATAGATACTTTTCATTAAAAAGGTAATTTAATATCTCTCTCTCTCTCTCTCTCTCTTCTCTCTCTAATCTCTAATCTCTCTCTCTCTATATATATATATATAGAGAGAGAGAGAGAGAGAGAGAGGGTGTTTTGGACCGTAGATATTTCAAAAGATATAAATAAATATGTAATAACTTATGAATTTTATAATTAAATAATTGTGTGGTTACTCATTATGACAAAATATGTTGTTGTATTTTACAAGTAAATCATTAACATTAGATAGAGAAAATACATAACGTGATAGCCCATATTTAACAAAATGATGATATAAACATTAATCAAATCTCTGACAAATAAGAGGCTTGATGTCCAAATATCTTTTATGACATAATTATCCATATTTGACAGTAAATGATGGTAGCAAATTAAAAGAAGTATCTGTCATCATAAAAACAAAATTATGGTACATGCTTTGCAAATAAATAAATTTAAAAATTAAAAGAAACAGCTGATAGCAAATCAATAGGATAAACAATTATACATTACTAGAAAAAGTCCATAAAACGAAAATAATAAATATGTATAGGTCAAATACACGATGATGCATGTATCATAAATAACCGTAACTAAATGCATAATTGTTGATGACACCTTACTTATGGTGTAGAAGTCAAGTAGCATCACAGCATGCAAGGCATGAAATGTTTACAACCTTCAACGACGAGAGTTTAACCTACAGAAATACGTAAATGAACTTAGTTGTTGTCGGATACTAAGCATTTTAGTCATTATAATAGTGAAAGTTGAGTATCATACAATACATGATGAGTCCATAACCTTGTGCTTTCATTTGAGAATTTAGCCAATGGATATATTCAAGTAAACTAAAATTTGCAATTGGCAACCGCACAAACAAGTAGACCAGAATATATCATTTAATGTGTAATACGTTGTACTGTAATTTTAGATTAAAGACTGTATTTAGATCACATGCTAGTTACTTAATTATTGAATTCGATTTGTTTGGCAAAATGTATAATTGTTTACATCAAAAAATGACCAGGTCTTTGTAAAGGAAATAATGTCGATAAAATTGGGTGTGGAGTTTGTAATAATTGATATGGTTTTTGGTAAGTTAACGATAATAGAAGCGCTTATCTTATCGATGGCTATAAACAATAATTATAGATGACTTAGAGATACAGCCGCGGACGTACGATACGATGTTGACGATTATCAACTACTAAATTTTGCTAAATTTTGGACAATGGGAAAAGAAGAAAGGAAACAGTGAAGATGTCGATTGAAGACAAGGGCACCAAGAAATGGTTAACCCAGTAACGATTGTAATTGCTTGTGGACAGGATCCATACGCTGATAGGAGGCCTAAAATCTCGAGAATGCAGCTACGACTGCATTTGGAATAGTTGAGTCTTAATGAGCGGTTAGGGCTATGTAATTATTGCAAAGGATTATCATGATTACTTTTTTTTTCCCTCTATGACCTTTATCAATTTTAATGGCAACTCCTGTTTAAGATCGCCACTACACCCCTTCCATTAAATTCAAAGATATATTCTTTGGTGAAATGTAGATTACTGCTCAGGTTAGAACCCATTTTGAGTTAAACAATAATACAATTTGTGGATGGTAATTTCCAACGTGATTGATGATATTGGACGTAGACTAATCCTAGGACATATGGATCAATTATAAAATTGATTTTTAAAGGGATATGAGAAGCTACGCTGCAATATTCATCGCTCATTATATCAACAATAAATAAAGAGTTCACATATCATATTTTGTGGATCTAAACAAGTCCTTAAAAGGTTCAAGAGAGAAGAAATAGATGGAGGATCTGCCTTGAGGTGAGAAACCCTATTCCCTATTTTCACTCATCTAGGAAGAAAAATAAAGGATGGGAATTGAGGAGGAGGGGTGGGCGGGAGTGGCGTCTGGGCACCGGGACAATTAAATAAGGCGTTCGCCTGGCTGGGCGTTGGGGTCTTCCCAGACTACCGCAGGCAACCACTCTAAGGAGCTTGCTCCCTGCTTAGTCAACCTTTCTTCGCACAGTTGTTGTAACCAACTTGCTGACTGGGTATCGATTATAAAATTGATTTTTAAAGAGATATGAGAAGCTGCAAGATTTTTTTTTTTTTTTTTTGTGGACGGGAGGTGAGAACTGGCCGCGACAATGACAACGCGCTACTTTTTTAAAGAGATATGAGAAGCTGACCTCTCAAGAGAAGGAACGCCTACCCAGCAGAGCCACCCTAGCGGGTGGTTGAGAGCTGCAAGATTCATCAGTCGTTATATTAACAATAAATAAGAGTCCACGTATCATTTTTTTGAAGTAGGTTCTTTTACTGGGAAGGAAAACCCAACTCGCAAGACTCATGAATGGTCCACTAGTCACGTGGACAACAAACTATAGATCTTCGTAAAATCTAATCTTAGTTGAGGCCTTAATTAAACACTATCAATTCCTTAATTAAGGCAATTAGCCGTCGCATCATAATTGTGGAGTAAATTGAATTATACGAATGCTTTATAAAGTAAAAAACAAATTATTACCAACTGCTAAAATAACAAAATGATCTGACTTGAATTATATGAATACTTTATACACTCCGTCACATTGATATAACAAAATGTAATTAAGAAAGAGCGACAAATAGAAAGATAGGTGGCACCCACGTGATAAGGACAGGCCACACCCACCCATGCACGCTATAAGTAGCATCTTTAAACTTTTTCATAATATTAATATTTTCATCGACATTTCTGTGTGGGCACTTTTGTGAATCAACAAGGAGTGACAAATAGAATCTGAAAAGCATATAGCGCCTTCAATCAACACGCAATTATTAAAATGACTGGACTTAATCATTGCTTATGAGCGATAGCTACCTTATGTAGTTTGTCATTCTTCGATATAGCAAATGTAATATATGAAGAGAACAAAAGGACGAGGACATATCAAAACCACGCGACCTGTAGTTCTATCTGGAGGTGGCGATATGTGTTAGAAACCCATTTTCAACTCAATTTTAGTCTCACGGGGAGTATATAAGACACTCTAAATTTTTTAGCTAGTTGAAATGATATTGAAAAAAATCATATTTTGATTCCATGTTAGTCTACATGGGTTTGCACCAGACTCATTTTCAACCCATTGTGAGTCTAGCAAAATGAGCAAATAAATTTGTTACTAATATCATGGGGAGATCTCCTTCAGCGTCCCCAAATACTTTTTAATTAAAAGTTGAATATGGTAATATAAATGGTTTTCTTGTTTCTTTACTTGACCAGTCATCATCACCATCACCAGTGTGTAACTTTCCACATCCTTACCTCCACCTCTACTTGAAAAACATTGATCAGGTACTAGTCCTAAATCTGCTTCTTGTGCAAATCAATGAAATCACATTTAAAATATAGAAATTATATTATAATTAATCAAATTGATAGATTATAATGTCAAATGTAATTGTTCCATTATATGTAACTTCAATTGGAATTGTTAGATTCAAACTTCTAAGTAAATTAAACATTTTCCATTTTTATTAAAATTTTAAATTAGTTTACTTTCTTAAGTATTGCTACTCTTTACGGGACAAAATTAATATGAGAAATGATTCCGAATCACCACTAACATTATTTCATGGTCTCTCATTCTTATTGGAGTTTCCTCCTTATTTTTCAAATGCTTGGGTCCATTTGGAGTGTTTTGCTTTTAATATTTATTTTTCAAATATAGGAGTTATCACAAATCAGTTTTAAAATTTTTCAAAAATTATAATTACTGACAAATAAAGTTATGTGGCTTTGATAATTTATGACCCTCAATTTTCTTTCTATATTAATAATTTAGAAGGATGGGGAGCATCGAAAAACAGCAACATTTTGCTGGAAAATTTACAATAAACGGCTGATTTTTAATACCGGCTATCTAGCGATTTAGAAATTTAAGAATGACTCAAAAACCCAAGGAAGAAAGAGGAGATGGAGTATGGCTGGAGCTCCACTTGGGAAGTTGAGTAGTGAGCAGACTGGCCCTGCGCCGTTGCTGGCCAAAAATGAAAATACAAAAAGGCCGGTAGGTGCCGGTCGCTCCATCAAGACAAGAACAATAATAGACTGATGCACCATTTGATCATAGAAATAGATGACTCATAAAAAGTATGTGTATGGAATGGATCATTTTTTTTTTTTGGTTACATTTTGCTGTCCCTGATCAGTACCATCACTAATGTCCAAATCTCCGCGTCCTTTCTTCCACTGGTCATGGACAACTATCTAAAATAGACGAATGATTGCTTTAATCAGGTAAGTTGTGGGAGAGGTAGAGAAAGAATAATTGAGGGAAGTTGCAGGAGATGAGATGGTTTCCTAAATTTTACTGTTCTTTTACTTGAGCAGTCACCATCACTAGTGTCTACCTCTACGTCCTCTTGTCCACCGCTATTGGACAAAACATCTAGGCAATCGTAAATTGACCGGCTCCTCTCCCTTGTCTCGTAGTATTCATTTTTTTTTTTTTTTTGGACGTATCGTAGTATTCATTGAGCTGTCAAAATTTTCGTCCTCTTCTTTTTCAAAATTTCTACTATTGATGGATCCGCTAGAATCATATTATTGATCTTTTGAATGTACTCGATGCGCTCGGATGATCACACCTTTTGAGGAGGAGTATCGGACAAACGCATCTTCTTCGGTGAAGACTGATAAGAACTTGATGGTACATAAACAGAGCTCAAAGGGACATGTGTTGGCATTGGCCCACAAAGTAGAAGTAGCTTGCAGACTCTCTCTGCGCATCATGAAGGAATCAATAGGGCAACATGTGAAATAAAAGAAACGGTTTTTTTTTTTTTTTTTTTTTTTTTGGGTAAAGTAAAAGAAACGGTATTCATTCATTGCATTTTCCCAAAAAAATAGATGATGGCTCAAACCAATTTTGGAGCTGGATTTGATAATTAACAAGGGATTTAGGCATCATAGTAATTGAATTTTTTGCAAAATTGTAAGTAGGTCTTTAAACTCTTTTTTTTTTCCAATTGTGTCCATACATTGTAAATTTTTTCCATTTTGTCAAACATGCAAATGGAGTTCATGATGTAGATAGTCTATTGCGAAATGCACCCACATTGTATGTCTACCATGCCATCAGGATGATAGAAGGAAATAAGCTTTGTGATGTCCCATTAAGGACTAAAGAGATGGTGATCTCGATGATATGCCAATGTAGAAATTATATATTAAATAGCAATTTTTGTTAATGTTCTTCTTGACACGTTCGATTTGGGCCTAGATCCTTATATCTAATTAATATTAACCATTTGTTGATATTTCATGTACTATCATTTGTAAATTTGTTGATAGAAAGCTCCTCTAAGTGTCCCTTTGAGCAAAAAATGTTTTTACATAATAGATGAACCTATTTTGTACCAATTTTAATTTTCTCGAGGGAAAGCAAAATGCAGAAAATGTTTTCTTTAATGTAAGTGCAAACAAAGAGAACTAGAAGTTGATGAAAGTGATGATCGAACATCGTGTGGAATCTTTTCAGAATCAATCTTGTGTAAAAAAATTAAGTAATCGATTGAAAGTTCTAACTCACAATGTAACCAGTCCTCTCAGTTCGATTCCCAAATTCCAGGATTGAGAGCTGGATCAACTGGTCTTGGAAGCGGGAACCGGACCGATTGACCTAATCCAGTAAATTTACTATTTTGGAAAAAAAAAAAAAAATGAAAAATAGGAGAAATATAGAGGATTTAGAATTTTTCTTACACAAATTAAAAATATATATATATATATATATATATATATATATATATATATATATATATATATATAATTAATCGGTCTGGAACTAGACTGACCAGCCATCAATTCCAAAAGCGAAAATCGGAAATTAGACCGCCCTCTTTGAGAACCACTCAAAACTAACCGGGCTGGTCCGGTCCGAGCGTTTCGCGGTGCAGACCCCTACATGATTTTCTAGCAAACGCCCAAATCACAGGGAAAAAAGAGGAAATCGGTAGATACTACGGAGCCCATTAACCTAACTTTAGTTAGGCCTTAACTATACACCAGTCAATTCCTGGAGCATAAAAATGTATGGTTTTCTATATTATTGTTCCTTTACTGACAAGTCACCATCACGAACGTCCGTATCTCCATCATTTTCTCCATTGCTAAATGGACAAACATTGATGGGTTATCCATCCTTTCCTCCTTTCCCACGGCTGATGTACTAGTCTTGATCCATCGTTTCATCCTTTCCTCCATCATTAATGGAGAAACACAAATTAGGTACCAGCCCTAAACCCTCTCCTGCGGGGAATGAAAATCATATTTTAAAAAAATTAATATAACAAAAATCTCAAATAAATTAATTATTATTTTTTTATTATCGAAAATATCAAATTAATACACTTGTCATATATTTATCTAAAGCTAACTTTTTGACCTCCAAAAATCACAAATTAATACATTTGTGAAAAATTTACTTTAGTTAGTTTCTTTTAAATTTGATTAATGTCATGAAAGACCACAAATCAATACACTTATAATAAATGGAGGGTAAAACCCCAAATCAATACGTCCGTTAATTACCATGTGTTATCTAACTTAACGATTTGGTAATAAAATTTTAACGGAAGTAATGAAGAATAAATTTGTCACGTATATACCAATTTGAGATTTTATTTGGGGTAAATTTATCATATATGTACAAGTTTAGGGTTTTTGTGATATTAACCATATTTAAAATATAAAAGTAATACTATAATTAGGCAAATTGTTAGATTAGAATGTCAATTGTAATTCACATGAGATGTAACTTCATGTAGATATGTTAGATCAAAACTTCTAAGTAAATTAATTATTTTAAACCAATTTATTTTTTGAATAATGCTGCTCTTTACATGACACAATTAATATGAGAAAAATTCGAGTCACCATTGGCATTGTTTCGTGGGGTCTCATTCCAATTGGAATTTCCCTCTTTCCTCTGAAATGCTTGGGGTCTATTTTGTGAGTCTTTTGCTTTTAACATTTATTTTTCAAATATTGCAGTTATCACGAATTGGTTTTAAAAATTTTCGAAAACTTACAATTATTGCCCAGTTAGGGGGGTTTTCATAATTTATAAAACTAATTTTTCTTTCACTTTTAATTTTTTTAAAGGACGGTAAGCGTCGAAAAATAACAACATTTTGCTCGAAAAGTTTATAATAAATGTCTGAGTTCTAATATTAATTTTCCAGCGATTTAGAAATTTACGAATGACTCAAAAACCGAAGGAAGAATGAGGAGATGTGATATGCCTAGAGCTCCACCTAGGAAGTTAAGGGCGCTCTTGACAACATTTCTATTTCTCTGTTTCTCTGTTTTTCTATTCCTGAGAATAAATTTGGAATAGAAATCCGTTTGGTAATGTAATTTCATTTTTTTATTTCGAAACAGTTTCATTAGAAATAGATTTAGAACAAAAATCGAAGTTAAAATTTTTAACTTTTTTATTTCTAAAACAGAAATGAGAAATCAAAATTTTCCTTATCGTTCACTCTCATCATCGCCCGTGGGACGCTCGATGCCCACCGCCGGTTGCCGGCCACCCTCCCCCCACCAACCTCGACCATTGGCCACCGGCCACTGGACGTCGATTGTCGATTGCCAACCTCCGATTGCTAGATGCTAGACGGCCATTGGACGTCGACCGCTCATCGCCAATCGTTGGATGCTGGATGCTCACCACTAACCATTGGATGTCCGTTGCCAACTGTTCGCCGCTCACCACCGACCGCCGGATGTGTACTACTTGTCACCCGCCGTTGGACTCCGACCACTAGCCACCCACTGCCAGCCTTCGATTGCAGGACTCCGGATGTCGAATGTCGGGCGTCGAACTCCAGACATTGGACGCCGATTGTCGGTTGCCAAACTTTGACGTTGGACTCGGACTTCGGCCACCCGCCGTCAGTCATCAAACTCCGGTGCTAGACACCGGACTTCGGCTGCCTGTCACTGGTCACTATATTTTGAATGCTATCGCCGGACATCGAACTCTGACCACTGGATGCCAGTTGTTGCCACCCCTAGAAATAAAAATTTTATTCTGTCATCAAACGAATTTTTATTTTACAAAATAGACATTTTGAATCATTATCAAACGTGTTTTTTTTTCTTCAAAAATGTCAATATAAATTGAGAAATCAATTTTGCAATAAATTAATTTTTATTCCGTAAATTTTATCATGCGCGTCCTAAGTGGTAACTAGATTGCTCCCATGTTGTCGCTACCCAATAACAAAAATACAAAAAAAAGGCTGGTCGCTTCATCAAGACAAGAAGATAATGGACTGATAAACAATCTATTGATAGATATAGATGCCCACAAAAATATATATATGAAAATGGATTATATTTTTTTGCAATTTACTGTTCCTTGATCAGTCCCCATCACTAATGTCCAAGTCTCCACATCCTTTTTTTTTTTTCATTGCTCATGGACAACCATCTAAATATACAAAAGATTGCTTTAATTAGGGCAAGTGGGAGAATGGGAGAGAGAGAGTAGTTAAGGGTACTTGTAGGAGCTGAGATGGTTTTCTGCATCTTACTATTCCTTCACTCGACTAGTCACCACCATCACCCATGTCTACCTCTACGTCCTTTTGTCCGCCCCTACTGGACAAACATCTAGGTATTTGCAAATGCATGAACTGACCGGGTGCTCTCACTTGTCTGGCCTTTTTCCTTTTACTACCGAGAGGAACGTTGCTTTCCCACTTTACCCCTCCTGAAGCAATGATGATTTAAGTAAAAGAGTCCCTAATTATTAAGCTAAAACCGACAATTCTCGAGGCCCAAACGAGCAAGCTTTCCCTTCACTTCAATTAATCCCTTATTGCGTATGGTTATGTGATGTCCTATTAAGAGTTTAAGAGATGAGTGATCTCGATGATTTTCCATTATAGAGATTATTTATTGAACAGCAATTTTTGATAATGTTCTCCTTACACATTAGACTTTGGCTTATTTAGATTCTTATGTCTAATTAATATTAACCATTACTTAGAATTAAGTCTTGACTTTTTCATATATCATCTTTTGCAGATTTGTTGACGAAAAGCGCCTTTCGGCATCCCTTTCAGTGAAAAAAAAAATAAAAACTCAGTTTGCAAAATAAAATTGAAATTGCTTAATTTTTATGCCAACCATAATTATTAGATTAGAATGTGAAATAGGTATCATAAAATTGCCATATGATGATATGGTTGGAATTTTGTTAATGTCTCTCTGTTCTAGCTCTTTTAAAAGTTACTTTTTGACATGAGTTTAATGTAATTTTTCCCGTTATTCTCAAATGGCAACATCAATAGATAATTTTCATTGATATTTCTTTTGAGAAAGAGAAAGCAAGTCCCACACCAATAATGGATAGCGGACTCAATAATAGAGGCCTATGGGGCATGGTGCAAGACAAGACACCTTACATAGTACACATGGTGAGGTGTTTCTATTCACTCGAAGTAGTCGTTAAGCTGTCAAAACTTTCTTCCTTTTGTCCTTCAAATTTCCTGACAAGCTGTTCCATTTCCCACTCTTGAATGGTCTGTTTGGATGGATCCGCTAGAATCATATTATTGATCCTTTGAATGTACTCGATGCACTCATATAGTCGCACCTTTTGAGGAGATAGGAACCTGATGGTACATCAACGGAGCAGGGACATGTGTTGGCATTGGCCCACAAAAAAGTAGTTTGCAGACTCCGCACATCATGCACGAATCAATAGGGCAACATGTGGAATAAAAGAATCGGTTTTCATTGATTGCATTTTCTAAAAAAATAGATGATAGCTCATACCAGTTTTGGAGAGGGATTTGATAATTAATAAGGAATTTAGGCATCATAGTAAGTGAACCTTTTGCGAAAATTGTCTATAGGTCTTTAAACTCTTTTTTTTTTTTTTGCCAATTATGTCCGTACATTATATATATTTTTTATTCTTTCAAATCCTTTTTATCAAACATGCAAATGGAGTTGATGATGATGTGGATTATACACACGAGATGTGGATAGTCTACTGCAAAGTGCCATCAGGATGACAGAAGAAAATAAACTTTGTAATGTCTAATAAAGAGTTAAAAGAGATGAGTGATCTCGATGATATGCCGATGTAGAGATTATATATTAAATAGCAATTTTTTATAATGTTCTTCTTATTGACACATTTGATTTGGGCTTAGATCCTTATATCTAATTAATATTAACCATTGGGTAAAAATAAGTCATGACTTTCATGTATTATTTTTTGTAGATTTGTTGATAGAAAGCTCCTCTAGGTGTCCCTTTAAGTGAAAACCAAAAAAATTCACTTTACAAATAAAAGTGAAGTTGTTTAATTTGTATGCCAACCATAATTATTATATTAGAATGTGAAATAAGTATCATAAAATTGCCATATGATGATATGGTTGGAATTTTGTTAATGTCTCTTTGTTCTTGCTCTTTTAAAAGTTACTCATTGATATGAGATTAACGTAATTTTTCCTATTATTCTCAAAAGAATTTTCTTTGATTTTTCTTACCAGAAAGAAAGATTTGAGTCTCACACCAACAATGCATAGTGGACTCAATAATATAGACTAGTGGTCAACAACAATGATGATTATGACCATTATGTGGCACTGGCGGACTCTCCACTATGTTCGGAAGCTCCCGCAATGGGATGTAGACCGTCTACGCGTGTGAAAAGACGTGCGCGTCATCCCTGGGTCACAAAAAAAAGAAAAAAAACAATGATGATTATGTGGACTATGTACATGGGATGTAGACCGTCTACAGTGAAATGCGTGCGCGTCATTTGTCTACTGCGCCGTTGGCACGATAGGAGGAGAAGGAGTGAAATGGAGCAAGAATGAAGAGAGACGAAGAAGGTGAAGAGGTTTGGGGGCAAAAAAGAACGAAGGTCGGCATCAAAACACTGCAACTCTTTGCTGGAAAAATTCGATAATGTCTGAGTAGTTGCATGCTGCATGAGGCGTGCTTGGACCTAACAATCAAAATTTCATGATATCTTTGCATATTTTGCCGCCAAAGATCTCGTTATAATCACCTTAGTTTGTCATTAATCTATTGATTTATTTCCACAATGTAGCCAAAGCTTTCATCTATTTAGTTTTTTCAAAAAGCATTTTGGACTCGCGAGAGACATGAGACATCCCACTATTTAATGTCTAGTTAAATTATTGCTTCTTTTTGGCCTGAACAATGTGCAAAGCTATTTTCCAACGACAGAACTCTATCAGACAAAAGAGCACATATAGACCCCACTTTTGTACGCATGGTTCAATCATGGGATTGGGGATGATAAGGCATTGATGCCTTGTTGGAACATGATGTCATAAAAAGAGAAAGTATAGAATATGAGTACTGAGTATCATCAAATCATTTGCCATGCAATGCTTATTGTTAATAGAGACTTATAGTTTTGAGTACTTCCCATTTATATAAGATGCAATTTAATTAAACACTAGCAAGAAAAAACATGGCATATGAAACTATAAGTGACCCTACCAAACTCTTGCAATTGGAGTTCAGACTTGTGAGAGAAAAAGGTAAATGCAATTTAGTCCTCATCTTTTTGAGAAGATGTGATGGATCTTCGGCTTCATCGTGCAAGATCTGTCTGAATGCATAAGAGTTGCAATTTGATTATTTCCCTTAATAGATCTCTTGAAAAATGCAAAGAGAATTGTCTGCATGCATGCATATTTGAACAAGCAAATGTGGACTCGACGGGGAGTAGGGAAACCCTCATATCTAATGTCTAGTTCAATTATTGCATCTTTTGGACCTGACCCACACGCATAGCTTTTTTCCAATGATCAACAAAAGAATACATGTAGACCCCATTTTTACATGAATGGTTCAATTATGGGATTGGGATAATAATGCATTGCTACTTTTTTGGAAATTAATAACTTTAATAAGGATGTCATAGAAAATGAAAGTATGGACTAAGAGTTCTGAGTGTTATTGTCAAATAATTTTCCTACTTAAGGAAAAAAAATTATCAAGATCCCATTATGACCAACTTGGCTTATCATTTATCTATTGATTTATTTCCACATTGTGGCCAAAATCTCTCCCGTCGGATTCTTTGTTATATGCTAAGCCTTTTTCAAATAATCAAGGCTTTTGTCTTTATTGCTTTTTTTGAAAGCACCTTTATTAAAGGTGGACTCAAGATGAAGGAAGGACTTCCCACTATCTAATGTCTAGTCAAATTATTGTATCTTATGAGATCGGTTTTATCACTCCCTTCTCATTTACCCTTTTAAGAGTGGACGAACTCAGGCAAGCTCGAGCATCGTCATAGCTTTTTTTTACCAACAATAGAGCTCTATCAGACAAGAAGAGTACATAAGAACCCAACTTTTGTGTGCATGTTTGAATGGGATTGTGGTAATAATGTATGACTACTTTTTTAGAGATAATAACTTTTAATACGGATTTCATAAAAAACAAAAGTATAGACTAAGAGTTTTGAATACTAACATCATATCATTCACTGGAATTCATATTTCCAAGTACCTCCCATTTGTAAAACATGCGATCTAAATAAACACCAGTTAAAAGATCGCAAAGTGAGCAAAACATGGCTTGTAACTACAAATGACACCACCATGCTCTTGTGATTGCAATTCCAACTAGGCAGACAACTAGTAAATGTAATTTAGTCCTCATCTTTTTTATAAGACATGATGGATCCTCAGCTTCATTGTGCATGATCCGTTAGAATGCGTAAGAGTTGCAATTTGATTAATCCAAGGGGAATTATCTGCTCGCATACATATTTCAACAAGGAATGTATGAATATGAAAGACCACAATATAAGCAAACAAAATGAGAGAAAACATAAGATGTATATTCGCAGCACTTCGTAGTATGCTAATTTGAAGAATTATAATCAGCAACCTTTGATTGTATAATATGCTGTAAAATCTGAAAGAAATAAATCTTAACCTATCAAAAATTGTGCTTTTAAATTACACATAGGGTACAAAATATAATCTCAAGTCATAGCCAGACATATCAAGGATAAAGTAAACAAAGTGAAAACTCAAAAACAAACTAAAATTATGAGGCAAGCTTTTCGATTCGAAGACATGCCACTAATGAGTTAAGCTTAGGACCTTTCCACGAATCTCATCATATCATATAGCTGCATCACCACTTTGGAATAAACCAATGCTTTGATTCAAATCCGCTCTGATTCAAATCCATTGGCTAATTGAATCCAACTAAGCGTAATACATTTGGAAATGATTGACAAAATGATGCGATAGTCTGACCAACTAATTCACGTTACTTTTATGGATCAATTTTATGAATTAATTCTTATAGTTGTGGTACTACTCTTTCTTGATAATATTCAAACTATATGTGTAAAAATATTAAAAGCTTTTATCTTGTTTGTTGCCTGACTAGACACAAGCTTACTCTAAACTCTAGATCGAGAAGATGTTACGACTTCAAAAATAAGAGTACTTGAAAAATATGAGCTATTTTGGCTCAAACAATTGTAAATATAAGAAGAATAGAAAAGATTGGCTTGACCTTGACCATAACCATTGCTTTAGGAAAATCCATCAGTCATCAGGGAAGAATGTTCCTTGTTGCCATCGAGCCAAATTTTGAAAAAACAAAATGGTTTTGAAATTGCATAAACCTAGTCCTCATGAGCCCAAATGATCTCATTCTTTGTACGACGTGATTCTCACTTAAGACTAAAATGATATGCCTTAAACCCAAATATGTCCCAAATACCACTCTATCTAGTTAATTAATAGCGTAGGTTTTTAACGTGTAAATATAATTTCATGATGAAGGTAGTAGATAACATCAGACAATCAAAATTGACAAGTGCAAATTTACTCGGCAAATACCGTCATGATTTACATGACACACAAGAATCTTCTATTCTCATCAAAGTTCGGGGTTCTAGTGTTATAGTATTGCTAGAAAATTACAGTCATTATTGAACATATTGCACATAATTAACTCTTTGAGGAAAAGTATAATCAAGTGTTCTCAGTCAAGTTTTGCCTAATTTATCTAACGTATTAGTTCAATCATGTTCGATTGTCCTTAGTGTAAGGACGATGGTGTAATGTGGACTAAAATAACATGAAACAATGCTGTTTGTTCTTAGATAAACAGCTCCGTGCTTGATCGAGCGGCTAAAGCCCCAAATCACTGAATCTTTAGCTCTAAAGTTCGACTTAAATAAAAGGGTCAATCGTATATATATCAGCGAACATAAGTAAGCCCCAACACCCCCACCACTAAGTTAGTAACATGACCCGTCTAAAACAAGACTATTACACAAATATGCCTAAACAAACTCACCAAAAAAGGGGCATGGAACAAAACAGAAGTGATTTCAATGGTAAAATGAAAATTGCCAACGGATGTCCATTTTTTCCCAACAATGACCAACTTGGCTTATCATTAATCTATTGCTTTATTTCCACATTGTAGCAAACATCTCTTGTGTGTTGAGTCACTTGTGCTAAGCCATTTCCGAATGATCAACGCTTGGTCTTTTCAGCATTTTTATAAAGCAACTTTATTAAAGGTGGACTTGAGAGGGAGATGGGCACCTCACTATCAAATGTCTATTCAAATTATTGCACCTTTAATTACGGGATGCTAGTGATAATTCATGGCTGCTTTCTTGGAAATAATAACTTTAATAAGGATGTCATGGAAAAGGAAGTATCGTCTAACATTTGTGAATGTTAAAGGTGCTTTACCTTTTCTTTCTTTAAGTTATTAAAATAATCAACACTTCCGTCTATTAAGCTTTTTATTTTTATTTTTATAAAGCATGTTTATTAAAGGCGGACTCGAGAGAGTGGTGGGATGAAGATAATCAACGCTTTCAACTTTTTAGCTTTTTTGTAAAGCATCTTTATTAAAGGTGGATCAAGAGAGAGATGGGATCATGATAATCAATGCTATCATCTTTTAGTGTTTTCATAAAGCATCTTTAGTAAATGTGGACTTGAGAGGGAGATGGAACACCCCACTATCAAATGTCAATTCAAATAATTGCATCTTTAATGATGGGATTTTTAGTGATTAGTGGATGGTGTTTCTTTGGAAATAATAACTTAAATAATGATATCATGGAAAGTGAAGATATAGACAAATGTTTTTGAATGTCAAGACACTTTACCTTTTCCTTTTTCTGCTTTTTGCTTTGAGTGGCGTAAGGAACAAGCATCAAATCCAAATCTGAGCATTCACATTTTTGCTTTTTGACGTACCCATGCTTTTTGATCTACCGCTGTGCCAGTAATTGCCATATAGAGACTTCGTTCATGGCGTACATTAGACATGTTTGATGTTCTTCTTTCAATGCCATAATCAATTGGAAACTTCTATGTTTATTCACTTTAAATTTCAGAGCAATATAAATTTCTAAATTAGCAATAAGTAAAATGCTCCATTAAATGTAAAACGGCCCTGTTATATACGTATATTGAATAGCAAATTTCGATAATGTGCTACCTATTGACATATTAGACTTGGGCTAACTTAGAGAATTAGAACTAATTAATGTTGACCATTAGTTAAAATTAAGTCTTGCATTTTCATGTATTATCTTTCGAATTTTCACATGTGTTGACAAAAAGCCCTTCAAATCATCCCTTTTAAGTGAAAAAAAAAAAAAAAAACTCAGTTCATGAGGAAAATTTGTAATTGTTTGATTTTTCTGCCGATCAAAGTTGTAAGATTAGAATGTCAAATGACTTGTAAAACTGTATATAATATGACTATTTAAAAAGATTATGACTAATTTAAAAAACAAAAAGTTATGACAAAACAAAATTTTCCAATCTGAATAGTCTCACGTCCTCATTCTTGAAATGCATTCTTGCACATTTAAGACTAAAGGAATTTTTTTAGATTGAGAACTTCCTTTAAAAATTTAATTTAAATTCTAACCAGTGTCCTTGCATTCTTGTTAGATTGAACACTTGTCTCTTATTGATGAGCTTTTCGCGCATAGAGTCCAAGAACTTCTTCAAATCATGACGATCACTGAATAGAGCCGAAACTAAACAGAGCCTGATTCGTGACCTGGACTGGGCCTAGCTCGTGATCGAGATATGCCCTTGTTCGTTGCCGACATGCGCCCTGGTTTGCTACTGGGCCTAACTTGATCCATATCTGAAAATTTCTTACTCGCCATTCCTCTAGTTACGACACTTTCTTCTTCTCTGTATCTTGATTAATTTTTTTCGTTTCCCTATCCGCCTAGTCCATATTGCTATGTTTTGATATACTAATATGACCTTGCAAGGAAGCAAAATTGAATGATGGGGTGCCATAATTTTGGAACTACATGTCAATCTAGGTGATTCTCACTTAATAAATTGCCAATGCCATGCCGATGTTTGATTGAATCAATGCACGTATTAAGTAGCCTTCAGAAGGTTCACAATTTCATCGAATTGCAAGCTTAGTTTAAATTAGTGATTGCATTTTTGTACAATTATGCATCATCATAATATCTCCGAAGCACTCTCATTGAATAATATTAGGCAAAAAGATGAGTTCCCTTTATATTTAAAAACTATGAGGTGAACATGACCAATGTCGTAACGCTCTATGAATCCCTGACACCCTTTTTTCACAACAAAAAGATGTTATTGGTTTCCTTTTCTAGTTCTATAGTCCAGGTTGAAGAAGCCGGAACCTTGAGAAGCACCGAGTTCAAGAGATCCTTTCCACAGCTTCTCAAGGAACTTCTTAGAATTAATTATCTATTATAAAAAAAAAAAAGGATTAAGATTGCAAGTCCATGACAACAATTCATCATGGTCAAACCGAAATGAATAAAGAAAATAAAGAAAACTAAGAAGTTTTAAATTCTGCAAGAAGGATGCAAGATAGTTTCCATAAGCAGTGCAACAGCGATATAGCGCAGCTCATGATCAATTTATCTTGATCACGCGGTCAAGATGCCTTGTCATCCAACAGTTGACATCAATTTTCTTTAATTTGATGACTGAGATCATGCACATAACTTGAAAGGACTAGTGAGATCACATGTTGGATGCAGGACTAGTGAGATCACATGTTGGATGTTCCGAATTGATAGACTAAGGGCCCGTTTGGTTCGATTTTGGGGAATGTATTTGCTAAAACGCAAATACCTTTGGGTGAATGGGGTTTTCCGAAATGCAAATATCGTTTGGTAAAATTTGCATTGAGATACAACTTTGGCTAAAATACCGTTTGGTAAAATTTACACTTGTAAATGACTTTTATTAAATTAAAAACTAAAAACATTTGTATTTTTTTTTTTTTTTTTTTTAAGTCTGGCCACCGGATCGCCGGATCCGGCGGCCGGACCGCCGGATCTGGGGACCAGATGGCCGGATCCGGCGGCCGGACCGCCGGATCTGGGGACCAGATGGCCGGGCGCTACCCCGGCGACGTTCACTGGGTCGCGCGACCTCGGCGACGGTCGCCCGAGGTCGCGCGACCCAGCGACCGTCGCCCGGGGGTCGCGCGACCTCGGGCGACGGTCGCCGGGTCGCGCGACCCAGCGACGTCGCCGGGTCGCGCGACCTCAGCCACCGTCGCCCGGGTCGCGCGACCTCAGCCACCGTCGCCGGGTCGCGCGACCTCAGCCACCGTCGCCGGGTCGCGCGACCTCAGCGACCGTCGCCGGGGTCGCGCGACCTCGGCGCGACGCCCGGGTCGCGCGACCTGTGCCATCACCACCCGAGTCGCGCGACCCTGACGTCGCCCGAGGTCCGGCGACGGCCGCCGGGTCGGGCGACCCTCAGCGGCGGTAGCCGGCGCGCGGGACCCCTCGGCCGGTGGTGGTCGGCCTCCGTGCGGTGGTTTTCCTCGCCCGATGAACAAGTACCTCGAAGATGAACAGTACCCAAACTTGCATTCTCAAAATACAACTTCTCAAAGTACCTCCGGACGTCCATTTGGCTAAAGGCCCTTAGAGTCCCTTGGAGATGCAATTGCATCTCGCCAAAGTCGCCCAAAAAACCGAACCAAACGGGTTTGCATTTGGCCAAGGGACTTTGGAGTCCAAATGCTCATCCCCAAAGCTGAACCAAACAGGGCCTAACCAATGACTACTTTGGTCAAATGTGCTGGCTCTCGCTCAACAACAAACGCTGCGATGAAGTGGCCCATGGAAGTTGCTTCAGGCAAGAACTTTAGGCTGGTTTTCATACGGGAGAGCTCGTAATTAATTTGCCTAATAAATAAAATCAGCACATTACTAGTCTTGTATTCCATCTATTAATATTTCCATTTATTAGTTTAACTATAAAAATAAAACAAACAAACATGCTACCAGATATAGTTATATCACTGACGTAAAATTCAATATAAAAAAAAAAATGTGCAATCAAGCAATGAGTGAGTACTAACTAATTCAAACTTTCAAGTGGTACATCCAATTCCTAAATTTTGTTAAAAAGAAATTATCAATTACTTCCCGTTATCTTCATTTTCAGTGAACAAAATACAACGTGGCATTTCCAAAAAAAAAATTATGTCATTTGAGATTGATAAGGCACCAAGTAAAAGCTAATCTGGTGCCCAAAATAGCTAAAAGAAAAAAAAATTCTGGCGGTGCCATCGCCACCCTTACTTCGGCGTCGAGCACAGACAAGCCTTACCGGGCTATCACGAGGGTTACTTGCTCTCGCCTTCATGTGCTAGTGGTGCACCAATAAACACAAGGACCAGCCAACCCCTACTTGTCTGACTCTCCATCACTAGTGCGGTACCACTACATGAGGGCAAGTGGCGGCTGTCGTCAACTCTCGCCATCGCCTAGATCTCGGCAAGGGTTTGGTTACACTTTGCCTATGTGTGCTTTGAGAATGTGATGTTGAGGGATGATCAGCAAAACAAGACAATAATAAAAATCGATGTTTCATTAGCAAAAACATCAAAATTCTGATCTTCAAAGCTGACGCTGAGATAAAGTTAGAATCTACTGTTCTTTTCAACTATAAAGAAACTCCAAAGATCCTAATTTTTGAAAGTAGCAAATGGAGGATAGAAGAACTATTAATTTTGCTCTCAAGAAGATTCTGTATAAATAACTTGCCCGCCTTTTCCACATCCAGAGGGCACAAATTTGAATATTCCGATAACGTAGAAAAGCTATCAAGAGAAAGGAATTGACATTCTTTGTGCTTTCCTGTTTCTTCTTGATTCATAGCATGTACGTATATTATAATTCGATAAGTATTGCAATTTTATATCTTGCTAATTGCTTAATATAGAGGATTAAAAATTCTGGGAACTTAAAAGTTGCACAATGAAGATCACCACCAAATCATGATAATGTGATTTCTCAACAAGAACCTCACGCTCGAATTCTGCACAGGAGAATCCTCAACTGCTTTGATGAATATGTTGCTCCAATTATCCGAATCTAGTGTCAACAAGGCTAGGCTTTGAGTGTCTAAACAAGTCGCCCAAGTCAAGATAGACTAACTGACATAAAAAAAAAAAAAAATTCAAGATAGACTAAAACTCCCATACTTAGTGTTTGGAACTCAATTTGAGCTCAATCAAGTATAATTTTCCTAATGGAGCTTGACTCAAATAAAAAGTTGAGGTACTATTGTATTCTATGCATATTTCTCCGCAAAAGTATACCATAAGTGCTAAATTTTGGCACGGGTGGATACTTAAGTGCCAAGATTTCCAAAAAGTATACTTAAGTACTACTTTTTTTTGAAAATTGAATATCTAAGTGCTAATTCCAGTGAGGCTAACTGAAAATCCAACATGGTTTTTTCTTTAATTAATAAAAGTGGTATAAGTGGAATGTCGAAATATCTACTCAACAATCAATGTGTAAAACGACGTTGTTTTCCAAATTTATTAATTAAATATTAATTAAATTAATTTTAAAAGAAGAAGGAGGAGGAGGAGGCAATATTTGATGGGGCCTCCATAGCCCTTATTGCTATTGTTGCCCCACCATTGTCGAAAAGGGTTGGTGACGGTGGGGCAGTAGCGATGAGGGCTATAGAGGCCCTCGCTGAATGCTGCCCCCTCCTTCTTTTTCTTTTTTAAAATTTTAGTTTTTCAAATTTAATTTAATTGATATTTATTAAAAATCAAATTCGAGAGCAAAATGACTCGTTTTGGGCTTATAGTGCCATGTGGATAATCTTTTTTAAAAGAATTGCCACGCTAGTAAAAATGTCACTTGGAAAAGCCACATTGACAATTTGGCTAGAAATTTTCACCATTGGCACTTGACTATTTTTTTTCTCCGATTTTTACACTTAAGTGTACTTTTTGAAAGTTTTGGTACTTAAGTGTTCACCCGTATTAAGTTTTGGCACTTGTGGTGTCTGACAGTCCATATATCTATGTGTGTGGTTACGGATGTCTATGTCTAATTTTATAACAATAATTTTTTTTTTTTTTGAATTAGACTCACAAGCTTGTTGAGCTAAGTATTAGCGACCTTGATTTCAATTTGATAGGACACTTGAGTAGTTCGTGCTAGAGCATGACTAGAAATCAATCAAGCCCTTCTCAAATAATCATCAACCCAAGACTGGACAACTCATGAGAGCTTGATTTAGTTTCACTTCGAGTAGGTCTTTGCATATGCTCGTTGTGAGAGGAACAGGGTATACATTGTGGGTAGGTAGTAATTTTCCTAACATGATTAGCATGACAAGGAATCATATCTTACCAACACAAGTTGGCTACTATACATGAACTCTCATTTTAATATGCAAGATTCGAGAAAGTATGATCTCCAAGTACGTCAACGAACTTGTATTCTATAGTATACATGCCAAATTCACTGGTTAGACAGAGAAGCAAAAGCCTTCTGATCCAATGAAGATTCCACCAAGATCCTAAGAAAGACTCTTGACCTAATCAATTAATGACTGGGGACCCAATGAGAAATGAGCCCTTTTTATACCCAACTCAATTCCTGGGTTTTTGTATTCTAAACAATCGCAGTCCTGCTCATAGTACGTTCACAGTGTCTTTGCATCATTAGAAATGACCCTGACATGATTTCTGCGGAAAAGGTTGGAATGGAGGGCAATCCTACAAATGGAACGATTAGTCCTCCGCATGGGACAGCGTCCTGGTCGATCTGAGGCACGCAGTCGTGGAAAAGGGATTTGCCTACTGCAACCATGCTTCTTTCCGCCATGCCAAGTGCTTCGGCTACGGTTTGTACAATGGTGTATTGACACGTGGACTTTATTAGCTGCATGGATATCACCCACAAGGAAGTCAAGAGAGTGCCCGTCTGGTATTGGTGCACAGTTTCCGCTTCGTGATTGTGGACATAGCTAGCAATATAAACTCAGGAATAACCTAAACTTATATTGGAAAATGTCCAAAATCATAATGGTGGCACGTCTATGAAAATCTTAAATTCAATAAGGTTTCGTCATAGTGTGGTCTACATGTGGAATGTGAGAGGCTTTGTTAGCCCCATTGGTCTTCGTATATGTTTGAATTGATGAATTGTCTACAGGTATGGATCAATTTGATTTGACAATGTTTGAGCTTGACCCTAAATGAAATTGGCAGTGTCATTGACAAGTACCAAGTTACCTCAACTAAATAGAAAATATTCAAAATTGGAAGCGTACATATATTAATCTTAGACTCTTGTTAAAAATTCCATGAAATGCTAATGTTTATCTTTAAAATGTATTGTAGGTGTATGGTATAACGCAATGGATGAATTAGTCAAGATTAGGTCAACAAGCTTGTTGAGCAAAGTATTGGCGAGTTTGAACTTGAATTTGACAAGATCCTCGAGCAGCTCGAGTTTGACTTGAAATCAATCAAGTTGTTATGACTCACAAATCCTTATTAGTCAGACCTCATCTGGAAGTTTTTTATCATTAAAGTTGAATTAGACCACTTTATCACTTTTCTTTAAACTTAAGTTTTGTTTAGTAGTCAAGGGGCGATACGGTCTTCAAAGTTGTCTAATATGCAAATTGGGGGTTTTAAACTTAATCTCAAGTGTGAGCTTAGTATAGGCCTTCTCTTCTTTAATTCAAGTACCCGTCTACATCAACTTGTCCCAAACTTCAATATTCAACACTCATCTTCGTCCCTGCTCTCTTTCTCAACCAAATTATGAAGGTTATCATTGTGATTGCATTGTTACAACACAATGTTCACCTTCACCCCCACGTCTCTTCAGCTAGAATGAACCATCAAGTTGTTCGAAAGCTGCATTGGTCATGAAATTCCTCTCTTGAGATATTCACTGAATATAGATATACACTGGGAGTGGGCGACCAATTAACCATAGGTAAAGAAGGAGAAAATGATCTTATTGAACTATCTACCTCTAATTTCCCATACAGGTCCACCCCTTGGCAACTCCTTAGAAGATGTCAAACTACTGACTCTATAAGCCGAGGTATTGCTAGCTTCTGACTTCAAGAAAGAGGTCAAGCAGGAGGTTACCCAAGACGGACGCCCACCGAAAGGCACTAGACAAACTAATGGCAAGTGAGATAAACAAAGCAGCTAGCCTTATGGGTAAAACCTTCTGCAGTCAATTCATTTACTTAAAACAGGCAGTCAACAAATTGGGAAACGCCTGTATATGATGTCACTTATTGGAAGCACACAACAAAAGTCAATTCCTTCTCCTAGGGAGATTGCTAAGGAGCATAAGTTTGAGCTCATCAATATTTCTAGTTAAACCAACTTTCACTTAAAAATTTAAGTCTATGCATTATGGACGAATCATGATATCTTAACTACTCTAGGCGTTTTCTAACACAACTTATAGATGCATCTCAATAATGCATAATATGTTATCGAACTAGTCATAGTTATATGCAAACTTTCATGTTACCTATCTCTTTACTCACCGCATCACATAGATCCATGCAATAATTCCTCCATTTAACTCCTTCATTTTGTAAGTATTAAATTATATCTCGAGTTTCAGCTCATTAGAGAATTGATTCGATTGGAAGATGTAGATTCCATGTATTTTAACGATAATTAGGTGTTCAAGGCAAATGTGAGTTAATTCAGAAGTGGCCTTGAAATAAGGAAATTTGCAGATTTTGTTTTTATCTCTCGGGCACAAAGGATTTGTTCTTTTATTTTGTTGGAGAAGATAAATATTCCCTCCTTGATTAGTTTAGGTTATATACTACATTGAACAAATTAAAAGTTTAGGAATCATATTGTATATCGGATAAAAGTTCATGGACTATTTGTGTTATTTTCCACAAAAGGAAAGAGAATAGTGCGTGGGTTCTCTTTTTCTTTCAAGCGGCAAGTAATTGAGAGACTCATGCTGTGAGCTGTAGATCCAATTAAATTATTTATTTGTAAATAATGTGAGTTTGGAATTAATCTAAGTGTGGGAAACATTTAAGCGTATGAGATATTGTAAATTTAACTTTCCGGATTATTAGTACATTATTTACTGCCAGCTCTCTCTATGAAGTAGGTACCAACACTCAAATTGAACCATGTAAATTTCTTGTCTCCTTGATTGTTTCTCATTTATTTTTCTGATTAATTTAATTTCAAGATCTTGTCAATTTCCGTGTTAATTTAACAACAGTAAAACCTAGACCAATTCAGAAGACAGTTGATATTATAGGATGGAGCATATTATTCTTGATCCTAAAGAGTATCTAGTCTATTTTATGCCTACTAAACCATATACCACAAAAGAATAGACAAGGATGAGGGAATCGAGGAAGTTGTGAATCTCTTGGCTAAGAGTGTTCAAGAGTGAAGACGATGGAATAATGGAGGATGTTGTCACCTAATTCATCTGACATCTGCACCGATGTAATGATATAAGAGGACCAGCCCAACCTATGTAATCGACCCTCTTATATATAGCCGAAACTAGCTGGCTCTAAACTTCAGAGAAATATATAATAAAGACATAGACATATCGCGTATATAAATATCATGTTGAGGTTTCAATCTCTGTGCACCACGGCAAGTGGTGCCACAAACACGACCATGCTAAACAGAATTTGCAATGGGCAACAATATTACCCTCATGGTCCATATGGAAATACAGTGAATGTAGTCCTAGACGATTTGAGTGCTAACACGGCGACTCATGGGTACAACTACTATGGCTCGTTTCTCAATTTGTACTTTCAATTTTGGGGGCATGGAGCATGTAACGACATGCTTGGACAGTCAAACTGTATCGCGTGCATCAATTCTGCAAGACAACAACTCTTTCAAATGTGCAGCTACTCCGTCGGTGCTCAAATTCAACTCCAAGATTATAGAGTTAGGTATGAGATATATCCTTTCACCCAATGATGCTTGGTGTGAGAGTCGTTCATTCCCTAAATGATTGAGTGTTGCCTCCATGTAAGAGATCATGTCTAATGTAAAATAAGATCAAAAATATATATGATGACAAGATTGCCCTTCTCAGTGAATAGAGACCGTTATATATGCGTAACTATTTGCACCGGTGATGATGAGGAGGAATTGAAATATTAGAAGCATAAACTCCTAAACATCAATCGCATATCCTATGTCAATGTAGGATATTTGATGATGACTACTCTACTTAATTTATCCTTGTAAGACGTGTAGATAACTCTTAGGGATTTTTAAATGGTAGAATGATTGGGATCTTGTATCTTAAAAAGCGTGAATCCTTATGCTCAATTTCTAATCGGTGCCACAATCACATTGGAGGTCACTTCACAAGCTTTGGACCTTAGATTCAATTATTCATCGGATATGACTCCACAAAGGGAGCGAAAGGACGATTCATCGAGAATACACGAAGAAATTGCTAATGTTATTAGAGCTAGATTGTTAGTTGTGGGACCCAACTACTTTAGGAGTATTTCTATAACCAAAATTAAAAGTCTTCTAGTCCTCCTCTCCTTCAACTAGTTCAATTTGTGGCTCTTCTTCTTGGAGTTTGGCAATTTGAATTGGACGCTGTTAATTATGTCAATAAGAGTTTACGAGACTTTACATGGAGGAGAGAGGTTGAAGTCAGGGAAGATGAACAGTACAGGAAGTGAAGTAAGACGAAGAGAAGATGAAAAGAACTTAAAGAAAAGAAAAGAAAAGAAAAGAAAAGAAAAGAAGAAGAAAAAGAAAAAGGAAAGAGAAAATAAATCATAAAGACAAAAAAATAAAAATAAGGACATCATTTTGGCAATTGCAAGATGTTTACATTCGGCATTTTCATCCCAAAATTGCTTGAAAGGATTTAGGGCCACAATGTGAAAATTAAAAAATTTGGGACTAAATTGATAGTCGTACAATAGATTTAAACCTATTTAATAAAATTCCCTATAAATAGGGATTAGTGAATTCAGGAGAGAAAATAAACCATTAATTTTACTCTGAAGAAGATTCTCATCAATAGCTTGCGCAACTTTTCTTTATCGAGTCAAAAATCTAGAGAATTTGACAAATGTAGGAAACATATCAAGAGAGAGGAATTTACATTCTTTGTGCTCTCAGGTTTCTCATTGATTCACAACATGCAATTATATTATGTTTGATATATATTGCAATTCCATATCCCGAAACTACATGATGCAGTTCGGGTCCACTTTATTAAATAAAACTACGCGTAAACTCTAGCAAAAATTTGATTGATATGAAAATATATATTGCTATAATTTTCAGTATATTGTTTCTCTAGCAAAAAATTATGTCAACACGAATATTTAGAGTAATATAACAAATATAATCTTGGACCGATGTATCTTGTTAGTTACTTAATATAGGGGACTTAATACTTGCATGATGGAGATCGCAACCAAATCGTGAGTAACAAGACTTCTCAAGGACCTCAAATTCAAGTTTTGCATGTGAGAATGCTCAACCGCTTCAATGGAGACTTCAGGTCCAATGGACAGAACTTAGTGTCGACATGGATGGCCCCTGGGCATCCAAACGAGACACAATAGTGCCCAAGTCAAGATCCGCTTAACTCATACCCAGTGTTCTAAACTCGATTTGCGCTCAATCACATATTAATTTCATATATATCTGCATGTGTGCATGCACGTGCATGGTTAGGGATGTCTATGCCTAATTTTATAACATTAAATTTGTTAAATTGGGTTCTAGAGTGTTGTGATATAATACGTAGAAACGACATGATCTTGCAATTTACGTCAACGCAAAATTGCCAAAGAAATAAATGAGAAAAATAAGGACACTAGAAATTTACATGATTCGATCCGAGTATTAGTACCTATGTTCACGGGGAGAGCCAGTAGCAAATAATTTATTAAAATCGGAGAATTAGAGTTTATAATCACTCAAACGCTCAAGTGTTTCACACACCTAAATTTAACCAAAAACTTAAAGTATTTATAAATAAATAACTCACTTAAGTATAAACTCACGGCACAAAATTACCGTGCGTACAAGCTCAAAATACAACGCTTTACGTATGCCTGGCTCGCGTACCTACGAAATCGCGTATCTCTTCAAAGCTTCGCACGACTTCTCTTTCTCTCATACGGGTGCAGCGGCGCGGACGTGCAGCCTTTAATTGCTTCGCGCGGCTCGTCAGGTAAAGAAAAGAAGACCTGCATAATTCCTCTTTTATACGTATGCCCAGGTCAAACTTTTGACTTGGGCCCACCTATTTTGTTTCCGTGGCCGTAAAAGGGAAATCCAGCGTGGTGTGCGTGAGTGTGTGCCCAAGCTTTGGGCCCCACCGTGAATAAGAAGAATCCGGCCATCCCAAAAACGGAACCTCCTGGAGACTTCGGCGTAGACGTCCATGTGTCTGTATGTCTAAAGAAGAAATTCTTCTTTTTATCTTTATCCGAGTTGAAATTTATTGGGAAAACTTTATCGGCAAATTCAGTTTAACAAATTATTATTCGAATTCAAACTCGAGGTATTAATTTAACAGAAAGTTTATTGAGCTGAGTATTGACAAGCACGAGTTTCAATTTGAAATGATCCTCGACTAGTTCGAGCTAGAGCTTGACTAGAAACCCATCGAGCTGTTTTAGACAATCATCAACCCAAGCTTGAGCAACTCGTGAGATCTTGACTTAGTTTCACTGCTAGTTGGCTTTCATGTACGCTCGTTGTGAGAGGAAGATGGTATATATTAAGGTGTAGGCACAAAAAAATATAAAAAAAATTCCCTATTCGACTGGCATGACAAGGGATCATATCTTGGGGTGCTGAGCATCCCAAGTAGCAAAATTTGGCATGGATTGACAATTTAGTGCAAAAACTTCCAAAATGTAAATTTAAGTGTCAAAATTGGAGAAGCAATGAACACTTAAGTGTTAACGGCAAGAATTTCCGACCAAACTGTTGACATGGTTTTTTTCAATGAATTTTTTACTAACATGGTAATTCTTTTAACGACATGGCGCTGACGTGACTAAATAAGCACAAAACGATGTTATTTTGGGACAAACATTGTTGAGTAGACATTCTGATGAGCCGCATAGACTAGTTTTATTATTAAAATAATATCATGTCAAATTTCTAGCAAGTCTCACTAGAGTTGACACTCAAGTGTCTGATTTTCAAAAAAAGTGACATTTGAGTATACATTTTGGAAATTTTAACACTAAAGTTTGGCATTAGAGTGGCACGTGAGATGTACTTTTGCCTCATATCTTGTGCAAACACAAGCTGGCTATTATATATAATTCTGACTTCATAATATACAAGGATACGAGAGAGCATGGTTTACCAGGATGTCAACAAACTTAGATTATACTCTATCCAAAAAAAAAAACAAACAAACAAACTTAGATTATACCGCGCGCGCGCGTGTGACAAATCAACCGGTTAGAACGAGGAGCAAGACCCTTCTGATCATGTCTAATATTGATCATAATGAGTAAGAAAAGACTCTTAAAACCTAATGGACCAATGACTGAGGACCCTAATGGACCAATGACTGAGGACCCTATGAGAGGGAAAGTGAATGCCATCATCATGGCCACATCGCAGAAAACAGCGGTCCTGCCCACAGTACTTTCCCTTCGTCTTTGTATCATTAGAAGTGAACCAGGCGTGACTTTTATGGACGAGGCATGCAACGGAGAGGAGTACGGAATGGGAAGATTATGCCGAGGCAATGGACACCGTCCTGATCCATCTGAGTTTCGATCCATCTGAGGTTCGACACAGCGGAAAAGGGGTTCGACTACTACACCCATGCTTCTTTCTTCCATGCCGAGTGCTTCGGCCACGGTGGGTGCAACGGTGCGCTGACACACACCGAATGTACTAGCTACATGGATTTCGCCCACACGGAAGTCAAGAGGGTATGCCCATACAGCATTGGCGTGCAACTTCAGCTTCGCGATTGTAGGCTTAGATATCAGCAATACACATTCAGAGAATAACCTGAGCTTTCATTGCATCATAATACGTCACCTCTAAGAAAATCAATAATTAATAAGATCTCATCACGGTGTGATATGCACATGGAATGAGTGGCATCATTGGTGCGACTTATCTTTGTATTTGTTTGAATTGATTAATTGTCTACAATAATGGTTCAATTTGATCTGACAATGTTTGAGCTTGACCACACTCAAAAATTCACAATAGTAGATCTTGACGAGTGCAAAGTTATCTCAATTAAATTTGAAGAGGATGGGTTTCTTCTCTGTTTCTTTGTTTTTTTTTTTTGGGGGGGTGGGGGGTTGGAAAAATAATAGATTTCAAATTCACATTTCATCGATAAATGTCAAGAAAAGACTTTCTGTTGTTAAAAAGTACAATAGGAAACGGATTAGACGAGATCGGAACTTAAAAAATCAAGATTATTATAAGCTAAGTGTATGGATATATGAGAACAAGAGCATACACCCTAGATGTAAAATAAAGTCCCTAGAGTTAGTTGTCGATCTAATTTAGTCCCTCCAGTTTCACTTGCATGAATAATGACTTAAGCAAATTCAAACTTTATTTACCTTTAAAGAAAAATATTTAAAAATATAAATTAACAATTCTCATTCTTTTTAATCAACAAAACTAGTTTGATAAAGGTCCCATTCGGTTTGGCTTTTTCAAGGAGTTTGGGGGGAAACATGAAGTGTTTGGTAAGTGTTTTTGGGATTCTATTGACCAAATGCTAGCATTGCGATAGTTGAAAGTCCAAGGCAAATCCCCACCTACTTTGGGCTTTCAATATTTTGGGAATGTGAGTCATTATGTTTATTTTCATCCTCCCCAATTTGCATGGAGGAGCTAGAGGCCGTTGGCTAACACCTAAGGGGTCTCGCATCCCCAGCAGCAATCGCAGCCTAGGGCATGTGACCTCAAGCATTGCCCAATTCGCCCAACCTTAGGTGGCGTCCCCTCAGTCATTCGACCTCAAGCAATGTCGCTAAGGTTCTCGTGACCTAGGCAATGCTTGAGGTCACTGACCTCACACAAGGCTGCTCAGTGGTTAGACTTGACCATGGTAGTTGGTTAGTGGCTAAGCTCCATCAAATTTAATTTTTAGACTTTAAAAAAAGAAGAGTTTAGCAAAAGCCAAAGTTATTTTCCAATACACTTTAAAGTTATAATTTACCAAACACAATAGCATTTCAAAAAATCCCTTTAGCCCAAAGGTATTTGCAGTTCCCCAAAATCATTTCTCCAAAACCGAACCAAATGGGCCAAACACTTGAAATATTGAATAAGAAGCTTTAGAAAGCAAACATGGGACCTTCACCTTTGTTTCTAAAGAGTGGAAAATAAAAGAAGATGGCAAAGTAACATGGAAATCTCTCTTTCTTTGCAAGAATGAATTGAAGCTTCCTTTTTAAAGCTTGAATACTTGTTGTGGTTCATACGATCAATTAAGGGATGTATTTGGAAGACTTACATAAGTTACAAAGGGATAAAAATGATTAACTAGGATTAAAAGTAATGATGACTTGACGTTAAAATCATGTGTCAAAAAATAAAGGTTATGTGATCAGATTAGAAAGTCACAAATGACTTAATATAGGTGACTTCCAAGTGGATATTTTGATAGTCTAGCAAGATATATTATGCTCTGATAAATGAACAAGAAAATCAATGTCCGTTCTCAATATCAATAAGTCCAAAAATATTTTAAACTCAGTAAAATTATGAATGAAAGACATCCGACATTTATTTCGGATCGCATCGTTCCCTGTCAAAGTAACTGTGGCAACATATAAAATTCATTGCATTTCAAGCCCTACAGACTCCGAAAATCATCCATCATACTTTTCCACGTCACCAAAATTATTGACTCACTTGACATGCTACACGCGCCATCCAAAACTCCAAGTTAATTCGTAATTAACTTTATATCCTAAAAATCTGGATGTCACAGTGGAGCTCGTTGTTCAGTCATTAAAGAGCAATGGCAGGAAAGCTTGGTTTCAGCGGGGACCAGCTGGACATGTTGCCGAAGCTGCAGGACATCTGCCGAAGCCACTGAGGCATCGAGAAACCTGCAGGAAAAACGTTAGGTGCTGCGGAGAAGCTGTGGACAGTTGGAGGCGTGGCTATGGTGCTCTCTGGATGTGCTGGACAACCAACCAAAGCTGACGGGCTGGAAAGGCGCTGCTGCTGGTTGTACCACGAACATAAGGAGCAGATTGCAGTGGAGCGCGACGGTGAGGTGATGACAGGGAAGGACCAGTCGCAGTGACTTGGCGAGGCTCAGGCTGGTCTGGCCATGCAGAGAAGACATTATACTGGACAGAGGCCAGCAGGGAAGCTCCGGTGGCAGTGAAGGCTAGCTGGGCGTGGCATGGGCCACCAACGTTGCGGGGAAGCTAGCAGGCATGGGGCTAGACGGGAGCAACACCACTTCGCTGGAGGAGCTGCCGTCGTTGTTGGAGATCGCTGGTGGATGTTAGGCAATGGCCTGAAGCCCTGAGACTGCTGGATCTTGCCTGGCAGTAAAGGGAGCTGCTACAACGTCGTCTGGATAGGGGGTGTAAATGACGCGAGTGGAGGCCATGAGAGGACAGAGGCTTCGCCCTCCTTCGCTTCAACATTCCCTTCTTTGGAGCGTGTTCTTGTATATTCTTGTCTCCCTCCCCATGAATGTCTTGATAACACGTTCATATAGACTCAAATTTAGGAGAAAATATCGTGTTCACAAGTGGTGCCGCTCATTTTTACACAACTCCATTCAGTGAGCGGCGCAAGGTGGAGAATAAATATCCTTTATTGCCTTACCTTCCTAATTTGGACCAAAAGAATATATCGTCTCCCCTTATTGTCATTCTATTAAAATTCTTAAGAGTAATTATCCTTTATTGCCTCCAAATTTGATTAAATATTGCAATATTTCTTAGTTTAGCACACCCCATGTGCTTATATCATGTGATTTTTGGCCATTAGGATTTTCAATGGGCTGGGCCGAACTTGGTGCTCCTGCGAGCTCAATCCAGATAATTTTATTAAGGACATGGTTAAAGTATCAACCTGAATATGCAACTGCAGTGAATGTGGTCCTGGACAACTTAACATAGCTACTTGTAGGTACAACTACTATAGCTTGTCTCCCGAGAGAGAGTAGCGGCATGCCTGGACCCGCGGACTGTAACCCGTGCATAGGTTCAGCGAGGCAAAAACTCTTTCACGAGTGCAGCCACGCTGTTGGGGCTCGAATTCAGCTCAATGATTGAAGAGTTAGGTATGAGATGTATTCTTTCGCCGAATGATGCTCGGTGAGAGAATTGTTCATTCAGTAAATGATGCATTGTTGCCTCCACGTAAGAGATCGGGTCTATTATGTTGAATTAATCACCGCCTCCCTCTCTCGAATTCTCTCCTCACTTCGCAGCCACATGTTTGACCAGATTTTTATACAAGTTGGCAAGTTGCTGCACTCCACCTTTTAGGCAAGTTGCTATATAAAATAATAAAAGAAATGTGTAAGAAAGATGGCAAGGTCGGTTAATGAACCGACTTCAACAGCCTATAAAAAGGAGCTAGTGTTCCATTTAATGGCATAGGGGTCTTGTGTAGTGAGTGGGGTCTTTACAGCGTGTTGTGTAGAGTGTGCTGTGTGTGCATGTGAGAAGTAAGAGTCGTGTAGAGAAAGAAGAGAGCAGAGCGTGCTGGGTAGCGTGTGGTGAGCAGTGGAGAGAGTGGTGTATGGTGTGAGGTGTAAGTGTAGAGACTCCATTTAGTGTTGGGGCATAAAGATTAGGGTTAAGTATGGTTTCATGGTAAAATTTAAAACCTAAGAACCGGACTTGTGGGAACATGTAGATTTCATATTCTAAAGTATGCAGAGTAGGTTCTAAGTTCCAAAAAATGATGAATCTATTTGGATAGGTAGGTTCCAAGTTCTTAATTACAGGAACTTGGAACCTGGAACCTGGAACTTGTAAACTAGAACTAGAACAAGTTTTAATGTCTTTCTTGGTAGATGTTTTCGCGTAATCTTACGATATTTTATATTGTTTGATGATGAGTGTATAATCTGGAAGTACTAGTTTGAGCTTCTATTTTATGACTGATACTTTTACTTTATTGATGCTCATATTTTCCATGTGTCTTTATGATCAATGAATTATAGCAGCAAATGATGGTCATTAAAGGTTTTAATTCATTACAATCGTTCAAATAATATAGGTGGAACCTGGGTAGACTCTGGAACTGACCGTGGAACCTATAACAAGGTAGATTCTACATTTTAGGGTATGCAAGGTAGATTCTAATTTCCAAAAAAAGAAAAAAATGAGAAACTTGTTCCAACAGGTAAGTTTCAAGTTTCAGATGGAATTTGTATGGAACCTGAAACCGCTTACCCCTAATAAATATATGCCTATTGTGTGAGTAGTTTAAATTAAGTGTTCTTGTAATATTGAGAAAGTGCTTATTATAGTCGCGCTTTCGCGAAGTCCAACAAATGCTATCAAAGCTACACTAAGCAACTCAACATAATATATGGCAAGATCAAGAATAAGTATGATAATAAAATTGTCATTCTCAGTGAATCGGGACCATTATGCATGAGCAACTGTTTGAATCAATGATGAAGATGAGAAACCAAACTATTATAAGCATAAACTCCTAAACATCAATTAGGTTTGCTATGTCAATACAGGATATTTGATGATGACTCCTGTATTTAATTTCCCCTTGTAAGATGTGTAGATAATTAAGGATTTTTGAATGGTAGAATGATTGGGATCTTGTATTTTAAAAAGCATGAAGCCTTATGTTCGAGTCCTAATTGATGCCACAATCACTAGTGATAGGCCAAAGTCCAACATATACATGAAAGGAAATGTTAGAATAGTTAAATATTGAATTGGACATTTATATAATAGTTTAAGTCTTTACAATAGTTAATAGTGGTTTCGTAAAATTTTATAATTGCTTCATGCCACGATATCATCATTTCCCCAAAGGACTGATCGAATTCCAATGAAAGTGCATCCATTTAAAAAATTAGAGATCTTACATTGAGTGATCAAGAGACAGTTTTATGATCTTTGATAGTACACTAAATTTCAATGATCACCGGTAAAACTCACCCATTCTAAAAGGAGCTTTTATTAGTAAAATGGCAGCTAGCTAGAGAGAACAAGAGTATACATTAGAAATTAACTAGTACACTTGCCCATGCGGGTTTATTTTTCCAGAATTATAGAAAAAATTTATTTGTTAAAATTGTTTTTCCAGTCTTGCACCATCGCTCTCTATAACAATAATGTATTTATAGAATTTTTTTTATAGAAAGTGACAATAATCATGAAGTTGAATAAGCATAAGGAAATATCACATAAATGCAATGCATATCACTTGGTTGATAATTGAACTTTATGGATTCATTTGCCTTACTAATGAATTTACTTTACCGTTATCAAATATTTCTTCTTATTTTAAAGGATTGGATTATCATAGGCTATTTCTATCTAATTCAACTCAAGTTTTTCAGTCACTTTTTCATGTAATTATTATCTTCCAAGAAACATTACTCCGATATTGCATTTTACTACATGTTGTATTGGATGGAACCGAAATAGTTGTACTCTCTATAGTGAATGGTATTATCAATTTTTTCACTCTATATTAACTACTGAATACATTATTAGATATTTTCTGTATATATACCACATAACATGTCATGCACAACAAAGCCGATCATACGTAGATAGACACGTTATTTTCTGATTCTCATAAAGAAAATTCTACTAAAATAATGCACTATTTGCACTTTATACAAAGCGTATCGAATTCTTGGTTTTAGTGTTCCTATGTTGTTGCCACGTCGTCGTCGGTGCTCCAGATTCATGACCCTGAATTCAAGAGGTACATTGCATGAAGAAAGAGAAAACCCATCAATACTCTTCCAAATGCTAAAGATATATATATATAGTGGCTAAAAAATGTGCTTACAAAAATAATGCGACACAATGGACTGTCGTATAAATAGGGCATAGAAAAATCTCGAGAGAATTGGCCTTGTCACATAATGAATCGATTATTTCATAAAAGAAAAAATAGAACATAAACTGCCCATGTGTTAAAATAATTTTACGCGAGTGGTCTCATATGGCCTTAAACTACTCACTCTGTCCGATCAATTATGTGCGAAACCTCTGGCTTTTGCACCACTAGTATATACTATAATTACTCCTTCATAATTTAACATTTGAATCAATAACATTCCCTTTTTTAGGAAAGTACATCACAATATTGATGGAAGCATCTCAAATAATACAACAGGCTTAAGCATCCCAACACAGTGACATGCACTGTCTTATTTCTACTTGAAAACTAGAGGCGCAGAAACTAGAATCCACACATCTACCAAACCACACTCATAATCCTCAATTCCATGGATGAGACTAGTACTTATTCATCAGTGCCAGCTCAGACTGAATCAACTCTGAAAAAACATCCATGGCATCACGAGGAAGCCCCAGAGACACAACCAAGTTGTCGCTCTCCTCGCTCTGGGAAGCGACCAAGACGAGGTTGTGGGGGACCATGGTCGGCGCCACTTGGAACGGCCTCCCGAACCCGAAATCCGTCTCGTAGAAAGAGAGCCGACTCCACTTGCTGATGCAGCAAGCGTTGCCCTCGTAGTCGACCACAACCCTGTTCAGCTCAACGTGGTCGATGGTCGACCGTATGTAACTCTCGGTGACGCATCGGAGCGCCTCTTGCACGGTCTGAACGGCATACAAGAAGGGCTTGCAGGTCAGTTCGCCCGCACTGCACTCAGCGCATGACCAAGCAATGCCGTTCCCAAAGTAGCCGCTTGGCAACGGCGGGTCGAACTTGGGTCGACCATCGACTGCAGTGAGAAGCTTTGTTGTCTCGTGAGGATCCATTCCAAGAGCTTTGGTTCGTGCAATCCACACGAGCGCCGATATGACTTCGAAGCTCGTAGGGACTATGGAAGAGCCATCGTGGGTTGTGATTGTTGACACTTTCTTGAGTTGAATGAGAGTGTGTGGTTCGAAGTAGAATGATCTGTAAACATGGGGCTTGGTTCGGCAGTCGACTATCTTTTCAGACGGCTGATCTATTGGAGCATATTCATGGTGGGGGAGTTCGACACGCGGAGGTCGCCTCGGGCACAACACCGATCGATTGAGAAAGGGAAGAATCGATGGCGACCTGCCTCGAGCCACATCACTCCAGCAAGTTAGGAAGTCCGCAAGGGCTTTACCATCGACAAGGACATGATTCATCACGATGCCGACGGTTATCCCTCCGCACTTGAATGCCGTCACCTGGATTATACATACACTATAAGCGGGTGTTTACATCAGAAAACAAATCTCTGGAAACATTACCTGCACGGTGAGCAAAGATTCTTCCACTATGGTTTGGGCTCCGTCGCTATGCTTCACAAGTTTTCGCAGTGTCCCAGGATTGATGACGCTAATATCGCCTAGCATCTCGTCGTCCGACATAGCTTCGACGAACAAGACACCTTCCCCGGTGCATGTCGCTGCCATCTTCCCATCACTGCCCATGACAAGTCTACCTGCGAATGGATAGAAGTCGACCAATACCTCAGCCAGCGAAGCTCTGATTGTCTCGGTCGCAGTGGAACAGCTTCCCCTCCCTTCGCCTTTGAAGGCGAACACGATCTCGATCATGTGAGGGTAGGTCTGGTCGAGGTTAGAGAGAACGTAGAGCCCGCAGGCCGTTTCCCTCGCCGGAGAAACGATGACCGCATTCGTGATATTCACGACGAGTTCTCGCGTAGCTCCGATGTTCGTTGGCTTCTCATTTCCTGCTTCCTTGCACGAGTTAAGTTTAATTATTTGGGGCTTTGGTGAAAAAAGGGGTAGTTTATATATATTTTATCAATTCTATATCCGTTTTAGTTTGGACTAGAAGGAGATTTAGAGACAAGCCTCAAATCTGGAAAATAGTTGTTGGAATTTTCTTGTTACAATGCATCCGCTTGTTGTACAATTTGCTTGTTAATGCAAACAACTTCGACAATATCAATATCTACATATTTGGTCATACGGATTAGTTTAAAATCTCATTTTTCTGCGTTATTTTATAAAAATGACGGCGACATTTTGACCACGAGTTTCTTTCACAAGTCCATGCAATTGGTTGGACTTGTGGAGGAATCTAATGTCGATTATTTCTAGGTTCCGAAGTTTCACCTGTTTCGTTTGTAAAAACATGATTAGTGAATCAATGACACTTTTTGGTCAAGGAAAATATTTATACATAAAATTAGAAAAGCAAATTCATAACTCTAAGAAGATGAAAACACTTTTCATAATTGTTCAATTTTTCAATATTTTAATTTTCTTTTATTTAAAAAATCAATTTTTAATTTTTTAATTCTTTTTTAATTTTTAATTTTTTTCTTATCTTTCTTTCTTCTTCGCCAATCATTGGGCCTCAGTAGCCGGCCACAAGTGCAAGCCAGTAAGGCTAGCCTTGCAGAAGGCTTGAGCTTGCCAAGACTAGCGAGCTCAACCTCGCTACGACAAGTTAGAGCTCGACCTTGCTCGAAGTCAGCTAGGTCCACCCTTGTCGGGCCTTAGCAATGGTGCCAGTGGCCTGTTGCGATTGTCATCGATGCTTGGTGACTAGTGAAGGAGTAAGAAGGAAAGAGAAAGAAAAAAATAAAAACATATTTAAAACATTTTTTTTTTCATGAGATCTAAATATTAAAAACAGCTTTGATCACATATCACCAAATAAAGGAAAATCAACCATTTTCCTGAAAAATAATATTTTGAAAAGTGTTTTCCTTTTTCATGAAATTTTATCCCAAACAAACACACTCTTAGTTTGAATTATATTAGTTAAGCAATGTGTTAATTGAGATTAGGGTTCATTATCTAGACTCATCAAAAGTCAAAAATAACTTTTTAACTTTCCAGTCAAATCAAAAATAAAAATATTCAAATTTTAAAAGATTATGCAAAAATTATCTATGAAAATTCGTGTGAATAATTTTCTATTATTTCTTAATTGCATACAAACTATTCTAAGTTGGAGTCATTTGTATAAGCCAAAGGCGTCAATCCACATGGCTTGCAAGTACTCCATGGGCTTCCAAGTAATTGAAAGTGCACTCCTTAATTATGACAAAAAAGAAAAAATTATCGGTCTCTTTTGACTTGTCATTGCACACTAATAAGCATTACTTGACTGAAAATCTAATATTCATTTGTCTACATATTTACAAATTTTCACTTTCTAAGTACATTGGCGTACAAAAAGTTTCTCCACGAGGAAAGTCAATATACTAACACGTATTCAAGATATAATTTTCACAAGTGAATTTTCTGAAATGATGGATATTTTTCTTTCATGGCTGCAAGTATGAAAAATGTTTTACGTCAATGATGTTGGTAATTGAAACCCTACGTATATTTTCTTTTGCAATAAAGATGTTTAAACTTTTTTTTTACATTAAACGTAAAAAAATTATATTGTTGTTCCAAATAAGTGTCTTTTCATTTTTTTATTTTTGTTTTGATTGACTCATAATTTTTTCTAATTTAAAAAAAAATGCCACTTAGCCGGGTAAAACATATGTATTCACCATCACCCATATGAATATATTCAAATTCAAAGGTATCTATGAATCAATCCGGTCAGATACAAGATACACAATGTTCACACTATGTACTGTCCTTGCTTTCATGCTCAAATGTTTGTTCGAGAACTTTGGAACCCACCTTGTGGATAACATTGCAAAAAAGGAAAGATCAGTAAATTATATCAAAGTCGTAAATATGGTTATTCTATCCTAAACCTTTTCATTCTATAAGTTTGAAAAAATTCACCAAAGGAGTAAATTTCATAGATAGTTATTCAAAAATGAATAATTTTGAAAAATTAATAATTGATTATATCGGTTTGAAAAATTAGTCAATGAAATTTTTTTCATTATTAAAAGCAATCTATACCTAGACATTTTCATTAATAATGAAAATATTTTTTATTCTTTCATTTTTGTAATCAATGCAAGCTGTCATGGTTTTCTCAACCGTGGATTTATAACAAAATAAAAGCAACCATAGACTTTGAAATCAAGTTGCTAAACTTTAATTCTTATTGTCAACGCTAAACTTTTTATTTATTCATAGTCGATGGCACTTTTAACGGTATCTGACCAACTTTTCAGTCAAATGCTAACTTAAGACACATAACCTTTGGATGTACCACTATTACCTTTTTCAACGATCTTTCTATTACATTGGGAAGATAAATCGTAGTTAAAACACTCTTAGAACGGGCTGCTAGTAGTATTAAGATTTGATTAACCTGGGTGCTAGGTTGCCGGGGTTGGGTGGCTGGGGCTGACCAGGCATCCACTTGGCCAACATGGAGAAGCGCGGCGAGGCATTTACGGTGGTGCTCCGAAGTGAGACTACGGTGGCGAATTTCGACTTGGAAGAGGAGAGGTTGGATGGGAAGGCGGTAATGGAGATGCCACAGCTCATCAGCGCTTTGGCAGCCATTCTGAAAATGGAGAGATTGAGAAATTCTCTCAGAATGGGGAGGGAGGGAGGGAGGGGAGAGAGAGAGAGAGAGAGAGAGTGAAGTGGAAGTGAGAAGTTTGCACTATTTGTAGCAGAGAAAAAGTGAAACGCGGAGATATCGGTCATCATGAATAGGCTGTCATTGGCTCATTACCCATGGCTATGGCAATGGAATTGGGCCACGTATCTTTGATCAATCTCACGCATGAGAGGACCAACAAAAAGCCCCATGACTTCATTTGAGATTATGCTCAAATTCAATTATCATGGGTAAAATCCACCGATTCTAGACAGAACTAAACATACCACAATTGTCTGTCCTAGACCTACAGGGAAATGAACAAACTCAAGATTTTACTTCTTCCTTCTCTTTACAGTCAACGTGCATTCTGAAATTAGGGTTTGCGAAAAAGCTGCATACGGTATGCTACCCCAAAATAGCTATCGATTGGTCAATAGGACAAACGACATCTCTGACCTAAAAAGGAAAAGACAGGGCGAATAATAAAAGTCGTGGGCCTCATCTAAAATTTTGGATTATTGACAAAAATCACGTGAATTGCAATTTCCATGGGGTACGTCTTTGTTTTTTTTTTTTTTTTTTTTTTGCTACAATTTTTGTGGAGAAAATATTGCGGACAAAATATCTGCCACGTCCTTTTTAGTATAGACCATTTACTTATCACCACATGTCCAAGTTGGGCTCACTTTAAGATTTCTTCTCTCCTCCGTTATCCCCTCTCTTCCATTTCATTTCTTCTACTTCCTTATACACCTTCATCCCTTGTTCTTTTATTGTCGTCGCTTTCATCACAACAAATACACACGGACTTGCAAAAATTAGGCACAACCATAGAACACAACTGCAAATGTCATAAAATGTAATGAATTTTGCAGTCGAAGATAACCTCCAATAGAAAAAGGGTTCACTCATTTTACCATTATATTGTCTGCCGAGAATGGACTTTTTGGGTTGGGATTGAGGGCATCATATAACTCCTCCAAATTCAATTTTATGGCTGGCCTATCATCATAGAGTTGTGGAGTTTGACAGAGGAAAGTGATATTAAAATAGAGAGATTTTGTGCTCTATTAATGGCATAGATATAATTTATACTATAACTTTGTAAGCCCTAAACTCCTGTTGTATATTAGATCACTATATGTTGAAGTTGTAACTTATAGCTTTAGTAAAGAGATTGTTCAATGTGGTACCATAGTTTTCCCTTTCTAATTTTGAAAGGGTTTTCCACGTAAAAATGTGCATGTCTTCTTCTCTATTTTTCTTTTCAACATTTCGTGTTCCTGTGATATCAAAGCCTGGTTTAGCGGAATAGTGGGGCAATGAAGATGGATGAATGGAAGGTGAAGATCAATTGATTTCACGGCAAGGACATTGGTTTATGGAAGATGCTAATCGAGTATCTACTATGTTAGAGGAACCCTGCATCAGCCTCTGTCAGAAAAGAAATTAGGTTCGATCAAGCAAGAAGACTAGGAATTGTTAGATTGGCAAGAGCTAAGTCGGATTTGTCTTAAATTGGTCCAAATGTTGCCTTCAACGTTGCCAACAAGAAGCAAGGACTTTGTCCAATATGTATGAGAAGCCCTCTACATCAACCAAGGTATATTTGATACATTGGGTTTCTATCTAAAGATGGACGAATGTGCTTCTATGACAAATCACATCAACGTATTTAAGGAAATCACTATTCAAATGAGTTCACTAGCTATCATGTTAGAGGACGAGGTAAAAGATTTGATTCTATCATCTTCTCTACTTGAAAGTTGAATTGCTATTGTGATTGTGATAAGTAGTTCCTTTGGTTAAAAAAACATAAAGTTTCAAGAGATTGGAGATTGCATCTTATCGAGGATTTTCACATAAAAGAATTAGATGAATATTCAAGTGTTGCCTAAGTAGTAAAGGCAGAGGGAGAAGCAATCAACGAGGTCATATACATAACTGTGGTAGATTGAAGTCCATAAAGAGAAGCAAGTCAATACTTTGTGGTGAAATAATTTACTAGAATTATGGTAAGAAGGGCCACCTGAAATAAGATTATAGAGCCCCAAATAAGAAAATTCAGTATCGATATCAATAAGATTGTTAATGCAACCTTCAAAAAGACGCTTGCCCATGATGCTGAATATTAATTGCCGATAGTCCCATTGAGTCTTGGATTCTAGATTCGGGTGCATCATTTCAATAAAATTCATGCAAGGGATAAGTGTGTAATTTTGTTGCTACAAACTTTGGAAAGGTTTATCTTGCTGATGTTGAAGCTTTAGATACTGTCAACAAATGTAATGCTAAGATAAAGATTGTGAACGAGTATCAATGGAAGTTGCAAAATATCAGATTTGTTCTTGGCCTTAAGACAAATCTGATCTCTATTGTTCAATTAGACAATGCAAGATACATATTTTTGTGGAGTGCTCGTGGAAGATTTTTAAATGCCTTATGGTTGTAGCACAAAGAAAAATGTTGGGAACACTATAGATGACTGAATGCAGCAGAGCAATAGCAGCACTTGTTGACTTAGAGGCTAGTTCCAAATTGTTGCTCCGCATGCCCGGACAGATGAGCAAAAAGGGATGAAGGTGTTAGCATCAAACAGAAAACCATCAATCCGTCTAAATTGAAGTACATAGATATTGGTCTATGTGAGGATCGTGTTCTAGTAAGCAGAAACACGTCAGTATTTTGAAAATTGAAAGAGAGCAAAGAAAAGGAAGATGAGAGCTGGTACATACAATTGTTTAGGGGCCAGCCCCTATGCATTCCCTTAGAGACTCATGCTGTTACGTCACATTCATTGAAAACTCAACTAGAAATTTATGTGTTATTTTCTAAAAAATAAAATTGATGTGTTTGCTACTTAGTCGAAAATGAGACTAGCTTGAAGATTAAATTTCTAAGGTTCAACAATGGTAGTAAGTATGATAGCAAGGAGTACATGCAGTTTTGTGCAAGTTGAATCAAGATGACAAGAATAGTTCCCAACATATCACTAAGTTGTTGAAAGGATGAACACAACTTTGAATGACTGTGCAAGAAATATGTGTATGCATGTAGGATTATCGGGAAAAAAAAAATTGTAGGATTATGGGCAAATGTAATTAACACAGCAACAGATCAAAATTGTTCATTCGCTTCCACGGTTGTTCAAGCTACCGATTTCTTGAGTGCAATTTGTCAAACGTGTGGTCCATTTTTTTTTTTTCCGGTCAAAGTGTGGTCCAAGTTTGGATCCTTAATTATTCATGTATTTTCTTGATATGTCTACTTGCGATGTAGGGCCTACGTGGGTGCATATTGACACGTGAAGTCTGTCGGATGCCTTAGTTCTCCTAAGTGTTATTTGATATCAAGTTGGGTATAGAAGTGTTATTTGAGTAGTGATGTTGATATTTCGAATTCCAAGACGTGCATATTCAAAATATATTGACCTTCAAGCATTGCTATGTCAAATTTTGCGCTTAAATTATTAGTATTTCTTTTTTGTGTGTTTTGATTGTCTGACGTGAAAGTAAAAAGGAAAAATGTTTCGTTTTCCTGTTTGGTTATCTTTAGGATGCATCTCATTTGATAAAAAGAGAACTCTTTTGCATGCCTTTTTCTTTTTATTTAAAAAAATAGAAAAACTGAAAATTTCGTGCGCGTCATTTGTTAATTATTGTCCAATTGCATGTTAGAATGAACATTGATTTTTCCATTGACAATGCCTCCTGGTTCATGGATTGCATGTAAATTTATAAGATACTCTGCATATTGGGAACTGCTTATTGTATATTTGCATATCTAGAAAATTGATATCTACGAATTTAACTGTATTCCCATTTGTACATGTCTAGGATTTTGCATATCTTGCGTATTGGGATAGTACTTCACATTATATTTGTGTCATGACTATTGTCATGCTAGAATAATTAGGATGGATATTGCATGAATGATTGTTTTAGTGCACATCTAGGATATCTAGATTGCCTCGTTATTAAATTGCCATATTCACACGTGACAGAACCTTGACCTGTATTGGGCAAAAATTATAGCCTTGTTATTACTTATGCCTACAACTAAGCTCGGGAACCGGACTAGACTAGACCGAACCGAGCAGTTCTGAGCAGTTCCCAATTCTAGGTGTAGAATCAAACCACCCAAATCAGACCAAACCGATATGTTTTTTCTTTTAAATTTTTCCTTTCCTTGTAAAGAGTAAAGAAAAGGAAATTACCAAAACCCTAAATCATATGGGACCAACCAATCCGGTTCCGATTCCGGATTTTAGTGTGGAACATGCCCAACCCAAAAACCAATCACCCCTAATTACACCTTAGGATAAAAACCCCGTGAGCAGTAAATGGAAAGTCTAAAAGTACACAAACAGGCTTAGATGGATGTGTCAAAAGGAAGTGAATATGCAAATGTGATATGCTATGAATTCAACATAATAAATAAAGTGTTTTCCTAAAATGAACCTTAAACATTGATATTGAATTTAAAATAATACAATCTAAAATGCGATGCAATCTAAGAGAATGAATCGATTGGTATAATATGAATATTCAAATTCCCCTAAATACACTCCTAGGCATATTTCTGTGATTTTTTTTTTTTTAATGAAGATGCAATCTAAAATTACTAGCATGCAAGATATTATAATTTTGATAGTTTCATTTTATGACATGTGATTGTGGAAAGAAACGTGCGAATATGGATATGAAATAAGGCACACTAGATTTCCTAGATGTGCACTAAAACAATTATTCATGCAAAATCCACGCTAATTATTCTAACAGGGCAATAGTCATGGCACAAATGTAACACAAAATCCTATCCCAATAGACAAGATATGCAAAATCCTAGACATGTACAAATGGGATTACAGTTAGACACGTAGATTTAAATTTTCTAGATATTCAAATATACAAGAGGCAGTTTCCAATATGTAGAGTATCTAATAAATAAACATGTAATCCATGAACCACGAAACATTGTTAATGTAAAAACCAATGTTCATCCTAACATTCAATTGAACAATCATGAGCAAATGACATGCAAGAAAACACTGTTATGTTCATTTTTCTTTTCTTTTTTAAATAAAAGAAAGATGGATGAAATCTAAAATTACTAGCATGCAAGATATGATATTTTTATATTTTCATTTTATTATATTTGATAGTGGAAAGCAACGTACAAATATGGATATTAAATAATGCACACTAGATATCCTAGATGTGCACTAAAACAATTATTCATGCAAAATCCATCCTAATTATTGTAACATGGCAATAGTCATTGCACAAATACAATGCGAAATCCTATCCCAATATGCAAGATATGCAAAATCCTAGACATGTACCAATGGGATTACTGTTAGATACGTAGATATAAGTTTTCTAGATATGCAAATGTAAAAGTGGCAGTTTCCAATATGCAGAATATCTAATAAATAAAAATGCAATCCATGAACCACGAAACATTGTCGATGTAAAAAGCAATGTTCATGCTAACATGCAATTGGACAATCATAAGCCAGTGACATGCAAGAAAGATGCATGCAAAAGAGTACTTATTTTTATCACATAAAATGCATCCTAATGACAACCAAACAGGAAAAACGAAACCCTCTTTTTTTCCTGCTTTCACCTCAGACAATCAAACACCAAAAAAAAAAAAAGGCGCAAAATTAGACACAGCAATTATTGGCGGTCAATGAATTTTGAATATGCACGTGATCTAAATTCTGAATATCAACTTACGTCTTTATAACCAACTTGGATATCAAAAACACTATAGGACCACTGAAGCATCCAAGAGATCTCACATATCAAAAAGTACCCACTTTAGGCCCTCTATCACATGCAGACATATCGAGAAAACTTCACGAATCATTAAAGTATCCAAATCAGGACAGCACGTATGACAAACTGCACTCAACAAGTCGGTTGCCTGAACGACCGTGCCAGCGAATCGACAATCTTGATGCGGTACATGTCTCCAAGAGGATGGTACCAACTGGTTGTCCTGATGGATTCAGACGGATGGACGCAGCCATTTGGTGAGGACTAGGACTTAGAGCGAACAGATCGGCATAGGGGACGCCCGCCCCTCTTCACTAAGGAACAATCGTATGGACTGTCCGATTCCGGAACCACTTGGGCAGCGTATGGAATGGAGAGAGACGCGACAACGGCGACTCCTTAGGTTTTCGGTTGATGACAACTGTTGACGCTGACTTCACATTTTCGTAACTAAACTAGGAGAATCATTGGTCGAGCCCGGCAAACCAAATGAGGGGATAAAAGAGCAATTTTAGCTGCAATATGTATTGCCGGCCGTCTAAGGGATTTGATCGTGATGAGCACATGAAAAGCAAAAGAAATCAGCTATTCAAAAATAGGAAAGTGGAGTTTTGGCCAAGAAATTCAGTGGAAACTACAACTAGGGGTGTAAACGGTTCGGTTCGGTTCGGTTTTTGAAAATCGAACCGAACCGAACCGTTAGAAAAAATCTTCAATCAACCGAAACGACTGAACCTGAACCGAACCGAACCAAAATTTCAGTTCGGTTCGGTTCGGTTTTTCGGTTTTCGGTTTTTAGCCTTTGGTTTTTGGTTTTTGTTTTGTTTTTTTTTTTTTTTTTCTGTTAAACTTAGATTTCTCCACTTTATTTCTCCATTTTTATTTGTTGGTTCGGTTCGGTTAACCGATAAAAACCGAATTGAACCGAAAATTTTCGGTTTTTAATGAAAACCGAACCGAAAAAAACCGAATTTTCGGTTCGGTTCGGTTCGGTTTTCGGTTCGGGAACTGACACCCCTAACTACAACAACAAATATCAGCCACTTTAGGAAAGCAACTTTCAGCAAAATTAAATTGAAATATTCTGCATATTTCTCCCGCGTATGGGGGGATTTTTCTGGACAAGAGAGGGTTTAAGATTCATGAGTTTTAGAAAAAGTGATCAATAATAGGATGCGTTAGTTCCCACTCTAAAATTAGGAACCAAACTAGGCAATGCCAGTTCTCCGTTTCTGGAACCGGGAACTAGTGTGGACCCGGAAATTAAATAGATCAATCAGGTTAGATTGGGACCGACTATAAATAACCATTTCCTTTTACTATTTGAAAACTCCCACTTGTTGGGAATAGAAGAAACCAAAATAAAAAGAGAAGGAATCACCGGTTCCGGGACCGACCTAAGAACTGAACTAGATCGGATGGGCCAGTTTTCGGTTCCACAAATTGAAAACTGATTCCGTCCAGTCTACTTCTAGATTTTATGGTGGGAATCAACGCATCTCAGAACTAATCATCTCTAGACGGATCAATCCAACAAGGTGACTACGTCATGCTAATTGTGGTCTAAGTCGCGGTCTAGTTCGACTCGCTTCTGTTGGGTTCTAAGTTAATATACGGCTGAGAGAATGGCTATTGCCCGCCAATAAGAGTTAAAGCAAGTGTGGGTGGGTACCGGCACAAAAATTTGCCCCAAATATTAAAATGTTTGTTGCAATTTATCAGTTAATTTTTACTTCTATTTATATGATTTTCTCTTCACAAATAAATATAAAAATATATATTTAAATTTCAAGACATTAGAAAGAGATTATATAAGATTTCAATTTCATGTCAACTTATATATATAGTGCAAGCTGGTGAATATACGACCTTTTCCATCGGAAAAATTGTATTTTAAAATGAGAAGTGAAAACACCCAATAAAAACAGAAGAAGAAAAAACCACTGATGCACACTTACACGGCTCTAGTTTAGAAAATTAGACGAAAAAAAATTACACCCAAAAAAAAAGGGGGGAGAAATTAAGGCATATTGGTCTAGTCCAGTTCCTTTGCAAAATCGAGAATCAAACTACTTATTGCTGGTTTCCATTTTGGAAACTGAGAACTGTCCAGAACCAACCGATCCGTTCTCAGATTAGATCGGGACCATGCTCATCCCTAAATTTCAGGGCATAAATTAAGGATTATGCTCACCACAATAAGACTCCGTTTGTTTCCTAGAAATTAAATAATTTGGAAAAAAAAATTCTAAAAATAATCGCTTTCATCCCTTAAAATAGTTAGTTAATGAAATATCTTTTCATCATCGACAAAAAGTCATATACAAATATTTACGTAAAAGATTGAATCATTCTTTTTGTTACTCATTTTGTAATTGATATAAATGATCATTTATATATATATATATATATATATATATATATATTTCAAATCATTCATCTTTCACCAAATAAAACACTCTTAAGAGATCGGGATACATGCGATTAGATTGATCTATCTCAAGCCACTACGTTGCTCGGGCTGTTCCCGAGTTTGACAGCCCATACAGCAGTTCCTCGGCGACAAGGCATCGTCGTCACCTACACCGATCTGTTCCCTCTTAGTCCTTGTCCTCACAGCAACTGGTTGTCTTGATGGATTCAGACGGATGGACGCAGCTTTTTGGTGAGGACTAGGACTTGGAGCGAACAGATCGGCATAGGGGACGCCCGCCCTTCGTCACTAAGGAACAATCGTATGGACTGTCCGATTCCGGAACCACTTGGGCAGCGTATGGGATGGAGAGAGAGGCGACAACGGCGACTCCTTAGGTTTTTGGTTGATGACAACTGTTGACGCTAACTTCACATTTTCGTAACTAAACTAGGAGAAACATTCGTCGAGCGCGGCCAACCAAATGAGGGATAAAAGAGCAATTTTAGCTGCAATATGTATTGCTGGCCGTCTAAGGGATTTGATCGTGATGAGCACATGAAAAGCAAAAGAAATCAGCTATTCAAAAAATAGGAAAGTGGAGTTTTGGCCAAGAAATTCAGTGGAAACTACAACTACAAATATCAGAGGAAAGCAACTTTCAGCAGAATAAAATTGAAATATTTTGCATATTTCGCTCAAGTATGGGGGGATTTTTCTGGACAAGAGACGGTTAAAAATTCGTCAGTTTTAGTAAGGGTACAAGGTACAGGATACAGGATGAGTTAATTCCCACTCTAGAATTAGGAATCAAATCAGGTAGGGTCGGTTCTCTAATTGTGCAATTAGGAACCTGTGTGCACTTGGAAATTAAACTGATCGGTTGGGTTGGATTGGGACCGATTGTAAATAACTTTTTCCTTTTATTATTGGGAAACTCCCACTTGTTGGGAATAGAAGAAACCAAAAGAGAAGACTTTACCCAAAAAGAGAGAGAGAGAGAGAGAGAGAGAGAGAGAGAAGAAATCACCGGTTCCGATCTAAGAACTGAACTGGATTGGATGGGCCAGTTTTCGTTTCCACAAACTGAGAACCAATTCTGTCCAGTCTACTTCCAGATTTTAGGGTGAGAATCACCACTCCTTAGAACTAATCATCTCTAGACGGATCAATACGACAAGGTGACTACGTCGTGCTAATTGTGGTCTAAGTCGCGGTCTAGTTCGACTCGCTTCTGTTGGGTTCTAAGTTAATATACGGCCGAGAGAATCGCTATTGCCCACCAATAAGAGTTAAAGCAAGTGTGGGTGGATACCGCCACAAAAATTTTCCCCACATATTTAAATGTTTGTTGCAATTTATCAGTTATTTTTTACTTCTATTTATATGATTTTCTCTTCACAAATGAATATAAAAATATATTTTTAAATTTCAAGACTTAAGAAAGAGATTATATAAGATTTCAATTTCGTGTCAACTTATATATATATATAGTGCAAGCTGGTAAATATACAACATTCTCTGTCGGAAAAATTGCATTATAAAAATGAAAAATGAAAACACCCAATAAAAACAGAAGAAGAAAAAACCACCGATGTACTCTTACACGCTCTAGTTTAGAAAATTGGAAGAAGAAAAATTACACCAAAAAAAAAAAAAAAGAGGGAAAATTAAGGCATATTGGTCTGGTCCGGTTCCTTTTGCAAAATTGAGAATCATACTAATTATTTCTGGTTTCCATTTTGGAAACTGAGAACCGACCAGCCCACTTCTCAAGTTGGATCGGGACCATGCTCATCCCTAAATTTCAGGGCATAAATTAAGGACTATGCTCACCACAATAGAACTCCATTTGTTTCACAGAAATTGAATAATTTGGAAGATATTTTTCTAAAGATAATACATTTCATCCCTTGAAATAATTAGTTAATGAAATATATCTTCATTATCGACAACAATTCTTTTACAAATATATACATAAAAAATGAAATTCTTTTTTCGTCAATTCATTTTCGTAAACGATATAAATAATTATTTAAAAAAAAGTATTTTTCAAATCATTGATGTTTCACCAATCAAAAAGACCGGGGATACACACGGTTAGACTGATCTATCTCAAGCCACTACGTTGCCCGGGCTGCTCCCGAGTTTGACAGCCCATACAGCAGTTCCTCGGCGACAAGGCATCGTCGTCACCTGCACCAATCTGTTCCCTCTTAGTCCTTGTCCTCACAGCAAAGCAGTGCCCGTCAATCTGAATTTGATGAAGACACTTCGAGATTGTTGATTCCATTGCGCGGTTATTCAGGCAACCAATTCCTTGGGTGTAATTTGGCATACGCATTGTCCAGGTTTGAATACTTAAGTATTCATAAATTTTATAGATATGCCTTGCATGTCATTTAGAGCCTAAACAGTTTCATTTTCTATGAAATAAAGGGAAATATGCCTTCATTTTATGTAGGGCCTAAACGGTTTTATTTTTCGCGAAATAAATAGAGCCTAAGTATCCACACTAGGCAAATTGCATTATATCTGAGGATTAAGAGGGAACAAATCAACAATGCGTTGTTGCTGAGGAACTGCTGTCTGTTTGGGCTATCAAATTCGAGAACAGCCAGGCAACATAGTGGCTTGAGACAATAATTTGGGAGCGCACAGCAAAGATACCTTCGGCTGGAGAGATTACCAAGAAAAAGCCCAAGTTCAATTGGATCAACTTCCATCGCCAACGTATCCAATTGGATCAACTTCCACTCAAAAGCTTAAGTCAATGAGTTATGGGTCAACTAAAATACATTAACCTCTCAAAAATTTAAGTCAATGAGTTATGGGTCAATTAGAATACAGCAAGCTCTCTATACCATACCAATTCTTCAATGTATTTTCACTCAAAAGCTTAAGTCAATGAATTATGGGCGAACTATGATACATTAACCACTCTACATTACACCAATTTTCCAACGGGGGACTTCTCTCTAATACAACTCACACATGCATCTTAACAAGATAAACTCACGATGTTGGCAACGTGAATGATGCAGCCAGTGTCTTCTGGTTGAACATATATCTCCCAGTAGCGTGCTCCCTCCTTTCCTCTACGCTCTCTTTTTATGCGGTAATCCCCCGTGAGTGCGTGTCCCCGCCTTTTTATTCCGCAGAAGACTTCCTCTGTTCATGCCCCAAAACTCACGGATTTTTTGCCCTCTCTTTTCCAGAAAAATCGTGATCTCCGTCCCCTCCAATTGGGCGAAATATGTGGGATATATCAATTCAGTTCTGCTAAAAGTTGTTCTGCTAAAGTGGCTGAAATCAGATTTATAATTTCCACTTAACTTCTTGGTTAAAATTTCACTATCCTATTCTTTTAAATGAATGGTGCTTTTTTCAACCATCCTTTATTTTTTTTTTTTTTTTATTTGAGCAAAACCATCCTTTAGTTCAAGCACTCCCTTTTACAATACTATGATCACATCATCCTTGTGTGGCCCACCAAGTCAAATTGACGTCTCTGTTTTCTTTTGCTTTCTTTTTTTATCCTTTCCATTACAGACAACTCTCTTCTTTCCACGCCTTTGCGTCTAATGGCAAGGATGCTCTTGATGTCCAACTTACTTAATCGAAAATAATTCCAGACAAAATGTATCCTTTTTCTACAGCAAAACCACGGATTGATATCAATGGCTTGTCCTGCGGTGATGTGCAAACTTAAAGATCTAGTGATGATAATGGCAAGGCAGCCACCAAGCTACGTAAAGATAGAGGCGAATAGGCTTTAAACGGTTCAAAGACCCAAGAAACCAACAGACAAAATAAGAGAGGAAAAATCTGAACAGACGAACAAGTCAAAAAGCAATAGGAATAGAAATGACTTGATGGTGACTTTTGTGAATCAAAGATGGTGATAAAAATTAAAATATTTGGGTTGGTGCTTTCTGGTCATGAGTGTCTCTTGTGCGTTGCCCATGATTTCTTTTCTGGTCTATAATACGTATTCTCGGTGAACTATCTCCGTCATCCTCTTGTGTGGGTCCTCGTTGTCCAATCTCTGAGCATATATAATGTGGCACTTCCTTTGCTAAAAGACATATGAATAATGGTATTCCTTACTGAGCAACTACAACCTTGCATTTCTAACTCATAACACCGGAGGCTCCAATAACTTAGTTGACTTTACTGATGACAGTCAAATACTCACCATTGGAGCAATTAGCGAGAACCCTGTATTTGTGAATGCTGAAGAATTGTCGGCACAAGATCTGCTTGCTTTTGCCATAATGAGAACACCACACATACCCTTTTTTTCAGCTTGAAGGATCAAACATGTGCTCCCTTGCACCTTACCCAAAAAAAAAAAAAACATGTGCTCCCTTGCATATTGTTTAGGTTCTACCCACCAAACTCAATTTCATCTCCCTCTTCTTCCATAGCACTACGACTCCACCAAAACGAGAAAACCTTCAACTAGCCCTTGATTGACAATGCTCTACCGAATGGTATCGTTGTTGGTAGACACCAAGAGGATCCACTGTAGGAAAGAGAACAGAGAGAAGTGAGTAAGAAGGAAAGGGGGACCGCAAAGAAAAAGAAACAGAAATAAAACAAAAGGATTGACTTCACTTGACCAACAAAAAGAGGGGAACTACTTTTTTTGGTAGAGTTTAATTGAACATGCTAAATGGTGGGTCAAATAAGAGGTAATGTCGTCAATACACTAATAAAATGGAGTGTTTAAGCCAAAGGAGTGAAAAAATCATGACCAAAATAGCTAAAATTTCTTGCTTTTCATGTGTTGATCACGCTCAAATCCCCTTGATGGCCGGCAATACATATTGTGGCTAAAATTACTCTATCATTTGTTTGGCCAAATTCAACCAATGATTGCCCTAGTTTGGTTACAAAAATATGAAGCCCTTTAATAAAAATTTTAGGTGTCAACATTTGTCATTAAAAACATCTATTGAGATGCAAAGGGATTGGACCATGATGGTGTCTTTTTTCATGGATATATATATATATATAGAGAGAGAGAGAGAGAGAGAGAGAGAGAGAGAGAGAGAGAGAGAGAGAGAGAGAATTTTAGGTGTCAACATTTATCACTAAAAACATCTATTGAGATGCAAAGGGATTGGACCATGATGGTGTCTTTTTTCATGGATGTGTGTGTGTGTGTGTGTGTGTGTGTGTGTGTGTGTGTGTGTGTGTGTGTGTGTGTGTGTGTGTGTGTGTGTTTGTGTGTGTCATTAAAAACATCTATTGAGATGCAAAGGGATTGGACCATGATGGTGTCTTTTTTTCATGGATATGTGTGTGTGTGTGTGTGTGAGAGAGAGAGAGAGAGAGAGAGAGAGAGAGAGAGAGAGAGAGAGAGAGAGAGAGAGAGAGAGAGAGAGAGAGAGAGAGAGAGAGAGAGAGAGAGAGAGAGAGAGAGAGAGAGAGAGAGAAGTAGTCATGTGAAAAAGTTCCCAAAATTTTGTGTTGGTTTTGACCAATTCTACCCTATAATCGGCCTTGACAAGTTTGGTTCTTGGGTAGAATCGACCATTACAATGCATAGAAACCAAACCTATCAAAGTTAAATGAGAAGTAAATCTCATAGACCACAACTCCTTTGAGGTAATTCATTGTGGAAGAGAGATGTGAGATCAAAGAGAGAAACCTAGTAAAGTGAACTTTCAAGAGGGAAAAGATCAAAGAAATTGAGTATTAGTGATAGAGAGAGTCAGACCACTGAGAGTCTGTTTGTGTGTGTGTGTGTGTGTGTGAGAGAGAGAGAGAGAGAGAGAGAGAGAGAGAGAGAGAAGTAAACCGCTGAGAAGAAGTAGTCATGCGAAAAAGTTCCCAAATTTAGTGTTGACAAGTTTGATTCTTGGGTAGAACTAACCATTACAATGCATAGAAACCAAACCTATCAAAGTTAAATGAGAAGTAAATCTTCATAGACCACAACTCCTTTGAGGTAATTCATTGTGGAAGAGAGATGTGAGATCAAAGAGAGAAACCTAGTAAAGTGAGAACTTTCAAGAGGGAAAAGATCAAAGAAATTGAGTATTAGTGATAGAGAGAGTGAGACCGATGAGAGTCTGTTTGTGTGTGTGTGTGTGTGTGTGTGTGTGTGTGAGAGAGAGAGAGAGAGAGAGAGAGAGAGAGAGAGTATGGTTATTGGGTAGAACCAACCATTACAATGCATAGAAACCAAACCTATCAAAGCCAATTTCCAAATTTTTTACAAAGGCACCGAACTAGTCTTGTATGAACCGACTAAGATGAGATGGTTCCAAGGTTGAATAGGTCTGATTGCACGCCCCTAATATTTATGGCTTTCTAAGTTGGAGAGTTAAGTGATTCATTCTAAAATAATACTACAAAAAAAGTCTCACAACATCATACACGGTATCAAAGGAAGATTTTTTGAGTTCAAATTATTTAAAACTCTTTATTTGTCTTTTTTATTATATGTTTCCACTCTTAGCCTGAAGGTGAGGGCGTTGTGGGCCCTCGCCTAAATCCAAGTGAAAGAACGAAGCCTTTGCCTATTGCCAGCAAGAGTCAATAACCATTGTTGGGGCCCAAGTTATCGAGTTGGCTGGAAATCTTAAGGAAAAAAAAGAAAAAAGAAAAAAAAATTTCATAAAAATTATTAAAGAATTACAAAAATCATCATCATCACTTTTGGTATAACCTGAAATATAAAAAATGGGACGAAATAATTGTGAAATTTCTATGTATTTTAATGTGTGTAGAAGAAGAGAACATAAGATAGGTAAATGACTATCTAAAATAAAATAACAATCAAGGATATGCATAATCTAAATGAAATATAAGCGCAATCTTGAGAGATGAAGATAATCAAAAGAAATATCCTAATTAACCCTAAAAATATGTCAGATTAAAATGTGCACCCAAATCCAAAAAAGTGAAAGGCACACACCTGCAGAATTTCAACAGTTGAAGCATGGACAGTTTAGTAAAACAAATGGAGCATGCCTATTTTTATGTGTGTGAGGGTCGACTGGTCTTCATGCAATGTGGGTTCTATGTATTTATTTATTTATTTAATACAAGATGCATTAAAAGGAGATATTGACTTTGAAGACCTAGTTCCACTTTTACTCCTAGTTTTATAAAATTGAAAATTCACAATGAGGAATTAATGTTAGTCCCTCATTAAACATATATAATCCAATCCATGCTTTGCAGGGTATTCATCATGAAAATTACTTATTTTGGGACTGGAAGCATTTCCTACAATATGAATATTGGACCTTTTGTTCGATAGCAACACATGGACAATTGTAGCTATATCTCTTTGGTTCTCAAAATTCTAAAACTCTTGGAAAGAATAAAACTTATCTTGGAGAGTAGATTTTCAAGAATATGAACCCATCAACAAATCATATTAGTAAATCACCTTTATTTAAGAGTTTAAATCAATAAATTATAAGTCTAGTAAATTTATTAACTGCTCAAGTCCCTCTTCAATTACCCGATAGGGAATTTTTTCTATGGTACGCTCACACTTGTACATTAATGAATACCCAACATGGATGATGACAACCCAACAATACTCTTCCTGATGCTAAAGATATATAGATAGTGAAAATGGCACTTTACCAAACACTCAACACAAACCCATTATTTCACAAAGAAAAATAGCGCATGTACCACCTGTGTAAAGAAAAAATTTACACGAACTGTCTATTTGCCCTTAATTTAGTCATTATATCATATCAATGGTGTACAAAACTACCTGTGTAAAACTTTCTTACATTTATATGCTATGACCACTCTTTCATGAATTGACATTTGTATCTATAAGATTCCTTTTTTTTAGAAAGTAAATCACTTCATTGATGGAAGCATGTCATATAATACAACAGGCACGAGGAGCGCAACATCACTATGCTAGTCTTACTCAAAATTAAGAAAAAATATTAGTTGCACAAGTTGTGCTAGCGCCACAAAGTAGATGCCCATCTATTGAGCGAGATGTCCACGAATGGCCTATTTGTCAGATTTTTCTCTCCTTGTCTCTCTCCTCTTGCAGACTCGCACCTCGATTTCTCTTCTTCTTTGCCATTTCTCCCTTCTTCTTTTTTTCTTCTTTTCTTTTTTTCACTTTCTTTTCCTTCCTCAACTTGTGCAATTAATATTTTCTCACGCAAATGGCCTCATATGCCCTTAATTTACTCTTGATATCCGATCAATGGTGTACAAAACTACATGCCTAGAACTTTTTCTCACATTACTAGTGTAAGCTATGGGCGCCCTTTCATAAATTGACATTTGTATCTATAAGATTCCATTTTCTGGAAAGTACATCACTTTATTGACGGAAGCATATCATATAAAACAACAAGCACAAGTAGCGCAACACCACTGCGCTAGTCCCACTTAAAACCAGGGGCGCGAAGACTAAGCTTCATGTACTCATATCCATGGATGAGACTAGAACTTGCTTTTCAGCATGAGCTCATGCTGAATCAACTTCGAGAAAACATCCATGGCGTCGCGAGGAAGCCCCAGGGACACAACCAAGTCGTCGCTCTCCCTGCTCTGGGAAGCGACCAAGATGACGTTGTTGGGGACCGTCGCCGGCGCCACCTGGAATGGCCTCCCGAACCCGAAATCCATCTTGTAGAAAGGGAGCCGGTTCCACTTGCTGATGCAGCAAGCGTTGCCCTCGCAGTCGACAAGGACCCTGTTCAGCTCGATGTGGTCGATGGCCGACCTTATGTAACTCTCGGTGACGGATGCGAGCGCCTCACGCACGGTCTGGACAGCGAACGAGAAGGGCTTGCAGGTCAATTCGCCGGCGCTGCACTCAGCGCAGGACCAAGCCATGCCGTTCCCGAAGTAGCCACTCGGCAGCGGGGGGTCGAACTTGGGGCGGCCGTCGACTGCAGTGAGAAGCTTCGTCGTCTCGTGAGGACCGATTCCGAGAGCTTTGGTTCGCGAGATCCACGTGAGGGCCGATACGACTTCGAAGGTCGTTGGGACTACGGAAGAGCCATTCTGGGTTGCGATTCTTGCCGCTTTTTTGAGCTGAATGAGAGCGTGTGGCTTGAAGCAGAACGATCTGTAAACGAGGGGCTTGGTTTGGGGGTCGACCACGCGTCTGGGCCGCCGGTCTCTCAGAGCATACTCGTGGTGGGGGAGATCGACGCGCGGAGGTTGCCTCGGGCGCAACACCGATCGATCAAGAAAGGGAAGAACTGATGGCGGCTTGGCTCGAGCCAGGTCGGTCCAGCAAGCTATGAAGTCCGTGAGGGCTTTCCCATCGACGAGGACGTGATTCATGACGATGCCGACGACGATCCCTCCGCACTTGAACGTCGTCACCTGGATTTCATGATAAACTGAAAGTGGATATCTACTTATGTGTATGTCAGTCTTGGAAAGTCTAAATCCCCTTGCACGAGTCCAGAAGAACATGCTGCTCCGCAAGCGGTTGAATGATAAAAAAAAAAAAAAAAAAGCAGTGCAGAAACGATCTCTTTATATTAGATAAATTGTTCAAAAGCACTATGTTGCTCCTTCTATCTTGTCCCAAAAGAAAAATCTCGCACAAAGTAGCCATAATTCTCGTACAATCTCTCTAATATATGATTCATCGATGAGCTAATGCAGGGGCACGCCAGAATCAGCACGACCAACATGTTCAATAGTATTTACCTGCACCGAAAGCAAAGGTACTTCCAATATGGTCGGGGCTCCATCGCTGTGCTTCACGAGTTTCCGCAGCATGGCAGGATTGATGGTGCTGATATCGCCCAGCGCTGCGATGTCATCCTCCAACGTCGCTTCGACGAATGGGACACCTTCTCCGGTGCATCTCACTGCCATCCTCCATCGATCCCCATGACAAGTCTGCCTGCGAACGGGTAGAACTCGACCAATGCCTTGGCCAGAGACTCTCTGATTGTCTCGATTGCGGCGGGATGCCTTCCCCTCCCTTCGCCCTTGAAGGTGAACACCATCTCAATCACGTACGGGAAGGTTTGGTCGAGGTTCGAGAGAGCGTAGAGCCCGCCAAACGTTTCCCTCACCGGAGAAACACAAACCGCATTCACGATCTTCACATCGAGCTTTCGCGTAGATCCGACGTTTCTCGGCTTCTCATTTCCTGCTTCTTTGCACAGAATAATTGAAACTGTATTTATTTATCCGCAAGCTTTCGCGTAGATCCAACTTGCTAGTTGCTACAAACAACTTTGACGAATTCGATTTCTACATTTCTCAAGGTATGGAACTGATTGTAAAATGCAAAACATGCAATCCCGTGATCTTCATAATTAGAACAAGAGCACAGACAATTGATTAGATAAATTAACGCACCTATTTTAGAATACATCGTTTGATGGGAAAGCAGAAAAGCAATGATCCATCCAAATTCTTCTCCTCTATTACCCTAATCCTTCTCCTTTATTACCCTCTGTATCAGAGTCTCAATGAGACGGCTCCCTCACTCTTCGCTAGGTGAACGCTTCTTTATAAGGATACTTATGAGAATTAGGGTTAGAGGAAAGACTTCCAACCATGCCCTCTCATTACGGGCCCAGTTTAACTCGATCCACACTAGCCAACCCCATATTAAACTAATTAAAAAATATTTTATCTCACTTTAGACCAACCCCATAAAACGGTAAATTATAGTATTAATTTAAGTAGTCCACATTAGGAAAACCCTTACACTAATCAGTCATATGCGAAATTGACCGACCATATTTGTTTATATTGGTTGCATGAAAAATTACATGATCTTGTCAATTAAATATACATATATTATTATATATTTGAATAAATGCAGATTAAATTCAAAATGCGCATGCTACCTACCATTCTTGCTTTCATCCTCAAATGACTCAAATGTCCCTCTAAAAATTATGGTACCCATCCTATGGATAACAATTATGAAACATTAAGAAAATTAACCGATTAACCATATTATTATTAGTAACAATCTATACCTATAGATTATCATTAATGATGAAAATATTTTCATCACATTCATTTTATTAAGTGATACAAGAGATCATTTTGAGAAAACTTTTCTTTTAAAAGAGTTCATTTTCTATGAGCATTCATTAATTTTGCAATCAAGTTGCCTCACTTTGATTTTTATTATCGGCACCGAACTTTTATTTCTTCACAATTAATGGCACTTAGACTAGGATTTGACCAGCTTTCTGCTCAAATTTGACTCGATAGAGACAGGGACCAATTTTCTCGCTTATAAGTATCACTATAGATGTAATATTTAAACTTGCATCGATATTTTAATAAAAAAGCTCTAGTTAAAATTAATCAAACTTGAATGCATATTTAATGTGCAAGAGAAAAAAGGCACATACCTGAGCAATTTCAACAGTTGAATCTTCGAATGTTGAGTTACAGCAATTAGAGCAAGTCTGTATTTATATGTGCAAGGTTTGATGGGTCTTCGCGGCCAAGCACTAGGTCAACCCAGCTATGTGGGTTCCATGCATTAATAATTTCAATACATTATGCATTCCCATTAATAATTTCAATACAATATGCATTCCCAAAGAGAAAATGACTTTGAAGATCCAATTCCACTTTAGCTCCTCCAGGTTTTATAAAACCACTTTAGCTCCTCCTGGTTTTATAAAACTGAAATGGCTTTGGTAGTATAACAACACCTTTCGATTATCATAAAAATAACAATTTATTGTGAATTATAAATTCTTAAAAAATTGGATTTTTTATGATTCAAAATAGACTGCTCAATAAATTATAGACTTTCACCAAATCATTTTTCAAATTAGAAAGAGAAATACTTACATGAGTATCATTGATATACTGTTAAAATAACAATTTATTTTTTTCCCGCAAAAAATTAAATAATTATTAATTATTAATTATTATAAGATATGTTCTTTTAAGAATTTGTGACTCATAACATGTTATATTAATGATAGATCAAAAACTATTACGCTAGAAAAGCCTAATTGAAAATTCACGAATAAAATGAGAAATGAAATAGTTTCTAATATTTTACGGGCACGACGAGGAACTTCTTTTTAATCCATTATTGAATGTATAATATATAGTTCACGCCTTCCCCGGTACTTATTTTGCATACTTTTTTAAAGTGCTCTATATTGCTAAAGCCAAAATAAATGGAAAAGAACCCAAAAAGAAGTAGTTAATTAATAGAAAGGGAAGCGAAATTCTCTTTGTTTAACCTCGAAGGAAGCGAACGACACACCTCGTATTTGAAAAACCTTAATTGGTTTTCCACAATCTTGGTGCTCCAATGGGCCAAAGAATCTGCGTATTACCATTGTAACGAGGTAGAGGTTTTCGTTTGGTACCGAAGCCAGACTTTGACGCACCATGCAATCCTACTCCATGGGTTCATTGGTTACAAAATACAAATGTCCAACCAAGGTTTTTCAATTAGATGTCTCTCAGGATAAGGACATTATAAGTGTCATAACTTTTATATGATACTTATTTGAATACTATAATTTCTTTTTCAAACATTTGAGTGTAATAATTTTAAAAAAAAATTTAATTTAGTGTTGAAACTTTCAATTAATTACTTGAGTCCCATAAATTTTTAAAAAGGTTTCCCTAGATATCGAAAATCCGATGTGACATAATCATTGTGCTAAATGTTTATAAAAAATTACGATACCAAACGATTTATGAAAATATTATATGATACTTAAGTGTTTGAAAGAAAAGTTATGAAAAATGTTATGGCACTTATAGTATCTTTTTCTTGTTATCAACCCAATTCCCTTAAAAAAGCATCAAATTTAACTAGAGTTCGAATTTCAGCTCGAACTTTTATTTGTATTATAAAAGAGCATTAACTCTAACTCATGTACCAATTCTAACCTGAACTTTTTGTTATCTCATTAAAAAAAAATAATAATGTTTCAAGCGGAACATAAATTTGTCGCCATTAAAGGCACATTTGATAACGTTTATGTTTCCAGAAATAATTTTTGAATAGAAAAAGTTCTTTCTATTTATGATCTTGGAAATAATTTTTGAACATAAGAAACGCTTGGTAATTAAAAAAATTTCTATTCCATGAATAAAAATGTGTTTGATAAACTTGTATAATTTTGTTGTTTTTTTTAATTTTTTAATATTTTTATTATATTTTTCCTTTTTTCTTCTTTCTTTTTTTTATTTTTCTTTTTTTTTCCTTGGCCGGCTAGATCGGGCGAGGCCGAGCCTCACCGATGGCCTCGGTGACTAAGCGAGCCTCGCCAAGCCAAGGAGAGGATGACCTCACGATGGCCCGGCGAGGTCTCCGACCCTCGTTGGTCGGGTCGCTAGCCATGGCCGAGGCGGGGACTAGCCAAAAGGTCAAAAGGAATAAGAAGGAAAGAAAAAAAGAAGAGAGAGAAAATTTATTTCTCAAAATTGTTCAGGGAACAAAAAACAACTTTTTCTACTTTTTGTTTTGTTCCAAATATGTTCTCGGAAAACAAAACAAAAAAAATAGATTTTTTGTTTTCGAGAGCAAAATTTTTACCAAACACATTTTTGTTCTTTTTTTGTTCCTCGGAACAAAAGAATAAAAAATTTTGTTCCGGGGAACAAAAATACTTTTTGCCAAACAAGGCCTAAGTTTCCATCCAATAATACTATTACTAGATGTGTCATTCCACATGTATTCAACCGAGGCTTGATAGGGGCCACATTTGAGTACCAGTTAAAAGTTGATGATTTTCTATTAGACAACAATAAGTTCAGATTAAAATTGGACTGAACGTGTCATTTTCGTAAGTTTTGACACTTAAATGTCCATTTGTACCAAGTTTTGACACTCATGGTGTCCTTGTGTCTAATCTTTTCCATTACAGACAATTATCTTCTTTCCACGCCTTTCCATCAAACGGCAAGGATGCTCTTGATGTCCAACTTACTTATCGAAAACAATTCAAGACAAAATGTAACCTTTTTCTACAGCAAAACCACGGATTGATATCAATGGCTTGTCCTGCAGTGATGTGCAAACTTAAAGATCTAGTGATGATAATGGCAAGGCAGCCACCAAGCTACGTATACATAATAGAGGCAAATGGGCTTTAACCTGCTAAAGGCGATAACTTGGCATTTATGACTCAGTTCAAATATCCAAGAAACCATCAGACAAAATGAGAGAGGAAAAATCTGAAAAGACGAATAGCGCAAAAAATCAATATGAATAGAAATGACTCGATGGTGGCTTTTGTGAATCAAAGATGGTGATAAAAATAAAAATATCTGGGTTGGTGCTTTCTCTTCATGAGTGTCTCTTTTGCGTTGCCCATAATTTCTTTTCTGGTCTATAATATGTATTCTCGGTGAACTATCTCCGTCGTCCTCTTGTGTGGCCTCGTTGTCCAATCTCTGAGCATATATAATGTGGCACTTCCTTTGCTAAAAAACATATGAATAATGGTATTCCTTACTGAGCAACTACAGCCTTGCATTTCTCACTCATAACACCGGAGGCTCCAATAACTTAGTTGACTTACTGATGACAGTCAAATACTCACTGTTGGAGCAATTAGCGAGAACCCTGTATCTGTGAATGCTGAAGAAATGTCGGCACAAGATCCGCTTGCTTTTGCCATAATGAGAACACCACCCGTACCCCTTTTTTTAGGTTGAAGGATCAAACATGTGCTCCCTTGCATATTGATTAGGTTCTACCCACCAAACTCAATTTCATCTCCCTTTTTTCAGGTTGAAGGATCAAACATGTGCTCCCTTGCATATTGATTAGGTTCTACCCACCAAACTCAATTTCATCTCCCTCTTCTTCTGTGTGTGTGTGTGGTTACAGTAACTTCAGTAATTTGCGTGGTTACAAAGTGAGTAACTTCAGTAATTTGCAAACTATCTTGTTGGAATCAATTCCCAATTTTGAAAACAGATACTAAACCGATCGACTTTGGAATGTGCCTTTTTTCTTATATTAGATATACAATATGCATTGTGTCAAATATGAATACATGTCTTATAAATAGCAAATGGAATCGGATTTGGTAAATGAGAAGTAAATCTGCTTAGACCACAACTCCTATGAGGTAATTCATTGTGGAAGAGAGATGTGAGATCAAAGAGAGAAACCTACTAAAGTGAGAACTTTCAAGAGGGAAAAGATCAAAGAAATCCAGTATTAGTGATAGAGAGTGAGACCACTAAGAGTCTGTTTGCGCGCACGCACATGAGCGAGAGAGAGAGAGAGAGAGAGAGAGAGAGAGAGAGAGAGAGAGAGAGAGAGAGAGAGAGAGAGAGAGAGAGTCATGCAAAAAAGTTCCCAAATTTTGTGTTGGTTTTGACCAGTTCTACCCTAGAACTAGCCTCGACAAGTTTGGTTCTTGGGTAGAACCAACCATTACAATGTATAGAAACCAAACCTATCAAAGTCAATTTCCAAATATTTTACAAAGGCACCAAACTAGTCTTGTATGAACCGACCAAGATGAGCTGGTTCCAAGGTTGAATAGGCCTGATTGCATGCCCTTAATATTTATCACTTTCTAAGTTGAAGATTTAAGTGATTAATTCTAAAATAACACTACAAAAAAAAGTCTCATAACATCATACACGGTATCAAAGGAAGATTTTTTTGGTTCAAATTATTTAAAACCCCTTATTTGTCTTTTTTATTATACGTTTCCACTCTTAGCCTAAGGGTGAGGGCATTGTGGGCCCTCGCCTAAATCCAAGCGAGAGAATGAAGCCTTTGCCTATTGCCAGCAAGAATCAATAACTGTTGCTAGGGCCCAAGTTATCTCGTTGGTTGAAAATCCTACGAAAGAAAAAAGAAAAAAGAAATTTCATAAAACTTATTAAAATATTACAAAAATCATCATCACTACTTTTGGTATAACCTGAAATATAAAAAATGGGAAGAAATAATTATGAAATTTCTATGTATTTTAATGTGTGTAGATGAAGACAATAAGATAGGCTTTATTAAATGACTATCTAAAATAAATTAATAATCAAGGATATGCATAATCAAAATGAAATATAAGCGCAATCTTGAGAGATGAGGATAATAAAAAGAAATATCCTAATTAACCCTAACAATATGTTAGATTAAAATGTGCACATCAAATCCAAAAAGTGAAAGGCGCACACCTGCAGAATTTCAATAGTTGAAGCATGGACAATTTAGTAAAACAATTGGAGCACGCCTATTTTTATGTGTGCGAGGGTCGACAGGTCTTTATGCAATGTGGGTTCCATGTATTTATTTATTTAATACAAGATGCATTAAAAGGAGAAATTGACTTTGAAGACCCATTTCCACTTTTACTCCTGGTTTTATAAAATTGAAAATTCACAACGAGGAATTAATGTTAGTCCCTCATTAAACATATAATGCAATTCATGCTTTGCAGGGTATTCATCATGAAAATTACTTATTTTGGGACTGGAAGCATTTCCTACAATATGAATATTGGACCTTTTGTTCAATAGCACCACATGGACAATTGTAGTTATATCTCTTTGGTTCTCAAAATTCTAAAACTCTTTGGAAAGAATAAAATTTATCTTGGAGAGTAGATTTTCAAGAATATGAACCCATCAAAAAATCATATTAGTAAATCACATTTGTTTAAGGGTTTAAATCAATAAATTATAAGTCTAGTAAATTTATTAACTGCTCAATCCCTCTTCAATTACCCAATAGTGAATTTTTCTCTATGGTACGCTCACACTTGTTTATTAATGAATACCCAGCATGGATGATGACAACCCAACAATAATCTTCCTGATGCTAAAGATATATAGATAGTGAAAATGGCACTTTACCAAACACTCAACACAAACCCATTATTTCACAAAGAAAAATAGTGCACACACCACCTGTGTAAAGAAAAAATTTACATGAACTGTCTATTTGCCCTTAGTTTAGTCACAATATCATATTAATGGTGTACAAAACTACCTGTGTAAAACTTTCTTACGTTACTATATGCTATGTTCACTCTTTCATAAATTGACATTTGTATCTATAAGATTCCTTTTTTTTTTAGAAAGTATATCACTTCATTGATGGAAGCATGTCATACAATACAACAGTCCCGAGGAGCGCAACATCACTATGCTAGTCTTACTCAAAATTAAGAAAAATATTAGCTGCACAAGTTGTGCTAGCGTCACAAAGTAGATGCCCATCTATTAAGCGACGTGTCCACGAATGGCCCATTTGTCAAATTTTTCTCTCCTTGTCTCTCTCCTCTTGCAGACTCGCACCTCCATTTCTCTTCTTCTTTGCCATTTCTCCCTTCTTCTTTTTTTCACTTTCTTTTCTTCCACAACTTGTGCAGTCAATTTTCTCACACAAATGGCCTCATATGCCCTTAATTTACTCTTAATATCCGATCAATGGTGTACAAAACTACATGCGTAGAACTTTTTTTCACATTACTAGTGCATTTTATGGGCGCTCTTTTATAAATTGACATTTGTATCTATAAGATTCCATTTTCTAGAAAGTACATCACTTTATTGATGGAAGCATACCATATAAAACAACAGGCACAAGCAGCGCAACACCATTGCGCTAGTCCTACTTAAAACCAGGGGTGCGAAAACTAAGCTTCATATAGTCATATCCATGGATGAGACTAGAACTTGCTTTTCAGCATGAGCTCATGCTGAATCAACTCCGAGAAAACATCCATGGCGTCGCGAGTAAGCCCCAGGGACACAACCAAGTCGTCACTCTCCCTGCTCCGGGAAATGACCAAGATGACGTTGTCGAGCACCCTCGCTGGCGCCACCTGTAACGGCCTCCCGAACCCGAAATCCATCTTGTAGAAAGGGGGCCGGCTCCACATGCTGATGCAGCAAGCGTTGGCCCCGCGATCGACCAGGACCTTGTTCAGCTCAATGTGGTCGATGGCCGACCTTATGTAACTCTCTGTGACGGATGCGAGCGCCTCACGCACGATCCGGACAGCGAACGAGAAGGGATTGCGGGTCAATTCGCCAGCGCTGCACTCAGCGCAGGACCAAGCGATGCCGTTCCCGAAGTAGCCACTCGGCAGCGGGGGGTCGAACTTGAGGCGGCCGTCAACTGCAGTGAGAAGCTTCGTCGTCTCGTGAGGACCGATTCCGAGAGCTTTGGTTCGCGAGATCCACGCGAGCGCCGATATGACTTCGAAGGTGGTTGGGACTACGGAAGAGCCATTCTGGGTTGTGATTCTTGCCGCTTTCTTGAGCTGAATGAGAGCGTGTGGCTTGAAGCAGAACGATCTGTAAACGAGGGGCTTGGTTTGGGGGTCAACCACGAGTCCGGGCAGCCGGTCTCTCGGAGCATACTCGTGGTGGGGGAGATCGACGCGCGGAGGTTGCCTTGGGCGCAACACCGATCGATCGAGAAAGGGAAGAACTGATGGCGGCTTGGCTCGAGCCAGGTCAGTCCAGCAAGCTATGAAGTCCGTGAGGGCTTTCCCGTCGACAAGGACATGATTCAATAAGATGCCGACGACGATCCCTCCGCACTTGAACGTCGTCACCTAGATTTCATGATAAACTGTAAGTGGATATATATTTATGTGTGCTAAACTAAATAAGACCGTCGGATCTAGTGAAACCCACCACTTTCAATAGTATTTACCTGCACTGTAAGCAAAGGTACTTCCAGTATGGTCGGGGCTCCCTCGCTGTGCTTCACGAGTTTTCGCAGCATGGTGGGATTGATGGCGTTGATATCGCCCAGCGCTCCAATGTCGTCCTCCGATGTCGCTTCAACAAACGGGACACCTTCTCCAGTGCATCTCACCGCCATCCTCCCGTCGATCCCCATGATAAGTCTGCCCGCAAACGGATAGAACTCAACCAATGCCTTGGCTAGAGACTCTCTGATCGTCTCGATCACAGCGGGATGCCTTCCCCTCCCTTCGCCCTTGAAGGTGAACACGATCTCAATCACGTATGGGAAGGTCTGGTCGAGGTTTGAGAGAGCGTAGAGCCCGCAAAACGTTTCCCTCGCCGGAGAAACATAAATTGCGTTCGCGATCTTCACATCGAGCTTTCGCGTAGATCCAGCGTTTCTCGGCTTCTCATTTCCTGCTTCTTTGCACAAAATAATCGAAGTTGTATTTATTTATCCGCAGGCTTTGGGTGATACCATGATAAATGTACAACTTGCTAGTTGCTACAAACAACTTTGACAAGTTCGATTTCTACATTTCTCAAGCTATGGAACTTATTGTAAGAGCAAAATATGCAATCTCATGATCTTCATAACTAGAATAAGAACACAAACGATTAGAAAGATTAACACACCTATTTTGGAATCCATCGTTCGATACGGAAGCGGAAAAGCGATGATTCACGCGCAAATCCTTCTTTAATTGTCCTTGCCCTTTGTATCACTGATTTAATTACACGGCCCTCACCCTTTAGTGCTAAGTGAAATGAGAGATAGGATGGTAAGGTGGAGCTGGGTCCCACAACTTTAGGTTTGACATGATGACAAGCTTTAAATTGTAACGTGACCCTTCATACATCATACTCTCATCTCCAAAAGAGTTTGACATAACACAAGGCTTTAATAATTGCGAAATTGTGAAGTGACCGGCCATGGCCAAGGAGTAACTTAACTCTATCCCCGTTAAACTCTTAGCCTCACTTAGTCTAGTGAGAGCAGAAGGTCAACATTGTCTTCCTCGACTTTTTCAATGCAGTTGATGTCATCTTTGCTGAGATATTCACTCGCCTCACCAGCAACCGACACTAAAGTGCCCAAGGCCTGCCCCCTTTTCGCCTAGGAGTACAGGTCTAAGTGAGGATACTTGTAAGAATTAGGTTAAAGGAGAAACTTGAACACTATTTATAGAATTTTCAACTATGCTCTCTTATTACAAGCTAGGTTCAACTTGACCCATACTAGCTAACTTCATATTAAACTAATTAAAAAATATTCTATCTCACCAACCCTGTAAAACGGTAAGTTACAATATCAATTAATATAGTCCACATTAGGAAAACTCTTACACTAATCAGTCATATGCAAAATTGACCAGCCATATTTGTTTATATTGATTGCATGAAAAATTACATGATCTTGTCAATTAAATATAAATATATTATTATATATTTGAATAAATGGAGATTAAATTCAAAATGTGCATGCTACGTACCGTTCTTGCTTTCATCCTCAAATGGCTCAAACGTCCCTCTAAGAATTGCGGTACCCATCATGTGGATAACAATTATGAAACATTAAGAAAATTAACCGGTTAACCAACAAAAAATATTTTTATTATCAGTAACAATCTACACCTATAGATTATCATTAATGATGAAAATATTTTCATCACATTTATTTTGTTAAGTAATACAAGCGATGATTTTAAGAAATTTTTTCTTTTAAAAGTGTTGATTTTCTATGAGCATTCGTAGATTTTGCAATCAAGTTGCCTCACTTTGATTTTTATTATCGGCACCAAACTTTTATTTTTTATTATACGTTCATGATGGTTATTTTATTATATTGGGTTATTTTAAATTTTAAATTATATTTATAAATATGTCTTCTCAAAAATTAAAACTGCTTTTGTTTTCGGTGATCGACCGAATTAACACTGCTTTTTTTAAGATGCCATTTTTCATAAAACAGTTTATACGAATTTAGGATCAGATATTTAATTAGATATGGTTGTGGACAATATTAACTTGAAGCTGGAGAGGACAATGCGTAGAAAGAGAGAGTGGACAGCACGGTGGTGGAGTCGGGGTCGTCGGGCGTGAGGTTGACATTAACAAGAAGCACTAATAATTGCAACATGACCCATGATCTACCAAGCCGCAGAATGCCGTTGACATTAACACGAAGCTTTAACAATCACCAAGTGATCGTAGATGGCCAAAAAGCAACTTTAACTCCACCCTGGTTAATCCTTAACCTCACTTGTTCTGTCTTCCTCTCCTTCGAATGCGTTTTAGAGAGAGAGAGGGAGAGAAGCATCGGAGCAACGATGGTGAATGTGTTAGGGAGGGAGGCACACGTATAGATGTGGGAGTTTGCAATGAGAAGCGTCGACTTTAAGATGAACTGTTCACGTTACTTATCTTTTTGTAGAGAATTAATCGGAAAGAGGCTCATTACGTGGAGGTTATTAGCAAAGAGAGGTCAAAGATATAGACACAGAGGTGATCAGACTCAACCGTAGCGAGAGATTCATATAATTCATGAAATAGGTTGACATTATCGAGTGCATGCGACCTTGATCTGGGGTTAATGACCCCCTTAACATACGTATAATTCCGTACAAGTAAACTTCATATTCATTGGATCCGATACCAACGTGTAATCAATCAAATGAAATTAGGTTCTTTTAGCATTATTGAAGTGAGGTTTTGAAAAATAAATGATGATTATAATTAGTACTTTCTATACAAAAAAATGGAGAGGCATCTTTCATCAACCTTCACTTTCTCTCAATGTTGTTGTGTATATAGCTCAAAACTTATCCATATTTACAAGATTAATAAATAGGTGTTCATATCAATGGAGTGTCTAGGATGGTTTGAGCATCCGATGAACGTCTATTAGGTGCGGTGGTCCCTCCCTTTCATATACATGGATAATTACTGGAGACACATAATTTTTATATTACATTCTTTTTAAAATCTGTTATTTGCCTTCATCTTTTTTTTTTGTTTAATCTCAATTTCTATTCAAAGTCAAATTTCGCAGCTTAACGTTCTAAATTTGAGAGCTGAGCTCCCCTTCCTTTCTTTCTTTTTTTGAACTCCTGGGAAGGTTTGATGGATATTTTTTCTATACTAGAAACCATTATTTATCTAAAGTCTAACCTTAATCTCACATTGTATATGTTTTTTTTTTTTTTTTTTTTTCGAAATTCTAGACTAAAATTAACCGTGACTTGAAATGTATGAAACTATTAGTTTTTAATCTCACCTTAATTGTTGAAACTCCAGACTGAAATTAAATGTGGCCTGAAATGAGAGGTACAATGGCAGCAATCTCATAGAGAGGAAAAAAAATACCTGAGAAGTTGAATCCAAGGAATAGATGAAACAACAATTAAGAACATTGAAGAAAATAACACCATACCTAATCGATGAAGTGATGATCAAAACAACAATTTAAAGTGGAAAAATACATATATTTCATTACGGAGCAAAATAATAATGATAGGACTTGAACCTGACAATATGGTATTAGAAAGAAAATAATTTTCGTAAATCATGCCTTGGGAAGATAATAGGTCGCATTAATGTGAAGCCAGTCCAACTACCATGAGTCCTCTTATTTCCCTCTGTATCCTCCCACGTTTAATAGCAAATATTTTGTGGGCCCACAGGAAAGCCTTTTTCTTCCGTTCTCTCCGCTGGATCAGTCAATCACCGTGAGCTTTTCTCTAATACCGTACTTGAAAAAAAAAAAGGAAAAATGAATAATTTCTTCTAAGGAGAGATGAAACGAGGTGAAAATTGTCAGAATAATATCCATATATTCCAATCTTGAACCAAAGAGATTTAGTGATTATGTTAATCCCTAGGTTTAGGCAGGAACCAAATTTGAGCCAGAAAAGGATAATGATTATCCATATAGAATACGCTTGGAGGATTTATATTATATAAATAAGTAAATTAAGATTACTAGGAACAGTTGTGTAAGGTTGAAAATGATAAGACGAGCACATGCAGTAGACAAGAACAATCCCACTTTTGTCAGTCGGTGCAGCTTGGCTGTGCCCTTCCAATTCTTACTTGGGATTTTTTATGGATAGACAACGTGTGAAATGAGTTCTTTCAAAGAAAAAAAAAACGTGTGAAATGAGAGATAGGATGTTAAGGTGGAGATGGGTCCCACAACATTAAGTTTGACATGATGACAAGCTTTAAATTGTCAACGTGACCCTTCATACATCGTACTCTCATCTCCAAAAGAGTTGGACATAACACAAGGCTTTAATAATTGCAAAATTGCAAAGTGACCGACCGTGGCAAAGGAGTAACTTTAACTCTATCCTGGTTAAACTCTTAGCCTCACTCAGTCTAGTGAGAGCAGAAGGTCGACATTGTCTTCCTCGACTTTTTCAATGCAGTCGATGTCATCTTTGCTGAGATGTTCACTCGCTCAATAATGTCATTCCATTTCATGAATTGTATGGATCTCTCGCCGTTCTATGGTTGACCCAAAACCCAAAAAAGTAAAAGGCAAAGGAGGAGGATGGAAGAAAGTGAGGTTAAGGCTTAAATATAGGGTGGAGTTAAAGTTGCTTTTTGGCCATCTACGGTCGCTCAGCGATTGTTAAAAGCTTCGTATTAATGTCAACCGCATGCTGCAGATGAGGAGTCACGTTGCAATCATTAAAGCTTCTTGTTATGTCAACCTCACGCCCGGGGAACCCAGCTCCACCACCAGACTGTCCTCTCTCTCTTTCTACACATTGTCCTTTCTAGCTTCAAGTTAATGTTAATGTATCCACAACTATATCTGGCTCCAAATTCGTATAAATTGCTTCACGAAATACAGCAATAAATATTCTGAAAAAAGCAACTTGTTAATTCGGTAGGTCACCCAAAACTAAAATAGTTTTAATTGATGATAAAACATATTTATAAATATAATTTTAAATTTTAAATGACCAAATATACTCAAGTGAAAGAATTATAAAAAAAAAAAATTTAAACTTATTGTAATTATGCCAATTCAATTCTGAAATTTTTTAGCCAATTTAGTTCAAAACATTTTACAATTGTATTAGTTTAATCCATCCAGCCAAAATTGACCGGTCGGCACTAATGTGGACACAGGCCGTCTAGTGAAAGCCAGTGAAAGCCGACATGATAATTTTTTACCATTATTTTTTTATATTTTTTCAAATTTTTAAATATTTTTTGACTTTTTTATTTCTTTTTTTCTTTTTTTCCCCTTTTCCTCCTCCTCGGCGGCGAGGCCGTGGTGAGGTCGCCTTGTCGGTCGTAGCAAGGCTCGTCCCCACCGGCCACCGGCGAAGGCAAGCCTTGCCTAACGACGGTGAGGCTTCCATCACCAGATTTGGCAAGGCTCGACCTCGCCCAACCATGGCAAGTTTGAGCCTCACCGTCTTTGGGCGAGAAGCCTCACCAGCCAGTGGCGAAGCCACAGTCGCCAGATCTGGTGAGGACCCTTGTCGGCCATCGGCAAGGTCGACCCTCGCCTTGGCCGGGTGAGGTCGACCCTCAACTTGGATCGGTGAGGCTCGACCCCGCCCAGCCATGGCGAGGGTCGACCTCACTAGTGCCGGCGAGCTCAGCCCTTTCCATGGCTGGACGAGGCCAAGCCTCGCCAGATCTAGTGGGGCCTCGCCCAACAGCGGTGAGAGAAAGAAGAATGTGAAAAAAAAAATTCAAAAAAACAAGAATTCAAAAAAATATTTAAAAATTTGAAAAAAAATTAAAAAATTGTCATGTCAACTTTCGCCGAATAGTCGGTATCCATGTTAGCGCCGACTGGCCAATTTTGGCCAAATGGATTAAACTGACATAATTGTAAAAGATTTAGGATTAAATTGACGAAAAAAAAAGTTTATGACTAAATCCATGAAATGGAATGACATTATTGAGCGCATGCTACACGGATATGGAGTTAATGATTCACAGAATTACATACATATACACTTTATATTCACTGAATCCATTAACAACGTGTAATCAATCAATAAAATCAGGATTTCTTTAGAACTCTCAACATGAGGAGGTTCTAATATAAAATGATGATTATAAGTAGTAATTTCTATATAAAAAATGGAAAGGCATCTTCCATGAACCTTCCATTTCTCTCGATGGAGTTGTGTATATAACTCAAAACCCGTGCATATTCACAAGATTAATACATAGGTATTTCTTAACAATCAATGGATTGTCTAATACTCTTTGAGCATTCGATGAATCTTCATTTGGTACAACGGTCCTTCTATTTCACAAACATTGGATAATTAGAAAAGACACAGTTTTTATATTACATTCTTTTAAAATTCTGCTAGTCGCCACACTTTGATTTTTTTCATCTCAGTTTCTATTTGAAGTTGATTTTGGCAACTTAACGTTCTAAATTTGGGAGCTGAGCTTCCCTTACTTTTTTTCAACTCCTCGGAAGGTTTGGTGAATATCTTTTCTATACTAGAAACTATTACTTATCTAAATTCTAACCTTGATCTCACATTATATATGTTTTCTTTTCATGTGAAAAAAGAATTAAGATGTGTTTGTGCATAGTTATGGGGCTAGAAAAACTAATTTCATTGAAGTTTAGATTTAAATGATGAGGGATGATTAAAATCTAAAAATAGAAGTTTGGGCTTGGAAGAACTTTTGGTTGATGGTCGCATCATAATTAGCTTAACTAACGATCGGGAAATTAAGTGCAACTCTTGTGGATCTTGTCTTTATTGTACTTTTCAATCAAATTGGGTATTATTAAGACGCAATACATGTCCATTCTCATAATCTATGAGCCCTCGATGGTTTCTTGTCACATAAGGCTTGCTAAAGTTAAGGAAATTGCAAATTATTAGGTGCGAATGCTTCACAAGGACACTTGATTTGTCGTGCTTGAGGAATGTACAATCCTTAGAGCTGTCTCAATTAGAAATAGTTTTTGAGGTTTGAGGTTTGGGAAGTAGGATCTTTGTTGCATGTGATTAAATTGAAAGATTACCTGACCGATGCAAGTTGAAGAAGCTAAGGTGTGTTGAACCGAAAGGTTGTCCGAAGCTAAGAGCCATGGAAGGCCTCAATAACTTCGAGTCTTTGAAGTGCTTGGAGAACATAGGGTGTAGATCTCTAGAAATGTGTTGCCCAATGTGTAGAGATTGACCAAGATAGAGACCAAATTGTAATGGTTACAATGGCTTGTCATGTAGAGGTGTCATGGACTCCACTCTTTCATCTCAAACATCATCTTCTGCAACAAACGTATGCATTGAAAACTCAATTGGGTTATTAAGAACTTGGCCGATTCTTTTTTTTTTTTTTTTTTTTTTTGTCGGTCATACTCTACTCCTATTATAACTTTCACTTTAGACTTTTGTACTCCTATTCTAACTTTCACTTTTAGACTTTTGTACTACCTCCTTACAGGGCGTGGAAGTTGAAACCCACATTTAAAAATAAATCGTCCTCACCCCAATCCCTGTCTCCACCCCCAATCCCCCTGGAAATGTGGAGATTCGAATCCCCCACCTCCCCCTTTCATGTTGAAAGAGTAGCCACTGAGGCAAATCCCAATGGTTACTCGACCAATTCAGATATGTGCATAATATCGCTTAAGTATTGAATGACGAATCGGGAAATTTTTATCTTGTATAATCAAAGTTTAGATATTCAAAATTAAATTAGATTTTTGGTATAGCAAATTGAATATCGCAGTTTCATATCGAATATATACCTCATAAGTTAGAATTTTTATTATGTCCGCGGTCAATAGAAGAATAGCATCCATTGCGGCAATACATATTTATACATGCATGCTAACTATTTGATTATATCAAGCTAATTAAATTTTGGATTATATGGGTAAGTATGTTTTATCATCGATCAAAACAATTTTTATTTTTTAGTTTGAGTGCTCGACCAAATTAAAAGGTTGCTATTTTTTTAAGAATAGTTGTTACTATTATTTGTAAGATAATTGGTACGAATTTGGGACTAGATATATTATCATTATACGTTCATATATACGAAGTTTGACTGATAGATAGGACAATATGGAGGTATCATATTAGCTTACATTTATGAAGTTGAATTACCATTTGGTGCGTGATGTTGACATAACACAATACTCAATAATTGCTATGTCCAGATATTCAAAATTGAGTTAAATCGTGAACTGTTGACATCAAAGAAGATACATATTAATAAAGGGTGTCAAATACTAGAGGTCAATGTTCACTTGCGTATGAACTCTCTCACCCCGATAGTATCGTTAGTACTATCAGTTAAGTTTCTCAGCTCAAACTATGTTTTTCACTGACATTATAGCTCGTCATTTGCTGAGGCCCATCAATTTTTAATAAGAAAGAAGAAGCAAAGGTGAGTCATGAATGATTTGCATAGAGAAACAAAGTGGATGAACAGGACATCTTTTGTCATGCCCTGATCCTCAAACGCATGCCCATCTCTCTCCTAGTCAATTAATAGCCACATCTCAAGACACATCGCCGTCCCTTTTATTTTAATATGCATGCGGAAGCATATAAATAAATCCCCAGACAATAAAACAATGGGATAGAAAAGTAGGGCCATATTTTCACATTTGAAAATCATAACCACACTTTTATACAAGGCAAACCACATAATATATAATACAATACTATTCGTTAAAGGTTGAACTATCACATATCAATTCTCAACCCAGGGTTTGCAAACAGGATGGGATCTCAGTCCTCATCCATGTCGTACTCAGGATCCTCCTCTGGATCATTTCTTCTTCAAAGTCTTTCTCCTCCTTAGGTTTCACATCAGGGTTCTCCTCCTCAGGTTCCTTCTCTTCAAGCTCCTCATCAAGATCCCAAAATGGTTATACAATAACCATTGAGACCACATCTCAGCAAGTTCTACCCCTTAAGACTCGATTAGTAAACCAATACACTAACCGGGCTGCCTATGCACACACAGATCAGAGGACTTACCTTGGCTTCAGATTCCACCTACATATTAGCACAGTTCAATAGGCACCCAAGCAATCACATCACAGATCAATATCTCGATCAATCGACCTAGTCGATTACATGTCATTCGAACCATTCCTCAATCATTTCAATTAATACTATATATTCCTCATTCCATGACGGAACATCTAGTCGTCGAGTCTATGTGCATTCTCCAGGAGTACATACTAAGTCTCCGAGCCCACGTACATTTTCCAATGCAATCTATTCACCAAAATGACATACTTAAACATTGGGCCCACATGCATTCTCTAAGGCACTAGTTCACCAAGGTGATGCATCAAGTCATCGAGCCTACATGCCCCTTTTCAAGATGCCATACTAAAATATTGGGCCCACGTGCATTCTCTTAGGCACTAAATTCGCCAAAGTGACTGTCGCGACCCGATCTCGCCGCCCCTCGAAATGTCCAAGGTGGGAAAGGTCGGATTTAGAGGTACTTTGATCACGAGAGTTTCCTCATGAGATCACGAGCTCTTCCAAGCTCGTACCCCGCGTGACAGCATTCTTATTTATGTGGTCTAATTGTTTACCGACCTAAGAATATACAAGAGTCGCCACTAGCCTCATTCTTTGGGAGTCGGCTAGAAAACCCAATCGAGGGTCGGGAGAGTTCCCTCAATTTCTACGCAACCAGATATCTAGGTTCGAGGACTTGGATTACACTAATATTTCTATTAACGCAATTTCGGTACCTAAACAGTATGTTGTGTTTTTTCCTAACATGTCCATGCATTTCTTTTTATATTTTCAGGATCGTTATTTCTAGACTAAGTGATCATGCGTGGTGGATTACTTTCATTCTATTATATTCTATTCTATTCCTAAGAAATGAAAGGAAAACAATCAATGAAAATTAAATTGCAAGACACGAAGTAAACAATCAAGAGAAAGCAGTAAACCTAATCATGCAATTCTAAAGAATATAAAAGAGAAAACAATTGGGAAAGAAAGGAAACCCGTAACTCGTCAAGTTTTATACAATGCATGAAACCCAAGACATATGTCGGGAAAATGAGCATTACATGATAACAGTCGGAATGGACATCGACCTCCACCATCTTCACGCCTTACGCCTTCTCCATCTTCAGGGTCCTAATCTAAACCTAATCTAAGAAACAAGGATCCCTTACCTCATCTTATATGACTAAGACAACGCATAGAAATCATTATTATAACGAATAGACATAGGCATCAAACATGAACATGAATCCAGCAAATTCAAGTCACAAACGGGACAAAATACAAGGCATGTTTAAAGGTTCATAAGATCACTTAGACAATATACGAAAATGTGAAACTTGCACATGACATAAGGTTGAATGCGAAAAAGGTTTGGGTAAACATTTAACCCTAAATCAGAATGTAAAGAAGTCACACAAATCATTAACATTGCCAAGTGACTTAGAACTAAGAATGTCATGCATGACAAATTTCAACTGCAATTAGCCAAAAGGATGCATGATATTCACATCAAACGAGATTCAAATATGATATGCCATGCATTGATGCGAAACTTGTAACACGTGTTTCAAATGTCAAGAAGACAATGACGCATGATTTGGTCCTTAAAACAAAGAACCAGCAAAATCAATACACAAAGAAACAGCAAAAACAGTACATCAATGACACAACTAAACAATTTCACACACCAGGACATATGAATAGCAAGCACACAAAGAATAGACACAATCCGTAACAATTTGATATATCTATCGGTCCTATGGAGCCTAAAAATGACTAGGAATCCAAAACACATCAAAGGGGTTTTCCAGAACAACCGTTCAATCCCACAATATTCCACTATCATGAAGCACTGACCCATGAATCTAAACATAACCTCCAACAGGAAATCATAAAAAAAGCAAACAAGGTTGAACAATGTATGATTTTATAAAGAACAAGGACTTCATGTATGTCAGTCATCAAGAGCAGATTCTCAGTGCAGAACAATGACGACTTATGAACGACCACCCTAGCCAAATGAACTTATATCTTTATGAATCTTTTATATGTTGTAGATTTACATGTCCTGATCAACTTTGATGAGATGCTGAGTTAGAAGATCTGAACAGAGATCGATTAAAGCAGAAACATCATAACAAAACAACTGCAACACCAAATTAGTGCTCGATCTTTGCAAGAAGCATTAGGCGGGGCAAACGATGGCCAAATCGCACATATAATATGTCTATGGAAAGCTTGAGAAGTCTATTACGGATCTCCAGAAAACATTAAGTCCTAATAACATCATCTACCAACTCAGTCCAGTTAAAACAGAACATCAGTAAGACAGAACAGCAAATCACCCTAAAAAAACTACTACAAAATTGACAGACTTTGTAGGTGTTTTTCAGCGACCAAACTACATCCATTATGGGCGTGAAACATATCAAATCGAAGCTTTAGAAGTGCATTTTTTTTACGTCTAGAAGGGCTCGAGGTCAAAAAACCTCATCTAGCACCTCGTTTAAGCCAAAACAGAAAGTGACATATCAGGCATACGAAATTGCGACACATCGACTATTTCATTTCAATACTAACAGCAGCTAGCCAGAGAGGAAAAAAAAAAACAGCATATCACAAGCAACTTTAAGAAGACAGCATTCTCAGATTCAGCATGCATACTTTTTCTAAAAAAGTTCAAGAACAGAGATATGTCAATTGGCTAAAACAATCTACACAAGAACAGAGCAACAAAACAGCAAAACAGAACCAAGCTAAGACAAAATTCATCTAATCTATACTTAATCCACAACTTCCAGCATGCAATCAGAATTGTAACAGAGCATACGAGACTGCAAATTATGATTGTTTGATGATAAATTGCCATGAAATTGAAGCCATATTTTCTAACAAGCATGTATGAGTCTACTTGATCAAAATGGCATCAATCCATAACCAAACTAGCCTCAAGTCGGAATCAAATGCACACCCAATCATGGGATATCAAAACATGGTCAGCATACATGGATTGATTTTCAGTAAAATTTGACTTATCCTTGACATAATATCTTTTCCACATGCTTCAATCATAAGCGGCAATTATAGCATACTGACATTCATATATGGCGTGTGTCATGGAAAGTCAAATTTGCATTTGCAATTAACAGCAAACATCAAATACACGTGACCCGCATTTGACCCACTAAAAGCGCACATGATAACAACAAATCACAGCAGCATAACAGTCAAGAATACCACCATCACTCTTAAGTAGTAAACAACTTCACTGATGACTAATGCCCTCTTTAATACTACTCATAGACAAACTAAGAGTAAAACTCATTTTCTTACTTCCCCAACTCGACATGAAAAGATTGTTTATAAGAATTCTAAACCTCGGATGCTGTACAGTCTCACCTTCATGTACATAGGGCCTTGAAACAGCTCAATAACAAAGATGTGAATGGCGGACAGAAAAGAAGAAACACAAGTAATGAAAACAACTAAATGCAGAGAGTCCATAGTCAATGATTGTAGCCTTGTCAACCATTGTCAGTAAACTTCTATTTGAAGAGGCAAGCTCTCACTTGATTGTTGGCCACACCACATACACAGCGATGACACATCAGAGTGATACAGACAGGGGAAAATGAGATATAACAGAGAAATCTAAGCATACAAGCAACGATTCCAACACCAATTTCCATCCCTATACGATACAGCAATCGTTTGTCTTGATTACACAGCACAGAACACGGCTTAATCAGATATCTACTCAGCTCAAGATCAAATGCGAACCAGAGCCTAAACAGATCCTCTAAATCCATCAATCAATAACAACGAGGACAACAGCAGCACTTAAACAAACGACATTTACCGGGAGAAACTCGTAAAACTTGTTCTTCCTCACCTGCTTGAACCAGAGATAGAGCGATCGAGAGAGAGAGAGAGAGATAGATAACCTTGAATGAACGGCGAGGGATCGAAACTGTGGCTGTCAATGACGCGGTCTGAACTCTAAACTCCAAGCTCCTCGACCGGTCGTTCCAGCAAGTCAAATCCGGCGAGCAAGACAGAGCCGAGAGAAAATGTTCGAGTCAAAAGGAGCGAATGGGAGAGAGAAACCAGAGGCTAACAACTTAACGGATCAAGAGAGAAAGAGAACTCACGTGCGATCCCCGACCGCCGGTCTTCGATCGAGCGAGCGAGCGAGCGATAGCTCGAACCAAAATAGAGAGATCAGAAAAGCAAAACAAGAAGACGATCGGAAGCCGTCACCGTGGCTGAAGTCGCCGATGTCGCCAATTTTTGCCCCAAACCGAGAGAGATCCACTGAGAAACCTTTAGAACCACCAGAACCGAGAGCGATTGAGAATCCCTTCACGATACTTGATCATCGGTTTTCGATTTCCGAGGGTGATCCGCCGAACCAGATTCACTGCCGTCATCGCCGCGGTGACCGTCGTCACCTCTGATCAAGAGAACGATCAAACCTCCGATGATAATCCTAACTGATCGAGCTTAGATCGATCGAAATCCCTCGAACTGAAGGCGATCAAGAAGGAGAAACCGATTCGCCAGAGAGAATCCACTTTCAAGAGAGTGCGAGCGTCGCGAAATTGAGAGAGAGCGTCTGAGAGGAGAGAGAGAGCGAGCGGGAGCAGAGAGCCCTTGAGAGAGAGAATCCGCGCGCAAAAATTTCAGAGAGAGAGAGAGAGAGAGAGAGAGAGAGAGAGAGAGAGAATCTTCTCAAGTGCCCCCCCTCGCGAAAAAAATGAGCCTCTCTTTATATATTATTTTCAGCGTTTTTCCCCTTTTTCTTTTTGTTTTCTTTTTGTTTCTTTTTTTCTTCTTCTTCTTTTTTTCTTGTTTTCTTTACATTTTTTTATAATGGTTTCATTCTTTTTCATTCATTTTTTTTGGCTCTTTATTTTTTTATATTTTCTTGCAAAATGAATGTTTAAAATGTCGACAAAAAATCGGGTGTCAAAAGTGACGCATAAGATCACCGAGTCACGTGCCCTTTTTAGATGCCATACCTAATCGCCAAACCCATGTGCATTCTTCCAGGTGATAGATCAACTCACCAAGCTCACGTGTATTTTCTAAGGCGCCGTTTTCGCCGAGGTGATATAAACAATTTATGTGGAGTTTGGGACATCTAAAGTGCCAAAACTTGGCATGGAGGGACACTTAAGTGCCAAAACATTGGAAATGTACACTTAAATGCCATTTTTGAAGTAAAATGGATTATTTAAGTGCCAGTTCAACAAAATCCGGCTAAATTGCTAACGTTGCAATTTTCCCGCTAGTTGGGTGCAAAACAGAGTCGTTTTGCACACTAATGTGGCGACAAATTGCAAAAACGACATCATTTTATGTCTAATGTGTAAATAATTAATAAAGTAATTAAATTTAAATTTAATTTAATTTAAAATATTCTAAAAATTAAAAAATTTAAATTTTAAAATTTTAAAATTTTAAAAAGGGGGTTGAAGGGGCGGCCGAGGGCCAAGTCCTCGCGCGCCACCTCCCCGCCGCCGCCAGAAGGGCCAACGTTGGAGGGGGAGGGTCGGCCGGGGTCGTTGGCCCCGGCCGACCAATGGCGAGGCTGCGACCCTCGCCCCGGATCTAGGCGAGGGTTCGCGAGCCCTCCCCACCATCGCTAGGAAGGACCGGCAACCGCAGGGGGTGGGGGAGGGGGAGCATCATCCAAGGTCGTCGAGCCTTGACCAAAGGCTGGCAACACCGGCCAACCGACGGCGAGGGCCCGTGAGCCCTCGTTGGATCCGGGCGAGGGCTCACGGGCCCTCACCGCCTCCCCACCATCGCTGTGAATGGCCGGCGATAGTGGGAGGAGCATCGGCCGGGGTCGCCGAGCCTTGGCTAGGGGCCGGCAACCCCAACCCAACCCTCCCCTCTCGTTGCCAGCCCTTCCCGGCGGCGGTGGGGAGGCGACGGTGGCGAGGGCTCGCCCTCAACCGCCCCTTTGGCCCCCATTTATTTATTTATTTATTTATTTATTTTTTTATTTTTAGAATATTTTAAATAAAATTAAGTTTAAATTTAACTTAATTAATTTTTATATTAATTATTTATACATCGACACAAAATGAAGTCGTTTTTGTAATTTTTTGCCATGTCAGCAATTTGGTCGGATTTTGGCCGAGTGACACTTAGGTGATCCATTTTACTCCAATTTTAACACTTAAGTGTACATTTTAAAAGTTTTTGCACTTAAGTATCCCTCCGTGCCAAGTTTTGGCCCTTGGGCAGTTCTTCTGCCAATTTACGTGCATGCTCTCGGTTGTCCTTTTCACCAAGGTGATATACTTCATCACAGAGCCACACACTAATTATTTCTTTCCCATATTTACCATACCTGATATTAACATACCCGAATGGTCTTAGCCAAGAGTATAATCAGTTCACTCTCACAATCTTCCTCCCTTAATAGCCCATCAAAGCATTATTGGCGCTAAACAATCATGCTTGGCCATCTATAACTCAATTACTCAACTTCGATCAATTTATGAATAATTCCTCAAATTGCACAATTAAGTCAATTCTACACAACATAGAGCTCAAATAAATAAACGGACCGCACCACGATAATCAGCATAAAATTCCGATCGTCAGCTATTCCTGCCTAATTTGAGAAAAATAATTAATTAATAAATAAATACTAAAAATCCAATTTACGCCCGTAATGCCTAATTGAAGCTTGAGAAGGGTCGGGAAAAATCCTGAGATGCATTCAATAAATAATATAGGCTATCCTCTAGCTAATTGCACTAGTCAGATGCCAAACATGCATCAAATTTAATTAATAATCACTAATCTACTCTAATCTAACCACCTAATCCAATTTAATTAGTTAGCAAACTAAGAAAGCATTAGAGAGCAAAACTCACTTGTGCAAAGCAAAGACCGGATCACTGCGACGACGACGCGACGTTGGCCGAAATTTGAATTTTCGGCGGCATCGGTGGACTTGGAATGGGCTTAAAACGGGCCCAACAAATCTCAACCCAACTGAGATTTGTTTTTGCACCGGACAGGGTTGCTATAGACGCTGGGCTTGGGCCTCAAAATCGCGGGCTTCTGAATTTGCTGCGCTTCGCTGGACTGGGCTGAAACCTGGGCTTTTGCTGGACTTCCAATTTCGCTGGGCTTGAAAGAAAATTCTCGCTGGGCTAAAATCCAATGGGCTTCAACGGTGTGGGCTTCTTCGCGGATGGAGTTGCGCACGAAGGAGACGCGGCCAACAGACGCAACGAAGAAGACACGAGCTGGCAGCGAAGAGGAGACGGGGGCAGGTGGACTTCAATTTGTTGTTGGATGAGGTGGCCGCATGGGATGATGGTTGATGATGATGATGATGCCGTGGATGGATGATATGAAGGCGTGGAGATGCGGCGGCACCGCTTCGGTCAAGTTGACCGAACGTGAGGGGGAGGCAGACAAGTGGCGTGGGACTGGGGGAAAAGAGATGGAGCTGCGGACAGGTTTGCTTCGTTCGGTGGATAAACGGCAAGAGAGAAAGAAACATGGAAATATGGGCTGGGCTTCTCAGTGGGGACACAACTTCGAAGGAGGGAGCGGCGGGTTCGTGGATGGCAGAGAAACGAGAGTTGAACGGTGGTCTTCACAGCCGGTCTGTTGACCGAACAAGGAGCAGACGCAGCCAAGTGGCAGCATGAAGGAGTGCTGGCTTCGTGGAGTCACAGGCGGTGGGATTTGGGGCGTGCAGTCTTCAAAGCCACAATTTGAGAAGAAGACAGAAGTTGCTCGTCCAAGGGACGCTCGAGCAGAGAGGAAAATTTTAAAAGAAGACACAGGCGGTGATAGGTGAAGACAGCGACGGGAGGGAAGCGGCTGGTCCAACTTGCCGACGAAGATTGGAAAAAAAATGAAGAAAAATTCAGCAAGCTTATCCATCCAATTTAAGGCTTGGTCCACTCTTTAGTCTTCATAAAAATCCTATTGTCCCCCATATTCTTTCCACAATTTAAATCCCACAATAATATCCAAATTGAAGTCCAAATTTCCAGCCCCATTCCTAATTTCGAATTTCACAATTTTCAGTCTTCAATTTCTTCCACAATTTCCCAACTTCGATGTCCAATTTTGATGTAGAAAAATCCCATACCTTTTTGTGCAAATCCCCACCACTCAAAGGCTCAGTTTAGAAGTCCTAATTTCCGTCGATTTAGCTCATTTGAATTTCCACTAATTTTCTGCAATGTCCGAAACAGTTTTCCATAAAAATCTCGGAATCTTTGAAAAAATTTCGGATGATGAGTTGACGTTCTTAAAATTTATTGTGACATAACAGAATCTTCAATTTTTGAAATCGGACTTGAATTCGCGATTAATTTCCATTCAACACGTTTTTAGCGTGACTTAGGCTACAGAATAGTTTTCAAAGATTTTTAGTACAAATGACCCGTGATCGATTTTCTTCAAATCAAAATATACCACTTCAACATATTGGCAACTCTCGGTGATCGTAAAAATCTCAATGTTTCAATTACGGGCACAAGGTACCCAAAACGACAGAAAATCGGTCTGTGCCGACCGACGAGAATTTTGCAATCAGGTGGAATTACCCATACTTTGATCACACATCTTAGTCAAATCGACATATTCCTAATCTCTGATCGATTTTGACAATGCTATAATGACCCTTGCAGATTAGCACGGTCGAGCAGTCAACATCTGGTCAAATTCTCAAGTCCATTGCATTAAAATCTCTTAATGACTTCCCCAAATAGTCTAATTATCTCACAAGTGATCGGCTTTGAGAATAGCACTATAGATGCGTCGATGAAAAGCCTGATTTATTCAATTGAAAACAGTACTGGAAATTTTAGATGTCACAACTCTTCTCCTCTTATAAAAATGTTGTCCTCGAAATTTAAACCTTTACAAATCCTTAAACAAAAGGTAGGAGTATCGTCGTCTCATCTGGTCTCACTTTCCCTGGTTGCTTCTTTAGTTTCATGGTGTTGTTAAACCACTTTGACCAAGGGGACCATTTTGGTACACATAATCTGTTCTGAACCACAATCTGAACTAGGCTTTCCGCGTACGACATTTTGTCGTACACGTCTAATTCTTTAAGATTTAGCACGTGGGTTAAGTCAGGTTTATACGTCCTCAACCTCGACACATGAAAGACGTCATGCACTTGTGCCTACCTCGGTGACAATGCAAGATGATACATTAGGATCCTGATTCTTTCTCTAGAATCTCAAATGGACCTACGTACCTTGGTTTCAGTTTTTCCTTCCTTGTCAAGGCGCAAGGTATCCCTCATTGGTGACACTTTCAAAAAGATGTAATCACCAATTTGAAACTCTAAGGGTATGTGGTGCTCAACGATACAACAATTTTGGCAGCTCTTAGCAGTCTTGAATCTATCTCTGATCACGGCAACTGCAATCACTGACTACTAAACTGACTCTGGGCTGTGACCTTTCTTTCTCTGACCTTATCTCAACAAACTAGAGTTTCGTACACTCTGCTCTGTCCTGTTTCGAAAGGAACCATCTGACTGTCCTGCTGAAACTAGAAATCCATGGATCTAAATCTGATATAATCGTCACTAGCACTTGATGTAAACAAACTATCTGTCGCACAAACACTTCTACTTGCCTATTCAAATCAAGATCCTTCCATACAGCGATAAAGTGAACTGACTTTATTAGTCTGTCAACCACTACCCAAATGGAATCATTGCCCCTCTGACTTCTTAGTGAGTCCGTCACAAAGTCCATCGTGATGTGCACTCATTTCCACTCTGGGGTCTCAAGAGGTTACAAGAGTCATCTCGGCGTACAAAGCTGTGCCTTGATTCTAATATGAACATCTGGATCAATTCTGAAAGTGGCTATAAGATTCAAAAGGTAGCCCATCTCAAATTTGAAAACCGAATCTCGAACTTTCTCAAGTAAGGTCCATTCTTTAACCAACATATGTGTAACTGAAGATTCCCAACTCAGTGCATCAATGACCTCGTATCCTCCAAGACTAGATGGAATGGTTAGCACAGGTGCGATAGTTAGCTTTTGCTTAAGCTCTTGGAACTACGCTCGCACTTGTCTGTCCACACAAACTCTTCTTCCTTCTTTAGCAGTCGAGTCAAAGGCAGAGCTATTGCTGAAAATCCTTCCACGAACCTTCTGCAGTATTCAGCTAAACCCAAAAAGTTTCTGATCTTTGACACTGTTGTTGATCTCAGCCAACTAATTTCTACTTCAATCTTACTTGGGTCCATGGAGATTCCTTCGCCTCAAATCGCGTGACCTAGGAACACGACACAAGTCAACCCATAACTGGCACTTGTTAAACTTAGCGTACAACTAATGGACTCTTAGCTTTTGCAGCACTAATCTCAAGTGACTCTCATGCTCTTTGTCACTTCTCAAATACACCATAATATCATTGATGAACACGATCACAAATTGATCTAAGTATTCCTTGAATACTTCGTTCATCAAATCCATGAGGGCAGCTGGAGCATTCGTAAACCCGAATGGCATCACTGTGAACTCATAGTGACCATAACGAGTATGAAATGCTGACTTAGAAATGTCCTCCTTCTTGATTCTCAACTGATGATATCATGTCCTTAAGTCGATTTTCAAAAATATCGACACTCCTTCTAACTGATCAAACAAGTCATCAATCCTCAGCAATGGATACTTGTTCTTAATTGTTACTTAATTGAGTTGCCAATAGTCGATACACAAACACAACGAACCATCCTTCTTCTTGACAAATAGAACTAGTGCTCCCCAAGGTGATGCACTGGGACGAATGAATCCCTTATCCAAAAATTCTTGCATCTGCACCTTCAGTTCCTTCAACTCAGATAACGTCATTCGGTAAGGAGCCTTAGAGATTGGCTTTGTCTCGGGTGCTAATTCGATCACGAATTCAATCTCTCTCTCTAGCGATAATCCTGGCAATTCTTTTGGAAAGACATCTGGAAATCCTTACACAACTAAAATATCTTCAATTTTCAGTTCCTCAATTGTCGTATCCACGACAGTTGCCAGGTAATCTTGACAACCCTCGTCTAACAAACGGGTTGCCTCTTACGACAATATTAGGGAAATTGAGGGTCTTCCTCGACTTTTGATAAATTCGAAATTTTCCTCTATTGACAAATTAAACTGTATTGCGTTGCAACAACAATTCATTACACCAAAAGCTCCTCGAGCCAAACCCTTTTATATATGGTATCAAAGTTATACTTAGGCAAACCCGTCAAGTACAACCATAGTCAGAGATTCATCTTTCTACCACTTTATGACAACCATGGAAATTTTACAACCTTTATTCAAAATCCTATTGTGCTACTCTGATAAAAACACCTCAAAAACATTATTCCTTTACTCGGTGCTTAGTCGGTCCATTCCTGTATCTTTCATTATCTTAGTGGTGTTCTATCTATGGTTCTTTTCCTTTGTCCAGTCCTCTGGTGAGGGTGTACACTATGCCTTGAACGGGTGGTCTCAGCTGACCTCCTTGCGGCGTGTTTTGAGGCGCATACCCCCTAATTTGTCTTATCGGCGGCGATGATGGTAACTGCTTGTCCTCTTTGCTTCCTTGGACAATTCCTTGCGATGTGACCTTGTTGACCACATTGGAAACATGCTCCTGACCTAGTGGGACACGGAGCTGACTCATGTCGTCTTCCACACAAGCGACACATTTCAGTCATGTTAGGCATTGGCCTACCAAATCCACCTTTTTTGCTAGGCAAGCCTTGGAATCTGTTTCTAGGCATAGGCCTCTTTCCTTGGCGGATGTTTTCTCGATGAGAGCTAAACCTCGATCCAGATTAGGCCGCTCTCTCGTTCTGATCCTTCTCAATTTTTTGTGCTCTCCGATATAGATCATTGTAAGTCCTCAAATCCAGAAGGACTAAGGTGCTTCTTAAGTCCAGTCTAAATCCATCTTTAAACCTTCTTGCTCGGTTTACGGGGTTCTCAATCAACTCAGGGGCATATCGCGAAAGTTCAGCAAACTTCGCCTCATACTCATCAACAGTTAGGGAACCCTGGCAAAGATGTTGAAATTCGGCCATCTTCACCTCCCTAGCAGTCTCGGAGAAATACTTATCATTGAAGGCTTCAAGGAAAATGTTCCATTCCTAAACAGCACCTTATGGAAAGATTGCTTCTCAAGTAGTCATCCACCAAGCATTCGCAACTCCCTCCAGCTAGTAAGTTGCTAAGACTACTTTCTCCGTCTCATTGCACATTAGCAGTGCAAACGCTTTCTCAAGTTTCTAAACCCACAAGATAGCAGCTTCGGGATCTCCTGTCCCGGAACTGAGGTGGGTGCAATTTCAAGAATTGCTCCACCAGCTTGTGGATTGGTCTTTTAATGACCACAACTCTTAGCGGAACTTCAGCGGGGGCAATGGCAGGTGCAGTTGCAGGTGCAGTAGCAAGGGTGACTTCAGTAGCGGCGACAACAGCAGCAATAGCGGCAGCTTGAGCGGCGGTAAATGCAGCGGCTTGATCCCGAGCTTGTTGTGCCATCAATTCTCTCATGGCATCCAAGGCCTAATCAATCCTAACTGTTCCCTGATCACATGGGGCTGCTACCCCAACACCAACAGGAGGTGGTGCTTCGCCACTAGCGTTAGCCACAGCTGGCGCTTTACCATAGCCTCCTTGGGTACCGACCCTGGTCGGCGTTCTACCCCAAGTCACGACCCTACCAGCCCTCTTAGAAGGAGTTCTCGGCTCCTGATCGCTCATGGTGTAACTTTAAACAACTAATACTTGTTTCCAATTCAACACCGAATTAGAAACGGAGCGATTCAAACGACAAGCAATTCTAGCATCCAGCTAACACAGACATGCACCAATATGAATTTAAAGCCCTTTCTTACTACTATTCTAAGACTCATCGCTCCTTATTACTCTAATCTTGAACTTCATTCTGATACCACTTAAGTAGGATGCCAAGCCCCGATCCTCAAACGCATGCCCATCTCTCTCCTGGTCAATTAATAGCCACATCTCAGGACACATCGCCGGCCCTTTTATTTTAATATGCATGCGAAAGCATATAAATAAATCCCCAAACAATAAAACAATGGGATAGAAAAGTAGGGCCATATTTTCACATCTGAACATCATAACCACACTTTTATACAAGGCAAACCACATAGTATATAATACAATACTATTCGCTAAAGGTTGAACTATCACATATCAGTTCTCAGCCTAGGGTTTGCAAACAAGATGGGATCTCAATCCTCATCCGTGTCGTACTCAGGATCCTCCTCTGGATCATTTTCTTCTTCAAAATCTTCCTTCTCCTCAAGTTTCACATCAGGGTTCTCCTCCTCAGATTCCTCCTCCTCAGGCTCCTCATCAGGTCCTGAAATGGTTATACAATAACCATTGAGACCACGTTTCAGCAAGTTCTACCCCCTATGACTCGATTAGTAAACCAATACACTAACCGGGCTACCTATGCACACACAAGTCAGAGGACTTACCTTGGCTTCAGATTCCACCTGCATATTAGCACAGTTCAATAGGCACCCAAGCAATCACATCACATATCAATATCTCAATCAATCGACCTAGTCGATTATATGTCATTCGGACCATTCCCGAGTCATTTCCACCAATACTATATATTTCCCATTCCACGACGGAACATCTAGTCGTCGAGCCTACGTGCATTCTCCAAGAGGACATACCAAGTCTCTGAGCCCACGTACATTTTCTAAGGCGACGTATTCGCCAAAATGACATACTTAATCATTGGGCCCACGTGCATTCTCTAAGGCACTAGTTCGCCAAGGTGATGCATCAAATCACCGAGCCCACGTGCCCTTTTCACGATGCCATACTGAAACATTGGGCCCACGTGCGTTCTCTAAGGCACTAGTTCGCCAAAGTGACGCATCAGATCACCGAGCCCACGTGCCCTTTTTAGATGCCATACCTAATCACCGAGCCCACATGTATTCTCTAAGGCGCCATTTTCACCAAGATGATATAAACAATTTACGTGCATGCTCTCGGGTGTCGTTTTCGCCAAAGTGATATATTTCATCATAGATATTAACGTACTCGAATGGTCTTAACCAAGAGTATAATCAATTCACTCTCACAATCTTCTTCCCTTAATAGCCCATCAAAGCATTATTGGCGCTAAACATTCATAGTCGGCCATCTACCACTCAATTACTCAACTTCAATCAATTTAGGAATAATTCCTCAAATTGCACAATTAAGTCAATTCTACACAACGTAGAGTTCAAATAAATAAATGGACTGCACCACGATAATCAACATAAAATTCCGATTGTCAGCTATCCCTACCTAATTTTTGGAAAATAAATAAATAATTAATCAATTTCGAAAATTAATAAATAAATACTAAAAATCCAATTTACGCCAGTAATGCCTAATTGAAGCCCGAGAATGATCGGGAAAAATCCCAAGATGCATTCAATAAATAATATAGGCTATCATTTAGCTAATTGTACTAGTCAAATGCCAAACATGCATCACATTTATTAATAATCACTAATCTACTCTAATCTAACCACATAATCCTACTTAATTAACACTAATCAATCATTAAGCTTAATTAGCAAACTATGAAAGCATTAGTGAGCAAAACTCACTTGTGCAAAGATTTTTAATGCAAATGACCCGTGGTCGATTCTCTTCGAGCCACAATGTACCACTTCAACACATTAGCAACTCTCGATGGTCGTGAAAATCTCAAGATTTCAATTACGGGCACAAGGTATCCAAAATGACAGAAAATCGATCTAGTGCCAATCGATGAGAATTTTGTAATCAGATGAAATCATCCACACTTTGATCACACATCTTAGTCAAATCGACATATTCTTGATCTCTAATCAATTTTGACAATGTTGTAATGACCCTTGCAAACCAGCACGGTCGAGCAGTCGACTTCTGGTCGAATTCTTACGTCCATTTCATTAAAATCTCTTAATGACTTTCCCAGATAGTCTAGTTATCTCACGAGTGATCGGCTTTGAGAATAATACTATAGACGCGTCGATGAAATGCACGATTTATTCAATTGAAAATAGTATAAGAAATTCAGGATGTCACATCTTTATTCCCTTCAATGGTGCATGGAGATGTACTGCATAGGGGTGAGGGTTTTTTTTGTTAATTATTGCTGATTAACATCTTTTAATTTATTCCTATGCCACATGTTTTTGGTATAGCAATTGAATATCATAGCTACATATGGACTATATACCTTTTTAACTAGAATTTTTATTATGCCCGCAGTGAACAAAAGAACATCTTCCATTGTTGCAGTTCACTATTTATAAGTGCATGTTGACTATTTGATTATAGTTTAAATTTTGGATTATATGGGTAAGCATGTTTTACCATCGATCAAAACCATTTTTTGTTTTGGGTGATCAATGAATGAGAAGGTTGTTTTTTTTTTTTTTAATATCTTATGCTTTCATTCGTCAAATAATTCGTACGAATTTGGGACTAGATATATAACCATTATATGGTGCCCACTTAATGTGATGAAGTTAATATTTGTGTTCATATGTACGAAGTCTGAATGACAAATAGGACAATACGGTGGAATTTTGTCCCTCGGCAATTCACTAAGGCCTCATATTAGCCTCATATTAGCTTTCAAATTTATGAAGACGTACGCCATCCGGAGCATGAGGTTGACATAACACAAAGGTTAATAATTGTTGTTGACACCTAAATTTCTCTATTTTACTTAAGACTTAATAGCATTAGAATTTAGGAATTAGTCGAAAATAAAAGAAAATAAAATAAAAAAATAAAAAATATATATAGTAAAAAATAATTTTAAAAAAAAAACAAAGAGAAAAACCTTAGGGGTCGGGCCGACTCCGGCCTTGGCCTGGCCAACCTGCCCCATTTCTCTCCTTTTCCATCCCTACACGCGCGCCCACTAGCCCGGCCCAACCTCCTTTCTCCCTCGCGCGGCCCAACCTGGCTTTCTTTCCCCTCCAACCCAGCCCAACTACCTTCCTCCTACGCCCGACGACCTGCAGAAAAATAGAGTAGGGAGCAGCGACAAGCGAGAGGAGGTCGGCGAGTAGGTTGGTCGACAAGCTAACAGCCAAGCACGCCTGTCATTGGCCTTGAAAGGCTTGGAGGAGGGAAGAGAACACAAAACATGAAGCCGAGAGGAGGGAGAGAGAAACCAGGAGAGAGGGAGACATAAACAAGAGAGGAAAGGAAGGAGAATAGGCCGGAGAAGGAAATGGAGTCCCCCCCTAAGCTGTCGGCCGCCGCCAAAGCCGCCAATCGCCTCCAATCTCGCCGGAATCCAGTGTAGGACTTTCACCGAATATCTAGTGTGTAGTTCTTGAAGTAGAACTGGCCGGAGCTCGGTCCATTCATTTCGGGCAAGCTCCAGCCTCCATAGGTCCCCCTTAGGTCCCTATTTATTGTCGGTCACTTGCTGGTCATTACCGTCGTTGCCTCGAGCCCCGTTTAGATCGGAAGTCTCCCGAACTGCTCGTGCCCACCACCTGCTCGCCAAAATGCCCAAGCAGGCTCTCCCTCCCCGAAGCTCCTCCATGTAGAGCCCTAGGACTCCTGGTTGCCGGAGGGACGCCGCTACGGCCAGGGAAGCTTGGCCGTCCTCCCGCCTAGCCCGGTGGCGCGGTTGCCGACATGCGCCATCCGGGCACCCGTGGTCGTGACTAAGCAGTCACGACAAGGGTGCAGGCCAAGTGGGCCAGATCACAGATCTAGTCCACTCGGCTCTTGTCTCCGCTTGGGCTCGGCTCCTGGGCCCAAGTCGGGATGAGGGTAGGCGCTACCAAGGACGATCAGGCCTAACCCAACCCAAGCTAAGCGAAGGCCCGACCAATTATGGTCAGGCTTGGCCTGTTCAGCCAGGTGATCCAGGCCTGCCCTCAACGGGCCTGACCCGGGCGAGTCTAGCCTGACCCAACCAGCCGGGTCAGACCTGGGTCAGTCAAACCGAACCCAACCCGGTCCGGCCCAAAAATATATTTTTTATTATATTATTATTTTTAATTTAAAAAAAAAGATTTCAAAAATCCAAAAAATGTAGGGTTTGGTTAGGAATTGCTATGTCTTGCATTCTTAGTGTAATTAGGCCTTTATTTTATCATATATTGATTATATCGAGTGTTAATTTGCATATCTAATTATGTTTAATTGCACGTGCTCAATTTTATTACTATTAGGATCTTGGTAACTATGATTGATACTTTAATGATTGTGCACTTGCATGATCACCTCACATGTTAGTGGATAAATATAAAATCAATCCAAGTTGCCTAACACAAATCTTTTTTTCTAAAATGAATAAGACGATGTACGGAAATGGCACTAATTGGTCAATTAGTGTAATCAAGTCCCTGACCCTAGATTCTTTAGTTACGTAGGAAGTGTGGCATATTCCCGTGGCTCACTTGGTTTCTAGCCGACCCCAATAGGTTAGTGGCGACTCCTTTTTGCGAAATTCTTAAGAATGCCCCAATGTCACACGAGGTATGGGTTTGGGAGAGCCCGCGCCTAATCATGGGCCTAAGTCCGTCATTTAGGCGATACCCCTAAACCTGTTCCCTCGTGAGGGGTAGGTCGCGACAATTGTTATGTTCAAATATTCAAAATTGAATTAAATCATGGTCTGCCAACATCAAAGCAAATACATATTAATAAAGGGTCTCGACTATTCGAGGTCATCATTCACTTGTGTATGAACACCTAGATAGTATGGTCAGTAATATCGGTTAAGTTTCGCAACTCAAATTATGTTTTGCATTGACATTATAGCTCATGATTTGCTTACGCCGATCAAATCTATAATAAGAACGAAGAAGTAGAGGTGAATTGAAGATGGTTTGCATAGAGAAACAAAGTGGACGAACAAGACAATGTCTTCATCCTCTGCAATGGTCCATGGAGATGTATTATATAGGGGTGAGATGTTCTTTTTTTATTTATTTATTTAATTTCACTAATTAACATCTTTGAATTTGATCCTATGCCACTTGTTTTTGGTATAGCAATTGAATATCACAGTTACATATGGAATATATATCTTTTTAACTAGAATTTTTGCTATGTTTGTGGTTAGTAGTGGAACAGCCATGTTGTCTATTAATTATATCAAGCTATTTGAATTTGGGTTAATACCACGAAAAACCTCAAACTAGTATATATGTGACAAATTTATTACAAACTAATTTTTGGGTTATCAAAAATCCTAAATTGGTACAACTATGACAAATTGATCTCAAATAATTTTATTGGGCAACAAAAATTCCAAAGTAGTACACTCATAACATATTTACCCTCTATTAGCTTCTGTTAAATTTTAACATGAAATTGCTAAGCTGGATAATGCATTGCAATAATTCAAGGTTAAAGATGAATTGAAAAGCTAAGCAGTGGTAATTCGAAAGATTCCCTTGGAGAAAAATAGATATGTCTCTTACGTTACCTATAATATGTGTAAGTATCAACATAATTTCATAGTCATTTAGTCTGAATACTACATGAAGAACATAAGCTAGATGACCGAATAGGAAGACTTAGGATGTAGAAGATCATACATGAGTAATCCGGCATAATTCATATTGATTTGGAGAAATTTTGTCATATGTGTACCGGTTTGGATTTTTTATGACACAAAAAATTAATTTTAGGTAAGTGTATCACCGGTGTATTAGTTTGGGAATTTGTGTAATCAAAAAATTGATTTGGGGTAAATTTGTCGCATGTTTATGAGTTTAGGATTTTTTTATGGCATCAATTCTTTAAAATTTGGATTATAAGGGGGCAAGTATGTTTTACATCAATTAAAACGAATTTTTTGTTTTGGGTGATTGGCCGAATTAAGAGACTACTTTTTTTTAGAATAATTGTTGCTGTTAGTCGTAAAATAATTGGTAGTCATTTGAGACTAGATACATAATCATTATATGGTGCCGACATTAACATAATGAAGTTAATATTAGTATTAATATGTACAAAGTCTAAATGATAGATATGACAGTATGATAGAGTTGGTCCCTCGGAGATTCACTGAGGTATAGCCATCTAGAGCGTGAGGTTAAGACATAACACGATGCTTGATAATTGTTATGTTCAGATATTCAAAATTGAATTTAATTGCGTTTAATCGTGAACTACCGACGTCAAAGTAGATACATATTAATGAAGGTCTCAACCATTAGAGGTGAGTATTCACTTCTATGTGAAATCATTCACCTTGATAGTACCTTGGACGTGGGCTGTGGGGCCCGAAGGTGATTTTAGTACAAAAGAAATTTTAATACAAAAGAAATGGTGGAGTGGGCCCATTTGTCTTTGATCGCAGAGTATAGGACATTGGAGTTCAAAAAAAAGTTTCCTTGTGACCATTGGCAATCTATAGTGGGAAACGTATGTGAACGTTGACCACCAAATTAAATCAACTAATGATAATACTGTAATAGGATAATAAGACAAATGATTCATGAGCTTTGATCTAATATGTAATGTGATCCATGAACTTTAAATTTATTCAATGTAGTCCTTGAAATTCGGCCAAATGTACAATGTTGTCCTTGAAGTTTTAATTTATTTAGTGTAATCCTTAATTTTTTTTTTTTTTACATATCCAATTTAGTCCCTAGAATATATGAAAATATTCAATATTTTTTTCATTAATTCAAGTTTAAGGACAACATTAAACATTTTTATATAGTCCAAGAACTAAATTGAACATAAATTTCGGAGACCACATTGGACAAATTAAAAGTTTAAAGACGACATTGTACATTGAGTTAACATTCAAGGACCAAATCGAACATATTTAAAATTTAGGAACCACATTGCACATTGAGCCAAAGTTCAAGAATTATTTGTGCCATTTACCCTACTTTAACCAGTGGTGTCTACTATGACATAATTTAGAATACGAAACAATTTTCTAGAATAAATATTATTATATTGTGAATTTAACTAAAATCACTCCACGTTATTTTACCAAGATAAATTACAAATGCATCATGGATGTACAATTTTAAGAAAATACAAAAAAATTTATGATTTGAGACTGATCATGATAGACATGGATTGGATACCTCTTGGAGCTGCCGAACGGAGGATACAACTTACGAAAATTGATTCCTTATAAGGTATCTCATCGATTTGATGGTTGATCATCATTTGGACATTTTGTAACCAAGCAAGTCCAAAGTGTATTCATCGTAAGAAGAAAAGTGCACAAGTTTCTCATGGCTAATGTGTAATTGCGCATGCAGCTTTAATGGAAGAGTTTCATCTACTGACTTATTTGTGTGTTCTTGATATTAATATTTGGGAACATGCTTCTCCTTGAAATCCAAATTAGTGATTGATGGTAAGAAAATTAGGTAATGGTCGGCTTTTGTTGTCATTGTTTTCAATGATGCGATGTTCAACGCATATGAATGCATTTCATTGAAAGATGAAAAAGACATGAGCATCTTTAGAAATCAATGTGAAATCTGCCTTTAGATCTAATAGATGAATCACGGTTCTGCTAAAATGATCTATGTTAATAAAGTCTTTTTAAAATTCCAAATAGAACTCTTATCAAAAGGCTTCATTTCATTCCTCACTTGAAGTATTTTCTTTCAAAAATTTTAGGGTCATGTGACATCTATTTCAGTTTTGTAACAACCGTAGTAGTTAGGGCGGCAAGAAAACACTGTGATATACAGTACACTCGAGGTGGACTTGCAGCATACTAACTACATTGTTATATAAGGAGCTACTGATTCTCAGAAAAAGAAGAAGACAGACCCGAAGTGGATTTCCGGTTGCTCCGATCCCCCTCCTTTTCTTTTCACGATTTCTTTGCTTTCACTGTGCATAAGATTTCTGGAAGTGGGATGATTATTGATGACCGTGGGTATAAGAGAGGAAGCAAAGAAAGAAAAACTATCTGTTTTTCACCACAAGTGCTGTGTCCTATCGAATTTCTAGCACATGAATAAATATTTTGAAAAAGTTATAACATTTAAACTATCAATAAAAGATTATGGCAATTAAGTGATTTTCTTTTTTAATAATTCATTGGACTATAGTGACTGAAAGAAAAAGTTATGGTACTTAAATAAGCATCGTATGAAAATTATATTACTTATGATATCTTTATCTCAAAATAAATTACAACATTTGTGCACTAGAGGACAGGGTGGGTGTCTTTGGCAAAATAAAGACAACGTTAATGCACATGTGCGTGAGTTTATATGTGTATAATATAATCATGCTTCATATATTAAAGCCACGTGCTCCTGTCCTTGGCAGTTGGAACATTTAATTGACTTCTTTCTCGGGCTAGACTTCGGTCTCGATTTACGTCAACTACATGAAGCCCCTCCCTTTTACCTAGTTTTTTGGAATTCTTGGTTATTTTTTAGTTGGAATCGTTGGCCGACGTCGACTATCTGATTAATGTCGACCCACGATGATATTGGAACCGGCGGTGTTCAATACAATAATTGTTTAGGAAAACGATTTCTTAATGTAAACGTTATTAGTATTGGAAATTTAATCAAAATTACACCACACTATCTTACCGAGACAAAAACGAATACATCAAAGAAATGCAACTTCAAAAATAGACAAACAAGTTCATGATTCAAGATTGACCAAGAGAGAGATGGATTGCAGATGAATCGGGAATTTTTTATCTCAAGGGAAATGGTCAGCCAGTTTCATTGGAGTTCAGCTATTTGAAAATAGGGTGAGAATAGCGAGAGTGTCAACTTTTCTTTTTTGCTCACTAGAGTGATACAAATTTAAAAAATCGATCACATAAGTGTCATCAATAATTTGCTTTGCCAGAAAATCTAATGCGAATACTAGTCATCCTATGTGGTTTCATTTGCTCTGATGTTAATAATGTTTTAATATTTAAATTATTTTTATTATTGTATTAAATTTTTATTTCTTTATTTTTCTTTATTTTCCTTTTTTTTAGGACCAACAAGGATCACCAACGACCCTTTATTATTGTATTAAATTTTAAATTTTAAATTTTCCTTTATTTTCCCTTTTTTTAGGACCAACAAGGGTCACCAACGGCTCTCGCCAACCACAACCCTTGTCCAAGTGAGGGCCAAGGGCAAGGCGGCCTCATCTATGGCTGCCCAAAACAGGGGAGGGCCATCACGGCCACACTGAGTGAGGGCTGCCTCACCCTCAATCGCAAAAGCCCTCTCTAGCTCTAGGTGAGTAAAAAAATAAAAAAGTAAAAAAGTAAAAGAAAAACCAAAAAATTTCAAAAACTCAATTTTTTTTAAAAATTCATGTAAGATGATTTTCTGAAATTGACATTCAAATCATTGATTTTACTCCGATGTGATACTTAAGTGAGCGGAAAAAAAAGTTATAACCATCAAGTGATTGTTGTGTCAAAATTATGATATTTTTACTTTCTTCTCCCTCTGAAAATAGAATGAAAATGGGGATTGCTCGAATCAAAATAGATGCACATTTACAAAAGGTTCTCAACTATCGGGAGAAATGACGCGGCGGGCTCATACCACTGAATATTTTCTCCCTCGTCTCTCTCCTCTTGTAGACTCGCACCTCCATTTCTCTTCTTCTTCTTTGCCGTTTCTCCCTTCTCTTTTATTTTTCTCTTTTTTCACTTTCGTTTCCTTCCACAACTTGTGCAGTCAGTATTTTCTCACACAAATGGCCTCCTATGCCCTTAATTTGCTCTTAATATCCGATCAATGGTGTACAAAACTACATGCATAGAACTTTTTTTCACATTACAAGTGTATGCTATGGCCGCTTTTTCATAAATTGACATTGGTATCTATAAGATCCCTTTTCTAGAAAGCACATCACTTTATTGATGGAAGCGTATCATATAAAACAACAGGCACAAGCAGCGCAAAATCACTGCGCTAGTCCTACTTAAAACAAGGGGCGCAAAAACCAAGCTTCATGTACTCATACCCATGGATGAGACTAGAACTTGCTTTTCAGCGTGAGCTCATGCTGAATCAACTTCGAGAAAACATCCATGGCGTTGCGAGTAAGCCCCAGGGACACAACCAAGTCGTCGCTCTCCCTGCTCTGGGAAGCGACCAAGATGACGTTGTTGGGGACCGTCGCCGGCGCCACCTGGAATGGCCTCCCGAACCCAAAATCCATCTTGTAGAAAGGGAGCCGGCTCCACTTGCTGATGCAGCAAGCGTTGCCCTCACAGTCGACAAGGACCCTGTTCAGCTCGATGTGGTCGATGGCCGACCTTATGTAACTCTCGGTGACGGATGCGAGCGCCTCACGCACGGTCTGGACAGCGAACGAGAAGGGATTGCGGGTCAATTCGCCGGCGCTGCACTCAGCGCAGGACCAAGCAATGCCGTTCCCGAAGTAGCCACTCGGCAGCGGGGGGTCGAACTTGGTGCGACCGTCGACTGCAGTGAGAAGCTTCGTCGTCTCGTCAGGACCGATTCCGAGAGCTTTGGTTCGCGAGATCCACGCGAGCGCAGATATGACTTCGAAGGTCGTTGGGACTATGGAAGAGCCATTCTGGGTTGTGATTCTTGCCGCTTTCTTGAGCTGAATGAGAGCGTGTGGCTTGAAGCAGAACGATCTGTAAACGAGGGGCTTGGTTTGGGGGTCGACCACGCGTCCGGGCCACCGGTCTCTCAGAGCATACTCGTGGTGGGGGAGATCAATGCGCGGAGGTTGCCTCGGGCGCAACACCGATCGATCAAGAAAGGGAAGAACTGATGGCGGCTTGGCTTGAGCCAGGTCGGTCCAGTAAGCTATGAAGTCCGTGAGGGCTTTCCCATCGACGAGGACGTGATTCATGACGATGCCGACGACGATCCCTCCGCACCTGAACGTCGTCACCTGGATTTCATGATAAACTGTAAGTGGATATCTACTTATGTGTATGTCAGTCTTGGAAAGTCTATATCCCCTTGCACGAGTCCAGAAGAACATGCTGCTCCGCAAGCGGTTGAATGAAAAAAAAAAGAGCAGTGCAGAAACGATCTCTTTATGTTAGATAAATTGTTCAAAAGCACTATGTTGTTCCTTCTATCTTGTCCCAAAAGAAAAATCTCGCACAAAGTAGCCATAATTCTCGTACAATCTCTAATATATGATTCATCGATGAGCTAATGCAGGGGCACGCCAGAATCAGCACGACCAACATGTTCGATAGTATTTACCTGCACCGAAAGCAAAGGTACTTCCAATATGGTCGGGGCTCCGTCGCTGTGCTTCACGAGTTTTCGCAGCATGGCAGGATTGATGGTGCTGATATCGCCCAGCGCTGCAATGTCATCCTCCGACGTCACTTCGACGAATGGGACACCTTCTCCGGTGCATCTCACTGCCATCCTCCCATCGATCCCCATGACAAGTCTGCCTGCGAACGGGTAGAACTCGACCAATGCCTTGGCCAGAGACTCTCTGATTGTCTCGATTGCGGTGGGATGCCTTCCCCTCCCTTCGCCCTTGAAGGTGAACACCATCTCAATCACGTACGGGAAGGTTTGGTCGAGGTTCGAGAGAGCGTAGAGCCCGCCAAACGTTTCCCTCACCGGAGAAACACAAACCGCATTCACGATCTTCACATCGAGCTTTCTCGTAGATCCGACGTTTCTCGGCTTCTCATTTCCTGCTTCTTTGCACAGAATAATTGAAACTGTATTTATTTATCCGCAAGCTTTCGCGTAGATCTGACTTGCTAGTTGCTACAAACAACTTTGACGAATTTGATTTCTACATTTCTGAAGCTATGGAACTGATTGTAAAATGCAAAACATGCAATCCCGTGATCTTCAGAATTAGAACAAGAGCACAGACAATCGATTAGATAAATTAACGCACCTATTTTAGAATACATCGTTTGATGGGAAAGCAGAAAAGCAATGATCCATCCAAATTCTTCTCCTCTATTACCCTAATCCTTCTCCTTTATTACCCTCTGTATCAGAGTCTCAATGAGACGGCTCCCTCACTCTTCGCTAGGTGAATGATTCTTTGTAAGGATACTTATGAAAATTAGGGTTAGAGGAAAGACTTCCAACAGGCCCTCTCATTACGGGCCCAGTTTAACTTGACCCACACTAGCCAACCCCATATTAAACTAATTAAGAAATATTTTATCTCACCTTAGACCAACCCCATAAAACGGTATATTACAGTATTAATTAAGTAGTCCACATTATGAAAACTCTTACACTGATTAGTCATATGCGAAATTGACCGACCATATTTGTTTATATTGGTTGCATGAAAATTACATGATCTTGTCAATTAAATATACATATATTATTATATATTTGAATAAATGCAGATTAAATTCAAAATGTGCATGCTACCTACCATTCTTGCTTTCATCCTCAAATGACTCAAACGTCCCTTTGAAACTTATGGTACCCATCCTGTGGATAACAATTATGAAACATTAAGAAAATTAACCGATTAACCATATTATTATTATTAGTAACAATCTATACCTATAGATTATCATTAATGATGAAAATATTTTCATCACATTCATTTTATTAAGTGATACAAGTGATCATTTTGAGAAAATTTTTCTTTCAAAAGTGTTGATTTTCTATGAGCATTCATAAATTTTGCAATCAAGTTGCCTCACTTTGATTTTTATTATCGGCACCGAACTTTTATTTCTTCACAATTAATGGCACTTAGACTAGGATTTAACCAGCTTTCCGCTCGAATTTGACTCAATAGAGACACGGACCAATTTTCTCACTTATAAGTATCACTATAGATGTAATATTTAAACTCGCATCGATATTTTAATAAAAAAGCTCTAGTTAAAATTAATCAAACTTGAATGCATATTTAATGTGCAAGAGAAAAAGAGGCACATACCTGAGCAATTTCAACAGTTGAATCTTCGAATGTTGAGTTACAGCAATTAGAGCAAATCTGTATTTATATGTGCAAGGTTTGGCGGGTCTTCGCGGCCAAGCACTGCGTCAACCCAGCTATGTGGGTTCCATGCATTAATAATTTCAATAAAATATGCATTCCCATTAATAATTTCAATACAATATGCATTCCCAAAGAGAAAATGACTTTGAAGATCCAATTCCACTTTAGCTCCTCCTGGTTTTATAAAACTGAAACGGCTTTGGTAGTATAACAACACCTTTCGATTATCATAAAAATAATAATTTATTGTGAATTATAAATTCTTAAAAAATTGGACCCCATAATAATTTATAATAATTTATTTTTTATTTTTTATGATTCAAAATAGACTACTCAATAAATTATAGACTTTCACCAAATCATTTTTCAAATTAGAAAGAGAAATACTTACATGAGCATCATTAATATACTGTTAAAATAACAATTTATTTTTTCCCAAAAAAATTAAATAATTATTAACTATTAATTATTATAAGATATGTTCTTTCAAGAATTTGTGACTCATAACATGTTATATTAATGATAGATCAAAAACTATTATGCTAGAAAAGCCCAATTGAAAATTCACTAATAAAATGAGAAATGAAATAGTTTCTAATATTTTACGGGCACGACAAGGAACTTCTTTTTAATCCATTATTGAATGTATAATAGATAGTTCACGCCTTCCCCGGTACTTATTTTGCGTACTTTTTAAAAGTGCTCTATATTGCTAAAGCCAAAATAAATGGAAAAGTACCCAAAAAGAAGTAATTAATTAATAGAAAGGGGAGCGAAATTCTCTTTGTTTAACCTCGAAGGAAGCGAACGACACACCTCGTATTTGAAAAACCTTAATTGGTTTTCCACAATCTTGGTGCTCCAATGGGCCAAAGAATCTGCGTATTACCACTGTAACGAGGTAGAGGTTTTCGTTTGGTACCGTTGAAGCCAGACTTTGACGCACCATGCAATCCTACTCCATGGGTTCATTGGTTACAAAATACAAATGTCCAACCAAGGTTTTTCAATTAGATGTCTCTTAGGATAAGGACATTATAAGTGTCATAACTTTTATATGACACTTATTTGAATACTATAATTTCTTTTTCAAACATTTGAGTGTCATAATTTTTTTTTAAATTTAATTTAGTGTTGAAACTTTCAATTAATTACTTGAGTCCCATAAATTTTTTAAAAGGTTCACCTAGATATTGAAAAATCCAATGTGACATAATCGTTGTGCTAAATGTTTATAAAAAGTTATGATACCAAATGATTTATAAAAGTATTATATGATACTTAAGTGTTTGAAAGAAAAGTTATGAAAATGTTATGGCACTTATAATATATTTTTCTTGTTATCAACCAAATTCCCTTAAAAAAGCATTAAATTTAACTAGAGTTCGAATTTCAGCTTGAACTTTTATTTGTATTATAAAAGAGCATTAACTCTAACTCATGTACCAATTCTAACCTGAACTTTTTGTTATCTCATAAATAAATAAAAAATAATGTTTCGGGCGGAACATAAATCTGTCTGCCATTAAGGGTGCGTTTGATAACGCTTCTATTTCGGGAAACAATTTTTAAACGGAAAATTTGTTTTCTATTTCTGTTCTCGGAAAAAAATTTTGAACATAAGAACGCGCTTGGTAACTGAAAAAAAATTTATATTCCATGAATAAAAATGCGTTTGATAAACTTGTATAATTTTGTTGTTTCTTTTAATTTTTTTAATATTTTTATTATATTTTTCCTTTTTTTTTCTTCTTTCTTTTTTATTTTATCTTTTTTTTCCTTGGCCTGGTCAAATCGGGCAAGGCCGAGCCTCACCAATGGCCTCAGTGACTAAGCGAGCCTCACCAAGCCAAGGAGAGGACGACCTCACGATGGCCCGACAAGGTCGCCGGCCCTCATCGGCCGGTCGCTAGCCATGGCCGAGGCCGAGGACTAGTCAAAAGGAATAAGAAGGAAAGAAAAAAGAAGAAGAAAAAATAAGAGAGAAAAATTATTTCTCAAAATTGTTCCCCGGAACAAAAAACAACTTTTTTCTACTTTTTGTTTATGTTCCAAATATGTTCCCGAAAACAAAAAAAATAAATTTTTTGTTTTTGAGACCAAAAATTTTACCAAACATGTTTCTGTTCTTTTTTTGTTCCCCAAAACAAAAGAACAAAAAAATTTGTTCTTTTGTAAAAAAGAAATACTTTTTGCCAAACAGGACCTAAGTTTCCATCCAATAATACTATTACTAGATGTGTCATTCCACATGTATTCAACGAGGCTTGATAGGGGCCACATTTGAGTACCAATTAAAAGTAAATGATTTTCTATTAGACAACAATAAGTTCATATTAAAATTGGACTGAATGTGTCATTTTCGTAAGTTTTGACACTTAAATGTCCATTTGTGCCAAGTTTTGGCACTCCTGGTGTCCTTGTGTCTAATCTTTTCCATTACAGACAATTCTCTTCTTTCCACGCCTTTGCATCAAACGGCAAGGATGCTCTTGATGTCCAACTTACTTATCAAAAACAATTCAAGACAAAACCTTTTTCTACAGCAAAACCACGGATTGATATCAATGGCCTCTTGTGGCACCCCTTGACGGCCCCCGATCTGCTAGAGTCACCACAGTTCGCTTTTCCTTTTTCTTTCCCAAATAACAAGTCACTCTGATACCATTTTTAGTTGCAGCGGGTCCATATAACCATGGGGGTTTACATCTTTTATTAACGGTCCCTTGCGCAATTTACATAACGGAAGCATATCCAACAATTCCCTTCCCTACATTCAGAAATCGATGCACACCTACTAAACATCTTATATAAGTTAAAGCCGGACACGTTTATTTACATAAAGCATATGGACATCTTTAGTCAGTACATCGAAATGCCAATGTTTCTATACTTGGCTATACTTTAAAAGATGACCGACATCTCCTCCCATAATCGTATGCAAGGTCCATCAACCGGTGTCGGCGTCCAAAGGTTCCCTCCTCGGCTATCCTTCTCCCCGCGGTCGTATCCAACCGCTCAAACCATCTACTAATCTGAAATGTTGGTCCCCAAAAAAGGGTGAGTACAAACCACTCGGCGAGGTAAAGAAATCCAATAACCACTCAATGCATCATACAAATCATACATGCATTGCAAACGTAACTTACCTTGCAGCCATGCGTAATACTATCATGCATCATCATGCCTTATCATCATGCATATCATATCATCATATGTCATCATCATAATCATCATCATGGCATCATTATATCATACATGTCATCATTATCATGACATCATCACATCACATATTATCATCATCATCATGCATATCATCATGCATATCATACCATGGGTGATCATCATATCACATCACATTTCATCATCATCATCATCATGCATATTATCATGCATATCATACCATGGGTGATCATCATATCACATCACATATCACCACCATCATCATGCATATCATACCATGGGTGATCATCACATTACGTCACATAACATCATCATCATCATCATCATGCATGTCATCATGGATATCATACCATGGGTGATCATCATATCACATCACATATCATCACCATCATCGTGCATATCATCATGCATACCATACCATGGGTGATCATCATATCACATCACATATCATCACCACCATCATGCATATCATACCATGGGTGATCATCACATTACATCACATAACATCATCATCATCATCATGCATATCATCATGCATATCATACCATATCATGCCATGAGGTAATTTTCATCTTTATCTTTAAATTTGATCACCACATCACCCTTCCTCGATTCATCAATTTCATCTCATATTTTACACTCGCATCTCATGCGAGAAAAACCTCCGGGCATGTATCCAAGATACAACCGGGCATCCGGCCCCCCCACATTCCGGGCATCTCGCATCCCAACTAGCATCACGAGGAAGCTCCGGGCATGTATCCAAGATACAACCGGACTTCCGGCCTTTACCCTTCTAGTCGGGCATCTCGCACCCAAATCCTGGCATCGCGAGGCATTCCCTTTGGGCAGAAACCTCCGACAGGGCTTCCGGAATTATGTACCGACATACCACCAGGCCTCCCCTGGAATTACGTACCGTATACCACCGGGCATCCCGACACTCCCGGGGAATCTCTGGAATTATGCCACTTGGCCACCAGACATCATCCTCCACCACAACCTCATTCTCATCCACATTTATCTTTTATCTCAATTTAACATGGCAATTTGGCATGGCATCAAACATATCACACTTGCATTTCAATTCACATGTCATGCACAAGTCATAGCTTAATCACATAAGCATTTCAATTCACATGTCATGTACAAAGACCTCATCACACAAGTGCCACACAAATGGAATTGAATCCATGGCCAAATAAAAATCTATTTTATTTTATTATTTCATTATTTTATTATTATTTTATTATTTTATTATATTTATTTATTTTCATAAATAAATATTTAATATTTATGATTTTCCCAAAATCATAATATTCAATAATCATTTATAAGATCACAATTTTATATAAAATTCGTGGCCAAATTGAATTTCTTATAATTTCACAATTTCCTCCAAAAACATCCTAAAATTCTCCGATTTAAACCCACTGCACAGTTTCCGAATAAATTCAATTAAAATATCCATTCGGTCTCCATAAATTACGAAAATTTACAGGGTGATAGCCAACACATTTTCGCACCTTTTTCATTAAGAACTTTAGCCAAATTCCTTTTAGATTAATTTCCATAGCCCTACGAAGCTTCTGGAATCACTACCGCGACGTCCAGAACACACTCCTCCGTATTTCTTATATTTCACCCATCAAATCTCTTTCGTTCCTTCTGCAATTTAAGTATGTTATTTAACAATGTGTCCTTTACAATGTTCATGAAGGGATCTAGGTCAAATAACCAGATTATGGTCACCATTTTAACCCATGAAGTCTCGGGTGTCTCGGTACACCTCGCCAGAATCAACCATCTCCAAGATCTAACCGATTCACCAAGTTATACTTGTTCTTTTTGCCTCATATTCGAGTATGTTTTAGCTTAAGGTGTTTCCTACAACTTTCAAGAAGACAACAAAGTGAGATCTCCAACATAAATCAACATGCAAACAAGAAATCGACAAGAGGTCAGTGAAAATTTCGTAGATCTAAGTCTCCGTATAATAGAACTTTTGACCCCTCAAATCTCCATATTTTTCTACGAATTTTTAGTATGTCATAGTACAAGACATTATCTTCAACTTTCATGAAGACACCGAAGCCAAAATCGCACTCCAAATACGCATGCAATCTCGACTAAGATACTGACTACCACAAACCGAACGAAAACAGTCACATAGCTTGAACACATCCAACCCTTACCTCGGTTTTTCGCCCAAATCACACCCAAAACCGAACATGCAACCAACAAAACAGACATGCAAGAGAAGTTAAGGACCCCACTTGCCTCCAAGATGAACAAACAGCGATGAACGGCGGCGTATGGCGGTCGGACTAGGCGGACGTACGGCGGACGGGCGGCGGCAACTCTCGGCTCCACCTCCTCTCTCTCGGTCCCTCCTCTCTCTTTCTCTCGAAATCTCTCTCTCTCTCTCTCACTTCTCTCGGTCGAATGGAGCTAGAGGAACCGGCCACTCCTCTTCTCTCTCTCTTTTTATATCCCATCATTTGCAATGATTGATCCACCTAATGACCAACCAATGCATGCTCTTTCTTTGGCCACTTGTAGTTTTTGTTTTTGAATTAATTGGGCTTGGGCTTAGGCCCAACCGGCCACTCCCTTTTGGGCTGGTCGAATTCTCTCCTCTTGGGCTCTAATGGGCCGACAAGCTTGGCCCACCAAGCTCTAGGCCAATGGGTCCAAGGCCCATTCCAAATTAACCCCTTTTCCCTCTTTTTTTTTCTATAAATATTTTTAAATTTCCATTTTCATCTTGGCCAAAGTCTTGGGACATTTTGTTCATTGAAATTTAATTTATAAATCTTATGGTCAAGCATAGATTATTAATCTATTAAATTTAAATTTCCACAATCACAAGCACAAATCATCAAATTTAAAAGATTAATGGCTAAAACATAAGCCATAGAAATTCTACCACCTAATTAACACATCTTATGGCTTGGCTTTGAATTTCTGGGATGCCACAATTCTCCCCTCCTTAGAGAATTTCGTCCTCGAAATTAGACATTCCCTATGTCTCTTGAAATAAGTGAGAGTACATTTCCCTCATCTCATTTTCACTCTCCCATGTGGCTTCCTCCACATCATGATATTGCCATAATATCTTAACCAATGGAATTCTCTTGGTCCTGAGAATTTGTTCCTTCCGATTCAATATCAACACAGGCTCCTTAATGTACCTCACTTCCTCATCTATTTTGATGGCTTCATGATCGAGTATGCAACTAGGGTCGGGTTGATACTACCTCTAAAGTTAAGGATGCAAGCTCTTAACACATCTTAATTTATCTCGACACCAAAAACAGTTTTAAAACAATAACCACATCTGAAATTTCTTTTGAATGCTTGATAATCTTCCTTCATGAAATCAAACAATACAACTAAGGTTTTCAAAAGCATTCAATGACAACAGCAAGCTTTGAAATCATATGTCATTTCCGTGTCAAAACGTTTTCAAATCACCAATGTGGAAAATCCTTTGAGTTCTTGAAAATTCCATCTTATGATATAAAATAGGGATTTCAAAGACACAACAATATAACATTACTAGTCTTTGAAAATAGGTAAATCCCATATCGTTGAAACCAATTCACAAAATCAAAGCATGATACCAATTCCATAAAATTCATGATCACGTTTAAATTTCCAAATGTTTTTCGAAATCCATGTGTAAAGCCTTGAGTCGTACTTGCATCACGGCACGAAATAAAATACTTTATCAAAACCCTTAGTAAAATTTAAATCGGCACGTTGGCAAATTCCAATCTTAATCCCAACTCCAATGGGTTGGAATGTTTTCTATAAAAAGTTCAGAATTTTTTTGAAATAGAAAACATTTCTTAAAACATTTGGGCACGGTGTCACAGTACTCATAAATTTTGACGGAATTCAAGAGATTTTCTAAAACAGCTCACAGTCAAAATTTGATTCTCGGTTGAAGTTCAAAACTTGGAATGTACAGGTGATAATTTTCTCCAAAAACCATAAGCATTTCTTGAAGTATTGAAATCATAGTTCGGCGAGTCGATGATATTGGTCCAAGATGTTTGAAACCAAAAACTTTGAAATACCAAAATCCTAAGCCTTTCTTGAAATACCGAAATCAACGCATCGGCGAGTCATCAAACTCAGTCCCAATCTTAAGATTTTCAAAGTAATTTACATGCAAAATCTTAGAGCTTTGAAAACATCCAAACTCAAGTGTTTCCAATCTAACTCACCATTTAGCCGAATCATTCCTATACCTTAGTCACCACCAATTCAAGCCTAGAACCATCAAAATTAGCACCACCAATAACTCATCTGGTTCAGTCCGACAAAGACATTCACTATGCATCCACCGCAACATAGATTCAAGCCTAAAATATAGCATCATTCCTTCGATTCAAATATCTATAGTCCACCAAGACTCATTCAATTCAAAGATCGACAATCCACCAAAATAAAACTTGTCTAGTTTCCACCGAATATATCTCATATCTTATCCTAAATGATCATCACTTAGACTAATCATTCATCAAATCCACAATTTGAACTTCCACCATTTCACCTTGAAAAGACTATAACCACAAATGATCATGTTCACTAATTCCACCAAACCTTTTTCAAACTGAGAATATCACCTAAAATTAAAAGTTGATCATTGTCAATTAAACCTATTATTCCAATATATAAACCACAAATAATTTCATATCTCATATGACCACTCAAACTCATGACTTCCAAGATCAATCTATACATACTAAATACCTTCATGTAATGCATCAAGACTTCCAATGAGATCCTCAAATAGGAAGTTACTACTTAGCTCAAATGATCATAACTTAATCCTCAAACTCATAACTCACTCTCTATAATCCACTTCTTAAGCCTTGCTTGCAGCACTACGCTTAGATGCTACGCATGCTCTTTAGATCCTTTAGAATATACCAGGACATCATCAAATGGAGACCATCACAATTTGATCCAAATAAGGCTTAAATATCATATTCATTAAGTCCATGAATGCAGTTAAGGCATTCGTCAATCCAAATAGCATAACTAGGAACTCGTAGTGTCCATAGCGAGTCCTAGATGCAATCTTAAGAATGTCTTCCTTCTCAATCCTTAATCGATATCTTGATCTCAAGTCAATTAAAAACCAAACTTCCTTGCAGTTGGTCGAATACGTCATCAATTACATGATTCAATTGCCTATTATCAAAGCACAACTGCATCAACCATCCTTCTTTCTCACAACAAGAGTTCTACAAGCTTAACCATGCTTCCACTGCGCTACTCTGACAAAATTATCCCAGAAACACTACCTTTCCAGTTCAGTTCATAGTTCGGTTCACTCATGTCCCCTTTTGCCATTCTAGAAGCCTGCCAGGAGCCGCTCCTTGTTTAGGTCCTCTGACCTCGGCGTCCACTCCTCGCTCTCATCAAACCGGGACGTTACAGGTACACCAACTTTCGCTTGGTTCGAACCCAAACTACACATCTACTGAAGGGTCTTGTTTCAATAGGGATTAACTTATAGAGATATTATCTGCTTTGGCTTATCACATTCTTAGCCTCACGGGAAAGTACTACCTCAGGAAATCATTCATCCTAGTCCATTGCTTACGAAGCTAGTCCATTCCTATGATGACATCAAAGTCATACATAACTATCATTATCAAGTCCATTTCCACATCTCATTCCCCTAAGGTTATCTCACTCATCTCACATGCCAATATAGATAACAACATATCTTTCAGCGATGTAGATATACGAAGAGGCATATCTAGAGATTTGTTCCTACTCCTCACAATCATTTATATTTTCTCAGACACAATGGATGCGTGCCACTCACATCAAATAATGCATATACCTTCTTATCCCCCTATCAAAATCATACCTGAGATAACACTTTTGGAAGCTCTTGCTTCCTCTTGAGTGATCGCATACACCCTTCCTTGTGGTGGTGGCCTTTGTGGATTCCTTGGTGGATTTGGTTCAATAGCACTTTGTCGTACCTGTCGCACCAAGCTAACATTCGGCTGCAACCTCTTTTGTGGACAGTCTTTCTTAAAGTGTCCTAATTGCCCACATCCATTACATCTCAGTTGGCTATTACAAGGTCCTGGCCCATGTTGTCTACCACATCTCTGGCAAAAATTACCTTGGTAGGGTACTCTTCCTAGAATCGGGCCATTCCAAGCTCTTCTAAAATTTCCAAAGTTACTCTTTTTCTTAGATTCCCAGGTCGGACCTTGACCAGGATAAGGTCTCTTACCTCTTCGAACATCATTAAAGGTCATCTGCCTCTTAGGTTCTAGTTGCTCTCTTACTAACTCTTGTTCCACCAACTATGCCTTCTCATAAATCTCATCATAATCTCTTATGTTCAAAGGCACTAGTTGTTTTCTAATATCAGTCCTTAATCCCTTCAGGAATCTCTTAGCCTTTTCCTCTCGATCATCAACCAACCTAGGAGCATACCTAGACAATTCAGAAAATTTTGCCTCATACTGGTCTACCGTCAGCTCCCTTTGTTCTAACTGAACAAATTCAGTGATCTTTCTATCCTTGGCACAATCAGAGAAATGCTTCCTACTGAAAGCCCTAACAAACTCATCCCGGTTCACATCGGCACGGTGGAAAGATCGTATCCTTCGAGGCTCTCCACCAAAATTTGCATTTCCCTCCACTGGTACTCGCCAAAACTATTCTCTCAAAGCATCACTTTGCAGTCCAACAACCGGAAAATTCGTTCCATTCCATCGATCCATTGTTCCGCCTCCTCAGGACTTCCCATTCCACTAAACTTAAGTGGTTTCAACTTCAGAAATTGTTCAACCAGTCCCTGAGGGCGACGTTCCACTCCGGGTTATTGCTGCACTTGCCTTTCCATCAGATTTCCAATATTGGCCAATGCTTGCAAGATATCTTCCATTCGGGGTTCAGCCCTTGCAGCAGAGGCTTCAGCCCTCGATGGATGAGCACTTCCAGCTCGCACCATGACTTTCCTGCAATTTCCAAGCATTGCCTCAGGAATAATCTGAGACTCACTATCTCCATTCAAAGCGACTACTACTACTACTACATAAGTAACATATACATGTTACCGGTACCTAAAGGCAATTCAAAGCAAACTACTAGGGATCTACGAGTGAGTTCTCATCACCCGTTATTCAATTATTCCGTTTTATTTCCTATGGTGTGCATCATTCTATCCTCATTTCCATCTGAGGCACCTTATCACTCCAAATAAACCATAACTCTGATACCAAAACAGGCTGTGGCACCCCTTGACTGCCCCCGATCTGCTAGAGTCACCACGGTTCGCTTTTCCTTTTTCTTTCCCAAATAACAAGTCACTCGATACCATTTTTAGTTGCAGCGGGTCCATATAACCATGGGGGTTTACATCTTTTATTAACGGTCCCTTGCGCAATTTACATAACGGAAGCATATCCAACAATTCCCTTCCCTACATTCAGAAATCGATGCACACCTACTAAACATCTTATATAAGTTAAAGCCGGACACGCTTATTTACATAAAGCATACGGACATCTTTAGTCAGTACATCGAAATGCCAATGTTTCTATACTTGGCTATACTTTAAAAGATGACCGACATCTCCTCCCACAATCGTATGCTTAAGGTCCATCAACCAGTGTCGGCGTCCAAAGGTTCCCTCCTTTGCTATCCTTCTCCCCGCGGTCATATCCAACTGCTCAAATCATCTACTAATCTGAAATGTTGGTCCCCAAAAGGGGTGAGTACAACCACTCAGCAGGTAAAGAAATCCAATAACCACTCAATGCATCATACAAATCATACATGCATTGCAGACGTAACTTACCTTGCAGCCATGCGTAATACTATCATGCATCATCATGCCTTATCATCATGCATATCATATCATCATATGTCATCATCATAATCATCATCATGGCATCATTATATCATACATGTCATCATTATCATGACATCATCACATCACATATTATCATCATCATCATGCATATCATCATGCATATCATACCATGGGTGATCATCATATCACATCACATTTCATCATCATCATCATCATGCATATTATCATGCATATCATACCATGGGTGATCATCATATCACATCACATATCACCACCATCATCATGCGTATCATACCATGGGTGATCATCACATTACGTCACATAACATCATCATCATCATCATCATGCATGTCATCATGGATATCATACCATGGGTGATCATCATATCACATCACATATCATCACCATCATCGTGCATATCATCATGCATACCATACCATGGGTGATCATCATATCACATCACATATCATCACCACCATCATGCATATCATACCATGGGTGATCATCACATTACATCACATAACATCATCATCATCATCATGCATATCATCATGCATATCATACCATATCATGCCATGAGGTAATTTTCATCTTTATCTTTAAATTTGATCACCACATCACCCTTCCTCGATTCATCAATTTCATCTCATATTTTACACTCGCATCTCATGCGAGAAAAACCTCCGGGCATGTATCCAAGATACAACCGGGCATCCGGCCCCCCCACATTCCGGGCATCTCGCATCCCAACTAGCATCACGAGGAAGCTCCGGGCATGTATCCAAGATACTGATATTGCTAGTATAAGTACCTAGAGGGGGGTGAATAGGTATACAAAGATTTTTCTCGATAATTTCTGTATACTTGCGCAATACTTAGACAATTGAAAGATTTGCGAAGAGTAATAATCAACGTAAGACTGAGTAAGGAAAGAGAGAATTAAACACGCGGTTTATAGTGGTTCGGCTTGATCCAAGCCTACGTCCACTCTTCTGCACTGACAGCCAATTCGGCTGGATTTCACTATGAACAAAGAGATGTTACAGTGTTGATCTTCCTTGACTTCTTGGTGTAGATGATCTACCACACTCGCTCAAGGTATCACCAAATACAAACACTCTCTCGTGTATACAATTTCGCTCGATCGTATCGACTAATAATCAAGGTTCTTCGACTACGGAATTTTTCTATCGATCACACACTTAAAACAACTAGAACGTCTTCTTTTATACTCCTTTATGCCATCATAGCCGTTGGCACTTACCAAAGGAATTCCTCCAATCTACCCGTTGGACGGAATCAATCAAGAAGATCATCCGAGCTATTTAAGGAATCGATGATAGCCCATCAATCTGTTCGCCCATACAATCAGGATCTTGGTTTCCAAGAATAGAACATTCCAAGAATATTTCGTCGACCATCGGATCTTCAATCGATCTTAGATAAGAATTAAAGAATCCGAAATGATTATCCAACCAAAGAATCTTTTCCAGAGGATAGGATCGAATCCTCAACCATATACTTCGGCTTTGGATTTCCTTCGTTATTGGATTAGAAAGACTGTCAGTGAGAATAGACTTAAGTCTTGAGTCTTGAGTCTTAAGTCTTGAGTCTTGAGTCTTGAGTCTTGAGTCTTGAGTCTTGAGTCTCGAGAATACAAAGTCTTCGGACTTTAAACCGTCGGTCTCCGAACATCCAGACTTAGATCGAAAGAAACGTTTTGTCGCTTCAAAATATTCTGGAAAGATTTCTCCAACAATCTCCCCTTTTTTATGGTGACAAAACTTTCTTGTAGATTTGAACAACTTGACCCGCAAAAGCATTTCTCAAGCAATATGGCTAACTCATAAAGATTAATAAAACAACCAGACTCGCATCCACAGAAAATTGGTTAGTCTTTCATGAGTAACACCATATAACAACACTTGAAATAAATGCAACCAGTCAAGCATCAGAATCCACAGCCAATTCAGTCAAATTCACACCCAAGTTCAAGTTCTCAAGTTATACTCAAAAATAAACATAACCACTAAAAAGTTTTAAAGTTGTTGGTTCAAATTGGTTCTCCCCCTTTTTGTCATCATTAAAAAGGGTGAGAAAGGAGTCATGTCGCTTGGGAATGCGCACGATCCGGAAATCCCCAATGGACCGGACTACTCCTTCGAGCTTCTTCAGGTCTTCCCTCAGTTGAGCTACCTCTTCTCCCTTAGCATTGGCTTGAAGTTGCAGAGCGAGGTCTTTGAATTTATCCTCCAGAGATCGAAGATGCTTGTCCAAAGCATTCTTCATGGCCTGGATTTCACGATCCCGAGCATATATCTGTCCACGCATTTCCGAAGAATATCCATGATACGACGAAAATCTGCAGAATCGTCCGTCCGTGTACTAGCATTGGCTTTCTCGGATGGTGTGTATGCAGACGATGGCGCTTCTGTAAAGTCTTGCAGATTTGTATCATGACCTTCTTCAGGCAATTGAGAGACCTGAACTTCTTCTGGGTCTTCTGGAGATTGTCTTAGATCTTCACTGTCACCAGCATGAGGTGTGGACCTCTCTTGCTCGCCAACTCCCCCTGTCTCTAAGACATCGAAAGGGGAAGAGTGATGATCATGCTCTTGATTTCCCTTCTCTCCAAACTCATCAGCAGACTTTTCTTTTTCTCATTCTCCTTCTTCTTCAGCTTCTTTCTCCTTCTCTCTCTGCTCTTCTTCTTCTCTGTTCTTCTGAAGTTCTGACGGTTGAGACACAGAACGTCTGGTTCTTGTCAGTGCTTGGATAGTGGGATCTTCATCCTCTTCATCTTCATCTTCATCCTCCAGGATGAGAGTTCTTTTCTTCTTTTTCGATGGGGCACCAATGGCCGCCTTTCCCTTTCTCTTTTGCGGATCGGAACCGGAGATTTCACTCTGAATTTCTCCATTGCCTTTGAGAGTTCTTGCAGACGCATCTTTGTTAACATCTTCAATCCTACCACCATCTTATCACACGGTCGAACACAAAATGATTGTGGCGGTTCAATATGCATGTGTCGAAGATCTTGGTCACTGCACCGGGATAAGGCAATTGTCCTTTGTTTTTCGACATTGCTCTGTACATATGGAAGAGAATAGTGTGCGGTAGAGAAAACTTCCTTCCCGAGTTGATCGCGTACATCAACTTTGCTTCGAAAGAGACACGAAGTCTTTGACGTAGACTTTGGTCCGAGACAGTTGATCACAATCTTATGAAGCACAATGTTGATGGCCTTCATCCTTGAGTAGGTAATTTTCTTTCTGCGTCCATATCTTTGACAAGATCCGAGTAGTACGAGCAGGTGAGACTTTGATTGGTAAATATCGTCCTCGTTCAACTCCAACTATGTCCGCCAACATATTCACATCTACCACGTAGACTTGGTCTCGAACACTGAATGAAATTCTATTCGCATCCAAAAAGCTAAGATTTGAATAGAAATAAGCGGTCAGTTGAGCATACCCGTCCGTAGAGTCAGAGCAAAAGGTCTCAAGTTGAAGCAAATTCAACTTTTCTCTTAAGTTCATTTTGATGGCGTCCAAGAAGTCAAAATCAACACTTCTAGGGTTTATCACCCCTCTTTTCAACAGCCTGAAATACACTTTTTCCCGATCCTTGGATTTAAACAAATTCATCCGATTTCCTTTCACCTTTGCTGCCACACCCATTTTAGGTTGAAATTCAAGGAACATTCTGTCATCATCGTTCCCTTCAATCGATTTTGTCCGGCAAACGAGGGTCCTTGGGAATGTTTGCAAGAGCCTCCTCTCGCCCTTCCTTTAGGAGTAACTCCCAATTCTTCCATTTTCCGCAGAAAAAGATACTCATTCCCATAATTTTTGTCCTTAAGGAAGTCATCTATATATTTTAATGAAGAACCGGAGCTTTTCAACGCACGATAAAGCTTATAGATAAATGAGGGTCTTTGGACTCTTACCGGGTCGGCTTCCTCGATTATCTCTTCTTCCAGATATTGACTTGCACCTTGTGGGGCGGGAGGTGTTGAATGACGTGGAGGAGAGCGAATCGGACTTTGTCGCCGACTTGATAAGTCTTCTTCCTCGCAAGATCGAAGTGAATCGGTCCCTTCTCCATTCTTTGTGGTCCCCCGCTTGCGATTCTTGATGATTTCCTCGAAGACGACATCTTTCTTTGTCAATTGGAAGATTCCTTCACTTGCTTTTCCCAAGAAAATGACCACTTTCTCGACGACGAACAAGAAGTAGAAAAACAAAAGATCGGGAAGAGAGAGCCTTTTAGGGTTTTGAAGATTGGGCGAAGAGAAACTGTATATATATAACTCAGTTTTTGAAAAAGGGAAGTTCAATCGGTACAAGGAAAGTGTACGAACACTTCTTTTCAAAATCAATAACTCCTAAAATTAATCCCTTTTAAAAAGACAAGATTTCGAATTTCACACGGATTATAATCGAAAGATCGTACCTTTTCAAATTTAGATAAAATAACTAAACAAGAATTCGTACCTTTTAGATAAAATAGCAACTTACAGTCTTTAGCCATGAATGTTTGAGTCTCATGATTTAAAGTCTGAGAGATTAGAGTCTTAGAGTTGGTGAGTCTCTAGACTTTAACTTCTTCAAGCTTCAAAATGTTGAGTCTTGAACGGATAGAGTCGAATTGATTTTTCTCCAAAGGCTTTGTGAGATTTCTCCATTTTGAATATGATCTCTAATGAAGTGATGTCGAATCTCAATATGCTTTGCTCTTGAATGAAGGATTGGATTTTTGGTGAGATTGATCGCGCTGGTGTTGTCACATCTCGATTTTCGTGCATGAGTCTTCAATGCCAAAGTCTTGTAGCTGTTGTTTTATCAATAGAATTTGCGAACAGCAGACTTCCAAGAGCTACATACTATGCTTCGTCGTTGAGAGAGCTACAAGTGCTTTGCTTCCTTGAAAACCAAGACACTGTCCCCGTTTCCAAGCAGTTGACAAGTTCCGAAGTGCTCTTTCTATCGACTCGCAACCGGCCAGATCTCGCATCCGAGTATCCTAGAAGATTAAAGTCTCCCCTCTTTGGATACCAAAGACCGATGCTTGAAGATGAAGCAACGTATTTGATAATACGTTTCACGGCAATGAGATGTGATTCTCTAGGATCTGATTGAAACCTAGCACAGATGCAAACACTCAACAAAATATCAGGTCTAGAAGCAGTAAGATAAAGAAGTGAACCGATCATGCTTCTATACAGCTTTTGATCAACTTTCTTCCCTTTTTCATCTTTATCTATCTTCAAGGAACTTGACATTGGTATGTCAGTCTTCTTGCAATTTTCCAATCCAAATCTTTTGACAAGATCATTAGCATATTTTTCTTGGAAGATAAAAGTTCATTCCTTCAATTGTTTTATTTGAAGGCCAAGAAAGAATGTTAATTCTCCCATCATACTCATTTCAAACTCATCCTGCATAAACTTAGAAAATTTCTTGCAAAGACTTTCATTAGAGGATCCAAAAATAATGTCATCAACATATATTTGAACGAGTAAAAAGCTTCTGTTTTCCTTTTTGATAAATAAAGTAGTATCTACTTTACCTTTGACAAATCCGTTCTGTTATAAGAACTTACTTAGTCTGTCGTACCAAGCTCGAGGTGCTTGCTTTAGACCATACGAGCCTTTTCAGCCCAAAACCGAGTCCGGCTTCTTTGGGTCTTCAAATCCAGGCGGTTGTTCCACATATACTTCCTCTTGGATAAACCCATTTAGGAAAGCACTTTTGACGTCCATTTGGAATAACCTGAAATTTTTGTAACAAGCAAACGCAAGTAATAGACGAATAGCTTCTAACCTTGCTACAGGAGCGTAAGTCTCATCATAGTCTATTCCTTCTTCTTGCGTGTATCCCTTGGCCACGAGTCTTGCTTTATTCCGTACGACTTTTCCCTTTTCATTCATCTTGTTTCTGAACACCCATTTGGCTCCAATAACAGTTTTACCTTTTGGTTTAGACGTCAAATCCCAGACATCGTTAATGTTGAACTGTCTGAGCTCTTCTTGCATAGCTTCGATCCAGCTTTCATCGATAACGCTTCTTCTATGCTTTTGGGTTCAATTTCAGAGATGAGAGCAACAAAGACGAGACTCTTCACGTCTTTTGGATCTGGTGCGAATTCCTTCATTAATTTCGCCGATAATGAGATCTTTAGGATGACTGGACTTGTGTTTCCAGTTGCTAGTTGATTTTTCTGGTTGATGATCTCTTTCTTTATTTGAATCTTCATGAACATCTTGACGCTGGTCTTCCAGAGTCTGAGATACTTTTTGAGTTGTAAGCTTTGGAAGGTCTGGAGCAGGTTCAGACTCTTCATTTTGAGTCTGGCTGGATTCATCTTGCGTTGAGTCTTGGAATTTGACATTCATTGACTCCTCCACAGACTGGCTCTTCTTATTGAAGACTCGTAGGCTTTGCTTGATGTAGAATATCCAAGGAAGATGCCTTCATCCGATCTTTCTTCAAACTTACCAACTCGATCTTTTGCATTTTTCAATATAAAGCATTTGCAACCAAACACATGAAAGTATGAAACAATAGGCTTCTTACCTTTGAATAATTCATAAGGGGTTTTCTCAAGAATAGGTCTTAGGAAGACTCTATTGATGATATAGCATGCTGTTGAAACAGCTTCAGCCCAAAATCGTGAAGAAATTTTGCTTTCAATTAAAAGTGTTCTAGCCATTTCTTGAAGAGATCTATTCTTTCTTTCCACAACTCCATTTTGCTGAGGAGTGTATGAAGAAGAGAATACATGATTAAAACCAGATTCATCACACAATTTTGTGAAATCTTGATTTTCAAATTCACCTCCATGATCTGTTCTTATACTTGAGATAACATATCCTTTTTCGTTTTGAACCTTTTTAGCAAATTTTTCAAAATACGAAAAGGTTTCGACTTACTTGCAAGGAAATATACCCAAGTAAAGCGAGAGAAATCATCCACAATTACTAGGCAATATTTCTTACCTCCAATACTCGAGTTCTGGTTGGTCCGAAGAGATCCATATGCGAGAATCGTAGTACATGATTAGTAGAGACATGATTTATTGGCTTAAATGAATTTCTTACCTGTTTTCCCAAAATACAGGGTGTGCATGGATCGGACTTTTGATATGGTAATTTGGGTAGACCTCAAACAAGCTGTTTTGATGAGATTTTGGCTAATTGCTTCATATTGACATGGCCAAGCTTTCTGTGCCATAAGCTTGCTTCATCTTGGATTGAAATTAGACATTGTGATTCATTCATCTTCATGTCTAAGAGATAGATGTTTCCATGTCTTCGACCCATGAAAGACTCAGTAGAGTCTTTACTAATTCCATAGCAAATTCCTTCTTGAAAGGAGATCTTGAAACCAAGAGTATCACACAATTGGCTAATGCTGAGAAGGTTATAGTTGAGTCCTTCTACTAGAGAAACATTGCTTATTGTGAGATTTCCAATTTTCACAGTTCCAAATCCCACGATGCTTCCTTTACCGTTTCCTCCAAATGAAACATTTCCACCGTTTACTTGAACAAGCTTTACGAAGCACTTTGAGTCTCCTGTCATGTGTCTTGAACATCCGCTGTCAAGATACCATTTTATCTTTTTCTTGACGGAGACTGCATTTAAAAAAGAATCTCAAGTTTTCTTTGGTACCCAAATTTTCTTGGGTCCTTTGGTGTTAGTAGGATAAGCATTATTAGGCCAAACTTTCTTAACAGGTTTCCAAACCATAGGACATTCTTTTTCAAAGTGATCCTTCTTGTTACACTTTGAACACCTTAGAGCATTTCGACCAACAGACTTTACAAAAACTTTCTTGAAATGATTTTTGTAAGCCTCTCTCGACGGTCTTTTCTTAATTCTTTCTTTAACTTTAGGAAAATCAATCAATGGAAGCTGTCATGCCTAAACCAGACTTATTGAAGTAAGGTCTTTGAACTGAAAGAACTTTTTCAAGCTTTTCGGATCCTATCGAAAACTTCTTTGAAATATTTGATAAGTCCGTTTTTAAGAAAACATTTTCTTTCAAAAGATCATCTTCTTTTTCTTTAAGAACAGAAACATTTTGGTCTAGACTTTTAACTCTTTCTTCTAAAATGACTTCCTTTTGTTTTAAAGCTGAGTTTTCCTTTTTAAGTTTGGAAATCCTTTTGAGAGAAGTCTTAAGACTAAAACACAGTTCATCAATATATTTAGAGACTTTGACAGGAATTTTAAAATCACTTACCTCAAATTCACTGTCTGAGTCTGATCCATAATCTGAGTCTGAGTCTGAATGTGCCATCAAACATATGTTGGCATATTCATTATCACTCTCTTCACATTCTGTATCACTCTAGGTTTCGGCTTTGAGAGCCTTTCGAAACTTCTCAGCTTTTCCTCTTTTCTTTTCGAAGAGGACGGTTGGGTCCGATGTGTCCCTTCTTCTTACATTCGAAGCAAACTACATCTTTGTTTGGTTCCTCATCATCAACAGACTTGGTCCGCTGTCTCTGAAAACTTTGTTTCTTTGGGTTGAACCTTCGCCTTTTCTATTCAGTTTTCTGAATCTTCTTATCATGAGGGCGAGCTCCTCATCATCCATATCATCTTGAGAATCTGCATCATCGAGTCATCATTTGATTTTAGTGCAATAGATTTCTTACCTCTTGGATCTTCGTCCTCATTAATTCGTTCCACTTCATAAGACTGAAGAGTTCCAATCAGCTCGTCGACAGATAGAGGCATAATTCTTTGTGTCTCTCTTATTGAAGTCTTTATATGATTCCAATCTTTGGAGAGTCCACGCAGAAGCTTGTTCACCTTCATGGGATCAGAAATTTTTTGTCCTTGGTTCTCAAGACCATTGACAATATCTCGTAAAACGACTAAACATGTCAGTTACAGATTCTCCTGGTTTCATTTTGAAGGCTTCATATTGACCGAGGAGAATATTGATTCTAGTCTCCTTCACTCGATCTGTTCCTTCATAGGTGATATGTAATCTATCCCATACTTCTTTTGCTGTAACACAAGAAGATATTCTATTATATTCAGTTGGAGACAAGGCACAATATAAAGAGTAAATTGCTTTTGCATCGAGTGCTTGTCTCTTGTTTATTTCTTCCCGAGGCATTCCGCGGCTTCAACAGTTTCTTTCCCTCTTTCGTAACTCCGATGCAGCAACGGGAGTGATTCCTCTTTCCACAACATCCCATTCCAGAGGATCCTTGGATCGTAGGGAAAGCTTTCATCTTGTTCTTCCAGATGTTGTAATCATTTCCGTCAAAGTAGGGTGGTCTGGTATTGCTTTGCCCTTCCATCAGCCCGGTGCTAGCATACTAGCCATGGATCTTTTACTCTGAAGTAAAACACTTCAAACAAAGTAAGAACACAGGCTCTGATACCAATTGATATTGCTAGTATAAGTACCTAGAGGGGGGTGAATAGGTATACAAAGATTTTTCTCGATAATTTCTGTATACTTGCGCAATACTTAGACAATTGAAAGATTTGCGAAGAGTAATAATCAACGTAAGACTGAGTAAGGAAAGAGAGAATTAAACACGCGGTTTATAGTGGTTCGGCTTGATCCAAGCCTACGTCCACTCTTTCGCACCGACAGCCAATTCGGCTGGATTTCACTATGAACAAAGAGATGTTACGGTGTTGATCTTCCTTGACTTCTTGGTGTAGATGATCTACCACACTCGCTCAAGGTATCACCAAATACAAACACTCTCGTGTATACAATTTCGCTCGGATCGTATCGACTAATAATCAAGGTTCTTCGACTACGGAATTTTTCTATCGATCACACACTTAAAACAACTAGAACGTCTTCTTTTTATACTCCTTTATGCCATCATAGCCGTTGGCACTTACCAAAGGAATTCCTCCAATCTACCCGTTGGACGGAATCAATCAAGAAGATCATCCGAGCTATTTAAGGAATCGATGATAGCCCATCAATCTGTTCGCCCATACAATCAGGATCTTGGTTTCCAAGAATAGAACATTCCAAGAATATTTCGTCGACCATCGGATCTTCAATCGATCTTAGATAAGAATTAAAGAATCCGAAATGATTATCCAACCAAAGAATCTTTTCCAGAGGATAGGATCGAATCCTCAACCATATACTTCGGCTTTGGATTTCCTTCGTTATTGGATTAGAAAGACTGTCAATGAGAATAGACTTAAGTCTTGAGTCTTGAGTCTTAAGTCTTGAGTCTTGAGTCTTGAGTCTTGAGTCTCGAGAATACAAAGTCTTCAGACTTTAAACTGTCGGTTTCTGAACATCCAAACTTAGACTAAAAGAAACTTTTTGTCAGTTTCAAAATATTCTGGAAAGATTTCTCCAACAGATACAACCGGACTTCCGGCCTTTACCCTTCTAGTCGGGCATCTCGCACCCAAATCCTGGCATCGCGAGGCATTCCCTTCGGGCAGAAACCTCCGACAGGGCTTCCGGAATTATGTACCGACATACCACCAGGCCTCCCCTGGAATTACGTACCGTATACCACCGGGCATCCCGACACTCCCGGGGAATCTCTGGAATTATGCCACTCGGCCACCAGACATCATCCTCCACCACAACCTCATTCTCATCCACATTTATCCTTTTATCTCAATTTAACATGGCAATTGGCATGGCATCAAACATATCACACTTGCATTTCAATTCACATGTCATGCACAAGTCATAGCTTAATCACATAAGCATTTCAATTCACATGTCATGTACAAAGACCTCATCACACAAGTGCCACACAAATGGAATTGAATCCATGGCCAAATAAAAATCTATTTTATTTTATTATTTCATTATTTTATTATTATTTTATTATTTTATTATATTTATTTATTTTCATAAATAAATATTTAATATTTATGATTTTCCCAAAATCATAATATTCAATAATCATTTATAAGATCACAATTTTATATAAAATTCGTGGCCAAATTGAATTTCTTATAATTTCACAATTTCCTCCAAAAACATCCTAAAATTCTCCGATTTAAACCCACTGCACAGTTTCCGAATAAATTCAATTAAAATATCCATTCGGTCTCCAAAAATTACGAAACTTTACAGGGTGATAGCCAACACATTTTCACACCTTTTTCATTAGAACTTTAAGCCAAATTCCTTTTAGATTAATTTCCATAGCCCTACGAAGCTTCTGGAATCACTACCGCGACGTCCAGAACACACTCCTCCATATTTCTTATATTTCACCCATCAAATCTCTTTCGTTCCTTCTGAAATTTAAGTATGTTATGTAAAAATGTTTCCTTTACAATGTTCATGAAGGGATCTAGGTCAAATAACCAGATTATGGTCACCATTTTAACCCATGAAGTCTCGGGTGTCTCGGTACACCTCGCCAGAATCAACCATCTCCAAGATCTAACCGATTCACCAAGTTATACTTGTTCTTTTTGCCTAATATTCGAGTATGTTTTAGCTTAAGGTGTTTCCTAAAACTTTCAAGAAGACAACAAAGTGAGATCTCCAACAGAAATCAACATGCAAACAAGAAATCGACAAGAGGTCAGTGAAAATTTCGTAGATCTAAGTCTCCGTATAATAGAACTTTTGACCCCTCAAATCTCCATCGTTTTCTACGAATTTTTATTATGTCATAGTACAAGACATTAGCTTCAACTTTCATGAAGACACCGAAGCCAAAATCGCACTCCAAATACGCATGCAATCTCGACTAAGATACTGACTACCACAAACCGAACGAAAACAGTCACATAGCTTGAACACATCCAACCCTTACCTCGGTTTTTCGCCCAAATCACACCTAAAACCGAACATGCAACCAACAAAACAGACATGCAAGAGAAGTTAAGGACCCCACTTGCCTCCAAGATGAACAAACAGCGATGAACAGCGGCATATGGCGGTCGGACTAGGCGGACGTACGGCGGACGGGCGGCGGCAACTCTCGGCTCCACCTCCTCTCTCTCGATCCCTCCTCTCTCTTTCTCTCGAAATCTCTCTCTCCCTCTCACTTCTCTCGGCCGAATGGAGCTAGAGGAACCGGCACTCCTCTTCTCTCTCTCTTTTTATATCCCATCATTTGCAATGATTGATCCACCTAATGACCAACCAATGCATGCTCTTCCTTTGGCCACTTGTAGTTTTTGTTTTTGAATTAATTGGGCTTGGGCTTAGGCCCAACCGGCCACTCCCTTTTGGGCTGGTCGAATTCTCTCCTCTTGGGCTCTAATGGGCCGACAAGCTTGGCCCACCAAGCTCTAGGCCAATGGGTCCAAGGCCCATTCCAAAAATAACCCTTTTTCCCTTTTTTTTTTTTGAATTACTTTCTATAAATATTTTTAAATTTCTATTTTCATCTTGGCCAAAGTCTTGGGACATTTTGTTCATTGAAATTTAATTTATAAATCTTATGGCCAAGCATAGATTATTAATCTATTAAATTTAAATTTCCACAATCACAAGCACAAATCATCAAATTTAAAAGATTAATGGCTAAAACATAAGCCATAGAAATTCTACCACCTAATTAACACATCTTATGGCTTGGCTTTGAATTTCTGGGATGCCACACTTCTCCTGCAGTGATGTGCAAACTTAAAGATCTAGTGATGATAATGGCAAGGCAGCCACCAAGCTACGTATACATAATAGAGGCAAATGGGCTTTAAACTGCTAAGGGCGATAACTTGGCATTTATGACTCAGTTCAAAGATCCAAGAAACCAACAGACAAAATGAGAAAGGAAAAATCTGAAAAGACGAACAACGCAAAAAATCAATAGGAATAGAAATGACTCGATGGTGGCTTTTGTGAATCAAAGATGGTGATAAAAATAAAAATATCTGGGTTGGTGCTTTCTCTTCATGAGTGTCTCTTCTACGTTGCCCATAATTTCTTTGCTGGTCTATAATATGTATTCTCGGTGAACTATCTCCGTTGTCCTCTTGTGTGGCCTCGTTGTCCAATCTCTGAGCATATATAATGTGGCACTTCCTTTGCTAAAAGACATGAATAATGGTATTCCTTACTGAGCAACTACAGCCTTGCATTTCTCACTCATAACACCGGAGGCTCCAATAACTTAGTTGACTTTACTGATGACAGTCAAATACTCACCGTTGGAGCAATTAGCGAGAACCCTGTATCTGTGAATGCTGAAGAAATGTCAGCACAAGATCCTCTTGCTTTTGCCATAATGAGAACACCACCCGTACCCCTTTTTCAGGTTGAAGGATAAAAAATGTGCTCCCTTGCATATTGATTAGGTTCTACCCACCAAACTCAATTCCATCTCCCTCTTCTTCCGTAGCACTACAACCCCACCAAAACGAGAAAACCTTCAACCAGCCCTTGATTGACAATGCTCTACCGAATAGTATCATTGTTGGTAGACACCAAGAGGATCCACTGTAGGAAAGAGAACAGAGAGAAGTGAATAAGAAGGAAAGGAGGACCGCAAAGAAAAAGAAAAAGAAAAAGAAATAAAACAAAAGGATTGACTTCACTTGACCAACAAAAAGAGGGGAACTACTTTCTTTGGTAGAGTTTAATCGAAACATGCTAAATGATGGGCCAGATAAGAGATAATGTCGTCAATACACTAATAAAATGGAGTGTCTAAGCCAAAGGAGTGAAAATAGCATGACCAAAATAGCTAAAATTTCTTGCTTTTCATGTTTTGATCACGCTCAAATCCCCTTGATGGCCGGCAATACATATCGTGGCTAAAATTACTCTATCATTTGTTTGGCCAAATTCAACCAATGATTGCCCTAGTTTGGATACAAAAATATGAAGCCCTTTAATAGAAATTTTAGGTGTCAACATTTGTCATTAAAAACAACTATTGAGATGCAAAGGGCCCTAGTTTGGATACAAAAATATGAAGCCCTTTAATAGAAATTTTAGGTGTCAACATTTGTCATTAAAAACAACTATTGAGATGCAAAGGGACTAGACCATGATGGTGTCTTTTTTCATATATATATATATATATATATATATATATATCTCTGTGTGTGCGCGCGCGCGCGTGTGCGTGGGTGCGTGCGTGTGGGCGTGTGGGCGTGCGTGTGGGCGTGTGTGGGTGTTGTGTGTGTGTGTGTGTGTGTGTGTGTTAAACAGAAAATGGAATCAGATTTGGTAAATGAGAAGTAAATCTGCTTAGACCACAACTCCTATGAGGTAATTCATTGTGGAAGAGAGATGTGAGATCAAAGAGAGAAACCTACTAAAGTGAGAACTTTCCAAAGGGAAAAGATCAAAGAAATCTAGTATTAGTGATACATAGTGAGACCACTGAGAGTCTGTTTGCGTGCACACACATGAGAGAGAGAGAGAGAGAGAGAGAGAGAGAGATAGAGAGGTAGTCATGCGAAAAAGTTCCCAAATTTTATGTTGGTTTTGACCAGTTCTACCCTAGAACCAGCCTCGACAAGTTTGGTTCTTGGGTAGAACCGACCATTACAATGTATAGAAACCAAACCTATCAAAGTCAATTTCCAAATATTTTACAAAGGCACCAAACTAGTCTTGTATGAACCAACCAAGATGAGCTGGTTCCAAGGTTGAATAGGCCTAATTGCATGCCCCTAATATTTATCGCTTTCTAAGTTGGAGATTTAAGTGATTCATTCTAAAATAACACTACAAAAAAAGTCTCATAACATCATACACGGTATCAAAGGAAGATTTTTTTAGTTCAAATTATTTAAAATCCCTTATTTGTCTTTTTTATTATATGTTTCCACTCTTAGCCTAAGGGTGAGGGCATTGTGGGCCCTCGCCTATCCAAGCGAGAGAATGAAGCCTTTGCCTATTGCCAGCAAGAATCAATAACTGTTGCTAGGGCCCAAGTTATCTCGTTGGCTGAAAATCCTACGAAGGAAAAAAGAAAAAAGAAATTTCATAAAACTTATTAAAATATTACAAAAATCATCATCACTACTTTTGGTATAACCTGAAATATAAAAAATGGGAAGAAATAATTGTGAAATTTCTATGTATTTTAATGTGTGTAGATGAAGAGAATAAGATAGGCTTTATAAAATGACTATCTAAAATAAATTAATAATCAAGGATATGCATAATCAAAATGAAATATAAGCGCAATCTTGAGAGATGAGGATAGTCAAAAGAAATATCCTAATTAACCCTAACAATATGTTAGATTAAAATGTGCACATCAAATCCAAAAAAGTGAAAGGCACACACCTGCAGAATTTCAACAGTTGAAGCATGGACAATTTAGTAAAACAATTGGAGCACGCCTATTGTTATGTGTGCGAGGGTCGACAGGTCTTCATGCAATGTGGGTTCCATGTATTTATTTATTTAATACAAGATGCATTAAAAGGAGAAATTGACTTTGAAGACCCAGTTCCACTTTTACTCTTGGTTTTATAAAATTGAAAATTCACAACCAGGAATTAATGTTAGTCCCTCATTAAACATATATAATGCAATTCATCCTTTGCAGGGTATTCATCATGAAAATTACTTATTTTGGGACTGGAAGCATTTCCTACAATATGAATATTGGACCTTTTGTTCAATAGCAGCACATGGACAATTGTAGCTATATCTCTTTGGTTCTCAAAATTCTAAAACTCTTGGAAAGAATAAAACTTATCTTGGAGAATAGATTTTCAAGAATATGAACCCATCAAAAAATCATATTAGTAAATCACATTTATTTAAGAGTTTAAATCAATAAATTATAAGTCTAGTAAAGTTAATACCTACAATATGAATATTGGACCTTTTGTTCAATAGCAGCACATGGACAATTGTAGCTATATCTCTTTGGTTCTCAAAATTCTAAAACTCTTGGAAAGAATAAAAGTTATCTTGGAGAGTAGATTTTCAAGAATATGAACCCATCAAAAAACCATATTCGTAAATCACATTTATTTAAGAGTTTAAATCAATAAATTATAAGTCTAGTAAATTTATTAACTGCTCAATCCCTCTTCTCTGTTCAAAAAAAAAAAAATCCCTCTTCAATTACCCGATAGGGAATTTTTCTCTATGGTACGCTCACACTTGTACATTAATGAATACCCAACATGGATGATAACAACCCAACAATAATCTTCCTGATGCTAAAGATATATAGATAGTGAAAATGGCACTTTACCAAACACTCAACACAAACCCATTATTTCATAAAGAAAAATAGCGCGCACACCACTTGTGTAAAGAAAAAATTTACACGAACTGTCTATTTGCCCTAATTTAGTCATGAAATCATATCAATGGTGTACAAAACTACATGTGTAAAACTTTCTTACGTTACTATATGCTATGTTCACTCTTTCATAAATTGACATTTGTATCTATAAGATTCCTTTTTTTTTTTTATAAAGTACATCACTTCGTTGATGGAAGCATGTCATATAATACAACAGTCACTAAGACACAACATCACTATGCTAGTCTTACTCAAAAGTAAGAAAAATATTGGCCGCACAAGTTGTGCTAACGTCACAAAGTAGATGCTCATCTATTAAGCAACGTGTCCATGAATGGCCCATTTGTCAGATTTTTCTCTCCTTGTCTCTCTCCTCTTGCAGACTCACACCTCCATTTCTCTTCTCCTTTGCCGTTTCTCCCTTCTTTTTTATTTTCTTTGTTTCACTTTCTTTTCCTTCCACAACTTGTGCAGTTAATATTTTGTCACACAAATGGCCTCATATGCCCTTAATTTATTCTTAATATCCGATCAATGGTGTACAAAACTATATGCGTAGAACTTCTTTTCACATTACTAGTGTATGCTATGGGCACTCTTTCATAAATTAACATTTGTATCTATAAGATTCCCTTTTTTGGAAATTACGTCTGATGGAAGCATATCGTATAAAACAACAGCACAAGCAGCGCAACACCACTGCCCTAGTCCTACTTAAAACCAGGGGCGCGAAAACTAAGCTTCATATGCTCATATCCATAAATGAGACTAGAACTTGCTTTTCAATGTGAGCTCATGCTGAATCAACTTCGAGAAAACATCCATGGCGTCGCGAGTAAGCCCCAGGGACACAACCAAGTCGTCGCTCTCCCTGCTCCGGGAAGCGACCAAGATGACGTTGTCGGGGACCCTCGCCGGCGCCACCTGTAACGGCCTACCGAACCCGAAATCCATCATGTAGAAAGGGAGCCGGCTCCACTTGCTGATGCAGCAAGCGTTGCCCCCGCAGTCGACCAGGACCTTGTTCAGCTCGACGTGGTCGATGGCCGATTTTATGTAACTCTCGGTGACAGATGCCAGCGCCTCGTGCACGGTCCGAACAGCGAACGAGAAGGGATTGCGGGTCAATTCGCCGGCACTGCACTCAGCGCAGGACCAAGCGATGCCGTTCCCGAAGTAGCTACTCGGCAGCGGGGGGTCGAACTTGGGGCGGCCGTCGACTGCAGTGAGAAGCTTTGTCATCTCGTGAGGACCGATTCCGAGAGCTTTGGTTCGCGAGATCCACGCGAGCGCCGATATGACTTCGAAGGTCGTCGGGACTACGGAAGAGCCATTCTGGGTTGCGATTCTTGCCGCTTTCTTGAGCTGAATGAGAGCGTGTGGCTTGAAGCAGAACGATCTGTAAACGAGGGGCTTGGTTTGGGGGTCAACCACGAGTCCAGGCAGCCGGTCTCTCGGAGCATACTCGTGGTGGGGGAGATCGACGTGCGGAGGTTGCCTCGGGCGCAACACCGATCGATCAAGAAAGGGAAGAACTGATGGCGGCTTGGCTCGAGCCAGGTCGTTCCAGCAAGCTATGAAGTCCGTGAGGGCTTTCCCGTCGACAAGGACGTGATTCATGACGATGCCGACGACGATCCCTCCGCACTTGAACGTCGTCACCTGGATTTCATGATAAACTGTAAGTGGATATCTACTTATGTGTCGGATCTAGTGAAACCCACCATTTTCAATAGCATTTACCTGCACCGTCAGCAAAGGTACTTCTAATATGGTCGGGGCTCCGTCGCTGTGCTTCACGAGTTTTCGCAGCATGGCCGGATTGATGGTGCTGATATCGCCCAGCGCTGCGATATCATCCTCCGACGTTGCTTCGATGAACGGGACACCTTCTCCAGTGCATCTCACCACCATCCTCCCGTCGCTCCCCACGACAAGTCTGCCCGCAAACGGATAGAACTCGACCAATGCCTTGGCCAGCGACTCTCTGATTGTCTCGATCGCGGCGGGACGCCTTCCCCTCCCTTCGCCCTCGAAGGTGAACACGATCTCAATCACGTACGGGAAGGTCTGGTCGAGGTTCGAGAGAGCGTAGAGCCCGCCAAAAGTTTCCCTCGCCGGAGAAACACGAACAGCATTCACGATCTTCACGTCGAGCTTTTGCGTAGCTCCGGCGTTTCTCGGCTTCTCATTTCCTGCTTCTTTGAACAGAATAAACGAAGCTGTATTTATTTATCCGCAGGCTTTGAGCGATACCATGGTAAATGTACGACTTGCTAGTTGCTACAAACAACTTTGACGAATTCGATTTCTACATTTCTCAAGCTATGGAATTGATCAGTCGTATGCGAAATTGACCAGCCATATTTGTTTATATTGGTTGCATGAAAAATTACATGATTTTGTCAATTAAATATACATATATTATATATATTTGAATAAATGCAGATTGAAATCAAAATGCCCATACTACGTACCGTTCTTGCTTTCATCCTCAAATGACTCAAACGTCCCACTGAGAATTGCGGAAACCATCCTGTGGATAACAATTATGAAACATTAAGAAAATTAACTGATTAATCAATAGAAAATATTTTTATTATTATTAATAACAACCTATACATATAGATAATTATTAATGATGAAAATAATTTCATTACATTAATTTTGCTAAGCAATACAGGTGGTCATTTAAAAAAAGTATCTTTTAAAAGTGTTGCTTTTCTGCGAGTATTCGTAGATTTTGCAATCAAGTTGACTAACTTTGATTTTTATTATCGGCACTGAACTTTTATTTCTTCACAATTGATGGCACTTCAACTGGGATCAAACCCGATTTCCGGTCGAATTTAACTCGACAGAGACTCGACCAACTTTCTCGCTTATAACTATCCCTATAGATGTAATAATAAACTCACATTGATATTTTAATATATTAAAAAAAAAAAGCCTCTAGTTAAAATTCATCAAACTTGAATGCATATTTAATGTGCAAGGAAAAAAAAAAAAAAAGGCACATACCTGAGCAATTTCAACAGTTGAATCTTCGAATGTTGAGTGACAGCAATTGGAGCAAGTCTGTATTTATATGTGCGAGGTTTGACCGGTCTTCATGGCCAAGCCCTGGGTCAACTCAGCTGTGTGGGTTCCATGCATTAATAATTTCAGTACAATATGCATTCCAAAGAGAAATTGACTTTGAAGACTCGATTCCACTTTACCTCCTACTGGTTTTATAAAATTGAAACAGTTTTGTTGGTATAACAGTTTTGAAGACTATTATATTAATATTAGTTTATTATGAGTCATGAATTCTCGAATGAGTGAGTTTCACAATAATTTATAATTAAAATAGACTTCTTTTCTCACAGTAAATTAAAAACTTTCACCAAATTATTTCTCAAATCAGAAAAGGAAATGCTTAAATGAGTATCCTTAACCTATTGTGGGAATAATATTATATTTTTGTCATAAAAAATAAGTAACAAACAATTAGATATCATTATAGAGTCCACTCCTTAAAAAATTTACGACTCATAACATTATTATAACAATAGATTAAAAACTATTAAGCTAACAAAGCTTAACTGAAAATTCACGAACAAAATGAGAAATGAAATAGTTTCTAATATTTTACGGGCACGACAAGGAACTTCTTTTTAATCCATTATTGAATGTATAATAGATGGTTCACGCCTTCCCCGGTACTTATTTTGCAATTCTTTTTTTAAAGTGCTCTATATTGCTAAAGCCAAAATAAATGGAAAAGTACCCAAAAAGAAGTAATTAACTAATAGAAAGGGAAGCGAAATTCTCTTTGTTTAACCTTGAAGGAAGCGAATGACACACCTCGTATTTGAAAAACCTTAATTGGTTTTCCACAATCTTGGTGCTCCAATGGGCCAGAGAATCTGCGTATTACCATCGTGACGAGGTAGAGGTTTTCGTTTGGTACCGTTGAAGCCAGCTTTGACGCACCATGCAATCCTTCTCCTAGGGTCCATTGATTACAAAATACAAATGTCCAACCAAGGTTTTTCAATTAGTTGTATGACAAGACATTATAAATGTCATAATTTTTGTACGGCGCTTATTTGAATACTATAACTTCCTTTTCGAATATTTAAATGTCATAATTTTAAAAAATATTTTACTTGAGTGTTAAAACTTTCAATTAATTGCTTGAGTGCTATAAATTTATAAAAACATTCACCTAGGTATCAAAAATCCAACATGACAAAGCCATTGTGCTAAATGTTTATAAAAAGTTACAATACTCAAATGATTTATGGAAAAATTATATGGTACTCAACTTATTGGAAAAAAAAAATTAAAAAAAAATTATGGCATTTATAGTGTCTTTTTCCTGTTGTCAAGCCAATTCCTTTAAGAAAACATCAAATTTAACTAGAGTTCTAATTTCAACTCAAACTTTTATCTATATTATTAAAAAAAAAAACATTAACTTTAACTTTAACTTGCATACCAATTCTGACTTGAATTTTTTGTTATCTCATAAAAGAAATCAAGTTTCAGACAAAATCTAAATATGTCCCCATCGTTTCCATCCAATAATTCCACATGTATTCAATGGAGACTTTTTTTTTTTTTTTTGAACAAAGTATTCCATGGAGATTGATAGGGGCCACATTTGAGTATTGATTAAAAGTTGCTAGTTTTCTATTAGACAAAAAAAATGTCTAACCAAAATTGCGACTAAATTTAAAGTTGATGTTCTTTTAAAAGACAGCAAATTTTGGGCTAGAATTGACACATGAAGTGAAGTTTGTGCCTCTTATAATATTAAAAAAAAAAAAAAAAAAAATGGACTTCAGCCAAAGTTGAGACCCAACCTAAAGTTGATGTAGAATTGAATCATTAATTGTTGATCAGTTGGTGTTTCTTGGAATAATATTATTACAAAAATATATTTTTTTGGGGTCAAGAAAATTGGGTACTTAAATCCCGAAAAGAGGAGTTGCCCACTTTCTAGAATTTACTTGACACCCCTAGTTTCACGATTAAACCTATGACCCAAGACTTTGGTACCAAGCTTGGAACCCGACGGTCGGAGCCAGGACCCTAGTAACCTAACTCGGTGACCCCATCTCCTCGACCCAGGACCCTAAGATTGTTTTCCAAAACCAAGTGATTTTCCACCAATTTTATAGTCCAAGCAGGATTTGGTTCCTGACGGCGCGTTTGCTTTGCTTCACACGAGGTTAGGGATGTTCCTTCTGTTTGCCCTTCATCCACACGTCATCGTACAAATCATTAATTTCTTTTCCCGGTCCTATCATTATTTTTCTTTTACAAATCACCGTATGTACCAATGCAACCCTCTCCCTCGTTAACGCATCCCTATCTCAACCCTCAAAAAGGTAGAGAATCATATCCCCCACCTCCCTTTACCATTAGAACAACCCTTAGTGATTAATAATTAACAATTTTCCTGCAAATTAGCATGCTTCCGGCAAGACACGGCTGCTTTATTTTATTTTTTTTGCCAGCAGCTAAAACCTATTGTCTCTTCATATATCTTTGACAAAATCGTTAAAAATACAAATTTATCAAAACTAATTTTTTTGATCATGAAAAATCTTAAATTAGTACATATGTGACAAATTTACCTCAAATGATTGTAAAAAATCATAAATTAATATATTTGTAACAAATTTGCCACAAACTAATTTGTTGATCACAAAAACCCCCAAATTAAATATACCATCCATTAAATTGAATTAATGTTATTAAAAAAATATAAAAATGATACAATTGTAACAAATAAATAGTAAAATCCTAAATTTGTATACTAGTCAACTATCATATGTTATATAACTCAATAATTCAATAATAAAATTTAATTAAAACTAACAAATGGTAAATTTATCACAAGTGTATATTAGTTTTAAGATTTTTGTGGTCAAAAAATTAGTTTTGAGTATATTTTTCATAGATATACCATTTTAGGATTTTTGAGAATATTAACTTTTGTTGTATATTCTTTCATATGTGAGGCAAAACCACACAAATGAATTCATTTTTAAAATTTGGTATAGATAAGAATAATGAGTGTACTAGAAGTCTTAACACTTATCTCGAAAGTCCATGCAATTAAAGTCCAAAAACTTATCAAATTGGTACAATTAAGCTCCTCCGTCATTTTCATCCCTATTTGATTAATGAAAATGCTTACCTGGGTTTTTTTTATTACTTTCTTGAGACATGTAAAGCCAATGTTGCATCCACCAAGCGAAACATCAAAAAATATATAAAGAAAAAGATACAAAAAATAGAAAAAAAAAATGATAAGACAAACAAACTAATAATCTTCTTCATCAAGCTTACATCACCTGAATAAAATTATTTTTATTTTATTGTTTTTGGTCATTAATGTAAGCTATCCCTTTTCGTGTATGTGTATCCCCCTTTTTCCACATAAGATTAGGCGGTAATCTTTTGAATTGGACTATTTTTTAGCATTCTTCTTCAAGCTTGGCCCCGACCACTCAAGCTTAGTCAAGTTCCCGACCATAACCTCTTGAGCTTCTTCAAGCTACGGCCATGGCCGCTCCAATTTCTTCAAGCTCTCGAACATAACCGCTCCAACTTCTTCTAAACATGAACAAAAGAACCAAAAACAAACACTTAAAATAAAAAATAAAAAATCGAATCAAATCAAATCAATTAAGCACAAAGCATTGAGAAGAGGGACTCAATCTCCCCGGCACTTCTGATGCCGTGAGCCTGAACTTCCGGCGGAAGTAGAATTACATTACATTTATTTCGAAAAGTTCGAGTGGCTATGGCAGAGCTCGATGAAGTTCGAAGAAGCTCAAACCGCCATGGTCAAATAAAGCAAAATAATCCCATTTGGGTGTTTTTATTTATCCTTTTTTATAAATCTTTTTTTTATTTTTTTTTTTTTAACGTTTTTTGTTAAAATTCTTTCTATTGGTAGATTAGGCAAAAGTTTCAGTATTTTTAATCCACTTATCCAAAAAGAAAAGAATAGATCAGGCATAGAAGGCTCTGCTTAAAAGACCAAAAGCATCATGGTCACAAATCGCCACTCACGTATATTTCCATAATCAATTTTCACTGTTTGGGGAGACTTCTTTCTTGGCAATGTGCAAGAAGCATCACTCCATGCGTGCAAAATCACAGATCAATTAGAGTGTAATCAAGAAACCCAGTGCCCAGAACCAGGAAAATCAGCTTTGTCATCTCAGATTTGTGGATGGATTAGGAGACACGAATCTGATCAATTACATCACAGAAGGAAGAGCTTCAAATGCTTGATGAATTCCTTAGGCTTCTCCAAGTTCACCGCATGCCCTGCATTCTTGATCACCACCAGTTCAGCACTGTCCCCAATGTGCCTGACCCAATGCCAGCATTAGCATCAGCTCAGTATCTTGTGCCTCGGTCATGTCATATGTATCGAGGGGAGTAAAAAACAGGAAAATAGGAAAGCGGAGAAGTAGATAAGTTTCATATAAAATGAAGCTTCACCTTTTTAATCTGTGACCCAGCTCCAGGGGGAATATCTGATCTTGCTCTCCCCATACCAACAATGTGGGCTGCTCAAAATTGGGAAGCATTGCACAGGAAAATAATGTTCAGGAGTTTGATTCAGATAATTTTTTGTCGAAGAAGAAACAATGATTCTATAACCTTTGTGAAGCTATAAAATGGAGCGGATTTTATGCGTAGTCACATGAATGTCTTTTTAGCTAGGCTTTCGAGTTTTTCAATCAGTGGTTCGATTTTGCTATCATTTTCAATCAGACGACTTGCAATGATAAGTAACTGAAAACATGTCGAGAACATTTTCTTTGTGATTATTGGATGATCATGGTGACAACCCATCACAGGTGCGACAAAAGAATCAAAGTTACAACACTACAGCAGACAGTTCGAGGACAGTTGAATTTGACTTGAAAAGATTTCTTATATTTGTCACTTTGATGATGGAATTGTCCCACTTCTTTTGGAAGCCCAGGTCACAAAGACAAGATGCACTAGTAAATGTTACCTTGTATTCATCTTCCACAGAAAACAAAATCCATATTCCAGACTCCAGAGCAAATTAGCATTTCCATGAATTGAATTATGCTGTACTAAAGTGAAATTTGAAAGGAGATGAACCTGTCTGATTTTGGGTAGACTCGATAGTTTTCGATCTTTGAGTATCTCTTGGATCAATTCCCCCTTCTCTTCAACATACTCTGAACACATAACCTGTACAGATTCCAACTCTCTCAAATCATATAAACCCTTGTTTATGCAAATCTACTTAGACTGCTTAATCTATCTCTATTCACAACTAACAATTTATCAAACCTTTCCAAGAAACTGAATTTTCTACTGACGATGGACAGGATAAAATTCTCAGAGATTAGTGCCTGTTCATGTACATCGAACGAGATCGGAACCTTACCTTGATGAAATCACTTAGGAAAAAAGAGGGAACCCCGGTGGCGGGCCGGACAAAGGAGACTCGCATCAACTCCCTAAGCTTATCGGGCGTCTGCGGCATCAAAACCTGCTTCGCCTCCTCTAGACTCTTGACCGGGAACAATCCTGCCTTCAAGTCCTTCTCCTCCAAGCAAACCCCAGTGCAGCACAAGACCAGCCGGTCCAATGCCTGCGGGTACTGCACGGCCATGCTGTATGCCACAAACCCGCCGTAGCTTATCCCGACCATGCACATTCTCTTCACGCCCTGCAGATCCATCAACCTCATCAGGCATCGCGCCTGGAATGACTCGGTCCGGTTGGGGCGCGACGTGTAGGACTGGCCAAAGAAGATCAGGTCCGGGACGTAAACATTGAACCGTGGGGTGAAGTGGTGGAGGGCCTCCGCATATTGCCACATTGCGTTCGCGCCGAACCCGTGGACTAGGACCAGGTTCGGCTTGGAAGGTTTGCGGATTTTGGGGACCCAGCAGTGCATAACCGTGCCATCCCCGAGGCTGGTCGACACGGAGCGGAAGCCCGATTTTGCGAACCAGTAGCGGTAGAACCAATCTCTAGACGCGGTGAAGCTGAAGCATTTCGACATCTTTGGAGATTTCCTTGACATTGGACGATCAACCGGAACAACAAGGTGTACCATTCGGTGCTGATTTCGCACTTATAACTTCAAATTCACAAGAGGTATAATGATCTCTTCATGGCTACAATGAGTCGATGTTTTGACAAGACAGAAATTCGTCTGGGATAAAAATTTGGAATTGGGAATGAAAAAGATTTGGACCTAAGGCAAGACGTTGGGGTTTAGAAAATTCGTTCTGCGTTGGAGGCCCTAGGACCAAAAGAAGAAACACAAATCTAGGATTTTTACAGCACAAGTATTTCTCACATCCAGGAGTTAATGTCGAAAATAGACAAGCCACAATTTGTTTCCTAATTTATAGAGCTGTCATTAACGTTTGACAATTTCTTTTTTTTTTTTTTTTTTTTTGGTTGATATGTTTGACAATTTCTTACTTCATCCATTTTTGGCAAGACATCGGAATCTTGTCTTCCCAAATGATTAGGATCTTATCCGACCCGGTTCAATTTGATTTAAATGAATATGCAATCCAACAAGATCTCTCCATTGAACCAAGTAAAATTCTTTACTATTTATATAACAAAAAAAAAAAAATTTGTAATTTCAACCTGATGGGGTCTAAATTTGTTATTGAGTTGCCTTTTTAGACTTGATTGGTGATGTAGGATTAGGCCTTAATAAAAATATTTGACCGTTTAGAGTTGTGTTTGAAATTCCCTCCAAAAGCAGAAAATCCATCATGCTGAGAATACCTAGGGCAAAAACAGCTCAAGAAGCAACTTCTATGGTTGAAAATCTGAATGTTGGATTGCTAAACACAAAGTCACAAAAGTTCAGACACAATGCCTTTTCAAGTTTCATACTCCAAAGGATGAATCCATTGGAGATGATAAAAACAAGCATCAAGGAGCATATCCAAAGGGCACTAATCATCGCTTGCACAGTTAAAAATCTCATAAGCGTTGAACTAGTCATGACATATCTCAAAGACTTTTTTTTTTTTTTTTTTTTTGACCGGAAACCGCCATACAGCCGAGAGCCGACAGCATAAACCCGGGACGACTGCAAAGAACCCACCTCCCACGAGCCACAAGTGAATCGTGCAATGGAGGCGAGAAGTTTTGAACCTCTCCCCTACCGGTTGAAGGGCGAGGCACAAACCATCTTGTCCACCGCAGGGGGTCTCAAACACTTTTCCTCAACAAGGAAAAAAAAAAAAAAAAAACTTGGGTTTTTGGGTTTTACGTGCAGATTCTGCACTCTAGGTAAGTCCAAGACGGAGGTAAATAGGAGAATCGACGTTTTGTGCAGCCAATTAGCCAATTTTCTGGGGCATCAGTAGTTCTTTGCCGTGATGATTGCCACATAATAACACTCATTTTATCAAATAAATAAATCCACTTATGTATTCGCACAGCTTCGTAAACTATGAGCAAATTACAAGCACGAATTGCAAATGAACCTACATATTGGAAGGAACAAACCAACAGCAAGCCGCACACACGAGTGCAGTAACTTTATGTATGACTTACAGAATTTAAAATTCGCAAGCTATCACCTAATTCGAAATTCATTTTTTTTCCCTCCAAACTTGTGCTGGATTATGAACCGGTGGACTCATGGCAACAAGCGCACGTCGCGGCATTTTTTGCCCCTATACCATTAATATACAAGACTTTGGTGCTACACCTTTAGACGAACAACGATGCAGGATATGTCATCCTTACTATCTCTTTTTACTGCTTCAGCCGCGAGGCTCTTGGCTGCCCTCAAAGGGTCCTTCATCTTCCGAGCAATGTCGACCGCCTCCTGATTAGACATGACCTGCACCAACACAGCCAATAGTAAACAACGAAAACCAAGATGAAAGGTACGGAAGATTAATGAAGAGCAAATGGAAAGGGCATGGATATCACCTTCCATAAACCATCACTCGCAAGGATGAGAAAATCAGTTTCCTCGTTGACGTGAGTGCTTTTTATATCGGGATCAGACCGCAAGTGCGATTTGAGGTTCTTGTCCCCAAAAGCACGAGACACTGCCAACTGGCCATTCACTCTTGCAACATCTCCTGATATATTGTAAGACAATCAAATTACTTATCCACGCGTGTCTACGGTCTAGCTTTCCATTCTCTTAACAGAAGATCTAGTACAAACATGATAGGTTTCAGTTAGCATTGGTGATGGTTCTCCTTGAAAATAGTGACTGTTTCTGTACGCAATGTGGAACCTACTTGGAATATTAACATATGGCTTCAATTATGAGAGCACGCTTTTAATTCTACATTCTGTCATGCAAAAGGATGTACTTCTTATCACATTATCAGTCCGCTGATCTGATTCATCATGCACCAGATTTGCTTCCCTGTGCACTCATCAAATTGATCTCCCCCAGTAAGACCACATTCTTATCTACTGATTAATAATCTGACTATTCTCTCCATAGAAATTCTGAATTTAACTAGAAGCACAATGAAGCAGCTACATTTTGAGGTTGCTGTCGATATCTGTTAAATAGAACTGGCCTGTAAAATAGGCATGTTTGGAAGATAGCTACAAGGTTAACTAAACTTTGCTTCATAAGAACAAGTCACGTCAGCCTATTGGTTTCTGGCATGCCAATGGAAGCCCCAAAAGTAGTTCTCCAGCCAAATACTAAGGAAGCAGAAGCTGGTGGATCAAGCTCTCCCAAATCTATAGTTGTAGAGAATGTGAGAACATTACTTTACTGTGTGAATTGTAAGATGATTGCATCCTTGTGCATATCCTATAAGTATAAAAACTAGTGGAAATTTTCTAATCTAGGGTTCATTTTGAGAATATCAGTTGCATATCCACAGACAAAAAGCTGAAAATACATTAAAGTTAGGAGTATAAATTTTGAAGGCAGAGAAAAAAAGAGTAAGAGGAACAACAAGAAATCCACCAGAAGAAACTGGAGAATGTGAAATGCTAAAAGTGTTTCTTTCAAAGGCATGAGAAAATAAGAATTTGACCAACAATCATGTTTTTCTTCATGGAGTCACCAATTCAGGGTAGCATCTGACCTTTTTTAATTCTCACCAAACCCTAGCTTAAAAACAAAACTTTCACAAGAAAGAAACTAACAAAGGATAACTAAAGAAAAGCCTTAGTTATTGGCCTTAATTGGATTTTCGAACTATAAGAAAGATTCTGACATATGCCATCTCTTACATACCCACATCCCTCCTAGTCAGGACAGTGGACAAGAAGAACAGCTAACCATGCTGCTCACAAATTAGCTAAATAGGCAATGCCCATTGCTTTAAAAAACAAAGTATGATATTGAGATTCTGACTGCTGGTCTAACTGATATTGTTTGAATTCTAATACTCTTACTCTTTCGAAGGAAAAAAAAAAAAAAAGAAGAAATTCAAGAAATATTTTGTTGGAAATGTTAGAAACAATCTGTCATGCCTAATCTTGAACATGGGTGGCTCCCTCTCTACAGCAACTCCTGTATAGGGGCAGCAGCCCTTAGGCTACATTTGGTAGTTCAGATTTGAGTCCAGATAAGATAACAAATTATCCTATCCAGTGTTACGTGATGCCCTACGGACCAGATTAACCCAGATATATCTGGATAAAATGCAAGATAAGAAATCCAGGGTAGGGGGTGGAATATACCCAAATTGGATTAAAATATTTTTAAAAAATAACTTAACAAAACGAAAAATAGGCATGGCACCTTCTCTGCATTTCATTTTAATCAAAAACCAGAGAGAGAAGTGGAACCTAAAGGAGAATAAAAAAAATTAAAAAGATTTCAAACTCACAATCGCAAGGTTGCTCGCACCACTTCAATCCCAATTCATCACTGATCAATACCTCAATTCCGACCATCCAATCCTTGCACACCTATCGTGAATTTCAACCAATCCATCACTTTTGTCTGGGGCGTTGAAGGCATTGTTCCTGAGCTCTGGTGATTTTTTCTGAGTTCTGAATTTTGCCTACAGGTGTGGAGGTGTGAGTGATTGTGGATTTCAGGGAGGTGGGATTGAGGTCAGAATTTTGGGGCAGCTGGCTTTTAGGGTTGTCGAGGTTTGGTAGTTGTGTGCGAGATGGATGAGAACAATCGCAAGCTTGAGGAAGGAGAAATTTCCTTTAAGATGACAAGGAATTTTAAAGATTTTAATCCTATCCTAGGTCGTACCAAACATACTAGGGGATTTTCTACAATCTGAAGGTATTTGGAGAATTTCTAATCCCAAGTTATCCTATCTTATCCCAATCCGAATCCAAACAACCATACACAGCCTTAGTACCTTCTTGTTGGAATTATGTTTATCATTTCAGAAACAAAAAGTGGAGACTGAAGATCATAAAGTACCAAAAGCCAAGCAAAGGTTGTGCGCTATGAGAGACAGAGTTCTGGGTGGTTTGATATCTGCACAATCAAACTACTGGCAGGCTACCCATTGGATCTCTTGTTTCTCTGTGCTCTATCTAATACTATGTCCTTTTAACCATGCAGATCCTGGAGATCTTTTCCTTTAAGTCTCTCTCTGTCTCCATCAGTCTCCCATGCCCTTTTTCCTCATTCATCTCTAGAACAATATCACACCTTATTGAGAGGGACGCACAAGATACTGCTAGAGTTCCGAAGACAAACATCAATTGAAAGTGACAAATCAGTGTCTATATAAGAGAAAGGATTAAATCCTTTTTAAGCATTTCAACCTTTCAAGCTGATGCCCTTTTATTTACCAAAGCTATTTCATGTAGTAAGAAAAGGAACATGTCCCCATGGTCAAGGTACATCACCCAAAAAACAATGCGTGTTTAAGATGCAAGTCAGTTCAAACAGTTACATTTGTTAGAGTCTCTTTCAAGAGATCTGTCATAAGCTTAGAGAACAAATGGACTCTAGATTAAGAACACATTGATCTAATTTAAGAGTCAATTACAGCACAATCTACATGGAAAGAGGTATCAAGTTTGCAATTGTGAGATTGCATTAGCTCTCTGGAGCTAGTGCCAAAGTTAAAAGTTACTCACGAGAAGGTCCCAAGGGGGTTCGAGCCAAACATATGTATCTATTTTGTCATCAAACTTAGGGTGTGATCTACATTTTTGTGCTTGATATAAAGCAAGAGAGTGTTTTTCTTTTTCCTTTTTCTACAAAAACCTTCTTTTACCCTAATCTTGCATTGCAATTCTTAGGATCAATGTAACTTGCTACCACTGGATCCATCTCAAGTCCAAAATCATGTACATGCTTCATATTAAGTTATCCATTGATCCCACCAACATATGAGCAGCAAATGGGTTATCGCATAGTACATTAAGGAAATAAAGGGAAAAGTCAATTGCAGTGCAGGATCAGAATGCAGGTAAAAAAAAAATAGCCAATATTGTCTACCACACGCAACCATTCTCAATGATAAGCAAGTCAGCTATTCAGCTCACAGCAACTTTCAGCAAAGTGTCATGACGAATACCAATAATTATTTAAACAGTTCCTGATCATTTCTGCCTCTGAAAATGCCACAAAATATTAAGGTAGATGGATCTAGTAAGACAACAAGTTCAAAGTCCATTGCAGTTACACATGGAGAGAGACAGGCATAAAGTCATGATAGTGCAACCCAAGACAATTACAGCAGCCTTTTCCATGTAACTAGATAGGGTACATAGATACTTTTGCGCTATTAATCTCTATGCAGTGTTTTCTCCTCCTTGACACATGTTGGCTCATGTATATATGCATGTCAAAGAAAGAATGTTAAAACTTATGAAGTGCACCGAGAAGACATGCCAGTGCACTTACAGCCTCCAGTCACTGTGCACTCATAGAGAATTTTTTTTCCTCATATATTTGCAATTTTCAGCATCATTTTTTTATAGCATTCGTATGCAACAACATTTGAATCAGACTAAGCTAAATGACATACTACAAAACATAGATTAGATGTTTCAAAAGTAAGAATTTTAAAGAAATATTTAGTGCTTCATAACACAAAATACATGTGTATTATGTGCTATAGCATGTGCTATCTAGCAAGAATTTAGAATAATATATTCTGCACAGCCAAAACCAATACTAGTAAACTACCATGAATGTCCTCAGAACTGAATCGTCAGCCAAGCAGCACTCCGATCTAAGCACAATATTTGGATTTCATAGACATGGTAAGCATGTGAAATCTTCCCTGCGCAAAGCCCTTAGGACCAATCTCATTTAAGAAGTAAACTGGGGTTCACCAGGTTGGCCAAATTTTTAGCTCTGATAAATAATGATAATTGTCTTTACTCAACCTCAAGTTCAAACCTCACGCTGACAAAATGACCAAACATAACTTATTTTAAGTCCTTGCCGGAAATATAATGATCAGTGATATCATAGGCGACCCCTCTCAACTCATGTAAGCTCTATTCCATCCAGGAGGAGTTGGATAAAAACTTGTGCAACATTTATCTCCAAAGTTCATTTTTAGGCGTTAAAGATCATAAAGTAAAAGGTATACTAGCATAAACATTAGGCCAGACCTGGCATGTTCGAGACAAATCCACCTCTGTTCTCAATGCTGCCTCGCTCAGTGTTAGGCTCATGGTCTGTAGACATTTGTACTGCCTCCCCTTTCCTTGAAAGTACAGCCCGGGAATCACCAACATTTGCAACCCACAATTCGCGCCCATTTACAAGGATTGCAGTGACGGCTGTGGACCCACCACGTCCTAGGTCAGGATTGTGTGTCAAGATTGCTTGATCTGTTTTCTCATAGGCTCTAGCAATAGATCGGTTGGGATCAGTCCAAAAGTTATCCTGGAATCATTAAATTGAAAGATTATATTCCAAGAACAAATCTTTCCAACAACTAAGACAATACTAAGCACAATGGATATCGCCAATATCCTTTTCCTCATAGGCTCTTCAACATATCAGCCTACCTCTTCAGGATATTCAAAATGTGAAAGGAGTACAAAAGCTGTTAGCAACAATAATTTAAACCATTGCTACTCATTCTTAAGACTCGGTAGAGTTTCCTGTATGCCAACTGAGATGCAGTAAAACATTGTATGACTAGTACGTCTGTCAGGTTGCAGTACACAGACAAAGTGTGGCATTTGCCTACTCTTAGATTTATAGTAAGTATGATCCCTCCCATGTTGGACACTGTTGAATTGGTCGAAGAGAACCATCCACATGACACAGGCAATGAACATGAGAAGAGGTTAACGACAAAGGAAAACTCAAGCAGAGAAATGGAGGTAGCATGCCACTGGAATTAAGGTAATTGAGCCAAGCCAAGTCGACGTAAGAACTCAAACTCAAGTTGACTCAAAAAGTGGAAAACTCAATACTTGACTCAAGCTCCTTGGAGTTTCAATTTCTCATGAATACTCAACTTGAAGAATATTTGAATTGAGGGCAGGACTGAACTCATTCCATGACTACTGGAAAAAGAAGTTTATAATCAAAACTCTAATGACATTAAGCTCAGACAGGAGCTTTATTTATCTTTTTTCTTTTTTAAACAACAAGGAAGCTTGCCTTCAGGTACGTAAACCACCAAACTAAGTCCTGATTGCCTTGTTCATTTCTCTTCCACCTTTTTTATGGCTGCTTCAATAGAAAGCTCAAAATGGACTGCTTTTCAAGCAAAAGAATGAAGTTGCAGAATTATAACATAAATGTGGCTAATGAAAAATTGTGACCAAGCACTGTAGTGGATTGATTGTTTGATCCTTGACTAAGCAAGAACTACAACTTTAATCATTGTTTGATTCTGTAAAGACTAGTGTATGTGGATCATGAGAAAACTTATTAGATCTACTAGTTCCCCTATCACCATGGCAATCATCATGTGAAAGGTCATATCTTTATTATTGAGAGATACTTCCAATGTAGCTAATCTGTACTTGTCCAGCAATCTATACTGAGCCACTCAAGACACAATAATTTAAAGATGGCTCCACTAGTGGCCAAATTGTTGGCATGACAAATTTAAGCTGATTGATAATTCAGTATAAGATGATATTTCAGCTTCTGATGGTTCAAAAAAGAATGCACCCCCTATTAAGCTTGCAAGCCTCCCAAACCAAGTTATAACTAATTTGACACTTTAGCTACTTACAGTCAATAAGAACCTGAGTGAACTAGACTGGCCAACTAGTCAAGCTTCTATGGCTAGTATCTTGGCACCAGGGCTGATTGAAGGGCAAAGTAATACCAGGCCACCATATTTCAATGGAAATACACAAGAGGAGGACCTTAAAAAGGGAGAATACAAAAGAAGATGAAAATGGAGAGCAAAGAGAAATCTAATTTCCAAAAGTTCACTGATGAATAAATGGTACCACAGTCATGGGCACCTTCTGAGGGTTAACATTTGTTTAGATAATTAAGCTCTGAAAGAAAAGGATATTATTTCTTTAGCTTAATGCTAGACCCCTACTTTTATGAAATATTTGAATGGTCGCTCTAGACACCCTCAATCTCGAGCAGTATAAGAAACCGATAACATAGTTAGTAGTGCAAAATATTTCTAATTAAGTAAACAGCTGACCTCATTCAGGATATTATGGAAGAGATGCTTCTGTAGGTACGCAGGAACGCTATCTCCTAGATGCCCATCAAAGATGGCAAAAAGACCAAGTTCACGGCCTTGGGTCCGAAAAAATTTCGCAACATGGTAATCTTCCATGGGATGATTTGCTTTCCCTTTTATTAAGCTAAAGCCATATTTGACGGGGCTCTGATGGCTCCTCCCCTTGCCGGAGCTACATGAGGACCGCCCTCCTACAAGCTGAAGAGCAGGCAGCACAAAACGAACAAAGAAACTCATCAATCACCGGCCATCTGGACAATCATCAAGGCTTACGTAACTAAAATATCGAGAAGGCATTTCCCTTCTTTCTCATCAGACAAAGGTACTGAAGATCACGCAGATCGAGCCAATCAATAGACACAGCAACACCCGCGCCACACAAGTTCATCCCAATTCACCAATTCAAGTCGAGGTCGATCGCTGATCAGCAACAAGCATCTCTTTTCACTCACCTGAGAATACAGAGACTCGAAGCAGCATAAATTGCCCATATAATTCAGCCTCCACCGCTCACTGGCGCCCTCTGCCACCTACCATCTACCTCTGCAACATACCAATCAACACACCCAGAGTCAACAAGAACCCAAAAACCCATCTCGAGAAAAACTCCCAAATCCCCACCACAATCAACAACAAACCCATCAAATTCTCGATCATCATCACAACAAACTATCCACCACAACAAACCCACCCCAACGAATCGACCCCTCAACAGATCGTGCCCAAGGTCTTACCTTTACTGGTTCCACCGAACCGAAACGAGCAGAAACAAGCTCCGCGCCCGCCGCCGACCCAGAAAGAACCGAATTACGAAGATGGGTCACCAAGCGCGACGACTCTCTCCACTGCCCACGCGATGAGAAGTGAGAGAAGGGGTGAGGGTGGGGAGGAAAAAACCGACGCTAAAGATGAAAAACCCGTCTCGATTCCGTAGCTGTATGTCCACACAGAGACAGACAGAGAGAGGGGAAAGAGAGAGAGAGAGAGAGAGAGGGATAGCCGGGTCGCACGTATTGACTTTGCTTGGGTTCTTTTTTTCTACTCCCTGTTGTACTCTTTCTCCGTGCGTTGGCTATGGTTTGGTCCTGTTTGGTGTGTTTTTCCCCTTTAAATCATAGTTTTAGTGAGACACACCACTGTTCTCTTTCCCTGGCAGATAACCATTTTACACAGAGATGCGGCTGTATATTTCTCCCATGTGCCCTTCCGTCAGCTCTCCTACTATTCCATTTACTGCCACCTTTTCCCCCTTCTTCCCTCTCTCTCTCTCTCTCTCTCTCTCTCTCTCTCTTCGCCTCGGGCAGTTGGTATTTAATGGCCTCTCTCTCTCTCTCTCTCTCTTTCTGTGTACCGCAGTTGGTCCAAGTCAACTCGCCTTTTCTCCTCCTCCTTGCCGTGCGCTCTCTCCCTCTCTTCTTCTTCTTCTTCTCTTTCCTGTTTTGACACCGGTTGACCCGACGGCAGCTCGCTTTTCACTGTTCCTTTCCCTTCCCTTCCTGTTCTCGTGACCCACCGTGCGCTTCGTCTTTTAGTTTGGCGATTTCTATCGAGTACTATTGTGACTTGAATTCGACTTTGACACGGAATTAGCGTATTTGGACTTGCGCGTTAGTCCTAGAGTGCCATTTTTTTCTCGTGGGATGGTGAGTAAAACCCGGTCCGATCGAACGTTAGGGATGGGAGCGGGCTCAGTTTCATCAGGTTCTCAACTCGCCCGAGCCCTACTAGGGCTTAAATGGGTAGGTGTTGCCGGGTAGGCTTGGGGATCAAGTTCGGCATGGATTTTGAATCATATGACGAGTAACTTGAAACTTGAATCCTACTCAATAAATCGTAAAACCATCATATTATTTTTTAAAAAAGAAATAGTAATGTCATTTCATATACATGAATTATTCTCAATGTTCGATCCGGTAGTTATGAGTTTTTGTTCAATTAAATACATCAATTTTCAAAATGTGGTTTAATGCAGTCCTTCCGTTAGATGAAATGTCATTTAATGAGTCTTTGTTGACTTGGTTCGTTTACTCAGTAGTGATTATTTATTGTTAGTCTATTTATATACTAACATTGTGAATTGCTTGGAAGAATGGGTCCACAGAAAATCATTTCATATTTAAAGAATACCCATGTTTAAATTCAAGGAAACGGTTTCTCTTTTAAGAACATAAATCATTTTTCAAAATATGACTAGATCCTAATACTTGTGCTTGAGACCCGTAAGGCTAACCTAAAGACCTTAGGGTCCAAACTTAGGACCAAGTGATAAGGCTTAGGAATGAGCATGGCACTCGAGACTCCTAAGACTGGGTTTGAGTCCCTCACTGTCAAGGCCGAGTTCCCAACATTAAAACCCGGAAAAGAGTCCCCAGCGCCCAATTTGAGTTTGTGACGCTCAATTCAGGACCTCAGCAACATACTCTAGTCCTCAAAGCTTGAGGCCAAGACCCAAGCAACCAAACTTTCAATGCCCAACTACCATGCCTTCTCGACACCCGTGCTTGGGTCCCTTGACGTCCATGCCTGCTTCCCCAATGATCGAGCCCGAGACCCCAACAACCATGTCAAGGTGGTCAAGGCTAGGTTTTGGTCCTCTGATGCTATGACTATAGCCCCAGCAATTCGTCTAGAGTTCCCTTAGGATAGGCTTGGTTATCCCATCGCCCTGACCCGAATCCCACGTTATCGGGCTCGGGTCACTTAAGGTCGGGCTCCCTAGTTCCTCAATCCTAGTTCTCAGCAGTCGGACTCAAGTCCCCAAGGCCAAGCCTGAAACTCTAGTGCTCAGGGTCAATAACCCTTCCCTGGGATCTAGTGTTCTACTTGATTTTCTTTTTATATGCGTGCTTCATAATTTTCCTTGAGAATATTTTCCAGCAAAAATCATTATAAAACAAATAGAGCCTTAATGAAAACCCATCAAATCGTCTACTTTTCACTCTTTCCAACACCACCCTTCCATAAAATTATAAGAAAACACCCACTCAAATCCATAATAATAACCATTTTAGACTTCGCTTTAGTGGTAAAAATATTAAAATGTCCACGGCACTTTAATAATTGGAAAGTGAACACCAATTCTAAAAGTTCCAATTATTGATTCTATAGATAGAGATATCCACGATCGGTTGTTTTGGGTTCGTATCTTTTTAACACGGGATAAGGAGACCAAAAGTCCTTCGGTTGATGCAAACCGTTCAATAAGCCCCTCGATTTTCCATGCAATCAGATCTCCAGATTATATATATTCTTATTCGAATCTATCCTCCTTCAAAGATATCAAAATATTAATATAATATGTATTTTTTAAGGAAAAAGAACGGTCCATAGTGCAGAGATAACTGCCAACGTGGAAAAGTCTAGTGGGACCAAGTAATGGGCATGAATGGATTACATAAAATGATGAAACCAAAAGTGAAACGAGAGGAGGCAAAGGTGTTGATTTCAGCGGCCATTTTTCTGTTGCGCAATCAACGAATATGCTACCGAGGAAGCCGTCAAACGATCACACGTACGTTTCCAATGTGAACTTGCGTGTCTTCCCCCTCTCCTCGCCACGTACTTCTTCCATTTCTCCCTTGCCATCTCGTGCTGTCAAAGCCATGCAAGAATCCACCCTTTCTGAGCAACAGGAAGAACATTCTCTTCCTCAACTTCTCTGCAGATCTCGTCTGCGTTTCTTTACACGTTTTCAGGTGGGGGGATTGACTAATGTTGATGGGTGGCGGGTCCCTGTTGAGGAGAAAGACCCTGGGTTTTGAATGGGGCAGGAGCTATTACGGCGGTGGTGATCGTGCGTCGGATTGGTGGGACGAGATCGACGAGTCCGAGCAATGGCAGAAGGGGATTTATTATTCTTGTGTGGATCGTACGCGTTGATCTCTTTCGTTGCCTTGGTATGTCGTCATCCGCTGCTCACCCTTTTCTTCAGATTTATCACAAGATCCGGGCGGGTTGGTTTCGCTGCGAATCGTTTGAGTCTTTTGTTTTGTGCGCCTGCGCGTGTTTTGTCTTTTTCTTTTGCACGGTCGTGTCGTCTGCAGGTGAGTTTGATCCTGAAGAAGATGCAATGAGAAATTCCTGAAGATCTTTCTTGTTGTGATTTAGAATATTTCTTTCTTTTCTTGAGGCGGAGGTTGTTTTTTTATGTCATGGTCACACGCGGAATGCGGGTTTCCTTGCATGGACGACGTCATTCATCATCTTGAATCGTGAAGAACTGAAATCTTCGGATGTTTTTTTAACCGCTGTATAGGTGCAACTGTGCCGCATTCAATTAAGAGTACCCGAATTCGGCTGGACAACGCAAAAGATTTTTCATCTGATGAATTTCGTCGTGAATGGAGGTGAGGGTCGCCGGGATCTTCCGTTTTCTTTCTTGAGGCGAACCACATTCGATCTCTGTAGTAATTCTTGAATCTGCATTTTGTCAGTGAGGGCTTTCATGTTCGGCATCTACAAGAGCGTGTTTCTTCTCAGGCCCAAGGTACGTCTTGTTACCTCGCCAACGTTCATCAGTCTCTTGATCTGTAGTATCTGAGATGAGGAGTATTGTGCATTACTGTCGAAAAATGTGGTATCTGATTCTTGTAATTCCAACATTTGTTTCCCAACAGACGCTCGAAATAATGCTGCTCGATCTTCCCGGACTATTATTTTTCTCTACGTACACATTGCTAGTCTTGTTCTGGGCTGAGATATATCTGCAGGTACTGGCTTTTTTGTGCACTACTGTTGCCTTTTATGTTTGTGAATCCTCACATGCAGAAAGTCAAGTTGATGGTTGTTGAAAGTTTTTTAAATGGACAGGCTCGAAGTCTTCCTATCGATAAGCTTAGGCCGACGTATTATGCAATCAACGGACTTATATACTTCACACAGGTGAGGTACTTCATTCTCGTTTCTATTCACTTCTGGAAGAAACCAGATTAACAGGATTTGATTCTTGTATCTGACTTAATGTCAGTAAAATTCACAATTGTGGCAACAGGTGTGCATCTGGATCGGTCTAAAATTAAGCCGAACTCATACGGCGATCATGATTTCAAGACTCTTTTTGTCAGGTCAGTGTTGTTTAGGCAAATTACAGAATGACAAAAGCCCTTCTTTCATTGTTATTGCCTTGTTCTTTCTTTTGCTTCCCTTTTACTGGTATTTGAACTAAGGATTAGTAAGTAGGTTTGTGGTATGCAACTTAAACCGCGTTTCCATTTACTGGTGTTTTACTTGTTTTGCGATTGACGCCACATATTCATTTAATGTTGGCAGCTGTCTCGTTTTGTGCTGCACTTGGGTTTCTGATATATGGAGGCAGGTAATTCCTGGAAATGACCTCAGGCCAACGGTTGCTTTCTGTACTTGGTGAAGTAAGTTACTGTTACTTTGTGCAGGTTGTTCGTCATGTTGAGGCGCTTTCCTATTGAATCAAGAGGCCGACAAAAGAAGCTATACGAGGTGTGTATTAGATGTGATCATCGAGTTTGATTTTGTGAGTTCAATGGATAGGCACGAACTTGCTGCTATAGAAAAGGGTACAAGCGAAGAAATTGATCTCCTTTCCAGAGCAATTCATAGGTTTCTTTGTTACGTCAGGACTAAGCATACCCGCTTCATGAATTTGATGGATGTGCAAAAGAATATCTGTTTAGCATACCATTAGAATTCATCTGAGAGCAGACTTTTTACCCTTTGAATGATTGAGCAATCGGAATTTCATATAAGAGCAGTAATTTACTTCACGGCTATGTCAATTCAGTCGCGCAGCCTAACAAATCGAATATTGCAGGTGGGCTTCGTCACGGCAACTTGCTGCACTTGCTTCTTGATAAGATGTCTAGTGGTGAGTTACCCTAGTACAAGCTCTAAACTTCACTAGTAAAACCCAGAACCCGAGTAGTTCCTAACGGATGTTTACGCGGTACATCTTTCAGGTCTCGATTTCGGCTTTGATGACAATGCAGACGTCGACGTCCTGGATCATCCAATTCTAAATCTAGTCTTTTACACGGTAACTTTCATTATTGGCATACCGTATATATCTGTGAGCGATGTTGATGCGTGAATGTGTGGCCCTTATTGTGCCCGCGGCAGCAAGAAACTTGACGTGTTTGACGTAATTTCGTTCGATGCAGCTGGTGGAGATCGTGCCCTCGGCCTTGGTTCTCTACGTCCTGCGGAAACTGCCCCCCAGGCGCATATCCGATCGATATAATCCGATTGGATGAGAGGCTTCAGTGGCTGCTCACTTTACTGTGGAATTGTTTCATTTCATTCATTTTTCTAAGATGAGATGATCATGTTCTTGAATTGGAAAAATTTCCTGGAAGCACATGCCCAGTCTCTTCTAATTAGCGCAACGTCCATATTGTTTAATGTATGCTGATTTGTTTAGTAGAAAATGAATGATTTGAAAATTAATTTTCTAAAAGTAATCATTTATATTGTCAGAAGTAATTAGTTAATGAAAAATATTTTCATCATCGACGATAACTTATGTCTAAACATATAAATAATAAAGAATTTTTTCGTTGATTATTTTTGTAAGTGATACAAGTAATTATATTCAAGAAAATTTTGAGTTAATATACCCAAAATTAGTACACGCATAATAAATTTACTCAAAATTAATTTTTTTTATCACTAAAAAAATTTTTTTAAATTAGTACATTATGATAAATTTATCATCTATTAGTTTTTTTTTAAATTTTACTGTTAAATTATTAAGATGAATGACAATTATACTAATTTGGGGTTTTAAAATTTGAGGTTTTAGTTTGGATTTTTTATTTTTCGTGATATTAATTCAATTTAATGGAGAGTAAATATATTATAAATGTATCAATTTCAGTTTTTTGATGGTCAAAAATTAGTTTTGAAATAAATTTTTTAATATTATATCAATTTGAGATTTTCATGATATTAATTATAATATTTTTTATACTATTTATTTTTTAACTGAGCCGTAGTTTTCATTCACCAAACTGCACTCGCATTGGTAGTTAATCTACTTTGCTAGGAGAGATTCAAAGATGAAGCCGAAAATACCTACCTTACATTTTTTTAATAGGAAAAAGATAAATCAATAAATCCCATGATATTAATTTAAATATTTTTATATTACTTATTTTTTTACTGAGCCATAGTTTTCATTCACCAAAACTGCACCGGTAGGTAATCAACTTTGCTAGAAGGAATCAACTTTGCTAGAAGGGATTCAAAGATGAAGCCGAAAATACCTAACTTGCATTTTTTTAATAAGAAAAAGATAAATCAATAAATCCCAGCCGGCCCAGTAACCCATAAGGGAAAAAAAAAATATTAGGTCGCTGTCAAGTGACAAAGTTTAAAGAAGCAGACATAAATCAATTAAATAATTGACAAATACTTCTTCTTTTTTTTTGTAATAAATTAGCCATAGTTGGACTAACAATTTGACATAGAATGATAAGAGGAATCAATACTGTTTCGTCGTTTTGTCATAAGAATCGATAGTTGCAATGGTTTGAGATGCTCAATGGCCTCGAGGATGAAATTCAGGAAAATTGTCCACAAAATTTTAATTTTATTGTATTTTTTGTCAATCCAATCATAAATCTTTTAGTTATATTAGTTGAGTCTCAAACTTTTCATATTTATCAATGTAGACTATTGGGCTAATTTTAATCGGAAATTATTGACGTGAATGCCTAATTTTGTTATTTTTTAATTTTTTTAAATTTTATTAATTTATTTTATTTTATATTCCTTTTCCTTTTTCTTTTTTCCCCTTCTTCCTCGGCGTCAGTAATGACCAAAAGCTTGCCACAAGTGACAAAGTCACCCTCGCCTGCAAGGTTCAACCTTGTAGGCTTAGAGAACAAAAGACGAATATGCGTTTGAAAATTCAACGCATGACGCAAGTTTGATTGTCCATATCGAGTCAGATTTTTGACTTTTATCTTACTAAGTGGGTTTAATAACCATAACAAAATGTAAATACAATTACAGTAATTTTTTTTTCACTATTTGTGCAATAAATTCTTTGCGATAGTTTTTGATAACCAATTCGGTCTTTCAAAAACTCTTTAATTTTTACAATTTAGTTTTAAACTTATTAACGATTTGTCAATTTTGACCAAAAACTCTTTAATTTTGACAATTTAGTTTTAAACTTATTAACGATTTGTCAATTTTGACCGAAAATTTAGTGTAAACACCGATAAGGCATGATCCAACATAATTTTACAATCATTTTGATATTCTTAACTCTTTTGATTTTTTTTCCTTTTTATTTCCTTCTGGGGTCACCCTCGCCTACGGGCTAGAGGGGAAAGGGAAGAGAAAGAGGGAATTAAAAAAAAGGAAAGCTCGCCTCACCTACCTTCGGAGGAGTTCCTTTCTGACCAGCAAGCGTTTGGACTTTTCAAAAAACTCGTGCTACTACCACCTCTCCAATTCTGAAGATCATACATATCACATGCTAGTCGACATGGCGCACCCTCAAATTTAAACATTCCGTGAGAAACCCGTGAATACTCTCACCGGACCTCCCTCGGCCTCCAGTCACTGAGCCGCTCAGGCATCGGATTACTGAGTTCCTCGACCTGAACAAAGAGCACCTAACAAAGTCGTTTTGGTTTCCGGCCAAAGCTCCGGCACAAGCGCTAGCGAGAATAGAAGTACGTTTTGGTGAAGAACTCTGTGTTTAAAACATTCCCAACCAACAAGAAAGCAGAACCGACAGATACATGAAATGCAGAAAGTAGGAAATTTGCCAATTGCCAATAGGGAATAAATGAAAGCTCGAAAGAAGCTCCAACTACCATGATTCGACATTCATTCAATGGCCTCACTTTACAGGTCCTTCGCTACGTCAACCCGTAATTAAGCCAGAACAGCTAAGGTGCCAGGGGGGAAAAAATGAAGCAAAGAGGTGACATGCCTTTATTGACCGAGTAACTGGTCTCATCCTGGAAGAAAGGATCTTGAACACAATGATGTGAACGCAATGATACAGCGCCCTTTAAGAGCTCAAGGCATAAAATGCCCAAGTGATACAAAGAAGAGCACCATTTCATCGCTACAAAGGTAGCTCAAACACGGTTGTATATTATAATAATCTACGTGTCTTCCTTCCCTCCACTAAAACAGCAAACTACGGAAACCAGGCATTGTCTAAGATGCTTTGGTGTGGTACTTCTTAAAAAAGCTGGCCAAACAATCCATCTCTCTTATACAACCACTCGAAAGTTATAACTATTGGCACATGTAAAAGGTTCCTACTATAATCAAAGGCTGGGCAATTGGATTTTAAAACAGAAGAAAGCGTAACACCAAAGGGTCATACTATGCAAAATGCAAGGACCGAGTGGCTGCATAGTGCTCCGGTGTATTTGGAGAAGCATCAATCTGGCTCCATTTGATCAAAGTAATATCGCTATTAGAACCCAAAAGCCAAAAAGCAGAAGTATGAAAGCTTCATGCCTTGATCTTACATTTTCAGTGGAGATAACTAAAGCGAGAATTTTTCATTATCTCTGCTCGCTATCTTTACAAGAAGATAAGCTTTAAGTCAAACCATGCAATGATTCGGATGGTAATAGCACCCTATAGATATATACCAATGTAGCCGAAAATAAGAAAATTACCAACTCCCTTGTCAAATGTCAAGGGCCTGACAGCTTACAAGCTCTGCGGATCCTGCATTCTTAGTGGCTATGACCTTCCAAAGATTTCTTTCCGATTCCAACTTGAAGACAGAATCTTCTGCTAAAGATGAGGAAACCATTGGAAAGGGATTGACATTGTTCTGCACATCTGCTTGCATAACCGATATATTGTTATTTGCATCTCTAGTGATAACATGAAGCTTGCCCAGTAAACTAGCAAGTAAATAGGGAGACTCTGAATCAGCAAAGTCGCGAATAGGAACCTCTTCCGCAATGACTTTCCAAGCATCATCTTGGTGATCATATACCTTGATCTTAGCACTATCAAGAGAACTAGATGGATCCAACGAATACAACTCGCCTTCCACAGTGACACTCAACTTTGTGCCTGCCTGCCTTGCGGGCCAACCCTCACCCATACCAGGTGGCATTTCGACCCATGAGTCAATTTCAGGATCATACACTTCTCCTCCAACATCCACAAAGAAAGGCCAGCAGTACAAACTTTGAGGCACTAGCAACCTTCCCCTGTATGAAGTCATTCCAGTGGCAATAGGCTTAAGCAGATCGGCAAGGAATGCAGTAGGAAGCATCTGAGCTTTGGCAAAAGGCATGCTTGGTATTTGGGACCATAAACCAGTGAGGGGGTCATACACTTCTGCCGACTGAAGTGGGGTCAAGCCACCACGACCACGAGTGACCCCACCAACAACGTAAAGCTTATTGTTCAATATGCCTGTCTTACAATAAGCTCTACCAATTGACATGGGACTTACTTCACTCCATGCATTTAGAGCAGGATCATATCGCCAAACACTTGTCAAGGCTGAGGCTCTAGAAAAGCCACCGATCACATAGAGGCATCCATTAACAGCCCCAACTGCACATCCACAAAAAGCCATCCGATCTAATCCGTCCTTTCTCCCGAGCCAGCCCCTGATGACATCTGCAATTCTAATACTTGAACCCATCACGTTCCACATCCGTAGGCTCCCAAGGCCTTTCCTTGATTCATCTTCAAATGAAACCATAGGCATCGGGGGCAACCTTTGCCATCTCCTCGACAAAGGATCCAAAGCATGCCACAAAAGCTTATCCTCATCCACTTTTGTCAAAACATAAAGCCACTCCTCAGATGTTCCGAGCTCCTTCCTCAAACTGAAGAGTTCAGTACTTGTAATCGCATTTCTCCAAGCTCGCGAGACCGACTTTACCTTCAAATAGTAGATTCTAGGAACTCTGGCCAAGATCTGAAACGATATCTCATCCGGAAGGCTGGGTATCAACCTCATATCATCCTCAAACAAGCTTGACGACACCTTCTGCCTCTTGCAAATTTCACCTGGCGCAATCTCATAGGTGTCCCTTGCTCCACATCTGGAACCATTGAAGCTCAGAATACCCCCCATCAGTGCTCAGAGCAGAGATGATCCAGATCATCTAAAGCCGCGTCAATCTCCCCAAAGCTGCACAGACCAATACAGAGCGACCCGAATGAATGGAAAAGTGTAGAAAAAACTGGGACAGCAAATTTTATATACAGCCATTTATGTAAGCACTGACATAAGCAAATTATAGACGATAACAAAATGCTACGTTGCATAAAGCTGGAAGCGTCCAGTCAACAATGGGCAGCGCACCACCCCCCCCCCACAAAAAAAAAAAAAAAAAAAAAAAACCCAAAAGAAAAGGCCCTGGAGGTGCAAGAGAAAAGAATAAAGATTACAAAATCTTAGGAAATTTAACCGGCCTGGCAATGAAATACAACCTGAAAACCAATCAAGAAATAATTTTTCCATCAAACCCTTCACTGGCACGTTCTTAAAATACTCGCCGCATGTGAATATGCCAAACTTCAGGATCAAGAACGGTCACGCAGCTGGAAACCTCCCTCCGCACTCAATTCCCCTTTTCCCCTTTTCCCCTTTTTCCCCCAGGCAAACTCAAAGAAACCCGAACCGATCGAGCACAGATCCCAAAGAAAGGCGACGCGCAAACCCTAAAGACTCCAACAACCCATTTGACAAAACAGGATCATTTCCACAACGAGCCACCCCCTTCCAAAGAAAACCAGATTCGGCTGCAAAGCACAGGGAATCACGACAACCCATCATCCATCGCGAGCGACCCAACACAAGGGGGCCGGCCCTCATTCGAAGCGAGCCCGGATCGCGCGGCGGAGAAGGAAAACGGCCGTACCCAGAAGGAAAAAAGATCATTTCCATCTACCACGACAACGACAACGGCACAGAGAGAGAGAGAGAGAGAGAGGGTACCTGGACGGCGACGGAGGAGGAGGCAAGCTAGCGAGGAGCGGCGGATTCCAGCGAGCGGAATTCACCAGCCGCGGACGCGCACGAACGAGCACAGTATCATCGGAGATTAGAGAGAGAGAGAGAGAAAGAGAGATTTTTGTGGGTATAACAGTGCACGAGGGGAGGAAGGATGATATGCGGGGGTGGGATATACATAAAACATGAACAGACCGTACGTCGCTTCTGCACACGTAATCATTTGTGAGAGTACCGTGCAGCCCCTGTCCCTCTCTCGCATTTGTTTAATGTTTACTCTTCTTTCCTCGTGTTTTTTCTTTTTAGTTGAGCCACATGTGATTTTTTTTTTTTATGTTCGAGAACCGCCGTACAAGCTGACAACGGGCATCGTAAACCCGGAGCAATTAACACGGGGACCCTATCGAAGAGGTATGAAGTTGTGTTTTTTTTTTATAATCCGGGAACTACCAGCAAGCAACCGGCAGTATAAATTCAGGACAAACTAAGCCGCCACCACAAACACCACGGGACCCTTGCCGGAGCAATTAACACGGGGACCCTACCGGAAGAGGTATGAAGTTGTGTTTTTTTTTTTTTGGTAACCCAAAAACCACCAGCAAGTAACCGGCAGTGTAAATTCATGACAGACTAAGCCGCCGCCACAGACACCATGGGACCCTTGCCAGGGAAGCAATTAACAGTTGTGTTACCCTACCGAAAGAGGTATGAAGTTGTTTTTTTTTTTTTAACCCGAGAATCACCGTCCAGGGAACTACCAATGTAAACGCGGGTGAGTCACTCGAATGTAAAGAACTACCATACTGGGATTCAAACTCCACCACCACCACATGCACTCCAACCTTCCCTCTGGCATTCGAACTCCTCCCCTTGTGAGGGAGAGAAAGCTCAAAGCCAACTACGCCACCGCGAGTAATGATGGTATGAAGTTGTGTTTTCTTTCAAAAAAGCTCCAAATTTGACAAATTTAATTCAAACAGATTATGTCACCATAAAATGCATGTGTGATAAATTTACCTTTTGTTAGTTTTTTAAAATTAAATTAATCGTAAAAAAATCTCGATATATTTATAACAAATGGAGGGTAAAACCTTAAATTAATAAATTAATCAAACGTCATATATCATCTCAATAATTTAACGGTAAAATTTAATGAAACCTAATAAATAAATTTTCATAGGTATACTAATTTAAGATAATTAATTTAAAATAAATTTATCACAAGTATAATAATTTGAGATTTTTCGTGATATAAATCCTTTTTTTTCTTATGTAATGGTTTAATTTTCCCTATTTATATTGCAACTATTTTATTTTCATATCGATGGAACAAAGGGACTCTTTTTTTCGGCACGCGATTTATCCCGATCGAATGTGTTGTTCCGTTCGTAACATACATACCAAATAATTATCGAAGACACATACAGTATGTGCTCCCCGCTTGAACTAAGCCCAGACAATTGATAATGCAACTTTTCAACGGGAAAACATGAAGATGGCTAAGGTACTCTTAAGGTTCCGATTCAAGGTCCCTCTAAATTTAATTTTCTTTCACTCTATCTTGCTCTTGAAAATTCTAAAAATGGGTTAATCCATTGCAATTCGCCACATCAAAAGGGGTTTTTCCGAAAGGTAAACAATAAAAGAAGTAAATTGCCTTGCCCCCGTACTTCAAATTCTTATTGAAAATGCTTCCAAGATATGCTTTCTAGTGAATTTAGATCTTTTCAGGGTAGCAAAATCAAAAAGACGGATCGTAACGAGCGAAAGGACAACATTTTTTTCCTACATTCAACGTATCTTGGGAAAAATTTTAAGAACATCAAAGAATTGTCGATCAAGGACTTCCAAATGCATGAACCTTGTTGTCTACCCAAAGAGTTCATATCTCAACGCCACATGACATGGACATAAAATATAAAAAAAATAAAAACAATAAAAAAATAAAAACAAATAAGAAGAAAGAAAAAAAGGAGGTGGAGGTGGTGGTGTGATTGAACAGAGCTATCACCTGCTGCATGACTCCTTTCACATGGTTATAAAATTGTTATGTATCTATACGTTTTAAGCAAAAATTGTCATTTATCTCTTTTTTTTTTTTTAAGTTTTCACACAGTGTTTAAAATATACTGATTAGACATGCTGATTCTAGACACTATGCAAAGCACGTGTCTAACCAGTAAAAAGCAAATTTTGACAGGAGCTTCAAATGGTAATTTGGTATCCCGACACCCAACCTAGATGCATTCCTTAATTATAACATTAGATGTTTGTCCCTTCAATTGAAAAGAAAGTTTTTTTTCTTTATTTTTTGAAAATATTCCCAAATTTTACGTCTAAGAATTTAAACGAAATAATTTTAAAACATACTTAGGTTACGGTAAAGATAACCATTTATCAAAATTAAAACTAAAAGCTGCTCTTTCTTGGTTCTGCTTACCACCCAATTCACTCGTCCACCCATTTAAATAATCCTTTAAAAAAGAGTGATTAGTTGACGAGCACATTTATTAAGCAACTGATTAAAAAGACTTATGTCAATGACAATCATTCAGCTAATATTTCCAGGACATTCTTTCTTTGAAGAAAAAAACCATTCTTTTCTTATCACCAATGACTCATGCACGACCCGGAAAACTCGGGCTTTCTAAGCCTAATTTATTTCAGTTGCACTTTCTTAAACGAGGGGCGGTCTAGTGGGATGAACGAGTGAACGTAGTGGCTTGCCCGGTTTTAGCCATGGAAAAAGCCAGAAGACTCCGCGGGGTTGACTTCGTGACAGGTGACGTTTCCACGATCCACGCCTCAGATCGATCGAATCAGGTCACGTCCCCATGAAACTCAAGAAGACATCGAAAGTCTTTTGCGTGGCCGCTGCGGCGTATGTCGTGTCGGCAGCCGCAAAGGCAGATATGCAAGTTTTCTTAAGTGTCTGTGAGAGAGAGAGAGAGATTTGATGGTTGTTGGCGTGCGAGTTGAGTTCAGTTCTCACTTCCTCACGAGTGCTGAGAAGATGTGGTCGTTGGTAAATGATGCAGCGATTGCTTGTTTGAAGAATTGGATGTTCTGCGTAGGTTTTGGGGATTAGGGGAGCAATCCATTTCGTGGGGTTTCGAGGCTTTTGATGGAGCGACTCGGGGAACTTAAACGGGTGATTTCTGCTTCTTAAGATGGAAGTTACTTGAATCTCGAACCAAGCATGTCGACTCTAGGAGATTATACTTTTTGGGTTTTAAGTTTTGGCTCAGTAAGGCTCTAGGATTGGTATTGGGATGCATGTGAGCCTATTCATAAGCATGAGATTTAATGAATTAGTTGCATGGTCAAACGGTCACCCACTATGTTTAAATCCTATGATCTCCCATTCAAAGTAGTTCGAGAACTTGTCCTGTTGATATGACTTAAGGAATGTGAATGGGGACAGTTTAGGTGTATCGATTGAGATGGATTGAGCTGAAATTGCGGATCATTCAAATGTGTTAGGGTCCACGGGTTGGCCTACACCTTACAAAATCTTTGGTTTGGGCCACATTTGAGTGTGAGATTGATGGTTGTTGGCGTGCAAGTTGAGTTCAGTTCTGATGTGTCCTTGAAAATGTGGAAAATGCAATTCAATAAGAGTCGTTGGTAAATGATGAACTCATTGCTTGTTTGAAGAAATTGTATGTTTGCGTAGGCTTTTGGGAATTGGGAGAGCAATGCGTTTTGGAGGTGTTGCAGACTTTTTGACGCGCGACTTCAGAAATCTTTTTGCATAAACTAAGTGCACAAATACAGAGGTCTAACGACCGAGAAGCCAATTAAAACAACCTGCGAATTCCATCAACTGGTCGACTTCAAATTTGTGACATGTGCAGGTGGCCCTTGTCTAAAGCGGTTAGCATGGAATTGGTAGAATTTGTACGAGCAATTTCTGCTTCGTAAGGTGGAAAGCCCCCAGTGGCCCAAGTATACCAATCCTGGAGGGACACTTTTATGGACTTAAACTTTACTTATGGCGTTCTTGCCTAGGGTTAAGGTGAAAACAAGCTCGGAATCATGTTCGAAGAAGTTAAAAGATCTTGGACTTATTCGAGGACGGGCTAAATAAAATCTAATCCTTGTGAAGCTTGGGTTTTCTTTTTTTTTTTTTTTTTTTTGGGAGGGGGGGTGTTGGTTGTTGATTTGCATTCTCAAGCATTTGATCTCAATTGGTTGTTTGATTGCCATTAGTAAATGTGGCCTAGGACGATTTAAGTGTATCAATGAGATTGGTTGAGCCAAGATTCCAATCTTCCAAATCATTTATAATGTCTTATGGCCCACATGTTTGGGGCTGATTTCGAGTATTCAATCTCAATCAGTCGATGTAATGCAATTAGTAAATGTGGACTAAGATGATTGGTGCGTATCGATGGACATTGGTCAAGTCGAGATTTGGATTTACAGAGTCATTTAGAATGTGTTAGAGCCTTAAGGTTGGCATACAACTTACAAAGTAATGGGCTACGCTCCTACATCCAAGGGCCCAGCCCAGCAAGAATGCAAGGGTGAAGGCCCTTCTTGAAGGTCCATGCCAACCTGGTAGTGCCTTATGTCTAGCCACTTACACAATCTAAAAGTGTGTATAATAAAATTTATGTTTCTTTATTTTTTTATTTTTCTGTTTTCTGTAACAAATTTGAAACAAAAATCCATTTAATAATATAATTTCATTTTTCTATTTTTTGAACAGGTTTATATTAGAAATAAATTTATGGTAGAAATCAAAAACTAAAATTTTTAGCATTTCTATTTATAAAACAAAAGTGAGAAATGAAAACTCTTTTTATTGTTCATTTTTGTCACCACCATCGCCCATCGGATGCCCGCCACAAGTTGCCAACCCCTAGATATAGAAATTTTGTTTTATTATTAAAAGAATTTATATTGTAGAAATAAAATTTTGAGTCATTATCAAACGTGTTTATATATTCAGAAACTCGTTTGACAAATAGAAATTGAGAAAGCAAGTTCTTGCCAGAAATTGATTTCCAGAACAAAAATGTTGTCATGCACGCCCTAAAGAACCAAAATGAGTTTTTGAATGAATTACTTTGGCCTCCCCCAATTTTGATCAAATTAATCAGGCAGCCCGCAAAATTCCATAAATTGCTTCGGCAATCCTTCAGGCACCCCGGATACAATAAAGCTGGATTGATTAAAAATATGATGAGATTCCCAATATCTTCTACGGCGTTTGGAAAATGGCTAAATATAACATGAAAATTGATTTAGGCCATCCACCATGCTTTGCGACATCTTACAGGCCATGGCGACCACAGCCATGACCACCATGCCAAGCTTCAACAAAGCCTGGCCGCATCCTCCCAAATCTAGAACGGCAACCACTTTGCTCCCCCTTCTAGATTATCTTCTATTAATAAAGATATTTATTCTTCCTCAAAGATTTTTCATGCCTTGTTAAAATCCTATGTGAAATTGTGCTCAATCTTTCCCAAATTCGTGTCAAACTTGGTTATATTAGGACAACCAAAGCCTTGAAGCTTACTGACCAATCTTTCACTTTCCGCCCCCGGGCTTAACTTGTTTTCAATAAAGCTCAAAACCATTTACGAGATTATCCTATTAATAAAGATATTTATTCTTCCTCAAAGTTCATCCGCCGCCAACCCGAATTCAAGGCAATTATGTTCAAAACTTAAGCCCATCCGCTACCGGTCCATAAATATGCAAGTATATTGAGATATGCTCCTAATAACTATATGTAATGCAATTAATTAATTAACTAATTTTTTTAGGGGTTAAAATTAATCCCTAATTTTTTAATATGATAAATGATTAAATGGGTCGCCAAAATTTAGGTGTCAACAGCTGCCCCTCTTTGAAGGTGAGCTCGTAGAGGTTGCCTTCAAAGACAAATTGAGACCTAAATTTTGGTCATGTTCATGCAATGAATGATTTTTTGTTGGAACATGAATTCCATTTTTTAATACAATGGAAATGCTAATGCAAATGATAGATGAACCTACCTGGAATAACTTACATTCGAGGATGATAGAGTAATTCGAGGTAGTGGGTGTTACCTGTCCAGGACCCGTACCATTCTACGGTCGCCTAGAATAGTAACATGACTTTGTGAAGATGTTGCTTTCCCTAGGACCCACCATTCTACGGTCGCCCGGTATGGTAGAAATGAGCTACTTTCTTAGGACCCGGTCGCCCAATACGACATAAAGGTTTTGTAAGGAAGCTTTCCCGGGAAAGGTTTTGTAAGGAAGCTGCTTTCCAGGGACCCGTACCAGGTTTTTTCCCGGGACCCTACCATTCTACGGTCGCCCTGAATAAGGAATAGAAATGGTCTAGGACCCGTACCATTCTAGTCGCCGGCGAAAGGAGCTATTTTCTCAGGACCCGTACCATTCTACGGTCGCTCGAATGGAGAAATTGCTTTTCAGGACCCGTACCATTCTACGGTCGCCTGTTGAATGAGGAAATTGCTTTTCAGGACCCGTACCATTCTACGGTCGCCTAGAGGCGAGGTTTTGTTTTGGCTAGGACCCGAACCATTCTTCGGTCGCCCAACCTTGCGATAGAAATCATCCGACCCGAACCATTCTTCGGTCGCCTAGCCTTGCGGACCCGACCAGGAACCATTCTTCGGTCGCCTTAATCAGATTGAATCTGGAGGAAAAATCTTTGGGGGACAACTCCATTGAGTGTCGGTGTAAAGGACTCTAGGCTACGAAAGCACGCCATGTCGATATAACTGGACAACTTGACCAAGTCAAGTGTCGATGCACTTGAGAGAGAATACCTGCACAATGACAAGTATTTTAGAGTATGGTAGAGATATACTTACCTGGTGATATCTCTGATTCTTGGAGAAAAATGTCTTTTTGGAATTTAGATATATTGTGGAGCTCTTTCACCTTTCGATGGAGGTTTCTCATCTCCTAATATCATGAAACATTCTGAAAGGAACTTGAATTACCTGTCAGACGTGATTTAGAGCAAAAAATGATATGCATTCATCAAAGAGATAGACAAACTGAACTACTCTAGAATGCACATTTCAAAATTCAGTGAGGTTTTCATGAACTCAATCGGGGTTCATGCATTTGCATCACCCAAATTTCCACTGGAGAGAATTATCATTCAAGACAATCTTTACTCATGACATGGATTTCCTAAGAATACCAAATGAGGGACCTTCAGTTAGAAAGGACTTTCACTCACTCTCATTTATAGGCTATTTTATAAGAATCGCTCCGTCTCACTATCATCATACCAACAAGGGTCCAAGTATTCTCGCAAGCGGTACGACCTTACCAATCTGAGAGGTCTTTAATAGGGACCGTAATGTGGGCTTGGTCAATGGCTTAACAAAGGGACTCTTTGAGTCAAGGCTATTGAAAGAACGACTCTTTAATCATCTCCGGGTTTACAAGTCAAGAACCCTGCAAAATGAGAAAGAAATAATATTGCTTGTACTTCTTCGAGCGATGCTTATGACATGTGGATCCATACGCTAATTCAAGTGCCATAATCTGAAGAGACTTTGTAAGGGACGTAACGTAAGCTGGGTTCATGGGTTGAGAAATGAAAGGATCATTAGGCTCAAAGATATGTAAAGGATGAGAGTTGGTGATCATCTTGGCATTGCCACCAATTTTCTTTTTCACCATAAGGGATTGTCTTCATGAAATGCCCCATTGATTGTAAAAACTCAACATTTGAGCTCTTTGAGTATTACTCCATTGGGATTTAATTCTAGCAATTGACAGTCATCTATCTTGACTCTCTTTTTTTCATTTATGGGCATTGGCCTTGCTTTTACTAGGCACACCGCTTTTTCATGCCCCTAATTCTTGTTCATTTTTTCTTCACTTTTTTTTTCATGGGCATTGGCCTTGCTTTTACCAGGCACACTGCTTTTTCATGTCCCATAATTCTATTTTGATTTCTATGTAAGTGTCAAGCAATTACACTTTGAATGACATTCAAACTTTCAAAGGTTTTCATCTGTCTCTTGCCTTGCCCCAGTGTGAGGGATGATCACCAACTGGGTTTAAAAGAAATGAAATTGCAGGCTCAAGTGGGCTATGCAAAGGATATAAGTATGTAGGATAGAGAAAGAAATGCTCTTCGTCATCCTAAGGCACTTAAATTACCGCATGAATTCAATGTAATAGCATGACTAGAAGATTGATGCAAGTGAGAGTAAGAAAATTTCAATCCATTTTCTTGACCTTATGGTGTTGTCTTACCCTCTAATTTGCCCCAATGTGGGGTGGTTCTTGACAGGGGTAATTTGAAAGGAATTTTCATGAAGCTCAAAGTGGTTAAGCAATGGAACACCTGTTGTGCTTGGGATAGAGAAATGAATTGCCCCTCATCATTTTGATTATCGTACCTTTTGCGAGAGAACTCTTTACCTTGTAGATATGGAACTTTCTACACTCATCTCACAAGTGTATAAGTAGGGGACTGTGTATAGGATAAGGCTTGCCTTTCGTCATCCTGACACATCTCATTCAGCATTCTTAAGCATTGATGTCACTCCATTAAATTGTCTATCTTGACAAATCTCCACATGAAATTGGTGAGCTAAATCAATATGAAAATTCTCTTTTCAAAAGAGTCCAGCAACTTTAAGCATGAAAAGTGTTTGTGACTTCAAAACAAACAATTTATTGCACGCAAAACATGGTTTTAAACAATCATTCAAGGAATTGTCCCACGAAGGGATTGTCTCAGCAATGGATGTCCTTGGATTGTCTTTACCAATCAAAAGTGAAAATTCGCTTTTTGATTTGATGAATACTCCATTATTGCTTTTGCCCCTGCACAAGAGAACGTGCATGAATAGGATACTATGCAACTCAAAGTAAATTCAAATTGCACAACCATTTTGGCTCAAATCGAGATTTTGTCTCAGTCATGTCACTACTAGAATCTGTAGTGCCCCCAATTCGTCATCTGCAAGGAAAAGAACAAAGCGTCATCTTCCAAAATTATTTATGTTCAAAGACGAGATGTACCTCTTTCACCAAAGATGGATGATCCTTTTTTAACTTGCCCCTCATTTAATGGGCGAAAATGAAAATTCCGTCAAGCACAGAAATGGAACACACTTTGTTTGCCCTTTTGATGTGCCTTTTCAGATGCTTTCTCATTAGGTCAAGAAAGTAATGCTCTGAAACATGAAGTAAATGAGTCAGAAAATTAAACAAGGCTAATCTAATGCATGCTTTTTGGAAATAGCTTGAAAAAATATATATATATATATATATATATATATATATATATATATATTTGTTCTTTTGGAATCTTTTTTTTGGATGAGGAAGCATGAAGAAGCCCAGTCTTCAGAATTCTCCTAGGATGATATTTTTTTCATTGTTGGATATCGTCACTGGACTAGTTTGGAATACCCCGTCATGCCCTCAAAAATAAAATTGTAATTTCATTGAATAGAATCAAATGAATTACATTATTGGAATGGAAATTATGATTCCTAACCCCTAAAAAGAGAAGAAGTCAAAAACAATTTCTCGAAAGCAAAACCAATTCCTAAAATGCAATAAAAATTCTTGCGTGGGGGGAATGTGCAACTGAACATGCCCCTAATTAAATAAGGAAAGCGATCTACTTAAGACCATGAATTATGTGCGCTTGAGTTCTTCACCCTCCTTGATCTTGTGATGCGAACCCTCCAGGTTAGAGATTCTTCCTTCTAGATAAGTCACTAGTCTCTCATGGTGGCATCAAATTCACAGACCCAAAAGTTTTGGCTCTCTTCTTTGAGATGATTGAAGAAAGTACTTATGTCATCACAGCCCTTTTGCTTGATGAGAAAAGCCACAATAGCAGACAATTCATCGACTTGACTTTGGTGGTATGCAATTCGCTTGTTCATATTGTCAATGATATGGTCCAGCACCTCATTTTGATCCGACATTTTAGCCCTCGGCCGTGTACGGATGGGTGAGCGAGATCGCTCCATAATCACCTGAAGGAAATAAACGGGAACATGTAAGCATGAGGTGTAAATGGAGAGTCAATCCATGACAATGATCTAATTGATTTTTCCATTTTTTCATTTATTCATGAAAAGTTCTTACAAGAAGGGTATTTCCTAAAAATGAACTAGGAAAATAAAGATAGACACCCTAACAAGACCAAATTTACTAAACATGAATTGAAAACAAATTCTCCAAAGTTTTTTGGTAAATGATTCATTGCATGGCAATTTCCTCATTTCATTTTTAATTGACAAATGAATTAGATCAAACGACTAACCTAGATTGTCATGGATCGACCAAAAATAAATTGCATAGTATAGGGATAGAAGACTTACTTTACCAAGGAAAATTAATGGCAATCACATAGACATGCGCATGGTAAGTGAGGTTCGATTTCTAACTAGAAAGGCTAAGCAAGGTGGAGTTAAAAGGGTGGGATGACTTAGTTGCAGCCTCGCATACTAAGTCAAGTCCTCCTAACTTCGGCTCAGTCAAGAATAATACCCCAATGCGACGCAGCCTCGCGGGCAGAGGTAAACATTCTTAACACCAAGAAAAACTTTCGGGATTGAGTTGGGCAACCTCTACTACGCGGCCTCGCGGTCGAAGTCGTATCCAACTCAATACCATCCTAAATGTCCTAGTGCGGCCCAGGTCCGACGGCAGGTTGTGTGTGCAATAATGCAGTGTTGAATGCAAGACATGCACAACAATTTAGATCAAGCAACACTTCAATAACTTGAATTTAAAACATTCATTCCCAACTCCAACCTGCAAGACAAGGGTTAGCAAAGACTACTCCCCTTATATCTCCTAATCTGTAAAAACATTTAACACCTTAAATGTTAGGGGACATACCTGGGATCCTCGCTACCAAACAAAAACAGTTTTCCAAAAAATAAAATTGGCCTAAGTCCACTAAGAGTTTCAACTCAAGTCCCCAGCGGAGTCGCCAAGCTGTCGCGACCAATTTTTTTCGGTTTGAACCACCTAGGGTTTGGCTAATGGATTGTTAAGCCTAGACTTAACTCGGGCTCTCCCAAGCCCATACCAATTCGCGACTTAGGTTCAAGTTATTAACATGCAAATTGATTTTATTAGGAGTCACCACTAATCTATTTTTGGTGGGTCGATTAGAAACCCAAGTAAAGTAACGGGAGATTCACTTTACTCCTACGAACCAGAGATTTATGAGTTCGGGGACTTGATTACGCTAGATTTCGCTAACGCCCTTTCGGTACCTTTCTTTTTATTTTGAAAAATGTTTGGCAAGCAGTTTGGATTGATTTTAAATTTATTTCCCTAACATGTGAGGTAATCATGCGGGTGCGCAATCCATCAATTTAACACCCAAGAAAGCAAATAGAAAATGCAGGACTTACCTCGTAGCAACGAAAGCATCTGCAATGTTAATTCAAAATCCACATCAACAACCCTAGATATGGTCTCTAATTAACACGCAATTTCTCTTTTTATTTTCACTTAATTAATGAAATCATGCAATATGCAATGCAATATTAACTAAATGACCTAATTCTATTGACATGCAATTTCTAATTGACTAGACCTAGCAACAACCACTAAATGGCATGCGTTTCATGAATCTAATCCCAATGACATGCGCATGATTTTTTATATTTTTTTAATAAAAATTCGTAATTAAAAATAAATAATAATAAAAATCTAACTAAAATGAGATATTATCTATTTTAAGTTAGGAAATAGACTAATCCGAATCCTATCTTAACTTAGAAATTTATCTCGACATGCAATTTAATTCCAATTTATTATCTAACATAGATATCATCTAAACATGCATTCTAATATAATTAAAAAGATATCTAACTATTCTATCATGCAATTCTATATATGAAATCAAATATAATCTACATGATATGCAAATGCAATCTTTTTTGTATTTTCGGGATAAATAAAGCAATTGAAAGATAAGCACGAAATCATGATATCACATATCGTCTGAATCAAGAAACAATATCTAAATCAAACTTGATCATTTCGCTAATTAAAATCGATAAATTGATCTTAAGCCTTAAAGATCAAGATATCAATTATACTCCCGCGTGAATAATTATTCTATCTAAAGCCTTATAGATAGAATAAAAAATCCGCGTACGGTTGCGAATTAGGCAATAAATCCTAACCGGAAGTACGTCCATAATTCAAATATGCACGTAAGATATTGAAAAGCATGTATTAGGCAATAAAATATCCAAATCAAATTTAGATAAGATAATTACCTAATTTCGCAAATAGCATTGCCAAATTTGAACTCGCCGGAATCCGCTCAACGGATGACCGGCAGTGTGTGGCGGTGCTCGGTTAAGCAAGGATGGGTTTCGACCAAGGCCGGCAACGTGGAGAAAGAGTGCTTGGTCTCGAGTCCGTAAGATGGTACTCAAAGGACAACTTGCGGCGATGGAACGGAGATCACCAGCAAATCCTTGGTTCGGTGGTCAAGGGACACACTTGGATGACCTGCAATATTAAACTTTTTCTTTGACCGTGAGGATGGATAAGCTGCCAGAACTCGTCCTCTTGGTATTGATGGACTGAAGACGTGTCAATGCTGGACGACGGATGTCTCGGGTAGGCTGCGATGTGATGATTCGACGGACCAACTTGCCGAAGGACAGTGCTGCTCATGGCCTGAGAAATCTGCAAAACAAAACTTCGAGGTGCGGCGGCAAGAGATTATGGAAAAATGATGGCAACGAGAAAACTTATTCCCGTGTAGGCCTCTTTGCGTGTATATTTTATTCAAGCTCCTAACCGGTCTGAATGATGAAAAGAACAAATCTTACCGCTTGAACATTCCCTTTTTCTTACCAGATTTTTACTTAACGAATTTGCCACCCAAGCCGCGAAGATCAAGGCCAAAAACCTCCGTTTGAAACTTGCCTTTTACTTGGACCAGGCCATGCTAAATCCAACAATCAACGTTTGCAATTTCTCCAATTATGGTCGCCTGGGGTGATATTGCTCATGGGGTAATGCATGGACACCAAAAAGGATCCCGGGGTGGTACTTTGCAAGTGGGAGATTAGCGCAGCAGCGTCATCAGAAGAAGCAGCAGTGTCGTGACGAAGAGAGGGCGTCGTGGACAGCGTCTTCGCCGTCGAAGTTGGAGTGATGGTGGCGACGCCCACGGTGGACGTAATTTACCGAGACTGGAACTCGTTGAAGATCTCTGTGAAGATGCTAAAGTTGCTGAAGAATTTGCGAGCGTAATGTGCCCAGTGTGTTTTCGGCTTCTCCCCTGAAGGCGTGAATTTCGTGAGAAGAAAATCTCTGCCCGTGAACCCTTCGATTATTCATCACCCGGCGCTTCTCTTATCTCCATGTGATGTATTTTTTAGCGTGAGCCCACTCTCCCTCTCTTTGTGCAGCTGCTCTGTCTCTCTCTCAAGTCGTGTGTTTCTCTATACGCCGTGAGATTCTTCTGTGCTCCCCTAAATGTGGCCGTGTATGGAATTGTGTGTGGCCCCCTCGGTTCGGCAGAGAGAGTACCTTCTCTTTTCTCTCTCTCTCACGTGTAAATCTCTCAACGTGTCTTTTAGAATAGAAGTGCCGACCCCTAACAGCGTTAGCGTTCTCCTTATTTATAGGACAACCAAAGCCTTCGAAGGAAAGGACCCAATATAATATATTTTATTCCTTCCTTTCCTCAAATGCGTGAATACTCCCAACTTTGACCATATATTCATGATTTTCGGCCACGGATTCTTTTCTTTTCTGCTCACGCCCCCGGATGCGTAGGACGCATGAAATTTTCTTTGTCGGTGCACTCTTTCTTGTTTTAAAACAAGAAATATGTGTCCCAATCCTTAATTTGGTAGATTCTTGCGTAGAAATATCACACTTCTCTGCACCAAGTTGACCGAGATTATCTTCTATTAATAAAGATATTTATTCTTCCTCAAAGATTTTTCATGCCTTGTTAAAATCCTATGTGAAATTGTGCTCAATCTTTCCCAAATTCGTGTCAAACTTGGTTATATTATGAAGCTTACTCCAATCTTTCACTTTCCGCGGGCTTAACTTCAATAAAGCTCAAAACCATTTACCCGAGTTCATCCGCCGCCAACCCGATTCAAGGCAATTATGTTCAAAACTTAAGCCCATCCGCTACCGGTCCATAAATATGCAAGTATATTGAGATATGCTCCTAATAACTATATGTAATGCAATTAATTAATTAACTAATTTTTTTAGGGGTTAAAATTAATCCCTAATTTTTTAATATGATAAATGATTAAATGGGTCGCCAAAATTTAGGTGTCAACATATTTCTTTCTACGTAGAAAATACCCTATTTCCCCAAATCTCATTCCCTGTGTGGAATCTCTTGATCCTCATTATATTCCGATCAAGTGCTACACCGAATGTTAGATAGACACAGGATAAGATATAAATTATCCGGTTCACTAAATGTAGTCATATTACTATACATGGGGTTAATACCAAAAAAATAAAAAATCCAGACAGCACAAATGTAATAATTTATCTTCGTTTATCACAAAAAAAAAAAAAAAAAAAAATCAAACTAGTTTTAGGATTATTTTTGAACAAAAACGTGTTTGGTAAAAAAATAAAAAATAAACAGAAACATGTTTGGTAAATTTGGATAATTTTTTTATTTTTTCTATTTTTTCTTTTTTTTCCTTTTTTTTTTTTCTTTTTCATTTTCTTTTTTCTTTTTTTTTTTTGGCCGCCGCGGCCAAGGCCTTGGCCGGCGGCGGCCGCGTCGAGGCCGAGCTCGCCCGGCGGTGGGCGGCGTGGCCTCGCCGGCCACCGCCAAGCGAGGCCGAGGCTCGCGCCGCCGGGCGAGCTCGCCCGGGTCGGTGCGAGGCGAGCCCTCACCCGGCTACGGCGAGCCTCGGCCATTAAGGCCGCGGCCCTCGTCGGCCGATCGCCGGCCATGGCGAGGCGAGCCGACCACCCCAAAAGAAAAAAGAACAAGAAAATAAGAGAAAAAAAAAAAAAAAAAAAGTGTTTCTCAAAAGTGTTTTGAAACAAACAAAATTTGTGTTCTTGTTTCTTTGCTTTTTTTGTTTTCAAGAAAAACTGTTTAAAAAAAAAAAAAGAAATCTATTCCTGAATAATAAATTTATCATTAAATTATATTGATTTGTGATTTTTCGTGATATTAATATAATTTAACGAGAAATTAATAGGAGATAAATTTTCACAACTATATTAATCTAGACATGGCAAAGGGTGGGGTGATCCGAATGGATATGATGATTTTTTTTTTTTCCCCATCTACATTGGGAATTTTGGTATATTCACGTGGATACTCCCAGCTAGCAGCTTGAATTTTGCCACATTTTAGGAGTATTGGATTAAAAAGAGGAAGCGAAGAAGGACTGAAGAAACCAGGGGCGCGGAAATGGTCCACGCAACCTACATGAAGACGTGGAAGATGATGGAGCTCAAGTTTCTATTGGTCCGTAATCTATCCACTGTCGCTCGCTTGGATTTCCTTGCCGGATTTCGTTTATCCCACCTGGACCCTCCAGGAACGTTGATTTAGATTCTGTCCCTCCCTCTCGCCTCTCAGCCTCACATCCCCAGCTCCACATCTTAGACAAGCTTCTAGAGAGAGAGAGAGAGAGAGAGAGAGAGAGACAGGGGCCGGCATGGCGGCGGCGACTTCCGGTGCGGTGGTGAACGGGTTGGGGTCGGCCTTCCTGTGCGGGGGGAGGAGGAGCCGGTCCTTGTCGAGGGCGGCCGGCTTTGGGAACGAGGCAGGCAGCGGAGCCGGTTCTAGGAACCTGGTGGTCGTCGCGGCAGCTAAGCCCAAGAAGTCTTGGATCCCCGCCGTGAAGGGCGGCGGCAACCTCATCGACCCCGAGTGGCTCGACGGCTCGTAAGTGTCTCTCTTTGCATGGTATTTTATGTTCAAAATAAGAGATGCTGAAGTCTATGTAAGATTCACTCAAATGTGTATAATTTGGCCTAACATTAGTACTTTGGAAAAATAATCAACTGCAGGCTGCCGGGTGATTATGGGTTCGACCCGCTCGGGCTCGGCAAGGACCCGGCATTCCTCAAGTGGTACCGAGAGGCTGAGCTCATCCATGGCCGGTGGGCCATGGCCGCGGTGGTCGGCATCTTTGTCGGCCAGGCCTGGAGCGGCATCCCGTGGTTCGAGGCCGGGGCCGACCCGGGCGCCATTGCCCCGTTCTCCTTTGGTACACTCCTCGGGACCCAGCTGATCCTTATGGGGTGGGTCGAGAGCAAGCGGTGGGTCGACTTCTTCAACCCGGACTCGCAGTCGGTGGAGTGGGCGACGCCGTGGTCGAAGACCGCCGAGAACTTCGCCAACGCCACTGGGGATCAGGGCTATCCGGGCGGCAAGTTCTTCGACCCGCTCTGCTTAGCCGGGACGATCAAGGACGGTGTCTACATTCCGGACGTCGAGAAGCTGGAGAGGTTGAAGCTGGCCGAGATCAAGCATGCCCGGATTGCAATGTTGGCCATGTTGACCTTCTACTTTGAAGCTGGGCAGGGCAAGACCCCACTTGGGGCTCTTGGATTGTAAAGACTTTGAACTTGAATGAATCAAAAAATGGTTGTACTTGTAGATAAATTGGATTTGGAGGAAAAAAATCGAAAGCTTAGATGGTTTCGAGCCTCTGTTGTTGTATGAGAAACTGTGTGCCCACAGAGTTTTCCATCCCGGATTCGTTGCTAGCAATTAGTGATGTGTTTTCTAAGAGAGTTTATGATATGATGAATCGCGATTGAGAAAGTATTCTATGTAGTTATAAGTTGCGCACGAGGGAGTTTAGTTTTGATACTTCTAATGGAATAACATGGGCAAGATCAGTTATTTTAAAGCATCAGGATTCAAATTCGAAAGTACAGCAGAATTTTTAGCAAATGGGGCATTGCAATCTTTATCCTTATGGTTGCATAACCAAAGCCAAGACATTGCAAGAATGAAGTTTCCTTTTTGCTAATTACAAATGCAAAAGTACATTTTTCAAGAAATCTTTCATGAATTTGCGAGAATCAGATTGTGCCGAACTGAAGTTGCTAGATTGATGATATCAACCCAGAAAGATAAACAATCCTCTCCATAGACAAGCTGGATTCTGCAACAAGGATGGTGATGACAAGGAGGTAGTAAATAATCATTAAATGGTCAAAACTGAGGGAACATTCCACAAGACAAAGCGGTTCAATGAAAGACACCGTGAAAACAGCCTGCCAAGGAACTTTCAGCTGAGAAGTTCCAACACAGATGCAACAAAACCGTCTTGGATCCATTTTTAAGCAAAGACATCTGATAGCTGTGGCATAATTTCACATAAGAGCATATCCGCGATTCAATCAAGCATCCAAGCAACTATAAGCAATATCCAATATGCTATGATCGCCGCCAGATTCCCATAGAAACAAAGACGTCCACCTTCTGATGTTCAGCATGATGGGTTCCTCAAACTTGCTCGGAAAATTATTCCTTACCTTATCCATCTCGATGCTGAACCAGAGGATCACTGGAAGTAGTTCTCCTTGTTATGTTACGATGGAGATGAGAGAGACGCTCTTTATGCTCTGAGAGCCACTTTCAATAACCCTTTCTTGAACAATAACTGGACTGGCATCCACTGTCATGTGGATGATGGGGCAAGATGGTACGGTATTCAGTGCATAAATGGCCGGGTCACAGGAATAGTGCTGGAAGGCATGGAGCTGAAATAGATGATCAGTTTCGACGCTCTCATTCACTTCTCCAAGCTATCCATTCTGAGCTTCAAGAACAATGCTCTTCAAGGGGGAATGATAAATTTTTGGGGAAACCAGAAGTTAGCCTGCATCAACCTCTCAGGGAACAAGTTCCAGGGTCCAATCTCCCAGTCGCTCCTGAGTTTAGCTCTTCTAGCATCATTGCAGCTCCAGAACAACAACTTGACAGGGCAGATCCCGGAGTTTAAACAATCTACCTTGATCTCCTTCAATGTGTCAAACAACAATATAAGCGGGCCAATCCCATTGACGCAAAATTTCCAATTATTCGGCTTGGAGTCATTCTCAGGAAACCTGGGACTATGTGGACCTCCCATGCGTAAACTCCTGTGGTTACTCAAACATCCTTGAGTCAGTGATTGATGGCCTTTTGTCTTCCAATCCTTCCAGAAATGCAGATAATGATACTGGAAAAAGGAAGAATCCTTCCAATTCTGGCTTTCTCATTCTTTCTCTGCTGTTCAGTGTGGTGGCTCTACTTGCTGTTATCTTGCTCTGTACCTTGTCCTACAAGAAGGCCAAGAAGCTCAAAAAATTCATAAACCGAGGGAATAGCAGAGAAGAAGAAGTAAAGGATGAGAAAGAAGAGAAAAGCGAGGCAGTCAAGAGCGGCAGAGTCATGGAGAGGGGAGAAAACAGAGGCAAGCTTATATTCCTGGAAAACGGTGGGGGTTCGAATTGAGTGATCTTTGGAAGGCATCTCCAGAGGGAATTGGGAAAGTCGTCTTCGGGAACACCTACAAGGCGATCTTGGATGATAGGCAAGCCCTTGTGGTTAAGATTTTGAGGGATTTGAAGCCAATGAACAGGAAGGAGTTCACGAGGCAGTTGCAGTCGCTTGCGGCTCAAAAGCACCCAAATCTGATTCCTCCTCTCGCCGCCTTCTTCTCGAAGCAACAAAAGCTGTTGATCTACAGATACGCAGAGAAAGGCAACTTGTTCAACCGCATTCATGGCAAGCTCTCTCTCTCTCTCTTTTATGGCATTCAAACCAAATCTTTTAGTCTCCAGGAAAGCACATCAATGACCAGAACACCATTCCCAACGACCCGAGCATTGGCCTTAGGATTTCCCTCTCTATTCATTCAGTGACAAGTTATTAGACATTCTATTACTTAGTAATGTCTTAGAAACATAAGGAACTAAATCAGATTAGATAGAAACCAGCACACCAAGTTCAAAAGAATCACCAAGCTTCTAGAGCTATGGAACCTAATCACATATACTTGAAATAAGTAATACCTATAACAAGTAGATAATGAAAGCAATCAAATCCTACTGTCGAAAGCTGCTGGGCAGATCAGATATCAGTAAACACCAGTTCCGGCGGCTGATCAGTTCCATGCTGTGGCCTCGAAAGCTGCATGCTAGTTTATGACACCTTGTGCATATTGTAATTATCATGTAGTGAAAGCCACTACCGCAGGAGGAAGGGGAAGCAAAGAGTGGGTGCCATTCAGGTGGAACTCCAGATTATCAGCTTCTCAAGGTGTGGCTCGCGCCCTACACTACCTCCATGTCAACTCCAACTCAAGACTGAACGTGATCGTCCCACATGGGAACCTGAAATCGACCAATGTCCTCCTCACTCAAGACGACACCATCCTTGTATCTGACTACGGCCTCTCCTCTCTCATCGCACTCCCCATCGCCGTGAAATCCATGGTCTGCTTCAAATCCCCTGAATACCGAACCAGGCAACTGATCTGCCCAAAGGCCGATGTCTGGAGGTATGGTTGTCATCTTCTCGAACTACTCACTGGCCGATCTGTGCCAATGTGGCCCCACCAGGAGTCCATGGTGTGGATCTCTGCAGCTGGGTCCACCAGGCAGTGAGAGAGGAATGGACAGCCGATATATTCGACTCCGAGATCAGAAAGCAGAGGAGGTTAGCTGATGGGATGCTCGAGTTGCTGCAGATAGTGATACGTCGCTGTGATGAGTCGCCTGATAGCCGTCCTGAGATGGTGGAGATCGTGCAGGAGATTGAGAATATGAAGGTGGCCGACGATTGTGAGGACGAGTTTTTCACGTCCCCGGATGACATTGTCCAAAGCTCCTGGTGATGACAGCTGATAAATGATGAGGACTTTCATTAGGTTGGCCGTGAAAACAGAACATATTATTTCATGTCATTGAATTTTCTTTGAACTGCGTCCTAATGACATTGACACGAGAAAACAAAGAAGACATGGAGTTCGCAAGATCAGCATCTGTTAAGGGTTGGTTTGCTCAAAATAACTGATATCCTTCTATTTTGCATCTCCTTTTCAATTTCACTGTTTAAGCAGGATAATTAAAATTCTCCTTTTCAATCTCACCGTTTAAGCAGGTAACAAGTCAGGAAGCTTTATATTGGGTAGTATGTTGGTGCATAGTCAGGGCCTGGTTTGCTTCTAGTCAGCTACTTGTTTCCATTGACTAATTATCATAAGCGATGCCAAACCCCAAAGGTTCAACTAATTTTTCAATCAGTTTGTCCATGCTTGACGAGCCGGGATCATTGTGAAGGCCTATGGCAACTTCATCAACCCCAAGTGTCTCGATGGCTCGTGAGTTGGCGGAGCAAATTTATTTCTCTTTTTAAAAGTTTTAAAGTTCAATTGCAAAGAAGCCGTTAAGAGTTGACCCTAGACACTCCCATTAGTGACATCCTTCTTTATCCAGATAATAGGTAGGAGCATTTTAAAATTTTAAGATTCAAAGATAGTTATTAAATCACTTTCACAATAAATTTTATGATTTTTGATATACTTATCTCTAAAATAATCATGTACCATGACATTGAGAAAGTCAACTTATGCCACTAATTGAGAACAGAGTGACCAAGCTTGCTATTATTTCAATATTTTCATCAAAGAGTTCATAGATAAGTTTTAGATAATTCATTAATCCAAGACAAATGAAACTGAAATCTTTATAGGTTCACTCAATTTGCATAATTTGGCCTAACATTAGCACTTTGAAACCCTGCTATTTTGAGTTTTGTTCTTCTCAAAAGCTCATTCAGAATTCTTAAGAGCTATGTAAACAATAAAATGCAGGGTCCCAAGTAATTTTGGGTTTGAACTGCTCAGGCTTCGCAACGAGCCGGCTTTCGTCAAGTGGTACCGAGAGGCCGAGCTCATCCACAGCCGGCGGGCAATGACTCGAGCCTGGGGCTAACCCTGTCGCAATCGCCCCGTTCTCCTTCAGAACTCTACTCATCCTCCTGGTTTGGGTCAAGGGCAAGTGGTGGGTCGACTTCTTCAACACACTGGGTCAAAGACAACCACCGACACTTGGTCAATGCCACAGGTGATTGGGACTAAGTATTGGGTGGTTTTGAGCTTCTCTTATCCTCAAAAGTTAGATTAAAGAGTAACGCTTTCTCTTATATCTATAAATCAACCATCGATCACCAGTCCCTTTTACAACCAATGAGACAACCTCAACACCTAAGAGGCAAGTTCTTCGACGCTCACTACCCCAGCGGGATAATCAAGGACGGGTCTACATTGGTGGAGAAGCTGGAGAGGTTAAGGTTGACCCAGATCAAGCATGCCCAGATTGTCACGTTGACCATTTTGATCTTTTTCTTTGAGACTAGGCAGGGCAAAACTCCTACGGTGGGGCTCTTGGATTGTAAAGAGTTTGAACTTGAATGAATCTAGTGATTGTCCTGGTAGATAATTGGACTTGAGAAAAAATTGAAAATTTTAAGACAGGCTCAAAAATTGTAATCAAGAAAGTATTTTATGTAACTATAAATTGCCGACATATCCATTGAGCAATTGAAGAATATCATATGAGAAAGCTTATTTTCGATACTTCTAATCAAATGATTCGAACAAACATAGAGTTTATCAGAGTGGATAATGACCAATAACTTAAAACATGAGGACTGTAATGTCCGAATTCATGTACAGGACCCTCCATCAACAAAGACATGGCAATTTTATACCTGCTGTTACGCAGCCAAAGCTAGGACAGTCCCAAAATATTGTTTCGTCACTGCCAACTAAAAACACAAAACGAAGTAGATTTCCAAGGAACCCTACTGCCAATTTGCGAAAATCAGATTGCGCCAAACTAAAGTTCCTAGATTGATCATAAAAACCCAGGAAAGTAACTCCCGATGGACAAACTGGATTCTGCAACAAGGATGGTGATGATAAATAGGTAGCAAATAATTATTAGGTGGTCATGACCGAGGGAATATCCCATAAAATTTAGCAGTTCAATGAGGTACAATGTGAAGACAGCCTCCATAGGAATCTTCAGCTGTGAAGTTCCAGCACAGAGGCAACAAAACTGTCTTCTTCCATCTTCAAACAAAGCCTGGTATAGTTGTGGCATGGTTTACCTAAGAGTATATCCGCGATTTGATCGAGCATCCAAGCATATCTATAAGCAATTTCCACTACACTAAACACGCCCAGCCACCTTCTGATGTCCAGCATCATGGGTTCTACAAAGTCGCCCAGAAAATTATTCCTAGCCTTATTCCTCTCGCTGCTAACCCATGGAATCACCACAAGAAGTGCTCATTCGCTAGGTTACGATGAAGATGAGAGAGTTGCTCTTTATGTTCTGAGAAATATTTTCAACAACCCCTTCTTGAACAGTAACTGGACCGGCATACATTGCTATATGAACGATCCACCAAGATGGTACGGCATTCAGTGCAACAATGGCCGTGTCACAGGAATAGCACTGGAAGGTATGGGACTGAAGGGGCTGATCAGATTCAATGCCCTCCTTTACTTCTCCGAGCTGTCCATCCTGAGCTTCAAGAACAATGCCCTTCGAGGAAATATAATGAATTTTTCAGGGAATGGGAAGTTGGCCCAAATCGACCTCTCGGGGAACGAGTTCCACGGTCCAATCTCAGAGTCGCTCCTGAGTCTAGCTTCATTAGCATCGTTATGGCTCCAGAACAACAACCTGACAGGGAAAATCCCAGAGTTCAATCAATCTACCTTGATCTCCTTCAATGTGTCAAACAATAATTTAAGTGGGCAGATCCCATTGACGCAAGTTGTTCAATCATTCAGCTTGGATTCATTCTCAGGCAACCCAGGACTATGCGGACCACCCACATCTCACTCCTGTGAAAACTCTAGCACCCTCAACTCAGTGAGCGATGGCCCGTTGTCTTCCAATTCTTCTGGAAATGCACATCCTGATACTGGAAAAGGCAAGGGTTCTTCCATTAAAGTCTTTCTTATTCTTTTTCTGCTGTTCGACGTGGTGGCTCTACTTGCTGTGATCTTGCTGTTCATCCTGTACAATAAGAAGGTCAAGAAGCTCAAAGAAATTATGAACCAAGAGAATAGACGAGACGAAGAAGCAGAGGAGAAAGAAGAGAGAAGCGAGGCAGTTGAGAGCAGCAGAGTTGTTGAGAGAGGAGAAGATAGAGGGAAGCTTATATTCTTGGAAAACAGTGGAGGGTTCGAATTGAGTCATCTTTTGAAGGCATCTGCAGAGGGACTTGGGAAAGGCATCTTTGGTAACACTTACAAGGCGATCTTGGATAACGGGCAAGCCCTTGTAGTAAAAAAGATGAAGAATCTGAAGCCGATGACCAGCGAGGAGTTCTCAAGGCAATTGCAGTTGCTTACCAATCAGAAACACCCGAATCTGATCTCTCCTCTCGCCTACTTCTTCTCTAAGCAAGAGAAGCTGTTGATCTACCAATATGCAGAGAAAGGCAACTTGTTCAACCGCATTCACGGTCTCTCTCTCTCTCTCTCTCTCTCTCTCTCTCTCTCTCTCTTATGGCTTTCGAACCAAATCAATAGTGTCTCTCTCTTAAGCCTCTCCGCTCCCTCCCTCCCTCCCTCCCTCTCTCTCTCTCTCTTATGGCTTTCAAACCAAATCAATAGTGTCCCGGAAAGCACATCCATGACCAGGAACAACACTATTTACTATGACCTGAGTATTAACCTTAGGATTTCCCTCCCACAAGTCATTAGACATTCTCTTTATTGGTAATTAGAAACATGAGGAAGTAATAAGATAACGTAGAACCCAGCATACCATGTCCCACAAAGCTAGTTAACTTCTAGAGGTATGGAACCTATTGACATACTTAAAATATGTAATTTTCTATAAATATTAACAAAAAAGTAAGGAAAACAAGCACATCCTACCGCTGAAAGCTGCTGTGTAGATCATATATCATTAGCCACTGGTTCCAGCTGCCAATCAGTTCCATGCAGTGGCCTTCAAAGCAGCTTGACGCCAGTTCTGAGTTGTTTTCAACAACTAATTTTTGGCAATCCCCCATCTTTAGCAAGCATTAAGCCTTCCTTATCAACTACCGCTTCTGAAAATCACGCATCAATGTTTATGCAAGCAAATTAAACACAAACGAAATAGTAAGTCCTTATCTTTCTGTAGGAAATGCACCAACTAGATGGTTCCGCTGGTAAAGAGGCTGTAAAGTTCACTAGTAGAAGATATACAGTAGGCATCGTGCCCAAAGTGAATGCCTTAGCTCAGATGGCCAACACGCTCATTGCACATCCCAGAGGTCACGGGATGTTACTGCAAATAATTCTCAACTTTTCAAAAGTCAAAGATTCAATTGACCAGTTCAACAAGGGGTCAACATCAAACTTCGCCGGCTCTTGATCAGTCAGGTCATAATCAAAAGAAGAAATGAAACAAACTGGTCCAGTCGAATCAGCCCTTTCTGTCCAGGATTAGAAATGTTAATACACACTGATTCGCACCATCCATTACTATTTATTCCCTTTCCATTTTATAAGACTTCTTCATGCTCAAATTTTTATCTTTTACAGGGGTTGTCATAATCTCACTCTTCAATAACTAGAAAAATATAGAAGTTCTAATAATTTATTTGCATAAATATGGTACTTTGAGGCACTCTGTGCTTATATTGTGATTTATATCTCATAAAACCACTACAATAGGAGGAAGGGGAAGCAAAGAGCGGGTCCCGTTCAGGTGGAACTCCAGACTATCAGCTGCTCAAGGCGTGGCTCGTGCCTTACAGTACCTCCATGTCAACTCCAACTCAAGAACAAATATCATCATTCCACATGGAAACCTGAAATCGACCAATGTCCTCCTCAATCAAAACGATGTCATCCTTGTCTCTGACTATGGCCTCTCCTCGCTCATCGCTCACCCCATTGCCGCACAATCCATGGTCTGCTTCAAATCCCCTGAATGCCAAACCACACGAAGGATCTCCTCAAAGACTGACGTCTGGAGCTATGGTTGTCTGCTTCTCGAACTACTCAGTGGCCGAGCCTGCACCCATGCGGCCCCACCAGGAGTCAAAGGCATGGATCTCTGCAGCTGGGTGCACAGGGCAGTGAGAGAGGAATGGACTGCTGAGATCTTTGACCCTGAGATATCAGTGCAGCGAAGTGCTGCCCACGGGATGCTCCAGTTGCTGCAGATTGCAATCCAGTGTTGTGAAAAGTCACCAGATAAGCGTCCCGAGCTGGCAGAGATCGCACAGGAGATTGAGAATATGAAGGCGGCCGTTGATTCCGAGGACGACGAGGATGTATCGATAGATCAGTCCCTCACTGACGAGTCTTTCTCAACAACATTGTCCATTGCTGCTGCTGCTGATGACAGAGGATAAATGACAAGGATATTTATTAGGTTGGCTGTGACAACAGCACCAACATAAATGTCACAGCAGTCAGCTAAGTAATTTTAGTTTGCAATGATGAGATAGATTATGAGTCACATAATAAATCGTGAATTTAAATATTTGTCATGTAGTTTACACAAGAATAAATGTAAATTCCCAAAGTTCCTTCTTTAGATTGATATTGAGCAATAAGGGATGCAAAAAGGAAAAGAAACTCTTAAAGTGTGGTATAGGATAACCATTCTGCTATTGAACAAATTTCAGAGTAGGAGAGATCTGATTGCTCTCAAGTTTTGAGCGTATAAAAACCTCCCTGATTGGGGTGGGGTGTTCACAATCAAAGTTTGCACGCTTGAGGATAAGCCATGTGAATACTCAGCAGTGGAATCCTCCATTGCCCAAAGCTTCTAATAGAGGCGATTGTAAGATTAACTTAGCAAAAGACATAATATTGACAGCATCAAACCATAACTACTACTGGAGAAAAATCTAAACGAAAAAACAAATACAAGCAAAACAAACACAATATAAGAAATTGTAAAATTTCCAGCAGAAATACCATGGAGAAAGTGAATGGCTGAATGGCCCCATGAAAGGCATAGTTATATGCTAAGTCATGGGTTATTCATAATATGTGAAGCAACATGATTCTACTATCAAACAAACATCCAGATTAATATTGAGACCAGAGTCCCAACCCTCCATTAACCTATACTGGAAGAAGGTTATCCTATCATAGGAAATTATACAAAAATAAAACTATTAAGCAGGCGAATGACAAGCTATCCATCTGAAGTAGTAAACCATGGAATTTCCCCCATTGAATACATGAAAGGAGAGCATATTTTTATACGTCACAGAGCAAAGTCAATAGTAGAAAATTAAAAACCAAGACAACAACAAAAAAAATTCAAACTAAAAAGGCTTAATTCTGCTCCTCAATATGTTACAAATTTATCATAACTATAAACCTTAGTTCTATTAAGTCATTAACCAGAGGTCCATCCGTGCACCTTCTATTTGTAACCAGGAAGTCCCTAGTATTTAAGCAACTTGTGTGAAAGTCCAGCTTTTCACTCAGTTTGCATAAACAGAAAAAATGATGGATTAGGCACACTGTTTCATTTGGGTGTCCAACTGACTTTCTATATTACTGCAATACATACACTTTCATGCACAACTTAGTTTCCAATACAATGCTTGACATAGATGAGTCCATGGATGCTTGAACTATTGAGATACACTTCATGAAGGATGAAAAGACCACTCAAGAGTAATAGATCTCCAGAACCTAAGTTTGCCATTTTCTCATCTTTGGAGAGGTAAAAGACTTAACTATAGGGCACCAAGATAGTGCAAACTGATAAATGAAAAGAGCTCAAGAAACCACAAAAAGAGCTCTATTACAAGACAAACATATACTAAATTCAGCAATTAAATTTAGAAAATTGGTTTAGCATCATCATAAGAGCACACTATCCATGTATGGACAAAAGCAACAGATCTGGTCCTGCTGTATCAGCATCAAATCAGAGAACCACTCTCTAAAGAAATCGAATATTATGTGATCTCTTGACAGATATAAAACAGCTAGGGGATAAATAGCATGTGAAGAATGAATGGCATAACACATTCCCACTTATTCTTTAGATATTTCATTCTTTTGTTAAAACAAATTCCCAGTTATGGTTGCACATAGAGATGACGCATGCCGTTAAGGTGATAGTTCTTTGTAATCTTGATCTTAGCAGTTACCAAAAGCATCAATGTCCAATCTCATCTAAATTTTCATATTTCATACACTTCTTAGAATTTGTCAGATCTTCCTATGCTTGATCAAATCTTAAGATGTCTTGGTTGACCAATCCATGATTTGAGAATCAATTCTGAAACAGAGTAGAATTCATCATCCATCCTTAAACTTCTTCTTCATCTAAACATTGTCATAAACAAAGTACACTATGAGTCGTTTACAATAGTTCAAACAAAACTAGTTGAATCTAAGGACTCACTCCAGCAGGCTGACTACTCACAAGTCTCCAATTACCTAAAGTACGGATTGTCAACAATCCTTACCAATGCCCCTTCCCCAATCTCCCCAGCTTATTGTTAGCAGTTACTACTGGTCCAATAACTTTGCGCATCCTTCATCTAATTAGAAAATTTCCAATCTCATCATCAATAATGTTCTTCTTTTTTTTGCCCTATTTTTTGAAAGATAAACAAAATTCCATGAAGAGAGTACTGCCCTATAGGGCCTGTACAAAAAAAGCTTCAGAAGGGAAGCCACGTATATACAAAACTATGCACACTTTAGTATTGTTTTGAACACCTCAAGAACATATTGCAACTATATATGATCCACCAAGAAGGACTGTAGGCTAGAAACCATTACCAGAGATCAGAAACTGAAGTAATTCTTTGGAGATAAATAAATAACTACAATAATCTTTAAACATGCCAATCATGGTAAAGTACAAGCATATAAAAAATCATAACAAGTTCTTCCCATTTCGCATATCTAACTTGCAAGTTTGAAGACTGTTGATGCATAGATAGTCTCTCAAGTTACATCAAATTTTCTCTGGAAGACAACAAGGAACAGTCTATGATTCGTAAAGAGGAGATGCCAAATCATCACCAATTATCAAAGATAGGCTTAAATATAGTCAAAGAATGGAAAGTACATTGATTTAATGAGGCCAATTACAATGAATACTTTGATTCTCCAATTAAAAAATGTATAATACACAAAGAAGCAGAATGGCTCAACCATGCAGACTAGCAAGGGTTGGCTATCTAAATCCTACTTCTTCGCTCTTCACCAAGAACCAACTAAAAAAAAGAGATTACACAAATCTCTGAACATCATGTTATTCACAGCTGAGGTTCTCCTAGAAAAATATAATATCTCTATGCTATGAATCTCAACCTTATGCTCAGTATTGCCATTATATCACAATTTAGTCTCTGACTGAAACTGGAAGGTAGTCTCAAAAACTGGTCACTTATAGATTATTTATGCCCACAAAGGGGGAAAAAATCTTGTATATACAACCATACCAGCAGGTTTAATCTCTGACCTTGATGTGTTAGAAGTTCCACCTGAAAGGCATTTAACCAGAAAGAAATTAAGCAGGATATCGATACTCATAAATTTTAGAAATGAATGGTAAATGCAAAGAGTAAAAAGATACACCACAGGCAGCTGACAGACAAACTCTGAGTTAATGCAACTCTTACTTGTGGAACTAGTCAGGGATTTCATGCATGGTTGAAACCACTTTGATTTTAACAAAGAGGCAAGCTTAAGAAGTAGCACTTCTGCAGCTTATAAGGCCTTCAGATTCAAGATGCTGCATAGAACGTCAGGTCATTGCATAAGCAAATTCTTCACTATCTGTAATCAGATCCTCCAGCAATTGAACTGCATGCAGATTACAGTCTTGGTTCAAATGCTTCATCAAAGCACTGTGGGTGACAAAATCAGGCTGCACATCTCTACTCAACATTTCTATGTATAGCCTCAGTGTTTCTTGCCAATTTCCCCTATTGCAGTTTTCATTTATTAATATGGTATAGCTATACTTGTTGGGAATGATTCCTCTCATCTCCATTAGGGCAAAAATTTCGTAAGCCCGACCAATCTTCCTCTCTCTGCAAAAACCATTGATCAAAGCATTGTAGGTGATCACATTAGGGGTAATATTCTTCTCTTGCATCTCCAAGAAGTAAGTAACAGCCATCTCTAGCCTACCCTTGCCGGCATGGGCATGGATCAACACTGTGTACGTCACAACTGAAGGTACTAATCCTTTGCTCCGCATCTCATAGAATAGCTCCCTTGCTTTTCTGAGCTGGCCCATCTCCGCGAAAGCATGGATTATGCTCGTGTAAGTAACATGATCCGGCATAATACCATTGCAAACCATATTTTGCAATAGGTCACATGCTTCTTCTAGGTTGCCTAATTTAGCAAGCCCATGCACAAATATATTGTAAGTGATCAAATCAGGAGGGAAACCCTTTGCGCGCATTTCTTCTTGCAGACCAAACACCTTACCAGGTCCACCTAGCTTGAGCTGACTAACTATATGAGTTGAGTACGAGATACGATCAGGCTCCAATCCTTTGCACAACATTTCATTGAAGAAGCTTTCAGCCAAACATAAATCTCCCAACTTACAAGATCCATTAGCCAGGATGGTATAAGTATAAACATCAGGATGAACCCCTCGATTAATCATCTCATCTTTCAAGTGTTGAGCTAACTCCAAGTCGCCGTTCCTGCAAGCGCCATCTATAAGGGTATTGTAAGTGATGGTATTAGGAACAGCATCATGATGTTGTAGCTCCTCAAACAAGAGCAAGGCCTCTTTCATATTCCCCAATCTACAATACCCATATATAAGAGTGTTGTAAGAAACCACGTCCGGATGCAGATTCCTCTTGACCATCTCTGTGAATAGCCGTCTAGCATCAACCATCTTCCCACATTTACAGAAGCCATACATCACGGCATTGTAAGTCGGCACTGTAGGAGATGCCCCTCTAACTTCCATCTCCTCCTCAATACCCAGAGCCTCAACGAGAAATCCCCTCCTGCAGTACCCAGAAATTAAAGGATTATAAGTGTGTGCCGAGACCTCTAATCCTAACTTCAGCATCTTCTCAATCAGTCCCTTGGCCTGCTCTAGCTCCCCATTCTTGGACAACCCATTTATCAGCACATTGTAAGTAACATCATTCGGGAAGCACTCTCTCTTATGCATCTCTGCCAGGAGCTCCAGCGCCTGCTGCATTTCTCCTTCCTTGCAATACGAATCCAACAAAGTATTATACGTGACGATGGTCGGCTTTATCCCAAACTCCTCCATCATCCTATAGACCACTCGAGCTTTAACTACTAGCTTCTTATCTCTAAGAATCCGGAGAATCCTATTACAGTTCTTCACGTCCGGCAAGATCCCTTTCCCTAACATCTCATCAAAGGTCGATAGGCAATGCCCAATCATCGACTTCTTGGTGTAGACCCACAGCAGCACATCCAGAACCTTCCCCAAGACCTCGAACCGCACTCCCCCGCGGACCAAAACGTCGAGCATCCCATCCATATCGAGACTCACCGCCTTATCCACGACCCAGTACGCCGACCGCATCAAATTGTTCTCCGCCAAAATCTCAAGAACCGCACAGAACGAGAGCTCGGACCGGACAAACCCGTCCTGCATCTCGACCCATCTGAACACGCGCAAAGCGATCCTGGGTTCCGCCCGAATGGAGCTGAGGACGCGGGCGAGCAACCCGGGGTTCACAACCAGCTCTCGAAACTCATCAGACACCCACTTCTTGTTCGCGAAAGCCCGGGGCCTCCTGGCGACCGTGGTCAAGACCAAGTCTCGGTACAGGGATTCGGAAACCGAACTGGGCTCCTCGGGAACCGAAGGCAGGCAGCTTTGGGAAGAGAAGCGGAGCGGGAACGGCGGCCGTACCTCGAGACGGCGGGGGCGCGGAGCGGGGAGGGCGGTGGCCAAAGCTCTTGAAGCTTTGAGAGAGAGGGTCATTGAGGAGTGAAGCTGGTGCGACCCCGCCGCCTCCGTCTAGACATTGAAGAGAGGGAGGGCCGCCGTTGGAGCTCGGATGGGGACGAGGGTAGGGCCCAAGTTGGGAGCTTGGCGGCTGCCGCTGTGGAGGGTCGAATCTCAATGGTCGAGAGAGAGAAAGAGTTTTCTCGACCGTGGTCGAAGGTTGGACCTCGCCGTCGCGGGGTCGGCGGCGAGTTTGGGAGGCTGATTGGATTGGGGTTTTGCCCTATCCCGGCGTTTAAGAGCGAATTGAGATAGAAAAGCATCAAATCACGGAAACGCTCTCTAGAGAAATCGAATATTATGTGATCTCTTGACAGATATAAAACAGCTAGGGGATGAATAGCATGTAGAGAATGAATGGCATGACACATTCCCACTTACTTTTAGATGTTTCATTTTTTTGAAAACAAGAAATTCCCAGTTATGATTGCACTTAGAGATGATGCAGGCCGTTAAGGTGATGGTTCTTTGTAATTTTGATCTTAATAGTTATGGAAAGCATAAATGTCCAATCTCATCTAATTTTGCATTGACAATCATGAGTCCCGTGATAACCTTTTCTATCTCAATTCGCTCTTTTCTTTTCATTTCATACGTCAATGCACCAACGGTACGTGATGACAAAATGGGTCTTGATAACGTTGGCTTGGCTTGAGGATTGTCATGTCGGCTTCTAAATGAGTCACATGATATTAACAAATGTTTTTTTTTTTTTTTGGAACAAGAGCGCCGTAAACCCCCCGTGACGCTAAGCGGAACCACCACCCCTGGCCACGCTTCACCACACACACGCCACCCTCCCCTCGAGCTAGCCGACTCGAACCCTTGGCTCCACCAGGGATGAGTCACATGAGATTAACAAACGTTAATTCCTGAAAATGCTTCAAATGCAATCCAGCGTGGATTTCTTTTAAATTTTAATGAAAAAGTGGACTTTAAAAACCTAGCAACTTAATTAGAGATCATTGCTTAATGGAGCTTTCCAATTTGGGATTCTAATTCACTCCAAATCTTCCCCTTTTCCGGTCAATAATGTCTTGACTCCTTTGGACTTGATGACCTTGCCGTTCGGGTGAACTTTTGATGCTAGTGGATGAGATGTTTGAAGGCAGAATGGTACAGAAGGGAATTGATAAGAAAACGAGCAACTGGGCAGGAAGAAACTCATCGATATCCTATGTGAACAACCACAGGCTGGCTTTTTTTTGAGGGTTTTCAAATGGGGGCGAAATTGACAAAGTGATGCATGATGAGAATTGTTAGGAGCTGAATATGTTTGATCGATCAATGTGTTTGTTGAAAAAAAAAAAGATAAAAGGTCGAGATAGATGAAGCTCACTACCAAGGCGTAAAGGAACAAATCACCATCTATGGATAAAGAACTCAAGCTTCACCACCACTGAGGAATTGGATAAAGAATCAAAAAGGAATTCACTCACCTAAGAGTAATTGTCATGTATTATCAAACTAAATTATGAATTCTTACAATGAGAATGCAACTCCATGGACTAGGATATGTGAACTTAGAAACACTTAAAGACATGAGAACACTAAGGCTACATTTGATAGTCATGATAAAAATGAGTTATCATATTATTTAGTTCATGCCTCGGACAACATATGGCCGGAAATAAGAAAAATATAGTTTGGATAAAAATATCTCATGAATAGTAGGGGATAAAAGTAAATAGAACTTATTTTAATTGTCAAAAAAAAACAGATTTCCTAAATTAATGAATTTTAAATAACAATTAAATATAAATAGCTTTTGCAATTCTAATACAAAAAAATCAAAATAACAAAAAAAAAAAAAAAAATAACAATAATTTTTGTTTTTATTTATTTCTATTTTTATTTACATATTCTATAAAAATATATATATATTATTTATTCTATTCATAACTTAGGAATATTAGTGTGATTTATGGTTTAATAATTTTTTTATCAAGGAATGATAGAAGAGAATAAAAAAAAAATCAAAGAAAATAAATTAGAAAGGAAAGGGAAAATCATTTTAAAAATTAAATAAAGATGAAGTAGAAAAACTAAGATTATAAAGAAAAAAATTCAAACTTTTAAACGATCTTTCTAATTTTTGAAGAATGAGGAGCAATGAGATTTAAAAAAAAAAAAAAAAAACTCTACCCTCTTTGTCTCCTTCTCCTCTATATTTCCAGTTCATGTAGAAGTTCCATGACTCTTTTTAATTCTTTGATTCACGTCAAAGCTTCACAAAAATGACAAAACTATCCAAGCTCATTCTCTTTAGTAAATCTCTAGTTTACGTCAATAATATTTATAAGCAGCAAAAGAGTTGAAGCTCCTTCTCTCTAGTAACTCTATGGTTCACATTGAAACTTCTCGAAAGTGACAAGGAGTTGAAGCACAAAACTTTTTGGATGTAATTTGTTCAAAGCGGTTATTGAATCACTCAATGTGTAATATTGTTACTAAACTGTGAATTTATTCAATGTGGTACCTAATTTTTTTGTAAATATTCTATCTAGTCCCTAGAACATATCAAAATATCACATATTGTCAATTCATTAAATCAAATTAATGAAATTTGCTGATTTGCTTCCATTCTGGTACATGTGAACAATGGACAAAAAAAAACACAACATAAGATATTTAATGCAAATGAATATGTAATAACCTGCATCTTTAATTCATATAGATAGTCATTTTTCCAAATCAAACAAATTGAAAAGGATTAGTATATTCTAATTTGACTCGAATATCTTACATAGATAATTCATATGTAACTTCTTTTTTGTTCGTTGTCCAAACATACCATATTGAAAGTCAAATCAGCAAATTTTATTAAACTCGAATTCACAAAAAGACAACATTCAATATTTCCATATATTCAGGGAAAAAAATAATACAACATAAGATATTTAACGCAAATCAAACTACAATAACCTATAGCATTGATGCATATAGGTAGTCATTTTTTTTTTTTTTTGGTAAAGACATATAGGTAGTCATTTTTCCAAATCAAACAAATTAAAAAGGATTAGTATATTCTAATTTGAGTTGAATATCTTACATAGATAATTCATATGTAACTTTTTTTTGGTTTGCTGTCCAAACATAACATATTGAAAATCAAATCAACAAATTTTATTAAACTCAAATTCATGAAAAGGCAACATTGAATATTTTTATATAGTTTATTCATCATAAGTTTATGGATTACAATGAACAAATTAAAAATTCAAGAACGATACTACACGATAGGCTAAAGTTCAAAAACTACATAGGACAAGTTAAAGTTTAGGGAAGACATTTGGCCCATTTGGTTCGGTTTGGGCAAAAGCCTTTAGGAAAATGCAAAAAACTTTAGCCTAAAAGGATTTGGTGAAATGTAAATATTATCTGTAAATTGTAATTGAAAAGTTCCTAGAGATACAACTTTAAGAGATATGTTATTTTGTAAACACATATTTGAAAAGTCTTTTGGGGTGTCAATTTAGTTTTTTAACTTTAATTTAAAAAAAAAAAAAGATAATGAGGGTAACTTTTATATTTTCATGGTGAGAATAATGTAAAAGAGACATATTAAAAAATTTATAGACAAGTTTTTTCTACACCCTAACACCTATCCACAGCACCGAAAAAAAAAAAAAACCACCATCATCAACATAAGCAACTCACTGAGTTAAAGCCTAGATTTGCATAAACCTCCTCCTCACCCAACTAATCCTCTTCCATCTCCAGTTCTTCAGCTCAAAGCTCAATTGTATGTAAAAACCCATCTCATATCCCTTCACTCTTCAGCCCCATTCTATCCCTTTGGCTATTTCTATTATTAGTTACCCCATTTTGCATTAGACTCTTCAATTGATCAATTGTAAAGACAAGAAAAACCCTATCAAAGATTCAAATCCAGGAGTTGAAGGCCTCGCCCAAAACCTCATCCAGCTCATTAACAATGTTTTCTTCTCCAACGATTCACCATCACTTATCAACCTCCAAACTCATGGCCCAAGTTGCTTATGCAAACCGAAAATGCCACCTTCAAGAACAACAATTCCATCCTCAAGACTAGCGAGGATTTGTCCCTCTTTGCTTCTGTGCTCTCTCAAACTTCCATGCCATTTCCAATGGCCAAGCTGCTGCCGTCGATAATTGAGAGGGTTGAAGAGGTGATTACAAACTCGACCCTCAAGTCCAAGCCCTTATGTAATGGGCCGGCCGCGTTACCCATCAATTGTTTGGATCCTTGTGTTTTGATTGCTATAAAGAAGTTCAATGCTAGAATCTTTAGGTCCATTGTGTTCTCTAGCCATTAAACTCTAGTTAGGAATTCGAATACCCATAAGTGCGACATGGCCTAGATGATAAGTGACAAAGACAGACCACAAAGTGTTCTTTTTTTATTGTATCTTACAGATACTAACAAGGCTTGAACTATGATCAAAATAAAGAGGGCTTAGAGAGAAGCAAAGGAGGAAAATGGTCACAAGAAAAGACAAAGAAGAAAAGAAACGGAACCATAACCAAACAAAAAAAAAAAGATGTTTAAAAAGGCAGGACTCACAAAAGGTTAATATTATCAAAAATAATGTGATGGGAAATGTTTTAGTCATGATAGGAGTAGAAGGAAGCGCGATCCTTTACGTGATTATCCCTTTCTCTTTATAAGTTTCGGGCGGGTCCAGGCCTCCCGACGGCTCGGACCGGCCCACTTCGGCCCGTTGTCCCGGCCCGGCCCGTGGTAATCCCGGCCCGAACAAATCAATCCGGGCCCATCCGGGCCGTGCGGGCTTTTGGCGTTGTCGGACTATTTTGAGCACCTGATGCACGAAGTATCACGGAAAAAAGGAACCATTTTTTCCAAGTCAAGGCGTGGGGACACCGCCTGTCTGACCAAAAGCCCGCAAGAAACAGCGACAACTCCTCCCAAAACCCAAAGCCGAACCCAATCTTCTCGGCACGCACGCACGCTTCGCAAATCTGCAGGACACAAAGCCACGCCAAGATCCACGAATCCTGCACCAACAGCGACCCCTCAGACACGTCTCTCCAGATGCCCTTTTGGGTTTTATAAATTTTGTTTGAATCTCTGCCCCCACTCCACCGCCTCCCTCCCACGTTTGACCCACGAGAAGGAGCGGAGCGAGAGAGAGGCGGAGGAGCGATGACGGGGGAGAGGGACGCGAAGAAGAAGAGCAAGAAGAAGAAGCGCGGCGGCAGCAAGAGGAAGATGACGGTGGAGCAGGCGGTGGCCTTCAGGTCCGTGAGCGAGTGGGTGTTCTTGGATTCTCAGTCGCCGTCGTCGTCGCTGAGCGAGTGGGTCGATGACTTCGGGGTCCAGAAGAGCGCCGGGCGGCGGGTGGTCTTCGAGCTGCACTGCCACTCCAAGTTTAGTGATGGGTACTTGCCTCCTTCCAAGCTCGTTGAGCGAGCTCATGCCAATGGGGTCAGTTCTTTTTTTAGCCTTTCTGTGGTGCAATCTCTAAAGGGATGATTTTGGGGCTTGAGATGTTTTTCTTGAGGCTATTCTATCTAGATATAAAGTTGTTTGTTCATTCCAAAAAAGAGAAAACGAAGGAAACAGAGGAATGTGTAGGTTGGTGTTTTCGTCTGTGTATCTTCTCAGTTCAGTGGCTTGCAGAAATGGAGAGTACCTCAAACTGTTAAGACTAAAACGAAACCTGGTTCTTGCTCTTAAACTTCTTTTAGCTTTCTTCCAAGCTCGTTGAGCGAGCTCATGCCAATGGGGTCAGTTCTTTCTTCTTTTTTTTGCCTTGAATGTTTTTTTTTTAGCCCTTCTAGTAGTGCATTCTCTAAAGGGCTGATTTTGGGGCTTGAGATGCTTTTCCTGAGGTTATTCTATCTAAATTTGAAGTTGTTTGTTCATTCCAAAAAAGAGAAAACGAAGGAAACAGAGGAATGTGTAGGTTGGTGTTTTCGTCTGTGTATCTTCTCAGTTCAGTGGCTTGCAGAAATGGAGAGTACCTCAAACTGTTAAGAGTAAAACGAAACCTGGCTCTTGCTCTTAAACTTCTTTTAGATTTCTTTCCTTTTCACTTGCAATGCACATTGATGGGACATTTTGTTAGAAACTGATTATGCCTGTGTGTTGGGAAATGGGTCCATCTTAGAATACTCCCCCTCGCTTGTATACCAGACATCACGCAGGATGCGGACGTGAAAGCAGCCACTTCAAAGAAACAATAGGAGATAAATAACACCACGGTTTTAAGGAAATGAACATAATGTCAATAAGAGGCAATGGCATAGTTCAAACTTTTGGTCTCTGCTCTGAACCAAAATACGGATGGATAAAGAAACAAGTATGTTTATCCATGAGGAGACATAGCGTGAAAAGTACTACCGTACTTGCATGTTTCGTAAAACTTTTCTATGTGAAGGCACAGTTAAGTTTCTAGAAATTTATTTGGATAAGCTGTCTGTCCAAAATTGTTTGGTTTCTTAGCATACTGTGAATGAGAAGTGGTCTCAGAAAGTTTCATTTTTTTAAATTAATCCATTCTTTTTGTTTGCTTACAGAGGTTTGCTGAAGAAAAAGTGAGCTAATTAAAAGAAAACTATTTGAACATTGCCATACGAATTGGTTCTCTTAAGATTTGGTAGGTTGGAAGTATATCGGAAAGGGGAAGGATGTTTTTGCTGTCAATACCACTTTCACCTTGTGTGACGGGAGACAAGCCACGTTCTGGTTTGGTAGACGGAGTAATTTCCAGCATTTAAAACTCTCTTTTAGATTTGTTCCTTATTTCTGTCTATAAAGATGGGATTGGAGCCAATGTTCTTAAGGTTCAATAATGGATGTCTCCTTTGGGTCCAAAATTGTTCACTTTTCCAGTATCTTTAAGAGATCCACGTTTCAAATTTCCTTAGAATTTGAATGGATTGAGAATCCAGGGGGCAACAAAAAGAAGCTGACGTGAAATCTAACAAAAATGTGTGTTTACTTTCAGGTCCTTTTACAAGGTTTTTTTAGTTTCTTGCAAACCCAGTTTCCTTAAGAGCAGATCAGGAAATTTTTGATCGCCTTCTAAAGTTAACCTTACTACTTCGTGTAATCATATACATTTACTAATATATGTAAGAGGAAGGTGATTAATAGTTGGATATAATTCCAATTGTGGAAGATCATGAGTCAGTTAATCACCTATTCCTCACTGTCGTTGCCATTTGGCTTTGGTATTCAGAACCAGCAAAATCTATTCTGATTTTGATCAAGCCGAAGTTATTTAAAGGCTTGTGGAAAAGCTGGGGTGTATTGGTGGTAATAAGAGATTCAAGGATTCAAAATATGGGAAGGTATTCAACATTTCATTCAGTGGAAGTTGTAATTATCGAAAAAACTAACCTTTGTTAACCTCCAAAGCCATTACCAAATTATTTATCAGGGGGGACTTCAGCTCTCTTTTGCAATTTTTTGTGATAGTTTTTTTGTGTTCCAGTTAAAGTTGTATTGGCCTTGTGTTTTATTAGCTTCTCTACATTCTGTAGATCCAGTGCGTAGTAAGGTCTTCTTGTCATGAAAAAGGAAAAGAGAGCATAATGAAGGATAACTCATGAGCAACTCTCAAGGCTTGACTTGTATTACCAATGCTTATTCCTTATTTTCTGTGTATGCGTTTAGCTGTTGCTTCTGCTGTTGATGTTTTTTGGGTAGCACAAGTTAATTAGTACAATGTACTCATAACAGGTGAAAGTTCTTGCTCTGACAGATCACGACACTTTATCGGGTATCCCTGAAGCTTTGGAAGCAGCTCGGAAATTCAGCATTAAGATTATTCCAGGCGTTGAAATCAGCACCATATTTAATTCAAGGTGCCACTCCTGCTTTCTGACTTAAGGATGAAGAAAAGTTTGAGGGGTCATGTATTTGTTGGATCTACAAAAAGAGCAATCTTCATGCATTGTAATAAAAGCAGACAAATCTTGCCAATGATTACTGAACCTTTTACTTTATATATTTAGTAGTTAGTGTTGCTCGCCATCACATTTGAGATTATAATCCATTGGTTACTTGGTGGTAGTGGTTCTGATAAAGCTGTAATGCTCATTGCCTTATGTTGATGCAATTTTCTTTTTTTGTTTCTTTAATCTGACATCTGGGTGATTAAATCTATAGAGGAGAGTCATCTGTGGAGGAACCAGTGCACATTCTTGCTTACTACAGTAGCTGTGGACCCACAAGGCTTGAGGAGTTGGAGAAGGTCTTGAGTAACATAAGGGATGGTCGATTTCTCCGGGCAAAGAACATGGTTACAAAACTGAATAAGCTTAAGCTACCTCTGAAGTGGGAACATGTTGCCAGGATTGCTGGCAAGGATGTCGCTCCAGGAAGACTGCATGTGGCTCGTGCTTTGGTTGAGGCAGGTCATGTGGAGACTCTAAAACAAGCTTTTGCACGATACCTTTTTGATGGTGGACCTGCTTATGCCGTGTAATTTTCTTGTGCTTGATATTGTTTTTTTTTTTTTTTTTTTTTTTGAGAGGCAAGTGCCTTGCAATTAGCAGACATGAAAGTATGATTGTGTTTTTTCCTTCTCAGAGGTAGTGAACCTCCCGCTGAAGAAACTGTGCGACTAATATCTGAGACAGGGGGTGTAGCTGTGCTTGCTCATCCATGGGCACTGAAAAACCCTGTGCCAATTATTGAAAGTTTGAAGGATGCTGGTCTTCATGGAGTGGAAGTCTATAGAAGTGATGGCAAATTGGCAGGTAAATATATGGATTTTTGAACGCTAGGGTGCTATGATGTCTCAGTTTCTGCTTAATGCCTTTGGATGATGTTGGTATTATGAATGATTCAACCAGGTTGCCATTTTTCAGATAAGTAGGTGTGACATCTGGTTGATATCCCAATGTGTGTTAAAAGTGATGCATGCCAAGGTTTAGAGTTTGAAACTGTTCAGAATGTTGGACTGGATTTGAATTCTGTACATGTCATTTCATGTGTTAGCAAAAGTTAGTTATAAAATATTAGCAGCTTAGCATGTATATTCTAAAGATGGACTCTATTCTTTGAACAGCATACAGTGACCTCGCGGATGCTTACGGTCTCTTGAAGATTGGGGGATCTGATTATCATGGAAGAGGAGGACATAGTGAATCTGATCTTGGGAGTGTTAATCTTCCTGTGCTTGCCTTGCATGAATTTCTGACAGTAGCGCGACCAATTTGGTGTGGGGCCATAAAAGACATGCTACAATCATATGCCAATGAGCCCTCCGATGCAAATTTGGCAAGGATTACAAGATTCGCAAAAATCAGGGTTCCAAAAGGAAATCTGCCTCCAAGCCAAGGGGAAGACTTGATCGAGGGTTGCCTATCATCATGGTTAACAGTTGATGAAAGGCAAAATGCGGAGTTTGAGGACATCAGATCTAGGTTTTTGAATACTTCAATCAAACAGGCATCTGCTGAGGTGATTCTTGAGAAAAATTAGGCTGGTTTAGGTATACGTAGAATCATCAATGAGCAATTGAATTTTACAGGATTTTCCTTCTTTTTTCTTTAGGGATTTATGCAATCAAATATGATATTAAGGCACAGGTCAATTTGCATTTTGCCCCATCATTGGTCGCAATCACAAGAAAATGCTTTGGTGCAGGTTTTATTCGGAAGAAACTTATCTTGATTTGTTGGTAAGTCACAGGTAAACTGCTGGCATGGCCATTGTGCAGCCTGGACATACACCCCATCAACTAGATTCATATGAAGAAATTATTTGCATCAATCTCGATCTACTCTTGATTTCGTGCTCATAGATTTGTTTCTAGCCTTGATAAATCAGTCACATTTTGGATTCATTCTTGTGGTATGGAATAAAAAGGTGTAGGATTTATCTTTCAAAGCTGATCCTAAGCCTATATAAAAGAGGGGTGTGTTTGGTAGTTAACAAACAATGGATTTACTGAAAAATAACGTGCAAGCTCAAATGGCAGTAATTTGGCTTAAACTAGTTAATTTGATTGCATTGAACAAAGGCCAATTGGGTGTTTTAGTTAGAAATATGTCAATAAGAAGTTGACGGAAAATCAGGTCACAAAGCACAGAGGCAGACCTACAAATATGCGCCATCAAAATTACGTTTAGGAAAGTGTCAGGTATCAAGGTCCCCTGATATTCAAGTTCTGTAATTTGGATGAGAGGGCAGTCTTCATTTCTCTTTCTCATTCATTTAAGGGTCATTAACTGTCTAGTAAACCAGGACCAACCATATGTGAGAATTGGGCCGCCGTATCACTCCGACAAACTTCAAACGGCCACAACCCAACCTTAGTTTAAGCACTCCTTTCTTTAAATAATTCTCGAGCTCCACAACAAGTACGAAGTGCAGGTTGGTCGAATGAGATGAGATCAAGACAAATTCAATGTCTGTCCCAAGGGATGAAAGCAAGTGAAACACTGGAAACTCAAGAAATCAGGCACATAGAAGAAAGAATTTGCCTTTAATGATTAAATCCTCAGAAAAGCCACGCTGCAGGTGACCTGCAGATGGCTTTAACTGGAGATGAGAGGTCGCTGAAAGCAAAAATAGACACTCAAATCTCATAAACTACTACCAAAACCTATTCATCACACCAATTTTAGGACTCTAACAACCCTTCGCCGTAATATAGAACAGTTTTGCGTTTTCTCCACCAAGGCCTAACCAAATCGCAGGGTCAACGGGTGCAAGCAGCAAAGGTCAACTGAATTTCCCAATTTCCCTCTTCTTCATGGCTTTTTGTCCATGGTATATGAATGAATCCACTATTCCAGCAACTGTGAATACTCCTGAGCCAAGCAAACCATATACAAAACCGTTTCAGTCAATCAAAAAGCAATGACCAAATAACTAATTTACTACCCAGCAGAGAAACAGAACTAAACATAATTTCACACAGAAATCCAATAAAATAAGTTCAAAATTTCCTCCATGCTTTCTCACATATTATGTGTGAATCACCTAATGATAAGGCTCCAAATTTCCAATTTATTGCTCCTATTAGTTTAGTAGTCAACATTGAGTGGTCCTAAGCCTTTCTCACTCCAAAGCTAGCTCAAAAGACAAGGCTTTTCCTCATATATATTAACTGGCCACTAGCTTGATGAGAGATTAAACCCCAACAATTTCCTTTCCACAAATCAGTTTCCCTCACATATAAACTAACCACCAGTCCATTTCACAACAAATGTAAGATAACCCCACTATCTTCCCTTCACACATTGGGCCTTGGTTGGAGCAACAACTACCTGTATCTCCTGTGTGACCGTTGATCCAGACTAGCTAATAAACTGAACTCTGAGAGCAATATTGGGTGATCTTGAGCCTCTCTCGTATTAGAAATTAAGATCAAATGGTGAAAATTTCCCTTACACTTATAAATTAACCACCAGCTCCTTCCACAACTAATGTGAGATAACCTCATCAGTCGAAGGCAAAACCTTTTAAGTTGTATACAAAAGTTCTATTGGCGTCTCTTATTGAAGCTACCAGCTCATAATTTGCAAGTTATGTTATGTTCATGTTAACCACAAAGATCTCTTTGAATATCTAAAATAAAAGAAAATAAAGAAATTAATATTGAATGAGAAAACACGAATGGAGACTTGAATTTTAGGAAAACCAGCACATGGAACCAAAAGTTATAACTTAAGAAAGGATCTCACTTTAGAAGGTAATATCGATATGGGCATTGATAACAAATGAACCCTAATGCAATACGTAAGTTAACAAAAAGTGGAAATAACACTTTCTAAGACATTTTTGAAAAATGAAGAGCTACTCATTTCACTAAAGTCACTCACTTCAAATATTAAATTAAATTTCTAAAGCACATTTAATAAGGCTTAAGAAGTTCTAAGGGGAACTCTTGACATTTTCCTGTCAATATAAGTATGATTCCAGTTAGGGTAAAGTGTAATAGTTCCAAATAAGTCAGATGGTAAAAACATACAACAAATAGCAAATTAAAATTAGAACACCTATTGTTGTGCAAGCACGTAGGAAAATCAATGTAATTGTGAAAAACTGTCGAGACAAAATATGATCAATCCTGAAAAATAATTCCCTTGAGTGCAATCTTTGCTCTCTAAACTAACTTTTCCCCTTAACAGCCTCAGGTCCACAATTAATCATACACAGTAAAGAGAGAAACACGGCCAACATGTCTGGTTTCTAAAAAAATTTCTTGACCTCCCCCACCTCACCTCCTTATGTCAAGATTCACACCCCAATAGCCTAGTTATCTAAATTAAGGGCATGCAAGTGTCTCGTCTCTAGGATCAGGATTTATAATGCATTGAAATTTGACACGACTCGTGTTTGCATATATTGTTGGCTGCAGTGATAGATTCCAAGAGGAACTTGTCGGAAAAACCAAAGCCAACAGGCCAGGGCCTTAATCGGATCAACAAAACCAAATACTATGATGCCCCAAGAGATTCTCATTACATAATAACATTGGAAAATGATTGGCCACGGCCAAAAAAAAAAACGAAGAATTGTGATAGGCCAGTGTCAAATAAAGCACAAGGTAAGAGTAGGCACATTTGGATGCACAGTCCCTCACACCGAAAAAATATGCATGCCTACATCGATGCATGTATGGACATGAGTATGTTGGAAGGTGCATACACACACAAACATGCACTGCAAAAAGGGGCACACTGGCATCACCACCCACCTGCATGCAAATGTGCACAGAGAGAGAGAGAGAGAGAGAGAGAGAGATCACCTCCAACGATGGCACAAATGTGGGTTATGAAGTGCAAAAATGGAATGTGCTCCTCTTTATACGTAACCTGCTCCATGATATTCTCAATTATGTTAAAAACAATCATTACTTAAAAAAATGTAAACTTAATTGAACACTTTGCACACTGATGCAATTGTCTTGTTTTTACAGCTTTTATGGTATGAAAATGTAATTTGTTTGGCCAAGAACAATGCATCAAAATATACTAAGAGTGAAGCAAGACTACCATGGAAAGAGCAACAGAGACCATAACCAAATCTCTAGGAAACGTTTATTCAGTTCAATAGTCACGACAGGCTTCCAATAACATACAAGGATAGAAGACACTACCTTTATTGGAGAAAAATCATAGAAGAAAAATACGCCAGGAAGTAACTGAGGACGCCCCATCTCATTATTCCTAAAATGCTCGGTCACAGAATACTGTGCAGAAACAACAATGGCTCATCAAGACTTGTTCAACCAAACATTCCATTGGCAGAAAGGTATTCCTCCAATCTTTTAATATACCTGATTTGAGTTTACTGTTCGACCTCTGATATCTTTATATATAGTGGGGACAACCTGCAGTGGAAAGTGATGCTGAAAACATAGGTATTTAAGTTGCGAGCTGATCGAGAAAAATCATGCCCATATAGCCACAGTGAACAGAAAAGGAAAACTATAGCAGCGCTTATAGATAGAAGAGTACAGGTTCCTTGTACTCTCTGATAGATTCAGCAATGTTGGAATGCCTTCATCACAACTAAGGCATACATATTATGGAAAACAAAAGGAAAACTAATGCATACCCAATAAAGTTGATGAACTGGGGATCTGAAAATTAAAATAAAAGCGAAAGAAAACAGAAATAAAGAAGCAACTAACTAAAGATTCACCAACGTTTATTTCACAATTAACAGCCTACAACTCATCTTAACTGCAGAAGCATACTCATTTGTTTACTTCCATTATTCCTCACACACGATAGAGCATGAACCTACAAAAACAAAAAGTTGGTTTACCACACTCCATGCTTTCCCAGAACCTCACAATGTAACGTGTCATGGTAGGAAGAGTCTCATGTTTTGCCAAGTACATTCCCAGAGCTCATTGTTTTGTTGTATTTCACGTCCTGATTCAATTCACTCATTTCTTCACTTAAGATGGTTTCTTTCAGAAGAAACGTCTAGACTAACTGTCAAGCAAAATTATTACAAATTTCAAAGAATCACTTTTTTTAATTATTTCCTGTGAATCTGCTCTTTTTGACCTCTCCAATTGCTCCAATCATTATCTACGTCTTAATCAATAAGACGTACTAGTGACAGCATGTCAAAAGAATTGCCCGCACCCATTGGTCATTAGTCACAATGCTTTCCTTTGTTTCTTCCAGAAGAAAATTCTTTATTTCCTTTTGCACAAAAGACCACACTGCATAGATCTAACGAAAAAGGATATAGTACAATTTTGGACAAGAATAATCCCTAAGTTAGAACAGTCGTGCATAACCAGAAAACATGGATCATATGAATATACTAACCTTGATGAAGTACTGGTACATGCCATTCTGTGTTTCGTGTGCCCATTGTACCCTATGAAGGTAGCAAAATGTCAACAAAAGAATCAAGTTCAAGGATCATATAAACAGAAGTCCTCTCCACATTACATCAGGTTATCTTGATTTCCAGAAATTTACTTTTTGATGATTAAACATTATTATACCATATGCAGGATCCACTTGTACTTTTAGGCATTGGAGCTTAACAAATGAAAAGTAGGTCCTCTGTTTTCTGCTCAGTGGGTTTGTAGTTGTACTTTTGCTCAATTACCTTCAGTCTCCTATGAACCAGGTTTTAAAACAGGAGAGTTAATTAGGTCTTTCCAGTTCCATCTTCCTATCATACATAACCAGTATGAAGAAATATAGCAACTATACTAACAGTCCATTTGGTATAACAGGGTTTGGACTACAACTGCAAAACGTTGTTGCTTGAGTATTTGGCACTAGATATTTTAAAGCTGCAGTAACTGCCATACCTCATGGGTAATGCAGCAATGAGGTGTTTTTAAATATATTAAAAAAGATGTGTCACCCCCATTTTTAGCTATAGCTGTTGCGTCCAAGCTGTACAAACAAACTCTTAAGGGGTTTAACCTTCTCAAGAGACAAATTCTTCACAAGCAGCAACTATAGACTCGACTCCCTTCTATTTCTAAGGAGACAATCCAAGAAGATGAGCTAATACTCTTCTAATGCCCACAGAGTGGATAGAACATCCATAGTCGAAGGTTCCACTTCGCCTAGTGGTGGTTTTGACAAAAGACACATCAAAACAAAAGCATACAGGATAACCTAGAAAAGTAAATGGATTCTATAATGGGAAATTATAGAATCTGTACAATAAGGGTACAAGGGGAAATAAGTACAAGAAAATAATTAATCAAACATGTTAAGAGTTAGATCCTAAAGTTTGTATGACATAAATTTCCACACTAATTCCACTAAGTATCTGCAGAAGTTCTTCAGATTTCTTCAATTTATAATACTAAAATCACGCCATGCCATGATTGCCCAAAAAAAAAGTAGTACTTCTCAAGTGTGGAGAGTTCCCTTTTCTTTAATTTTTGTTTTGGGTTGGGTGGGATGAGGAGAAGGAAAAAATTACCCATTTAAAGGATTCACCACACCGGGAAAGTAATCACCAAAACTTAAACTGTTGATCTTGTGACTGATCTGATTCAATATCATGCAAGAAAACGACACTGATCAGAACATTTGGATGACAAAGTAGCAATTCTAGATTAATTCCTGTAACTGAATAGGCATGTAAGTGTTTAGCCTTACATTGTAGCTCTCCGCTTGGAAAGCAATCAAATCTTGCCATTGGAAATTTGATAAGTGAAAACTCTTCCCAGCTGCAAAATGAAAATTTCCAGCCACTTTATTAACCTCTAGAGATCCGTGGATATTACATCCTTCACCTGCTTCATCTTTTATTTTTTGGACAAAGCCTTCTCGCTTACACTGATGGCAAAGAAAATAAAAAGAACTTAGCAAGATATCCATTATAAACTAGTTAAAAATATGGGAGAAAAGTAGCTCTCAATATGCTCAGGTTTGAGGAGGCATCAGGATGACAACACCAAATGTTTACTGGTTCTAAGCCTACATCATAAGGAATAAGAAAGCTTCAACACTTTCCAACCAAAAGCCAGGTCATTTGGTAGAGAAGAATGAACACATATAATGCTGGGATATATTTCTTAAACAGACAATGTGAAGTTAACTTTGACAAACTTTCTCACATGCAAACCAAATAAAGAACATTACATGATACTGAAGAACAGGAAGTGAGACCAAAAAAGTCCACACAGAAGCAAAATGTGACTTGGGTGAATAAATTGGAACTTGGCTATGATGGAAGGATGTTCCAGCTCAAAAGTTAACTTAAGTTTCTACAATAAGTGGCTGTCTGACGCAATTAATGCAAAGACATTGTTCGTCTTCTTATTTTTCTGCTAACCAGACAGTGCTATCAACAGTAAGATGCAAGGTAACATTTTTCCCTTTTAATTTTGGTACTAACTCTTTGAGAATTCTGTATCCCATAATAAGCAAGCTTCTGGAGAAATGAGCTAGGCAAAGGCAAGGAAAATAATGATTTTGCAGATATCAACAAGTTCTTCACCACCTATGGAGAATTCGTCATAGGTGAAAAGTTATCTTATGGTATAAAATTCAATGAACAGTTCGCACATACTCAGCCCTGCATTTGTACAATGGAGATTTATAAGTGTAATTCCACAAGAAACTTCACGTAAACTCCTGTTCACTAGCCACGTTATCAACATCTGACCCACAATATGAGTATTTCATTGACATGCCACTGGCTCTCAATGTTCAGACAGCTGATCAGCAATTTGAGACTAGCAAGTGAATCTTCGGTCTATCTTTATACTAGACTTACTAGTGCTTGGAGCAGCCAAATCAAAGTTATGAAAGCATGGGCTATTAACATAGGACTGTTGTGTCTGCCCAAATTTCACATGACCTTTTGTAGTGATGTAATTGTGAATAAACCTGGTTCCAAATGTAAGAGTAATAAAACCTTCATTTCTTGAGTTTCAAGAGACAAACATTGTCAGGGGTCTTTTACCCAAAAAAAAAAAACATTGTCAGGGTCTTACAGGATATTCAGACTAACCTGGTCAATTAGATCAAAATTTGTCATTGCCCAACCTTTTTTCCTGTATGCCTCACGAACCTCTTCGCATGTATTGCAACAATCATCATCTGCCTGGATGCATATGAGACAGAAAGTGAGAACAGCAGACACAAAAATGTGAGAATGTAACTGCAGTCCCCAAAGTCCTTAGGACTAAGAATCACAACCCAAGCCCCAGTCCAGCATAACAAAAGAATTCTTGCACTTTATTTTTTAAAGAATTTGTAGTACTTTCATGCAAGAAAGAGAAGGACAAACAAAGGCAATCAAATCAAAGCAGATCATTTATCCTGTTGCCCACTATAAATGGGGTCTTTGAAGTTACTTAGTACCCCAGACACAGGGATATTATGAGCACCTATCTAATCCTTGTTATGAACTATGATTTGGGAAGACCCACATGAGGACCTAATCTGGAGCCTTTTAGGTTGTGTTGAAGCAAAAAAATTTAGGTCTACATGAATGTTTACCAACTAAATTAAGCAAAGTATATTGATACATCCATCTACAGCATATCCTGGAAAATAAAAGCAGAAATAAATAGATTTCTGAAACAAAGTAGAACCGGTGGTGATCATTTCGAATAAGAAAGCTAGCTAAAATATGAAAAGGACACGAATATTGATTCCTGAACAAGAACAAGCATATAAATTGTCACAGCCAACTAACTAAGTATGTATATCTGACAAGAGGATGATGCTGCCATTATGGATAAGCCAAATTGCCTCCCCAGAGTGTGCAGTTGAATCTTGATCAATACACACTCAAGCACATTCTAATAACCTTCTTATTTTGAAATGATTGGGGGCATTACAATGAGAAAAGGCATTAAAAATGGCATTCAGCAACTTGAACAAAGAGTCATATATAAGTGCATGTCAGACAATGCAGTTCCATGCAGAAGTGCACAATAGTGACAGAGACTAAAAACAGTCATCATACCGCTTCAGCACCATAACAGGTCCCACAGTACGTTTCATCATGCTCAAGCCTACCGCCATGTCTCTGTAAAGGCTTCTCAATCTGAGTGAAGAACAAGACCAGTGATTAGAAAAGGAAGGAAGCATAAGAACAGAATCTATAAGCATTTAAAAATTAGAGAAACACGATGAGCAAGAATTACATATAGTGAAAAATTACTAAAGAAAACAGAAATTACAGTAAACGATGTGATAAAGATAGCAAAAATGGAGCCACTTAAGTAACAGGAATGCACGTATTAATAATTGCTCAAACAATTTAGTGAGATACAAGTAAGAATTTGGTAGTAAACAATACAAAGACCTATCAACAGGCTCTGAAAGGTCCTTTCAAGTGAAAGCTGACTAGCGGACCCAGACTTGACTGGCTGTTTTACAGGAAACAGGTGGACAGAAGCTAGACAAAAACTACAAATAGCACCTCACTACTTAAGTGCAGTAAAAAGAAACACTGAATTTTGGATCGGTTTATTTGACCATTCAAAATGGTTGATTCTGAATAAGAGCATGCACAAATAGTTCAACAAGCAAGAAAAGGATCCCACTGAACCCAAAAAGAAGAGGGAAAAAAACCTGTCACCTGTCTCAAGTCGACTTTACTGTCCACCAAATGCGAGCATTACCAAAAGACTTAAACAGTTCCAAACAAATTTAACACAAAATGAAAAAGTCTAGTATTCACCTTTGGCGCACCGATCACATCAGGCCTGGCTTCAATAACATTATGAAGAGGATCAATTCTTTTCTTGACTATGTCATGTCTCTGAGGAAAACATATTAACATCAAAGACAAGTCAGAAAGACAGCAAAAGTCTAGAAATAGGGTAACAGGAATGCAAACCAGTAACAGTCAAACAAGTCTCATGGTAACAAAAGAGGAGCTATAAGTTGCTTAGTCAAAGAAGTGCATACTATATCAAGGTGTTGCTCTCCACTGATATCCATTGCATCAACACTGAGTAATGAACACGGAATGGCAGGGAATGTAACATCAAACTGCACATTTTCAAAGATGGAAAGAGTTATGAGCTCAGTATCAGCCATCCAGTTGGAAACTTGGCAAACGGTAAAATCATAATAAGAACCACAAGAAAAACACAATATGGATCATTATTAAGAACTCAATGCCACCAAAAGTTTTAGGGTACATTTATTTGCCAATACGTTTCATTTCACTACATGGTAACATACTGCTTCTTGATGCACATGTGATGGAAACAGATGGAATTACATTTATTTTCAACTTTTCTCCTCTTGAAGTATCAACGAGTAGCTTTGTCTCAGTAACAGTATGGAGATACAATCCTGCAAAATGACAGGGAAGGACAAACATTCAGCGGATAAACCAATTCAGATTTCACAGCATAAGCAATGGCTGGTCGTGATTGCTATAATTTTACAAAGAAGCTTGAAGGCAACAGGTAAAGCATATGAAAAATTAGGCAAGCAAACAATCCCACATTAGAGAATAACAAAAAATCCCAATAGCCCGACGGCTCTCACTCTTGACAGCCCCATTATTCAAAACCCGTAAAACCCATCAACAGCATCACTCCTCGGGCAAGGAGGCAACGTCAAACGGGGACTCAACCACAGAATTCACGCTCAAAACCTGCTCTCAATCTCAGCCTGACCCTAAAACTACCACCTCGCAAGCTCCAAGAATTCTTTTAGATCCTTTCCCGAACTTCCAAGGGGCCCAAAAACGAAAACCCAAATCCGCAAATTCGAGCCTCCTCGACTCCCGCGGCATGAAAACGGGGGAGACGCCGGCGAAATCCGACAGAACCAAGAAAGCGGAGGAGGAAGGGGACGTACGGAACTCGGAGAAGAAGAGGAGGAGCATGAGGAGGGAGGAGACGAGGGTGATGACCCCCCCGGAGAGCGTGCGGCTGTAGAAGTCCTCATTGATCTTGGGGTAGGCGTCCAAGCTCCGCAGCTTGCTCAGCGCCCTGTCCATGTCCCACCACCACCACAACCACCACCAGCAGAAGGCGACCCGCGACCCACGACCCGAAACCCGCTTCAACGCCCGCCGATTCCGCCCTCGCGCATCCGGCGATCGCTCCGAGGAAGGAAGGAATCAACCTCTCTCTCTCTCTCTCTCTCTCTCTCTCTCTTTCTCTGTGTGCTGCGGAATCGAATGATTGAATTATAGGAGACGACGGACGGACGGACGGACCGGTCGACGGATTTGTCTTCGGGACACTGCGCCTCTTTGGTCAACCGTTCAAACGAAAAATCGTTTCTTTTTATTTTTTTTTAATATATTGACATAGGTAAGAAGGTTTCCAAATAAAGAAGTTTTTGGTTTTTTTATTTTCTCGCCTGCCCCGGAAGTTCTTCTGAATTGCGAAAAGTACTCCCTTCGTTACGCATGTGTCAAAAGCCGCCCTCTGATTTTCGAATATCGAGTTGCGGTCAATATGGTTCGCAGGCTCCGTTTCATTCACATGCTCGTTACGCTGGCCGAGGACGCGTGTTTGCTATGGACTTAGGGTGCGTTTGGGAACCACTTCCCAAAGCCCCTGGGAGTCTAAAGTCTTTGGGCGAAAAAAATTGGTGTTTGGTAAAAAACTTTGGAAGGGACTTAGGCAAAATGCTAACATTTTAGGCTGAAAGCCCAAGGCAGGTGGGGGGCGCCTTGGGCTTTTCAAAGATTTTCGACATCTTTGAGGAGACATTGTTTTCACTTTTTTTTTTTTTTTTTCCAAAATTGTCCTCATGAAAATTCATTTTTCGGTGCGTGCCCTTGGATGAACACTTGTTCATCTTCTTGAGCGAACGCCAGCTACGAGGACGCCGCGACCGGGCGATCTTCGTCGGAGAGTCGGGCGACCTCCGCGAGTCGCGGTGTTGCGGCGACCGTCGCCCGCCGCACCGCGCGACCTCCGCACGGCTCGCCGGGGCGCGCGACCCATCTCGGTCGCCGGGTGCAGTGGTTGCGAGCCGAAGGCTCGAGCGGACCAGATCGGCGGGGTCGCGCGACCTCGTTGCCCCGCATCCGGGGCGGCGAGGTTGCGCGACCCCGCCGCGACCCAGCATCCGGGGCGCGAGTCCTCCGCGACCTCGATGCCCGGATCTAGGTCGCCGAAGGTCGAGGCGGCGTCGAGGTCGCGGAGGTCGAGGCCGCGTCGCGGAGGTCGAGGTCGTCGTCGCGGAGGTCGACGTCGCCGGAGGTCGAGGCCGCGTCGCGCGACGCGCGCGATCTCGCCGCCCGGATCCGAGGTCACCGGAGGTCGCGGGAGGTCGCGACGGCGTCGCGCGACCTCATTGCCCAAGAACCAGGGGTCGCCGGGAGGTCGCCGACGACCACCGCCCTTGCCTTAGGTCATTTTTTTTTTAATTTTTCTTTTGCTAATTTTTTTTACCACAAAAAGCTTGCTTTGTAAATGTAATTCCCCAAACACCATTTTGCTCAAAGTACTTCACAAAGAGCTTTCAAAGTGCAATTTACCAAACACAATTTGCATTTTAGAAAACACCTTTAACTCAAAGGTATTTGCATTTTCCTAAAGACTTTCCCCAAAAGTGGTTCCCAAACGCACCCTTAAGCCCTTCGGCTTTGAGGAAATGCCCTTACCAGAATGCAAATATCCTTGAGATAAAGGGGCTTTCGGAAATGTTAGACCGTTTGGTAAATTATAACTTTGAAATACAACTTAGCATAAATACCGTTTGGTAAATTTAGCATAAATACCGTTTGGCAAAATTCACATTTGTAATTAGCTTTTGTTATTTTTTATTTTTTTAAAGTCTAAAATAAAATTCCGGCGGCCGGCCACCACCGGCCAACCGCCAGCCACCGCCGAACGGCCAGATTTGGCCGTCGCCGGACCGCCAGATCTGGTCGTCGGATCGGCTGGAGGTTGCGGAGGCCAGATCTAGCCTCGCCTGGGCGCCTGGCTCGCGCGAGACCAGGTGACACCAACCTCGGGCGCCCAAGGTCGCCCGACCTCGAGCGAGGCTTCCGGCGATCAAATCGGCCACCAAGGGGCGGATTTGGCCGCTCGCGACTAAGCGCCGCCCACCGCAAAGAAGAAGATGAACGGCGAAGAAGAAGGCGAATGGCGGAGGAAACGATGAGCAATGACTCGGTGAACAGTAAAATCGTATCTCCGAAATGCCCGATACTCAAAGCTGGTCCTCTTTGGCATTCGGCTTTCGGCATTTAAAATGCCTGCATTTCGCAAATGGGCATTCAAAAGCCCAACCAAACACACAAAATTTTCCCCAAGGCCCCAAAGCCCCTTGGGAAAGACCAACCAAACGGGGCCTTACTTATAAAAGCAGTAAATGGAGAAGGAAACGGTTTCTGGTTTGAGTATTTTTCAAAGTCGTGAGGGGTCTGGCCGCATGCAATTTGGTACTTGAATTATATTTGATTGCGCAATTTTGAACCATTCTGACAGCAATACAACGGAACCTATTCATTCAAAGCAATACTATTTAGGAATCTCCAATTTAACTTTCTATTCACTGTGCAACCAAAATTTACTCATCGAACTTTCCCGAACCAAACTATTGGCTCGCGAAAAATGATTGGCATGCCGACTCTCAGAATGTTGGGCAGCGAAAAAATCACCCCCAAGTAGCTGTTACTTACAGCTTGTGCCCTTGAGTCTGATTTGGCATAATTTCTGCTTCAGCGGTCGTACGCACTCTCTGTTTGGCATGACAAAGAAGAAATTTGTCCAAAGAGGGTACTTCAGACATCCCCAAGACATTCATTTGAATCCAGAAGTTCTCCGGCTTATTGAATTCGGGTCGGTCTTCGTACACGGAAATACAAGAGACATGACCGCAAACGAGCATTCGCTAAGTGGCCCAAGCAAAAACAGCCGTGGTCACGATCT